>OU974028.1:1255416-2510833 GCA_918843925.1 Eulithis prunata
GATTGATAGAATACTTTTAGAGGGAGAGACCTACGTCCAGCAGTGGATCGATATAGGTTGATGATGATGATGATACGGGTCTAACACTAGCTCACCTGAAAGATTCTACCGCACAATTCGCACATAGCGGGTGTCTTCATAGCGGGGTACTTGGTTCGATTCTTATCGGGATGGGCGCGACGGAAGTGTTGCGCGTACAGACGTAAATCACGTAGTTGAACGCCACACTGAAAAAATAAATAAAAAAATTGTAATATAAACTGTGAAAACTACGTTTCATCTGTCCAAAGTTTGACAGTAGAATCCCACTAATATTAAAGCAAGCAATATCGTATGAGTTAGTGGCCAACTCTGTTGACGGAGTTTTTAGGCCGCCACAAGGCCTCCGTCATGGCTTAACGACAGCTAGAGCCGGGACCGACAGTTTAACGTGCCCTCTGAAGCACGGAAGCGCTCAGATGCAAATGCCACTAGCGGTCACCCATCCAAACAGTGACCGCGCAGAACATCGCTTAACTAAGATAATCGGTGAAGATTGATTAAGTAAGCCTAGCCACGAGCGCTTCTCCCCAGTAGTAGACATAGACTTATATTTATTTCTGCTTTAGCACACAATACAATACAGCATTGCATGTACCATTCTTATCGATCGCTTAGTTGTCGATCGCTAAAGTCGATAAACGTATCGAATCGTATCGTTCCATGCGAGTACGGATCTCTTGTCGACAAAAGATCCGTACTCCCAAAAATAAGGTCAGAGTTTATCGAAATCATTCGTCCACTGCTGCCATGATTTACTAGTTTACTGTCAATATCACTGTTAATCACTTTCGTTTGTCAGAATCAAAACATAGTAAACATACACCATTGGCAATTCGTTAAAATTTAACGAATTTGTCTACCGATCGACTAAGTTGGTAACGTACCCGCAACTGTCGATAAAACCATTTTTATCGAATTTTGACGATTCTAAATGTCAAATTATGCGATCGACAAGAACGGTACTTGCACTGCTGGTACAGAAAATTAAAAACGAATAACAAAATTTAAAACTAGGTACCTAGGTACACACAGGTACACAGATATACAGGTAGGTACAAAGTAGTAGTACATACCTGCTCGCATGTGACGGGTCGCGAGTTGTTCGGCGCCAGCTCGCCGGGCGCTCGCGGGTGAATGACCGGACGTCGTTCAATGCGACGCATCACGCGACCCGCGCGACTCGCGTGCATGCTCTGCGAGTCGTTCCTCAGCCGGTCGCTGTAACCAATTAATAAATAAACTAGCTGGCGCCCGCGGCTTTGCTCACGTGGTAGCAGCGTACAAACGGTTTTGAAATTATAGAAAATTCTGAAACACTTGTTGAGTTAATTTATTTGACGAATCTATGTACTAATTTTGAAGGGTCTATCATGTACGGTATATTAAAGAAACGCACTATTTAGTTTAAATCTTTGACCCTAATTTTGGACCCTTTAGGATGCGACTTTTCATAGTTCCTTTCTTAGTGCGCCCCTACACTATATAAGGATACTACCCTCCAAATGTCATACCTCTAGGACTTATGGTTTAGGCTGTGCGTTGATTATCAGTCAGCTTCAAAATAGTTTTATATATATTGACTAGCCGTCGCCCGCGGCGTTGCTCGCGTTCTAGACCCTTTAGGGTGCGACTTTTCAAAATTCCTTTCTTAGTGCACCCCTACACTATATAAGGATACTACAGTCCAAATTTCATACCTCTAAGACTTATGGTTTAGGCTGTGCGTTGATTCTCTGTCAGCTTCAAAAGAGTTTTATATGTATTGATGATGATGATGATGATGCAACGTAATGTTTGTTCCCAGCTCGATATAGTAGTACTCACGGATCACTTTCCTTCATATGACGTGAGGATAGCTTCAAATGTCGCGCATGCGCCTCTTCAGTCGCGAACTGCACCTCGCAAACCGTACACGTCGGTCCTTCTAGTGCCGTCTACAAAGTATATTTATTTTAATGATTAACTAGCGATCTGTCCCGGCTTCGCACAGGTATTTAGCAAAAATTTACAACTTTTTTAGCTAATTTTTTTACACCTTGGGTTATTATTATTAGAGTTTTAGTAAGGATCCCTAATTTTTTTGAAATAAAATATAACCTACTAGCCGTCGCCCGCGGCGTTGCTCGCGTTCTACCCTTTAGAGTGTGACGTTTCAAAATTCCTTTCTTAGTGCACCCCTACACTATATAAGGATACTACCCTCCGAATTTCATACCTCTAGGACTTATGGTTTAGGCTGTGCGTTGATTCTCTGTCAGCTTCAAAAGAGTTTTATATATATTGATGATGTCACCCGGGTAGGTATAGTGAAGCTTCCCAACGGTGTAAGAATTTTTCAAATCGGTCCAGTAGTTTCGGAGCCTATTCAATACAAACAAACAACCAAATCTTTCCTCTTTATAATATTACTATAGGTTTGTAGATAGCTCAACTGTTTTCACGTGTATTTTGTAGATATTGTAAATATTAGTATTGATATAGGTGCCTTCTGGTAAGATCTGCGTAGTAGTAAGTCCGGATAAATCACGTAACTAAGCAATTCGGCGATATTTTTTAATGATGGCAACATCGCCTTACGCGCCATTTTGCTAAGCCCCTGTATAGCAAAATGGGGCGTAAGGCGATGTTGCCATCATATAAAAATATCGCCGAATAGCTTAGCATCCGGACTTACTATTTCGCCGATCTTACCAGAAGGCACTGTACATTTATAAGTTTCAAAACTGGAAAACATGATTTCAATTTGATACACCATCATCATTAACTGAGTTCATTGGTATTGTTCTATTGATCATAAACACTGAAAAGTCACAGGAAAGCAAAACCTGTGTTGCCTCACAGGGCACATTCTCAAAAAACTTGCACTGTGAAGAAGGTAACAGCTCATAAGGTGGGTCATCTGCATATTTCATCACGTTTTTGAAATGAAAACTTACATTATCATCAACAAGTCGATGTTTCTTCCGTTTGTGAACTTCAACACCCTTCCGACTGACAAAGGTGTAACCACATAGCGCGCACACCCAGTCTGACGCGTGCTTTATACGGATGTGACCCATGTACGTTGTCAGCTTGCTGTAAAAAGTTCATTAATAAGTAAGGCAAGGTAAAATGATTTGACAGGCGTCATGGCTCAGTCGGTAGTAGCTCTGCCTTCCGTGCTGAGGGTTGTGGGTTCGATCCCCACTGAGAACAAACATTTGTGTGTTGTAAAACATAGATGTTTGTTCTGTGTCTGGGTGTTTCTATGTATTATAAGTATGTATTTACTAAAAAAATAAGTATGTATTACGAAAATTACGAATCGTACACATTTTAGTGCAGCTGACTGTACATATTTTATTTTTTTATGAATACTAATAAGTAGCTCTACCCGTGTGTAAATTTTTTGTCGCCATTGTAGATACATGCTGTATAAGGATACTACCCTTCAAGTTTCATACCTCTAGGACTTATAGTTTAGGCTGTGCGTTGATTGTCAGTCAGCTTCAAAACAGTTTTATATATTTAGAAGAGAAGATATATGTAGGTACTCACTCAAACTCCATATCACAATGTGGACATCGATATTTGGTTCCTGCGTGCCATTTTTCGTGCTCTCTAGCCACGCCTCTGAAAACCATTTTTTTTAAACATTTTACATTATTTAGTTTGGAATCCCGTCCATCAGGTTCAATAGTTTTGGCGTGAAAGCGCGACAGACAGACAGACAGAGTTACTTTTGCATTTATAATATTAATCAGGATAAACTGTTAAATAGTGTCCAAAACGTTCGTTATTATTCACAATCCTACATAGATAGATAGATATATTCTTTATTGCACATTAAGAAAAGAAGAAAAACAATAAAAGAGAAATAAGTTTTAAGTATGAGGTACAATGGGCGGTCTTATCACTATAAGCGATCTCTTCCAGACAACCTTTGGATGTACAGAAGCATGCCGATTAGGTAAGAACTACATTATACATACCTATTTCTAGTAAGGAAGGAGCACCCCTTACAACTGAACTGCTCGGTATGCTGCGCTGTGATATGCTTCCGAAGAGCTCTAGCCGCCTTTAGCCTCGTCTTACAGATGAAACACTCGTACATACCGCATTTCTGGAACAAATAAATCAATATACATAAAACTCTTTTGAAGCTGACAGAGAATCAACTCGCAGCCTAAACTATAAGTCCTAGAGGTATGACATTTGGAGGGTAGTATCCTTATATAGTGTAGGGGTGCACTAAGAAAGGAATTTTGAAAAGTCACACTCTAACGCGAGCAACGCCGCGGGAGACGGCTAGTAAATAAATATAGTCCTACTAATATTATAAACGCGAAAGTTTGCAAGGATATTTAATAAATAAATAAATAAATAAATATTCACGGACACTTAACACAACGCCTTCTAGTCCCAAACTAAGCAAAGCTTGTACTATGGGAACTAGATGGCTGATAGAATACACACATACATTTTTTTTTTGTAAATACATACTTATAATACATAGAAACACCCAGACACAGAACAAACATCTATGTTTACAACACACAAATGTTTGTTCTCAGTGGGGATCGAACCCACGACCCACAGCACGGAAGGCAGAGCTACTACCGACTGAGCCATGACGCCTGTCATTTATGTATGTTTGTTCCTCTTTCACGCAAAAACTACTGATCCGATATGAATAAAACTTGGAATATATATTGTCCGTGACCTGGATTACCACATAGGATACTTTTTATCCCGGAAATGGGATCCAACGGGACGCGAACGAAGTCGCGGGCGGAAGCTAGTAATAAATATTCTTGGACATTCAATTTCACACAACGCGTCCTAGTCCCAAACTAAGCAAAGCTTGTACTGTGGAAACTAGATTACTGATAGAATACCTACACTATATATATTTTTTTTTTCTGTAAATCTATAGGCATTTTTAATAGATTTTCATGTCTATGTTCTTCTACTCACCTCGCTATGTCGTACAATATGAGCCTCGAATCTGTCTCTAATTTGGAAGCCGCGGTAACATTTGGTACATTTGAAGAGAGCGTTCTTGTACGCGTTGGAATCTTGACGTTTCTCCACCTAGAACCACAACTTAACATTTATTCCTTTATTAACTTGGGCCGGGAGCCGGGACACAGGCATTATCGTGTTCACACTATGCTCGTGCCCACTTCATTTCCCTGCCCAATTCCCCGCCGACTGCGGCTGAGCAGACTGGCGAAACTCTCGAACTAGACTCGTGCTTTCGAAGTTATCATTCAGTACCACTTTCACGAAAAAATCTGACAGTCGCGTCGCCGCGTTAACGTATTCGAGTTATATTGCGCGTCAACGCCAGCTCGACTGCCAACCGTTGTAGTGTCACCGCGCAGTGTATCTCGGATACGCTAACGTTACGATACGTTTGCGATTGTCACATTTCTTCGTGATTAAGGCACAGGAAACGATGACGATGGCAGAAAGTTCAACTCCTTGGCAGTTTGCATTATGAAAATGGAAACAAAACGCAAAACGAAGATAACTAGTAGTTCGCCCCGAACTGAGATCTCGTGATGTTCGGAGGTTAATAAAACCCAAACAATTTTTATTGACCAATGGTTGTAACAAACTTTGCAAATCGCTTCGAAATCGCCGTCTAGCTATGTACCAGTCTTACTTGAACTACAAAATCATTGAAACTCCAAGAAACGGTACCTAGCTCACGTTATACTGGTTTAGCCAATTTTATAATTTTTACAACAACTCAAAAAGTATTAGACCTAGAATCAAATTAAAAACGGGTTTGGAATGTCTAAACAAAACCCTATCATATGACACCCCACTTGATATTATTGTACAACTTTTTTTTTTAACTCCATTTGCACCCTCATAACTTCACGACCCCTTAACCGATTTACTTCATTTAACAAACCAGTCAAACTTAAGAGTACTATCCGTATACCTACCAAATTCTGTGAAGATCGGATAAGCGGTTCAAAAGATCTCGTCGAACAAACATACAAACATACAAAGCATTTTGGTCCAAGTTGTCACTAAGATCTCGCTCGCTTCGCTCACTCGATCAATAATGATAATTATTACCTCTGCGATTTGTTCCTCGTACGTTAGCGTTGTGATCGTAAACAGGGACTCGTCCAATCCATCGCTTGCTTTACGTCGCTTTATATCAGAAGTCTTATATCTAAAACAAAAGTAAATAAATGGCGACAGGCGTCATGGCTCAGTCGGTAGTAGCTCTGCCTTCCGTGCTGTGGGTCGTGGGTTCGATCCCTACCGAGAACAAACATTTGCGTGTTGTAAACATAGATGTTTGTTCTGTGTCTGGGTGTTTCTATGTATTATAAGTATGTATGTATTTACAAAAAAAATGTATGTATGTATTCTATCAGCCATCTAGTTTCCATCGTACAAGCTTTGCTTAGTTTGGGACTAGAAGGCGTTGTGTTAAATGTGCGTGAATATTTATATTTATTTATTTTATTTATTCTTTGTTTTCACACAAAGCCCAAACTAAGTAGAGCTTGTACTATGGGAACTAGATTGCTTATAGAATAGGTACTCAAATTTTTTATATACTTAATTTTTTTTTGTAAATATGTACATATTTATAGTACACGCAATAGCAATCTCGTATGAGTTAGTTGCCAACTCTGTTGACGGAGTTTTTAGGCCGCCTTAAGGCCTCCGTCATGGGCCATGAGCTAATACACATATACGTTTGCCACACACAAATGTTAGTTTCAGAGGGGATCGAACCCACTACCCACAAATATTCATTGAGATTTCACACAAACGCAATTAATATACTTAACTATAAATAATATTATTAACTACAAAATACATACTTATCCATAGTACTCTCAGGATTCTCATCCCCATCCTTCCTTTTAACCGGCTCACTTTTCTTAACTTTAACCTTTTTAACTTTCTCCTTTTTCTTCTTAACTTTAACTTTTCTCGGTTCTATCACTTTGGTTAAATCACTTAACGTTTTTTCATCGTCCGACTCAAAATCATTGAACTCATTCACAAATATTTCATTACTTTCATCTTTTATTTCAACTTCTGGTAATTCTTTTACCTCCACTCCGTTATATACATTATCGTTATATTCATGATCGTTATATACATCGTTATATTCAGTCTGGGTTTCAGTTTTGAGGTCTTCTTTTATGTGTAGATCTGAGTCGTTGGAGTTATATACAGTAGTTACTAAGCTGGTGGTTAGTTGGTTGGTTCTTCGA
Source organism: Eulithis prunata (assembly GCA_918843925.1). Classification (NCBI taxonomy): domain Eukaryota; kingdom Metazoa; phylum Arthropoda; class Insecta; order Lepidoptera; family Geometridae; genus Eulithis; species Eulithis prunata. The sequence continues at coordinate 1,262,697 of OU974028.1, forward strand.
TTAATTGATTTGATATCTCTTATTGTTATCTGAAATGCAAACAGAAACATATACATAATGTGCAACTTCAGTACAAACGGTGTCGTGTCGACGATAGCGGTAAGATAATATGAAATTAGAAATTTTTCATTTATGATATGCCTCATGTTTTAGCTAAAACTAGCTTCCGCCCGCGACTCCTTCTGCGTCGCGTTTGATCCTGTTAATTTTTCAGGATAAAAAGTAGCCTATGTGTCAATGCACGTTACGAATTATATGTACGAGTATATTCAAAATTTCAGCCAATTAGGACCAGCAGTTGCAGTGTAATTCAAAAAGTCAAACACAAACATAACTTTGATATTTAAAATATTAGTGAGATTATTATTTATATATATCACAGACAAAACAGCGTCTCGTACATATATCGGTTAAAACATGACGCTGTATAGATCATCCTTATGTTGCGTTCACACTATGCCGCAGTCGGCAGGGACTTGGGCAGGGAAATGGGCACGAGCATAGTGTGAACACGATAATGCCTCTGTCCCGGCTCCCTGTCCAAGTTCATGCCCTTGCTCTCTAATGAGAATAAATGCGATGTTGCTGTGGCAATAAGTCCGCGGCAATAATGCCGGCAGCGGCATGGGCATAGTGTAAACGCGGTATTAGATGCAAGGGCCTGTTTCTCATCATTTACTTACAAATGTGCTAGTTTTCGCATATTCTAAAAGCTGTGAGTGCGCCCGCAGCGATTTCCCTCGAAACGCGGCCGCGGAGCGAAGGCGATGTGAGCATTCCCAACAGACACGCTGTGGCAGTCTGTCTTCATCATTTACCTGTAGGCATTTGTTTGTGTGTGAATGTGTTGTTTCAGTGGTAGCAGCATGCGCATTATTTGGTTAAAATCTTTGATCCTAATTTTATACCTTTAAGAGTGTGACTTTTCAAAATTCTTTTCTTAGTGTAAACCTACACTGTATAAGGAATAAGGATACTTCCCTCCAAATTTCATACCTCTATCTAGGTCCTAGATTCTAGGACTTATCCTTTAGGCTGTGCATTAATTGTCAGTCAGCTTCAAAAGAGTTTTAATAGACGCCCATTCCCTGTCGAAGGAGTTCAAGTCGCCGTGCCAGTGCAAATTAATAGCTTTCGCTTTAGTCAGTCTTAACCAATTATCTAAGTTAAGCGACGTTCTACGCGGTAAGTATCTGGATGGGTCACGCACGGTTTACATCTGCGCGCTTCCGTGCTTCGGTGTTCGGAGGACACGTTAAACTGTCGGCCCCTATCTAGCAGTCGTTAAGTCACGACGGAGGCCTTAAGGGGGCCTAAAAACTCCGTCACCAGAGTTGACCACTTCGATACTACGAACTTACAGGAATAATAAACTTACAAAAATGCCAGTGATCTGTAAGTAGAACTCATCCAACCTCTGTTCCCGTATGTCAAATAACCTGGTGTCCATTGCTAGGCATATTCTGCACACCTAAAACCAAGATTGAAGAATTAAGAGTGTACCTTAACACTGATTGTGGAGCGGGATGGCGAGATATGTTATTTCTTGTGAGTGAGGAGTACAGACGTTTTTACCTGCCAAAACTGGTTTTACCTAAATAATCATCATCAACCTATATCTGTCCACTGCTGGATGTAGGTCTCTCCCAAGATGCGACATTGTGCCTATCACTTTAATTTAAGCACGATCTCATAAGTACCTATAAGTATAAATACTAGCCACCTAGCGGTAAATATTGTCATGCCCTATCAGGGTTCATATTTGAAACTAATACATTATTTAAAATCTTTTGTGCCCGCGTTATGAATGCAATAAAGCACTTGAACTCGGACTTTTGGGAGGTTTTACCTAAATAAAAGTTAATTATACAACCAATTGAAAAATTTTAAAATACTTAGACATAGACATAGACATAGACATACATTTATTTACTAACATGGCTAACTACTTCTAGGTTTCTTGACAATACAAAGATACGCATCGACTTTAAGTAGGCCGACACTTGTGAATGGTAGTTTAACAGGGTAATCAAGTGCAATTGCAAACCTCCAAAATAAAAATTAAGATTTTTTTCCCTTACTCTGAATGCAGCCGGCGCTTCCAGATCTTCAGCAGAATCCTGAAACCAATTCAATGATTTAATTCTTTATACATCTATGCGGTTGAAAATGGCATGCCAAAGATCAATAGCGTGAGGTGTGCGGTGACTCCTTACTCTTCAAGCAGAACTGCCTGCTGGGCCTTACAGACTATAATTTAGCTGTAGTTAACTGTGTTGGTACAGTTTTTTTTTAGTTAGCGTACCTGTACTAATGAATAATACTTACACCCTAATTATATTACGATCTAGCCACAATGCTGGCTAATTAGTAATTTGTCATTAACATAAACTTTTAGCATTTAAACTTTTGTTTTGGTACATACTTGAGCTATGATAGGTACAGCACCATTTCTGACCATCTTCTCGCCTGTCTTTGTATAAAAGAAGTCTTCATTGCAGAAATGTTCCGAGCAAACTAAGCTCCTCTCTTTAGGGGTCTTCCCAGGAGTGCCAAGAGCTTCCATCCATTCTGCTTGTAAATGCAGTTCTTTTGGAAACCTGGAGTGGGTATTTTTTAATTTATTATTATGCTATAGTTTTTATTTTACAATATCATTTTTAGTTATGAATCTGAACATGACATTAAACCTATAACATGTTTTATTATAGTGGCTAGAATAACTCTAAACACCGTCGGTCCACAAGACCACGTTAGGAGAGGAAGTACCTAGTAAGAGTAATTGTTGTGAAAACTGATGGTAGGATCAATAGCAATTTGTCAGTGATGGTACAAACATTGTTCGTTAGGTGTACTCACAAGTGGAACGTGATGCCGTGGCTCTTATCGGTTCTTTTAGTATCATTGCTGCAATTCTGAACACTGCAGCGCATTCTTGGAGCCCTAGGATAACTTTCATACAATTCCTACAGGATTCCTACTCCATGACCTGCCATTAAGAACGGCAACCGATAAATAAAGATCACGACTGCTGATTTCATAACACTTTTATCTTAGTTTTGGTAGTTTACATTAAATAATTTTTATTTTGATACCAACACGCAACGCAGTTCATCTCGACGTCGCCATTTTTTGTATTTATTTATTTGTTTTTTTTTCTACAAAATCAATCTGTTCTGTCTGTGGTAAAACTAGGCATGGGGTAAGGGCATATAACTAGCATAGTTATCTGTGGCATAGAATAATAATATCCCAACGAAGTGTGATGTGAGCGGATGACTAATATTATCATTCATAACGTTACGTTAGATAATGAATGCTTAATATTTAAGCTAGTTTTTTTGAAGGTCTTGTAATCGCAGTGCGGAATTTCAGTACACATTCAGTTGAAAGAATCATAATGAATTATCAACAGCCATAAACGGAACAACACTATAAAAAAAAATCGTTTTTTTTTTCTCTGTCCCTCCCACACAAAGCATTCCCGAAAAAGAAAGACTTAAAACTTGGCTAAATTAAAAAGCATAGTTGCATTTCTTTTCCTCTTTATTATTTTAACACTGCTAGAACAAGAAAGATTGATAGATATTTACTTATTGAATTTATTTTGCTTATAATTTTTGACAGGATTTTGTCGTAGATTTTTTTTTGTTGTCCTGGAGTTTGTGGATGGCTATTTGGCTAATCGTATTAGATTGTAATTTTTACAGAAAAGTAATGAATTAGCTGTGTGCTATGAATGAAATTATCAAAACGATATCTAGTTTACTTAGCTACAAAGTCCTGGCCAGAGAATACATTTGTCTAAGGAGTAAACAGCCGGATATAGTGAAGGCCTAACTTGCTTTAAAACATTCATGATTTTCGACAGAAATTCCTAAATAACTATGAGGTGCGTTGTTGCTGGCTGCAAGAATGACTCGAGGAACAACTTCAAGTCTGAGGGTATCACCTTTCATTCGTAAGTAGCTATTTTATTCACAAAAAAGCTATTATTGTATACGATGCTAAGGCAGTATAAAGAACCCCGTTAAAATTACTCCAGGTTTCCAATGGAGCCTTCAATGCGCAAGTCGTGGCTCGAAGCCCTGGACAAGCCTGACTGGCGGCCAAAGGAACGGAGTACAATATGCTCTGATCACTTTCTAGCCGAGGACCTGTATGAGACTGCCTGTGGTCTAAGAAAGGTGCGGGCCGGAGCTGTGCCAGTTATTAATCAGGTAAAGGGTATTCTACTAATATTATACAGAGACAAAGATAAAAATGTTAATTTAAAACACATAAACGCAAGTTTGTGAGGATGTAAGTATAGATGTATGTTTGTTACTCCTTCAATCAAAAACTACTGAACTGATTTGGATGAAACTTTAAATATATTATATGGTCCGTGACCTGGAATAACACATAGGCTACTTTTTTTCTCGGAAAATGAACAGGATCCAACAGGATGTGAACGAAGTCGCGGGCGGAAGCTAGTAACTAATAAGGAACAAATAGCAACCTAGCGTTTTTATTTACAAGTTATAGACAAGAGTTTGACGTGATCTGTGCTGTGGGTCGTGGGTTTGATCCCCACCGAGAACCAACATTCTGTGTGTTATAAACATAGATGTTTGTTCTGTGACTGGGTATTTCTATGTATTATAAGTATGTATTTACAAAAAAAAATGTACCTATGTGTGTATTCTATCAGCCATCTAGTTTCCATCGTACAAGCTTTGCTTAGTTTGGGACTAGAAGGCGTTGTGTTAAGTGTCCGTGAATATATATTATTACTATTTTATTATCTCACTTGCGATGAACTTTGTTTTACAGGTTTCAAATAATTCATGTGAAGTTTCTGAACCAGATAGTACCAAGGTAACCATATACCTAACTTGCTAAATCAACATTTTAAACATTCCGTAGTTCAATTAATAATTGACTTTTTTTTAAATATTTTTTATGATAAACGTAATGGAACAAGCTGATAGCTCACCTGATTTTAAGTGGTAACCTCTGCCTATAACAATGCATTACCTCACAGAGCAAGTCCAATGACGACGTGCCCTGTAAGGCAATGCACTGCGTCCATCACTCTGAGACCTAAAAATCTTGAAGTCTCATGTGCCTGTAATTACACCGGCGCCCTTACCCTTCAAACCGGAACACAGCAATGCGAGCATCGCTGCTTGGCGGCAGAAATAGGTACGGTGGTAGTACTGAACCCGGACGAGCTCTCACAAAGAGCTCTACTACTACTAATTCTTTTTATAAAGTTATTATTTAGTATTAGTCACATATTTATTTCAAATTTCAATTATTATTTTGTAGAGAGTTATTTGTTGCAGATTTTAAATCAGAACAAAATAACGACAATATATTTCAGGTGTGCAGAATGTGTCTAGCCATCACCCAGAGGCTGTTCTGCATCAGGAAATACAATCTGGTGCTGGCCTTCCATCGACTCACTGGACTCTCTGTAAGTTATCATATTGGGCTGTAGACTTCCACTGGACCTTCTCCAGATTTCTAGAACAAATGATACGATTTTGGTGCACTAAGTAAAGAATTTGGAAACGTCACACTCTAAAGGGTAGAACGCGAGCAACGCCGCGGGCGACGGCTAGTATGTTATAAAGCTTTTGTGTTACAACTTAAGAGGGATGTTATATTACTTGCTTTAGGCCCTCTCCATTCATCAGCTTCCTATCTTAACAATATCAATCCATCACAGTGTTGATCTATTTTTGGTACATAATATAAATTATTATATATATTTTCCTTTTGTTGATCATGTTAATATTTTTAGTTGCAAAAATCAATGTAGATGAAGTCCCAAAAAGCTTATATAAGTATTCTATCAGCAGTCTGGTTCTGATAGTACAAGCTTTGCTTAGTTTGGGACTAGACAGTGTGATATATCCATAAAAAAATAATAACTTCAGAATCACCTGAAGTTATTTTTTTTATATTCGCAGGGTTCAGTGCAAGCAAGACAAGTTAAAATTTAATTTTTGAAATTTCTTCACAGCTATTTTATTTTATTATTTATTTTAGTCAGAAGAAGATGACCGCTTACCTCAAAATCTATGTTCGGAATGCGCAACACGACTGCACGGTTACGACAAATTCAGAGACAGAACTCTCCGGGCCCATAACCTAATGGTTGAGTTGCTAAAAACTCAAATTCATGTGAGTATACCAATAAAAATATACCTAAACTAGTATTCGCCCGCGGCTTTGCTCGCGTGGTAGCAGCGTACGCATTATTTGGTTAAAATCTTTGATCCTAATTTTAGACCCTTTAGGGTGCGATTTTTCTAAATTCCTTTCTTAGTGCACCCCTACACTATGTAAGGATACTACCCTCCAATTTTCATACCTCTAGGACTTATAGTTTTTACTGTGCGTTGATTCTCAGTCAGCTTCAAAAGAGTTTTATTTATTTAGATAGATACCTAGATGTGAAAAAGGTTTTTTTTATTTTTTATTTAACCTGTTGTGTCCCACTGCTGGGCAAAAGTCTCCCCCAAAGTTTTCCACTGGTCCCGGTCGTTGGCGTTGAAAAAGGAATTAAGTTCGGAAAAGTGACATTTTAATACCTACTTATTTAAATAATATTAAGTACAATGAGCGATCTTTTCGTTAAAAGAGATCTCTTAAAGTTAAAGTACTAGAAATGTCAGAAATAGTTACAAAATCCACATACATTTTGTAGAATTTACCTATTTTTGTTACAGCTATCAACCAACACATTAATTTCAATATCCGATGATCTCAACCAAATCCCACCTAGACTCCACAAAAATTATAGAAACAACTTCTACGACTACTTCATCGAACACACAGACAAAGTACAAGACGAAATAAAACTCCCTGAAGAAGAACTCGACATCAAGAATGAACTAACAAATGATATATTTGTCGACGATTTCAGTGCAAAAGAAGAAACTAAAGAATACTCGGAACACTTCAGCGAGACGGACCTAATAACTGACAAAGGCTTTGATACAGACGACAGTTTGCCTCTAGAAGTTGCTAAAAAGAAAAAGAAGAAGAAGCCAGTGAAGGAAAAGAAAGTAAAAAAAGAAAAGCCAACGGAACCTAAAATAGATCGTAGACGGAAACCTTTTTTGAACCAAGATCTAAATGAAACATTGTTTACTGTGACCGATTTGACTGTAGACGAACAAATAGCTGAAGTATTAAAAAGGCAGGAAACTGATAACTATAAACATTCGGTGTTTAAATGTACCGAGTGTTTTAAAGGTTTCTTGGACCAAGATGCATATGCTAGTCATATGGTTAGGCATACCAGTGTGAGTACAAAGAATTATGTAGGTGCCATATTTATCAAAATCGGTTCAGTAGTTTGACTTTTCGGTGGTGGTTACGATCAATCATTATCATTAATATATATAAAACTCTTTTGAAGCTGACAGAGAATCAACGCACAGCCTAAACTAAAAGTCTTAGAGGTATGAAATTTGGAGGGTAGTATCCTTATATAGTGTGGGGGTGCACTAATAAAGGAATTTTGAAAAGTCGTATCCTAAAGGGTCTAGAACGCGAGCAACGCCGCGGGCGACGGCTAGTAGAAATATAAAATCCCAATGAACTACCATCATCCTTGTCTGATGAAGTCGTGAGGTAAAATTGAAGTCGGGTTTTCTAGTTTTTAAACTTATTTTATATATATATATATATATTTTTTATACAACTAAGTAGGCAAACAAGCGTACGGCCCGCCTGATGGGAAGCGGTTACCGTAGCCTATGGACGCCTGCAACACCAGAGGCATCACATGCGCGTTGCCGACCCTTGAAGAATTTATTTGAATATTATAATTTATATAGTATATTAACTAATATAGACAGGCGTCACAGCTCAGTCGGTGTTAGCTCTGCCCTTCGTGTTTGTGGGTCGTGGATTCGATCCCCACTAAAAACTTACATATTTTGTGTGTGGCAAACATAGATGTTTGTTCTATGTCTGGGTGTTACTATGTATTGTAAGTATGTATGTACAAAAAAAATATAAGTATTCTATCAGCAATCTAGTTCCCATAGTACAAGCTTTGCTTAGTTTAAGACTAGACGAATTGTTGAAATGTCCATTAATACATTTATTATATACTAGCCGTCGCCCGCGGCGTTGCTCGCGCTCTAACCTTTAGAGTGCGACGTTTCAAAATTCCTTTCTTAGTGCACCCCTACACTTATAAGTATACTACCCTCCAAATTTCAAACCTCTAGGACTTATGGTTTAGACTGTGCGTTGATTCTCTGTCAGCTTCAAAAGAGTTTTATATATATTGACTAGCTGATACCCGCGACTTCGTACGCGTGCGAAACTTTCCACCAAAATATCTGTCAACCAGCATAAGATGAACCTCATAGCAGATGGCTGCTTTTGGTTTAGAGAGTTCAAGATGTATCTAAGAATCCACGTCTTCGATTTCAATAAAATATAGCCTATGTTTCAATCCGGAAAAAGGGCTTCCGAATGGTATAAGTTTCGTTGAAACTCGATTTTCGGAATCAATCGTTTATTTAGTAGATCTGCATATTTACTTTATCTATATCTTTAATTTTAGTTTTTGGCTTTATTATAATGCCTTCTGGTAAGATCGGCGAAATAGTAAGTCCGGATGCTAAGCAATTCGGCGATATTTTAAATTGTTGGCAACATCGCCTTACGCCCCATTTTGCTATAGAGGGGCATAGCAAAATGGCGCGTAAGGCGATGTTGCCATCATTTAAAAGTATCGCCGAATTGCTTAGTTACGTGATCTATCCGGACTTACTACTACGCCGATCTTACCAGAAGGCACCTTACTGTTTTAACTATAATAGTATAGATTTTTTTTAATTTTTACAGGAGTGCGGCGAACACCGTTGTGATATTTGCAAAACTCATTTCAAACACTCGCACGCGCTCAGGAAGCATATAACAGCACATCACTTACAGAGATTCAGTTGTAACCACTGTCCGTACATCACAACACACAGACAAACGGCTCGATTACATGAACGATGGCATAAGGGAACCAAGTATCAATGCCCGCATTGTAACTTGGAATTTTTGTAAGTAATCTATACAATTTTGTAAGAAATACTAAATATTTTATAAAAAAAATAGCTATGGCCCGGAACTTCGTTCGCTTCCCATTGGATCCCGTTAATTTTCCAGAATAAAAAGTATCCTATGTTACTTCTAATACTTCGAAGAATATGTGTACAAAGTTTCATGATGATCGGTTAAGTAGTTATCGCGTGAAAGCGTAAGAAACAAACTTACATTCACATTTATAATGTTAGTAGGATATACTGAAAAAAGTATCTCACTTAGTTGAGTAGGATATGAATATATTTTTTGCATAAAGAGATGACAACTAATTTTATTCCTATATAAAAATTGCAATAACATACAGGGCACATCCTTAACAGAATGTGGGAAATTTGTTGATCACAATACCTCACAGGGCACGTTTTCCGAGGTCGTGTTGTGTGAAGACATAAAGACAAGACAATGTGACATTGTTATACGTTACAAAACTTATCAAATAAAATTTTCGAGTTACAAAACTAATTTTTAAATTTTCCAGAAAGTTCACAACATACATGGGTCATGTACGGATAAAACATCCTTCAGACTTCGTGTGCGAGCTATGTGGCTACTCGTTTGTAAGCGCTAAAGGCATTGAACTGCATAAAAAACTGAAACATAGAGGAGACGATGCTACTGTGAGTACGCCTTTATTTTATTGGCTATTAGCGACCCGCCCCGGCTTCGCACGGATGCAATGCTGATACGTTCAGTCAGCGTTTGCAATGTAAGCGCAAGAAATGTGTTTATTTACGACATCACATTAGAAACCTTTGAAATTATCGGTGTTTCTCTACTATATTATGCATAAACTATACATATAAACGTCTTGTGAGTCGATTCATTGTTATAGGCATAGGTTGCCGCTTAACATTAGGGGCCTTGGTCAGTTCGATTTTCTTCTTCTTCTTCTCTTCAGTAATGGCCTGTGTCCGTCATTTCGACAGACAATTTTGCCAATGTCAAGTGTTAAAATTGTAATAAATAAGTCAAGTCAAGTCATTTGTCAAGTCGGCTGTCGTTTGTTTTGAAAAGAAAATGGTGGATTTTCTCTTCAAAACCTAACACGAATTTTCACATTTAGAAAAACCACTTTACACACATTTATTCCAATGGCTCACACTTTATGTTACGACCTAAGTATTATTGGTGAAAATTCCACCAAAATTAAACAACAATACTCACAATAACACAAGAAAAACTATTAAAATAAAAGTGCTATGTGTCGTTTCAAAAAATGTCAAAACTCGTGTCCCAGTTCGATTTTACTCTTAATTGATTTTACACTCTAGTTTTCAACGTCTTTATTCAAATGAATGTGAAAGGAGTAGATTCAGAGTTGACGAATGATAAGAGTGAGTGGAAGAAGAAAACATGTTGTGCCGACCCCACCTAGCGTGGGGTAAGGGCAGAGAAATGATGAGTTTTCAACGTCATTTTGACGTCATCCCTCATTACAGTACCCCTTTTCATCACGTCAACAGACCTTGCCACTATAATACAAACTTATCACCTATGTTATTGGTTACGCTCCAAAAAGTTTTATATTCTATCAGATATCAGAAGACGGACCCTATTGCTCCTCATGCGACGTTCGCTTCGTATCAGTGGAAGCTCATCGCAAACATATGAACGTATCAGCGAGGCACGCGGGCACGCGAGAACATAACAAACCGACGCGGAATCGGAAATGTGCATCAAAGGAAAGGTAATTTCGACGAGGTCAACCGCGGCCGTATAGCTCAGTTGGTAGAGCATCTGCCTTCAGCGCTGTAGTTCGCGAGTTCGATCCTCTGTCACAAACAATAGACATTTTTGTGTGCAGATGATGTTTTCGGGGCGTTGTTATGTTTAGTACGACATCAATAATGTATAATAATATAGATAGGCCTGTATTCAGCAATTTGATGCCAAGTTTAAAGCCACGGTTCTCATGTTGCGTTCACACTATGTCGGCAGGGAAGTGGGCACGAGCATAGTGTGAACACGATAATGCCTCTGTCCCGGCTCCCGGCCCAAGTTCATACCCTTACTCTCTAATGAGAATAAGGGCGATGTTGCTGTGGCAATAAGTCGGCAATAATGCCGGCAGCGGCATGGGCAATATTGTAACGCGGGAGGACGCGGAAAATCCAATGTTCTGTTAGACCTACATTGGGTCTTGGGATACCTAATGTAGGTCAAACAGAAATCAGGAATTTGAAAAAGAAACTTCGACGGGACGAAAAGAATAACACTGACATGACATGATAACAATAACAAAATACTCTTACTGATATCCGATATTTCGATAGAAACGTAGACGGTAGCTTGCTCAGTCAATTCTACACCGAGTAATATCTGCGCGGTCACTATTTGTATGGGTAACTGATAGTGGCATTTACATCTTTCCGTGCTTCGTATGGCACGTTGAACTGTCGTTCCGGCTCTAGCAGTCGTTAAGCCATGACTGAGGCCTTAAGACGGCCTAAAAACTCCCCTATTAGTTGAGTTTTTACCCCCTGTTAGAATTGGGCACTAACTCATACCATACGACACACGCCAACCTCCTTAATGCACCACCACGTTTGGGTTGGCTGGCAGACAATGCTTTCAGCATTAAGTCCACCCTTTGTAACCAATTTATAATTTTGTGCAATAAAGTAAACTAAACAATAGTAATAAACTAGCCGTCGCCCGCGGCATTGCTCGCGTTCTAGGCCCTTTAGAGTGTGACTTTTCAAAATTCCTTTCTTAGTGCACCCCTACACTATATAAGGATACTACCCTCCAAATTTCATACCTCTAGGACTTATAGTTTAGGCTGTGCGTTGATTCTCTGTCAGCTTCAAAAGAGTTTTATATATATTGATGATGATGATTGATGATGATTGATAAAAAAATAATATGAACTTTAGTAGTAGTTCTGATATTTCAGGGAGAAGTTAAAAAACACAGAGCACACAGACGATGATGATAAGCGGAGAATATATCCGAGCCAAATGCGAAAAGTTGAGGGGCCCATATCCTGCGAACAGGTTCGTACGCGTATATATTAAAAAAAAACTTGTAGTAGTAGGCCTCTTTGTGGAAGAGCTAGTTCGGGGAAGTACAAGGGGCAATGCATCACTGTGCAAAGAATAGGTGCTAGCACTGAACCCGGGCCAACTAGTACACAATCAGTCATAACTACTGATATTTTTCAATGGTTGGTCTTATTTTATAGCGCCATCTAGTAACAAAGACAGGGTGACACGTTGGCAGACGTCATGGCTCAGTCTGTAGTAGCTCTGCCTTCCGTGCTGTGGGTCGTGGGTTCGATCCCCACCGGGAACAAACATTTGTGTGTGGCAAACATAGATATTTGTTCCGTGTCTGGGTGTTACTTGTATTTTAAGTATGTATTTACAAAAAAATATATATACAGGGTGTTACCAGACCACTTCCGAAAACGAAAGGGGGAGCTACAGCACACCAAAACCCAACCAAAAAAAAATCAGTTATCCTGAAAAATAATTATAGCCGGAGAAAACAATGTTTAAAGATTTGTATTTATTTCGCCAGCCCGCAATGTACGCATTCACGTAGGCAAGGTCGAGGCGTAGTACTATTATTTATTCTGTGTCGTAAGTGCCTACTAACGTAGGTAGGTACTAACGTAGGTCGCTCGCACGTCGCGCACTTGAATGACCCGCGATGAACTCTCAGCTGTTCATGCTGTAGTAGACGTAATCTGCGTGCTGCGTGTACATTGCTGCTTTATTTATTTTATTTGTTTTTTTGCTTTTTTAAATGAGATAATTAGGTAGATATGTCTTATTATGTTGTACTGTGTGTATGTAACTAGAAAGAAAATTAAAAAGAGATAGTCAAGTCAATTTTTTTTTTCGCGATTTTTTTCGCTTAATGTTTTCAGTATCATGGTCTGATTGGAACCTCCAAGTTTTCGGAAGTGGTCTGGTAACACCCTGTATACGTTTTCTATCAGCCATCTAGATCTTACAAGCTTTACTTAGTTTGAGACAAGAAGGCGTTGTGTTAAATGTCCGTGTAATAAAAAAAAAAAAGACCAATCTGTTTATTTTTGATTGACATTTATTTTCCCATAAAATTTCAGTGTGGAATGCAGTTAGAGGATTCTCGCGCATACCACGGTCACTTCAGACGAATGCACCCCGACAAGAATCGAACCAACTACCCGTCTATGAAGTCGCCTTGTATGTGTGAGGTTTGCGGGCGGATATTCCAGGTGAGGCAGCAATTACACACAAACATATTCATGAGTATTTCACACAACTTTAAACTAATACAAACATATTCATGAATATTTCACACAATTTCAAACACAAAAATATTTATGAATATTTCACACAACGTCAAACTAACACAAAAACATTCATGAATATTTATTCGAATATATTAATATATTCAGCAGTAAGAATTGTGAAACTAAGCATGTTGTCCGCAGAGCTACGCCCTACTAAAGGACCACACATGGGTTCACACAGGGGAACGCCCGTTCAAATGTGAACAATGCGGAAAGAGCTTTCGCATGAAGCAACGCTTAGTAGCACACCGCAGGGTGCATAGCGACGCCAGAACTAGCTATGTTTGTTCTGTGTGCGGGAAACATTTCTCTACGCATAGCAATCGACAGCGACACATGTTTGTAAGTAAACAATTGACCAGTCTCGTTATTTTTAATTAAAAAAAGTAAAAGTTCCGCCATATTGAAAAAAAAAATTAACAGATATTCCCGCTTTTTTGGGATATATTCAGTCTTCTTCTTTTTTTTATGATATGTTATTGATAAGCCGTAAAATGTTCAACTTCAACTTCTTGATTTATAGCCGTAAGATAAGATGTTATTGTAGGATGTCACTGCCAGATCTAAAAGTGACATTGACAGATGAAAATTTCCTGTTCAAAAAAACGTGACATTGGCGAAATTGCGGGCAACACTGCAAAGGCCATAGACAAGAATTGAATTGAAACCAAGAAGTTGTGAATATGCGAACAATGCTGGTTTCCTCACGATGTTTTCCTTCACCGTTCGAGGGCACTGGCATTGCGCACAGAGTATATTTATAATATAATGTTGACAGATCCACACAGGGCTAAAGCCGTTCAAATGTGAGATGTGCGGGAAGGGGTTCAAGCACGCGAGCGAGAAGCGCGCTCACGTGACATACGTACACTTGAAAAAACCTTGGCCGAAGCGGGCTCGCTCCAAACGACCACATAGAGACGTGAGTAACCCTACCTGAATACCTAGTATGAGTTTTGGTGTGTGAATCTAGTGTGCTGGGCGTCAGACGTTTTGTTATTGCAAACAACATTGTTGTTTGCAATTTTTCTTAAATAAATTTAGTGATTATATCTTCAGAAATGTTGAAATGTGCGAGCGAGAAGTGTTTTGATGGCTATCAGCGTCTTAAGTTGAGAGGCGATTATAAGTAAGTCCGAAAATGTAGAGAAAGTTATTTCAAGTAACGAGTATTATTTATCTCTTTCCAGGGCTCGCCTGCTGAGGCGAGTGCAAGCGAGATGGAAATACCACCACCATGGCCCGCTTGTGATCCCAAACTCACCGATATCAATATGATGGACGACAAGCCTATCTACTACAGATAACTTCACAAACTACCGAACTCAATATAAAAAAAATATACGTCTAATCTACCTTTAGTAAGGTAAAAATAGATTCATTAAAGAAACATTTTCATAACATCCCAATAATGAACCGAGCGGGATTTGAACCCGCGACCTTCCCCTTGGTACAGGGGTGGGATGCTCTAACTGTTCCTTTCCACCAAATATATTCACAACGCAATCCTTACAAACGATTTGTTTTTACAATTAAGAAAATCCTTAAAACAATCTGCACAAGATTCAAAATGTCATACATGCACAAGGTTTGGCGGTGGAAACGCAAATCGATATCTTCACAGAGTTGTGCACGTTTTATTGTGAATGTTTTGCAGTGGAAACGTACGGTTATACATATATATAATAGGCCGTTACATCTATTGAAGATGATTTATACAGCGTCAGGAGGCAACCTATGCCTAAACTCAACGGGACACTGTAGCGCCTGGGACAATGTCAAGTGACCCGCGATCACGTACGGATGACATTGACAGGTCGGGATATTGACACTGACAGTTACCTAACCACTCGTGCACATGAGACAGGGTAACGCATCTACTGAATAGATGCAAACACTACACCCACTTCCCTGCCGACTGCAGGTAAGTGTGAACGCAACATATTATAGTCTGATACGTCGACCAGTCTATTTATGTTCCTCAGTGCAAATAGCATAGAATTATTATAAAATAAAAAGCCTAGTAGTTATTATAAACAAAGCCTACAGAGTACTAAATTCGTGATCTGATTGTAAATATAGTTTTTAACGTTATTAGAATGTATTATAAATATAGTCTCGAGCCATAACTAGTAGATATAAAATGTAACAGGCAATATAATATTTTCTTAATTTATTATATTTTATTCAAACTCCTGATTAAATTATTATCATATATTATGATTGTTCTATGTCTGGGTGTTACTATATTGTATTAAAAGTACCTACGTACATATTTAAAAAAAAACCCATCAGCTATCGAGTTCCCATAGTATCAGCTTAGTTTGGGACTAGAGAGTGTTGTGTGAAATGTCCAAGAATATTTATTTTACTATTGAGAATTAATAATAATAAGACAAAAGATGTTTTTACAAATATTATTTATTTAACTAAAATTTATTTTAAACAAAAATGGTCTCTTTGTATATTGAAAATAAGATCATAAGTTACAATTATAGGGGTGATCCATTGATCACTGATCACGAACAAATCTGACAGTCCATGATCTCGGATACGCTGCTAGCGTTACGATACGGTTACGACTGTCACATTTATACGTGATCAAGGCACTAAACTTTTTTAATCTGTAACTATATCATAGGAATGATTTTATAAAATATAAAAATAAAACAAAAACGTAGATTTCTTCTTCTCTTCAATAATGGCCTCTTCTTCTCTTCAATAATTAGTTATTTACTTAGGTCAAATGACACTCATTACTATAGTCAGTTTAGTGACAAATGACGTGACGCTGGCAGAAATGTCCAACTCTGGACGATTGCCATTAAAAAAAAAAGTTTAGTGACAGTTTACGATTAACAACAGATGGACAATCGACTTGTACCATCATTAAAAAAATACAAATGTAATTAACTTATATTCTCCGTCACTATCTAAACAAAACGAGATGGCACTAATCTTGAACGGTGATTAACTTTTGACAGAAGTCGAGATTGAAGTGATTATAAGCAAGGCCCAACGTTTTGACAGGCGTCACGGCTCAGTCGGTAGTAGCTCTGCCTTCCGTGCTGTGGGTCGTGGGTTCGATCCCCACCGAGAACAAACATTCTGTGTGTTGTAAACATAGATGTTTGTTCTGTGTCTGGATGTTTCTATGTATTATAAGTATGTATTTACAAAAAAAATGTATCTATGTATTCTATCAGCCATCTAGTTTCCATCGTACAAGCTTTGCTTAGTTTGGGACTAGAAGGCGTTGTGTTGTGTCCGTGAATATTTATTTATTTTTATACAACTGGAATTTGCATAGATTTAGTTGCAAGTTTGAAATCTGGAAAAACAGACATCCATTTGATCAAATGATGATGATGATGGCAGTTCATTGGGACTGTTCTATTGATCTTAAACGCCACTGGAAAGTCACAGGAAAGCAAAATACGCAATGTCGCCTACGTGGATGACAATGTTTTTTCCCGTTTCAATTAACTGCCAAACTACTGAACCGCTTTTGATACAGTTTTTATGGTTGGTCCCTTTCAGGTAAAAAAATTCAAATCGGTTCGTAAATGACGGAGGCACATAACAAATATTAAAAGAATAAAAATACAGCCGAATTGAGAACCTCCTCCTTTTTGAAATCGGTTAAAAAGGAAACGGACAAATGTGCTCAGACGATGGCACATTTGCGCATTGAACACTTTGAAGGAATTAAAAATATAACTAGAAAACAAATGTTTATGAAAAACGTCATAATATGTCAAAGTTGCCATTATGGTGCTTTTTAAACTGCTTTTTTTGTGTAGCAGCTACACAATTGAGTCACTATTCTATTAAGACGTGTAGCAGAATTCACCGTGCTACTTCGTCGACCACGTCATTGCTTAACATCAGGTGAGATTGTGGTCAAAACGGTTGCCTATATTGTATAAATAAAAAAAATAAAAAAAAGAATGGTAAGCCCCTATTGTTTAGTGTGGGTTTTTTCAAAATGTTCTCTGAGCTTTCTGGCTCGCGTGTAGTGCTTATCACAACGCTCGCACGAAAAAGGATTAACTTTATTATGTAATTCTACGTAGTGATGATAAGCTACACTAAATTGTAAGAACGTTTCATCACAATTACTACAAGCGTATGGCTTTAAACCTCCATGTTTAGTTATATAGTGGCGTGCTACACTTACGCAGTCTAACACTTTCTTGCAAAACCAACAGACTTTTTCCTTATCTTTCTTATGTTTGAGGGCATGGCTACCTAACACAGACAATTTAGAAAAAGCCTTCTTGCAGTTGTAACCGTTACATGTGAACGGTTTAGTTTTTGTGTGAGTTTTTAAATGAGATATTAATCCTTTTTTATCTAAGTACACTTTAAAACACATGTCGCATGCGTAGGTAGGTTGTTTCTCAACTTGGTGGCAGACTATGACGTGGTTATCTAAGCTGCGTTTCTCCAAAAATGTTTTACTGCATTCCTGACATGGAAACTTTACTTTATCTCGGTGTGATCTCATATGATGTTGAAGTTTTACTTTGTGAGTGTAAAAATTACCACATTCATTACAAGAATATGGTTTAACTCCACTGTGTAGACTCCCATGTATTTTCAAGTAGCGCTTTGATTTAAAGAATTTACCACATATGGTGCATTCATATAGTCGATTGTTAGTAAAAATTTTTTTCTGATGTTGTCTTAAAGCGTTCGCTGAGGTATAAGATTTTCCACATTTGCAACTAAACGGCTTCTCACCGGTGTGTACTCTCATGTGCACTAGTAACGATCTGGTTTGTTTGTTGCACACTTGGCACGTTACAAACGGCACCACTTTTGGTATATTCATATGGCTGTACATGTGGATTTTCAACTGTGCATTCAACGGATAACTCTTTCCACATTCCACACAATTATAGGTCTTATTTATTCCTGACATATGGTTCTGTATGTGTTCTCTGAGAAACCATTTACGAGAGAACTCTTTGTTACAAATGTCACAAATTAATTTGTTGTGTGAAATGCTATGCGCCTGTAGTGTTGCTTCGTATGAGAAAGTTTTATTGCAATAATTGCACTTGTATGGTTTTATCTTGCTGTGAGACTTCATATGAACCTGTAAATTGGTTCTATAGCGGTACGTTTTAGGGCAAATTGAGCACTGATACGATCTTATTTTTGCATGAAACAATAAATGCTCGTTCAAAGTAATTTTAGTGGGCCATAATTTGCCGCAAATGTCACATTTAAAGTTTCTTATCTTCAGGTGCACGAATTTCATATGTTTTTGGAGTCTATGTTTGTCCGAGAAGCTCCTGTCGCATACATCACATGTATAGAATGGGAAGTGAATTGTGTGCATTTTGATAATGTGCTCACACAAGGAACGCTCGGTAATGAATGAGCTATTACACTTGATGCACGGATATTTATCCAGCGAATGTACTCTTCTGTTATGTATCTGTAAGTTATATCGGTTCTTGAATGTAATGTTACATTTCTCGCATGTGTCACTGTTTGCTGTATGTGTGTGCATGTGGGTATTGAGCTGGCGTTTATGTGCAAATTGCGAATCGCATTTTTTACATTTGAAATTGTATCGATGGACGTTGCGTTTGTGAGCTCCAAGACCACCTGGGTATTGGTACCGATATCCACAAATATCGCACGAGTACTGCCACTGTGTATTGTGCCGTTCTAGATGGTTGTTGTACTTGTTTATACTCTTCGTTTTGTAGTTGCATTTATCGCATTCGAAGATGTCGCTTCTACTGTCGGTGGTGTCCGTATTCTCCTGAGTTTCGGGTGATTCTTCACGCGGTTTGTCGGGAGAATCTGCGGATTAAAACATAATTTAGAGTTAAACTATGTTATTTAACAAAACTTCGGTAAAGGCGTTGGGGCATTTCAGGTTCCGATTTACATACATTTAGTTAATTTTTAGATTCATTGTGTTATTTATAACTTTTCTGCTTTCATCATAATCTATTATGCAGTAGCAGTCACGAAAACGAAAAGTAAAGTAATTATTTTGACGTAAATACAATAAAAAACATTGAAACAGACGCATTTTTCAAAGTAAAATGTCTAATAACTAATTATTCCCGGTGCTTATAATGACATTGTTACATTTTTTAAAACTGCATTGTAAGTGTATTGTAACGAACAAAGTTCCATCATTGCAAGTTTTAAAAAAAAAGTGGGACATGGGCTCCATCTAATTTGCCCCAGACCCTTTGCAATACTTTTGGGTATACATCACTTGTTGTTGATTTTACACATTTGCAATAATTATAAAAATGGTCAATATAAACCAAGGTGGTCGACACAGCTCAGAGGATTAGTAAGCTGAAATGGCAGTGGGCCGGCCATGTTTGCCGCAGAAACGACAATCCTTGGAGCAAACTAATACTCGAGTGGAGACCGCGTTTAGGCAAGCGTAGTGTAGGACGCCCTCCGGCTAGGTGGGGTGACGATCTGAGACATGTAGCTGGCAAAAACTGGATGAGAAGAGCCGAAGACCGGGCTCAGTGGCGCGTCTTGTGAGAGACCTACGTCCAGCAGTGGACCGATATAGGTTGATGAGGATGATGATATAAAATTAACAATGACTCACGATACGAGGTAGTTTCCACAGGCGCTGGCTCCAGATTGGTCTTTACTCGACTGTTGAGTAAGGCTACTGTAGTTTGCGATAACTAAAAAAAAAAAAAAAACAGTTTTACCCCAGTAACAGTTTTCGTTACTGAGGACAATGATATGATGGCAAACATGGATCCAAAGAATATGTATGTTATACGTAGTTCCTACGTAAGAAGTGGGACTCCCATTCTACCAAAATTACACACTGAAAATCTCGTTTTGTATGAAACGTGATTCAAATTCTGACTCCCGTGTCATACATTATTAGTTTTTCGAAAGCACGAGTCTAGTTCGAGGGTTTCGCCAGTCTGCATGGATGTTTGTTCTATGTTACTATGTATATGTAGGTATGTACTTACAAAAAATGTATAGGTACATATAAATATTATCTCGGCAATCTGGTTCTCACAGTACTTTGCTTAGTTTGGGACTAGGTTTGTTGTGTAAAATGTCCATGAACATTTATTTCGACAGGCGTCATGGCTCAGTCGGTAGTAGCTCTGCCTTCCGTGCTGTGGGTCGTGGGTTCGATCCCCACCGAGAACAAACATTTGTGTGTTATAAACATAGATGTTTGTTCTGTGTCTGGGTGTTTCTATGTAATATAAGTATGTATTTACAAAAAAAAATGTATGTATGTATTCTATCAGCCATCTAGTTTCCATCGTACAAGCTTTGCTTAGTTTGGGACTAGAAGGCGTTGTGTTAAGTGTCCGTGAATATTTATTTATTGAATATTTATTTATTAAATGCAAACTTACCTGAATGCCATTTCGTAACAATTCCGTGAGAATACTTTCAGATTTCTTCGATTTGTTAATGAATCGACGGCATTTTATCAGTTGCCAATGACACATGTAGCAAACCATCTCAATTCTCATTGCGGTTAACTGAAATATATGAAAGAAAGAAAAATATATGTAAAGTCAAATGGATTTTTTTGGTAAAATCGTAGGCACGCTCCACGCCATCTTACATTATCTTTTAGTATTTATATATCTATGCTACTTCATTCTGATAAATTTAAAAACACTTCTGTATACTATTATAAAAACTTTAAAAAAGCCAGAATCTAAAATAAAAGATATAAATAAACGAAATTATGCAGATCTACTAAACAAACAATTCTGATTCCGAAAATCGAGTTTGTCTGTTTATCTGTTTGTTTGTTCGCGGATCACGCCTTAACTACTGGACCAATTTCAATGAAACTTATACCATTCAGAGGCCCTTTTTCCGGATTGAAACATAGGCTATATTTTAATGAAATCAAAGACGTGGATTCTTAGATACAGCTTTAAATTTCTAAACTTTCTAATTTTGGTGGAAAGTTTCGCACTCATACGAGTCGCGGGTATCGGCTAGTCATACATATAAGTGACGTCTCTGAATGTAGCAGTAAGCAAGCAAGCTCGTATGAGTTAGTGGCCAACTCTGGTTGACGGAGTTTTTAGGCCGCCTTAAGGCCTCCGTCGTGGCTTAATGACTGCTAAAGCCGGGACCAACCCTTTAACGTGCCGTCCGAAACACGGAAGAGCTCAGATGTAAATGCCACTAACGGTCGCCCATCCAAATAGTGAGCGCGCAGAACGAAAATGTAGCAGTAGGTAAGTAATCATTTCAACCAACCCTGCTGTTTGTCAGTTTTTCATAGACCACTTGAAGAGGCGTGTTTTTAATGGACCATGTTTTGACATCGCTAATGAGACACACCATGCAAAGCACTGCGTCTGGTTCAGCCACTGAAATAAATAATGCAAAAGTTCAAAAACTGGTGCAAAATGACTAGGGGGTCAATCGCGCTAAGTTATAACGGCTCACCGGTCACTGTTACTCCTACCCTACGGCCGATTTTCACTGTGAAAATCGACCTTATTGGCCATAACGTGGCAGTAACAGTGACCGGTGAGCCGTTACCACTTAGCGCGATTGACCCCCAGACAGAATGACGTGACAAATATCTCGCGTGCGCATCCTAGGGCTGCAGGTGGACCAACTGCTTGTTTTTTTATCTTATTAAAAAAAACTTACTAAAACCTAATGTTTCACCATTTTCAATATTTAAATTGTATGTGATATTTTCTTCTTTGACGGACACATTTTCTTGTTTCACATTAACTTTTTCATATTTAGGACAACTGTATAATTCTATATCGGTGATGGAGTAGTCATGTTGGATGCCTCTATTTAGTATAGCTACAGTGTCTTTGTATATCTGAAAAAAAAAAAACATTTTTTGGACATAATCACACAACACTCTAGTCCGAAACTAAGCAAAGCTATGGGAACTAGATTGCCGATAGAATACTTATATATACAGGGTGTTACCAGACCACTTCCGAAAACTTGGAGGTTCCAATCAGACCATGATACTGAAAACATTAAGCGAAAAAAATCGCGAAAAAAAAAATTTACTTGACTATCTCTTTTTAATTTTTTTTCTAGTTACATACACACACTACAACATAATAAGACATATCTACCTAATTATCTCATTTAAAAAAGCAAAAAAACAAATAAAATAAATAAAGCAGCAATGTACACGCAGCACGCAGATTACGTCTACTACAGCATGAACAGCTGAGAGTTCATCGCGGGTCATTCAAGTACGCGACGTGCGAGCGACCTACGTTAGTACCTACCTACGTTAGTAGGCACTTACGACACAGAATAAATAATAGTACTACGCCTCGACCTTACCTGCGTGAATGCGTACATTGCGGGCTGGCGAAATGAATACAAATCTTTAAACATTGTTTTCTCCGGCTATAATTATTTTTCAGGATAACTGATTTTTTTTTGGTTGGGTTTTGGTGTGCTGTAGCTCCCCCTTTCGTTTTCGGAAGTGGTCTGGTAACAACCCTGTATACATTTTCTCAATTATTGCTTTCAAATTAGGTTATTTTAATTAAACAAACCAATAGAATCGGGGCAATATAAAGTGATATAAATTTATCAGCTTTAAGCTGCTTGCGTATTAAACAATAATAATCTTTGGACATTTCACACAACATCCTATAGTCTCAAACTAAGCAAAGCTTTATGGGAACTCGATTGCTGATAGAATGCTTATATAATTTTTTTTGTTGTAAATACATACTTATAACAAGTAATAACACCCAGGCTGTCCCAGACCTTGATCAAACATCTATATTTGTTTGCCACACACAAAGGTCACATAAAGCGACCTTTTACGAATATCTCGTTTCCTATGGGTTTTTTGCTATTTGTATGTATGATCAACATTGTAGAGGATTAACATCCTTCAAATTTTGTTTCAATGAAAATTTTATACGTTGAATCGTTTTCGAGATTGAGGGCGGAGAGAGTGTTTTATAATTTTTAATAATAATACTACAAATAATTGTGTAATGGAGGAGACGTGCGACGACCGGGCCGGCCGACAAGACGTTGGCGAGACAATATCGACGTTCACATGAGAGAGTGGTGGAACAACGCCAACGACCGGGACCAGTGGAAGACTTTGGGGGAGACCTTTGCCCAGCAGTGGGACACAATAGGTTAAATAAAAAATATTAAAAAAAACATGTGTGCAATTCACACATGGTAGAAGTGAAACCTTCAAAAATTTTGGCTTCAAGATAATGAGACGAATGTAAAATTACATCAGATAGGTAGGAAAATGTACGCTATGCAATGCAGCAAGTAGGTAGGTAAGTATACAATCTTGTAAGTAAAAATAAACATGCTACATATGTAGTCATTTTCTCCCACATTAAATCTTATGAATTTATGTGTCTGTCTCTTTTTATTTGCGCTTTTTCGTTTCATCAACTTTCAAATCACAATGATGCTAAAGAAGTTTTCACTTAAAAATTGTGTAATATCCAAAAAGTTAATTCAACTCACCTTCTACATTTTATTCCCGAGTCAAGCGAATTAAGAAATTGAAAAAAGAAATTAATTTCAATATTTGTCACAGAAAGTAGAAACATATAATAACTTTGTACAATTTTACATTGATTCAAAGTTTCAAAAACCCTTGTGTATAATTTCCACTTTGATCAAGTACGAGTGTGAGCCTATACTACAATGTTTCAGCTAACTCTAATGTATTTGTACTAGCTGTCGCCCGCGCCATTGCTCGCGTGTTAGCAGCATACGCATTATTTGGTTAAAATCTTTAATCCTAATTTTAGAACCTTTATGGTGCGACTTTACAAAATTCCTGTCTTAGTGTACCCCTACACTGTAAGAGGATACTATCCTCCAAATTTCATAATTCTAGGACTTTTAGTATAGGCTGTGCATTGTCAGTCAGCTTCAAAAGAGTTTTGTATATTTAGAAGATTATTGCTATATATGGGTCATTCTCAGTTAAGAGGTAATATGTTGTATGAAGAGACGGCATGGCATTTTTATTTTTTTTTATTTTTAATTCTACATCTTTTTTATGGAAACTTTTAAGTTGAAAACGTTTACAAAGTGGCCAGTCAATTTGTTGGTTTTATCTCATTTTATAAGTTACCAGGGTAGATACTGAACCGTTCTTCGCGCGTAATTTTTTTTCTAGGTGCCATTTTTTCTGTAAAAAAGTCATATTAAATTGTAAAGCTAAGATATTCATAATGCCAAGTAAAGGTTCAGAAAAAAATCTAGAAGTATTCATGAAAACGCATAGGTACAAATGTATCTCCCCTGGACATTAAGTATCACACCTAACATCAAAAGAGCCAGGGGAAATACGCCAGGGGAGAAGACATTTTCGATTGATATCTAAAATAGCCGTAAAAGTGTTCCTCGTACGCAATTCACAATCAAACGTAACAATGTATGCACTATTCATAGTGAATATTCAAGTCTATATTAGTATTTTAACAAATAATTGCTAAATAAAACTAACCAGAGGAAAGACTGCATTCACTCAACACTTCTACACCCAGCGAGCGGCGTGACTGAAATGGCCATTAAAATGGCTGCGCAGTCGGTTTATGCGTCACTTGCTGCTAACTTCAAGTTACATCCTATGCACTCAAAGTCACAACTTCCACAAAATATTTTAAAAAAACTGATTTTTAAACGAAAACAAAAAGCCAGGGGACGAGACACGAAATACGTGGGACAAATTTCGGCGTTGATATTATTTATGAAAAATTGGAATATAAGTAATTTTACTTATAAGACACTGTGACTAAGTTATTGTTCTGTATAAAATTAACCATGATAAAGTAATTATTGAATTTTAATACATTCATAATAACTGGTTTACAAATAAAGTCGGTTTGGTGACAGACCAGGGGAGAGACTTTTTTCTTATATTAGAATTAATTGTGACTAAACTAGATACATTTCTGTAATAAATTTAAGTGAGCATGAAGAAAACATTTAGTTTTAAGTAATAAATAAGTTAATTAGAAAGTTAGTATAAAAAAAAAGTATTTTTTTGTCCTGGCCATGGAAAGTACCTCTTAACTGAGAATGACCCATATACCTTTTTTTACATTAAATTCCTCCAAGGGTGATGGTCAAATCGCAAAAAAATATACATAAATCAGTTTACACTCCCTTGTTCATAGTAAGATAACATCTACTACCCACCTCAATTCCATTTTCAGCCAGCTTGGTCAGTATTTCCTGAGATTTCTGTGATTTGTTATGAAATCTACGGTATCTTTGCAACTGTGCAAGGCAGTTGTAGCATATTGTCTCTGGTCTTTCATCTTTTGTAGAGAGCTGAAGGAAAATTATCAAAACAACAGTAAGGATTTTCTTGATTGTGAAAATAAATTGTTTGAAAGAATTGTGTTGTTCAAGGTTTTATTGTGAATGTTCTTATGGGAAACTTACAGTTAATAATTAAACACAGTGACATATCAGCGAGAGCTACTAGGAGCTAAGGAGTGTTGTTCAACCTCTGGGTTGGTGTACCCCTAGGAGGATTGCAGTCCCAAATTATTTTACTCCTAGAGTTAGGCGGTAGGCATAGAAATGCTAGATCAACTTATTTCTAAGGAGGTTAGGATACCTAAAAGTAAGGTACTTCTCATCAAGGTTAGCTGGCTTGTCATAGTTATACCCAAAAAGACTGAAGTTCCTAAATGTATGGAATAGTGGGTACATTGTACTAACTAAAATACTCTAAAAAAATACCTTGTAACTTGTAAGTTTTTCGTAAAGCGCTTGCAATGGAGTATCTCGAATCCAATGGATTGTAACATTACCGGCTAAGCACACTCTGCATAGTGTTAGACCAGACATTATTTATTTATTTTCATCTCGTTTATTGGGAAAGAGATAACTCGCCAAAAATCCATATAACCCTAAAAACCATAAAGACAAACGAAATGAAGCCAAAACAAAATGCACCACTGCACAGATTAGTAAAAAAGATGCCAAAATGAAGCGAAGCAAGCAAACTATTTCAACCGTCGCTCGTGGTTGTTTTTTCGGTTTTATTCTTTTTCCGACATAGATTTATACCTTGTCTATGTTTTTCAAACACGTCACTCGTCTCCCTCTATAACTTTATGGTCGCGAAGTCACCGCCGCTTATCTAGTTTGAGCAGGGGCCTTTTTGCATTCTCTTTGCGGGGGCCGGCCACAGCACGCTAGGATATAGGGTGTTCGGTGCACAGCACCATCGCCTTTATTCTCACTAAGCGGCATACATGCCGGCAGCGGCATGGGCATATTGTGCACGCGGTATTATGGAGCAAGGGCATGAACTTGGGCCGTGAAACGGAACAGGCATGATCGTGGCGTGGCGTTCAAATTCAAATTATCTTCCCTTATTTATAACTACTAGTAATTTTATAATTTTTACAACAACTCAAAAACTATTAGACCTAGAATCAAAATAAAAACGGTTTTGGAATGTCTAAACAAAACCCTATCATATGACACCCCACTTGATATTATCGTATGACTTTTTTTTTTACTCCCTTTGGACCCTCATAACTTAACGACCCCTTGACCGATTTACTTCATTTAACAAACCAGTAAAACTTAAGAGTACTATCCGTATACCTACCAAATTCTGTGAAGATCAGATAAGCGGGTCAAAAGATCTCGTCGAACAAACATACAAACATACAAAGCATTTTTGTCCAAGTTGTCACAAAGATCTCGTTCGCTTCGCTCACTCGATCAATAAATGCAAAGGGATGAGGTAGGTACTTTTGGTTGTGTGAAAAGTAGGTAGGTACTTGAATATTATATTAATATGCGGTAATAAATGAGTAGTTTCTGCGAGAGCCCCCGAACTGTTCGACGCGGTGACTCCATAGTCTCTTCGATGAGGATTGGTTCATGCGCTGCGGCGGAAGCTCAACGAAACTCTTGCGAGGCGGTTTCTTCACAACCAATCCTGGATCTACCTGCTAGGGTGTTTTTTTTATTTTCAGTAATGTTGAAATGTGCGGGTGAGAAGTTCTTATGATGCGTTCACACTATGCCGCAGTCGGCAGGGACTTGGGCAGGGAAGTGGGCACGTTCATGCCCTTGCTCTCTAGTGAGAATAAAGGCGATGTTGCTGTGACACTAACTCCGCGGCAATAATGCCGGCAACGGCATGGGCATAGTGCGAACGCGGTATTACAATACGAAAGATCTTTTACAAAAGGTAGGTACATACTACTACCTATATATAGCTTTTTTATGAAAATATAACATGGAACAAGAAAATTGCGAGTAGCGATTTTGGTTATGTTTGTGTGCGTAAGCTTCGAAATATTCAGATAGGTATATAAAAAAAGAAAAAAAACCAGTGCGTGGAGTCCCTCCGCGCGGCATACCTCGAGTGCCACGCATTCACGCTCTGTGTATATTGTGAAATTAATTTAGTACCTATTTATTTTTATGTACTTGCAGTTCTTATTTAGTTAGAAAACGTTCTATGCTCATGTTGCCTAAATCAGAACTAGATGGCGCTGCTAAGTTTGGTCGGATCCTAGAACGCCCTATCGAAGTGTTTTGCGTTTTGTGCGGGTCTCCGTATGTGATCACTCTCACTATTCTCGCTCTGTCTCTTTCTACTCGGGGGAATAGAAAGAGACAGAGACTAACGCTTCCCGTTTAACGCAACCTTGTTGAAAGTCATTAGAAGTATAACTTCAAAAAAATATAGCGGGACTGGACTCGCAATGAAACGCACTTTTAATTTTCACCTCCATAACATACAAACGTACCTACCACCTTCCTTTATGTAAGGCTATAGCAACGCATAATGTCAGTGACACCTATTATCCTTTGGGTAGGTACAGACTGGCGAAACTCTCGAACTAGACTCGTGCTTTCGAAAAACGAACAATGTATGAAACGGGGGTCGAAATTAGAATCACGTTTCATAGAAAACGATTTTCAGGTGATTTTCAGTGAGTAATTTTGGTAGAATGGGAGTCCCGCTTCTTCTTACGTAGGAACTACGTATTACATACATATTCTTTGGTTAGGTAGATAATGTATACAAACCTCTTTGGTTATTTGTACACCAATTTTCTCACCAACCAAATCCATCCGTAGCTCTTCATTCCCAACTTGTGTACCTCCAAAACGCCGATGACCCGGTTGTGGACGTTGCGGTACGTTTTGCATACCTTGGATTTGTTCCCTGCGCAATTTTTCGCGTCTTTCGCGACGGTTGTTGTGTTTGGCCAAAGATTCCATGAATAACTTCTTTCCAAGGCGAATTTTGTTGTATCCGCCCTCTGAAATTGAAACACAGCAGATGATGCTTACCTATTTACCTACATACTTATATGTATAGTTACCTATCTATTACTCAGCCAGTAAGACCGCCATTTACAATAAGTATCTAGGTAATAAGCATCTACAGAACCGATTTTGAAAAAATACTATGAGACCAATCAGAACATACCTAGTACAAACATAACTAGTAGTTCGCCCCGAACTGAGATCTCGTGATGGTCGGAGGTTAGTAAAACCCAAACAATTTTTATTGACCAATGATTGTAATAAACTTTGCAAATAGCTTCGAAATCGCCGTCTAGCTATGTACCAGTGTTACTTGAACTACAAAATCATTGAAACTCTAAGAAATGGTAGCTCACGTTATACTGGATTTTCCAATTTTATAATTTTTAGAACAACTCAAAAACTATTAGACCTAGAATCAAAATAAAAACGGTTTTCTAATGTCTAAACAAAACTCTATCATATGACACCCCACTTGATATCATTGTACGACTTTTTTTTTTTTACTCCCTTTGGACCCTCATAACTTTACGACCCCTTGACCGATTTACTTCATTTAACAAACCAGTAAAACTTAAGAGTACTATCCGTATACCTACCAAATTCTGTGAAGATCGAATAAGCGGTTCAAAAGATCTCTTCGAACAAACATACAAACATACAAAGCATTTTTGTCCAAGTTGTAAATAAGATCTCGTTCGCTTCGCTCACTCGATCAAAAACCTCCTCCTTTGAAGTCCGTTTATTTAGTTTTTTTAAAGCTCGTAAATTCGTTTTGATACACTTACGCACGAGCTGATACCCCTGAAGATAAAAGCTGAATTCTATGAGCCTTTTTGAAAATCGTTCTATGTCTGCATAATACCTGTAAATCTGCAACGTACCAAGCAAGATGTTTTATCATGTAAAGTAACATAGGTAGGTACTTAAATAATATTGTTATTTTATTTTTAATTTTTATATTACCATCATTATTTTTATAATAATGAATGTTGTAGCTACGTATGACCTGTAAAGTATATTTTACTAATAAATGCTTATGGCTTATGACATAAGACTTATAAAGCCTTGGTCTCGCGATCGTAACGCAAAACGCAGCGGTATGCAGCATGCAGCGCCGGACACAATAATTGTATTACCGCGTTCACAGTATGCCCATGCCGCTGCCGGCATTATTCCCGCGGTCTTATTGCCACAGCAACATCGCCTTTATTCTCAAGGGCATGAATTTGGGCCGGGAGATAGGACAGAGGCATGTTCGTGTTCACACTATGCTCGTGCCCACTTCCCTGCCCAAGTCCCTGCCGACTGCGGCATAATGTGAACGCAGCAAATATGGAAAACGTCTAAGTATGGCCTTTTGTTACGTCGCAGTCTGCGTCAGCGGCGAGGAGCAAACGCGGTACCTACTCTGCGTTGTGCCGCACACCGCAGCGTTGTGCGTTACGATCGCGAGACCAAGACTTTAAAAGTATTACTAAAGTACCTAAATTATTCGTTGTTTCATCATTTAGGCTCGTATGCTGATAGAGAAATTGTTACTCAAGCATAGATTTGAATAGGTAGAGATTTTCATACAAATTTGTATGCTTGAGTCTGGAATCCGGATCAGGAAACTTACGGTTTTAATTTTTCTCGTGTGACAATATCAACGATAATACGAATCTGCTGCTGAATTGAATTGCGTACGATTCACTCAAATTAGTGACCATTTTACGATTGTTAGAGGAATTGCTAAGGATCTGCTATGAATTCGAAAAATGAATTGTTAGCTGATGAATTTCTCAATGTGACCTTTTTAGCCCTGCAGTGCTTGATCAGTAAATCAGCAAACGGTCCTTAGATGTGGTTATGAACCAACTGACCTGCAGCATGTATTTAAATGTTTCTTGAATTTTGGCAGCTTGAGTCCCGAGCTCATAGGACATTGATTGCATGTACCCGAGTTGAATTTTCTTCGCCTGTTCCAGTTTCATTTGCATATCTGTTGAAAATCAAAGTAGATTTACCTACTTAATAGACGCTAACGCACGCATTTTGGTCCTTTGACCATGGTTGACGCCTAGAACCCTGTCCAATTAGGCATTATACGCGCGTGACGCGCGTCGATGGTCTACCTACTAAAAGTAGAGCTATAACCTAACCAAAGACATTTCTTTTTTTGTACTACTAGCTGATGAAACAAGCAGATGGCCCACCTGATGTTAAGTGGTAACCAACACCTATAGCAAAACATTGCCTCGTAGTCATGCACGATAGAAACGTGCACTACGATGCACTGCTCCGCGTCCATCAACTTGAGGCAAACAGGTGTTAAGCCTCATGTGCCTGTAATTACACGTACCTACTTGACACCTAACCTTTAAGTATGTCTCCAGTCATGTTGGTCAAATGAATGTTGCTGACGTAAAGTGTCAATCCTCCCCACGTGTCGTACGAGGGTCCCGGCAACCGTAGTGTTGTAACAAACTGAAAATAATACCACACATTATTACATTACCTACTGCAGCGGCCAGCATAAGATGCAATGATGGACGTACGTGTAAATATGGACCGAGGCGAAGTCGAGGCACACATAGGTACGTAAGTCCATCATTCGAAGTATTTTTTTTATGACTGATAATCAATCTACATACCTAGGTACCTAATGGTTTGGCCCAGGCCACTAAACTGGTAAATTGAAAGTAGTCTTCACAATACATGGTTGCCTAGTGTGAAGATCGAACAGCCCCCGTATCGTATACTCTGAACTGCTTTCGTAGCCCAGCAGTGCAAGTACCGTTCTTATCGATCGCTTAGTTGTCAATCAATAAAGTCGATAACCGTATCGAATCGTATTGTTCCATGGTAGTACGGATTTCTTGTCGACCAATTAATTTTAACGATGCCTTACGATCGTCAAAATAAGGCTCACTTTCGTTTGTCAGAATCAAAACATAGTAAACATACACCATTGCCAATTCGTTAAAATTTAACGAATTTGTCTACCGATCGACTAAGTTGGTAACCTACCCGCAACTGTCGATAAAACGAATTTTGACGATTCTAAATGTCAAATTATGCGATCGACAAGAACGGTACTTGGGGGGCAGCATAGTCAAGCGACGTTGCTACATACGAAAACAAGATAAGCTTTTGACGGCAAAAAACGCGCTGAAACGCGCTAGTGTCACTATTTAGTCACAGAATACCTATGATTTAGAATAAAAACAGTGTAGAAAACCTGCCAGGCTTTAAACATAGCAGATTTTTATGAGACAACGATTTCCCCCCAGCATAAAATAGACCATCGGGATTTTGAAATCAATTTTGAATCTTGGTCTGAATCTTGAAGAAAGAATTACGCCCGTATGCCGAAACGGAATCGTTACCTACCTACTCAAGCATAGCTTTGAGTAAATAATAAATAAATATTCACGGACTCATACCTAACACAACGCCTTCTAGTCCCAAACTAAGCAAAGCTTGTACGATGGAAACTATATGGCTGATAGATAGAATACATACATACGTTTTTTTTTTGTAAATATATTACATATTTATAATAGGTACATGGAAACACCCAGACACAGAACAAACATCTATGTTTACAACACACAAATGTTTGTTCTCGGTAGGGATCGAACCCACGACCCACAGCACGGAAGGCAGAGCTATTACCGACTGAGCCATGACGCCTGTCAATAGACAAGTAGAGGTTTACATACAAAAATCTATGCTTGAGTTCGGATCAGTGGCTTGAGCAGGAAATCAGCAAGCGGGCGTTAGGCATGTTGAACATACCTGCTGGTTTAATTCACACGATAATATAAATACAATTTGTAGAAACATTTTAGTACTATTTTTCAAATACTGTAGGTTGCAGTCCAGCCGTGGATATGTAGGTATTGGGATGTTATTGGATAGGAAAGTACCTTTAAAAACTGTTAATTAAAATTTTATTTTATCGTGGTTGATTAAAAAGAGGTACCTACAGGTACCTTAATATTATTATCGTACTTACCTACCTACTCATTTTCATTTTCACAATAAAAATATTAATTAATTAGGAAATAAGTAGGTACCTACATAATGTAGTTTGTGAGTTTATGTACGTACTATCTACCATAGATGCAAAACATTGAACATAACTATTAGGTGTAGGTACCTATATAAAGTGCTTATACCTAATCATAGTGAAGTGCGATTTTTACCAAAATGTTAATATTACTGTGGCTGTTTGTTTTAGGTAAGTTAGAAATAAATTTGGACTCTCATTATTATTTGTAAAGTTACAGAGGCCCGTATAATGATAAAGAAATCTTTACTCAAGTATAAATTTCAGTTGAGATTTTCAAATTCAAATTCAAATACATAGTTCAAATTCAAAAAAATTAGATAAAACCATTGAGGAACTATTACTAGCGTAGTAATATTAATTCAATGGATAAAACCAACAAATTGACTGGCCACTTTGTAAACGTTTTCAACTTAAAAGTTTCCATAAAAAAAATTATAATTAAGTAAAAATATAAAAAAAAATGTCATGCCGTCACTTCATACAACATATTACCTCTTAACTGAGAATGACCCATTTACAATATTCACAATATTTACAAAATACACATGAAACACTTAGGTATGTTGTTTTAAAGATGTTGTACAAAAGGTAGTGTAGCAAACATAAACCCTGTTGGGCACAGCATTTTGTTGAGGTGTACATATACACTAGGTGGCATATTTAAAGATACAAGATGTAAGTATATTTGCATAAATAAGTGTACAATTTGGTCTTAACTGTAGGAGGCACTTTACAACATATTCACCTTTTCCAAGTACATATATATCGCAAAACTTGTACTTAATTGATCGAGTGAGCGAAGTGAACGAGATCTTAGTGACAACATGGACAAAAATGCTTTGTATGTTTGTATGTTGGACGCTGGTGGAGGGTCGACGGTCAGGTCCATCTCATCCGGTTGGGGTTGCGGTGGGTATGAGAGGTCGGTGTAGGTAGTGCCGGGGTGTGTGGAGTGTCCTTTGTGGACGCACCGGTCTTCTCGCCGAGGATCCGGACATAGATGTTACCGAGCATCCACTTAAGCCGCCTGTCACGTTTTTTTAGTCTCCGCTTGTGGACGGACTACTAGTGTCGATCCTGCGATTGGTGAGGCTATGTTTTGAACCACACTGTGGAGCCACTTCAGCGTAGCGTTGTCCTCGCACCACAGCTTGAGAACGTTTTCGCTGAAGTGAGCCTTGCCATGGAGTTCGACGTCTGCGACATGGGAGGAGATCGCTGGGTTGAGGAGATCCTCAACCAGCTTGTACTCGATGCACGTCTTGATCCTGTTAGCTTGTTCCGCATTGAGGTCGTAGAATGGTTCGGTCATGACAGCGACGCATAGCTCGTTAGCTTTGAACGCCACTGCGTAACTGAGCCTGGTTTGGCTGGATCCGACCCTCGGGCCTAGGATGCGCACGTGAGATATTTGTCATGTCGTTCTGTCAAAATGTAAGCATTTTGTACCAGTTTTTGAACTATTGTATTATCTGTGGTAATGTTGTCGAGAAACCGCGCCTTTGAATCTTCAACTTTTGACATTTCAGCATGACTATTATCTCGTCCTCAGAGAGGTACGACGACAAAGAAGTGTCAAAAGTGTACAATAAGGCGCGTTTTGTCGACAGCATTAGGTACCACAGATAATGCAAAAGTTTAAAAAGTGGTGCAAAATGCTTACATTTTGACAGAACGACATGACAAATATCTCACCCTTACGCGTTTCCCGTCGCCGGTGGGCGTAGTGGAGTCATCGAGCCGTGACCTTTTGCCGGTGCCAGTGGGTTGGGTTGGGTTTGTTGTAGGGGGTTTGGCCTTAGCCGCCAGCTTGCCTACGCGTTTCCCTCTTGGCTTGGAACGGAGGAGGCGGGCGCTTTCGCTCGTCGCTGGCATTGCCACTGGCGCTGCCTGCGCCTGGGTCCGTTCGGCATGACCAGAGGTCTCACCTACTTGGGCCAAGGATCTGGCCCCAGGTTGGGGGCGTGATCCTCCGTCAGCAACCTTTTGCCCTGTCTGCGTCCTTGCCTGAGCATCCGCTTCGGCGCGCTGGTGTTTTTTGTTTTTCTTGTTCTTCGATTTCTTGCGAGGAGAAACCAAAGACCAGGTGGCTTCAGATGGACCTTCCGAAATGACATCCTTGAGGGCTGACATTTCCATGGTGTCTTCAGACGAGGCACCACAGTATACCTGTGGACAATGAGGGGTATGGCATTTTGGAACTAGACCCACCCGCGGCCGCAGCCATGTTCGCGCTAGGCTTTGTCAAAGACGCAGCTTTGTGCCGAAGTGGCGCGTTCGTGGGCAAGGGGCCCGTGGACGCAGCCGTCTTCACACTTGGCGTTGTCTGAGACGCGGCTTTGCGTCGAATTGGTGCATTCGCGGGCATAGTCGGGTTCCTAGTGACCGGCGCACCCGAGGGAGCAGCCTCAGTTGGCGCGCCCAAAGGTGCAGCCATGGTCGGCGCGCTCGAGAGCGCAGCCTTTGACCACAAAGGCTGCGCTGTATGTTCACTGGTTGGCGCTAAAGCAGCCTTGGTTTGGTAGTGCTGTCTTTGTGAAGCCATTACTGTGGTTTGTTTTAGTTTCATCAATGAGATTCTTCACCCGCCATGGAGTCCTCAGTCGGGGACGTCGCGCACTCAGTGCGCAATCGCCAGAATTACCTCGAAAGATATAGGACCCACACCCTGTTAGATAGACGAGACTAAACATTGCGAAGAAGCCCGGAGGTCACTATCCCCTGGGTCCCGCGCCTCGCCGCCTGCCCTCCTCCAGTTAGGGGCCCTTGCCAAGCGGCCCTCAGACGGGACGCCACAGCCGATTGATTGTAGACGGCAAATCTACAACCTCTCGTTTGAGGAGAAATCCGGACCAAAGAGGCGTATTGAATGTAGCCTGCAACTACCGCCGGCCTGCTACATCCTCAATCACCAGGACTCCTTCATCCCCCCGTACGGGTCTCCACGCACGGCACAAGCACGCGGGAGGTCACACTATCCACCAATCATGCTATTCAGCACGCACGATGATGGACTTCCCGAAACTGACCTCGGTATTTCGGAAATATGCGTCCAGTCGGTTTTGTTTACGTCTATTTCTGAGGGAACTAGACCAATAACAGGAGCACCACGTGAAGGTAACCGGTGGACTTGCCTTATGGATCGGCGACTGTTGCGCTACTCTATCCTAAGACCTATGGACCCTACTTCCCTTGAGGAGTTAAGTAGGGTGAGCTTATCTTGCAAGCTCCTAAGCCGCTTCCAATGTCGGTACTATTTCCCCACAGAACAATGCCGCATTGGAGCCACGCATGTGCATAAGCATAGTAGGCGCACGTAGCAGTTTTTATAACTAATAGTTTTTTTTATTGATATAAAGCGTAGGTATGTGAATCTAGACAGCTTGGCTGAAGTATTTTTAATATGGGTTTTCAAATTCAAATTCAAATTCAAATCATTTATTGCACTTATGTTGTTTTAAAGATGTTGTACAAAAGGTAGTGTATCAAACATAAACCCTGTTAGGGCACAGCAATTTGTTGAGGTGTACATATGCACTAGATGGCATATTTAAGTATTTAAGATACAAGATGTTAATTTGCTTAAATAAGTGTTACAATTTGGTCTTAGCTACAACTTACTTATATATCTAATAATTTAATATTGCACTTTTTATAAATATTATATTATTATAAACTACTTATAAATATGGACTATTGGGTACTAAGGAATTCTTGCAGTGAGTAGAAACAGTTTTGGATGAGGAATTTTTTTAAGAGAGTTTTAAATCGATTAGGGTTTACTTCATTTTTTAGATCAGTGGGGATTCTATTATAAATGTTTACAGACATAGAATGTGGACCGGAGTGGAAGAGTTTTCCAATTGATATGCGAGTCTATGTGAATTCCTAAAAGTGGATAAGTATTAATGCATTCCAGAATAATGTTATTAAATGAGAAATTAATGTTGAGGGGTTTTTGATACGGGTGACATTGTATAATTTTAGTCTTTTTAAAGTTTAGTTGAAGGTTGTGGTCATTAAGCCAGCTCATTATTTTGGACAGGTTGATATCGAGATTATCGTTTAAGTCCATTTGCTGGGAATTACTATTGAAATATCGTCGGCGAATAAAGTACATGAACTATCTATAATTTTTGGCAAATCATATAATACCATATATATATTAAAAATAATATATTATGCATCCTTAACACACTGCTTTGGGGAATGGATTTCACTTTAGTTAAGTATATATCCTGTGTTGCTATTATGATATTCGATTTCAACATAATTATATTGCTTTCTATTTTTGAGGTATGAATTGAACCAGTGTTTGAGCAGTAAGTCATCATGACAGGCCTAGGTATACGTAACGTAGCCCTAATCAAATTAGTGCAGTGCTTACCGGCCTACTGAATGATGATTTGATTATATAATAAAGCTACTTATTTTTATTCTGTGATATACATAGAGTGGGTAGGTAGTACCTATCTATGTTCACATGGAACTGCACCCTTATCGCGGAGTCAAAATGGTAACGGAGTTTAAAATTTGCCCATAATGCTTACGATATATTAGTGAAATCTACAACTTGAGTAGGTAGTTAAAACCTGACGCTAGTAACTATTCCTTGATAGTTCATGGTTTGGGTAATGCTAAAGTTGTTAAAATGATGTCCAAAGTTTTGAACTCCACTGCCATTTCCACTTCGAAATACGGATGCTGGAAAGGCACGCGCCTTTGCGATGCAGTATTCCATAAAATATAATGAGTGCACCAACTGCACGCATATACTTATATCTAACATTAAAATAACGATACCGTATCTCATCTCAACAGGTTCCTTCCCCTATTCAAGTGGACAATCTCCCGAACCCGCGTTGAAAGGGACCGAGCTAAAGACAGCACAAAGTCTCGTGAATATGGCACGACACATCATCCAAGATAGCAGCAATCGTATTGACGAGCTGTACGAAGTGAGGCTAGACAACTTGAAGTCAGCTCCCTTCGAAGTAGGCTACCTAACGTTTACGATCCAAGAAAAATATCGGAAAATGGTCGAAAAATACAACATTAGCAACTTTATGTACAAAAAGTTGTATGTAATGGAACACGTACTGTATTTAGAAGAAATAGAACATCACTACTGGGAGATCGAGCATTTAAATAACATGGCGCATGAAATTGAAAGGAAATATAAAATAAAAGGGAAGTTGGACGACGACTATAGACTCGAGACGAAAACGGAATTCACAACGCCATTCAACCCGCATTTAATAAAAATGCCTAAAACGGTAACAAGGAATAAGAAGTGGGAAATGGATATGTGGAGTCGGTTACATACCACTACGAAAACGAGGTATAGGGGCCCTTTCCCAATTGACTATGGATGGGAAGTTGAAGGCTTGCCATAAAGCATAGTCCAGGATCAAGCTTATACCACAACTGCATGCAGATCTGTCTTCATATTCTATTTAAATAAAATTAAATTGAGAAAATAAAATACTTTCAAAGTAATCTTTCTTGTTTGTATTAATTTTTATTATGTACTAGCCGTCGCCCGCGGCGTTGCTCGCGTTCTACCCTTTAGAGTGTGACGTTTCAAAATTCCTTTCTTAGTGCACCCCTACACTATATAAGGATACTACCCTCTAAATTTCATACCTCTAGGACGTATAGTTTAGGCTGTGCGTTGATTTTAAGTCAGCTTCAAAAGAGTTTGGCTCATGTCAGTCAGAGTCAGGCGTCATGGCTCAGTCGGTAGTAGCTCTGCCTTCCGTGCTGTGGGTCGTGGGTTCGATCCCCACCGAGAACAAACATTTGTGTGTTGTAAACATAGATGTTTGTTCTGTGTCTGGGTGTTTCTATGTATTATAAGTATGTATTTACAAAAAAAAATGTATGTATGTATTCTATCAGCCATCTAGTTTCCATCGTACAAGCATTGCTTAATTTGGGACTAGAAGGCGTTGTGTTAAGTGTCCGTGAATATTTATTTATTTATTTTATATATTGATAATGATGGTTTTCCTGCAGAGTTGGCAGCAAAAGTAAAAATAAACATAAAATAAAATAGTTGTTTGACTTAATTTTCAATACAAACCATGGTATAGGTAGTATACCTACCTACCGGTATACATTAGGTACCTACTAGTTGATTGAGTTCATTTTATTTATTATAAAACCAAGGCACTCAGGTTTTCTTCACTTTATGAGTACCTACCTAACTTTTATTCAAATAATTTATCGAGCAGGAGAAGCGAAGGCAGATCGCTGGATCAGCGTTGTATGTCTGTTAAAGCCACAGATCATATAAAACTATATAATATTTGAACCGGCATTTGTCGTGATCCTTCTCATTAAAAATATACTTGTTGTTCCAGATGCATCTGGTACTCCATTGGAGCTGGAAGAGCTTCTCAAAGAGCTCTCGTGGACGCTCAGGCTAAAACTTTTCAAGGAAATGACTACAACTACATCAAGTACAACCACGACGAAGCCCGCCCTGACACACGAGATAGTCACCAACACTAGCGTATCAAAATCTAATGAAACCGAAGGCAGACAGCTCGTGCGTTCTCCAACCAGAAGAGTGGGCGTACAGTCTCTGGTAACAAGTTTTGATAGCAATGGGATTGTGAAGCGCCGGCAACTTCTCAATGATGAACTCAATCACCATATAGAACCAATCAGCGCAGACGAGAACAACATGAGACTGAAACTATTTCGTCTCATGTACGAAACTGTGAGAGACAGCGATCTGAAAGTCAAACGTGCTGAACTGATCCAAGAACACTACACCAACATGTCGTCATTCCAAATCGGATACCTAATGGGGGATGTTACCGATAAGTTTACTATTATGACTGATATATCGACGACGTTAAACAGATTTTATGCAGAATGGAAGCCAATTGAGCACATAAATGCGTATGAGCAGATCGCAAATCAAGCGATTGAAATCAGCCATCTCATTGATCTAATGAAAATGGCAAGCAAGCGAGATGTAACTCCATCGAGGCGCAGAGCCAAATCTTAAATAGATAAACGATGCAGAAAGGATTCACTTGTACACACAAAATGCATAACGGACTGTCAAAAACTCATGAGGCTAAATAGATGCAAGATTTACTTGGAAACTAGTTTCATTATAATTTTGGTTAAACAAAATTAATTCACTTCGTCTTGCTTATATAACGAGATTTACCTACGTAGCTTTTACACACCTACCTTGCACTTTAATCATACATTTAACTACGTAGGTACATTCGATAGCTTAGTAAGATTAATTACTTAGGTAAATCGGTACAAAGTGTTTGGTATTTCAAAATAATTGTGTGAAAGATCGGTGTTGTTTGCTGAACACAATGTTTGTTCAAATATTATTAATAACCTGCTGTAAGTATAAATAAGGGCATTGCGCGTATTTAAATCAATAGATATGTAGCGCCATCTATCTCGCTACATAAGAACTGTCCTAGATCGCGCAAACCAAGTTATTACGGAGTTTGAACATAAGTAATACACCGAATACCATCCATTGGGCCATCCGGTAACGCTGTCAGCAATCGTCAAACGATTACAATAGCAGTCCGTTCGAAAAAAAATACAAAAAAAAAGCCGTTGGACCAAAAAGGTCGCTAAGCGTGGAAGATCTTCCCTTTTCGTAAGAGGACACATCCTACCGTGTTCTGCTCAGATACACTTATTTACCAAGCACATTCCCATTGTAAAAGCTCTGCTTAGTTTGAGACTAGAGGGCATTGTGTGAAATGTCCAAGGATATTTGATCGAGTGAGCGAAGCGAACGAGATCTTAGTGACAACTTGGACGAAAATGCTTTGTATGTTTGTATATTTGTTCGACGAGATCTTTTGAACCGCTTATCCTATCTTCACAGAATTTGGTAGGTATACGGATAGTACTCTTAAGTTTTACTGGTTTGTTAAATGAAGTAAATCGGTCAAGGGGTCGTGAAGTTATAAGGGTCCAAAGGGAGTAATAAAAAAAAAAGTCGTACAATAATATTAAGTGGGGTGTCATATGATAGAGTTTAGTTTAGACATTCCAAAACCGTTTATTTTGATTCTAGGTCTAATAGTTTTTGAGTTATTGTAAAAATTATAAAATTGGCAAACCCAGTATAACGTGAGCTACTTCTTGGAGTTTCAATGATTTTGTAGTTCAAGTAAGACTGGTACATAGCTAGACGGCGAGTTCGAAGCGATTTGCAAAGTTTATTACAACCATTGGTCAATAAAAATTGTTTGGGTTTTATTAACCTCCGACCATCACGAGATCTCAGTTCGGGGCGAACTACTAGTTATTATACTTACTCTTATAAAGGAAAACTTACTAAAGTCCTTAACCTGATTTAGTGCTCAAGCACTGATCCGGACTCAAGCATACATTTTTGTAAGATAACCTATGCTTGAATAACGATTTCTGAATCGACATACGGCCCTTAGGCCCGTTGCCGTTAGTATAATGTAATTAGTACAGGTTATTACATTGTAGTATTTAGTAGAGCTTCCTGTGAAAGAGCTCGTTCGGAGAAGGACTAGGTAGGTACCTGTAGTGTAGGTACTGTAGTTACTTACCTATTTTTGTTGCCGCATTGCTGTGTTTAGCGGTATGGATGGGTGCAGGTTTATATCGTGCGATGCCTCACTGAGCACGTCCTTAGTGGATTTGCGCAGTGACGCAGTGCATTGTTATAAGCAGAGGTTACCACTTAACACCAGGTGGGCCATCTTCCTCGTTACGGTTATTTTCATTAAAAATAAATTTTTGTCTCAGGTCTTCCCCTTGTCATTGGAAATAGTGATTATTTTGACAAGAAATTCTATGTAAATTCAGTGAATGGTTACGAGTTGTCCACCAGACTGTTATACATCATGAGGTCGTACTATGAGGACGCCAGGGAGCGAACGTCCGATAGTAATCACATGCGCTTCATGTATGAGGAATCTCCTCACTATGAGATGGGATATGTAATCCATGAGGCTATAGAAAGGTACGTGTACAAAGTTCAAACGTGTAAAAAAACGTCAAACTTTGATTTAATCTAGTTCCCTACAACTTTTGCTTAGTTTGAGACTAGAGGGCGTTGTGTGTAATGTCCAAGAATATAATATAAGACTAGTGGTTGCGTGCCGCGCGTGCCGCGCGTGCCGCGCGTGCCACGTTTTTTTGTTTAAGGCCGTATTTTCATAAAAAACCCCTACAAACCCCTAAAAACCTCTTCCAACCACTACAAACCCTACAAACCCCTAAAATCCCTACAAACCCTACAAACCCCTACAAACCCCTACAAAGCCTACAAACCCCTACAAACCCTACAAACCCCTAAAAACCTCTACAAACCCTACAAACCCCTAAAAACCCTACAAAC
This sequence comes from Eulithis prunata, assembly GCA_918843925.1. NCBI lineage: Eukaryota > Metazoa > Arthropoda > Insecta > Lepidoptera > Geometridae > Eulithis > Eulithis prunata. The sequence continues at coordinate 1,304,832 of OU974028.1, forward strand.
CCCTCAATCTCATTCGGATACCCCGTTGGGACGAAGTCAATCGGTTGAGGTTTCGAAAAAAGATCTACATGGCCGCCATTTTGGAATCCCAACCCCTAATTGCAGTAAAAATGCAGAAAAATTGAAAAAAAGTGTAAAATTCCATTCAAACCCCTCAATCTCCGTCGGATACCCCGTTGAAATGAAGTAAATCGGTTACAGTTTCGAAAACCAGAAATGACACGGCGGCCATTTTGAATTTCAGAAAAGTCATCATTTTTCTGAAATATACAAGCTAACTGGAAGTGAAAAAACGGTAGTCATACCTTAAACTTGGTAGATCAAAGTAATTCGCCCAAGTCGGGTCTGACTGAAAAATTGAAACTCCTATAGCATGCGGGGTTGCCAGCTGCGAGAAACGAAAGTTATCAAATGTCATTTGGGTGGGCCCAATCTTGCCAGCTAGTGGAAATTTCGATTCAAAATTTCGTTATTTCTACTTTTCACGTTCCCGAAGAAAAGCGGGAAAACTACCCTAAAAATGAGGAAAATTTTTCAACCAGGCAACACTCCTTTACCAATTGCACAACCGATTCATACATTTCTACCAGGTAGGGGGTTGCCAACTACCCAATATTTCGGTTAGAAAATCGCAAACTTTTTAGAAAATGGCCGCCACAGCCTCCGCTATCTTGGATTTTTGGAAAGTCATGATTTTTCTGAAATCTTCCCCCAATCCCAGCCTACTATCAGTCGGATGACACGCTCGGGCGCCCTCTATCTGTCATAGTTTGCGAACGCGCAAATCAACACCGGCGCCATCTTGGATTTCGAGAACCGCTATAGTTTTCCTCTACTCAATTGGTGTTGATACACATTTTCGTATTACATCATTCTAGTGTGTCTCCACTCCTTCTGCCTCTCCGGGCATGTCAATCAGTGAGTCAGTGAGTGAGTGGTAATGTAGCTTTATATAAGTATAAATAAATAAAATAAATAAACGATCCTGTAGGGTTTCACTAATATTGTCAACATAATGTCCAAAGTTTTGAACTTCATCACTTACCAGTTTGATTTCCCGATAAGCGCCGGTCGCACTGTGATAATGATTACCTATATTTTTGTAGGTACAAAAAAATGGTCGAGGTAATGCATAGAGCAGAAAAATACAAAACAAACAGCATGTTCGACTGCTTGGAGCTGTGCGAAATGGTACAGAAGCTATACTTTGAGATATACCATCTAGTCAACATGATACATGAAATACCGAGAAAATGGAAGTACTTACCCGAATTCAACGTCAAAAATCCGTCGAATGGGACTAACCAATCGCCTTACCACGATTATATCAAGAGTTTTGCGACACTTGCTAAGGAACAAAAGAAAAAGGATAAGGAGAGACAGAAACTTCTAAAGAAGAGGAGAGAGATGATAGAAAAAGGTCTCCTAACGCTGACTGAGAGACCAGCAAGTGCTAAAAGGGATCCTTACAACATCCACTGGCCATTAGACTACGGATGGGAAATCGACTCGTGGTAAGGCACAGAAAGACAGCTTTTGGTAACTTTGTTTTTTCATTAAAAAAGAAAGCACCTAACCTAACATATTGGCTTTTATTGCATTGAGGTGTAATTAGGTACCCAGGTACATTTAAAAAGCGCTAACAGAATACAACTACATATAGACATTTCATGTACCTACCTATATGTTTTAAAAGTTTAAGTTTTAGTAAAGTAGCGCCATAAGTTGTTGCCGGTCGGCAACAACTCATGGCGCAAACTTGTTGTTCGCGGCGTCTGTTCCATACGCTAGTAATATTAATTCAATGGGTACTTACTGTTTTTTTGCATTTATGTATTTCAAATAAACTGTTAAATAGTTGTTAAACTGTTTAATTAGTAGTTGTGCTAGGTAATATGTGTAGGTAGGTTTATTTATTTGTATGTAGATTCATTTTTTAGTAGGTTTATATTATTTATTTGCTATTCTTCTATCTATATGTGTTGTACAGTACACGTACCCACTTTCATTTTCCCATCTCTCAACCTAAGGTTTGCTGGAAGAGAACTCTTTTTAGAGTTTAGCTCGCCTATATGTAGGTACCTAGTACCTACATGTTTTAATTTGAAGTTAAGTTTAACAGTGTACCTACAATAAAGAATAAAAAAATAGTGTCCAAAAGCTTCGTTATTATTCACAATCCTACACAACTCCGTAATATTCGTCTAGTGTCCAGTTGCCTCTGTGACCGCTTCTCGCCTTGTATTGGTCTCTGTAGCGTTGTTTTACTAAATCGTCGTTCTGATTGGTTGGTTCTGGCACAAACGCTGAAATAAAATAGAGGTGTATTCTTTCTAATATATCTATCTTATATCTATACTACTATTGAAAAACTGTAAAAAAGCCGAAAACTAGAATCAAAGATATGGATAAACTAAATATGCATATCTACTAAATAAATGATTCTGATTCCGAAAATCGTTTGTCTGTTTATCTGTTTGTCAATTCGCGGATCACGCCTTAACTACAGGACCCATTTCAATGAAACTTATACCATTCGGAAGCCCTTTTTCCGGATTGAAACATAGGCTATATTTTATTGAAATCAAAGACGTAGATTCTTAGATACAGCTTGAACTCTAAACCAAGCGCAGCCATTTGCTACGAGGTTCATCGTATGCTGGTTGACAGATATTTTGGTGGAAAGTTTCGCACGCGTACGAAGTCGTGGGTATCAGCTAGTATCAAATAATAATGAGTATATATCCAGTTATGGGGCTGGTTGGGGCACGTTAGCGGGATGCTTCCTGACAGGTGGGCCAACTGCGTCACACCCTGGCTGACCTGACACACACCTGCGGGCGTCGGACTCGCGGTCGCTCTAAAAAAGGTGGCGGGACGACCTCGACGCCTTTGATAGGAGTTGGTGGGAGCAGCAGCAGGCCCGGGAGAGAGAAATGTGGAAGGTGAGCGCGTATGGTACGCGCTGACCGTAATTCGATACAATAAATCGTAGGAATACATCAGCGCTGCACTGTACACGTTCATGCTGTTGGCTGGCGCCCTACAGGAAACGAGACAGGGGTGCCAGGGGTTGTCCTTCAACTATCTTGATTGTCAATGTCAAAAGTCAGTGAATATATCCAAAAATACTGCCCAAAGTCACTATTCCACGCGGACGAAGTCGCGGGCACAGCTAGTAAACAATAAGGGCCGTATGCTGATTTACAGCCAAGCACTGGATCCAGGCTTAAGCATAGATTTAATATGAAAATGTTTACTCAAATCTATGCTTAAGCTCAGAATATCAGTACAAGTACCATTTTTAACCAACTTCAAAACTTTTTTTTTAAAGGTTTGTTACTTCGTTACTCCGTCATTTATGAACCGATTTGAAAAATTCTTTTTTTATCTGAAAGGGTATGCTTCCAGATTGGTCCCATAACATTTTTATCCTAATCGGTTCAGTAGGTAATTAAGCAGTTAAATAAGAATAACTGGAAAAAACACGTCATACACGAACACGACATTGCATATTTTGCTTTCCTGTGACTTTTCTGTGACGTTTACGATCAATAGAACAGTAAATTTGACAGTCGCCGCGTTAGCGTACTTATTCGAGTTATATTGCGCGTCAACCGCTGTAGTGTCACCGCGCAGTGTATCTCGAATACGCTAGCGTTACGATACGTTTGCGATTCTAACATTTATTAGTGATCAAGGCACAGAGCCCCGAGTCTGTGAATTTGTTTTGACTTATAACTTCAAATGCAAAAGCATTCGCAAAGCGAGAAATTAGGGTAAATTACTAATTAACGCGTATCAAATTGAAGTCAGTTCCTATACATTTCATGACAATTCTCAATGCATCTTATCATCATCATCATGTGATGGTAAACCGGAAGGTAGGCACCGGCAGTCCGCAGTTCACCAACCGGCATTAATGAAGTCGGGTTTGGGTTTAGTGAAATGATCATGCGATGGATTCTTGTTGATCGAGTGAGCGAAGCGAACGAAGATCTTAGTGACAACTTGGACAAAAATGCTTTGTATGTTTGTATGTTTGTTCCACGAGATCTTTTAAACCGCTCATCCGATCTTCATAAAATTTAGTAGGTATACGGATAGTACTCTTAAGTTTTACTGGTTTGTTAAATGAAGTAAATCGGTCAAGGGGTCGTGAAGTTATGAGGGTTAAAAGCGAGTAAAAAAAAAAGTCGTACAATAATATCAAGTGGGGTGTCATAAGATAGGGTTTTCTTTAGACATAACAAAACCGTTTTTATTTTGATTATAGGTCTAATAGTTTTTGAGTTGTTGTAAAAATTATAAAATTGACAAACCCAGTTTAACGTGAGCTACCATTTCTTGGAGTTTCAATGGTTTTGTAGTTCAAGTAAGACTGGTACATTGCTAGACGGCGATTTCGAAGTGATTTGCAAAGTTTATTACAACCATTGGTCAATAAAAATTGTTTGGGTTTTATTAACCTCCGACCATCACGAGATCTCAGTTCGAGGCGAACTACCTACTAGTTATATTGAGTAAAGATTTCTTTATCGTTATGAACTTCATTAGATACCTTGTACCAATGAGCTGTGATGTGATGGCCAGACAGAATATTGTGTATACCTATGGTTTTACCTCTATTTTCTGTTATGTTTGACGACCGAAGACGAGATCCTGGCATCTGCTGAATACCTGAAATTCATCATAACTTGGTTAGTAAGAATTAAAAGAAGATATCTAGATACCTACCTAACTCCTGAGGTTGGAAATTTAAACTCTATTTTCTGCTTGTAACTACGGTTACCAACAGACAGAAATCGCGAACGAGATCTTAGTGACAACTTGGACAAAAATGCTTTGTATGTTTGTATGTTTGTTCGACGAGATCTTTTGAACCACTTATCCGATCTTCACAGAATTTGGTATACGGATAGTACTCTTAAGTTTTACTGGTTTGTTAAATGAAGTAAATCGGCCAAGGGGTCGTGAAGTTATGAGGTTCCAAAGGGAGTAAAAAAAAAAAAGTCGTACCAAAATATTTATTGGGGTGTCATATGATAGGGTTTTGTTTAGAGATTTCAAAACCATTTTTATTTTTATTCTAGGTTAAATAGTTTTTGAGTTATGGTAAAAATTATACAGTTGGCAAAACCAGTATAACGCGAGCTACCATTTCTTAGACTTTCAATGGTTTTGTAGTTCAAGTAAGACTGGTACTTTGTTAAATGGCGGTATTAATGCGATTTGCAAAATTTAGGGTTTTATTTTTTGTACGAGGAGGTACCCTAGACATTCCCTCACGAGATCTCAGTTCGGGGCGAACTAGTTTTAAAAAGTTAGTTACTGTGGGTATGTAACATTAAAATATTAGGTAAATACTTTTCATTATTGTATGATATGAATTATGCAGATTACATGCAAAGTCCTGTTTATTGGTTTTAGGCCCGTATGCAAATTAAAAAATCGTTAGGTACTCAAGCATAGATATTATGTAGAAATTCCATACATGAATAAGCAAGCTCGTATGAGTTAGTGGCCAACTCTGGTGACGGAATTTACAGGCCGCCTTAGGGCCTCCGTCGTGGCTTAACGACTGGCTAGAGCCGACTGGCTCCGAAGTACGGAAGCGCTCAGGTGTAATGGCCACTAACGGTCACCCATCCAAATAGTGACCGCGCAGAACGTCGCTTAACTTAGGTACTAAGCAAGCCTAGCCACGAGCGCTTCAAGAATGTGACTTAGTGACGATTCGTATGCTTGAGTCAGGATCAGTAGGTAGGCACTCACATAACAAAACGAAATATCGCTATTTACCGGGTATTAGTAAATCTTTCAAAGGGCAATGTATACGCTTCTTTCTTCTTCTCTTCAATAATGGCCTGTGTCCGTCATTTCGACAGACAATTTTGCCAATGTCAAGTGTTAAAATTGTAATAAATAAGTCAAGTCAAGTCAGTTGTCAAGTCGGCTGTCGTTTGTTTTGAAAAGAAAATGGTGGATTTTCTCTCCAAAACCTAACACGAATTTTCACATTCAGAAAAACCACTTTACACACATTTATTCCAATGGCTCACACTTTATGTTACGACCTAAGTATTATTGGTTAAAATTCCACCAAAATTAAACAACAATACTCACAATAACACAAGAAAAACTATTAAAATAAAAGTGCTATGTGTCGTTTCAAAAAATGTCAAAACTCGTGTCCATACGCTTCTTTAACAAAATCCCGAGTGATGTGTCTCAGTTGTCGATTGGCAAGTACAAAAACGTAATAAAACAAACCACTTCTTTTAAAAGCATACTATAAAATATCTGATTATTTAAAAGACAAACAAGCTTGGAACGAACTACCTAGCTCCAACTAATCCAATAAAAAAAAAGTTGTAATCATACAAAACGTAATGACGATTCAAAGTGATCAGTGAGAGTTTATTGAATAAAAGCTTTTTAACTTTGACTTTCATTGATCAGATATTTACCTGTTGGACCTGAAGGGGGTGGACCAACAATTCCGAGGGCTGATTTATCTTCCAGGGCTTTAGATGGAATGGTCTGAAAGAAAGCGTATTGATTTGGTAGGCATATCTAAGGGCGCCTTCAATTTAGACGTTTCCTGTCGGACCGCTGCCGCACGTTTACCGTGCCGCTGGTTATAACCCGCTGCCGCATGCCGTGCCGCTGCAGTACGGTAGCAGTCCGATACCAAATAGCCCAGTCGGATTAGTCAAAAAAGGGCCTGAAATTACATTAATTCCCGGCAGCAATTATTTTGCTGCAACCTTTAAGGAGGGTCACAGGTGGTCTAAATCCTAAATGGTGACCAAATTCCGCCGGTGCGTTAGCCGCCGTCTTGAATTTAAGGGGGAATGGTTTTTGCTTAATACCTCGGTCATTTTCAACTTTTCAACAAAAATGGTGAGGACTAAAGTTGTTGTAAATGTGAATCTCTACAGTTTATTCATTGCAAGTTTTTTCGCACGATCGATATTTTTCGAGTTATACGTGAAAAAAATGTATAACTCGAAAAGTATAATTATCAAATTATCTCGATTATTCTTAACTGTCTGACATAAATGTACATAAAAGCTTTTTTTTAAGGTTTTTTGCTTTTAATTTATTTTTAATTTTTTAGTTATCGCTGGCTCAGCTTGGGGCTTACTTTTCAATTTACTCTCAATGAGCCCTTTCATTTGATACCCAAATTGTAGAAGTGCATTCAAAATAACTATTCCGCCATCTTGGATGTTCCACCATATTGGATTTAGAATGATGTCACACGACACGACATAATATCGTGCATTGTCATCCAAACTAAACGTGTACCTATACAAAATTTCAGCTCAACCGGTTGAAGATATCTACTTCAAAATTGAGTTCAAAGATACCACCCGAACAAACATTGCAAGTTAAATAAAAGCTTTTAATAAATAAGATTAAAAAAAAGAACACTTTTACCAACATCTAAAATATGAAAAAGCTTGTCAATCTCCACTTCCATGGAATGTACCATCTCCATATCCATGATTATAAAAAGTGGGGTGTATTCTTTGATCCCAGGCGGATGTAGGATGAACTTGCCCGTTAACCTGTTGTCGGTCATTTGGTAGATCTGCATCATACGTTTGTATAGTTCACGTATTTTACCTAGAAAATAATAAAAATAAATTAGGTAAGAAGAAGAAGTCTTCTTAGATCCACTAACAAGCAAGCTCGTATAAGTTAGTGGCCAACTCTGTTTTTTTTTTTTTTTTTATACAATATAGGCAACCGTTTGATCACTATCTCACTGATGTTAAGCAATGACGCGGTCGACGATGTAGCACGGTTACCTAGAAGATACCTATTCACTCTACTCTTGAAAACTTCCAAATTATAGTCATTCGGGACTTAAATTATCGGGATTATTTCGGGTCATTTCGGGATTTTAGGCCGCCTTAAGGCCTCTGTCGTGGCTTAATGACTGCTATAGAGCCGAGACCGACAGTTCAACGTGCCCGCCGAACCGTAGGTAGGCTAACCTTCATAAAATCAGAAAGAACAATGAGATTTGGCTGAAAACATTAGAATATGCCGATTTATAGAGTACCTAACTACTTACGTGTCTTGAATTTACGGAGTTGGTATTCCACCTGCTACTGTTACTTCCTTCTATTTTTAAACCCACCAATAATCAGACCTTTGCATCTATCTATTAGTACATTACTGCAGCGGCCAGCATAAGAGGCAATGATGGACGAACGTCTACGTAAGTCCATCAATGTCTTGTTGTGACAAATATAAACTAATTGTTCGCCCCGAACTGAGATCTTGTGATGGTCGGAGGTTAATAAAACCCAAACAATTTTTATTGACCAATGGTTGTATTAAACTTTGCAATTCGCTTCGAACTCGCCGTCTAGCTATGTACCAGTCTTACTTGAACTACATAATCATTGAAACTCTAGGAAATGGTAGCTCACGTTAAACTGGGTTTGTCAATTTTATAATTTTTACAACAACTCAAAAACTATTGGACCTAAAATCAAAATAAAAACGGGTTTGGAATGTCTAAACAAAACTCTATCATATGACACCCCACTTGATATTATTGTACGACTTTTTTTTTTACTCCCTTTGGACCCTCATTACTTCAAGACCCCTTGACCGATTTACTTCGTTTAACAAACCAGTAAAACTTAAGAGTACTATCCGTATACCTACCAAGTTTTATGAAGATCGGATGCGCGGTTTAAAAGATCTCGTCGAACAGACATACAAACATACGAAGCATTTTTGTCCAAGTTGTCACTAAGATCTCGTTCGCTTCGCTCACGCGATCAACTAAGATATCGTTCGCTTCGCTCACTCCATCAATAAATAATAGTTAAAAAAAACTAAACAACACGCTTTATATAGAAAATCACACTAAAAAATACAAAATAAATTTTAATAAATTTGAATTAAGAATAGTGTAACTTTTTTAATAAATATAAATTAATAATAGTGTAAATAAGAGAAAAATGTATTTCATTTAATAAAAAGCGTGGGGTGGGGTGCTTTTTAAGATATTATCGAAATGATAAATCCTTCTACTCATATCTGTCAATAAAATATTTATAACTATTGACACCATGCTAATGGAATAATCTTGTCAAATTAGTGTATTGTCATCGGGCCTCGATAAATCTACGAAGTTTGAATGAAATCTGGCCGTTTAAAGTGAGTCGGTTACAAACATACCAGCAGTGCAAGTACCGTTCTTGTCGATCGCATAAATTTGACATTTAGAATCGTGAAAATTCGATAAAAATGGTTTTATCGACAGTTGCGGGTACGATACCAACTTCGACTAAGTTGGTCATCATCATTTGTCACATCGGTAGACAAATTCGTTAAATTTTAACGAATTGGCAATGGTGAATGTTTACTATGTTTTGATTCTGACAAACGAAAGTGATTAACAGTGATATTGACAGTGAACTAGTAAATCATGGCCGCAGTGAACGAATTATTTCGATAAACTCTGACCTTATTTTTGGGAGTACGGATCTTTTGTCGACAAGAGATCCGTACTCCCATGGAACGATACGATTCGATACGTTTATCGGCTTTAGCGATCGACAACTAAGCGATCGATAAGAACGGTACTTGCACTGCAGTGAAGCTAATATAAAGCGTGTAAAAATAAGACAGCTTAACTCACCAATAACAAGTCCAACTTCATACGCCAACAAATGATTATGCTGCTCCCGAATCACATGAATTTGACGTTGTTTGACCTAAGTATTTATTAATATGTAGATAAACGATTATTTGTCACTGAAACCCACATACATGTTACAGCAAAAACAGTAAGTATTTCATAACAAGTGCGGAAAGGCTGTCATTGCAAAGAGTTCTGACAAATGTCTACCCGAGCCGAGGCGCAGCTGAAGGCGAGGGTTGACAGTCGGAACAAGTTGCAATGACGGTTCCGCACGTGTACTGAACGACTATTTTTAATACAGATGCGAAAAAATGAAGCAATTTAATAAAATAATAAAAACAATAAACTCAACTAAGAAAATTTCTGAAAAATGGCGCCAACCGTAATTTTTTTTTTCTTCATCCATTCTGGTAGGCAAAGGGAACTATGCCCATACAGCCAAGTCTTCAGTAGAATTTTTTTATTGATATGAAATGAAAATGAAATTTAATGAGATGAGATGAAATGAAATGAAACCTAACCTAACTCATTCAATCAAATCATTAAATCTGATATTGAAACAAATTAGTAGCTTCTTTTTTGAAATATACGTATTTGCATGAATCATAAAAACTTCTATGAATTTTTTTAGTAAAAACTTCGTGACGTTTGGTTTTTCTTTTTAATAGACATTATTTTGACAGTTGGGAAAGAGAACGCACGAGTTCGGGAAAGGTAAAAAAAAGCACGAGTATGTAATAGCCCACATCCCGAACGCTATACGTCCCTGCAATACGCCACTTTTTGAGCAACTGTATTAAAAATAAGTTATTGTGTAAGTTAAGCCTGTCTGCCGATACAGAAGTCGATACTCAAGCATCGATTTGCGTAGAGATTTTCATACAAAAATCGAATCATCCGGATCAGTGCTCGAGCAGTAAAATCAGCATAATGGGCGTAAATGTGACGATACCAACCTTCATATCTATGAGCAGTTCCTCAGACATATTCATCAATTTTGTTTTATCTGATCTGCCCATAAGGTCATGCGCGTTATGAGTTTCGGTCGGTGAATCACATTTTGACACTAAATAAATAATAAGTTGGTATGAGGTACTTAATGGCCAAGCCTGGTTATGGGTCTATCATAGATCCGGGACCGACAGTTTAACGAGCTCTCCGAAGCGCGGAATCTCGGCTCTTATGTAAAATTTACACTATTTGGATGGGTGACAGTTAATGGTAGGTAAGTATTTATGGTCACCCATCCAAGTAGTGACCGCGCAGTAGCCACGAGCGCTCCATTTTATCACTGTGAACGCAACAAGGATATAATAATTACGTTAATTTTACAAAAAGGAGTTGGGGCATTTCAGGTCCCAATTTGTATAAATTTAGTTAATTTGAAGTGAAAACTTCTTTAGCATCGTTGTGATTTGAGAGTCGATGAAACGGAAATGAAACTAAAAAGTACAAGTAAAAAGAGATATAGCCGTAATTTCCACCATCGCAGCAGAGCTACTGTTAGCCGAACAGTGATACCGTTGGACTGCAGTCAGACCGACAACGGGAGCAAGTTCAAATCCAAAACGACATTATAAGCTTTTTGCAACTTTTTATATCTAGTTCTGATTTAGGCAACATGAGCATAGAACCTTTTCTAACTAAATAAGTACTGCATATTACTTAAGTATACATATACATTAAAATAAATACTAAATTAATTTCACATTAAACACAGAGCGAGAGTGTTTTTGAAGGTTTCACTTCTACCACGTGTGAATGAATTTCAAACATGTTGTTTTTTTTTAGTTTAATTTTGTTATTTATACCTAACTTTTGTTGGTTTTATCATAATCTATTATGCAGTATAGGCAGCAGTCACGAAAACGCAAAATAAAGTTATTATTTTGACGTAAACACCTATAAATACGACAAACAACATTGAAAAAGACGCATTTTTCGAAGTAAAATATTATTTTTTTGTTTTTATACTACTAAGTAGGTAAACAAGCGTACGGCCCGCCTGATGGGAAGCGGTTACCGTAGCCTATGGACGCCTGCAACACCAGAGGCATCACATGCGCGTTGCCGACCCTTGAAAAATTTTAAAACCTTTTTGAAGTGCCCCATGTTGTAGTCACTAGGGAAAGCCTCGACAGGAAGATCGTTCCACAAACTGAGTGTTCGCGGGAGGAAATTCCTCTGAAACCGGACGGTGCTCGACCACGCTGGCTCTAGGGTGTGTTGATGAATTCCCTGTCGTTGGCGAGCAGTGCGATGGTAGAAAGTGGCTGTAGGCATCATGTTGAATAATTCTTCAGAACACAGCCCGTTATACAAGCGGTAGAACACACACAGAGATGAGAAGTCTCTGATGAGATGTGTAATAACTAATGATTCCCGCTGCTTTATAATGACATTGTTACATTTCTTAAAACTGCATTGTAAGTGTTTTGTAACAAACAAAGTTTGATCATTGCAAGTTTAAAAAAAATGCGGGACCGGGCTCCAGCCAATATGCCCCAGATCCATTAAAAGACCCGACTATGAAATCTCCTTATATCCTTATAACTGTTCACCGTGTTTTGCCTTTTGCCAATGCAGCAGTGCAAGTACCGTTCTTATCGATCGCTTAGTTGTCGATCGCTAAAGTCGATAAACGTATCGAATCGTATCGTTCCATGGTAGTACGGATCTTTTGTCGACAAATTTTAACGATGCCTTACGATCGTCAAAATAAGGTTCACTTTCGTTTGTCAGAATCAAAACATAGTAAACATACATGTGTCGTAGTCTAGTATGTGTCGTAAATAAAAAGTATTCTATTCTATTCTATTCTATTCTATACACCATTGCCAATTCGTTAAAATTTCACGAATTTGTCTACCGATCGACTAAGTTGGTAACGTACCCGCAACTGTCAATAAAACGAATTTTGACGATTCTAAATGTCAAATTATGCGATCGACAAGAACGGTACTTGGGGGGCTGAGGCCATAATTATTGTCATGCAGTGGCAATTGGACTCAGGCCCGTATGCCGATTATTGCCGATACAGAAATCGTTACCAAGCATAGATTTGAGTTGAGATTTTCATACAAAAATCTATGCTTGAGTCTGGATCAGTGCTTGATCAGTAAATCAAATCAGCATACGGGCCTTAAACCACTGAGAACCCATTGGAAGCCATCGATGTACGTAGTAGTAGATATACCTTATTGTAATGTACCTAAGGGTGGAACTACATGGCATGATCCGGAATGCGGGTAACCAATCACAACCGCGGTATCTAATTGTTAGCTAGGTCTGGAATTCTGGTTGCTATGTACTCCCAGGCTAAATTACATGTAAAGCTTTGGTCTCGCGATCGTAACGCACAACGCAGCGGTATGCAGCATGCAGCGCCGGACACATAATTGTATGGAAAACGTCTAGTATGGTCTTTTGTTACGTCGCAGTCTGCGTCAGCGGCGAGGAGCAAGCGCGGTACTCTGCGTTGTGCCGCATACCGCAGCGTTGTGCGTTACGATCGCGAGACCAAAGCTTTAGGTGTCATCCATAAATTACGTCACACGTTAAGGTGGCGGGAGGACACGAGTTTTGACATTTTTTGAAACGACACATAGCACTTTTATTTTAATAGTTTTTCTTGACTTATTGTGAGTAGGTATTGTTGTTTAATTTTGGTGGAATTTAAACCAATAATACTTAGGTCGTAACATAAAGTGTGAGCCATTGGAATAAATGTGTGTAAAGTGGTTTTTTTGAATGTGAAAATTCGTGTCAGGTTTTAAAAAGAAAATCCACCATTACCAACTGTGACAAGGGCGGGGGAGGGGTCAAAAAATCACGAAATTAGTGTGAAGCAATTTAGGGGTGACCCCTTATGTTTCTGATTGATTGGTTACATCGGTCATCGCTCCATAGAACTTACACGAGAGCATTGATAGTAGTATCGTCCATGAAAAATACGTCATTAGCTTGAATAGTGAAGTACCTAAAACAGAATTAGAAACAAACGCTAGGGTATTGGAGTTATATTGCGCGTCAACGCCAGCTCGACTGCCAGCCGTTGTTGTGTCACCGCGCAGTGTATCTCGGATACGCTAGCGTTACGATACGTTTGCGATTGTCATATTTATTCGTGATCAAGGCACAGAGTATTTCCTTAGTTTATATTGTATCTGGTGGGTTACTCTCGACAACAGTTCCAATCCGGATCCATAGATTTTGACAGAAGTCGTGTCATTTTTCAGTACAAAATGACACGAGATCTGTAAAATTCCGTGAATCCGGATCGGAACTGTGGTCGAGAGTAACCCACCTGGCATGGCTACCGAGCATCGGGAACCGACCAAACCCTCGCCCCTCGCGCCCCGGTGGTACCTACCGGCAACACTTTGCATGGAGAAAGAAAAAACGGTTCCCGTCATGTTTCATTAGGGAGCATCCTATCAGGTGGTTTACTCTTAAACACAGTTCCAATCCGGATCCATAGATTTTGACAGAAGTCGTGTAATTTTGTATCGAATCTGTCAAAATCCGGATCCAATTTGGAACGGCGGTGGTCAAGAGTAGCCCTACAGGGTAATTTAATTGACATAGCGGCGACCCATGTCAGTCAATCTCTAATGAGAGGAGAAATTCGTAGCGGTAAGAGTACTTATGGGCTCTGTCTGACTACCACCAGTGGCCATATTGAAATGACCAACACAAAAAAGTAAATACCTATAGGTATATACATAATTATACAAACTTATGTACCTACCTAGGTAATTTATTATTTTATATTCTTCTACTTTGTGTATTTTTTTTATCTATTTTCACACAGCTGTATCGAAAAACTTCGTATGATACTCGCGTTGCTGGTATAATGCGAACCATAGACCTTACAATGTAAATGTAAACTCGTATGCAATAACCAATTTACGACGCATTTACTAGAATACAGTTTTTTTACACTTAAATCTTTATGAAGATTATACATAGGTAGGCAGTTAAAGAATGTATTTGCCTAGGTGTTTAATTAAACCTAAGTAACTACCTAGGTTAGGTACCTCACCTACACGCTCAGGCAGGACAGTTTTTAATGTTCCAATACACGTGAAATGAAGTGTTTTGAATTAATTTTACTACTATGTAAGTAAAAAAGCCTAATAAATCATATATACCTATAGGTACCTACTTTTTTTAGTGTTTGTAAGGTAGGTGTTTCCATGCGATTAGTTTCTGCTTTCAGATTTTCTTCCAATAAGCTACTGCGATGAAGGAAATCCACGAAGAGCTCAGAGAGGAGCTCGCGGCCGATCAGATCCAATCAGCTTACCGGGGCGTACGTAACACCACATAATAAAACAAGTACCTAGTGTAATGAAACGCCAAGATAATATTGAATATCTCTCACTTTATTCAGGAACCACAATACATTGACTTACATCACTTGTTATCACCTCGGCCACCAACAACGAACTGACTTCCTCTCCAACATTTTTTACCAAATCCCCTCCAACAAAACGAACGAGCGAATTTTATTCCGCCGACATATGATTGGTGCATAGTTTCTCACCAATCACCCGCCACCAATGTGACCAGCAAACAAAAATAAAGAATATTCAAAATTACGACACTAGTAACACTTTGCTTGAAAATAGGCATAATTATTCTATGTTCATGTTGCCTCAACTAGCACTGTTATATAACCTTTAATGCCATCCAAAGGAATCGTATCGCAAAGTTTATGTCGAGGGTCGGCAAGTGTAAAAATGCGATAATAGCAAGTCTGTCGGATAGGCTCCTTCTGACAGGAGTCTATAGACGGTGGGTGCAACTAGCATCTTAGGCACCTAAGGTACATTTACCTAGCTATTTTCTTTATAATAAGTACCTACCTATTCTTAGTTTTAGTTTTATAAAGTTTTATTTCATTTTGTACCTACTGGATCATGTGTCTGAAATAAAAGATTATTATTATTACCTATTATTTATTATAAATAGGTACAAACTTTTGTACAGTGACCACAAGTACCACGGAGCGGTCAGCAATGGCGGACGAAGAACTTAACGCAGGTACTTATTATAAAAAGCAAAAAAACAAGCAAGATACACCACCGAATATAAGTATACAGGCATTGAGGTATTATATACTTACTGCGCTCCAAAACACAAATCGTAGACGTTGATCACAAAGCCGCCATTTTTTTAACTTAATCGATGTGATGTCTATGTTTTCTATCAAAGTATAAATTAACTACCTAACCTTAAATAGTAACAAATCTCTCTTTATCTTAACTCTAGTCTAGTCTTGTTAGTTACTAACCACCCGTCATGGTAGGTATATTAGTTGAAAATCTAGGTGGTTATCAAAAGTCTTTAGTCTCACTCGTGAATTGAAAGTGGAACGGCTGGACTGGACATGTCAAAAAACCACTGAGTGGGTCCCACCCAACGCAATTTGGCGACACGTGGAAAACCCAGCAGGAGATAGCAAAGAGTGAACAGGTGGATTATGGCTAAGCGTGCCCCAACTTAGGCTGCAGCTAGGCGTACCATCAGGTGTGCTGGCAGCTAAACGTTTAGTTAGGTATACCTAATTCATAAAAAAAATGGCGCGATGAACTCTATGCGAACTCAAACTTAACAGCGTTCCATCGCGAGGAGTAGAAAGAGCGAGGAAAGGCTTTTGCCCTGCAGTGGGACAAGAATGGCTGAAAAATAATATAAATAATATAGGTAGGTATATACCTACTTATACGTTACATTACCTTACCAAAAAAATACTAACCTTTTAATCGTGTTACCTAACATTATTAGGTTCAAAAAGGTTGCCCACCACCAAAGAGCAATTCACGGTCACAGATATAGACATCAGGCAATATATGAACACTAGTGAATACGCTATGAAAAAACATGATTTTGAAGATCTGTCGTCAAGAACATTCTCATCTCTGTTCGACGGGACTGAGCCTGTCGATGAAGATGGACGTACGTTACAAATTCAGTTTTGAGGTTACAAAAGATTCGTTTGACGTCTCTTACTGGCAGTCACCAGTCACCACGCAGAATATATCCAGAGCGGACTTTGTTAGGTACCGCTTTTAAACCTCCTTCGTAGATTCGGGAGTGTTTGCATTTTTGTACAACTACCTACGGCTACTCTTGACTACCGCCGCCGTTGCAAATTGGATCCGGATTTTGACAGATTTCGTGTAATTTTGTGCTGAAAAATTACATGACTTCTGTAAAAATATGAATCCCGATTGGAATTGTGCTCGAGAGTAACCCACCTGGACTAATGCATAGGTACACTATTCTCTACTCAAATGACCAAATGACTTTATGTCAAAAGAGTCTGAACCTGTGCAAGTGTGCAGCATGCTTATCTGCTGGTGAGGTGTTGGCAAATAGAATCACCTAGTAGTAGGTATAAAACGATTCTAATTTTCACTCTCGGAAATAAAATTAATTGAAAACCGAGGCACGATTACGGTAGGTAACGGTTTATTTGTTAAAATACGATCCTTAAATTACCTAACTTTGTCTATAGCTGGCTACGACGCGATTCACGACGCGTGGGAGGCATATTTTGTAAGACCATCCCGACCGTGGACTGGGAACGCCAACAAACCAGGAAATCAGGCACAGATAGCGATGTCTTGCTATTTAATTGGAGTCACATACAAAAACGCGTAAGTATTTTTATGAGAGTAGGTAAGATAGGCCCATCAGGTGTTAGTAGGTAAGATAGGCCCATCAGATGTTAGTAGGTAAGATAGGCCCATCAGATGTTAGTCGGTAAGATAGGCCCATCAGATGTTAGTCGGTAAGATAGGCCCATCAGATCGATGCCTTACAGCCAAAAAGGGCTAAGCGACATTTTTTGCGAAATTGACTTATATATATCGTTGGAATCGTCTTTTTTTTCTGCGTCGTTTGGTCTAACTAAGATTGCTCTACGTCGCACTTTTTGTCGCTTACGCAATTTGAAAATGGTGGTTTTTGACCTTATTTCTTCGTCGTAAACGACAGAAATTTTGATTTTTTTATGGTTTTGGTGATTAGATTAAAATGGTATTTAGGAATTGAGACTTAAGTTATTTGGGCTTTTTGTAACTTTGTCTAGTTTGGACGTTAACCTGTTTCGGCTAAAAGTAGTCTTAGTACAAAGACACATTTATCCCATTTTGGATGTTTGCTTTTCTTTATTAAACTCCGGTTGAGACATTTTGCTGGATTCCTTGAAAAATAAAAATGTCATTTAATATAATTTTCGCCACATTTTCTCCGACATTGTTTGTCGCTTAGTCAATTTTTACCTGTCGCTGTACCAATCATCTACAGAACTTAAGCCAAAATGTCTAAATAAACCTCATCTAACATTTGTCGCTAATCCTTTTTTTCCCTCCCGATATTCGATCGGGTGTGGTGGTTAGCTAGAAAAACACTAATTCCATGTTAGGAAATTTGTCGCTCACCTTAGTGCAAGAAAAACAAAAACGTCGGTTATCTGTTTCTTTCGCTCAAAACAAACGTGATTGGGTGAAGATCACGAGTATTAATGTGATTTTTTGCTCCGGCGACTGCGGCACAAACAACACGCGTGCGCGCGAGCCATTTTGGCGAAGTTTGAGCTGCTGTTAAAAAGGTAAGTTTACTGAATAACTCTTAGAATGGTAGCCTAAATTATAAAGTTTTAGTGGATTGTGGTACATACCATAGCTAAGTTTGTTAGGGTTGTTTTGTTATATTTAATTTTAGAATTAGTTTTATTTTTTCAGGACGTCGTCGTGATGGCTTAAAAACAACGGGCATCTCATATAATTGGAGAAGCATTGAAAGTTTCGAAGATTAATTTCCAGGCTCGGAGAAAACTTAATTTCGACCACTCAGATTATGAGGTAAGACAAAAAGATAATTAATTATCCATTAATATAATCTAAGTTGGTTTAAACGGGCATGTATCTTCGGCAAACATGTCCAGTAGGGCTAGTAGAAGAATAGGCGCGTGCGAGCGAGTGTGTGCCGACGCCGCCACAGCCGCGCGTCGCGCTGCGGGGATGTGCCTTTGACGCTACCGACACCCGCGCAGTCAACGCCTTTGGCGGCATTTACAAAGAGTGCCGCCCAACCTGTGACTGTAACACTTCTGAAAACTTATTTTAGTGTATAGTATATGCGGAACCTATGCATTAGGCGAGTACCTACCTACCTACTTGTAACATAACACCTACACGACTACCGACTCATTCTACCTAGGTACCTACCTACCTATAGAATTAATTTCTACCTACCTATTTACTAACCTACTTGAAAAGAACAATCTACTAACCTACTTACCTTACTATTTCGTTATTTTCTGATGTAAGAGACATCCTGTCTATAAGAGAATAAAATGTCTATAAACCGAAATATGTAATTAAATTTTGTTTGACTTCAATAATGTCTATGTTAGAGTACGCCCTTCGTGGATCTAACTGGGTTTTTGTTACTAGTAGAAGTTGCGTTTAGGTTTAAGAAATATTTTTCTCAAAAAAAGCATTAGGTACAGTTACTTACTTACTTTAGAACAAGGTTGACAATGGCGTTCGTAACAGGGTAATTAGTAAGTAGGTAGGTACCTGGACAACTCTACACATTTATGTAAATCATCACCAAACTACGTCGACTACACGTCATCCTGTTTGATCGTATGTCGTTCCGTTTGTCTGTCAGTTCGTTTGTCTATCTGTAGGTAATTGTCTAATAATTTAAAACATCTTGATGTGCAATCATGTGTCTTTCGAGCTTAAGATGTATAAAATATGTCACAGATTTTAGATTCGCTAGAATTCATAAAAACAACAAAAATACTTACATTACATAGGTACCTACTTTATTTTTTGGTGTAATTAGGGTTATTGGCATGTGTCTGTTTTCTTTCCAGGAAATGAATAATACGCCAGGAAAACAATTCACCGTGCTCTACATTTGCTGAAATCGTCAAATTGTAAGAACACATTGATCTCCAATTTTAGAAGTAAGATACCTACTTAAACTGTGTGCCTTTGAAATAAAGACTTATTGAACAGATAAAGCATTATTATTAATTTACTAGGGTTTTGAAACGTAACTACGCGAACTTTATTGATAATTTGAAGTACTTAATGGCACAGTGTTTCGTTTTTTACTAAAAGGCCGAATATTTTGTCAATAATTGTTAAATTATTACAATTTCCGTGTCCCTCTCTTAAAATCCAATAGGCAGTTATACCATGTAGCCCTGACTTGATGTAACAAAAACACGCAGTCGTGCTATTTTGCTTCAATTTAAATAAAACGCAAGAAGCAGTTATATCATTTGGGCGGGCAGTGGATAATTAGAGGTTTGCATTTACGACGTTCTTCCTGTTTGTAAAATCAGGACCATTTGGGGGTAAACGACAGTAAATGGTGCAAGCAGGCTGATTTTTACTAAATTAATTATTCTATTTTGTAGAGTTATAGTTAAAACCTATATAGCTAAATTTTTAAGCTTTTGGAAGCATTAACCGAATTTATATGATTTTTTTTCGTTTATTTTGAACTTTAAACCACTCTCCTGTAAAATTTGTATAGTGTCGCTTACGCCCTTTTGGCTGTAAGGCATCGAGATGTTAGTCGGTAAGATGGGCCCATCAGATGTTAGTCGGTAAGATAGGCTCATCAGATGTTAGTGTTAATACTGGAGTATCTGAACAGTGGCCATGCGGCAGGTAAGCTACGGTAGGTACTCTAGATGCCTGGATGGGTGACCATGTGACTATCTACATGAGATTAAATAAAACACAAGCTGCCAAGGTATTCTTCATATACTTGCATTAACAAGTAACTCACAATACTATAACGACATCGTCACATTGATTGATTATTAATTGGTAGGTAACATAATTAGATTTTAGGAAGATTATAAATTTTAGCGTGCTCACATCATGATGGATATTTTGACAAGAGGGAGAGTGACAGAAGGCCAGAGACAAAGTAGAAACTTACACGATAGATAATAATGAAAGTGTACTACAGACGTTCCATCAGTTAGTCGGTAAGATAGGCCCATCAGATGTTAGTCGGTAAGATAGGCCCAACAGATGTTAGTCGGTAAGATAGGCCCATCAGATATTTGTCGGTAAGATAGGCCCATCAGATATTTGTCGGTAAGATAGGCCCATCAGATGTAAGTCGGTAACCACTGACCAACTCTCTAAGTCCATCCAATCCCCGAGATCTTAACTATGTCGTTGGTCCATTGGCTCAACCTTTGTTGCCCATCGATCGTCAGATGCTATGTGACCTGACATAATTATATAATAATACATATACATAATTATATAATTTATGACACAAATATTTGTTACTAGCCGATACCCGCGACGCGACTTCGTACGCGTGCAAAACTTTCCACAAAAATATCTGTCACCAGTGTACAACGAACCTAGTAGCAAATGGCTGTGTATCTAATAATCCACGTCTTTGATTTTAATAAAATAAAGCCTATGTTTCAATCCGGAAAAAGGGCTTCCGAAAGGTATAAGTTTCGTTGAAATCGATCCAGTAGTTAAGGAGTGATCCGCGAACACACAAACAGATAAACCGACAAACTCGATTTCCGGAATCAGAATCGTTTATTTAGTAGATCTGCTTATTTAGTTTGTTCTATCTTTAATTTTAGTTTTGGCTTTTTAAAAGTTTTATACCTATTTGCTACCTTTAACAAGTTAGCAACCCAAAAGTCAAGTGGCTCGAACCTAAGAAGGCCCTTGTAGCCGCCATCTATCTCGCTACATGAGAACTATCCTAGATCGCGCAAACAAAGTTATCACGGAGTTTGAACATAGTAATACTACCGAATACCATCCATTGGTCCTCGGACCCCGTGCCAAAGGTCGCACGGCGTGGAAGATCTTCCCTTTTCGTAGGAGGACACATATCCTACAATGTTCTCCTCACCCTTGTCACAGGGATGAGTTAACCATTTACCTACACTCCTTACGCGTTATTAACACGAGCTTTACGGTGAAGGAAAACATCGTGAGGAAACCCGCGGCTTAGTTAGCTCCGCACGTATTGACCTTGTCTTTCCTGTGGATATAGCTGACTAGGCTGAGAGGATGGTATAGGTACACTGAGCAAGCCTTTTTTTTTTTTTTTTTTTGTTAACGGGGGGAAATCTGCATTCAGACACCATTGCCGCATTTGAGGGATGCGGCAAGGTAGTGTGGGGATGGTGACACTCACCGACCCACTAAAACCACCCCGGTGGCCGGCCTCGATGCTTGACAAGGGACTCTGGGACCTCGAAACGACCACGCCAGAGCCCTCACCGCATATCGCCAATAAAAAGCCCGTCCCGGGAGAACGACACCCACAGTCGCGATCCCAGCACCTACGGTGCTACGGCTGCACACGCCACAATGTGCCAGCCGCCCTCCCGGAGTCCGCTATTGACCAGCCGGAGCCCTCACTCCGACCGCCCACGGACCCGAAAGACTCCCTGTTTGGCAGGGAGAAACCACTCAGCCCCTCACGGGGCAGGCAGTGCGGGGCGGCCGTTGCCAGCACCCCGCCGCCGCCTCCTCCGAGCGGGATCGGCCCTCTCCCGATCACGCTCGGCGGCTTCTTTCCGGACTAAAACCGTCTCACAGAAAGAAGCCACAGCCGTCCAAGCTGTCTCATCTGCCAGCATAGCCTCGACTACGCTTGGCAGAGAGAGGTCCGGCCCGATCCTGTCGACCAAGATTCCGCGCTCCTCGCACCACGCTGAGCACTGCTCCAACGTGTGCTGCGCGGAATCTCGGTCCCACCCACAATGGTGACATTGTGGTGTGGGTTCTCGTCCGATCCTACTCAGGTACTCACCGAAGCATCCATGCCCGGTAAGTACCTGAGTAAGCCGATAGGTGACGTGCCCATACTCCCGTCCCAGCCAGGCTTCGAAATTGGGCGCAATGGCGCCCACAATGCGCTGGCGCGAGCTTCGCGGTTCGTCGAACCGCTCGCGCCATTCCACGAGCGCACGTCGGCGCTCCTGCACCCGCACTTCAGCGGGCGCGGTTCCACTCCCGTCATCGGTCCGGAGACGCCCGTATACACGAGCATCCATCCTCGCCAAGATGTCAAGGGGCGGAAACCGCGCCAAGATCGTCGCCGCCTCAAAAGATATCGTCCGATACCCTCGTGCGATACGGATGGCCATAGTGCGCTGTAGGCCATTATATAATAGCCTATAGCGCCTAACACCCGCCAGTCTATGTGACCAGACGGGCGCTCCGTAGAGGGCCATCGATCGCACCACCCCTCCGTAGAGACGGCGAACACCTTCCCTGGGTCCCCCGAGATTTGGTAGCAGTCTGTGCAGAGCACCCACTACCTTCTGAATCCGGGGGACGGTACGGCTGAAGTGCTCTCCGAAGTCCCAGCGACTGTCCAAAGTGACGCCCAGGTACCTTAGGTACGGCCCCACCTGGACTTCGACGTCACCTACGAGAACCGACAAGCTGGGTGTGTTCGCGAGAACATGGAAATGTAAGAAAACCCTGGTTCTGGAAAGTTTGCGACTCCATAAAATGAAAATGAGACAAACCACCAACCTTTGACTGCAGATTTCCGCGTAGGTACCAAGATGCCGGCTTCAGAGATTATCCAGAGATTGTCCAGAAATTGTCCACAGCACTGTTTAGCACTCCGATCGATGTAACTGATGACCGCCGAGAGATTCGAACCCGCACTGCCCGAATCTTAGCCGGATTTCTATTATTAAAATTGATAGAACGTATGCGCAGTTTCGCACCCGTTCGCCGCCGATACCGAATTCTCCATCTTGCGTTGTTGCTATTTTGTCCCGAGAGTGGCGCCACTTTCTATGTGACGCCATGACAACAGCGCCGTTTTTTGGCCGCTTCCATCCACAACCGCGGATCGGTGAAATGCCGCCAAATTCAAATTAAGGAAGCGCAAACATCTTCCCCCCGAACCAAGGTCCCCTTGGTTCCTAATTGCCGATAGGTAATCTACATAATTTTGAAATGGGCCTTAAAAGGACCCCAGACTGAGTCTTAACCTCAGCTATCCGAATAACCCCGTTTTTACCAGGTAATAATTTTACTAACCGGCCCCGTTTCCAATGAGAGGGAGGCTGATTGTCCTCCTTGATCAAAACTAAATCATCTAATTTTGGTGGATCAGTATGAGAAGTCCATTTAAACCGTTGCTGTAAAGTATGCAAATATTCCGTATTCCAACGTGACCAGAAATGTTGTGATAATTTTTGAATTTGCTGAAACCGAGACAACCGAGGCATTTTGATTTCCGTGAACGGATATTCCGGAAGCGCTACTAAAGATTGACCGATTAAAAAATGACCCGGTGTTAAAACCTCGAAGTCAGCGGGATCCGAACTGAGCGGGCACAGAGGCCGAGAATTCATGACCGCTTCAACTTTGGTGAAGAACGTCGTGAGTTCCTCGAACGTCAATCGAGTTTCACCTAACACTCGCTTTGCATGAGTTTTTGCGGATTTGACCGCAGCTTCAAATAACCCACCGTGGTTTGGGCTAGATGGAGCATTGAAAAGCCATGTGATTTCTTGCCGACCGAGATGACGTTCAATGTCCGAATGATTGTCACGAAGGAATATATATATCTCCTTGAGATGTCTGTCCGTTCCCGTAAAGTTGGTACCGCAATCCGACCGTATCAGTGAGGGTAGGCCCCGTCGGGATACAAACCGCGTAAGCGCAGCTACGAAAGCTTCTACCGTTAAATCCGAAACAATTTCTAAGTGAACCGCCTTAGAACTTAAACATACGAAAACGCACAAATAACATTTTTGAATTTTAGCATTCCGAAGAGTACTCGTTTTTATGAAAAACGGTCCCGCAAAATCCGTACCGACACCCACGAACGGGCGTGATTGTCGGATTCTATCCGCCGGTAAGTCTGCCATAAAAGGCTGGGTAGGACGCGCTTTAGTCCTATAACAAGGTATGCACCGAAAAGTAATAAACCGAGTGATCCGCCGAACCGAAACAATCCAATAGAACCGAGATAAAATAGCCGCAAGTGTGTTAGCTCCGCAATGACAATAATTCCGATGATAATAAGTTACTAACAATTCCGTAAAAATACACTTGCCCGGTAACAGAATTTGATGCCTAGCATCGTAAGGCAAGTTTGCCGCATGTATCCGACCGCCGACTCTTATTATGTCATTTTTATCTATAAATAAATTCAATCTCCGTAATGAGTTTTTAATAGGAATATCCGACCGTAAAGCTAAAATTTCTTCATGAAAATATCTTTCTTGAACCAACCGAATTAAATGTGATATGGCATCGCGCCGTTCCGAAACCGAAATATTTATACCGCTGTATTTACCCCTATTATTTTTACTACCGAACCGTAAAATGTAAGCCGTAACGTTAACTAATTTTTCAAAAGAACTGTATTTTTCAAACAGATCAAATTCCGAATCCGTATTCCCGATATGTACAGACTTGACCTTTAGCCCCGGCAATGGCCCCGTAGGTAGGTCTGCACAATTCTGTGGCCACTGATCTGGCGGCGCACACAACCACTGTGGCTCCCACCAGCTCTTATCAGCGAGCAAGTCCGCCGCTGTCGCACCGCGCGACGCTACATCCGCACTATTCATGGGGCCCGGTATGTGCCTCCACTGAATAGCTACCTGGGACGAAGTTATTTGAGCTACCCTATTCCCTTCAAACACTTGGAGCTTGTGTGGTGGAGTCCGAAGCCATGCCAACACAATAGTGCTGTCACACCAACCCGTGACCTCATCAAATTTCATGTCCGATGACGAATAGACGTGGTTGAGCAACGTTGCCAACAACGTCGCTCCGCTCAACTCCAACTTAGGAATCGTACGATTTGACTTGAGTGGTGCTACCCGAGTTTTAGCAATCAGTAAACGTACAAGGACCGTACCGTTAGCGTGCTCTGTACGTACATAAACCGCCGCCGCGAAACCTAAAGAAGAACCGTCACAAAAACCGTGAAGTGTGTACCGAGCGTTCTTATTAATTTTGAGACACCGAGGAATAGATAGTCGTTGTAGGTTAGGTAGGTCCGATGTGATATCTAACCACTGACGCACGATATCCGATGATGCCGGTGCGTCCCATTCAATCTTGCGTGAGTCATCAACGCTGCCTAACAACGACTGCAATAAAAGTTTCATCCGAAAAACAACCGGGCATACCCATCCGAGTGGATCAAACAACCGAGCGACCGTAGATAAGATAATTCTCCGCGTAACATTATCTTCTCGAGGTAGTTCAAGCCTATACGTAAAATTATCCAACTTCGGGTTCCATTGGATACCTAAAATTTTTACAAATCCAGTGACGTCATCAGAAGGTTCATCAAAGGTCCGAGGGGTCTCTAAATGATCCGGTGGCAAACCGTTCAGCAAACGCGAATCATTAGAAGACCATTTCCGTAACTCATAACCCGCCGAATTCATGAGGGCCGATAACTCGTTCCGTAAGTCCGTAGCCTCTTGCAAGGTATCCCCTCCTCCATTCAGATCATCAACATACGAGTTTTTAACAAGTAACCTAGCTGCCCTAGGGTACCTGTGTCGTTCATCATCCGCTAATTGATGAAGACAGCGTATCGCGATAAAAGGACTCGATTTTAAGCCGTAGGTATTGGTCGTAAGCTCATAAAGCTGAATAGGGTCCGATTTAGAGGCTCTCCAGTAAATAAGTTGGTACTTCCTATCTAGAGAGTTAACCCACGTCTGTCTAAACATCATTTTTACGTCTGTGGTGAAAACCACCAGAGGTAACCGAAAATTAATAATGATATCCGTTATATCATTTTGTAACCGTTCACCCGAAAATAAACAATCGTTTAACGACACTCCGTTACTAGACCGAACGCTGCCGTCAAACACGACGCGAATTTTATTTGTGTCCCCCGATTTTTTAAACACCCCGTGGTGTGACAAAATATAATGTTGCTCATTAGAATGAGAATTAAAGTTTGATAACCGCATGTGACCGAGATTAATATATTCCGACATAAATTCTACATACTTAGCCCTATATTCAGGCTGCCGCTCCATTCTACGTTCTATTGCTAAAAACCTACGCAAAGCCGTTTGACTGGTATCACCTAACTGATGGTTAGGTATTAAAGGTAACCGTACCGTGTACTTACCATCTGGACCACGCGTCACAGTGCTTCTAAATAATTTTTCACATAAAATATCCGATGGATCCTTCACTGGCCGTCCAGGAGGTTCCTCCGATCGCCAAAACCGTTCCATCTGATCAGACAAGGTAGCACCTGAAACTAGACCCGTTCTAGCAACCGGTGAAGAGGTCGCGGTCAAATCTTGTGAGGGTTCCGTAGGCCCAAACATCACATGATCGAAGATCGTGTTTAGCGCGTACGGACCGTTGATCTCCAACTCAACAGCCTGGTTCAGTACTTGACCAAGAATGTCTGAACCTAAAATTAAATCTACTGAACCCTCATTACTACCGTTTTCCGAATTGAATTTTAATTTGAATTTTTGTACCGAAATACCCATTTTCCGTGCCAAATATGCAGTGGGATTTTTTAATAATGCCGCCGTAACCGATAATAAAGGTTTCCCTGTCCGCAATGGCCTAAAATTAACCCTAACTATGTGCGTACAATCACCCGTGGGTGTGCCACCAACCCCAGTTAACCGTATGAGTGTATTACACCGCTTTAACCGTAGTGCCGTAACTAGGTCACTACGCACAACACTAACCTCCGCTCCCGTATCTAACAATGCAAGCGCCTGTAAGAAATCACCGTTTGACGCTTGAACTTCAATAACCGCCGTAGGTAAAATTACGTTGTACGGTAGGGTGGGTGGTGAAGTGGCACACGTCTGTAATTGCTATGCTTCCGAGCGACGAAGCTCCGCTGGGCTCGGCCCACGCGGCGACCACCTCCGATTCACATCATGATCGCGATCGTCCCGGGTTCGATTCCAACCGTTGCGCACATCACCGCTCTCGGTATGTACTTGATAGCCCGACCTAGGCTGCGCCGCCGCCGGCGCCGACGCTGCTGGCGCCGAATAACGTGTCGGTTCCGACCGACGTACGTATGGGGTGGGGCCGCCCGCGCGGAACCCTTGATGGGGCCTGGTAAATCCACGGTCACCCATTCCCCCCGAACCGTTCCATCTATCCCGCGATAGATCATTATACGAGTTCCGCGCGCCCTGAACTTGATCACCGCTGATCGGACGCGGGTAACTAAAACAAATCAAGCTATCATGTCCCGGGTGTCCGCACTGAGCGCACTGAACCGAACGGGTACATTCCGCCGCCGAATGAAAACCGAAACATTTAAAACACAAACCTCTAGATTGCACTGCATTTTTCCGATCCGTTTTATCCAAATTCCTAAATTTATAGCAATCATACATCTTGTGACCCGGTACATCACAATAGGCACACTTATTAGCATTATTATTTTCATTACGCACGAATTTACCTACGTGCACCGTGCGCTCGCCTCTGCGAGGGCGCTCGGTTTCAGAATAACAAACCGGTTCTGATGCAGTATCTAGCAACCTACACTCATTATTTATGAACTCCGTCAGCTGTTCAAAAGTAGGTAAACTATTACGATTCCCGCCGTGTAATTGTTCGAATCTTGTTTTGATGTCTACCGGTAATTTAGCCAGGCTAATATGAAACAACAAATAACTCCATTCATCGGTAGGTAAACCTAAGTTTTTCAAGGCCCGTGTAGATTCCAATAACGGGTTCAATATTTTTACGCGAAGCCCTGACGCTTGTTTCAAGGTGGGTAAATGCAAGATCCGCGAAATATGGGAATCCGCGAGCAGCCGAGTATTTTCGTACCTACTTCGTAAAAGTTCCATTGCCGTATCTAAAGAAGCATCCACCATTGGTAGATGTTTTATCAAGGACTTGGGTTCCTTTTCAACATTGGAAAACAAGTAGTGGAACTTTTCCGTTTTTGAAATATCCTTCCTACTAAGTACGAGCGAGTTGAACAAGCTAATGAAGCTACTCCACGAGAATACGTCTCCGTCAAACGTAGTCAAGTTGATACGTGGTAGCCGAGCCGACGGAGCGCTGTCCGTTGGCATAAACGTACCCGCTGTACTCGGAAATCCCGCCGCAATCGATTCTAACTTGTTGTAAATCAAAGTAGCTTCCGTATACAACTGATCATACTTTTTAACAACTTCCAATCCCGAATCATCCGTCGCACACGCATTCAAAATGCCTTCGTATGCTTCTGTTAGCGAATCGAAATAGGTATTTAATTTTTGAAGCCGAGCCGCCATGATGCTGGCCGATTTACCTTTACCGTCCGCCATTTCTAATGAATGTACAAGCCAATCGTTTTTTATTTTAAACTTACTTTCGTAACCTTTTATAACCGACATGATGATGATTTATTCTCAGACTGATCACCAAAAGTAGATAAATAAACCGAAATGAATACCGATCCGAAATATAGAAAAATAACCGAAAGAAACCCACGCAATCGTGTAGGTAGGTATAACCGCCCGATAACCTAAAACGTTTTTTTGACCCGAAAAATACTCAAAATGGACTGAAAATATATCCGGCTCGAAGGAGAAATGTTCGCGAGAACATGGAAATGTAAGAAAACCCTGGTTCTGGAAAGTTTGCGACTCCATAAAATGAAAATGAGACAAACCACCAACCTTTGACTGCAGATTTCCGCGTAGGTACCAAGATGCCGGCTTCAGAGATTATCCAGAGATTGTCCAGAAATTGTCCACAGCACTGTTTAGCACTCCGATCGATGTAACTGATGACCGCCGAGAGATTCGAACCCGCACTGCCCGAATCTTAGCCGGATTTCTATTATTAAAATTGATAGAACGTATGCGCAGTTTCGCACCCGTTCGCCGCCGATACCGAATTCTCCATCTTGCGTTGTTGCTATTTTGTCCCGAGAGTGGCGCCACTTTCTATGTGACGCCATGACAACAGCGCCGTTTTTTGGCCGCTTCCATCCACAACCGCGGATCGGTGAAATGCCGCCAAATTCAAATTAAGGAAGCGCAAACAGGGTGGTTCCCTTCCCCTCGGGAATTTGTGGAACCACAGCGCTTCAGTCTTCTGAGGCGCTGTCCGAAGACCCAGCTCGTGAACTTTGTCCACGACACATGCCACCCCAAGCTCGGCGAGCCCCTTGGCACTCTCGAAGTTGTCCCCACCGGCCAACACTAAAGTGTCATCCGCATAGCAGACGACGTGTAGACCGATGGGGAGATCGACGCGCAATACCGCATCGTACGCGAGGTTCCACAGTAGCGGACCCAAAACGGACCCCTGAGGAACCCCGCAGTACACTTCCCTCTGATAGCGGGTACCATCTCTGCCCACATACTGCACACATCTGTCGCGCAGGTAGGCGCCAATAATGCGCTGCAGGTAGGGGGGGACCCCGTGAATCACGAGGGCCTCCCTGATCGCCCTCCAAGGCAGGGAGTTGAAAGCGTTGACGATATCTAGCGACACCGCCAACATCCTCCCGCCCCGGGACACTACCTGGTCCGACAGCGAACGGACTCTAAGAATCGCATCCACCGTCGAACGCGCCTGCCGGAAACCAAACTGGTCATCCGACAGATCAGGACCTACTTGCCACAGATGCGTGCAGAGACGACCAGCGATTATTCTTTCGAATAATTTGCCGGCCTCGTCCAGCAAGCATATGGGACGGTACGCAGAGGGAGAATCTGCGGGCCTGCCATCCTTCTTCAGGAGAACCAATTTAGCCTCCTTCCATTCCTTAGGAAACACGCCATCACGGAGGCAGCCGTCAAACAGCCGCCTCAGGCGGTCCCCCAAACCGGCGGATAGAGCCAGCACCCAAGCCTTTCCGGGAATCCCATCCGGGCCAGGTGCCGTGTTCCGAGCCCTAAGGCGCTTCACAGCTCGGTCCAACTCTTGTTCGGTCACCCCCAGTTCCTCGTCCCAGATAGTCGGGCTCGATGGAAAGACAGGGGGTGATGAGAGATCGTCCTGGACCCTCGGGAAGAGCGTGTCCACGACAACTTCCACGAACGCAGGATCCAGGGTTTCCGTCACCGGAGGGACCCACGGTCTGAGCTTGCCCAGTACCATCTTGTACGGGCGCCCCCATGGATCCCTATTCAATCCCTCCAAGAGTTCACTCCAGGACCGAGCCTTGGCGTCGGCAATCGCGACTTGGAGTGCCACTGTAGCGCCTCGGTATACCTCGTAGGCTCCATCCACCTCTTCGGCAGGGGCTCGCCGTCTTCTCCGGGCTCGTTGGTACAGGCGTCGGGAGCGTAGGCACGTCACACGTAACCTCGCTATCTCCTCCGACCACCAGTACATCGACCCGCGCTTGGAAGGCCCGGCTCGGGGCATCGATACATCGCAAATCGACGTCATCGCTGCCCGGAACCAGGCAGCCTCCCTGACAGGATTGGGCAGATCCTCTCCGGCTTCCGGCCAAGCCGCGACAATGGCGGCGGCTTCGAGCAGATCTCTGTCGAGCCGCTTGAGGGACCATCTTCGCGGCGGACTGCCACTGCGGCGGAACGCACGTCCGGGGGGGCGGAGGGCCACATCCAGAAAGATGTGACGGTGATCGGATAGAGTGACCACCTCCTCCGCGACTCTCCATCCCGAAACACACTGAGCAAGCCTACTCCATCTAAACATTGTCCCAGGCACTACAGTGTCCCGTTAAGTGTAGGCATAGGTTGCCTCCTGACGCTATATAAATCATCTTCAATAGATGTAAAGGCCTACCTATATTATATATAATTTTTTTGTGATAACTCTTACTGTTGATACCTAGTACCTACCCTTTTTAAACAAAATAAAATATGTTAGGTATATTATTCACGTACTCAGGTGGTAGGTAGGTACTATAGACTAGAGATACTACTTAGATATTGAGAAACCATATTTTTCAGTATACAGGATATAAGAGACTACTACAAACTCCGAAACTTATATACAAACAATCTGGACTATGAAATGGGTTATCTGATTGAAGAAATAATAGTTCATTACCAAATAGTAGTGGAGATATACCATCTTATGGTGAGAAAATACGGAAGTCAACGGAACAGGTGGGTCAATTTCAAGGGGTCCGTGGGCGTGCAATACCAATAACGTTCCAGATTAAACAATAAAATTAGTGCGTACCTAGATCTAAGATTCACAAAATGCTGGCCTGTCGTGACGATATTGGACAGCACTGCAGCGTGACATGACTACTACGGCATCAAAATGGTATTTTGGCAACAGAGGGAAAAGGGCATCACTTAGGTATGGATGGACCTCGGCTTGGGCTGTTGCGAGGAGGGGAGATACGATGAGGACGAGGAGGCCCGGCTAGAGTGAGCACAAATTGGTCTTAACAGCACAAAAAAATAGTACATTATGGTACAAGTGTGGTACATTGGTGATTACCGCCGAGGTGCCATTGAGACCCGAGCCGTAGGCGAGGGTCTTAAGAAAGCCGAGAACGGTAATCACCAATACACACGTGTATCATACGACGTTTTTCAACACACTTGTGAATAAAATAACAATAATTTCAACAGTGATAACGCGTTGTGAAAAATGTTTCGCTATAGCGGGAAAAAATAATCAGTTTTCCTATGCGCGCGCATTGCGATCGGCCACAGACTAAAGGGATGAGGTTTTTTTTTTATTTATTTTCCGCGCTTAGGGTTTGCGCCTATTCTGCCACGTAAAAATGGGGAATTCAAAGTTTTCTTTTATTACAGAGAAAACAAAAGTTATATTTGAGTGAAAGTTTTATTTATTAAACACGTACGAGTTAAAATTATCTATCTAAATAAGAAGTTGCATGAAATGAGCAAGCAATAGGAACATTCATTTATTTGTTCTATTGAACACGATCTTTTTTTTGAATAAAAACTTTTTTAGTAACAAAGCTACTCAACCAATAAAATTTAAAAAAAAAATCTATAACTCACTTGTGAGTTATAGCAATGAAAAAGTCACAGTTTGATTATGGGTGTCATTATGTGCCTAATTGCGGTGACCATAGAGCCACTTTATGAGCAAGTGTGTTGAAAAACAATATTTATCAGATCAGATCCAATCCCAGTTTTACAGGCTTTGACGCATAACTACTGTTTGCCATTATTTGGTTCATCTCAAAGCATTCGAGTTCTCCTAGTTCTAATTAAGACCACGAAAGATAAAGAGACACGAGAAGATAACGAGGGTATATGACGTCAAGCCCCGTTGACGTCATAGATCCTCATTATCGTTTTAAACTATTAACCCTAGAGTAGTCGCGCCTTTCCGCGAAACGTGAGTGGTCGCGAGGGGAGCATTTTGCCGCCCATATTAAAATCCATGTTTTGCATGTTGGTACCTAGTTAAAGAAACTTCAAAAATTTATAGAATAGTCAAAATTAAAAATATAAACGATTTGAAAAAGTTATTATTTATTTAAGTAACATAATCAGTCTCTGAAACATTACACTTGTAATCTTTGGGAAAATCACTTATTTTTAGGACATGTTTACTTTAACCTACATTATATAAATAAAAACTTAAAAAACAAATAAATTGATATGTTTTCACTATCTCCGGGATATACTTCAGCGAAACAGTCTTGACACAGGTACATCCAGTGTACCTGTTTCACCACTGTACAGCAACTTTGCACATAAATTGCACCCTTTTTTGGTCCGTCAATTTTTTTCTGCGGTGGTCCCCGCATTGACTGCGTTCAAAATTAAGGTGAGAGACGCAAGGGCAGCTACTAAAACGCTTGACCTTCAAAAGTGCATCGTTCGTAAATAAACCACTTTTATTCACCAAAGGCGCCAAATGCTCATAGCGCGAGCACTCTAGGGTTAATAATTTATAAGTTTAAAAAACTGGAAAAACCGACTTCAATTTGATACGCATTCATCATCAATGATGATAGCAGTTCATTGGGACTGTTCTATTGATCGTAAACACCACAGAAAAGCAAAATACGCAATGTCGTGTACGTGGATGACGTGTTTTTTCGAGTTACACTTATTTAACTGCCAAACTACTGAAAAAAATACAACCGAATTGAGAACTTCCTCCTTTTTGAAGTCGGTTAAAAGGATGTTTTATCGACAGATTCTTTGCACCAACGACATACATGTTTTACATGTACACAAACATATTTAAACAGTCAACAGTTATAATACATCTGTGTAACATGTTACACGAATTAGAAAGAAAGTACGCGAAGCCTCCCGACACTGTTTTTCAGGATTATCACCTAAACTGTGAGTATAATATTATTATTTAAAAATCTTCGTTCCATACACTCCTAGAGTCCTATCTCAGGGAGGACAAGGTCATTTTTACGCTTTTTTTCACCATAAGTCAATAATTATGCATAATAGAAAAAAAAGTTAGAGATCAACAACTCCTTTGAAATGATACTTAGGTACCTATATAACTCAATTTGAAATCTTTACCCCCTCTATTTTTAATTTTCGTTACCTACCTACACGAAGATTACACGTATCAAAATGTCAAGATTATGAAAATTAACAATGATGTTTTAAACTTTCTACATTATACATGCTAAAAAATAAGACCTATACAATAACATCTACCTATTCTACAAGTCAATAACTGTAGTAGTTTCTGAGATAATACGGTTTCTGACAGACAGACGGACGGACAAAGTCGCAACATAAAGGGTTTCGAAACCACCTACGGGATCGGAACCCTAAGAACGGTTAAGCTTCATTTCGATTATGTCGATTACGTGAAAAAGTGCGTGATAACGTCAGCGGATTGGCTGTTAGTTTCGTTTTGTTGGTTATCGTGCTTTATGTCACCAATGCGTTGACGGTGACACTAATGTGCTGTGCATTAAAATTTGCTACATTTTACGGGTTTTGCCGTACCTACATAGGTACCTAATAATATAAACTAGTGTAACGCGGGAATTTCTTAGGATAGCGTCAGGACGCTATTAGTTAGAAGCGTCACCTCGGGCGACGGCCAATCAGTGCGCAGCGCGGACTACAGTCCCGCTGATGCTCGCTAGCATCTGGCACCCAGATGGGTCGGTCAAGCGACGCTGCACTGGACGGCGCCGGCAACGAGAGGAAGCTACGACAGTCGGTCCTAGGCCACATGCCAATGCACTTGCGTTCTTGTGAATCCCTTCGCGCACTCGACCCAATCGTAGCGTAATTCGTAATACTAATATTGTAAACTGTTTTCCCTGTGTTGTGTAACTGTAACTCCCTTACCTACTCTGTGTTCTTGTCTTTTATTTTGTTCGTGTACTTTTTACCATTAAATTTATCTTACAAACTTTTGACGGTGTTTTTTGTGCGATTCATCGAGTCCCGAAACGGTCACGTAGTGATCCCCCCGTTAAAGTGGCGCCCAACTTAGAAGCCGAACCACGTGCTCAAGCAACAAGAACAGAGGTATCCAGTTGAAAAGCAAGGACGTCCCTGTTTTCGCTCGTTGTGCTTTGCTCGAAGCCGACGCGAAAATGCCGATGACGAGACAGGAAGCGCTCCGGCAACAACGTCGCCTCCAGGTATCAGAGTGTGAACAAGGTGACGTTACACTGACAGAAGAGGACGCCCGCTCCGACGGAAACGCCGTCGTCGAGCCAACGGCCGCTGTAGGCACCACGCCAGCACAGTCGTACGCGTCTCCTCTACCGACGGAACAGTTTTTTACGTCGCTCATGGAGACGATCACCAGGGCCCAGGCAGAGTCTAACAAGGCTCTCATCAGCGCGCTCCTGGTGGCGCCCCGTGGAGATCATAACTCCGGGGCGTCCTTCCTATCCGCGCCAACAACAGGCGCGACACCGCCGATCGTGAACGGCGGTGCTACGTCATTATCAGCCGGTAACTTCACAAGATGTACCGCGCGGTTCGACGGAAAGTCGCACGACGCGGAAGTGCTAGAGGCATTTCTGGACGCTGTCGACGTGTACAGGGAGTGCGCCGGCGTGTCGGATGCGCACGCGCTGCGCGGCCTCCCGATGTTGCTGACCGACGACGCCGCCGTGTGGTGGCGCGGCGTGCGCGGCAGCGTCTCTACGTGGTCGGACGCGAAGCTGCGGCTGCGCGCCATGTACGGTGCCCCGCGGCCGCCTTACAAAGTGTTTCGAGAAGTGTTTGCCCGCGAGCAAAACCCCGAGCGCAGTGATAAGTTTTTGAGTGAGAATCGAGCTCTTTTGGCTCGCTTACCGTATACGTTGGCCGAGGAAGTCCAAGTGGACATTACGTACGGACTCCTCGACCGTCGGATCCGTAAGCGCATCCCGCGTGAGTCCGTGATTGACATGGACCATCTGATTGAGAGAGCTAGGGTCGCGGAGGATTCCATGAACGAGTGCTCAGCTGCATCCAGAAACGGATCGGCATCTATTACCGTTAGCGCGAGTCCGATTGTCGGCCAATCAAGTTTGATTGCGCCCGCCCCGTCGTCGTCGCCGTCGCCTGAGCCGAGTACCACAAAGCGCAATCCTAGTAGAAAGAGGTGCGGGTTCTGTAGAAACTATGGCCACGTGTCTGACGAGTGCCGTAGCCGCGAGTTAGGTAGGCCCGAAACCGTTAGACCGAACGCCGCAGGTAGTCCCGGTGATTTGGTAGGTAGTAGGCTAGCCAGTTCGCAGAAAAACGGAAACATTCGTTGCTACGGGTGCGGTAAGCAGGGGGTTGTAAAGTCAAATTGCGATACGTGCAGGGGTGAGAGGGGTACGGAACCAAAGGGGGTAGCTTTCAACAGTGTAGTCGTGTCCACAAGTGATACACGGTGTTCACTTCCTTTGGTCAATGTAAGCATTTTAGGCAGGCACGGTGTGGCGTTGGTAGATACCGGCGCTACACACAGCATCGCTAGCCCAGCATTGTACCGGATCTTATCGGAGGGTGGGGTTAGATTTACCCCGGCCCCGGTAAGTATACGTCTTGCCGACGGCTCTGAGCTGTCGGAAACCGTTATGACGGCGAATGTACCCGTCACTATTGGAGGTCGTGAGTTTGCCACAGACTTCATGGTGATTCCCGGCGCCGAAACCAGAACGCTATTGGGTGTCAGTTTCGTGTCGAAGGTGGGAATGGTGCTCGACGTCAAACGAGCTAAGTGGAAGTTTCACCACGGCCCCGCACGCGAGTTCGATTTCGTGCGTGAGAGTCCGTCAATCCGCGAGGTGAGTATGGAGAAAGAAGTCTCTGTCGGTGTGGTTCTCGTACGAAGGGTAGACCCTGGCGAGAAACCAACCGACATCCAGAGGAGAATCGTCGAAGAGCGACCCGACGGACCCTCTAGGGGGAGACCTCGGTCCCATAGTTCGCCCGCGAAAGGCCAAGTACGGTTGCGCGAAGTGAGGTTTTCCCCGCGCATCACCGGGCCCACCGCGCAGTTAACGCCGCGCTCGAACGAGTTAGGGATAGACAGGGTAGGTGTGACCACAGGGGTAGAAGCGTATCGGTCGCCCCTCGCGCGTATCATCGAACCGTTGAGACCTCCTATCGAAGCGAAGCGTAGGTGTAGGAGACCGCGTAGGCATAGGTTTTAATAGCTCCTACTGCGTGGGCGCTAAGTAGGGCTATAGGGGGAGGATGTAACGCGGGAATTTCTTAGGATAGCGTCAGGACGCTATTAGTTAGAAGCGTCACCTCGGGCGACGGCCAATCAGTGCGCAGCGCGGACTACAGTCCCGCTGATGCTCGCTAGCATCTGGCACCCAGATGGGTCGGTCAAGCGACGCTGCACTGGACGGCGCCGGCAACGAGAGGAAGCTACGACAGTCGGTCCTAGGCCACATGCCAATGCACTTGCGTTCTTGTGAATCCCTTCGCGCACTCGACCCAATCGTAGCGTAATTCGTAATACTAATATTGTAAACTGTTTTCCCTGTGTTGTGTAACTGTAACTCCCTTACCTACTCTGTGTTCTTGTCTTTTATTTTGTTCGTGTACTTTTTACCATTAAATTTATCTTACAAACTTTTGACGGTGTTTTTTGTGCGATTCATCGAGTCCCGAAACGGTCACGTAGTGATCCCCCCGTTAAACTAGTAGATAGTTGTCCCAAACTAAGATCTCGCGATATTTCCAAGAAAGTCAATAAAACGATAAAACACGTTAACGAAACGAAACGATACCAAAATAGCACTTTTTTGAACAATGAAATACACTTTGCAAATGGCATCGGTACCGCGATCCACGATCAGATAACTTGTCGGTTTTTTGGCACGCCTCAAAGTTTCGGCGCGAACATACTTTTTTTTAATTATTTTTTTTATACAATATAGGCAACTGTTTGACCACAATCTCCCCTGATGTTAAGCAATGACGTGGTCGACGATGTAGCACGGTTACCTAGAAGATACCTATTCACTCTACTCTTGAAAACTTCCAAATTATAGTCATTCGGGAACACAGACGCCGGCAACGAGTTCCATTCTTTGGCTGTCCGCATAATAAATGTAGACGCAAAGCGTTTAGTGCGGATAGGTGGCATATCCACCATGAACGGGTGTCTCGTTTCCGTACGCCTAGTGGTCCGGTGATGGAATGGGGAAGGGGGAACTAGCTCAAACAGTTCCATTGCACACTCCCCAAAATGTATCTTGTAAAATACCGACAGGCTAGCTACTTTCCGACGATGCTCGAGGCTCAGGAGCTTAGCCTCGACCAACGCATCGTTACCAATGAGCCTTTTGGCTCGTCTGTCTATGGTCTCCAAGGCCTCAAGCTGGTATTTAGTAGAGCCATCCCAAAGGTGAGAGCAGTACTCCATACACAATCGGACTTGCGCTTGCTAGAGAATCAGAAGCTGTCCCGGTGTGAAGTACTTTCTCACCCTTGACAATATGCCTAGCTTTTTCGCAGCTGTTTTAGCCTTGGACTCAATGAACGAGCCAAAGTTGAGCTTAGAGGTGAGCGTGAATCCTAAAAGCTCGAGGTGGTCGGAAATCGGTACATTCTGGAAAGTAGGAGTCAGCTGGAATGTACTCTTTTTTGCAGAATAGACACGCCTGGGTTTTCGAAGTATTGAACTTGACGAGATTGGCATCTCCCCAATCAGCAACTGCTTTGAGGGTCAAGTTCATTCGATGGACCATGGCCTCTCTGTGACACTGGATTTGAGATCCACTGGATCGTGCTTCGGGTATGTATCTCTCTACTACTGTGCTGTCATCTGCATACCCAATAATACCGGGCCTGAGCAGGTCATTAATGTGCAGCAAGAAAAGTGTTGCAGAAAGAACTGACCCCTGAGGAACCCCGGCATTGATTGCCATGTGATCAGACGAGCAGCCGTCAACGACTACTCGAAGTGATCGGTCCCTTAGGAAGTCTGATACCCAAGCACAGAAATCAGTGGATAAGCCATATGATGGAAGCTTGCTTATCAGGCTGTCATGCCAAACCCTGACGAATGCCTTCGAGATGTCGAGAGAAACTGCAAGAGCTTCTCCGTTCTTCTCGATTATGGCCTCACTCCATATGTGTGTGGCATACGCAAGAAGGTCCCCGGTAGACCGGTTACGTCGGAACCCGTATTGCCGGTCACTGAGGAGGTCGTTCGTTACCTTCGAGGTATGCCAGGAGCCTATTATTAAGTATACGCAGTAGTTACAGAGATGGGTCTGTAATTAGCAGGGTTGGCACGACTACCTTTTTTGGGTACATGCTGTACATTGGCAAACTTCCATGATTTTGGCACTAGACCAGTCTCTAGAGAGAGGCGGAATAGGCGTGTCAGTACAGGAGACAATTCGGGTGCACATGCCTTCAAGAGAATACCGTCTGGGCGACCGGCTTTGTTCACGTCAAGATTACGCAGTGTTTTGCGAACTTCCACTTGTCGGATACGGATGACTGACATGGTCGTCCCGCTTCCACTGGTAGGGGGTGAAGGAGTTGCACTACCAGGATCTAGACGCAAAGATTCCACAAAAAGAGAAGCAAACCGGTTGACTTTTTCTTCAGCGGTGTGGGCCAGTGACCCATCAGGTTTCAGCATGGGAGGCAGTGAGGAACTGCAGAAGTTCGATTCAACCGATTTAGCTAGGGACCAAAAAGCTTTACTACCCGCAGGGTACGAGGCTAGTTTGCTCCCTATTCGACTAATGTGGTCAAATCGAGCCCTCCGCAATGCCTTCTTGCAGGACTTGGCAGCTTTGTTAAAGGCTTTCTTCCGGTCTCGAACATCAATCGACTTCGGTTTCGAGCGTCAACCCATGGCAGGTAAGCCTCATGTTGTTGCGCCTTGGCGCGAGAACATTCGGCTCCAAACCACAGGCGAGCTTTGCCGGACAACAGTGCGTCTGCATATGGAATGGCTTGACGTAACACGTCAGTCACAGCATCCGCACATGTCGATGGGTCACCAGATGAAAAGTAGACAGGCTGCCAAGGGAAGGATGCAAAGAAAGACTGATCGACCTTAACAGACGTGTGGACAGCTTATAAGCTACAACAGTAATAAACAGAGCTTTAGTGTATTAATCATAGTATTTTCCATAATAATTCGTATTTCCACATCCACACTTATTTTGCCATTGTTTTCGACTGACACGTCTCGCTGCCCTCGCTCGTGTGTCATCCATGGGTCTTCCATTTTCAAACACTCCGGTCAGAGCGAACCAATACTATTTATAACTCAAAGAGGTTGGTTCTACGCTGCATTGCTAACAAGCTCGTGGAAATTCATCAGTGGATGCATCTGCCAGAGTCCGCGGATGCGTCTGTTGACGTGTAGAGGAGGCTTTAAGCTCTAACAAATATACGTACAAGCGCCGCTCGCTCGATCTAAAAATGTTTCAGCGCCTACTAAACTGAAGGTGAAACCTCCTAAAGGGGATCCAATGGATAGATTGTACAAAATGTTTCAACATAAAGAGAAGCAAAAGCAAAGAGAGATAAAAAAGGAAAGAAAGAAACTATTTAAGCAAGGTCTCCACTTGTCTACTACTAGAACCAAGCGTCCTAGGAAAGGGTATGTACCTATCTATCTTTCTTATCATCATCATCAATATATATAAAACTCTTTTGAAGCTGACAGAGAATCAACGCACAGCCTAAACTATAAGTCCTAGAGGTATGAAATTTAGAGGGTAGTATCCTTATATAGTGTAGGGGTGCACTAAGAAAGGAATTTTGAAACGCCACACTCTAAAGGTTAGAACGCGAGCAACGCCGCGGGCGACGGCTAGTCATCAATATATATAAAACTCTTTTGAAGCTTAGACTTAGAATCAACGCACAGCCTAAACCATAAGTCCTAGAGGTATGAAATTTGGAGGGTAGTATCCTTATATAGTGTAGGGATGCACTAAGAAAGGAATTTTGAAACGTCACAATCTAAAGGGTAAAATGCGAGCAACGCCGCGGGCGACGGCTAGTCATCAATAAAACTCTTTTGAAGCTGACAGAGAATCAACGCACAGCCTAAACTATAAGTCCTAGAGGTATGAAATTTGGAGGGTAGTGACCTTATATAGTGTAGGGGTGCACTAAGAAGGGAAGTTTTGAAAAGTCGCACCCTAAACAGTATAAAATTAGGATCAAAGATTTTAATCAAATAATGCGTATTCTGCTACCACGCGAGCAAAGCCGCGGGCGACAGCTAGTTTATACCTATGCGTGCTTATTATTCTTAGTTTTGACTACTTTAGTCGATAATTCTGGTTACTAGTGTCGACAGCACTAATTTCGTTTGTCTATGCGTGTCTCAGCTGATCAACGGCTAAATAAGGTTCATATTCAAGAAAATATTCTGATCTGAAATTGTTATACATGTACTCTACGTAGGTACCTACATAGCTCGATTAACATTTCTTAAAGCAATGTCATTTTTATCAGTATCGAGCAGAAAAAATGTGTGTTTATCACTCTGATCATCTCTTTTAATATGTTTCAGGCCATTCGAGCTTCATTATGGATGGTCTATTGAATATTGGTAATCGTGAAAACGCGAACGGATAATTTTTTGAAATGATGTAGGTAACTTAATCCCCAAGTCCAAAGGAAGTTTTTTCTTAACTCCGTGACTTTGACGTGTGAAAAAGATGTACCTACCTATTCATCTTTTTCAAACGTCAAAGTCATCGTAGCTATATTATGTGACACAATATAGACTAGGAGAAATGAATTTTGCCTAAATAAAAACATTTCAAAAATCTTCTTCTTTTAAATTAATGGCCTCTGTCAGTCATTTTGGACAGACAATTTTGCCAGTGTCAAGTGATATTATTTGAAATAATACAAGTCAAGTCATTCGTCGCAAATGCAGCAGAGCGACGCCAATAAGAAAAAAGAAAAAAAAAAGTCATTCTTCAAGTCGGCTGTCGTTTGTTGTGGAAATCCACCACTTTCTCTTCACTTTCTTTTCTTTCTCGACCACAGTTCCAATCCTGATTCACGGAATTTGACAGAAATCATGTCATTTTTCAGTACAAAATGACACGAGATCTGTCAAAATCTGGATCAAATTTGGAACGGTGGTGGTGAAGAGTAGCCCTACTTAAAACGAATTTTCACATTCAGAGAAACCACTTCACACATATTCAACTCTCTTTATTTTCAATTTGACAGTCGTTTTTTGACGTTGACACTCGTTTCCGTTTCCTGTACGGCGCCATTTTGAGATGCACGCATTGCACGTGAGTTTTCAAGGAGTTTGATTGGCTGAAAGATTTTGCGCAAAGTTGACAGGCGTACGGTTTTGCTCCGGTGTGTACCTGTCCAAAGAAAAAACTGCATTTTTAAACATAGATAAGTTATGTAGGTAAGTGTATATAAGTTACTAGCTGATACCCGCGACTTGGTACGCGTGCGAAATTTTCCACCAACATTCTTCTCACCTTCTCAAAGAATCCGCTTAGTGTCTCCATACAAATCAGCGCCCACTAGGGAGTGATGTAGCGCCATCTATCTCGCTACAGACGTTTTACACCAGACTTACACACTAAAACTCGTACTAGGCCCTCTGGTCAAACTTACGGA
The DNA here is from genome assembly GCA_918843925.1 of Eulithis prunata. NCBI lineage: Eukaryota > Metazoa > Arthropoda > Insecta > Lepidoptera > Geometridae > Eulithis > Eulithis prunata. The sequence goes on from OU974028.1 coordinate 1,347,533, forward strand.
AAGAAGACTAGATGCGGAAGGCTCAAAATCGAAAGAAATGTCATGCATTAGTTAGACCTTTACAAACGAGATTACAATGACGTATAAAGAGTTGAATAAATTGGTTTTTATGAGACTGGTTTACGAACACCTCTCGAAACAAGACGCATATAAGCGAAATATACATAAATTGTAGCTCACGTAGGTACTCTAACATCAATCATCATCAATATATATAAAACTCTTTTGAAGCTGACAGAGAATCAACGCACAGCCTAAACTATAAGTTCTAGAGGTATGAAATTTGAAGGGTAGGTTCCTTATATAGAGCAACGCCGCGGGAGACGGCTAGTAACCCATATTATTAGTGCAATTTGTTCTCTTTTCTGTTTATTTATTACGATGGTTTTGATAATTTACTGTTTATTTCTTGAGTTTGCACGCCAACCATTCTCCCGACCTGTAAGGTTGGCTGGTAGAAAATGCTTATGCATGAAGCCCACCTATCTGTACATTTGTTCATTTTGTGCAATAAAGAGTTGAATACAAATGGTATACAATGTACCTATATGTAATGTAACGTTAGCAAGCAAGTTAGTGGCCAACTCTGTTGACGGAGTTTTTAGGCCGCCTTAAGGCCTCCGTCATGGCTTAACGAATGCTAGAGCCGGGACCGACAGTTTAACGTGCCCTCCGAAGCACGGAAGCGCTCAGATGTAAATGCCACTAACGGTCACCCACCCATCCAAATAGTGACCGAATTAAAACTACTGAACCGATTTAAATGAAATTTGGTACACAGATAGTTTAGAGCCTGAGAAAGGACTTATGCTACTTTTTAATGCGAATAAAGGGTTGTAAGGTGTTAAACGGGGGGATGAAAGTTGTATGGAAATATTGTCAATCAATATGACATTCACAAGTTTGTAAAAAATTTACGCTATGCTAGCCAAAGTCACTATTCCACGCGGACTAAGTCGCGGGGCACAGCTAGTTTATTTACTATAAATGAAAAAAAAATTCTATAAAAACTCACCCGATCGTGCCTATTGAGAGCGGCTTTCTGCGAGAAGCGCTTCGCACACGTGCGGCAACCGTACGGCTTCTCGCCCGAGTGCGTGCGAGAATGCAATCGAAGCTGCGAAGCGGACGAGAAGCGCTTCGGACATCGAATGCAAGGGAATGGACGCTCGTTGCGGTGCCGGCGCAGGTGGTACCGAAGTAATGCGTTACACTACGAAAATAATGTATTTTTTTAGATCTACTAAAAATGTGAGTTTTTTTTCTTTTTTAAAAGAATGGATGCCCAACACAGGTTTACATAACACAAATCAACGTACATTTAGAAGGAAATAAAACAAGGTGCTCCCATAATTATAGATTACCACAGCATGCGCATAGGAACAAGCAACTTATACAATAACATAAAGTAGGAAAAATAACAAAGTATTGGTTAACATAAACAAAAGTAAGCTTAAGGCAATTAGGTAAGTAGACAAATAAATGGTAGGTATTTAACGTTATACTTAGGATAGTATTAGTATAGTACATTACTGCAGCGGCCCGCAACAGACGCAATGAGGGAAGAACGTGTAAATGTGGGCAGAGTCGAAGACGAGGCACACATACGTGAGTCCCTCATTGCCTAGTTGTAGCCAAGGCTTGTATAGTACTTTTCTCAAATAATGCGCGGAAATTAAAACTAAGTACCTAGGCAAAACTTTTTAGTTGAAAATACAATTACTTTTCAAAATCAATAACGAAGAACGATGTTACAGTGTTCATTTGTATTTTTTTTTTTTTTCAATAATCAGCTTTATATTTGAAAGCCTGTTCGAAATTTGAATAAAACCATTGATAAGTTACCTCCTTGGTTGCCAAGTCATGTTATGTAGTAAAAGATCGTTCCATTTTTAAATTACACGACAGATATGAGTTTTGTATGTAATTTATTTGGCCGCTAAACACGCCGGCAATGGATTTTCATACATTTATTGCCGGCCGCTACTCGCATTTGGCCAGTACTGCATTTTCGATTTATCTCGAAGAAGGTTGAAATAATGCTTTAATTTCCAAGCATGTTTGAGAAAAGATAATTTACAAACGAATATTATTGACATTAATAAATTTACACAGTATGAAGTTGACTAGAGGGGAAACTCTATATACAATGAGATAAGGTTTATATTACCGTAAACTGTCGTCCGCAAATTTCGCAAACAACACACATAGATCTCTTGACTCCGTAATGTTTCCTAGTGATGTGAGCCACTAGGCGTGATCTGTTTGCGAACATTGCACCACACTGAAACATATATTCCATCCCACTAATATTATAACAGGCGTCATGGCTCAGTCGGTAGTAGCTCTGCCTTCCGTGCTGTGGGTCGTGGGTTCGATCCCCACCGAGAACAAACATTTGTGTGTTGTAAACATAGATGTTTGTTCTGTGTCTGGGTGTTTCTATGTATTATAAGTATGTATTTACAAAAAAAAAAATGTACGTATGTATTCTATCAGCCATCTAGTTTCCATCGTACAAGCTTTGCTTAGTTTGGGACTTGAAGGCGTTGTGTTAAGTGTCCGTGAATATTTATTTATTTATTTATAAGCGAGATGGGCAGACGATGTTGCGCACATCGCGGGCAGGACGTGGATGAGATCGGCACAGGACCGTGAGGAGTGGCACAAACAAAGGGAGGCCTATACCCAGCAGTGGGTGAAGTCGGGCTGTGGATGATGATGATGATGATGATGATGAATATTATAAGTGTCAGTTTAGACGTTTAGATGGTATTTAATTTTGTGTTTTAATCACGCTGGAACTACTGGTCCGGTTTGGATGAAACTTGGAATATATACATCTATCTTCTTCGAAATATATAAAACTCTTTTGAAGCTGACTGACAATGAACGCACAGCCGAAACTAGAAGTCCCAGAGGTATGAAATTTGGAGGGTGGTATCCTTATATAGTGAAGGGGTGCACTAAGACAGGAATTTTGAAAAGTCCCACCCTAAAGGGTCTAAAATTAGGATCCAAGATTTTAACCAAATAATGCGTTTTTTTTTAATATACCGTACATAGAATATCTTTGAAAATTGGTACATAGATTCCTCAAATAAATTGACTGCACAATTGTTTCAGGATTTTTAAAAATTTTCAAAAGTTTTTGTATGCTGCTACCGCGCGAGCAAAGCCACGGGCGACAGCTAGTTTAAACTATAAGTTTTTACAAAAAATATATTTACCAAATCACAGGGCAGCTTCACGCAGTTAGCATTAACAGTGCTAGGTCTTGGCAGCAACTTATTTTTGTGGATCTAGAAATAAAAATTCTATGCATGTACCTTTTAGAAATAAATAAACTCTCTTCTACAAACAAAACTATAAACTTTACCTAAGTAAATAAATCTATCTATACTATTACTAGTAGTTCGCCCCGAACTGAGATCTCGTGATGGTCGGAGGTTAATAAAACCCAAACAATTTTTATTGACCAATGGTTGTAATAAACTTTGCAAATCGCTTCGAAATCGCCGTCTAGCTATGTACCAGTCTTACTTGAACTACAAAATCATTGAAACTCCAAGAAGTAAAAATTAGAAAATTGGCAAACCCAGTATAACGTGAGCTAACGTTATACTGGGTTTGCCAATTTTATAATTTTTACAACAACTCAAAAACTATTAGACCTAGAATCAAAATAAAAACGGTTTTGGAATGTCTAAACAAAACCCTATCATATGACACCCCACTTGATATTATTGTACGACTTTTTTTTTACTCCCTTTGGACCCTCATAACTTCACGACCCCTTGACCGATTTACTTCATTTAACAAACCAGTAAAACTTAAGAGTACTATCCGTATACCTACCAAATTCTGTGAAGATCGGATGAGCGGTTTAAAAGATCTCGTCGAACAAACATACAAAGCATTTTTGTCCACGTTGTCACTAAGATCAAAAATTCTTTCACCTATAGAAATCTGCCGTATTTATCAACGTAATGTTAAAAATACCTTCATATGTTGTATTAGAGATTCGTGGTCCAGATGATTCTGCTTACAAATGTTACATTGTGTACTGAAAAAAAAACCGATCGTGTTACTAAAAATTAAACACCGCCGACTCGAAAAGGGTCTGGTCTGGGGCAAATTGGATGGGATTTTATGTTTTTTATTGAAGCGATGATAAAAAATATAGGGGGGCCTGGAAATATTTTTATAATCTGGAAGGGGGCAACATGCAAACAAGGTTGGGAAACGCTGGCTTAGAACTTATTTCGTAAGGCGTACTTAATACCTAAATTCAAGTCATGTTAAGAAAAGAGTTATGAATATGAGTGTGGCTGAGTACGCAAGTAGAGAAAGGCCGGGTGGTTGGATTGTGTGAAAGAGGATATGAATGTGAGCGGAGTAGATTCAGAGTTAAAAAATGATAAGAGTGAGTGGAAGGAGAAAACATGTGCTAACCCCATCTAGCGTGGAATAGGGCAGGGAAATGATGATGACTTTATACCTATATTCTTCTGCAGTTTCATGTCTAACAGAGCTAAGTAGATGTCTCTGATATGCGTCTAAACAAACAAACTGTATGTTACAGGTTACGCAAAATCTTTCCAACTCGGGTACTTGTACATTTTCTTCCTGCAAACAAAAAAAAATCATGGAGATTTCACACAACGCCCTCTAGTTTCAAACTAAGCAAAGCTTGTACTATGGGATTGAGATTGCAGATGCAATAATATTGGTATTTGTAAATACATAGTAACCCAGAATAGGCGTCATGGCTCAGTCGGTAGTAGCTCTGCCTTCCGTGCTGTGGGTCGTGGGTTCGATCCCCACCGAGAACAAACATTTGTGTGTTGTAAATATAGATGTTTGTTCTGTGTCTGGGTGTTTCTAGGTATTATAAGTATGTATTTACAACAAAAAAAAATGTACAAATGTACCTATGTAGTTTCCATCGTACAAGCTTAGCTTAGTTTGGGACTAGAAGGCATTGTGTTAAGTGTCCGCGAAAATTTATTATTTATTTAATAGTACAAAACATCTTTGTTTCGCACATGTTTGTTCACAGTTGGGATCGAACCCACGCACGACCCACAGCATGGACACATTGGACACCTTTATTCATATTCAACTGTCATTTTAGCGCGGCTTTAAAAAATGCTCTATTATTGTCACTGGCATGACAACGAAAGGAGATGACAACAGATTTAGTAATCATTTTAGTCTTTAGAAGACCAATATGAATATACCCCCTAAACTTTGACATTTATATTATTAGATTGGAGCGCTCGTGGCTAGGCTTGCTTAGTCAATCTTCACCGATTATCTAAGTTAAGCGACGTTCTGCGCGATCACTATTTGGATTGGTGACCGTTAGTGGCATTTACATCTGAGCGTTTCCGTGCTCCGGGCACGTTAAACTGTACCGGCTCCAGCGGTCGTTAAGCCATGACGGAGGCCTTAAGGCGGCCTAAAAACTCCGTCACCGGAGTTGGCCACTAACTCATACGCGCTTGCTTGCTTGCTTATCAGATTTTTTTTTTACCTTCTCATTGAGTTTGTGCGTTTTAGTCCTATGAAGCTGTAATCCGTGTTGGCTTACAAAACTATATCCGCATAGGTCACAAATACATTCCGTCGGATGTTTCTTACGAGTATGCGTTAGGTATGACGTTCTTTTCCTGAAACCAATATAAGATCACTACCTTTATATCTTAACTAGCCGTCGCCCGCGGCGTTGCTCGCGTTCTACCCTTTAGAGTGTGACGTTTCAAAATTCCTTTCTTAGAATAGAATAGAAAATGTTTATTTTGAGTCATATAAAGAAACATGCACAGTTATAACAAAGAAACCACAATAAAAATTAAAATCGAATATATATGACAACAAAATAGGTCGTCACTCAGCATAAGCTGTAGCAGCAAGTGTGCTGCTACAACGCTGGTATTATGTGACGCCAATGCGTACGCCGGCAGCAAGGGCGGTACACAGCGTTATACTTATTTTAATATAGGCACCTAGTGCACCCCTACACTATATAAGGATACTACCCTACAAATTCCATACCTCTAGGACTTATAGTTTAGGCTGTGCGTTGATTCTAAGTCAGCTTCAAAAGAGTTTTATATATATTGATTGATAGCTGCAAATAATTAAATAAATACATGGTTTCATTGTTAATACCTAAACTTCTTGCTGCAGAGTTGACACTCGAAACTAAATCCTTCATGCCACTTGTCGTGATCTCGAGCTTGATAACTGAAACAAGTTTTTTTCTATTTACTTGTGATTTTCACAAACATTAGTCAAACAACAAAGATTCAGTCTACAATAGAAAAAAAATACTCTTTAGCAAGAGTCTAGACATCTAGAGAATGATTACAATGCATTTGCATTGTTATTCAGTAAAAATACTTAATTTTCATTTATCTATCAAACAAATTCCACAGCTCTTTGAAATAATGCATCCAAAACTTAGATTAGATTATTTTATAAAAAAGTTAGAGTAGACGTCCTGTTTATAGAAATAGTAATTAGGGTGCCGTCTGGTAAGATCGGCGTAATATTAAGTCCGGATAAATCACGTAACTAAGCAATTATCATTTAAAAATATCGCCGAATTGCTTGGCATCCGGACTTACTATTACGCTGATCTTACCAGAAGGCACTGTATTTATTTTACGCAAAAACACATACATAGACAACAAAATAAACATTAAATTATACAGACAGATGCGTGAATAAGATACTCGCTCAGCAAATGCTAAAGGTGCACGGTGGCTCCTTTAGCGCTCGTTTTCAGGAGTGCCTAGATTGAAGTGGCGACACGCGCGTACGTATGGTAAACAGGACAACAATGTCTACTCTAACTTTTTATAAGATAGACCGTTTTTTATAAGATAGACCGTAAACCTAAAACCAAAATTACAGGATTTACATTTATAAGTACATCTTTTGTTATTAAAGTTTTCCGACTAGCGGAGAGTGGTGTACGTACATCGCGTAAACTGTGTACGTTACACTGGAATAAGTTATGAGCTACGTTGTAATAAGAAATACTTACGTAGATCGAGAGACGTGATCGCACTTATTACATAGATATCGCCTTGCGTGCGCTAACAACACGTGAGTTCGAAGTAATCGAGCGCTATTGTAACGTAGTAGGCATACTTCGCATCTGTGTATGCCGTTACGCTGGAATAAGTTTTATTACATTTAAAATCGTCAGCTTAGGGTTAAGTTGAGTTGGAATATTACATATTCCAATATTACAATCTGGTTCCCTTACAAGCACTACTTAGTTTGGGACTAGATGGCGTTATGTGAAATTTTCATGAATATAATACTAATAGCAACTTACCTCGTCATGTTTTTGCGTATGATTACTATAAGTGACTTCATTAACAAACCCTTTATAGCACAAATTACATTTGAATGGAGAGTTCAGGTAGTTCAGTGATTTTGAACGAGCTATAACTTCTTCTGCCTGTTGCTCTTTCGTTAGGATTATTTCTTGGGCGTCTATTTTTGTATCTGAAATATAAAAAAAAGTATTTTAAATGCTTAGTAGCTAAACTTTTTGTGAAAATGGTTTACCGGGTTCAGTACTATTGAGGAGAACACGGTAGGATATGTGTCCTCCTACGAAAAGGGAAGATCTTCGGCGAGCGACCTTTGGCTCGGGGTCCGAGGACCGATGGATGGTATTCGGTAGTATTACTTATGTTCAAACTCCGTGATAACTTCGTTTGCGCGATCTAGGATAGTTCTCATGTAGCGAGATAGATGGCGCTACACTATCACTAATTTTATTTTATAATTTTGGACATTTCACACAACGCCTTCTATTCCGAAACTAGCAAAGCTTGTACTATGAGAGCTAGATTGCTGATAGAATACTTATAAATACATAGTAACACCCAGACATAGGACAAACATCTATGTTCGCTACACAGAAATGTTTGTTCTCGGTGGGGATCGAACCCACGACGAGAGCGAAGGCAGAGCTCTTACCGACTGAGCTATGACGCCTGTCAATTTACCTTTTTGATACCCTCTTTTTTCTTTCTTCCGTTGTTTGATTTTTACCCGTTTAACTATTCGACTGTTAACTTGGAGTGCGGTTAACGGTATGTTATCTTCAGGATCTGATGACACAACTCCATCATCACAGTCAAAATCCCTTTTGATATCAGAAATATCTAAAAAAAACAAATACATAGGTATTACTATAGGTATAGCATAATCACTATCACCACTGATGCATAAGGTGTCTCTAGTCAAAATATACAAATGTAAGGCCTTACTGCGTGTTTCGACTAAAAATATTCACAATAAAACCTTCACAACACAATCGTAACAAACGATTCGTTTTTACAATCAAGAAAATCCTTAAAACAATCTGCACAAGATTCAAAATGTCAAACACGCACAAGGTTTGCCGGTGGAAACGCAAATCTATATCTTCAGAGTTGTGCATGTTTTATTGTGAATGTTTTGCAGTGGGAACCTACGGTAAGGCTGACCTTAAAGGCGTTGGGGCATTTCAGGTCTCGATTTGCATACATTTAGTTCAATTTCAGACTAATTCTGTTATTTATAACTTTTGTTGGTTTTATCATAATCTAATAAGCAGTAGCAGTCACGAAAACGCAAAATTAAGTAATTATTTTGACGTAAACACCTGTAAATACAATAAACAACAATGAAATAGATGAATTTTTCGAAGTAAAATGTCTAATAACTAATGATTCCCGCTGCTCTATAATGACATTGTAACATTTTTTTAAACTGAACTGTAAGTGTATTGTGACAAACAAAGATCCATTATTGCAAGTTTTAAAAAAAATTATGACCTGAGCTCCGTCCAATTTGCCACAGACCCTTTGTAAATTTTACTCACACAAGTAACATACGTAATTCGAACGACGCCTTAAGGCTTTGCCAAACCGACGCGTACTTACGCCGCGTCAGAGCGCCGCGCTATTACGCAGAATTGCGTTGAACTATGACGGTATTCTACTGTCACACAGAGAGCCGGCGGCGGCGCTAGCTGTACGCAACGCTCTGACTTTTGTGTGACAGTAGAATACCGTCATTCATAGCACAACACAATTTAGCGCTATAGCGCGGCATCAACTTAGCGCTCTGACGCGGCGTAAGTACGCGTTCTATATAGCAAAGCCTTTATACTTGGTGGTCAGACCACTGATTTACCTTTAACAATATCAGTCGCATATTTCTCCACATTATCAACGGGCTCTTGTTTAAGCATTCTATTTTCCTCCTTGACATCAGAAACATCTTCTTCTACGAAGTGAGTTGGTTCGTCAATCAAAGATATAAATTCTATAGGTGTCACCGAGTACCTTAGTGTTAAACGGTCTATCAGTAGGACCGTGTCTTGTGATAGCTGTAAAGTAATATTGATCTAAATATAAAACTCTTTTGAAGCTGACTGACAATCAATGCACAGCCTAAACTATACAGTAGTATCCTTATATAGTGTAGAGGTGCACTAAGAAAGGAATTTTGAAAAGTCGCACTTGAAGACCCTTGAAAATTGGTACATATGGCTCTTCAAATCAATTGACTTGGCACATGATTCAGGATTATTACAAATTTTAAAACTGTTTGTATGCTGCTACCACGCGAGCAAAGCTGCGGGCGACGGCTGGTTGATAAATAAAATAATAATATTCTTGGGACATTTCACACAATATCTTATTCAAAGTAAGCAAAGCTTGTTCTAGGGGAACTAGGTAGAGGATACAATATTTATATACCTACATTTTTTTTGTAAATACATACTACATAGTAACACCCAGACATAGAACACAAGACAACTCATAGAAGACAACTATGGGGTAACTAGAAGTATGTATAAACCTGATATTTTATTTTTTATTGTTATACAAAAGAGAAACAAAATTTTAAAACTAGTCAAGTGTCTTATAAATTAGTACATAATTAAATCTTTCAGTTGGAAGGCAAGATTCAAATCTTAGTGGCTGAGTGAATAGAAACATACCTTAGTACTACTATGATAGAGTTGCAAAAGCAGTGTCTCAGAGTGTTTAGCCAAATTCACAAATTTCAGGCAAGTTTGGAGCTGTGCATGGCAAATGTAGCATACTGTGACCGGCCATTCTTGAGTAAAGAGCTGAAATAAAAAAAACATTAACTAGTAACAGTCATAGGTACAGTGTGGCTGGTAAACCACCGAACACCTATATCCCTGGTAAACTCAGTAGGTAAAAACATAATAGATTTTTTTTTATGAGGCTATGTAGTAAATGATAGGTTACAATCCAGTTTATTTACCTTAGATTTAGTGAGGTTTTCATATATTTCTTGAAGCTCTGTATTAGCAATTGAATGCACTCTTATGTTATCAGCTAAACACACTCTGCACACGGTTAATTCAGACATTTTAGCCAGAGTCCTCTTCGCTCCTCCGTAGTCTGCTGCTCTATTGAACTCTTCAATAGAATATTATAGAAACAAAAACAAATATGGACAAACGCAAAAATCTTCTCTGTAACCTGCACAAAGTAAACCATCACAAACAAAAACTGACAAAAACAACAATAAAAAGTTTGATAAAAAGTAGCAAACAAAACCTCGGACGGAAGCACCTCAAACAAACAAAATCCACAGATAAAAACTCGATTGCAGAATGATTGCAGAACAGCATGCATCCTCCACACGATCAGTCAATCAAAAATCCATCTCCAACAAACGCTTGATTGCCGTCTAGAATATCTGTCATTTCCGGTTGCTAACTTTAAAAAAAAATCCATTCGGTCTTTCATTTTTGCTGTTTCTCACTCACTTTTCTCTGCAATCTGGAGCTCTCTTTCTTCTTCCCCAATCAAATCAAATCAACCAAAACTCGGGAAAACTCGGGCCAAACCAAAACAAAAGTCCAATATATCAGAATCAACAACAAAATGCGATGGATTTACAGTTAATAGAAATGGACTAAAAAGCGTTTAGAATGCTATTGATTGGAAATTAACAAACATTATATTGTGAGTTTTCCAATGCGAAGTACGTCGCGTCAGTGTACCTACCTACAAGGACGAACTTCCAAATGTTCACCAAAATGTGAAGACGAAGACGAAAGAATAGAAGACTATAGTCAGGATTGGAAGAAACCAATGGTACAGCAACTGCGTACCTACCTACGCTAGGTGAGTTTGAGTTAGCATTGCACTAGAGCTGTGGGTAATCTTTCTGTGACTATTTCACAGATTTTCACCCACGGCCGAACCTAATAAGATAAAATTTAAGCTATTGAGTACAATAGGTGGCCTTAGCGCTAAAAGCGATCTCTTAGAAATAGAAAAATAATTTATTTGCAACACAAGAAAAATTTAACATAAGTAGGTAGCTTATGTAGGTAGACTAAACTAAAACAGACTCTCTTCCAGACAACATTTTCATTATGTTCTATTTTAATCCTAACTTTTCATCTTTGGGCAACCGCTACATTTTTTATCATGTTTATAATTTCTTTTCAGATTATCCAACAACAGACATCGGTTAATTATGGACTCTCTTCGCATATTGAACGCTACAGTAATCATTCACTAGCTCTTTCTTGTGAGAGCTTGAGGTAAAGGCTTCAAGTGTATTTGATACCGGTTTTGACATTTACTATCAAGGACTAGAATCTCTCTATCTTAGCTATTGGGTGCTGAATAGCAAATTATTGATCGAGTCAATTAAAATCTAAGCTCGGGATGATGATATCCTCATAGAGTGACGATTAAGAGAAATAGTGATGCCATCAAAGATAAAAACAATAAGTTGAATTAGTTGATAAAAAAAATTACATTTGGATCATTTAGATACAGTTATCCAACAATTTTGTATTAATTATAAGGATGCCTATTTTATTAGAATTTAAGTGTGATTGAAGTTCATTTAATGTCCTAGCCATCTATATTATTAAGTGTGAATCTCAGCAACTAAAAGCATCTGTTTGAAATATTTTTTAATGCATAGATATTTTTTTATATTTGAAACTATTCACAAAGAAAATAACAATTATTATAGTATTTACAAAATACATATCAATAGAATGCAAATCCATAGAATTAATTTAGGTTAAGGTATAAATAAGTTGTTATTTTTGGACATTTAAAAGCTTTTTATAGTTTTACAGTTATGTATCTTGCATATTGCATTTTAATATAGGGCCTAAACGTCACGCTTAACATAGTGCCCGTTTGATAAATTGTAATCTTTCAAATATTGATCTCAAATTGTTTTAATTTTCTGTAAATATGGCATTTATGTATCAAAATAACTTAGATTTCTATTGTGACTACTGCGATCGCGCATTCACTAGAAAGTATAATCTCCAAACTCATATAGAAAACTGTCATCATGACAATACCTCATGCTTCTGTGAGATATGCAACTGTAAGTTTGGAAGTCCAGCTGGATTACAGTTGCACCTCTCTCGAGGACACAATAGATTCGGTCAATCATCGCCAGAGTGCGATATTTGCGGCAGAATCTTCACCAGAAAACAAAACATAACATCTCACATGATAACAGTACACCTGCAAGGCATTGGCCCTGAAATCAGATGCAAAATCTGTGATAAAAGTTTCACCTCACAAAGAAATTTAAAGAGGCATATAAATCAACTTCATAACCCAGCCATGGAGTATCCTACTTGCGATGAGTGCAAGAAGATATTCAAAAGCAAAAACTCTTTGGTGGTTCATCTACGAGTGGTCCACAATGAAAATGTGAAACTTATACAATGCGAGCTATGCCATAAGGCGTACACAAACACCAGAAACCTCAAAAGACACACCGAAATGTACCACGGAAAAAAAGAGGTGCACAGGTGTGAAATTTGTCCTAAAATCTACACTTCTAACCAGAGTTTAAGACGCCACGTCAGAACTAGACACGATCCCGATAATGAAGATGTTAAAACTGATAGTAAATCTATCGTAAATAATATTGAATCTGACGATGGCGATTCCAGTGACTTCAACAATGATATGAACGCATTCTTATGCGAGACTTGCCATAAACCGTTCGATAATGAACAACTGCTCAGACGGCATATAAAGCTAGAACATTCGTTTGAGATATTCTATCAGTATTGCAAGAATTACTTGCAAAGACTGAACAATGAAGAACCGTTGATAATGCAGACTGTTTTCAAATGTGAGTTTTGTTTCTCCGCTTTTATAAGTGTCTACGAGTTAAAAGACCACATGAAAGAACACCACGATATTGAGTACTGCCTGACCACTTGCAACGTTTGCTTCAATAAGTTTTACAGTAAAGAAACTGTGATGGACCATAGAAAGATTTGCCTGCCACCGCCAAACGTTAACTCATGCAACTATTGCGACAAACTGTTCACCGATATCTCCAGTCTGGAGTTCCACACTAGAATCTTCCATCCGCAATCTCAAATCGCTGATTCTTGCATTTCCTCAACCAAAGACGATTCAGCGGACTTGTGTTCGTACAAATGCCGTCACTGCGGCCGGTTGTACAACAGCGATCGCTCATTGAGACATCACATCAAGTTGAAACATACGGCTATTGAGGCGGTGGAGTGCGAGTATTGCTTAAAAGTCTGCAACAACAGATACTACCTCGCTTCGCATATTAAGATCGTTCACAATAACGCTACATGGGCGAAATGCGACTACTGTGAGAAACGTTTCAAATCTAAGCGGAATATTCGCAGACACATCGAGTACATGCACATGGGCATGCAAAGATATAAGTGTATAGAATGCGAGACACTTTTCAAAGAGAAACGCAGCTTACGCAAGCATGTCAGGACTAAGCATCCCGATTCTGCCAGCTTTCCGCAATGCCACATATGCCACAAAAGATTTGAGTCTGCAAAGTCCTGCAAGATCCATTTAAAGTTGATTCACTCGTTCAACATGAACACATACCCTTGCGATCTGTGTTCGGTATCGTTCGGCTCCAAAGAAGCGTTAAACATACATCTAACGACGAAGCATTTAGTTGAAGATGAGATCTACAAGTGTGAAGTTTGCAACGTGGTTTTCAAAGGACCGCAAAAGTTCGTCGAGCACAACGAAGTGTGCCATGCTAATTTCACCACGTACCCTACGGAGAAGGTAGCGCCCAGATGCATTATTTGCATGAAAGACTTCAGCACGCGTAAAACTTTGAAGCGTCACATTAAGAGGTTCCATACTGACTTCGAGGTAGAAGAGCTTGCGAACTACGGATCATGGAAACGAACTTTTATTGTGGACTGCGAGAATTGCGCCAAGGGTTTTAGTGACGAGTTCAACATCAATGTTTTCAATAAAGTCAAACACTTCCGTGATTCTCAAGTCTTCCAATGTGATACTTGTAAAACGTCTTTCAACTCTTTGGAGTTCGCTATTCAAAGGCACAGAGTTACACAGGAAAAATCAGAGATGGTTCTTAGTGAACTTTGTATCACTCAAATGAGTGATGATGAGGAGGCTTCTTGTTCTGGATTTGGTTCGCTCCATGAGTACATGGAGCCGGAAAGTACTACGAGTGATTCTAAACTTGAAGCGTTAGATTTAAATGAGTAAATCAAGACAGAGCCATCATAAGTCTACCAAATGAGATTAAAGTATGTAACTTCTGTTCATACAAAGTTCCATAATTATACTAATCTAAAAGTAGTTGCAAACAGTAGAATTTTTACGTAGCATTTGTACCTTACCTACTAATATTCTGTGGTGACGTGCACATTAGTATATATATCTATATAACACTACCCACTCTATATAAAAATGAAGTAATTAGGTACCTACGTAATGTAGGTAGGTACTTATCATCTTTCAAGCCCACACAAAACTGTATTTCCTATTTACAGCTTGGCAAAAAAAGGGTAGGAAAAGGTTGTGTATAAAAATCGTTCATTCTTGTATAAAAATGAATGAACGAGAGATTTTGTTCTGTTTCAAAACATGTCAAGTCATTATTTATCTATATCTACCCTCATAGTAATAAATAATAATAATAATCTAGGCCTAAGAAACAACAGCTATAGTTTAGGCAGCAGGGATCATTACGTTCCGTATTAAGTTAATCAACTACATAAAATAATAGGAACATTATAATATTTAGACGTTTTCTAGTTATCTACTCTCCTAATCTACATAGTATCTACCTTCCTCTCATATTACCAGTTTGCATGTCTCTTTACTGCGTGTTTCCACTAAAAACAATAAAACCTTCACAACACAATCCTTACTAACGATTTGTTTTTCCAATCAAAAAAATCGTTAAAACATTCTGCACATCATTCAAAATGTCAAACATGCACGTGGTTTGTCGGTGGAAACGCAAATCGATATCTTCACAGAGTTGTGCATGTTTTATTGTGAATGTTTTTAGGTGGAAACATACGGTTAGGTTCCTAGAAGTATTTCTCATTAGGATTTTTGAGTACTTTTATAATAAAATATCTGCTTGCAATGCCTTACTTCGTTTTATTCACATCAGAATGAAAACTTGTCTTTTCACCATAACTTTCCCAACATGTAGTGGGTAATTATTTACTTGGGACAACCTTTATACTAATGATTTTTTCAATAAAAGATCACTGCTTGGTAGGTACCAATTTGATAGAACCGAACAAACATTTTTGGGGTTTGTATGATGTAAAAGGCAAAATATTTGTTTGAAAAATAATCTTTATTACTTGTTACTTTTCCTCCGAGTAGGAGGTTTGTTTAGAGGTAGTTTTAACTGTGCCATTCTTACACTATTACTCGTCACAACATATGCCCCACACATAGCCAGCTTAGCTGACATAGTTCTCACGGCAGCTTTTGTGAGTTTACAAAACTCGTCAAAATTAAACTTAAAATTATTGATTAGTAGCATAAGCACCATGGTGTGAATCAATGTTTTATCTCTGTACTGAACTGGCCGGCATCTTTTTTCATTCACATATGTGAAGAAATGCTCAAGAATATGCTTATTTAATGTCAGAGACTCGTAACACACTATGAAACTTTTTTTCAATATCTCGTTTGATTTTACATAGTATAGGTTGTATAATGAACTTGCATACAGAGCTAGGACCTTTTGTTTTTCTGACATATCTTTTCTCATTAGTCCTTGTATGAGTGGGTTCAGCTTATCCGTTAGGTCCACTTCACCTATCTCAGCAATTATTGAGGCAAACTGTTCTGGACTCAATATTTTATCAAGGCTGTAGACCTCTGTGACTGAGGTAGCCTCTCTATTGATAGTAGGTATGTAGAAGTTATCAGAGTCAGTTGGACTGTTGTAGGATACATCCAGTTGGTCCTGAGTGAGGTTTTGTGAGACGTTTGCCATCTGGGCCACAACGGCTTGTTCATTCTGTTTCAGTTTTGCAGACTGCTCCAAACGTTGCTTGTATTTCTTGGAGCCGAACTTTCTCCCGAGCTCCAAAGCCGAGTTGTCGAGTAGTTGAGCAGATTCCAAGTCATTATCTATCTCTGGTTTGAGTTCTATGTTACCAACTTCTATGAGACGGACTTTACCAGTTTTCTTGTTACGTGCCAGTATAAGAGTTGTTCCCAACACTTCCTCGCTTTCTTCTCCTGTGTAGAGAGTTTTCGCTACTTCAACTGCAATGCTTTTGGAGTCTTTTCTCTCATCATTCAATAACAAGCACTCTCGAGTCTTGAAGTTTGTAGAGGGATAACCATTTTGAAAATTCACAATGAGCGGGTAAACCTCACTTTTTGGACAAACTTCGTCTATGTGTATTGAGGGCATTTTACATGGCTATATTTACAGGAATCGTAATAAACAAAATAAAATTTAGAAATATCACACACATGCAAATTTTAGGTTAGGATTTAGAAAACAAACAAATCTTTTTTTTTCCTAGTAGCAGGCGACCATAGATAAAAATACTCTGTAGACAGACTACTATAAATAGGGATGTAGGCCACTGACAGACAATCAAATCAATCAATCATACACAGCACCGATCATTTGGCACAGACAGGCAAAGCCACAGACTATTTAATGACCGACCGATATCTCTACATTTTGCAGTGCTGGTTTTATTTTGTTGGTAGTAAAAGACCTTTCGGTCATTTCATTCGAGATTTCATCAAATTAATTTCATTCATTCATAGAAATCAAATCAAATCGAAATGCCAAAAAGTTGTAAACGATCCGGTGTTATTGTTTTGCTTACTTCAACGAATTATAATTACATAATTACAAACGGAACGACTGCAAAATAAGTTCGTACGGGTTTGTCGAACTGTTATTTACAAGTGCAAACTGATAAACATAACTTTTCTGCTACAATTGCCGTGATGAAGATAGATTTATAACCGATGTCAACAAAAACTGATTTGAGATGTTACCGATAGTGTTGTACAATAACATGGAAGGAAGTTCTAGCGGGAATCCGAATCTGAATTCGAGTTTCGGACCGTATGACGAGAGCGTAATTTTGAACTGTGTGCGTAGTAGAAAGAAAGTTAGTGAGTTGCCGAATTGCCCTGTGTGCAGTTGTACTGTGAGACAAGGGGAATTAGAGGCCCATGTCGCTTTGGAAGTTGAAAGGCTACAGAAGCTATCCACTGGTGGGAGTAAGAGGAAGCTCAGTGTGACTGGTCTGGCATTACCAGGACCAAGCACTAGTCCAGATGTAGATGTACCGGATGATCAAGAGGTGGATGTGACAGGGTGTCCAGGAAGTGATGTCTATCAGGTTTGTTACCTTCCTGGCTTTTTTATTGTTAAGCTACCTGCTTCTTTTGGCCAGCATCAATATAAAAAGTAGTCTGTATACTACTATTTTGGGTTTGAACTAAATTTGTCTGCTGATAAGGTTTGGAATAAATTACCAAACTCATTAAAGATTTACCATTTAGGCACTGTAAAAAAAATGGTTAGCAGATAATTCATTGCTTCGATTTTATTGACAACTTTATGAACTTTTCTTCTACAGGATTAGTAAGGATACTTATTATATATAATATTCCATTTTGACATGGTATAAAAGTACATTGTGTATAAAATAAGATTTATTTTATTTTAGAATCATCTTTGTCATTTGGTACATAGTAGGACATAACAGAGACATTTGTAACAATATCTTGTATCTAATCATTTACAATATCAACCAAAATAATTTTGTGATTTCAAGCAGATTCTGTGCTGTGAGGTGTGGGTTCAATACAAGCTTTTTTTAACCAGTTTCGTTCCAATGCTGAGCAAAAATTACCCACGAAGCCTTCCACTTATCTCTCTTCTGGTCTTGTCCCACCAATACAAGCCTTCATCTATATTAATTTGTTCTGTTTATTGTCAGAGGGTCCACGGCAATCGCCTTCGTCGCCTCAGGGCAAGACGAAGAAGCTCCCCACCTCCTGCTTTAGCAGCTGAAGGAGAATGTCCAGTATGCAACGCCATTCTCCCCGTGTCAAGATTACAAAGGCATGCGTTGAGGTGTCTGAAGAGAACCGGGGCATCAGTGGATGAGTTATCTGATAGTGAGGATGAAGGGACTATTGATGTGGAGGTAAGTGTCTTGAAAAAACTTTATCAAAAGGCCAGCAGTGCAAGTACCGTTCTTATCGATCGCTAAAGTCGATAAACGTATCGAATCGTATCGTTCCATGGTTGTCGACAAATTTTAAAGATGCCTTACCATCGTCAAAATAAGGTTCACTTTCGTTTGTCAGAATCAAAACATAGTAAACATACACCATTGCCAATTCTTTAAAATTCAACGAATTTGTCTACCGATCAACTAAGTTAGTAACCTACCCGCAACTGTCGATAAAACGAATTTTGACGATTCTAAATGTCAAATTATGCGATCGACAAGAACGGTACTTGGGGGGCGGTGTTGTAAGAAGAAATTTGATGTAAGGGTAAGTGCTGTAAGAAGTAACATGATGTAAGGGTAAGTGTTTTAAGAAGTAACTGAGTGTAAGGAATAAGTTCTTCTTAAGTGCATTCACTCGCTCAAACTCAATGAAGAATACTATTTCAGTTGCATAGCGGTGCAATTTGTTACGAAACATTTCTTATAAAGTATAGATTTGAATTGGTTGACGAATAATCCAAAATACCATAACAAAATATTGTGAATCATAGATTAATAAATAAATAGACATCAGAATACTTATTTTATTGAATGTGTTTTAGGGTGATGAGCCTGGAGCCTCGTTTGATGAGTACCAGTGGTGTGGCGAGTGGCGAGTGCGAGCTACTGCATTACAGGACACCGAGGCACGGTCGGCTATATGTGTGCGACGCGCTTCTAACGATCAGGCATTGGTGTGTATTAGGTTTAGAAGATATATATGTAGATGATTTATTAGCAAACGCACAACACGAAATTAGCACGTAACAAATGTAAAGTAAGTATACAAAAAAAACAATAGTTTTTTTTTGTTTTTTTTATGATAAAAGTAATGGAACAAGCTGATAGCTGACCTGATGTTAAGTAGTAACTTCTGCCTATAACAATGCATTACCTCACAGAGCAAGTCCAATGAGGACGTGCCCTGTAAGACAATGCACTGCGTCCATCACTCTGAGACGTAAAGATGTTGAAGTCTCATGTGCCTGTAATTACACCGGCGCCCTTACCCTTCAAACCGGAACACAGTAATGCGAGCATCTCTGCTTGGCGGCAGAAATAGGTACGGTGGTAGTACTTCCCCGGACGAACTCTCACAAAGAGGTCTACTACTACTGTTCTTAAATCATCATTAATCCATGGCAACCAAGGAGGTAACTTATCAAAGGTTTTATTCAAATTTCGAACAGGCTTACAAATATAAAGCTGATTATTGAAAAAAAAAAACAAATAAACTGTGACTTCGTTGTTCGTTATTAATTTTGAAAAGTAATTGTATTTTCAACTAAAAAGTTTTGCCTAGGTACTTAGTTTTAATTTCCGCGCATTATTTGAGAAAAGTACTATACAAGCCTTGCCCACAACTAGGCAATGAGGGACTCACGTACATTTACACGTTCTTCCTTCATTGCCTCTGTTGCGGGCCGCTGCAGTAATGTATAGGCGACCAAGAAATTGGTTTACTCTAAGGCTGAATATCATTTGCACGTACAAAACATCAAGGGCTATTTTCGCTTGACAGATTAATAACTGCTACGTCAGAATCTGTCATTCCTGTTTAATTTTTCCTTAGCGAATAATTATGTTACTGGGAGATGTCATTAAAAGTGGTAAACCAATTTCTTGGTCGCCTAAACAATAATGTAATGTGTATGTGTATTATTTGTTTAATTTTACAAAAAACATATCTTTCAGGTGGTGGATGGTGACGAAGACACGGAGTTGTATGGACCTGCACAGTATTC
The DNA here is from genome assembly GCA_918843925.1 of Eulithis prunata. Classification (NCBI taxonomy): domain Eukaryota; kingdom Metazoa; phylum Arthropoda; class Insecta; order Lepidoptera; family Geometridae; genus Eulithis; species Eulithis prunata. The sequence continues at coordinate 1,367,888 of OU974028.1, forward strand.
ACCATCCAGAACAGCACCTGATGTAAGTACCTACCTACCTACCTACACTACATAATATATCCTACTCCATATACCTAGCTAGATACCGTCACTAAAAATTGCTATGGTAATATATCTCAAACAATTACGAATGATATGTGTGAGTGGAAGAAGAAAATATGTTGTGCCGACCCCACCTAGCGTGGGGTAAGGGCAGGGTAATTATCAATAATCAATCATCATCATCATCATCATCATCATCATCAATATATATAAAACTCTTTTGAAGCTGACAGAGAATCAACGCACAGCCTAAACTATAAGTCCTAGAGGTATGACATTTGGAGGGTAGGTTCCTTATTAGTGTAGGGGCGCACTAAGAAAGGAATTTTGAAAAGTCGCACTCTAAAGGGTCTAGAACGCGAGCAACGCCGCGGGTGACGGCTAGTGATATAATATAAACTCGGTTTAAAGAATTTTTTTCTCATAAAGAACAATACAGTTAATTTAAAATGAGACTTATTAACTTAGGTAGGGAGGGGCTAGTAGTAAGGGATATCTAATGGTTGAATAGAGACAGGCCATTACTGGATAAAAAGGTTTTTGATTTTTTTCAGGCTGAAGATACATCTGAATTAGTGGAACGTAATAATGTGGAACTAGAAAATACGGATTCAGTTGATGATAAAAAAGAAATAGAACATACACCGAAACCTAATGGCCTAGTAGAAGCTAGCGCAGAGGTAAAGTAGAAAATGTCTAATCACACACACAACGCCTTCTAGTACTAAACTAAGCAAAGCTTGTACTATAAGAACTAGATTGCTGATAGATATACGTTTTTTTTGTAAATACATAAGTACTTATAATACATAGAAACACCCAGACACAGAACAAACATCTATGTTTGCCACACACAAATGTTTGTTCTCGGTGGGGATCGAACCCAAGACCCACAGCACGGAAGGCAGAGCTACTACCGACTGAGCCATGACGCCTGTCAACTTTAGACATTCTAAGTTAGTAAGGGTTTAATCGTTGGAGCAGACATATACTTGAGTGGAGACTGCGTTTAGGTAAGCGTTTAGGACGCCGTCCGGCAAGGTGGGGTGACGATCTGAGACATGTAGCTGGCCAACACTGGATGAGAAGAGTCGAAGACCGGGCTCAGTGGCGCGTCTTGGGAGAGATCTAAGTGGAGAGATCCAGCAGTGGACCGATATAGGTTGATGATGATGATGTTTAGAATACAAATATTCTTAATATGTTTATACTAAAGTTCAATTTAGCATAAACACTCGTGAAGAAAAATCCTAAAATAACTTTTAAAGTCGGTACCAAAAATGTATCGAATAATTAAAATAATAATAATAATTAATTGGCGTAAAAGTACGCCATGTAAAACATGTCTGCCGTTCAGGGTTTCTAAGTACTAGTGGCCCCCTGACGCTGTATAAATCATCTAAATTAAATTCTGGTAAAGTGCCTTCTGGTAAGATCGGCGTAATAGTAAGTCCGGATGCCAAGCAATTCGGCGATATTTTTAAATGATAATTGCTTAGTTACGTGATTTATCTGGACTTAATATTAGGCCGATCTTACCAGAAGGCACCCTATACATTCTGGTCATTTCTTTCAGACACGAATACAAGCATTGAAAGCGAAAATCAAAGATTTGGAGCAGAAACAAAATGGTTCAGAGGTAAATTAAAATTATGTAGATACGTAAAAAAAACTCTTTATGTACACATCAAGGAAATTATAGATTAATCACAGTTATTGTTCATAATTGAGAGAGAGAGAGAGACTCTCTCTCTTCTCTCTCTATTGTTCATAATTCCTAAGTGGAGTACAATGGGCGGCCTTATCGCTATGAGCGATCTCTTCCAAGCAACCTTTGGATGGACTGGATTATTAAATGATATGATCTAATAAAAACCCTTTCTTTTATTGGGTAGATAGTACCATCATAGTGATTTTTTTTAAGTTATAGTTTACTTCAAGAGAGGTAGCCTGTTTTACCCGTCACAGGATTTTAATACATATTAACGAATGTTTCAGGCGAAGTGCCTGATATGCCTGGCTCCGTACGTTTCACCTGCTGTATCCATCCAGTGTTGGCATGTCTACTGCGAGGTAAGTGAATTCTTCATGTGGAAACAGAAATATACTGGAAATAATGTTGGGTTCGATTGGTAAAATGACATTGTCAAAGTATTTCTTTGGGGAAAATAAATATCTCAGCATCAGGGTGGTCCACAACTGGAACATGCTGCCTGAGGACGTTGTTACTGCTGACTCCATAAATGCTTTCAAACATAAACTCGACAACTGGCTTTGAATAAATAAAACAGTGCTCAAAAAAGTGATAAAAGACATTTCAACACTGTGTGATGTAGACATAACAGCGAAAGCTGCTCGTCTATAAACTAATAAATAAACTATCGAACAAGTTTTGCTTAGTTAGAGACTAGAAGGCGATGTGTGAAATGTCCAAGATTATTTATAAAAAAAAACAATCTAATTTCAGATCTGCTGGCTACAATCATTGCACGCTAAGAAAATCTGCCCACAGTGCAATGTCATTACATCAGCTCAACACCTACGTAGAATCTATATGTGAATGTCTGTGTCAGTGATCATTTTGAACTATAATACTAAAGAACTTTTGAACTTGACAATAGTTACTAGTGTGGATTCTGCTGTCGTGTTTGTATGGACAAAAATTGTTAAGTGAAACTAAGACTATTAATCTTCATACAAAAATTTATCACTTTTCGCAAAGAAACGCATTATGAGCAGAACCCCAAGTTCAAAAACGTGTGCTCTACCATAGACATGCCACAATATCGTATTCATACCCCTATCTCATAAAAAGTTAGAGTAGACATTATGTCCCCATTATGTATGTTAAACAAGACATAATGTCTATTGTCTACTCTAACTTTTTATATGATAAACCAAAAAACTATAATCATTCAGATGTATTACTATCGTTGACTTATTGACTTATTTGAACAATGCAGTGATGAATACTAAATCAGGACCGGTAGCTATCTCTGTGGGAATGGAACAAGATAAATCTTCACCACGAAAATGTGACAATTTTAAACGTATCGTAACACTAGTGTATCTGACCTCTATCACGAACAAATATGACAATCGCCGCGTTAACGTATTTGTTAACGCGGTGACTATTAGTTAGTTATATTGCGCGTCAATGCCAGCTTGACTGCCAACCGTTGTAGTGTCACCGCGCAGTGTATCTCGGAACGCTAGCGTTACGATATGTTAGCGATTGTCACATTTATTCGTGATCAAGGCACTGAGTGACGCTACAGCGTTCGGCAGTCGAGCTGGCGCATGGCGTTGACTCGCAATATGACTCCAATACGATAAGTAACACGTTTGCAACTAGCTCATACATAATAGCGCGTGCACACTATGCCCGGCATGAATGCCGCGATTAATTCCGGAATTATTGCCACAGCAACATCGCCTTTATTCTCACCAAAGAGCTAGGGCATGAACTTGGCGATGTTGCTGTGGCAATCATTCCGGAATTAATCGCGACATTCATGCCGGCAGCGGCAATGGCATAGTGTGAACGCGGTATAAGACAGCCTTAGAAGTTAGTTATAAGTAGTAATTAATATTATTTGGTGAGGTTAGAGTGAAAATAAGTCTGATATCAATGTTGAATGGCGATATGATTCATTATTTATTAGGTAGTACATAAAATGTACAAAAGTTGAGACCTTTGAAGTATTTTTTTTGATTGAACGAGCTCAGAGAACGGAGATTTTAGTGCCAACTTGGACGAATCGGCTTTGTATGTTTGTTATATCATAACTTTAGAACCGTTTATTCAATTTACTTAAAATTTGTAAGTTCGACAGATATTACTAACATTAACTTAACATTAGTAGGATTATAAGCTAAATTTCCTCTACTCGTTTGGTGTTTATGCACATTTTCGTAGAACATTATTGTGGTGTAGCTCCACTCCTTCTGTCTCTCAGGGCATGTCAATCAGTGAGTGAGTCAGTGAGTGGTAATGTAGCTTTATTATAAGCTAAATTGGCTACGGGGTGGTATAAACTTATAAAAGTACAAAGATTAGTAAAAGAAAGTCGTACAAAGAAAATTAAGTGGGGTGTCATTCGCCCAAGTCGACACTAAGATCATCGCTCACTTGTATCCCTTGATCAAAGAGGGACATTAATAATTACAAATTTTCGGTCATACTACACTTAGATTTGTCTAATCATCGTTATGATGTTGACTGTACTTATATCAGTTTGTGCATTTTATAAACTATTTTATTACCTATTAGTCTGAAATTATAAATTTTTGTAAATATTATTTATACATTTGTATACGTATTGTAAATAGGATTTTTTGTTGGTTATATTTGGTGGTACTGTGATTATATAATTTCATTTATTTGCATTAATAATACACAATAATAGTTCTAAGCTATGCGGCGACCACGAACCGGCGAGCGTTTGTCGTGTTGTAAACTGCGGTCTGACCGCCAAGTATAATGGTGATGGAAATTAAAATTCAAACTATTTTTTGCGAAACATAGGTTACAAATTAGTTGTCAACTGTAAGGGTAGGTACGGCCATGATCAGCTGGAACAGCATACAATTTTTTTTAAAACCTGGTCTAGTTGTATAATTTACGACCAAAGACTTTGAAATCTCTTACCATTACACTTTGTGGTCAGTCCACTGATTCTTATACATATAAGTATTGGAAAAATAACATATTGCTTTGAATAACTACAGATGCGCTTAGTTTTAAAAATAGAAGTTTTTAAAAAAAGTGTTGGGGTTGCCAATAAAACCAAGTTCTTTTTTATAGAAAATACATAATGTAAGTATGTATTGTATACAAAATGCCTTTGTCGTGATAAAAGACCAACGTTGTATTAAAAACGTGTAAATATTTGGTATAATGTATTATAGCTGCAGGAAAATTATTGTTAAAAATATTGGTAGGTATGTAGTATTGGTATCAAAATAAATGTAGGTAGGTTTTTTATATTCCAAATGTAACTTAAGAAACGAACACATTGTACTATCGGTCGAAAGTCGTTTAATCTGACCACGTTAAGTTTGTTATGATTTGGGCAATCCGAAAAAGATTTTTAGATGGTATCTTTACTGTACATTTCCACCAAAGAGTAAACAGACACTGGCAGAATTGTAACAAGTTGCAAAAGCCATAAACCAAGAAGTTGAAGGATTTTCTTAATTGTAAAAAAAAACAGATCGATTGTAAGAATTGTGTTGTGAAGGTTTTATTCTGAATGTTTTTAGGCGAAACACGCAAACATTTTCGTTGATATAGGTTACCAAACTGTTTTCAAAGTACGAACGGTGTTTCCAACTAAAAGTTTCCAAATTCTGCTATATTGTAAGTGCAGATATAGCATGGTCAGACTCTAGTAAGTACACGGTCGAAATAATACCTACCTAGTACTATCTACTTGGTAAGAACGTTTCTTCATCGCGATTTCTTCACGCTTGTGGTGAACCGTTCACCCGGGCATTGCAAAATGATCCTTATGAATGTGTAGGAATAACTTTGAATGACTGAATGTGTCGTTCAGACCTTGTTGTCGAGATACAATGGAATACGCACTAATCTTATGTTTATCTAGCATGTAATAGAATGCCTTCTATGAAGATACAATAAATGTAGTTAGATTTAGTGTGAATAAATAAAATTATATTTGCCATATTTTTTGTTTTTTTTATGTAGGTACATAAACACCTTCTGTAAAACCGGTTACTACTAGAATCACTTTGATTAATACTGCGTTATACACCTACGTCTCAAAATGGATGGAATCAAGAAAGAAGTCCTAGATTAGAATCTAGCATAGAAAAAATTCACGCACGTGAATTTAGAAAAAGAAAAAGAAAATGTCATGTCAATCTAAATTATGTTTAATTGGACATTTTTGGTTGTTGAGTTTTTAGAAAAATCATAAAGTTAATTATTGGACACGAGTTTTGACATTTTTTGAAACGACACATAGCACTTTTATTTTAATAGTTTTTCTTGTGTTATTGTGAGTATTGTTGTTTAATTTTGGTGGAATTTTAACCAATAATACTTAGGTCGTAACATAAAGTGTGAGCCATTGGAATAAATGTGTGTAAAGTGGTTTTTCTGAATGTGAAAATTCGTGTTAGGTTTTGAAGAGAAAATCCACCATTTTCTTTTCAAAACAAACGACAGCCGACTTGACAAATGACTTGACTTATTTATTACAATTTTAACACTTAACATTGGCAAATTGTCTGTCGAAATGACGGACACAGGCCATTAACGAAGAGAAGAAGAAGAAGAAGTTAATTATTATAAGCAAAAATCATCATAATTATGAATGTGACTGCGAAGAAAAGTCTATTAACATTATTTAACATTTAGTCGTTTGTTTCCGCACTGACAAGAGTTTCCACAGCATCGCCACTATCCGGCTAGAAAAGAAAAAAATGACGGTTATTCTCTCACAATATACATCATCATCATCTCCTTGCCCTTTTCCCACTTTATGTAGGGTCGGCACAACATGTGTTTTTCTTCCATGCTCTTCTATCAGCCGCCATCTCAGTTGTCACTCCTTTCTTACCCATATCATTTTTCACGCAGTCCATCCATCTTTTCGTTGGCCTACCTCTACTCTTATATCCATCTACATTCATATCTAATACTCTTCTTGTTACATGACATTCATCTCTTCGCATAACATGGCCATACCATGCTAACCTGCTGCTCATCATCTTTTCATTCACTGGCGCCACTTTCAAACTCACAATTCTCTCACAATATACATAGCAGTGAAAAGTACTGTCATGTGTCACAGCGCGCTGTGGTGTACATTACACCGACAGTGTATTTATTTTGTTCACTGTAACTAATAAGGGCCTAGTACGAGTTTTCAGTGTATAGTGTGGGTGTGAAACGTCTGACGCCCAGCACACCAGAGGGCGCTGATTTGTAAGAAGACACTGAGCGGCTTCTTTGAGAAGCTCGACATGCTAGTACGGGCTTGGTATAGACCAAGCTTCTCAAAGAATCCGCTCAGTGTCTTCATACAAATCAGCGCCCACTGGTATACTGGGCGTCAGACGATTTACACACCAAAACTCCTAGGCCCTCAGGCGCATATTTGAAGATTACAGTGTGTAACCGATTGATGAAAAATGTATCAAACCTGCATATCAGCCACAGTTAGCGGCGGCCCATCATCACGCAGTACCGTCTCTCCATCCAATTTCTTCAGGTTCGGTAACCGTCGGGCTGCTTCCGACCTCCACGCCTCCAGCTCACAAGCGTCGTAAAGCGGGTTGCCAACGAATAGCAGATCTTCTAAGTGAGGCAGTTCCTGAAATATAAATAAACATTCACCGACATCTAACTCGCCTTCTAGTCTCAAACTAAGCAAAGCTTGTACTATGGGAACTAGATGGCCGATAGAATACAATACATCATATTTTTTTATTTTTTTTAACCTATTTGTTCCCACTGCTGGGCAAAGGTCTCCCCCAAAGTCTTCCACTGGTCCCGGTCGTTGGCGTTGTTCCACCACTCTCTCATGTGAACGTCGAGATCGTCCCGCCAACGTCTTCTCGGCCGGCCCGGTCGTCGCCTCCCGTTCTCAGGCACCCAAGGAGTGCATACATCATATTATTTTGTAAAAACATACCTACCTACTTATAATACATAGAAACACCCAGACACAGAACAAAACGTCTATGTCTTTGTTCTCGGTGGGGATCGAACCCACGACCCACATCACGGAAGGCAAAGCTACTACCGACACCATTTAAACCACCACTTTATGGCTTCTTTTTTTTCTAGAACTGCTCTTGCACACTAATATTGGCAAATTCATGGCAGCCCTAGCCACCGAACCGAACAGCCACAACAAAAAGAAGAAGAAGAATAGCTTATGTCTGGTTCACACTTTGTTATGTATCAAGCGCGAGTGACAAGTGCAAGTGTTAAGCGATAAGTAAAATCAGCGTGTAAACGCATACGCTGTTAAGTGATGAGTGCAGTGACAAGTGCAAGTGCGAAGTAAAGTGATTAGAAGTCGTGTCTATTTATACTGTTAAGTAGCTTCCCCCGCACACCCGCGCTCTCCCCGCACTCGGAGCGTCGCCCAAACTTGGTGCGCTTATACGTATACGGGCAATTTTTTGAGCAATATTTGCTCGGCAACACGAATGGATCAAACTAGAGTAATAAATAGCAGAATCAACTAAACACTGTGTGAACGTTTTGAATACACTTAAAACTTTGACACCAATTAGCACTTCGCACTTGCACTTAACGAAGTGTAAATCAGCTATTATAAATAATAATAATAAATATTCTCGGACACTAACACAACGCTTTCTAGTCCCAAACTAAGCAAAGCTTGTACGATGGAAACTAGATGGCTGATAGAATACATACATACATTTTAGGGACAACTTTACCTGTAACTTGTTGAACTCGCTCCATTCCTTCACCAAGTTATTGCTCATGTAAAGTACTTTCAAGCTTCGCAGTACGTGTATGCCTTTCAGTTTTTCCACGAGGTTGTACGATATCCACAGCTCCTCCAGTGTATCACCTAGCGATTCCTAAAATAATTAACTTTATATCAAACTAGCCGTCGCCCGTGGCGTTGCTCGCGTTCTACCCTTTAGAGTGTGACTTTTCAAAATTCCTTTCTTAGTGCGCCCCTACACTATATAAGGAACCTACCCTCCAAATTTCATACCTCTAGGACTTATAGTTTAGGCTGTGCGTTGATTCTATGTCAGCTTCAAAAGAGTTGTATATTGATTTTATTTATATATATTGATGATAAGACTTGCATGTCTCATGATATGTTTTATTCCCACTTTTCTGATTCCACATGAATGGATTTTCGTAATATGCCAATTATTGTGATGGTATAATGTCACAGTGGTTACCTACCATACCTATTTGAAATAAGATAGATAAACTCTTTATTGTAAACCAATAAATAGTAGGTATATAAGGCGAAACCATTTAAGCTATTGAGCACAATGGGCGGCCTTATTGCTAAAAGCGATCTCTTCCAGACAACCTTTGGATGGAGAGGATAGACAAAATCAGAAAGACAGCGGTGTACAAAAGTTAAAACTGAGATAACATATACCTATACTGTAACGCACGTAAGTAATAAGGTAACAGGGGGCCTAGTTCGAGTTTTCAGTGTATAGTGTGGGTGTGAGTCTGACGCCCAGCACACCAGTGGGCGCTGATTTGTATGGAAACACTGAGCGGATTCTTTGAGAAGCTTGGTCTACACCAAGCCCGTACTCGCATGTCGAGCTTCTCAAAGAATCCGCTCAGTGTCTCCATACAAATCAGCGCCCACTGGTGTGCTGGGCGTCAGACGTTTCACACCCACACTATACACTGAAAACTCGTACTAGGCCCTCTGGGTTAGGTTATCTAATTATGATAATTTCAAAACTGCGTGCTACATACCATCCCAGCAAATGACTTCAAATAATTCCTCCCTAAGGACAATACTCGTAGTTTTTTGAGACTATTTAATCCTGTCACTTTTTCAATCGTGTTTGTAGACAGGCTCAACTTTCTGTAAAAAAAACAAAATTTTAGTTTATCTATATAGGTACCTACCTAGGTACCTACTTAAACTCGAACGGTCTTATTCCAGAACGGGGACTTAACAAGCTGATAGCTCACCATGTTAAGTAGTAACTTCTGCCTATAACAATGCATTACCTCACAGAGCAAGCCCAATGAGGACGTGCCCTGTAAGGCAATGCACTGCGTCCATCACTCTGAGACGTAAAGACCTTGAAGTCTCATGTGCCTGTAATTGCACCGGCGCCCTTACCCTTCAAACCTAAAGAAAGTCACGGCTTAAACGTTGTCTAATGCAGGGGGAAGAAGAAATCCAGAACTGTGGAACAATGCGTATATATTAAAATAATTAGGTATAATCACAGCTTGCTAGTATGGCTGCCGGGAAAAGAGGACGAGCCGCGGGCATGAGTCGCATTATATATGCCGGAACAGCGCCCTACAGTGGCAACTATCTAAACTAACTCGTTAGGTAGGTAGTCTAGTTAGTTTTGTATTACTCGAAAGATTATTAGGTATCAACTTAGTTCAGCCGTTGAAGCACAGATGGTGCTGTGTTCAACAAACAAAGTAAATCTTCTTCTCTAAATATAGGTGTCATGTTAATTCGCCCGGGTTGTATAAACCTTGACGTTTAAACCGTGACTTTCTTTAGTCCCCGTTCATAAGACCGGAAGAAAGCTAACTAGGTACTCTATCTACCTAGGTACATATCTTTGAAGCATTCAATAAACACAATCGTTTGTACGTACTTACTCGCAGTTAACGAGAGTAGCCAAAGTATTATCCATCTTTTCAATCGGCGGCCATTGAAATATCAAGCTAACTTCTGTGGCAGTTTCAGATTTAAGTCCAGTTTTATCTTCCCATTTTTTGATAGCTTCTTTTATCGTCGTTGCTTTAGCCATAGCCATTTTATTATTTAATTTTCAAATAGAAATGACCTACCTATTTATCCTATTACTTATTATACTCTTTGCTATTTATTGTTTGTTTTTAAATAAAAAAACTAGAGTTTTATGTAGTTGTAATGCAGGAGAGCTCTTTTTATTACATTTATGTACACGTACTAGTTATTTACTTGCTTCCTAGTAACAAGTTATATCGATTTAACAGAATTACACATTCCACAGAATATTAGTATAGTACACGTAGTTTGTGCAAAGTTCCTGCTTGGAAATTCAAACTTTGGCGCCATTTTAGGCAGGTGTACCAACCACTCCGTTCTGCTGCACCACAATCGATCGAAGTCTCGAAATGGCGTCATTCGAGGTTCAGCTAACCACGCCTTGCTTATTTTCATAAATAAAGTGTAATTTCAGTTTGTTAAGTGCAATTTGTGAAAATATAAAGTTCGACTTGATTTACGGTAAGTGGAATTTGATGTTTTTCGTGCAGCCATACTTCTTTTTCTTTTTTTTTCTTTTTAACCTCCTTTTTACTTTTTTTCTAAACAAACGCCAATTTATTTTTTTCCGGCGGACGGATGGCAGACGGAAAAAATAATAAAGTTTTTGATTGCGAAGTGATTTCTGTTTGGGTTCTCGGTAAGATAAATATCTAATAATTATTCATGTCTTCTTTTAGCGTGCAATGTAGATTGGTTATGCTGCAACTTAGTTATGCAAGTGCTCAATACGGCACACACTTGCTGCTGCTGCCTGCAACCACCATGCCATAGCCAAATTTTTATTTTACCACTAAAAAAAGTAATTTTTGATTTTTGTTGGTTGGTTTTTTTTCCCGCCCCCGCCCGCGCTTTTTTGATTGAATGAAGGTTCATTTTTGTTTACTTTATTTACAAAGAGAGATTTATCATCAAAAACGTATCTAAAACTTGCTAACAAAGATTATGTCGTCGTTAGTTATGAGTAGGTAGGTAAGACTAATGATATCTACCTAAATTTGATGTATTTTTGGAGATATTCTTAGTTAGATAAAAATAAAAGTTTCTCTAATTCTCAGTTTTTTCGACATAAACAACAGTGCGAGTCTGAAGTACACGATGGCAGAACAACAATCGTTCTATTACACCTTGTCGCCAGGGAGTATTAAAGTAAGTTAACACACAAAACCTAAATTATTATCTTGTTTATAACATGGTGATCGACCCGGAAAGGTTACATCAACATATTATTTCCTCAGCCATAAAGTCTATACAATATATCTATTCTGGTGAAACATACCTAAGAATAAAGATATCTGTTTGTAAATATTGCCCTAAGTCACCTAAAACCAATGCCCCACAATGAGCCTTTAAAATGTTCTGCATCTAAATGTTTTTTTTCTATTCTAGCCCGAGCCGGAGTCAGAAAATGAGCTTGAAGTGTACTGTAAGCTCTGCAACAAAGTGTTTGCCAGCTGCATGGCACTGCAGGTAAACATCTTACAAGAATTAGTTAAAAAAAATTTAGTACTTACCAAATTATTTTTACTAGTAGTCCAGCTTTGGACTTTCTCCGAGGAAGTACTACCACCTCTTTATGCCGGCAAGCAGTGATGCTTGTACTGCTGTGTTCCACTTCGAAGGCTATGTTCCCTGTTATATCTTAGTAAGTAAGCTTGTATGAGTTATATGAGCTTACTTACTAAAATATAATAATAATAAAGTCTCTATCTTCTAAATATATAAAACTCTTTTGAAGCTGACTGACAATCAAAGCACAGTCTAAACTATAAGTCCTAGAGGTATGAAATTGGTATGAAATTTGGCGGGTCGTATATAGTCCAACCTTCTCATCACACCACCACATTTGGGTTGGCTGGCAGACAATGCTTTCAGCATTAAGTCCACCCTTTGTAACAAATTTATAATTTTGTGCAATAAAGTATTAAATAAATAGTGTAGGGGTGTCAAGACAGGAAGTTTGAAATTCACACTCTAACAACACACACTCACGAAAAATTTATTGTTGTTTTTACAGAATCATGCCCGAATTATGCACACTGATGCTTTCGAAACCGGTGACCCTAAGATGTGGACTGTTGAGCCAAAGATTGTAAGTTTCTTAAACAATTAATAAAAATTAATTTTATTATTATTAATTCAAGACATTTAATTCTAATTCATAGTGAGGGAATAAGATCTGCACTGACGTCCCGAACAACAAAATATATATTTTTTATTTTATGAAATCCTACTAATATTATAAATGTGAATGTAAGTTTCTTTGTTACGCTTTCACGCGAAAACTACTTAACCGATCATCATGAAACTTTGTACACATATTCTTGGATATGTTAGAAGTAACATAGGATACTTTTTATCTCGGAAAATTAACGGGATCCAATGGGACGCGAACGAAGTCGCGGGCGGAAGCTAGTAAATTATATATTTATGTAGGTATATATTTACAAAATTAAAATGTATACATACATACAGTCAAAATTGTTTATGGCGACATCGTTTAGAACAACATACCGGTTAAATTGACCAAAATCAAAGGTCCTGGCTGAATGTTATATGACCGCCTTATCGAAAACATTGGTTTTTACGACATTGTTTACTACGACATACCGCATTAAGCGACCACATTTGGTTAATGTTTTCGGAGAATTATATCTGTAGAACGACCGGCTCAGCTGTATTGTAAACAATTTGAATAGGTAACTGTATCCACATCTGGCACAGTATAATAGTCAATGGCTATTATCGTAAAAGTAAACAAAGTTTAGGGTCTTTTGTAATTCTTAGAAACAAAGCACATGCATGCCGTAGCCTCAAGGCCCGCTTCGTCATATCTCTTAAGTCAGTTTGTTACTTATGACGTTTGTATTGAAGTCAACAAAATGCGGTTTAATTTCCTACATGAATATACATATTATCTTTCCTATTAATACCTGTCACCGGTGTCGTTCGTTCGATGTCGTTATAACAGATTTTGACTGTATATGTATTCTAACAGCCATCTAGTTCCCATAGTACAAGCTTTGCTTAGTTTGGGACTAGAAGGCGTTGTGTTAAATGTCCGTGAATATTTAATGATTTATTATTTATTAAATAAACAAACATTTGTGTGTGACAAACCTTGAATCTTTTCAGGAGCCGCCCGAAACTCCAAAGCCACCAAAACTCGACGCAAACTCGATCAAGTCTAAAACAGACGAGATTGTATCTCGCATGAAACCCACCAGCGTGACCAGTCTCGCTACTCAAGACGTCAGTTACATCATCATCAAAAGCGATGAACCGCAAGAGACGAAAAAAAGACAAAAGAGAAAGAAGGAAGTGAAGGCGAAAGAAGATAAAGTGAAGCCGCGGAGAGCGGAACTCAGGAAGGAGGCTGAAGTTATAACGTGAGTTGATCCTACTAAATATTAAAAACGCGACAGTTTGTAAGGATGTATGGATGTTTGTTACTCTTATTTATATATTTATATTCCAAGTTTCATCCAAATTGGTTCAGTAGTTTTTGCGTGAAAGAGTAACAAACATCCATCTATCCATCCATACTTACAAACTTTCGCGCTTATAATATTAGTAGGATTACTTCGTAACCTAGATTAACCAAAGATTAACACATGGGCTACCTACTTTTTATTCCGGAAAGTCAAACGGAACGCGGACGAAGTCACGGGCGAAAGTTAGTTTTATAGTGCCTTCTGGTAAGATCGGCGTAATAGTAAGTCCGGATGCCAAGCAATTCGGCGATATTTTTATATGATAATTGCTTAGTTACGTGATTTATCCGGACTTAATATTACGCCGATCCTACCAGAAGGCACCCTATATAATTTCTATGTATATTCCAGGGGGCCATTTGAATGTTTAGAAAAATCGACGCTGGGCGCTGACGGCACCTGCCACCAGATGTTCTTCTCATGCTGCGAGTACTCTGACCACCAGCTCGCTGAACATATGAGGCCGAGACGTAGAGCCGCCAGATGTCAGGTAAATAAACCCTCCTTTTGATGCGCGTAGTCGGGTAAACGTTTTTTTTTTAAAGAAAAACGAGAATATTAGGAAAGCGGTGAGGCTCTGAGGTAAATAATTAATTTTACCATTTAAAAAAAAAAAATTAGGAGCCTTCCGTTCTGTGAGTCGTGGGTTCGATCCCCACTGAGAATAAACATTTGTGTGGCAAATATAGATGTTTGTTCTATATCTAATTTAAGTAACAAGTTACATTTGGCTTTGTTTAACCTATTAGGAATTTTTCTTTTCTAGGCATCCATTTTAGGCCAATTTTGCAAAAATGTTACCGTCTCTTTCTCTTAAACTGAAACGACAGAGCCGGCTATAATTTTAGCGCTGTCAAATTAAGTTAGTTTAGAAAAATGCAACAACAGATTTGACACCATTTCAGGCATACTCGTTCTCCACCAATGTACCAATGTATACCTACTAGCTGTCGCCCGCGGCGTTGCTCGCGTTCTACCCTTTAGAGTGTGACGTTTCAAAATTCCTTTCTTAGTGCACCTCTACACTATATAAGGATACTACCCTCCAAATTTCATACCTCTAGGACTTATAGTTTAGGCTGTGCGTTGATTCTAAGTCAGCTTCAAAAGAGTTTTATATATATTGATTGATGATTGATTGATTACTGTATTGATGTATATGTAATGCACCTATGTAATGAAGCGGTCGTGGCTAGGCCTGCTTAGTCAACTTTCACCGATTATCTAAGTTTTTTTAGCGATGTTCTGCGCGGTCACTATTTGGATGGGTGACGGTTAGTGGCAATTACATCTGAGCGCTTCTGTGCTTCGGAGAGCACGTTAAACTGTCGGTCCCGGCTCCAGCAGTCGTCAAGCCATGACGGAGGCCTTAAGGCGGCCTAAAAACTCCGTCACCAGTGTGGCCACTAACTCATACTAGCCTGCTGCTGTACCTAACCTACTACTAATATAAGTTGTTTGTTTTGTAGGTCTGCGAGCGACCTCTGTCACAGCTGCATCAATCAGGGCCCAAGGATTTCACCTGTGAGGTAATAGCTCTGCCTTCCGTGCTGTAGGTCGTGGGTTCGATCCCCACACAGAACAAATATTTGTGTGTGGTTATGTACTATAAGTATTTAGAAAAAAATTGTGATGTCTTCCTGGCCGGTTTCGGGTACGGCGACATTGTGATGATGCCTGTGATGGACTCTAAAGTGACTTGAATAGCCAATTTTGGCTTAGGGTCCGTTCACACAGACCGGCTCGGAGAGGAGAGCAGATTCTTAACACGTTGAAAACAGAGTTTTTAGTATTTGTGGTAAGGTTTATTTTTGCACTGCTTTTGTCATTAAGAATGCTTGAACGCGCTTGGTGTGAAATAATAAGAGGAGCTGACCGGCTCCGATCGCGTACTATTTCTCGTTCGCGCAGCCGCTTCCGAGCGCATCCGCTTTCAGATCGCTTCCAGCCGGTCTGTGTGAAATAGTTGGCGGCTCCGCTCCGACCAACTCCAAGCGTACCTATACGATCCGGTCTGTGTAAAAAGAAAAATGCGCGCCGATGCTCTCCGAGCCGGTCTGTGTGAACGGACCAGGGGGTCAATCGCGCTAAGTTTTAACAGCTCACCAGTTACTGTTACGTTATGGCCGATTTTCACAGTGTTTCAGAGAGATTGACTCCTAGGAGTTCTTTCAACTAGATTGATTCACAGTGTAAATCGGCCATAACGTAACAGTAACAGTAACTGGTGAGCTGTTACAACTTAGCGCGATTGACCCCCTGGTTCCTGCACACAATATGCATGTAAGAGCGCCGTTAACGTAGTTACAGTTGATATTTGCAGGAGGTTTAGCTTTTAGTTGGTCGCGTTTAAGATCTAGATCGCGAGATTTATTAATGATTTTGTTAATTTCCAGTTATGCCTGGAAGGCTTTGACACTGTCACGGAGTTGCTGGAACACAAGAATATATTCCACTTCCAGACTAAACGGTTCGAGTGCTCCGTGTGCTTTAAGAAATTCTCTGCGCAGGTAAACAGCTTTTTATATTATTTACATCCGGTCAATGACCCCGATTATAGAAATAGAAATATAAATTATTTATTTTACCCAAAAATATAATGACACTAGCCGTCGCCCACGGCGTTGCTCGCGTTCTAGACCCTTTAGGGTGCAACTTTTCAAAATTTCTTTCTTAGTGCACCCCTACACTGTATAAGGTTACTACCCTCCAATTTCATACCTCTAGGACTTATAGGTTAGGCTGTGCGTTGATTGTCAGTCAGCTTCAAAAGAGTTTTATATCCTACTAATATTATTATAAACGCGAAAGTTTGTAAGTATGAATGGATGGATAGATGTTTGTTACTCTTTCACGTAAAAACTACTGATCCGATTTGGATGAAACTTGGAATATATATTGTCCGTGAACTGAATTACCACATCGGCTACTTTTTATCCCGAAAAATCAACGGGATCCAACGGGACGCGGACGCAGTCGCGGGCGGCACCTAGTATTTAAATAGATAGAAGAAGATAAATAATAATAATAAATAAATATTCACGGACACTTAACACAACGCCTTCTAGTCCCAAACTAAGCAAAGCTTGTACGATGGGAACTAGATGGCTGATAGAATACACACATACATTTTTTTTTTGTAAATACATACTTATAATACATAGAAACACCCAGACACAGAACAAACATCTATGTTTACAACACACAAATGTTTGTTCTCGATAAATCTTCCAAAGTTTTTTTGTTCTTTTCCTATGTTAACCTAGGTACTTACAAATGATTATTTCATCAGGGTGGAGTTGTACAGCATATGAGAATGCACACTGGTGACCGGCCCTACTCCTGCACCTACTGTCCCAAGTCTTTCTCACAGAAATCTGGTTTGGAACAACATACGCGCACTCACACTAAGGTAACAAGACAAATGTCCTTAGAGTCCTTTATTTTATTTTATTTAATACTTTATTGCACAAAATTGCACAAAATTTGACAGGCGTCATGGCTCAGTCGGTAGTAGCTCTGCCTTCCGTGCTGTGGGTCGTGGGTTCGATCCCCACCGAGAACAAACATTTGTGTGTTGTAAACATAGATGTTTGTTCTGTGTCTGGGTGTTTCTATGTATTATAATTATGTATTTACAAAAAAAAATGTATGTATGTATTCTATCAGCCATCTAGTTTCCATCGTACAAGCTTTGCTTAGTTTGGGACTAGAAGGCGTTGTGTTAAGTGTCCGTGAATATTTATTATTATTATTTATTTAATTATAAATTAGTTGCAAA
Source organism: Eulithis prunata (assembly GCA_918843925.1). Classification (NCBI taxonomy): domain Eukaryota; kingdom Metazoa; phylum Arthropoda; class Insecta; order Lepidoptera; family Geometridae; genus Eulithis; species Eulithis prunata. Next base: position 1,385,704 of record OU974028.1, read on the forward strand.
GGGTGGACTTAATGCTTAAAGCATTGTCTGCCAGCCAACCCAAACGTGGTGGTGTAATATGGAGGTTGGCGTGCGACATTACAGAGAATAATATATGTATATCTTAAATATAAATTAAGAGCTATACCTACTTCATAATTCAATATATATACAGGGTGTTACCAGACGACTTCCGAAAACGAAAGGGGGAGCTACAGCACACCAAAACCCAACCAAAAAAAAAAACAGTTATCCTGAAAAATAATTATAGCCGGAGAAAACAATGTTTAAAGATTTGTATTTATTTCGCCAGCCCGCAATGTACGCATTCACGTAGGTAAGGTCGAGGCGTAGTACTATTATTTATTCTGTGTCGTAAGTGCCTACTAACGTAGGTAGGTACTAACGTAGGTCGCTCGCACGTCGCGTACTTGAATGACCCGCGATGAACTCTCAGCTGTTCATGCTGTAGTAGACGTAATCTGCGTGCTGCGTGTACATTGCTGCTTTATTTATTTTATTTGTTTTTTTGCTTTTTTAAATGAGATAATTAGGTAGATATGTCTTATTATGTTGTACTGTGTGTATGTAACTAGAAAAAAATTAAAAAGAGATAGTCAAGTCAATTTTTTTTTTCGCGATTTTTTTCGCTTAATGTTTTCAGTATCATGGTCTGATTGGAACCTCCAAGTTTTCGGAAGTGGTCTGGTAACACCCTGTATAACATAACAAATCAATAGAACATTATGTAACAAAACAGAGGTAGATATGGTGAAATAAGGTGTCATCTACCTATATCAAAAGATAATGTCCTTCAGGGTAGGCAGCGCACCGATAGTACTCCCAGTGTTGTCGGTGTTTCTAGGCGACAGTGAACGCTTACCATCAGGTGGGCTGTATGCCTGTTGGTCTACTACTTATATATAAAAAAAAGACTGATATTATTTCAAACTAGACGTCGCGCGTGGCGTTGCTCGCGTTCTAGACCCTTTAGAGTGTGACTTTTGAAAATTCCTTTCTTAGTGCACCCCTACTCTATATAAGGATTTTCATACCTCTAGGACTTATGTTTTAGGCTGTGCGTTGATTCTCTGTCAGCTTCAAAAGAGTTTTATATATATTGATGATGATGATGATGCGCACTACCCTAATAAATTGTAATCCCCACTACCCAAAGGTTAGCTGGTAGAGAATGCTATTTTAGCATTAAGTTTGCCTGTATACTACTTTAAGTAGTGCAATAAAGAATTTTCTATCTATCTATATCTTGTAATAATGAATTTATTGTAATTTCCAGGTGAAACCGTTCCGCTGCGTGATATGTTCGAAATCCTTCATACAAACAGTACATTTGAAGCAGCACATGCGCACGCACACTAACGTGGCGCCCTTCCAATGTGTTATATGCGAGAAACGATTTAAGGTACGTACAATTAACTTATCCTAACTATGTAATAACATAGGTTAGCTGAGGGCCTAGTACGAGTTTTTGTGTGTAAATCTGGTGTGAAACGTCTGACGCCCAGCACACCAGTGGGCGCTGATTTGTATGGAGACACTGAGCGGATTCTTTGAGAAGCTCGACATGCGAGTACGGGCTTGGTGTAGACCAAGCTTCTCAAAAAATCCACTCAGTGTCTCCATACAAATCAGCGCCCACTGGTGTGCTGGGCGTCAGACGTTTCACACTCACACTATACACTAAAAACTCGTACTAAGCCCTCAGGTAGAAAATGTTACTTTATATGTTATAGGTATGAAATTTACCCTAAAAAAATAATGTATAGTTACTTATTAGCCTAAAATATGGCCGTTAGATTTTTATTTTGATCTATACTAATATTATAAAGAGGAAAGATTTGATTGTTTGTTTGTTTGCATTGAATAGGCTCCGAAACTACTGGACCGATTTGAAAAATTCTTTCATTGTCGGGAAGCTACACTATCCTCGGGTGACATAGGCTATATTATATTTTCAAAAAAATTAGGGATCCTTTCTAAAACTACAATAATGCAACCCAAGGTGTAAAAAATTACCTAAAAAAAATTACATTTTTGTTAAATACCCGTGCGAAGCCGGGACGATCCGCTAGTTTTATTAATAAGGGTATCCAACAGAGATAGTACATTAAAATACAAGAAAGATAATCAAAGGTCTTAAATCTAGGTGTTTCCCTAATTATAAGATACCACAACATGCATAATATTATAACTCTCAATAGTTAGATAGTTAGCTTTTAGATAATGCTTACTAGCGTTAAGCTCGCCTTTGTGTACGACATTTGTGAAAGTACCAACAATAATTTTCTATCTATTAATTCCGTAAAAAGTGACAGAATACGCAGAAATGTGTGGGCACCTACCTCAGCCTATAACAATTGCATTATCTCACAAAGCACGCGCTCTGATAGGCAGTGCCTGTGTTCATCACTCTCTAGAGGCGTATAGACCCGACCGGGTTTAATAGCTCTTGCCGAAAGTCGAGGGGAATATCTATATCTCTTTCGCTGCGCAAAGAACCCTTCCATTTCCCCTCCATTCAAGGTCAGAGCTATTAAACGGTGTCGGGACTCCACCAGTTTTTAGTTATACATTGATCTATGTTGTCTATTGTTACAGCAATCAAGTCACCTTAACTACCACCTAAAGAACCACCCAGCGAATATGACAGACGAGCAGAAACAGAAGTACAGACAAATTGTCAGCAATCATCAACGGAGAGACCAACAAATGATAGATGCAAATAAAATAAAGGTTGAGACAATTAATGACGAAATTGAAGGTAATAATCAAGAGAATTACGAAAGTGAAACTGTGAATTACGAAATTGAAGGACAGGGCGTTAGTCAAGAAGGTAATTACGAAATTGATGGAGACAATTACGTTGAAGGGAATTACGAAATTGAAGGCGATAATTACGAAGTTGAAGAGAGTTGTGAAGTGGATGGTAGTTACGAAGTTAGTGAAAACTATGAAATGCAAGGTGAAGAAGTTGAGGGTCAAATTGAGGGTGAAGAAATTGAAGGTCAAGTCGAGGGTGAAGAAATTGAAGGTCAAGTCGAGGGTGAAGAAATTGAAGGTGAAGTTGAGGGTGAAGAAATAGAAGAATTGGAAGAAGTAGAAGATTTAGGAGATGGTTACGAGGTTATTTACGAAGATGACCCCTCAAATGTAATTACATGCGAATTTGTTAATTATGATAATTGAATGATTCTCTGTGGATGTGCTCAATGAGGCAATTTATCGTAGTGTTTACCATTCAACATCAGGTGGGCCATCGGCTTGTTCCATCATTTAGGTAGGGTGCCTACTGGTAAGATCGGCCTAATATTAAGTCCGGATAAATCACGTAACTAAGCAATTATCATATAAAAATATCGCAGAATTGCTTGGCATCCGGACTTACTATTACGCCGATCTAACCAGAAGGCACTGTACCTAGTTGTATAAAAAAAATTAGTTTACAAAATGCAATAACAGAGTCGACACAACTGTTAAACGTGAAAACGGGCTTATTTGTTCTATGTCTGGGTCCTGGGTGTTAGTTACACGTTACTATGTATTATAAAGAAAATGTATACATACATATAAGCCGTATTCTATCAGCAATCTAGTTCCCATAGTACAAGCTCTGCTTAGTCTGAGACTAGATGGCGTTGTGTGTAATATCGAAGGATATTTATTTATTTGAAGCCGATTTACATTGGTCAAGAACAGTGGCGAGTACAGAGTACAGTGGTTAGGCTAGAGCCGGGACCGACAGTTTAACGTGCCCTCCGAAGCACGGAAGCGCTCAGGTGTCAATGCCGTGGTCAACCATCTAAATAGTGACCGCGCAGAACGTCGCTTAACATAGACAATCGGTGAAGATATCCTAACTAATATTATAAACGCGAAAGTTCGTAAGTATGGATGGATGGATTAGATAATCGGTGAAGATTGACTAAGCAAGCTACGCCACGAGCCATGACGGAGGCCTTAAGGCGGTCTAAAAACTCCGTCACCAGAGTTAGCCACTAACTCAGCTTGCTTGCTAGTGGTTATGCTGGATACCAACCTTACTCGCTACTGTTCAGCCGGCTAAGATGCGGCTACAGAAAACTAGGACGTCCGGCAGCCAGATGAGCAGAAGACATCGTCGAAATCCCAGCCCGTAAATGGGAGAGGACTCAGGACCGCAGTGGATGGCACAAACTCGAGGAGGCATATGCCCAGCAGTGGGTCAAGTCGGACTGTAGATGATGATGATGATGTCCAGTAGGGTTCTACTACTGTTATTACTCCTACTTAGCTAAGCACCTGACTGATGTAAATCGGCCTTTAGCTCTTGTAAGATGTGTTTCCTAACTGACTTATTATATTAGACTAGCCGTCTCCCGCGGCGTTGCTCGCGTTAGTCTGACTTTTCAAAATTCCCTTATTAGTGCACCCCTACACTATATAAGGATACTTACTACCTTCCAAATTTCATACCTCTAGGACTTCTAGTTTAGGCTGTGCGTTGATTCTCTGTCAGCTTCAAAAGAGTTTTATATATATTGATCAAATACATCTATGTATGCGGACTATTAGTATTAGTAGATGATAATTGGCAGAAAGATGCATACCTACTATGTACGTAAGCGCATGATACTTTAGTATAATTAGTGCAATATACGCCCCGTATGCTCAATGCTCATAGTACTCAACCAGTAATCCGCACTCAGATTATGGCTGAGTACAGATTCAGACATAAATCGAGACTCAAATCACGCTCTTATTCCGAAAACAACAAAATCCCTGCTTAAGCTATTTCCTTAGATAAATTTGTAGATGAAAATCTATGCTCAAGCACAGATTTCGATGCTTGAGTATAGCTTCACTAGCTAGTACAATAACTGCAGTATACGGCCCGTGTCATCAGTCACTAGTCCGGACTCGGATGGACTTAGTACGGATTCAGACAAATCGAGACTCGAGTCACGTTTTTATTCCGAGAACAAAATTTCTACTCGAGCGTTTTCCTTTGAAAAATTACAGATGAAATCTATGCTCAAGCGCAGATTTCGATGCTGAACTACAAAATCAAAACTCGACTCAAATCAATGCTGAAGCATTGATCCAGACGGAAGTAATGAGCATACGGCCCTACGAGTTAATGTTACATAGGTAGCGTAGGTTATGTAAGTTAGTTATGTATTGTTTTGTAGATTTTTTACATAACTTTTAAAAGTTTTACTTGTTTACTCTTACTACCTAGTTACTAACTAGATTTAGTACCTATAAATACTATAAATAATGAAATAAAAATACCTATTTAATTTTATCTAGTCTTATCATTTTTCAACTCGTAATTTTGTTGTAGGATCTATTCTGTCAAGATGACCTCCGTGGTCTGTAGGTAATATTAGACCACAGGTATTTCGTACATTTCAGATGTCATCTTTCTATGTAGTGGGGTATTTTCTTACGCTTTTAGTTGCGTAGTCACCAATCAAAGTTTATTCTGTATGTTTTAACCGACTTCAAAAAAGGACGAGGTTCTCAATTCGTTTTTCAGAACTCCGTCGTTTATGAACCGATTTGAAAAATTATTTTTTTATCTGAAAGGGTATGCTTCCAGATTGATCCCATATTTTTTTTATCAAAATCAATTCAGTAATTTACAAGTTAAATAAGAATAACTCGAAAAAACACGTCATCCACGTACACGACAATGCGTATTTTGCTTTTCTGTGGTGTTTACGATCAATAGAACAGTCCCAATGAACTGCTATCACAATCATCATTTGATGATGAAGCCGTATCAAATTGGAGTCGGTTTTTCCAGTTTTTTAAACTTATAAATTGTTTTTATTCATACAAATGGATGAGGATGAAAAAGATGTTTCACGGTACGTGGCAAATGTAGCAATAGGCTCAAGAGAGAAAAGAGATAGTCACGTAAAACGATAACATTTACTCAAAAACACTAATGTCTACCGCTGCCTGATTTTGATCCTCCCCGTATACCGTTCATCATTATGATTCTCGTATACAAGATCTGGAGTATCTGGTCTATTTATCAGCGCTCTCTGAAACGTCTGAATGATATTTTTCTTCTCCAAATACAGTTTATCTTTATCGGAACATTTGGAAATCGCCGCTAAAGTTGTGTCAACCCACGCTTCGTAATACGGCTTCGTGTGATGGTTGATGCAAGATGGCGCCCACTTCGCGACTTCTGTAGGCGGCGAAGCGTTGCCTTTGATGAAAAATTCGGGGGAAAGAATGCGCTTTTTCACGCGCCTTTTAACTTTTTTCACCAGTTTTTGTTTTTCTTTTATAGACTCCTTGCTCATTTTCAGTTTTACTTTTGAATTCGCGTCCTTAGCTTTTCTTTTGTACTCGTTTGGGATGTTGATCTGTAAAGGTGTGTGTTGCTTCTGATCGACGAAGGTGACTGCTTTGAACACGCGATTGTCGTTCTTAACAGTGACGGTTTTAATGATCGGTTTCCTCTGGCACAGTGGGGCTTCTTTCACCGGTTTCTTTTCCGTCCTTGGTTCAGTGTAGAAGGAATCTTTCGATGACTCATTTCCTCTACTGGTTGATTCTTCGTCTGGTTTTTTCTCTGAAACGATTGCAACTTTGGTGAATTTGTCATTATCCACATCCTACGCAAAATTTATTGAACACTAGCCGTCGCCTGAGGCGTTCCTCGCGTTCTACCCTTTAGAGTGTGACGTTTCAAAATTCCTTTCTTAATGCACCCCTACACTATATAAGGATACTACCCTCCAAATTTCATACCTCTAGGACTTATGGTTTAGGCTGTGCGATGATTCTCAGTCAGCTTCAAAAGAGTTGTATATATTAGCTAGCCGTCGCCCGCGGCGTTGCTCGCGTTCTACCCTTTAGAGTGTGACGTTTCAAAATTCCTTTCAGCGTACCCCTACACTATATAAGGATACTACCCTCCAAACCTCCTACATGATTCAAATTTTGACCCCCGTTTCATATATTGTTCTTTTTTCGAAAGCACGAGTCTAGTTCGAGAGTTGCAAATGGCCCATCTAATGCATGATCGGTAATGCATTGCCTTACTGAGTTTCAGGACGTGCCGTGTGAGGCAGTACAAGCCTCCTTACCGTTTTTATTTTCGTTTTCCCTAGTCTCAACTTTCACGTCCAAGTTTTTACTCAAATTTTGACTATTTTTCAATCTGAGCGTGTATCGTTCCCTGAGACGTTTCCGACCTTCCAAATCCAGGTATGTTTTGATCTGAATTGGTATTTCTTCCTTTTTTGCTTCTTTCTTTGTTTCACTGCTTCGCTTTGTATCGTCTGGTTTTTTTTCTTTTTTTGGTTTGGGTTTTTGTGTTGTGATTTGCGAGTCTCCTCGATCCGGCATAAACTCTTTCAAACCCATCTCTTGATGATTTGCTTTGTTTGTTTTCCGCAGATCCCCTCTGTCTTTTACTCTTTCGGGTTTCTTTTCACCATCTTTGTTTGATTTCTTGTCCATTGCAACTTGTAAATTAGTTAGTAGTTTCACTGAAAATTTTGTTTCCATGTTTACCAAATCATGACAGCAGTTTATGCCATAGAAAAAAAATACTCTTGAAAAAGAGCCATCTGGTTTATGCCATCTCGATTTCGACGAGATTTAAACGGCTTTGTTTGTAAACTATGGGCATAGAAAAAAAAAACACTCACTGACACTGGGATCGGCAGAGGTTATTCACAGAGGCAGAGGTAAACTAGTTTTTTTTTTAAAAGAATGCATACTTAAGTAGGTACCTACCTACCTACATGATGTCCGGTGGTACCCACATAATCTTGCAGCTTGCAGATAAGTGTGGAGAGGGTTCTACTCTAAGGCAAATCAGGGAAAAATCAAATAAACCAGTATACCTATACCTATTCCAATTTATGAACCCAATCGCATAATCTTTTGGACGAATAAACACACCAAGCATCGGCTTGCATCCTATTCTTGATCAATTATGTCGGGTATTTCTGTTAAACTGCATAATTTAGCCAGGGAATTCTATAAATAAATCGTATAATCGTATAATTGTTTTTATAAAGTAGTGTTTGTAAATGATGGTACCTCTTTATTACGACCACCTATCACCTATGCTCGCCTGTATAATTTAGTTCAAATAGATTTTGTACCTAGCCTTGCCTTTTTCAAATCATTGGCGTGACATGTCCGGCAGAAGATGATGATGAAGATGATTCTAAGGGGGAATGATACTTGATGATCTTAAGCTATGAGATACTTGGTGATGAACAGCTCAGAATAGATGAACGAACTCTATACCTACGGTGTTTCGCAAGGCAGCGTTTTAGGGCTGACATTATTCCTTGCCTATATTAATGACGTCACTACTCCAGCAGCCCAATGGCAAAGTTGAAACGTGTCAAACCAATGACATTTTGAAGGGCGGAAAGTTGTTAAAAAGCCGTACCTAATGTGGCGGGCGTCGCTATCTCGGAAATTACTTAGGTCAGAGAGCTGGTTTTGTAGGGTACCTGCAAATAGTAGGTAAACTGCACACTCTGCACAGACTTGCTATGACCTTTTGTTGGTACAGGTAAGCAGAACACTCATAAAAACACAGTGGCTCCACCTACTGATATTAATTTTAAACTGTGTATCATACAAGACATACAAGTTGGTAAAACCAGTAATATTGTGCGCGGTGAGTCAGTCGAATCAACCTTCTAGAGCCACAATGTTTTTAAAGATTTTATTTTTTAGTTTCGTCGTTCAATATGTTGGATGTATCGAAAAAATTGCTCAAGGGAAAATGGTGGAAGTTTATGCATGGAATCAAATTAAATACGACGTTTATGGAATAAAATGTGAGTATTTATCTGTAACTTTCTTCTAATGACAGCTAGATTTATATTCGCTTACGCAGTACCTACCATGGGGTGTTATTACGAAAAATCTCATTAGTTCAGGCTTAAACCAGGACTATGTAGTCCTGGTAAAACCTTGACTTTCTTTAGTCTTCGTTTTGGAATAAGAGCCTATTTTTTGGTCCACTATTAGGTATGGTAAAGTAAATTTAAAACAAAATTGTTTTTAATGTTGCAATGTTCGGCGGCAGAAATAGGCAAGCGGAGCCCCGAGTCTGTGCATTTGTTTTGACTTTCGACTCGAGTATAGCACACGCAAAAACATTCACAAAGCGAGACATTTTGTTGGGAATTGCAAAATTCCCAAATCTCCCGGTAGAGGCGCTTATCCGGTTTTCATTAAAGTTTCTCGCTTTTGGAATGCGTTTGCGTGTGCTATACTCGAGTTGAAAGACAAAACAAATGCACAGACTGGGGGCTCTGGTAGTAGGTAGGTATAGGTACTATAGGTAGGTACTTACTTCTCTAGGCGAACTTTTTCACAAAAAGACGCTAGGTAGGTACGTACAAACCGTACTTACTACGCCTGTGTAGATTGTGAAATAGTTTAGGTAGGTAATGGTAGAAGCTCCGCAGAGGTCACTCATCAACTTAAAAAAAACCTACCTACCTACTCTTTAGATACACACGACTCAGACTACAAGAAGAAGTCTGGTCCAATCTTCTATAACCAGGAACTGAATGACAGTGAGAAGTACTTCATTCAGTATAACAACGTGCCGGTGGGGATGGCTGTTCATGATAAATACACTGACGTTATCGTCTCTGTACCAAGAAGACGATTTGGTAAGGGCTTACCTTACTTTTAGTAAACTTATACAGAAATACAAACGGCTAAAGCTTTGGTCTCGCGATCGTAACGCACAACGCACAACGCAGAGTACCTACCGCGCTTGTTCCTCGCCGCTGACGCAGACTGCGACGTAACAAAAGACCATACTAGACGTTTTCCATACAATTATGTGTCCGGCGCTGCATGCTGCATACCGCTGCGGTGTGCGTTACGATCGCGAGACCAAAGCTTAAGGTTGCACGCACACTTGGCGGCAAATTAAGCGGCCAGCGGGGGGTAGATTTTGAAGTTTACGGCCCGTATATGCGTTTACTGCTCAAGACCAGATTTTTGTATGAAAATCTCTACTCAAATCTAGGTATGCTTGAGTAACGATTTCTTTATCAGAATTATTCAGAATACGAGACGATACATTTTCTATACGACAAATAAGTATACGTAAAATAAATGTTTCCAACTAAGTAGGCTTGGGTTATACCCAAAAACTGGGTTTCAGCGAGCTAATGCACATCCCGAGAGTATGGATACGACTGCACCGATTTGTTACCAAAACTTGAACTATCTCAAATCCAATAAAGTTTCTTGAGAAAAAATTTTTTTCACGACCTTATCATCATCATCATCATCATCAATATATATAAAACTCTTTTGAAGCTGACAGAGAATCAACGCACAGCCTAAACTATAAGTCCTAGAGGTATGAAATTTGGACGGTAGTATCCTTATATAGTGTAGGGGTGCACTAAGAAAGGAATTTTGAAACGTCACACTCTAAAGGGTAGAACGCGAGCAACGCTGCGGGCGACGGCTAGTACCTCTATAGATTAGGTATACCTACATACTTACATACGTAGGTAACTTTAAAAATATCTATCTTCCGGCGCAACATGAAGGTAATCTTCTTCTGTGTCTATTTTAGGAATACCAGCAACATTAAGCTCTGTGTCGGGTCGTAAGTCCCTATCTCCTTTCCTAACACCGCTGCCGGAACCACCACGGTTTGAGGACCTAGTATCAGTATACCGGCCAGCTGTAGACCGCTGTAATCGGCTGTGGGTGGTGGATACTGGCTTGCTTGAAATACCAGGTAATTCTAGCATGATAGCTTTACCAGGCCGTTGAAGGAGCTTATTTTTGATCTCGTGATAAGGAATCTGAGGATATGTCTATACTTAGACCTGTTCAGAACAGACTTTAGAAACCGTTCAAGGAGCTATTTGCAACTATAAGTGGACTAGGAGACTAGGATGTTTCAAAATCCAATCCAATCCCATCCAATGTTTGCAATTCATTCCACAGAACATCCCCTAACATCACCAGGGCACCTACATTTGCCTAAACGTGGTCTCCACTCAATTATTCGTTTGCTCCAGCGACCAAGACCCAAAGTCGTTGAAGCAACCGAATACTTGAGTTGATACCTTATAAAAATACCTTGTAAAACCTTCTTTCAGATGCGAGAAGACAAGTCCAGCCACCTTCGATAGTAATATTTGATTTGGAGTCAAATGACGGCACGACACTCCTCAAATACGAGCTGAAGCCCACTGATTTGATCAACAACAGAACTAGTGGAGGTGAGAAAAATCTTATAGATTTCATCATACTTAATGAGTGTTCCAGAAATAGTATGATATCCCAAAGGAAGGCATTCCTCGACACTTTGGTAAAACACTATCTCTATAATCTTAAGCCCTCATGAGCGGAAATGTTTGCTCCATGACTGGGTGTTACTATGTATTATTAAGAATGTATTTACAAGCTTTGCTTAGTTTTTGGAACTAGAGTTGTGTGAAATGTCCATAGATATTTTTTTAGCTACCTATCTAGCGGTTAATATTGTTTTTGCTCAATATAAACCCTGCATGATATACAATGTATACAAATTCACTCACTATGCCGATGATTTTATAAACCTAATGATAAAAATGATTGCGTGGCTTTTCCAGGTTTAACGTCAATAACAGTGGAAGTAGGTGATTCCTGTGAAGACGCGTATGCCTACATCAATGACTTGGCGACCGAGAGTCTGGTGGTATTCTCTCTGAAGGCGCTGGATAGCTGGTCATTCACTCATGACAGCTTCAAACATGATCCTGCTTCTTTGAACTTTACTGTAGCAGGTAAACTTCTTTAAATTTAATTTTATTTATCAGCCAGTGTCTTGGGCACGCTTCCGATTGGTACTGATTTGGACCAGTTGAGCTATCTATAAATCGTTTGCAACGGTTTGTAGATGGCTCAACTGTTTCATGTGTATTTTGTAAATATTGTGAATATTGTAAATACTGTATTAGTTGTAATTTTCTTTGTGAATAAAAAAATTTATATGTTTATAGAATGTGAGAGGAGTAGATTCAGAGTTGACGAATAATACGAGTGTGTGGAAGAAGAAAATTTGTTGTGCCGACCGCACCTAGCGTGGGATAAGGGAAATGATGATGATTTCTAATATAGACTATTTACACAGCGTCAGTGCCAATTTTTACCTCTATCCCGATGAAGGGGACGTTTTAGTGCCGGGAATTCTGGAGTACATTTCGATAGGTTTGTAGCAGTTACCTAATACTATCTTCTCAGTTTTCCTTATCCACAGGAAAAACCAAGTCAATGCGTACGGAGCCGCGGGTTTCCTCATCATGTTTTCCTTCACGGTTGGATTTGAATGCACTGACATTGCATACATAAATAAGTTAACTTTAAATTCCCTACTTATGTTGTTATATTGCACACTAAACACTTAGATGGTCAATTTATATAGATTTTTACGACATATTGGCGTTATTTTTAACCGAAAATGGAAGGGCTGTTATAAGTTTCACAGCGTGTGCCTGTGCCTGTCTGCCTATCTTTTTGCCTGTGGCCTCGTAACTCAGTAAGTAGGGCTCCAATTTAAATTCGGTTTTTCGTAAGAAAGCTACTTTATTCTTACGTTCGTTACGCTTGGTGAAAACAACTACCTAGTCGTTTTCCATGAGGATATTCCTCAGTTCTTATCAGATTTGCTGAACTGGAGTTCATACTCCAAGGTCTGATGATGACCAGAGGATCTTAAGAGATTCTCAAGGTTGAGAGTTTTTTAAAATTTTGTATAATTAATTTGTCTATTCACAAAGAAAATTACAACTAATAGGTACAGTATTTACAATATTCACAAAATGCACATGAAACAGTTGAGCTATCTACAAACCGTTGCAAACGGTTTATAGATAGCTCAACTGGTCCAAATCAGTAGCAATCGGAAGCGTGCCCAAGACACTGGCTGCATTGCCGCGTTGAATAGCAATGCTGATACGCTGGCCTAGATAATCACCAGCCCTCGGGTCACGCGTCGCTTCGACTAGACGCCCTGAAAGAATTTTGAAAAAAAAAATTGTCTATAGATATCGTGATACCTTGGCGGGACGGTCTGTTCAGCACAGCGCTGGTAGATAACAAACTATATTACCATGCGATGGCGTCAACGAAGGAGTACTCTGTGAGCACTGACGCACTGAAGATTAAAGGGAATAAGAACCTTGATGTTAAGGTAAGGCATTTTTTAACAGACTCTAAAAAAAGCGGAGGCTCTAGTCAGTTGTGTTTTTGAAAAAAAATTACCTCTGAACTCTGTCATTTATGAACCGATTTGAACAATTCTTTTTTATCTGAAAGGGTATATATATATAATACCATAGTTTGGCAGTCAAATAAGACTAACTGGAAAAACCACTTAGGTACACGCCGTTACGTATTTGGCTTTCTTGTGACTTTTTGTGGTGTTTACGATCAATGGAATAATTCCAACCATTGCAACCATTCCAATTGAACTGCCCTGATCATCATCCAATAGCGTAGTCGGCAAATTTAAGTCAGTTTTTCGAGTTTAAAAACTCATAAATTATACTTATTACCTATACTTTTCTAGTTGGAAGGTGACAAAGGCCCCAACACCCAAAGCGGTTCTCACGACTTCCACCGCGGCAGCCGGACGCTGTTCTTCGCGACAGTAGCACAAGACGCCATCCTCTGCTGGAACGTCGACAAGCCATTAGTGCCGGAGAACGTGGGGGTTGCTGCAGTCGACCATGAAAAACTGCTGTATATTTCTGGTAAGATGGAAATACCACTAAGAATAAACATTTGGGTAAACATAGAGGGTTGTTCTATGTCTGGGTGTTACTATTGTAAGGTTTACTGAATCTCTCATACAAAAGATTATTACTTTATAACATAAACAAACTATCCTGATGGCTGTGAGGCGGCGGCGGTGGAACGAGGGAGGGCTGGGATTCGGAACCCGACAGGGGACCGGAGCACTCGTCATTAGATTTAGCGAGCGTTTAAAGATTTGGTTTTTGAATTAAGTTTAAGTTAATGTACCAAGTTAATTTGCTGTTGATTAAGTGATATAATGATGATAATGATGAATATAAGTTTTGAGTTATTTCACTGGTTGTTATTTCTGAGATGGTTTTACACTATGTATTATAAGTACCTATGTATTTACAAAAAAATATTAATAAGTATAGGGATATTTATTTATTATAAGTACATAGGTTTGATATTTTTATTATTTTAGTTAACTTATTATATTACCTACGTTAGATATTCTGAGTTGGCAAAACTGGCCTAAATAAAACTTTTTTTCAGATCTCAGAGTAGTCAAAGATGATGTATGGGTGCTGGTCAACCAAATGCCACGTTTCGTGTTTTATGCCCTAAATCCGGAAGAAAAGAACTTTTACGTGCACAGGTGAGACTTCATTTATACTTAAGGGTGCCATTTTGGCTCCCATCCCATGTCGTCATCTGTGAGCTTAACTACCACCGTAAAGTTAACTACATTTATTTATTTATTTATTTATTTTAGGAAAACTTACAGCTCTTAAAAACACAATAGACAAGCACTTAGATACAGAAGGCTAATAACAAGTTTTCACTGTTAGAGACATATTAGAATTAAAAGCACTTAGGAAAAGGTACAAACTAACCTATTTGACACCAGCTTAATTGGTAAATTAGGTACTAACATCTAAACAGAATATTATTATGTAAAGTAAGCATTAGCTTGTAATAGGGACTACACGATCAAATTAATCAAAGAATTATATTTAAATGATTCTAAAGTTCCATAGAATGTTAATTTATTATAAGTTTGTTACTAGAAGGATACTAAATTGTGTACTATGAAGTTGATATTGCTATATCAAGACTTCCTTCATGTGCCCCGCCATCCGCACCAGTCAGTGGTCATCGTCACCAAACTACGCATACATGTAATACACATGTAATCGTAATAACCTCCTCTTCATAGCACACATTACTCTATCGGATGTGTGATTCGAAATAGAGAAATGAGTAAAATCTATTTTACCATTTCACTAAATCCAATCCGACAACAGAGAATTCATTTATCTATTCGTATTTATTTTGTTTCAGGGGCAAAGTAAGTGATCTAATAAAAGGAACGCCGTGTGGAACGTAAACGATGACAACATTCATATTTCTTTCACAAAGATGGTGAAAAATCAGCGTCAAACTACCAGTCATATTTAGTCTTACTTTTATGAAATTATGAAAGCTCTTTAGGTACATCATTTCTCAAAATTAAAATAATTTTACTACCTATTTAGATACAGTTTATTTTATTACGTAATAATATTTATCTAATTACTTACTTATACATAGTAGGTACAAACACCTAACTAAAAAACATCGTTTTTTAAAACCACGACCTACCTTTTTAGTAAAGTTTAATTATGTCATCCTGTGTGTAGCCTGTATATTTTCAAGGAATAAGTCCAAGAATTTAGTTACAGTGTAAACTCTATATAGCGACACTGAAGGGACTGTGCATTTTATGGCGTTATAGAGAGTTGTCGTTAAATGGAGAGAAGAAACATCAGAATTAGAAAAAGAAAAAGTTTATTTCCGACTATTGTTAGTAGTTATGTGCATAAAAAAAGAATGTTATTTGAACGCTATTGCGTTCAAAATATGATAAGGTATAGATAATCCATGACTCCTACTTATGAGTCATGGTCAACAACAGTCTACACGTACAAACAATCCCAATTTGTAAACAAAAGAACGAATTTCTTAGAAAGTTCGGTATGCATGATGCCGACAGTCGAGTTTATTGCGGGCTAGGATGATAAAGGGACAATAGATCGTACACAGCTGCGCAGTTTTTACTAATTTTAGCAACTTAAAAGGTACTTTTTATTACTCAATTGTTGTCGTTATTGAGAGTGGGTGTAATGCTATATAGAGTGAAACATTGTATGAAAGACAAGCTAAACCAACCAAAGCCAATTGATTTCGACGCTTAAGGGAGTTTGTCGTTAAATAGAGTGACGTTACATGGAGTTTACACTGTATTTATTTATTTAATAAGGGTATCAAAGTCAAAGTAAATTTATTGCTTAAATACATGTTAATAAGATGTCGGTTAATTAATTGTACAGTATCAATGTATTTTGCTTATACCTAGGCGTGCAATTTTGAAATTATAGAAAAAGAAAAAAAAAATTAAATAATTAAAAAAAATTAGGAAAAATAATAAAATAAAAACAGGAAAAGAAGTTATATAAAGAAAAAAAATAGGAATAAAATTTTAACAATAATTGAGTAGGTTCCAATTTATAAAACTAAGAACTTAGGTCTAAATGTTTTCAAGATACAAGATGTTTATTTGCTCTCTAATATAATTATATTTATAGTTCATTTATAGTTTTAGATATTTATAGTTTCCCTAATTATAGGATACCACAACATGCGACTAGTATGTACCCAGTACAGCTATGTACCCATACCCAGCTATTTGAGCAATAACATCAATAATTTCGACGAATTTAGAAAAAATAATAAAGACGACGACGACGCGGCACGCGGCACGCGGCTGCGGCGACAACTGGTTTAGCCGCTTAGTGTGCGTGTAGCCTTATTTTTGCGTCAAGCTAAGTATTTCGTGGACGGGTGGCAGGATAGGTACCTAGACCTACCTACCTAAATTATAAGGGTCAAAAAAATTGATTAGGTAGGTAGGTTGCTGACTGACCCTATACCGGAACGCAGATCGACGCGAGACAATACAGTCAATAGGTAGGTGAGATAGGTACCTATACCTAACTACATCCCACACCTACATCCAGTCTGGACCTACCTAGCACAGAATTAATAAATAGTATCTATCTTGCTAATTAGTAGGTAGGAAACTAGTTTTAATCTCGTGTGTGATGTAAATATTATTATGCATTTAATTGAAGGTCAAAATTAATAGGTAACCTCTGTTCTGTGTTCAACGAATAAGGAAAACCTCATATGAGTAACAAATCCTACACTAATATTTGTAAACGCAAAAATTTGTATGTATGTTTGTTCCTCTTTCACGCAAAAACTACTGATCCGATTTGGATGAAACTTGGAATAAATATTGTCCGTGGCCTGGATTAACATAATATATTTATTTATTTATTTATTAGTTTATAGACGAGCAGCTTTCGCTGTTATGTCTACGTCACACAGTGTTGAAATGTCTTTTTTAGTCACTTTTTTTAAGCACTGTTTTATTTATTCGTAGCCAGTTGTCGAGTTTATTTTTGAAGGCATTTATGGAGTCAGCAGTAACAACGTCCTCAGGCAGCATGTTCCAGTTGTGGACCACTCTGTTGCTGAAGAAGTCATGTGCAACGTGTGTATTGGTATGGTAGTATCATGAACTAATTTAAGATGATGGCCACGTGTTGCTCTGTCTTCCTTTCTTCTGAGGATATCTTGTATGTTTGGCAGATTGTATTGGTATGTCATATATGCTACTTTTTATCACGGAAAATCAACAGGATCAAAAGGGACACGGAAGAAGTCGCGATCGGAAAACAGTCTACCATAACTAATTCATACTCTGTATTCCACAGTCGGGCTCGATCAGATCAGACTGGCGAAACTCTTGGACTAGACTCGTGCTTTCGAAAAACCAACAATGTATGAAACGGGTGTTAAAATTTGAATCACGTTTCATACAAATCGAGATTTTCAGTGTGTAATTTTGATAGAATGGGAGTCCCGCTTTTTCTTAGCCCAATTTTAGCCCAAAGAATATGTTTTCTTACGTAGTTCCTACGTAAGAAAACATATTCTTTGGGCTCGATCCCCACGAAGAACAAGCATTTGTGTGTGACAAACATGGATGTTTGTTAGGTAGGTAAATATATTTATATATTAGGTACCTATGTAGGTATATGTTATGACGAAATAGGTACATAGGTACCTGCTAAGCGTAAATAGCTGAGGGTCAGTCACTATACTATTTTGATAACTTTTGACCTAATTTTACGGTAAACATATTTTATAGGTACTAACACGCATATAGAAAGTATAATGGGCGGCCTAATCCTGTCTAATGGTAGGTACATATATTATTATGCCAACATCATATAACGGTCACCGATTCAAATAGTGACCGCCTAATCGGTGAAGATTAACTAAGCAAGCCTAGCCACGAGTCCTACCGACTTGAAGCTTACATCGAGTTTAACAAATTAGTAGATTTGTATACCTACTATGCTATCTACTCGACCATGGTCAAACATCAAACCATCTCGACATCAAATCAAAATAGGAATGAGTTAGTCTGCGTGTTGATTTAGATAATCGTAGACGTGTTATTTACTCGTAACATACTCGCAACTCGTAGGTAGTTAGATATTTATTTCGTCAAATTTTCCATGATTAATTCACCGAGCAGTGTTTTTTTAGGTTTCAAAAAAAGTACGAATTGCATTGTGGTTTTTCTGTAAGTATTCCTAGGAATTTGATTGTATAAGTTAATTATTGATCGAGTGATCGAAGCAAACGAGATCTTAGTGACAACTTGGACGAAAATGCTTTGTGTGTTTGTATGTTTGTTCGACGAGATCTTTTGAACTGCTTATCCGATCTTCACAGAATATGGTAGGTATACGGATAGTACTCTTAAGTTTTACTGGTTTGTTAAATGAAGTAAATCGGTCAAGGGGTTGTGAAGTTATGAGGGTCCAAAGGGAGTAAAAAAAAAAGTCGTACATTAATATCAAGTGGGGTGTGATATAATAGGGTTTTGTTTAGAGATTCTAAAACCGTTTTTATTTTGATTCTAGGTCTAATAGTTTTTGAGTTGTTGTAAAAATTATAAAATTGGCAAACCCAGTATAACGTGAGCTACCATTTCTTGGAGTTTCAATGATTTTGTAGTTCAAGTAAGACTGGTACTTTGCTAAATGGCGGTATTGATGCGATTTGCAAAATTTAGGGTTTTATTTTTAGTACGAGGAGATACCTAGACATTCCCTCACGAGATCTCAGTTCGGGGCGAACTACTAGTATAAAAGAGTAGGTAGATAAAGAATTAGTAGGTAATACCTAACTTATTATTGTAAGTTAGTTTGGATTTACTTAGGTATACCTACCTATCTGCTTACCTATTGTTATAGGTTGAAGGTTGAGTTGGAAAAATCTATACCGACCCACTTATTTTATTTCATATCGCTCATTTCGGTGATATTTCTCTTAAAATCTTAAATTTTAACTACCTAGGTACCAACCTGTTAAAATCTTAAATTTTAACTACCTAGGTACCAACCTGTTAAAATCTTAAATTTTAACTACCTAGGTACCAACCTGTTAAAATCTTAAATTTTGAGTCTAGATAGATACAATCAGCAACATAAGTTGACGAACTATTTATATAAGATTGTTCAACTATATTATGCAAGATTTTGGCTAGCTAGGTACTAGGTACCTATCTATATGTATACTTTGTCTATAAAATCAATTATTAGAATCGTCACTAAGAACAACGTTTCTACTTAAAAGTAGAACCAACAAATTCTGTATTACATACCTACCTAGTTGTAATTTTCTTTGTATTTTTTTTTTTAATTTTATACTTATCAATTGTAAAACTCTTTTGAAGCTGACAGAGAATCAACGCACAGCCGAAACCATAAGTCCTAGAGTTATAAAATTTGGAGGGTAGTATCCTTATATAGTGTAGGGGTGCACTAAGAAAGGAATTTTGAAACGTGACACTCTAAAGGGTAGAACGCGAGCAACGCCGCGGGAGACGGCTAGTTAAGTATATACCTAGTTTATAAGTTAAGTACCTATTTGTTTTTCAGTGATTAATAATGAAGCTACTCTTCATATTGGGAGTATGCGTCTTCCACGTACACTCGGTACACTCACAGCAGAGGCGAGTGGGAAAATTCACTGAAGTGTATGCATGGAAACAAATGACTTACAACATAGATGGCCATATAGGTAAGGCTGTAAATGAGTGGGTTCGATGGGAGATTTTTTCCCATCTGGCCCACAGATGGGCCGGCCGGTGGGCTCGATGGGAATAACCCCCCATAAATCGAATAATGCATCTGTGAATAATGCCGATACAGAAATCGTTACTCAAGAAAGACGTGTTTTTTTTTCAGTTATTCTTATTAACTGCCAAACTAGGTAGGTACTGGATTTTCATTTTGATGGGACCAATCTGGAAGAAATATGCTAAGGTCCTATTGATATCTGAAACTTGCAAAAATGGCTATCTAAGAAAAGTTTACGCTTGCGCGGTCTATTTCTTCTATTTTATTGATCTGTGGATTTATTATTTTTATTATGTTAATACCGCGTGCACACTATGCCCATGCCACTGCCGGCATGTATGCCGCTTAGTGAGAATAAAGGCGATGTTGCTGTGGCAATAAGTCCGCGGCATTGATGCCGCCATACATTCCGGCAGTGGCATGGGCATAGTGTGCACGCGGTATTAGGTAGAATATAACTAAATAAACCTATATTTACCATGTCATGACATGCCAAGGACAAGAAGCTCACGGTTAGCTACATCGTACCGAAAGAACAATAAACATTTAGGTACCTACTACACGATGATACAACTAAAATGATTTTATAATAAAATGCAATTCGAACCGGTTATTATAGGATGTTGTTTTGCAAATCGATCGTTTTGTAATTGTACTTAGCAATTATATTGGTAAGCACAACAAATTGTTTAGGGTGCCTTCTGGTAAGATCGGCGTAATAGTAAGTCCGGATGCCAAGCAATTCAGCGATATTTTTATATGATAATTGCTTAGTTAACTGATTTATCCGGACTTAATATTAGGCCGATCTTACCAGAAGGCACTACTTATAATGTAAAATCCATTTATTCTTTGGTAAGGTGTAAAAAACCACTCTCAAAATGTGATATGCGCAATAATCATTGCGCAGGTACCCTAGGTAAGTATTTTAAAATCCCACGACGTATGCCGCTACGACGTAGCAGTGGGGATTTCTGATAAAAGAACTGAAATCCTCATTGGTAGGGATTTCTTAGTGGGAATTTCTGGAATATACCTAACCCTATTTAGGCCCACCTTTGACCGTCAAGTGCGCGTGTAGAGTAAACTAACAAAAAAATTTGTTTACTATTTTAAAAGTAGGTACATAAAACATACGTTTATACTTATATCACTAAGGAAAACCGCAAAAAAATACTGCTACTAAGAAACTTTGTTAATAACCTTTACTAACCACAGATGCGCCACTGACCATGAGCTTTTTTGAATTCGATTATTAACAATCAAACTGGTACGTAATAAATATGGTATTAACATAATTAAGTAACTAAAAAAGTTCAAATATCTAAATTACCTACCTACTTGTGTTTAAGTAAGTTTGTAATACCTATAAGTAGGTAGGTACCTAAGTATTTACTGGGCCAGCATATCAGCATTGCTATTCAGCGCGGCAATGCAGCCAATGTCTTGGGCACGCTTCCGATTGCTACTGATTTGGACCAGTTGAGCTATCCATAAATCGTTTACAACGGTTTTTGGTTAGCTCAACAGATACATGTGTATTTTGTAAATATTGTGAATCTTCTAAATACTTGTAATTTTCTTTGTGTATAAGTTATATCAAAATGTTTATTACTTAGGTATATAGGTAGGTACTACCTATCCGTTATTTTTTTCGTCCGAGATTGAGGTGAATTCAACTCAAACTTGATCGGTCTTGTTTTTTTGGACTTGGTTTTTAGTGAATCAAGACCGTGCGACGGCCGACGGCTTGCAAAGAAGGACTAAAAGGCTCAGTGACGACGATGTGTACTTCAACAACTCACCTGAAGGGGAGAGGAACTCGAATGAACGTATGTACCTGTATTTACCTATGGTATCACAGACGTTGGAATGGTGATGATGATGATCATCACCATTCCAACGTCTGTTTAATAACACGTATGAACTCAAGTAAACCGTGTCCAGCGGGACTTTTTGTTAGGTATTTTTAAAGCGTGGTCGTCCGAAACCGTGGCCATCCGGGATGAAGCCGTCGTTTGTTCCTCTTTCACGCAAAAACTACTGATTCGATTTGGATGAAACTTGAAATATTTATATTGTCCGTGACCTGGATTAACACATGGCTACTTTTTATCCCGGAAAATCAACGGGATCCAACGGGATGCGAACGAAGTCGCGGGCGGTAGTTACGTAATAAATAATAGTCTGGTAAGATCGGCGTAATAGTAAGTCCGGATGCCAAGCAATTCGGCAATATTTTTATATGATAATTAAATAATAAATATTCACGGACACTTAACACAACGCCTTCTAGTCCCAAACTAAGCAAAGCTTGTACGATGGAAACTAGATGGCTGATAGAATACATACATACATATTTTTTTTTGTAAATACATACTTATGATACATAGAAACACCCAGACACAGAACAAACATCTATGTTTACAACACACAAATGTTTGTTCTCGGTGGGGATCGAACCCACGACCCACAGCACGGAAGGCAGAGCTACTACCGACTGAGCCATGACGCCTGAATTGCATAGTTATGTGATTTATCCGGACTTAATATTAGGCCGATCTTACCAGAAGGCACCCTATTGATTGATTACAGGGAATTATGGTGCACCACGACGTCCACGACCTACAAGTTCTTCTATCAGTAGTAAGTTCTTCCTTACCTTAGAATATTCTTGATTGTAAAAACAAATCGCTTGTAAAGGATTGTGTTGTAAAGGTTTTATTGTGAATGTTTTTGGTCGAAACACGCAGTTACATGACAGAAAAAATACTCTTTTACTTTCTTCTTCTTCTTCTTCTTCTCTTCAATAATGGCCTGTGTCCGTCATTTCGACAGACAATTTTGCCAATGTCAAGTGTTAAAATTGTATAAATAAGTCAAGTCAAGTCAAGTCAAGTCATTTGTCAAGTCGGCTGTCGTTTGTTTTGAAAAGAAAATGGTGGATTTTCTCTTCAAAACCTAACACGAATTTTCACATTCAGAAAAACCACTTTAAACACATTTATTCCAATTGCTCACACTTTATGTTACGACCTAAGTATTATTGGTTAAAATTCCACCAAAATTAAATAACAATACTCACAATAACACAAGAAAAACTATTAAAATAAAAGTGCTATGTGTCGTTTCAAAAAATGTCAAAACTCGTGTCCTTTCTTCTTCTTCTTCTTCTCTTCAGTAATGACCTGTGTCCGTCATTTCGACAGACAATTTTGCCAATGTCAAGTGTTAAAATTGTAATAAATAAGTCAAGTCAAGACATTTGTCAAGTCGGCAGTCGTTTGTTTTGAAAAGAAAATGGTGGATTTTCTTTTCAAAACCTAACACGAATTTTCACATTCAGAAAAACGCCATTGGAATAAACGTGTGTAAAAATACTCGTTTACTTTACATTAATTCCTATATTTTTTTGACAGGTAGCAATAACAATGCATCCACTACGTCAACCGCTTCAACACTCGATGGTGAGTTATAACGAGCTTCAAAATAGGTAACCTATGGAGGTACCTATATCTACTTACCTACTAACGTCATAATTATAGGTGCCTACTACCCTTTTTTTTATACTGGGGAAATGCGTTACGCATACCCCCCCCCATGGGGGATGGGGAGGGTTATGTGGGGCTCCCGGTCCAAATAGGACCGGTATACCCACTAAAACCACCAGTTACTCCGGCGTCGTCTACGTGGAGGGGGCCTGGGAGACCGGCAGAGCCTATTACCTAACCTACCTACTCTCTACCCTCATTTTGTCAAATAAAAAAAAACGGGGTCCTTCGAGAGAATCCCTCGTCTAAAGGAAATTTTATTCCCGTTCGCCCCACTAAGCATGTTAAGTGGAACCAACGGGAAAATATATTGAAATGTTTCCATTCATTCCTTCAGTGGGACGACTCGATGGAACGAACGCTTTGTTCAGTATTTTTTTGAATTTTCAGAGAGATCCAACAGTTTCTTCATTCAGTACAACAATGTTCCGATGGGCGCTGAGAGGGTCGGTGACCGGTTGTTCGTCGCATTACCACGGAGGAGATACGGTAAGATAACCACACATAATACAAATATCTGGAGATAGTCCAATTAGGTGTGCAGCGCCGCCGTGAACGTTGGTCTCAACAGATATGACAAGAGAAGATAAAAAGAACGTCGTAAGTCTATAGATTGTACTATTCTGTAAAATCCATAATCCTTGGTCTATAACAATGCACTGCCTTACGTTCACTGTGGACGTGCCCTTTGAGGTATCACACTGCGTCCATCACTCTGACACATAGACACAAATAAGTCTGGGACATATCTTATTAGTTATAATTTGGAAATCACGGCGTTTGGCCCTTCAATCATTTAGCTACCTATTCTGGGTATCGATCGCAACTCAGCTCTTGGACTTCACTCATTTTTTGAATGTTTACCAATGAGACCTTTTGTAGAATGTCTATGTACCTGCAAGATGATTATCTACCAGCAAATTTCATCGTATTTTTTTATATATTTACGGACATTTCATACAATGCTTTCTAGTTCCAATCTAAGCAAAGTTTGCACAATGGAAACTAGATTGACTCCGCTAGGATATAGGTGTTCGGTGAGATTGACTGATTGACGTATATGTATGACATATTCCAGAAATCCCTACCAGTGGGGATTTTAGTTTTTTTCCAGAAATCCCCACTGCTACGACGTAGCATGTCTACAACGTAGCAGTGGGGATTTCTTATAGGTACTTAGGTATACATTTTTTTTAATTTCCTTCCAGGTATTCCAGCCACTCTAAACTACATAGACCTAAGCGACACGTCTCGTTCGCCGGAACTAAAGCCGTATCCCTCGCTGCGTGAGGGTCGGGACCTGGTCTCCGTGTACCGGACCCGGGCTGATGAGTGCGGCAGGCTGTGGGCTGTCGATACTGGACTTTTGGAACTGCCAGGTAGGTACCTAGTACTGGTCATTCTATTCTACGAATATTATGTCAAAGTCTAGACATACGCCAGACGCCTGTAAAGGCAGATCACAGATCATATAATACCCTGGACTAGCACATACGCTCCTTTTTATCCCAGAAAATTAACATAATCAATCGGGACGCGAATGAATTCGTTTTAACTAAAACCAAGACGTGTTTTAGAGCCAAACATTCCGCTGCTTCATGTATCTCTTCTCTATCTATCTATCTATCATCAATATATATAAAACTCTTTTGAAGCTGACAGAGAATCAACGCACAGCCTAAACTATAAGTCCTAGAGGTATGAAATTTGGAGGGTAGTATCCTTATATAGTGTAGGGGTGCACTAAGAAAGGAATTTTGAAACGTCACACTCTAAAGGGTAGAACGCGAGCAACGCCGCGGGCGACGGCTAGTACTATAAAACTGTAAAAAAGCCAAAAACTTAAATTAAAGATATGGATAAACTAAATAATGCAGATCTACTAAATAAACGATTCTGATTCCGAAAATCGAGTTTGTCTGTTTGTTTGTTTGTTAGCGGATCACGCCTAAACTACTGGACCAATTGCAATGAAACTTATACCATTCGGAAGCCCTTTTTCCGGATTGAAACATAGGCTTTATTTTATTGAAATCAAAGACGTGGATTCTGAGATAGGTACAGCTTGACTTTTCTAAACCAAAAGCCGCCTTTGGCACGAGGTTTATCGTATGCTGGTTGACAGATATTTTAGTGGAAAGTTTCGCACGCGTTAGTAATTATGTTGCAAAATTGCCTATGGTGTAGGTACGATAATTTATCTGGTGTTGTCCACAGTAAACCCAGTCCAGCTTCAACAGCCAGCGATCGTTGTGTACGACCTCAGTACCGACGAGCAAATCATGAGGTATCAGCTCAAGCAGTCTGATGTACCGGCCAACAACACGCCCACAGGTAACAGAACTTTTTTGTTATGACATCCGTTTCGTAACTAGTGATATCTTTTGAAAACTACGCGGTTACACGACGCGATATATGAGCTATCTTGGACTATCACCTAATATTTAGGTACTTATCGGAAAGGCTTGTATTAAAACTAGATTGCTGATAGAAAAGTTATTTCGGTACCTAGGTACATTTTTTTGTAAATACTTTCTTATAATAGGTAGGTACATAGTAACACCCAGACATAGAACAAACAATGTTTGTTCACAGTGGGGATCGAACCCACGACCCACAGCACGAAAGGCAGAGCTATTAGCTGTGACGCCTGTCTGTCTTTAATCCTATCCTACTATAATACTAAAACGCGAAAGTTTGTGTGTATATTATTATGTATGTTTGTTCCTCTTTCACGCAAAAACTATCCTATTTGGATGAAACTTGAAATTGTCGTCCGTGACCTGGATTAACAATAGGCTACTTTTGATCCCGGAAAATCGGATGAAGTCGCGAGCGGAAGCTAGCCATGAAATAATCCTGCATATATTTGTAACGTTCTATTCTCAGGTCTTGCATCAATAACCATAGACACAAGCAACGGCTGCGCTGACGCATTCGCGTACATCCCGGATCTGACCACGTTCGGCATAGTGGTGTACTCGCTGCGAGACAATGCCAGTTGGCGGGTAACGCATAGCTACTTCCACTTCAACCCGGCCGCTGTCAACCTCAATATTGCTGGTAAGACGCATTAGGGGGATTCGCGTTCTGTCTGCATTAGCACTTTTATTTTAATAGTTTTTCTTGTGTTATTGTGAGTATTGTTGTTAAATTTTGGTGCAATTTTAACCAATAATCCTTGAGGTCGTAATATAAAGTGTGAGCCAATAAAAGTGCATAAAGTTTCCCTAAAATGATAGAATTCCTTTTCGAGTATTGAAGGGAAAATCCACCATTTTGCCTTGAAAACAAACGACAATCGACTTGATGAATGACTTGACTAATATTATTTCAAATATCTCACTTGACACTGGAAAAATTGTCTGTCGAAATGACGGACAGATGCCATAAATAGAAGAAGGAGAAGAAGACGTAGTAGAGTTAGGTCTACGTCATTAGACTCAGATCGCAAATTAACACCTAAATTCAGAGAAACAGATCCTATACAGACAGAGACCCGAGCCACTCAGGTATACGCAGGGTCAAAAACCTGATTCTAAATATTTTCACAGGACACCGCTTCCAATGGAGCGACGGAATCTTCAGCATAACCCTAGCTCCAGGCTCTGGTTGTCGCGCTGCGTACTTCCATCCACTTATTAGCACGCAAGAGTTCGCCGTCAACACTTGCGTACTTAACAATAGCACTGCACATACTGATCCTGACTACTGGACTAGATACGAGGTACAAAAGTATATTTACCTTAAGCCTCGAGAAATTCACTCACTTTCTTCCTCATTTTCCTAAAGTAGTGGGTTAAACCCGGGCGATTACCGATGGATTTTTGTATTGGTACGCAATGCCGTGTTCTCATAATGTTCAATTTTATAAGCGAGAAACAGAAAAGGATCTAGTGTTGTGCCCTGTGGTATACGAGTACCGCTTGAATATTGATATCTGAGGATTATACAAAAGCTATGGATAAACACGTAGAACAAAAGTCATCTCCAACCCTGCGCCCATTTTGGGCATGCTTTTTAGGTCAATAAGTTCATTTCCACTCAGTTCTATCATATCAGTTGCCTAAGTAAAGTTCATTCCTTCTTGCATAGCTACCTACTAACTTTTATTCTGCATTTTTTTACTTGTTAGTCCCAGATGTCAGAACGCCTGGTGTGTCCAAAATATTAACACTTTCTACAGATACTAGGTAGCCACGGCCTCAGCGTGGCAATTGCTTGCCTTCTTTTTAAGTAGGTAGCCTACTCGTAATAGTTCCATAATATGATGTCCGTCACCAGCACCATTTGTTTTTACAATTTTCATCACATTTTCTACATCTTTCTCTAGTTTTTCTGTGGTCCCATGCTCAAAAACTGTTTCTTTCTACAGATAGTAGGCGAGCGCGGCAGTGACACGCAGTCGACTATGCATGACATGCATCGCTCCGGCGTGACATTCTACGCCGACATCGGCGGTGATGGCGTAGCTTGCTGGAACACACACAGACCATTGAACCCGCAATCATTCTATCTGCTAGCCAGTGATGATGACCGGATGAGCTATCCTTCTGGTAATATCTTCCTTTCTTTTCTTTTTCATCTAGAAGTCTGCCAATCATTTCTTTCTCTTATTCTGCCTTCTGATAGTCTAATAAACAATTAATAGGTGGAACAGACACCGATTGTTGAACACACTCTCATTCTATCTCCAGTGATAATTAAATATTGTCCGTTCTGGTAAGATTTTCCTCCCTTTCCCCTTCTTTTCTTTCAATTACTCAATTGGCTATAGGTATAGCTTTTTAGGAGATGTGATCTATCTTGAGGTACCTTCTTGATGTTCTAGGTTTCTTCTATTCTAATACCATCGTTTGTTACAGATATCCACGTGACCGGTGACGAGGTGTGGGTGATCACAAACACACTGCCAAGATTCGGATACTCCAGGCTAGACCCCAATCAGTACAACTTCTATGTTTACAAGTGAGTTTTGGTTTTTAACCTAAGTATATTTTTTGTCATAGATAGACATAACATAATATGTGGGTGCTGACCTGGCGTCTAGTGAAACTCATGAAAAGCTTACCCCACGTTGGGGCGCCAATTTTGTATAAAATTAGTCATTAGGTAAACTAACGATGTTTTTTGAACGGATAGTCAAAACTTGAAATACGAGAACGAGATTAGCAGTAATTTTTTGCTAGAATCATATTCTTTGGTTTTAAATATGCCGTTGTTTGTTCCAGGGCCAACGTTCAAGACGTCATATCAGGCACGGTTTGTGAAGTCGATTCGAATACTCCAAGCCAGCCTCCAGTACAACCAAGTACTCAACGACCGTCTTCATCTAACTTTCGTCCTCCTTCGAACAATCATTATCAGTCGTCTACCTACAATAAATATAATTAGTTAACTTTTCATGTTTTTTATCTTAATAAAGTTGATCATCTTTTTTTATGAGAGTTGTATTTATACCTCGTACGTACCTAGCATGTAGGTACCAAAGAATATGTAATAAGTAGTTCCTACGTAAGAAGAAGCGGGACTCCGATTCTACCAAAATTACACACTGATAATCTCGTTTTGTATGAAACAAGATTAAAATTTTGACCCCCCTTTCATACATTGTTCGTTTTTCGAAAGCACGAGTCTAGTTCGAGGTAGGTACCTACGTGAAATGAGGAGGTTGATTCTTGTGGAAGTCTATGGAGTGGAGAAGGCAGCAAAGGAATCCTACAGGCTGATAAAGTGATGATGATGATCTACTTGGATTAGTGTAGGTAAACTTTTTTTTCTTTTTACTCTATGGTGATATTGGTGATCGATGATCACCTTTTAGGAATGCATAATATTAAACCTCTTTTTTCTTTTTCTTTTGCGCTCACTGACATGACAGAGATGACGGCTTCACCATAATAAATCAACTTTTTCGCCAAAACATGCAATTTTATCAATAATTAACTAATTTACAAAAAAAATGTACTAACGCCTCATTCTTCAAGCATGGAGAAACCCAAATCCAAGGTGATAAAGTCAAAATCATCAAATAGCGCAATCACAACTAAATCTGACCGAAAAAGGAAACCAGAAAGTTATCGGAAGAAAAGCAAAAGCAGCGCCGAGTTTCAAACGCTGGTGAAGAAGAGAGGTGTTTATGTGGAGAATAAACATACTAAGTTGCCTTTGGACGAACGAGGTAGGTATTGTTTCTTTTATTCTTAGTTCAATACTACGTAGTCGTAAGTAGGTATATAGTGTAGGTACCTAACTAAAGTTTATCTTGAGAGTTCATTGTACTCTTGCAGAGAGAGCTGACTCGATGGCATGAATTATTTGGGAGAAATAGTAGAATGGGCCTCCTATTTCATCCCTAGAATAAAAATCTTGATTGTATAAGATCCAGATATCTCTTATACAAGTCAAGTATGAGCTATCTACATTTTAGTATGACCTAGTTATTTTTTTTTTCAGCTACCGAGTCTAAAATTGATGAGGTTCAACCCGTGAAGCCTCCTCCGAGACCTCGGCCCGGCAGCAAACGCTTCCTAGCCTCGGTTTTGTCAATACTGTCAAAATCTACCACCGGCACTCAGTATCCTGACGCTGCAGACAATAAAAAGGTCAGAGCTAAAATGAAACCTCTTAAAGATGACGTTCCCGCGGAAAGCGAGAAGAAAAAGAAATTAAAGTTCAAATCGAAAATACTGAACGAAACAAATAACCAAGTCGATAAGTTCGAAGTGCTGCAATCTAAGAAGGAGATTATACAAACGCCGTCGTTGTACTCCGAAAGAAGTTACAAAGAAGATATCAAATGGTCCGATCTTCCCAGACTCGTGAAGCTGGAAGATGAAGCCAACGAGAGCAATGCTAACAATATCAGCAATTTAGTTAGAGAAGTTACCGAAGGACGGAAGATTAAAGAGAAAAAAGTTAAAGTAATCGACCCTGATCCACCTACACTAGTGTCAGAGCATAAAGATGACAAGAAAATATACAACTTCTTCGTGGATCTCCTCGAGACAACTTTCAGCGTTTACAACTTGAAAGCGGAGTACGAAGCTACACGGATACCCAGCGCTTTATCCTCTAAAATAGCACTGGAAATGGACGAATCTGTAGCTAGAAAGCTGAACGTAGGAACAGGCACATTAGACGTCACCCATAACCATTCAAAACACTTTTACTGCATTAAAAACGATGAAAACCATTGGAATGACGATAAATTGATAGACTACTTCCAGCCTGCTTCATGCACGAGAGATAGAGAACTACCGCTGAAACCAGCGAAGCGGCAAAGATTGAACACAGAATCATTCTCATTCAACAGAAGCAAGCCAACGCCGGCGCCTCAGTCAAAAAGCGCTGTGATCACAAAGCGCAAGTCTTTCTACAAAAAGAACAAAAAGCAGGATCTCCTCAACATTTTGAAGGAGGAGCTTAAGATGGACCACGTCTCGTTCGAAGAGCCACGAAACCTATACCAGGCTCTGAGAGTTATGGCTAAGAACAAACGCAAACAGAAGACCATTCGCTTCGATAGATCAACGAAGGTGAAAGAGGGCTACAAGCCCCCTGAGTGCATGCTAAAGCGCCGCAAAGTAATATCTCCGAGCACTAAATCCAGCTCGAAGTATGAAAACGAGTATTTGCGTTCAACAGGGTCGATATCTCAAAAGTTCTCCGAAGTTAGCGGATATACACGCGACGTACGTACAGAGCTATCGAATCATTCGCTCGAGGTGTACGGCTTCGACTACGAAGTTCCATACAGAAGAGCAGAGAAGAGAGAGGAAATATTCCTGACGTATCACTCGTCTCCCTCTGCCAGCGATCATGAGGACCATGACATGCTGAAGGTAGAAGGAAGCAGTAGCACGATCAGGGATTTTAATGAAATGG
Organism: Eulithis prunata; assembly: GCA_918843925.1. Taxonomy (NCBI): domain Eukaryota; kingdom Metazoa; phylum Arthropoda; class Insecta; order Lepidoptera; family Geometridae; genus Eulithis; species Eulithis prunata. The sequence goes on from OU974028.1 coordinate 1,417,145, forward strand.
AAATTTTATGAGTGGTGCTGGTGACTTGTAAGAATGAGGCGTAATAAAAAAATTGAATAACTAATCATTCATTCATTTAAACATCACGGAATCTCAGCATGACCGTTCTAGACAGCAGTTTTTGTACGGAAGGGTACCTACTACCTATGTAGGCTAAAATGGAAAATATACCCGTCAGACAAAAATAATGACATGACAGGCGTCATGGCTCAGTCGGTAGTAGCTCTGCCTTCCGTGCTGTGGGTCGTGGGTTCGATCCCCACTGAGGACAAACATTTGTGTGTTATAAACATAGATGTTTGTTCTGTGTCTGGGTGTTTCTATGTATTATAAGTATGTATTTACAAAAAAATGTATGTATGTATTCTATCAGCCATCTAGTTTCCATCGTACAAGCTTTGCTTAGTTTGGGACTAGAAGGCGTTGTGTTAAGTGTCCGTGAATATTTATAATTTATTTATAAATCCCACTAATATTATAAAAGTCTAAGTTTAGATGTTTAGACTTTTAGATATTTGTGTTTCAATCCTACTGCAACTACTTGTTAGATTTGGATGAAACTTGGAATATTTTATAGGTAGTTCGTAACCTGGATTAACACGTATAGGCTACTTTTTATCGCGGAAAATCAACAAGATCAAACGGGACGCGGACGAGGTCGCGGGCGGAAGCTACTAATAAATAAATATTCTTCGACATTCACACAGCGCCCTCTAGTCCCAAACTAAAGCTTGTACTATGGAAACTAGATTGCTGATAGAATACAGAATACTACCGTCGAATATCGGCCATCGGCCGAACAGGGGGTCAATCGCGCTAAGTTGTAACGGCTCACCGGTCACTGTTACTGCCACGTTATGGCCGATAAGGTCGATTTTCACAGTGAAAATCGGCCGTAGCGTAGGAGTAACAGTGACCGGTGAGCCGTTATAACTTAGCGCGATTGACCCCCAGAATTGTCTGCAGTTCCAGAACTGTCTGGCTCAAGGTACAAGAGCACTTTTATATACCGTTACATATTATATAGTTTTATATATACATCAAGATCTACTTGGTTATTAAATAACAACACCGATTAATACAATATTTATGTATTAAAACATTCACTTTGTTCCTCTATGTAGATATGAGGTGTCTCAAAACATGTCTTGTTAACCACGAAAATGACTAGGTATGGAAATATTCTAGAATTACGCATACGCATTAAATACTCTAGACTAAAATTCCGGACGTGCTCTGTGAGCTAATGCAATTGCACCATAGGCGGAGGTAACTCAAAGAGTAGTCCATATGCTTGTTTCATCAGTTTAACAAACATGTTCTTAGACACCTTTTTACATCTTGTGTAGTTTAGATACCTAGTTAATCTTTGGTTGTATACCTACTTATGTAAAAAAATCCATTACATATGCTTATAATATAGGTATTAGGTACCTAATACATGTACATACATCAAATAATTTAAAATACAAATATATGAAAAGCTAGTACATACATGGTAACAATACGGAATAAGCATGTAAATGCGTGTTTCGACTGAAAACATTCACAATATAACCGTCACAACACAATCCTTACAAACGATTCGTTTTTACAATCAAGAAAACCCTTAAAACCATCTGCACAAGATCCAAAATGTCAAACATGCACAAGGTTTGTCGGTGGAAACGCAAATCGATATCTTCACAGAGTTGTGCATGTTTTATTGTGAATGTTTTGCAATGGAAACGTACGGTTAGAGACCATCGATCTATAACTGAAAGCCCCTCTCCTCTACTAACAGCGTTTATTACTAGACTAGTTATACGCCAACATCGATGCATCAAACTGGCGCACATATCATTTTACCTACGTTGCACGAAGACGTTGCATACAGAGGAGATATCACGAACAAATCTGACAGTCGCCGCGTTAAGCTTTGGTCTCGCGATCGTAAAGCACAACGCTGCAGTGTGCAGCATGCAGCATGCAGCGCCGGACACATAATTGTATAGGAAACGTCTAGTAGGTATGGTCTCTTGTTAACGTTACACAATAACCCTTGTCAGTATAGCAATAATTGCCTACTCAATAAATAAGTAATATTTCGCTTCGTATGATGATTTTAACAGAACCATGATTTTAACAGAGCCTGTTTAGGCTTAACATACTAGTTCCAGGACACCCTGTATTTATGATTAAAGTGGGGTTTTCAGTTTTAGATGAGAGTATCTACCTACCCTCGAATTCATAGACGATGTAGAGGCTCCTCTAGCCGAATTCAAACACTAAGCGGACTGTTCAACCTCTGCGGGATGATTGATCTTCTGATAACATCAGAATCTGACAAATTATCTAAATCTCAGTTTACCGTTAGCTGATTTGATATGCTACCATTTTCGCCATTTTTTTATTGTAACTTGATTTTGATGGTATCAGAAAGGCATTGAAACAGCCCTAGACACAATAAAAAGAAGACGAAGAAGATAGACAATCAGAGAGCTGTTACGAATTCGGGGGTGTATTTTACGAAGTCCGTTTGGCTATGCTTGTAGTTGTGCATACACATACACATTCTACGCTCCCTCTTGTTCTATCTCGATATGTCAGAGTGCAACAGACTTTACGCACACAAACATAACCAAACAGTCTTCGTGAAATAGAATATCTACACAAACTACACACATATAAGTTTACACTAATAAATGCCATATTCTAGGAAATACATTTAAGTTGCCTAAATCAGCTACTTTCAATAAGTAGATATTTTCGTCTAAAATCTAAATGATGTTGTAGTAAAAAAATGCTCGCGACTAGCCACGGTAAAAATCCTCTCAAGATCTCAAAGTCAATTAAGTTTTATTCAGTAATATCAGTTTGAGTATTACTTCTAATTAGCGCTCTCGTATCATCAACCCAAAATCCTTTGGAGTTGTGCTGGCTGGGGTGAGATCAGCAGGGGGACAATACACCCCAACGCAGGACGTCAATACAGATCTCATTCCCCCACGACGAATTAAAATTAGAATTAGTAGTCTCGTATTACTCATTGGTTACAGATGTGAGTAGACTAAACGTTTATTATCTTTTGATGTATGTCTTGAGTGTGGCAGTTATACTGTTATTATGAGACGCATTCGCCATCTACATTAGTCAAATGTATTTCGCATTTGTCAGCTAAAGCCGTCGCTACATAAGAAATAAATAATGTCCCTGCTTACCTACAATCTACATAACTTAAAATTATACATGATAACTTCGTGTGATGACCAAAATACTGAAGCCTGAATGGTACTAAGAATCAGCCATGCCTAAACTCTTCTTCTTCTTCTCTTCAATAATGGCCTGTGTCCGTCATTTCGACAGACAATTTTGCCAATGTCATGTGTTAAAATTGTAATAAATAAGTCAAGTCAAGTCATTTGTCAAGTCGGCTGCAAACACTGATCCGGACTCTAAAAGCCACAAACCAAGAAGTTGAAGTTGAAGTTGACTCTTATCATAAATTTTTGTATGAAAATCTCAAATTCAACGTCTTGGTATATGGCTTTTGCAAACGTCGCAATTCTGTATGAAGATCTCTACTCAAATATGCTCGAGTAACGATTTCTGTATCGACATACGGGCCTAAAGGCCGAATACTGAAACGTCACTCAATTTTAAACACCACTTAAAATTACTCTGCCTCAGTTTGACATTACTCATTTGTAGAGATGGCAATAATTTAAGCATGAACTTAATATAAGTAGCGTTTGTGTTTTCCACCTTGTGTTAAATAATTGAGTAATAAGTTCATATAAATAATTCGTCTTCAGTATTTAGAAGACCGCTAGAAAACCTACTTTAAATAGAAAACCTACTTTAAATATTAAAAAAAATACAATTTTTGGCAAGTAAACAGAGTAAGATAAACTGAGATCTTTCCATAGCTGAATAAAAATAAAACATGCAATTGTTAGATACAATACTGTTTTATAAATTGTTCTATGGGCTAGATAGACTACACACAACCACATGCTTAGTGGTGTTTTGTATGAGTTAAGGCCTATTCACACCGACGCAGTATATGCTACCCAGCGCAGTAACTCAATCTGCTGTTGGAACCTAGTCTTAGTTGAGCTTTTTGTGAAATAGCTTGTCCGGGGAAGTATTACCACCGAATTTATTTCTGTCACTAAGCAGTGATCCTGTCTTCCGGTTTGAAGGGTATGGGTTCCCGTGTAACTAGAGGCATGCGTCTCAGAGTGATTGACAGAGTGCATTGCTTCACAGACTACATTCTCTATGGACTTGCTCTTTTTAGAGGTAACCACTGAAGACCATTGAGATGTTAGATTAATTTTCTCTTAAAAAAAATACCCGCGGTTTCGTGCGGTATTCGAGTGGAATTTACCGCTACCGCGCTTGGTAGCGAATATCGCGTGAATCCAAATAGGCCCTAATAAATGCCCTTAGTAGGTACTTAAACAGTAAAATCCAGCATTGTCTGTTCTGATCAGATCATGGAATGCTAGCTGTTGTGTGCTATGTAGTTAAGCCATCAGTGACGGAGAATCTACGTAAGGCACCACTGCCCTTGACACAGGTCTTCCGAACTCATGTTTATAGGTAATAACCAAAATCTTCCGCGGCATACAAACCAAGATTGTATGCCCTTTCTTTGTTTCAGTAACTTCAATGTTTATGATCGGATATATAGATAAAAGTGGGATGTCAATCCTCGAAGTGAAGTTATATATTTTCATCGGTTCAAACTTTGTCAAATCCAACTGCCCGTCAACAAACGGTTTGTAGTAAACGCTGACACCACCACTCTGGGTTCCAACGAAGAATATATCTCCGTAGATCTGCATCTTTGTGATGTATTGTAACAGTCCCGTGTGCCGTTTTTGCTTCATACGTTCAAGTAGAATGTAGTAGTGTCGCCAATCGATATTCTCCAGCATATTATGTTGGTACAAGCAGTCCATTAAATTGGTGACGGATGCTAGAGTGAACTTGCGGTAAACCTTCTTGTTCACATACATGTACATGTTCTCAGTCATGGTGAGGATGTATAAACATCCACCGGTGTACCCTAAAGCACCGAGCCCTTCGGGGATGGTCTCGATGAGCGGCTCTGGGAGATCGATCCGGTGTGGTCGTTTATCGTTGTCTACATGGAATGCAAATAGCTCGTGATGGAATGTCGAGTAGAAAACTGTTCTGTCTCCGACGATAAATAACTTAACACCTTCAATTGTTACTTCATCGTCTTGGTGAGTGTTGAGAGTGAGGTCCGAGCTCCAGTCGTGGTGGGGCTTGTTTACAATATGGAGAGTAGCATTTAACTCGAGCATGACTACAATATCTTCGAACTCGATTAAAGAGATGTATTGTCCCATGAAACCCCTGCGCCTCGCTTCTCGTAACGTTGAAAGTCTGTGATATACAACTCTGGTTCTTTTGTGGATCATAATAAGACCTTTTTCTTGGATTACTGCGCTCCGCATCTCCTCGTCGATCGTGTCGCTGTGACAGAACTCATCTATAGATTCACTGGCGGACGCTAACTTTGGCCACAGAGACAGACTACGGTACATCTCAAACCAGCTGGTTATATCCGGTGTCTTCCACATAGCTCGCTCGGAGACCTTGAACTCGCGCTTACAGAACTTCTCCCATAAGGAATCCTCTTTAAGAATAAAATCTATAATTTCCTTCCATCTTACGCAAACTTGACGGCACCGCACAATGTCCACAGGAGGTAGGTACTTGAACAGCACGTAGTAAATATCCACGGGTAATATAGATATTGATGTTGCAGCGGTACTGCCTGAATCTTCAATATCCATCATGAAAACTAGTAAGTCTTTTATTTCACTTGAAGGTAGTGGCACCTACCCTATATCGATTGGTTTTAGTCAATTTCTTTTTATTTGCCACTCACTGGAAACATTCACTAGCTTGAGATGGACTTCACCACGAAAATTACTTAGTGTTCAGCGCATCATTTTGTTGAATTTCGTTGCGAATTAGCGATTAATACGACAGTAATTTGCGCGAAATAAAGTGCGATGCGAAAACCAAAATGACGACGACAGAGACGACATCGGCAGCCGAAAGCCGAGCCGGCAGGCAGGCAGCAGCCAATCCGTGAAAAAGAAGACGACGTCGTAGATAGAGTAGGTTAGGTTAGGTAGGTATGTAGAGACCACAGATACACATTAAATTTACATGACATCACAGATTATTTTAACTGTGCATGACATACATGACAATACGTAGGTACTCTCTTGTGTGAACTAGAGGGCGCTGCTTGGTGAAAGAAGGTGTTTCAAATGAAAAGAAAAGAAAACTCAGATGGACAGACAATACCATTATTTCCATGGACAAGACTAGACATTCGTCTGTCGAAATGACGTACCAGACGGAGGCCTTTTTTTTTTTTTTTTTTTTTATTAACCTATATCGTCCCACTGCTGGGCTAAGGTCTCCCCCATAGACTTAGAACATAGAAAAAAAATACTCTTCCATTAGATATAAGAAGAAGAAGCGATTTGCTTGGTTTGACTGACTGATGTTTTGGTTTTGTTTTTGTTTTCAAAAAGTTAACGAAACTCGCGAAGCGCGAAGCGAATTAGTGTTTCGATAAAACCACTGTGATAAAATAAAACTCAAAAATGTCTGCATTCAAAGCGCTTAGAGACGTGAGCAATAATTTCGAGAACGATTTACGGCATGCCTCAGCCGATTTATACTCAGACAGATTAGGACGTAAGTTCGAGGATGCTATTGCGAAGAAAATGAAATATTTGACTTTATTCTCCTCCAAGCTAAAACTGTTGAATGCGGAACCTCTATCTGGTAAGTTACTTTATCATAACTCAAAACTAGACTCAAACAACGAGATCATGCCTTTTGCTTAGCCGCTAAAGGTTACCACAGGTATGTATGTAGCTACCAGTAGGCCAACCCATGTATTTACGTACTTAGACTGTACCAAGTATGTACCTACTTACGTACCTACTGTACCTACTTTACCTTTCAATAAGAAGGCGAAGTTATCTACTATCAACTTACTACTTTGCTTTATAAAGATGGCTGTACATTACGTAGGTTCGTACCTAGGTTTCTTAGGCCCATAAGCCGATACAGAAATCGTTACTCAAGCATAGATTTGAGTAGAGATTTTCATACAAAATCTAATACCGCGTTCACACTATGCCATTGCGGCTGCCGGCATGAATGCCGCGATTAATTCCGGAATGATTGCCACAGCAATATCGCCTTTATTCCTACACCGCGTTCACACATGCCCATGCCGCTGCCCGAATTATTGCCGCGATTAATTCCGGAATTATTGCCACAGCAACATCGCCAAGTTCATGCCCTAGCTCTTTGGTGAGAATAAAGGCGATGTTGCTGTGGCAATAATTCGGGAATTAATCGCGGCATTCATGCCGGGCATAGTGTGCACGCGCTTTAAGCATGGCTGCTGATCAGTGCTTGCGCAGTAAATCAGCATACAGGCCCTAGATTGTTTAGAGCAAAGAGGCTACTTTTCCCCCTCTTACCGTACTTGTTATTCACAGCGAAGAGGCTACTTCTTCCATTTTTAATATTTTTTTTTTTCCAACGAACTAAAATGCTGTTGTAATCGTCTGACGATTGCTGACAGCGTTACCGGACTACTGGTGAGTGCTGAAGGCTCTCGACCATATCAAATAGTTTAGTTGGCAACAAACGCAAGGGCACCACTTAGGTATGGACCTCGGCTTGGGCTGTTGCCAGATTAGGAGGGAAATGATCGGAGAGGCCATTTTTAATGTATTGGTTACTTGTTACTTTTTTATAGCCACAACACAGGTGCAAGAACGGACCAATGAGCACACATTAGAGGAATACGGAGACGCAGCAGCACAGAAAGTACTAGAACAAGTCAGGACAAAGACATTGAACCAAACCCAAGCAGTACAGACACTGATCACAACCCCTGATAGCAATCTTGATGCCGACCTCATTGAGAGAAAAAAGTAAGATTTTTTTTTTAAATCTTTTATTTTGTGAGGACTTTGGAGTCGCTTAGCGACTGTGTCAGCCCTGTTATAACTTTATTGACAGTCATCACAGCTCAGTCGGTAATACCTCTGTGTTGTGCATTCCGTGCTGTGGGTTGTGGGTTTCATCCCCACCGAGAACAAACATTTGTGTGTGACAAACATAGATGCTTGTTCTATATCATTGTCTGAGTGTTTCGAAGTGTTATAAACAAATAGGTTTGTATTTACAAAAAAATTTACATTATATAAGATTTCTATCAGCAATCTAGTTCCGATGGAGCAAGCTTTGCTTAGTTTGGGACTAGAGGGCGTTGTATGATATTTTCAAGAATATTTTATTTACATAATGTGTTTTAATAATAATAAATAAATAAATATTCATGGACACCTAACACAACGCCTTCTAGTCCCAAACTAAGCAAAGCTTGTACGATGGAAACTAAATGGCTGATAGAATACATACATACATATTTTTTTTGTAAATAGATACTTATAATACATAGAAACACACAGACACAGAACAAACATCTATGTTTATAACACACAAATGTTTGTTCTCGGTGGGGATCGAACCCACGACCCACAGCGCGGAAGGCAGAACTACTACCGACTGAGCCATGACGCCTGTAATAACTTCATCCATATTCCTATCTTGTCGCAATGAATGTACATGTGAGTCCTAAAAAAAAACCAATTACATTATTGGTTTCAGAGCAATAATACAGAGCCTTGCACAGTTCAGAGAAACAGAATGCCAGCTGAGATATCTCAACTCACTGCTGAAAGAGAGAGAAACGCAGTATAATTCGGTCAGATCAGAATGGGACCACATTGTTGGAGAGCTGAGGGATACTAAGGATCGGATGGATAGGAGTGAACTCGATTGTCGAGGCCCGTTGTATGAGTAAGTAAATAAATATTCTTAGACATTTAACACAACGCCTTCTAGTCCCAAATTAAGCAAAGCTTATACTATGGGAACTAGGTGGCTGATAAAACATATAATATATGCATTTTTTTATGTAAATATACTAATAATACATAGTAACACCCAATTACAATGAATGTCTAGAGTAATTTTGAACCGACTTCAAAAAAGGAGCAGGTGTTATTATATAATTGTATGTTTTGTTTCAGAAAGCTCAGTCGCCTAGTACACCAGCTAGAAGTAATGCGTTGGCTGATAGGTAAATTAGTTTGTGCGCGCGGCCCTTACGATTGGTTCGCTGATCCACACAATCGGCTAACAGCGCTTCCAGTCACACGACAACATAATACTGTTGATCTTTTTACACAATAAATATGAGTACTGTTGCAAATTTTACGTTTTATTTTTAAGTAGCCGTCGCCCGCGGCGTTGCTCGCGTTCTAGACCGTTTAGAGTGACTTTTCAAAATTCCTTTCTTAGTGCACCCCTACACTATAAAAGGATACTACCCTCCAAATTTCATACCTCTAGGACTTATAGTTTAGACTGTGCGTTGATTCTCTGTCAGCTTCAAAAGAGTCTTATATATATTGATGATGATGATGATGATGATGATCTCTGGGTTGTGGGTGCGTGAAGTCAAATCAGTGACTGTTTTAAATAAGATCTTTATTACTCTTATGAAAAGTTTACAAATAAATTTTAAATACACCATACATCATAACAATTAATGTTACAGAACTATTTGGAATGTGATTTGTGATTATTATGAAATGGCACTGCTTTCTGTCGAGGCTGGCATCTGTAAAAAAAAATGAAAAGCTAATGTTTGATTTCATTCAGTAAAAAATCACGCTTCTGGCCACGTGGTTCGACTGCATGGGTTCGATCAATCTGACGGTAAACTTTTTTTCCAGTTGATTCGACTACACAAGGATAATTTAGAATCAATAGTTTCTCGCGACCAGAGCAAAGAATTAATACGTAATACGTAAGAAGAAGCGGAACTCCCATTCTACCAAAGTTACACACTGAAAATCTCGTTTTGTATGAAACGTGATTCAAATTTTAGACCCCCGTTTCATACATTGTTAGTTTTTCGAAAGCACGAGTCTAGTTCGAGAGTTTCGCCAGTCTGACCAGAGGTTAGAACAGCGGGCAAGAAACTATGCGCTTTTTGTATGATCCTTGTTAAGTCCTTAGAAAGAAATGTAGGTACTCAAATGTTGAAGTTCCAGTAGGTAGGTACTTCGTACATTGGCTTGAATATGTACTTACATTAGACCAGCCTGTTGTGTGCCATTCCACCGTCACGCCAGGTCGCGAAGTACTGCTTGAAGATAGCCGGCTCCGTGTTCTGCAGGACCCTCTCAACCTTCACCTGATGATAAAAAAAACATAGATTAGATTAGAAAATTCTTTATTGCACTTAAAAAAAAATCGTACAGAGGCGAGTAAACATGCCTTTATAAAGGCTTATTTAGGCTACGGGGTAGGTATTCTCTACCCAGAGCGAAACTATGTGTTAAGTAGGTACCTAATCCTAGGCCCGTGTGCTCAAGCACTGATCTACACTCAGATTAGCTGAGTACAGATGCAGACGGTAATCGAGACTCAAGTTACGTTCTTATTCCTAAAACAACAAAATCTCTACTCAAGCGTTTTGCTAGGAAAAATGACAGATGAAATCTATGCTCAAGTAGGTACAGATTTCGATGCTTGCGTCTTATCGTGTCAAACTTGGTTGACCTCTCAACGTTTCGGAATCAGAGCTCGTTAAATACAAAGTTGTAGTGTAGCTCGCTTCGCTCGTCAACTCACCCAAGCCGGGTATTTCTTAGCGGCGAAGAACTCTTGCGCCTTAGCCATAGCTCCCGTCTTCTCTCGCTCGGTGGCTTGCTTGCCGATCCACACGTAGATGCTACCACTGATCGTGTCCAAGATGTACGCATCCTATTTAGAAACACAAGTCAATTTTACAACAAAACTAGCTGATACCCGCGATTACGTACACGTGCGAAACTTTCTACCAAAATATCTGTCACCAGCACACGATGAATCTCGTAGCATAAGGCCGCTTTTGGTTTAGAAGATCAAGCTGTATCTAAGAATCCAAGTGCCCTGTAAGCAATCTAGTTCCCATAGTAGTTACCTACCTACTATGGTAACTACTAACTAGAAGCTTGTAGGTACCTACAAGCTTCGTTTCATAAAAATTAAAATACTCTTTGCTTTGCTTAGGGTCGTATGCCGGTTTACCTACTGCACTGATCCGGACTCAAGCATAGATTTTTGTATGAAAATCTTTACTCAAATCTATGCTTGAGTAACGATTTCTGTATCGGCAATCGGCATACGAGCCTTAGTTTGAGGGCGTTGTGTGAATGTCAAAGTTTTTTTTTATTCCTTGGCAGTTCTCATAACTTCTCATAGAAATTATTGTTGTTATTATGTAGGCAGGTTTACCGTTTGCTTTAGTTGTTCCTGTCTAAACGGACGCTGGAGGGCAGTGACCTTCACTTTGCCAGTGCTGTCGGACACTTCTGACAGTTGAACTGATGCCTCTTCTTTCCTCTCGAAAGCCTGAAAGATAAACCAATTTTAATTTGACTACCTAACGGCTTTATCTTCTTCTTCTCTTCAGTAATGGCCTGTGTCCGTCATTTCGATAGACAATTTGCCAATGTCAAGTGTTAAAATTGTAATGAATAAGTCAAGTCAAGTCAATTGTCAAGTCGGCTGTCGTTTGTTTTGAAAAGAAAATGGTGGATTTTCTCTTCAAAACCTAACACGAATTTTCACATTCAGAAAAACCACTTTACACACATTTATTCCAATGGCTCATACTTTATGTTACGACCTAAGTATTATTGGTTAAAATTCCACCAAAATTAAACAACAATACTCACAATAACACAAGAAAAACTATTAAAATAAAAGTGCTATGTGTCGTTTCAAAAAATGTCAAAACTCGTGTCTCTAACGGCTTTATCATCATTATGATGATGATGATTGTTTTCCAGTTTTTCTTATTTCAAAGTCAAACTGTCAAACTGTCAAAAGAGTTCCTCAGAATTCCATCCTCCAAATATGACTCCAAAAATATGACAAATATGACCTCCAGTCCAAATATGACTTATGATTTGAAAATTTCGGATTTTTTATTCGGAAAAATGTGCACGACTGGATTTAAACCCACCACGTTGGTACCTAGTCCTTTACAATTTGTATTACCTAAGTGAGTTACCTGGTCATCTCCACCAGCTGACTCCTCCGGTACGAGGTCCTTAGATCCGGAGCCGAGAGCCGCAAAGAACTTCTGAACGTCCACATCGCTGGAGTATGCATCTGTTGACGAAAAACATAAATATACCACTGAAACCTTAAGTTGCGTTCACACTATGCCGCAGTCGGCAGGACGAGCATAGTGTGAACACGATCATGCCTGTCCCGGCTCCCGGCCCAAGTTCATGCCCTTGCTCTCTAATGAGAATAAAGGCGATGTTACTGTGTCAACAAGTCCGCGGCAATAATGCCGGCAGCGGCATGGGCATAGTGTGAACGCGGTATTTACATTTAAACTGGAAATCGATTATTTGGCTTGATAAGTTGAGCAAAAAAAAAACTAATATCCCCAATATCTCCTAAGTTTTCAGTTGTAAATGATTTGGGTAATGCAGGTAAAGCGAAAATGCACCTTCGCTCACTGTTTATTTTTCCCTCTAACCCCATCGGTGAAACGAACTTGGTGGGGATAAAAGGAATGACTAATGGACGTACGGTCAGTCAGACCTATAAATTATAATGGTTAATGGTGGTTTTTTTTATCGAGCGTATCTATTTTTGTTGGGGAGCTTTTTGCTTAGCTTTTTTATTGATTGACAGCCGTTGCGGGGCGTAAGTACCTAAGTATGTAATATAACAAAAATTACAGCAGAGCAAGTAGGTACTAAGCAAAAACATACCAAGAATTTCCACACGTCCTCGCCCCCTGTGATCCTGGTCCCTGACTTGGTTTGCGACAGAAACTGCCTTCAGTTTCTCCACGTTCTTGGCCTTTTCTCCCGTGAAGACGAGGATATCGGTGTCCTTGTCCAGAATAAACACGTCTCCTTTGTTCATTGAAGAGATTAGAGGGTCGACCTGAATAAAAATAACATCATTTAACCTCATCATCATCATCATCATCATCCACAGCCCGACTTCACCCATTTTACCTACCTTAGATGGAATATAAACTATTTCTAAGACTTTTAAATGTAACCGATGTAAGTTTGTATTAGTTTTGTGATTGTGAGCTACTAACCTCGCGTACTCTTACGTTCCTTTTTCCCTTGACTTGAAGCAGTCGTTTGGTAGCACCAGCGTTGGTGACGACGTGATTGAAGCCTGAAGGATTGCCTCCAGGCAGGTATGTCAGAGCTAAAAAAAATAATTTTAATTGAGCAGATCAATACCTAGTATATTATTGTCCCCTGATTGGAGAATGTGACTGATTCCACAAGCGCGTAGTTGGTGCGGGCTCTTTTTAAAATGAAAATATGAAAATCTCTACTCAAATCTATGCATAAGTGACGATTTCTTTATCATCATACGAGCTTGCTAAGTAGGTAACTAATACTCGTATGATAATTGCAAATTGGTAGGGTCAATGTTTCATGACGTCAGGAACTAGAAACAGTGGATGTACGGAGTTGCCTAACGAATACTAAATAGGATCCAAGGGCAGGTTGGACTCACAATTACACAGGGTAATTATGTTGTTATTTTCTGTAAGTAGTTATCCGTGTAGGAACCTAGGTACCGTTTTCGTACCTACTTAGGTAGATTGATTAGGTACGTGGAAGTGTCCCATACTGTAGTCACTAAGGAAAACCTCAGCAGGAAGATCGTTACACAACCTGAGTGTTCATGGGACAGGACTTAGCTGTTAAACTGTCATCTTCAAAACACTTACGACTTGAAAAGTATCCTACAAACTGCGGGCTTTCATATCCCTCTGTCTCTCTATGCTGAACAGCGGCTCCATTGAATTTGTCGTCTAGCCCCACTGTCAGGATAGCAGCCGCGCCTGACTCGTCCTGTGTAGATTCGCTGCCGATCCAGTAGTGGATATCCCAGGATAGGTTGTTTTTCTTATCCTTGTTTGTCTGGAAGAAGCAGTTACAATTTTCGTTTATTGATTTGTGTAGTAGACTCCACTAGCTAGGTAAGTAAATAAAAAGAATAATACCTAAAGTCACTGTTATTTTGGTTCATATTTAGTGGTAAATAAATAAATAAAAATAACAAATTACACAAACCTTGAGAACTATGTAGGAATCGCCCTTGTAGAATTTTCCGAAATCCTTTGCTGCTACTGGCATCGGTTCGAAGCTCTGCAATAATAAACATCAATAAATTATCTCTGGGTGACTAACATAAAAAAAAGATTCTGGGAAGTACACTCCATCCTAAAACATGTCTATTGCGTCTCGTTTATATCATAAGGCATGGGTAAAAAGTGCCCTGACGCTGTATAAATAAAGTGTGAACAAATGGGTAGGACAGGCACCTGGATTCTCCAAATCTCAACTCCAGCTTGTCTGCCGGCGTTGGCAAAGGCTGTGTGGACCCTCGCTTTGGTTCTCGCATCCTGAAAGGAACAATATAATATTATGGATAAATTCGAGCGTGTATTGTTTACCCTACTAGGCAGTGGGTTAGAAATAGTGGAGATTATAAAACACACGTAGATTAAAAATCGTTCAAACCATTTTCTAGTTTTACCTGATTTTCTATCGGATATTAACAAAAATATCATAGCGTTCTGAATAACTAATACTGCATCACAATCGTTGCATTGTCCGAGCTACACTGCGCGCTGCTGACAGCTCGTGCGCGTGCAGCGCAAAGAGTAATATTATGTAATACGTAGTTCCTACGTAAGAAGAAGCGGGTCTCCCATTCTACCCAAATTACACACTGAACATCTCGTTTTGTATGAAACGTGATTCAAATTTTGACCCCCGTTTCATACATTGTTCGTTTTTCGAAAGCACGAGTCTAGTTCGAGAGTTTCGCTAGTCTGGTGCAGCGTCACCGCACAATGTATCTAACATTTTTTTTTATAAAAGACAGCTTACATTAGAATTTGTCTTCCATAAGCACTTTATATTGGATGATGTACACTACCTTGTCAGTGAGAGAAGTGATGGGTCCCAGCGACTGCTGACGCACGGTGGTCCTCGCCACAGCGCAGGCAGCACATGTCAGCAGCACCAGCAACTTCAGATGACCCATCCTGTTACAACAAACATTTTTATAACCCATGGCATCGGAAGGTTAAAGAACAAAATGTCAAGCGACGTGGCTACAGATATACGAAAACAAGAAGCTTTTGACGGCAAAAAACGCGCTGAAAACTGAAATGTAATGTCACTATAGTCACAGAATATCTATGATTTAGTATGAAAAAAGTTCAGAAAACCTGCCGGTTTTTATGAGACAATGATTCCACTGCTGATTCGAAGTCAAGCATAGATTTTTGTGTGAAAATCTCTACTCAAATAGCTTGATGTTTTCAGCAGGCCTTCAAAATGATCGGTTTGGGTTACCTAACGAATGTGCTCACGCGTTCGTTTAAGCACAATTGTATCGTTTCATTTTCAGAGCGCCAAAGCAATTTTTAAACATGTATTTTTTTATGACGGCTGTCGTTTCTTAGTAATCGCCGTTACCTACCGTATGAGTAATAGGTACGTATCTATTACTCTATTACGATTATTTCCTTCCCAAGTATAACAACAAAGAAATCAAGGTGAACTCATTCGTTGAGCACAATGCCAATCCCACGATGGGTATGTTAGGTACTACGTAAATATTTTTATATTTTACCTTCTAGTACAAAGTAACCCCTCTACGTGTCTAATCAGTCTAGCATTAGTTTTTATATAAAAGGTTAAAATAAAATCAAAATTGTTGTATCTAATTGGGACGAAACCTAAAAATTTAAGTTATTGTTTCGCCCCAGTGGGACGAAATACCGGTAGTCGTAAAGTGGAATAACTCAAGAACTCAAAACAAGAAACCGCTTTACACGAAGGACCCAAGTTCTTCTTCTTCTTTTAAACCTATATGGCCAACTTCTTCTTCTTTTAAACCTATATAAACAACAATAGGTACCTACTCACAATAACACAAGAAAAACTATTAAAATAAAAGTGCTATTGTTGTTTCATAAAATGTCAAAACTCGAATCCCAACCCAAGTTCTATTTTCTAACTGATTTGACGTTTGAAAGAGTTCGTTCTACTTATGTACCTACCTATATAATTTTTTAACAGTGTACCTAAGACCTAACGTATATGGCCTGCAAAATAGCTCAACTTTCCATAGTTTTTTGTTAGTTAACTTAGGTATATCTACTACCCTGTCAAAAGTTCAAAACTAATCACGTTACAAACAAGACTAAGTAGGATGGTTGGGTTTGCGATTGGCCCCCTTTTGAACGTTTTGGTTTCGACGACTTTCGGCAGAACTAAAATTGACAGCCGAATGTTACTATAGAAACGGTGCATAACCTAGATGTAAGTTCAGTAGTAGGTAGGTAACTAGGTACTAACTTAATCACTTAGTTATAATTTTTATAAGACTTGTTTGTTTAATTTAAAAGGATTATAAAATATAAAATGAAAATTAGCGTTCAAATCCAAAATTAGCGTGAATACTGAATAGCCTCCAGCCATTGCAGCCGACAACTGTATCTAAAATTGTAGCAAAATAATGATAATGACAGCATACCTACTAATCTATCACAAATAATAAACACCGAGCTAGCCTCTCGACCTCTGAGTATTTCTTAATAACTGATTACGTTCTGCTAAAACATTAAATTATAACATGTTTTGTGAATATTTGAGTCACATTCGTCGACCATCCACATACTTTTTTCTAGAATCTAATAATTAATAAACTGTAGATAAATAAACGACACCCAAACAAATCGTGATAACAAACTGATCAGGAAGTTTTTCAAAAGTTTTGACTTTTAAAAAATATTTTTTGTTGACTTATGAATAAAATATATCAACCGACAAACCAGGTTGTTAGTTAAGAAAATATATTATACTAACCGTCCAATTAGGTGGACAGCGTGGTTGGTCGGTTGGTAATAGACGATTTTTTCTGCTTATTTTAAAAATTTTAACCAACAAAAAGTATTATCCAGCAGTATGGAAGCTTATTACCCAAAAATTTTAACCAAAAAATATATTATCCAGTTGTAAAGAAGCTTATTTCAGTTATTACCCTTCAGTGGATGGTACGTTAAACTAAACGTATAGCATATTTACAAGAAAATATCCGCATTTTATCGAAACGTTATGTGATAAACCTAATATGGTTTTGATTTAGTAAGTGGTAGGTTAGCGCCATTGACCCCGGTCGAGGTCTAACTAACACACACGAAATAAAAATAGGTGATTTGGGCTTATGTTATGTATTTTTATGGCACTTCTAAGAACATTATTTTATTTTTTCTTTGTAAGGAGTGCACATAGAGTAATTTCACAGTAATTTACATTGAAGCAAAGTACTTCTTTGTCAATTTCACATTTTAGGCATGCTTCATTGGCATCTTTCGTTTGGGGTAAACAGCTTTTTAGACAAATCTCATTTTTAGGTATAATGAACTCATTGGCATCTCGCGTTGGTAACTGGATTAAAAGGGATATGTTTGAACATAAAGAAAATAATACTTACGTAAATAGGTGTATAATTACCTATAGGAAAATCTAGATAAAAGTTACGCATTGTAAGCATAAGTTTTCATCTAAATCTTTGCTCAAATCTCTTTTCAATCTTTGCTAAAGTATCAAGTCCAACTTAAATGCTACGTAGGCCTTAGTTTATCTAGATATCCACTCGTATTAGGTACCGACACTATAATATCAACTTACCTACGGGTTTATTTCACTAATCTTAAGTTCTAACTTGAACTACGTGCACTACTTAACAGAGCGCGAACACAACTAACTTGACCGCTACCGACAAGTGGTTGATCAATGAGTCAAATGTCACCGATGAAACTGGTTTATAAGCATTTTATAAGCAATCAATGGGATGTTTGTATGAGCCCGCGACTTCACTTTCATTTTCATTTTGTACTTCATCATCATCGTCATATACCGTCCGGTTTCATACACTGCTGGGTATCCTTAAGCCATCCATTATCCTACTTCCTATTTAATATTAAAAACGCGAAAGTTTGTACGGATGTATGGATGGATGTATGTTTGTTCCTCTTTCACGCAAAAACTACTGATCCGATTTGAATGAAACTTGTAATATATATTGTCCGTGACCTGGCTACACATATAGGCTACTTCATCCGTCTAATATTATAAACGCGAAAGTTTGTAAGGATGTATGGATGGATGTATGTTTGTTCCTCTTTCAAGCAAAAACTAGGTAGGTACTGATCCGATTTGAATGAAACTTGGAATATATATTGTCCGTGACCTGGATTAACACATAAGGCTACTTTTTATAACGGAAAATCAACGGGATCATCAACGACGAAACTTAGAGCCTAGTCTGACAGACTACAACTTTTAAAGCTTTTGTTATTGCATTCTTTGGTCGGGTATTAATATACATTTATTACATCGACATACATCATAAATGATTCAAGCAGGTCAATCCTTTATCTAGGCTGGTATTCTTAGAACTGGCTTGAGGAAACCTCTATCAATCATCTATTTTTTAGTGTTGGTATCATAATTTTGCTAAAACCTGCCCGTTTATTGAGTAAATAAACGCTAAAGTGTATTTAGCCCTTGATGATGAAGGCATTGATGTACTAAATCATTGTTAAAAGTTGAGATTGATTTATCAAGGTAGGATTTTTTTTTTAAATTTTTAATTATTTTTTTTGATTAAATTGTGCATTTTTCTCTGACTATAGGTACCTTGCCATACTTTTAGTTGACTTAGACTCTTTTAAATTTGTAAGTTGAAACTAAAATTTTAAAAACTGCCGGTGAGAAATAGCAGTTATTATTACTTTTAGCTTGTGGTGCGAAACAGCGCTACACCCTGCAAAGAACCGCTCATAACTTTTTTCAAGAAACGTGTTTCTTTATCTCTTGATGATGATGATATGTTTAGGACGGTCAATTGATAGAAAAGAAATACAGGGAACTAACTAATGTTATTAATATTGGCTGGTTTAATCAAGCTTGGCGTATTTCTGCTAAATACTTTTGTTTACAACAATAAATTAATGAGGGTTATTCTCGTTAATCTGCTAAATGTTATTTAAATTCAAAGAACTTTGATAATATGTAATCAATAAGTTAGTAGGTATATACTTAAGTTTTACTACGTACGATTATTAAGAAAACTGCTTGTAAACAAAATGTAAAAACAACTTGGACATTTTACACAACGCTATCTACTCCTAAGCAAGTTTAAAACGGCATCTGTCTGTAGCAATCCTTTAAAGGTGCTGGTTCGATTTCAACGCCGCGTGACAATAAATGCTTGTACCTATCTTTGTTAGCGCTTGTAGCTAGAAGACCAATCACACTTTTTGTGCGCTCAAAACATAATCACGATTACACAACTTTTACAAATTACTATAATAAGTTCTTCTTCTTCTTTACCCTCATATGGCCTGTGTCCGTCATTTCGACAGACAATTTTGCCAGTGTCGTTCAATTTTACGTTCAAGTTCAAAATAACTACAATTGGACCCTTGATGGTTATAGGTCATCTTTACGTGTCCAATAAGGGTTTAAGTTTTTATATTTTTAAACCTATGTTGGCCTATTTTCTTTTGCCCCTGCGCATGAATATGTTGCCTGAAATAAACGGCTATTTATTTATTATTTATTAAAATACTCAGTAGGTAATATATTTTAGTGTATACATAAGGTAAAATTTAGTGACTGGAGAATGCCCCTTAGCTAATTGTAAATATTAAACAACAGTAGGTAGGTATTAGACTCGTATTAGTAACCGTTCTACGAATTTAAGTGATTAATATTGTTTGGTTACCACCCCAAACCACAGACCTATCGCACGGACGTATAAATATATTTTAGATTGAGACAAAACTTAATAAATATTATACTTACGACCGAATACTCAAACGCTACTTATATTAAGTACATGCTTAAATTATTGCCATCTCTTACCAATGAGTCAAAGTAGTGTTTAAATTTGCGTGACGTTTCAGTCATTTCATTCGGCCCTTAGACGTGAGGTGGTTTTGGCATTTTGTAAAAAAAAAAAAGCACTTTCCAAACTGATTGCATTATTCCAAATTGTTTTAAAAATAAAATACAACCTATTATTAGATCAAGTTTATTCTTAAAATATTCGAGTTGTGCGTAAGAAATAGTTTGAGAACATAAATAAAAAAATAATCAGAGTATTAGTAAAGTGAATAAAAATATAGAATCTTCAGTTCCAGTCATCGAAATACTGTTTGAATGCTGTCGGCTCCACACCTTCAGGTATTCTTGACACGGGTACCTGGAAATGAACAGTTTTTGTTTCAAAGTATACATAACTAGCTGTCGCCCGCAGCTTTGCTCGCGTGGTAGCAGCATACGCATTATTTGGTTAAAATCTTTGATCATAATTTTAGACCCTTTAGGGTGCGACTTTTCGAAATATCCTTAGTAGTATACATAGTGTAGGTATGCCTACACTATAAGGATACTACCCTTCAAATTTCATACCTAGGTACCTCTAAGACTTATAGTTTAGGCTGTGCGTTGATTGTCAGTCACCGTCAAAAGAGTTTTATATATTTAAGAATTAAAAATAAGTATCTCACTTTCTACACGCACATTTTCAAGAATGTTTTTTAGCTAGAATCTAGATTATTCTAGATGATGTAGGTATATAATAGAAATAAGTAAGGTTTTTTCTTTAAATTATGAAGTAAAGTAAAGTAGGGCAGCTTTAGACAGCGATTCACCCCATAATTTGTGATGGGGTCAATCGCAATTTGACGTTCAACGTGTTTGCACGGAACGTTTACGGTGTAGGTTAAATAAAAAAATAAAATTTAAAATGGTTGATAATGATGAGGTACGTAGTACGTACCCAAGGTGGATAATCGCTTGTTTTCAGATACTGTTCGCCTTTGTTCATCGCTTCAGATTTTTCCTGAAAATACGTAAACTCTTAGAAACCTTTATTCAATTTGCCAATTTCATTTCTTTATTTAACGAGAGATGCCTGTTTCTCTATTACCTTTTCATTGGATCCTCGTCCAACCCATACGTAAATACCGCTGTAGCTTCCTGTGTCCAAAATGTAGCATTCCTGAAACAATTATTTGTATAATCATTCTTAGAAAATATATGATAAGAGACTATAGGAGATTCTCACGTAGTCACACGAGGAAGAGGTAGGCCCAAGAAAAGATGGATGGATTGTGTAAGAGATGATATGCATAGGAGAGGAGTGAACACTGAGATGACGGATGATAGGGGAGAATGGAAGAAAAGGACATGTTGTGCCGACCCCACCTAGTGGGATAAGGGCAGGAAGAAGAAGATATGATATTGTAATTTTTTATTTTATTTTATTTCATACGGTAGGATACCCAACACGGATTTTCACTATACAGTTCAAGAGTCTTTTACAGAGAATTTCGACAGAGTGTTTCCATAATTATAGGGCACCACAGCGTGCACAAAAGAACAAACAACTAATTTATACAAAGATGATAGAATAAAATTAATAAATAAATGACTTAGGTACTTAAATGCTAGCAAGACAAAAATTGTTTAAAGTTGTTAAATAAGAAAAACAAAAAAGGATAGCTAAATAACTGACCTTCGTGTTTAGTTGTTCCTTAGTCAGTGGAGGAGGTATCTTCGTGATCTTGAGAGTACCAGTGCTGTCAGATATCTCTGATAGAGTAACTTCCTTGGTCTCACCGCGCTCGAACTCCTGTAAATACTGCCAGTTCAGAATGTTGTTAGTAAACCATTGAGTTAGTAGGTACAACGTATGTTATCTTTTATTGCATTCTCTTTGGTGTTATAGAAAAGCTGACACGCTCTGTAAGATGTTCCCTTTATTTATACAGCACTAGCTGGTGCCCGTGACTTCGTCTGCGCAGGGTACCATACGTTTCCACTGCAAAACATTCACAATAAAACATGCACAACTCTGTGAAGATATCGATTTGCGTTTCCACCGACAAACCTTGTGCATGTTTGACATTTTGAATCTTGTGCAGATTGTTTTAAGGATTTCCTTGATTGTAAAAACGAATCGTTTGTAAGGATTGTGTTGTGAAAGTTTTATTGTGATTGGTTTTAGTCGAAACACGCATAAATGCAATTTGCTATGCGAAATCTTATAGGCTTTTCCGAAGAGTTCGCGTCCCGTTGGAGATCGTTGATTTTCCGGGATAAAAAGTAGCCTATGTGTTAATCCAGGTCACGGACAATATATATTCCAAGTTTGATCCAAATCGGATCAGTAGTTTTTGCGTGAAAGAGTAACAAACATCCATACATCCATACATACATACCTACATCCTAACAAACTTTCGCGTTTATAATATGAGTAGGATGTATTTTGGCAATCATTCTCGATTTTACCTCATCATCGCCTCCCTCAGTGGCTTCCGCAACTGACTCCTGGTCGCCGGAGCCGAGCGCCTCGAAGAACTTCACTATGTCTGACTCACTAGAGTCTTGCTCTGAAAGAACAAAACAGTACATTTTAGGTACCTAATAAAACATTGTATTTTTTGTAGGATACCAACCCCCATGCTTTCCCTGTCCAGCATAATATCAAGCGACGACGACAACGTGACTACAGTTATACGAAAACCAGAAGCTTTTGACGGCAAAAAACGCGCTGAAACGCGCTAATGTCACTATTTAGTCACAGAATACATATGATTTAGTATGAAAACAGTTCAGAAAACCTGCCAGGCTTAACTTTGCAGGTTTTTATGAGACAACGACTGCCCCCCAGTAGGGTTTTTTACAGTAATGAGATACTGTATATCCATGTCCATGAATAATATCAGACGTGAGAATCTCTTAAAACCTCTTGTCAAGTTTCTATTATAATTAAATTAGGTATACCTAACGCCGTTGGCTCGTTCTTACGCTGCATTTGCTAGTTCGTGCTTGCCATTTGATCCCAAGCGAACTTTTATTGCTGTCAAAAGCATACTTCAACCTCTTATGAACAAGATTTACGTCTCACCTATAATCTCGATTTGTGCCCTTCCATTGTGATCCTGATCACGTATCTGATTGGCAACCGTAATGGCCTTCAGACGCTCCACACTTTTGGCCTGAAATTGTGATCAAAGAATCTCTTAAAATCATTATTAGTTAGTAGATCTAGCTAGCTTTGCAAGTCATCGACTGCGGTTTTCATAAAGTTTTGATAGAATTTACAAAGAAAAATGGCTTTACCTTTTCTCCGACGTATAAGTAGATCTGGTGGTCAACATCCAGCACAAAACAGTCTCCTTTGTTCAACGACTCGAAGGATGGCTTCACCTGGAAAGAGTTGAATTTGTCCATGGTAGAAAAAGTTATGCCGTCGAGATAGAGTCCATATTTTAGTCCATTATTTTCTGAAAGATCTTGGACAAGTTGCATACCTAATCAACCCTTGGGTTTACCTTTTTGAAATTTACCTGTTTAACCCTAACGTCTCTTTTACCCTTGACTTGGAAGAGCCTCTTCTCAGCCCCAGGGTTGATAGTGACATGGCTGAAACCAGACGCATGGCCGCCGTCTAAGTATCTGATCGCTAGAACAAAGAATGGATATAGGTTTAGTAGCTCGCTTCTCTCACTGATAACGTTTTGAATCTCCACTCAGAAGACATTGAATGAATACAAACCTGGTTCAAAATAACCCAAGAACTGCTTAGACTCATAATTCTGCAGCTCCCGGTGCTGTATCGCGGCACCTTGGAACTGCTGGTCATCGAGATTCACTGTCAGGATGGCCACGGCACCAGCTTCATCCTGTGATGTAGAGGAACCGAGCCAGAAGTGGATGTCCCACGCTTTTTGGGAGCTGGTACCTGTTGTCTGAAAAGGCAAACAAAATTTAATATGGATTAGACTGAAAAAATATCATTAAGTACATTGACAGGAACACTGATGAGGTTTTGTTACTGTTGTAAAAATAAATAACATTGGGCTCGCAGACAAATGTTGAATAGTTAGCTCCCTAAGTATGCACCTGCTTGCTAGCTAGCGACTACCAAAGTAGGTACCTCGAAAAGATGCCTCTGACCAATAAAGCCATCAATTATTACCTATTGTTATTCATAATACATATTTTTTTATCTACGTTAATATGTATTTACAAACTAAACATAGGTATCTATATAAATATTCTACCAGTAATCTAGTTATAAACCACAATATTTTTTTCAACAAATAAATTCTGGACCTACCTATTTATAAGGGATAGCCGATAACAGATCGAACGACTGTTTGGGACAAGCAAGGTCAGACATAGGACGCTATAATGACGCCATTCATTGGGTGGCAGATCAATAAACATCCCATTCACTAACTCCCCTAGCCAAAGTCAACATAACGCTACTAACATTAACTAAGAGATGCTATAGAAAATAGTCAAATAATTAATTCATTTATTTAAAAAATTCACACAAACAAGTAGTGCCAGGAGGACTTAATACTAAGAGCATTGTCTACCAGTCCTCATGGGCGTGCAAAAAGATGGTGTGGCGTGTTTTTATAGGTACCAAACAAGTTGAATCTATAATTCTGTCAAATTAGATTAGATAGTTACATCACATTAAAATTAAATATTATATTACTAAAGGACTCGCTCACAAAATTGTACACACTCACATTTCTCTAGCGAAAATTAGCTGAGGCTAACATTTTATTTTCAACCATTTGCAGAATCAGTATCTACAGTATTCTGACTTTTGTATCAGTAGGATAAATTAACTAGATACTTCTACCTACAGTGGCGAATCCAGGATTTCGGTTTGGAAGGGTCTTGCTTGACCCAGCTATTAGGAGGTTTTACCCTGACAAATCCTGGTCCATTCTTGAGTAGACCCGGAACTTTTGCTGGCTCTCCTGGTTTCCCATGCATCCGCTAGTTTTAGGTATATCATACAAACTGTATAACAATGAATAAACTAAAAAAAATAAACGTGGCCCTCCTTGTTTTCAAACTCTTTCGGGCGATTATCTAGGCCAGCGTATCAGCATTGCTATTCAGCGCGGCAATGCACCCAGTGTCTTGGTCACGATCCCGATTGCTACTGATTTTGACCAGTTGAGCTATCTATAAATCGGTTGCAACGGTTTGTAGATAGCTCAACTGTTTCATGTTTATTTTGTAAATATTGTGAATATTGTAAATACTGTATTAGATAGGTAGTTGTAATTTTCTTTGTGAATTAAGTTTTATGTTTAGTATATAAACTTACTTTTAATACTATGTACGAGTCACCGGAGTAAAAATTACCAAAATGTGATGGAGGCACAGCAACCGGCTCGAAATCCTGAAAAAAAAGTTCATATTATTTTTATCGTGTCCGTTATAGGTAGATACCTACTCAATTTAGAAACCTCTGATAAGCTCTCAAACATTAACATTTAAATGGTGAAATACAAAGATAAATTTAAATTATTGTTGAGTTTAGGTAAACTTTGAAACTAATTAATAAATAATGAATTAATTATTATCGCACTAAAAACCCGTTTTGCAAATGTAAGCCTAAACCAAACACGATTCGTGCAAATGTAAAAACTGCTTCAAACAGCGTGATTGACGTAAATAAAATTCACACGTCACTTCTACGTATAAAATAAACTAAACAGTTTTCGTAAAAAAAAACATCATTTTATTGCAGAATCATAAATTTTACCAGAAGTTGCTTTACGACCACCTGAAACCTATGAGTTAAAAGTGCGAACATTTATATTTAGAACAAGAATGATAGACAGAGCTACCGAGTTATTTATTTTCTTGTATAATGATTCTGAAACATTTTCTTCGATAAAAACATCTTAGATTTTCCCACGGTAGATTTTACCTACGCGTAGTTACATTCTTTCAGCTTATATTTTATCTAGGTCTGCGTTTTTCACTTGTGGATTCTGACATTCGCCCTAGTTGGTCGTCAAAAACCTAGGGAAGTTTTTTAAACTTATAAATTACTAGCTTCTGCCCGCGTCTCTGTCCGCGTCTCGTTTGACCCTTTTCATTTTCCGCGATAAAAAGTAGCCAGATTACAAGCCATGTTTATTTCAAGTTTCATCCAAATCAAACAAGTAATTGCAGCGTAATTGACTATCAAACATCCAAATCGGATACCCTCAATGAGAGGGTAACCCCATAGACTGAAAACCCAATGAAAGGGTTACCCTTTCACTTGTGGTAGGGAGGAGGTTTATCAAATGAAAGGGTAACCCCATCGACTGCAAACCCAATGAAAGGGTTACCCCTTCGAAGGAGTTAACTCGAAACTGGGGTTGTACGGTCCCTGATCCAAACATCTAAACTTTTGACATTTAATAATATTAGTGGGATGGGAAGTGGCATATACCTTTCACGCGAGTTGGATTTCGGTTTGAAAATAGCACGATTGACGCTAACATGTTTAGTAACAGCTACTGAATTGTTCCTTATATTGGATCCAATATAAATAAGTAGGTACTGTTCCGCTCTACATTCCGATGATCTCACAATATCTAATACTTACCAACTAGATATCTGGATGATAGCACTTCAACGTAAGAACTTAGGTATCTGAATAGCTCCGCACGCATTCTATTTGAGTGAGTTATAAGTATTTAACAAGATAATGTGTTTGAAGTTGTGTTGTACATTTTGTAATCTAGTGTGCGTCTGTATATTGTTATTTACATTACGTATTTGCACAGCTTCTTGCTTTCATTGAAGAAAAACTACGTGTGAAAGGGTGTTTCGTTATCTTTACAGTATCAGTAGAAT
This sequence comes from Eulithis prunata, assembly GCA_918843925.1. NCBI lineage: Eukaryota > Metazoa > Arthropoda > Insecta > Lepidoptera > Geometridae > Eulithis > Eulithis prunata. The sequence goes on from OU974028.1 coordinate 1,444,087, forward strand.
TCTAATTATGATGTCTTTTACTTATGAACACGCACGGTCTTTGGGGGTGAAACGCAATAAAATACCTGACAAAAAAAGACCACGTTTTTGATGGGGTATTTGCGGGGCGGGGGGGGATTGGGGTGAAACGCAATAAAACAATTATACCTAAACAAAACCACGTTTTTGATGGGGTATTTGCTGGGCGAGGGGGGATTGGGGTGAAACGCAATAAAACAATTATACCTAAACAAAACCACGTTTTTGATTGGTTATTTGCGGGGTGAGGTGTAATTGGGACGAAACGCAATAAAACAATTATACCTAAACAAAACCACGTTTTTGATGGGTTATTTGCGGGGTGAGGTGTAATTGGGACGAAACGCAATAACAATGATGCTGACACAAAACCACGTTTTTCTCTAAGAACGTTTATAACGTTTCGAACATTTTTTTAGTAAATCTGGTGTATATGTTACTAGGCTTAGGTTTACGTTACGTTTAGGTTTAGGAACAAACTATAAAAGTCAGCACGATTGGATTTACAATTTACTCCAGTGACGTTCCCAGTTTAGAAATGAGTCTAGTGGCCGAATACTCCAACGCCACTTAAATTAAGTTCACGCTTAAATTATTCCCATCTCTTACAAATGAGTAATGCCGAACAGAGGCAGAGCAATTTTAAGTGGTGCTTAAATTTGAGTGACGTTTCAGTATTCCGGCCTAAGTACATTAAGGATATTTCCGTCTGAATTGGGGGATCCTATGCTCAGATCAAGCTTAAAATTAGGCAGGAAATTGTGAATTACTATTATAAAAATGTTAAAAATTGTTGAAACTGATAAAACTAATCAAAAAATTTGTAAACCGCCAAGAAATAGGATCCCTCAATCTAGCACTTAGATAAAATCGCATTCTCCGATTTACTACTGACTCTAGGCACATGGTTCTCATAACTAACCTCTATTCTCCATATTTCAAGACCGGCTTTCTGCCCGGCATTCACGAACGCTTGGTGGAGTTCAGGCATTTCTGTGAACAAACTGAAAATATGAGTTTACTTCTACTACGTACTAGCGATAGTAAAATATCAACCTGTCTAAATGTCAGGAAAATTAGTGCATCTACCTACCTACCTAGCAGCGACAGTACGGCGAATGATTGCGCGTTGAGTTCCCCATGAAGACATGACGGAGCCGAGCATAGACTAAAGCCTTGGTCTCGCGATCGTAACGCACAACGCTGCGGTGTGCGGCACAACGCAGAGTACCGCGTTTGCTCCTCGCCGCTGACGCAGACTGCGACGTATAACAAAAGACTATAGACGTTTTCCATGCAATTATGTGTCCGGCGCTGAATGCCGCATACCGCTGCGTTGTGTGTTCAGATCGCGAGACCAAGGCTTTAGTTAGGCAGTCTGAGCGGCTCGTTCGACCAAAATTTTCACTATGTTCCTCTGAGCACGCTCAGGTGAATGAGCAAGCATTCGCCTTAGCGTGCTCAAGTGATAGATAGATACGACGACGGACTCGTGGTCACACCGGTTTGCTACACCAGTGTGACTACGAGTAATTTCTTTTACTCGTTGTCACACTACTCTGAAAAGGATCGCACTTGACTGAATAGTAAGTATGTAGTGAAGTGCCCGATAAATAAAATATTCCTAAAATATTTACTTTGAATAATAATAATAATTAATTAATTAATTAATTAAAATAATACTTTGAAACTCCTTGATAAAAAAGCCTGTTTTGCTCTATTTTTAACCAACTTAAAAAAAGGAGACATAGATGATAGGTATTTATTTTCCACCACAAAAATTTACAATGCTAAGAAAGAAATGAAAGTCACACGCGATCTTAAAATTATAAGAGAAAAAATAAAACAGAATCTTATTCGTCTGTGTGGTGGAAAAATTGCCTCAGCTCAGCTAAATTCTACGGTATGTTATACAAATGGATTCTCGTCTTTACGAAAGAACGAGACAACACAAGCAATACAGGCATCCATTAACTTAGACTTGGTGTCCTCGGGTTTTCGGGTTCCGAGAATGGTTTTGCCATCTTTTATATTTCTGTCTGTCTGTAGTCAAGGGTATTTTTAGAACTTTAAAATGTTTGTTATTGGTTCTACCTGGCTCTACCAATTATAATTTTCAGGTTCCAAAATAAAACGAACCTAATTGTAGGTATAGTGCCTTCTGGTAAGATCGGCGTAAGTGGAAGTCCGTATAAATCACGTAACTAAGCAATTATCATATAAAAATATCGCAGAATTGCTTGGCATCCGGACTTCCACTTACGCCGATCTTACCAGAAGGCACCTTACCTGATTCTAATCAAAAATTAGTCTGAAAATAGTAGGTATATAGAGTACCTACGTACGTATAGGTATACTATACATACATAGGTAGGTAGTACCTAGATATCTAATTAATTTATGAAGGTAGGTCGGTAGATAACTTAAAGCTATACCTATGCCAAGTTTTATCTAAATTGGACAAAGTTCCAAATATATACAAACCTACCTAAACTTTCACATTAAAAAAAAATTAAATGAAATACGTTCAAAAGAGAGAAAAAGTAGGTCAGACAGGAAAAAAGCAAACAAATTAGTAGAAAGGAAGGTAGGTACAGCAAATATACATAAATATAGTATATATATACCTAACAGAAAGCAAAACAAAAAAGAACAATAAACCTACCTATAATATTAGTAGGAAGGATATAATCAGTACCTAACCTTACCTACCCAAAATGTACTAGTATTATTGTATGCAATATGTGACTCAGTTAGTATCTAGCTAAGTATACAAAATGCGAGTATAATTGTAGCTACGTAAGTATTCTGTGGCAGTTTCTCACAATTTACAGTGAATCTGCAGCGAAGGTCAACACGCTTCAGTGGACGCGACTCGAATGAATGTTTGTTTGTTTGAAAACATTGGCCAAATTGATTAAATAAACGCGTGTATTGTTTGAAATCAACAGCTCTACTCTAGCCAAGTTGACATAATTTATACTAGAAAATAATAAACGCCAAAAATTTTATGAGAAAAGTCACGTTTTGGATTCTACTTACCTACCAAGAAGTTAGATTCTACTTAGGTACCTACCCCTATTTCAATGCCTTCTACAAGAGGGGCTACTCCACCGAACACCTATATCCCAGCGGGCTACTCTTGACCACCGCCGCCGCCACGCCGCCGTTCCAAATTGGATCCGGATTTTGACAGATTTCGTGTAATTTTTTTTCAGTCCAAAATGACACGAAATCTGTCAAAATCTATGGATCCGGATTGGAACTGTTGTCGAGAGTAACCCACCTGTAGGGCTACTCTTGACCACCGCCGTTCTAAATTGGATCCGGATTTTGACAGATCTCGTGTCATTTTGTAGTGAAAAATGACACGACTTCTGTCAAAATCTATGGATCCGGATTGGAACTGTGGTCGAGAGTAACCCACCTTAGGTACCTACCTACCATAGATTCTATTGTCAATTTGACTAGAAGAGTAGGTACCGCAATAGACTTCAAACTCATTTGGTAAGTCAATGTTTGGTAAGTAATGAAGTTCAAATACGTCAGTGATATTTTTATAAATTGAGAAAAAAATCGCGTTGGTTGCCATTTTTTCGTGGGTGCAGAGCGTAAAAGTGAAAAAATTAAGTATCTACCTAGCCTGGGTCAGATACCTACCTTTTTTACATTTACTCCTTGGAATATTTCTTTTAAAAGAAAATTACTTACCTACGGTTCTATTTATACCTTTTACCCATAGGATTATAAAAAAAAGTACCTACCTACCACGTACTGTTTTTAGTTTTTCCTCTTGGATTATTTTTGAAAAAGAACTGCAGTTTTATCAATATGGTAATAACTACACAGATAAATTACACTGAAAAATGATCTTTCAACTTTTTATGATATTTACAGTGCACCTACATACTAACAGAAAACAAGGGACACGAGTTTTGACATTTTTTGAAACGACACATAGCACTTTTATTTTAATAGTTTTTCTTGTGTTATTGTGAGTATTGTTGTTTAATTTTGGTGGAATTTTAACCAATAATACTTAGGTCGTAACATAAAGTGTGAGCCATTGGAATAAATGTGTGTAAAGTGGTTTTTCTGAATGTGAAAATTCGTGTTAGGTTTTGAAGAGAAAATCCACCATTTTCTTTTCAAAACAAACGACAGCCGACTTGACAAATGACTTGACTTGACTTATTTATTACAATTTTAACACTTGACATTGGCAAAATTGTCTGTCGAAATGACGGACACAGGCCATTATTGAAGAGAAGAAGAACAGAAAACAACTGACGTTCTGAAAACATAATCATTGGTTTTTAGTATCAAATAAAAAAAAACACACTAAAAGCTTCCGTTTTGGATAGCGGCCAAAATAGGGAGACGTCCGGACGGAGAGAGTAACATCTTTAATTTAGAACTTCGAATCGTCTATAGTAATATAGCTTCATTTTCTTTTTAACACCCGACCGAAAAAGGAAGGCGTGTTATAAGTTTGACGGGATTGTCTCTCTGTCTTCGTAGCTCCGATGTGGATGCGGTTTCTAAAGTAGTTTATGTTTAATTTGATAAAAAATAATAAATAGAGCCAATAATGGAACTACCGAATGTGATGTAACTTTTGCAACTGACTGTACCTAGTTACTATAAATATTTTGATTATTTACTCATGCTGACTGTACCTACTGATCCAATTTAAATAACTAAAATATGCATAATAATAAAATTAGTATGCATAAGGAAATATCCAAGTCCTATTATTTTTTGCATCATATCAAAACTAATTTTTACATGCAAATAAGTCTCAAATATTACCTAGAATCTGACCACGCTAAGTCTGCAATGGAATAAATTGGCAAAAGCTGTGAGGACTTCTGGAAAAAATTGAAATCCCAAAAAAAAAACTGGAATATGATTATATCGAAATTAACAATTATGACTGTGTATTATTCAACTCAGTAACTTTCGATGTCACACAACATACAAAATATATAAATAGGTAGGTAAATGACACAAAAATTGGTAAATATAACAAAAAAATTAATTAAAAGAGTGAATTTACCCCCTACCAAAAATTAACAGTACCTAAATACATTGTAATGAAAATAGGTACCTACTTAGAATCATTAATCTTAGTCGGTTTGTTTGTACCTAGATAGCTCAACTGTTTCATGTGTATTTAGTAAATACTGTATTAGTCTTGATTTTCTTTATGAATAAAATTTTAATCTTAGTTCGCGATCGTAAGTATAACAACAAAAAAACTCACTAAAACACGTCAGGCTCCACGCACCTCGAATCACGACTGACGGACTCGGAGTGTCTAACTAAACACAACTACACAATAATGACAGTTCTTCTCTGGGGCCGGCTAAAACACGGTATGTGGCTATGTAGGTTACGCCATGTGACGTAAGCGATAAAAGATTGTGTGTTCTATGATCTACATTTATTATGCAAGAGAATGTGCTACTGAACTGAGGATGTATTTATCTAATGCTTATATTTCATGAAAAAAATCTTAGAGCCACAGAATATTAGTAATAATATTAGTAACTAGCCGTCGCCCGGGGCGTTGCTCGCGTTCCCTTTAGAGTGTGACTTCTTAGTGCACCCCTACACTATATAAGGATACTACCCTCCAAATTTCATACCTCTAGGACTCATGGTTTAGGCTGTGCGTTGATTCTAAGTCAGCTTCAAAAGAGTTTTATATATATTGACTAGTGGTTGCGTTGCGCGCGAGCTGCAAGCAGCTCGCGTCTTTTTTTTATGCCGTATTTTTATCAAAAACCCCTCAATCTCATTCGGATACCCCGTTGGAACGAAGTCAATCGGTTAAAGTTTCGCAAAAAAAATCTACATGGCCGCCATCTTGGAATACCAACCTTTTATTGCAGTAAAAACGCATTTAAAATTTAAAAAAGTGTAAAATTCCATTCAAACCCCTCAATCTCCTTCGGATACCCCGTTGAAACGAAGTCAATCGGTTAAAGTTTTGAAAACCGGAAATGACACGGCGGCCATTTTGAATTTCTGAAATGTCATAATTTTTCTGAAATATACAGGATACAAGCTACCTGTCAGTGAAAGAACGGTAGTCATACTTTAAACTTGGTAGAACAAAGTAAGTCGCCAAAGTCGGGTCTGACTGAAAAATTCAAACTCCTATAGCATGCGGGGTTGCCAGCTGCGGGGAACGAAAATGATCAAATGTCATTTGGGTGGGCCCATTCTTGCCAGCTAGTGGAAATTTTAATTCAAAATGTCGTTATTTCTACTTTTCACGTTCCCGAGAGATAGCGGGGAAACTACCCTAAAAATGGGGAAAAAATTTTAACCAAGCAACACTCCTCTACCAACTGCACAACCGGTCCTTACAATTCATCCAGGTAGGGGGTTGCCAACTACCCGATATTTCGGTTTGAAAATCGTGATTTTCTCGAAAATCGCAACTTTTTTACAAAATGGCCGCCACGCCGTCCGCCATCTTGGATTTTTGAAAAGTCATAATTTTTCTGAAATCTCAAGGATATAGGCTATCGTTCTGCATAATCGGTGTTGCCAGCTTTTGAGTTTCGTAGAACAAATTAATCCGCCAAAGTCAAAAAGTCCCAAAAACTAAAAAGTTGCAAGTCTCTCGGGGTTGCCAACCAAAAGTTACGAAAATGGTCAAATGTCATTCGGGGGAGGCCAACGCTCCTATGCATTCCAAGTCTCTATTCAAAATGTCATTATTTCTACTTTTCATGTTTTTGGGGAAAATCTCGGAAATTACCCTAAATATGGGGAAAATTTTTAATTCAAGCAACACTCCTCATCGAATCACACAACCGCTCGGTACAACTCGACCCCCTAAAATGTTGCCATCTACCCTAAAAATGGTTTTGAAAATTTAGCAAAAACCATGACTTTTACAAAATGGCCGCCACAGCCTCCGCCATCTTGGATTTTTGAAAAGTCATAATTTTTCCTAAATCTCAAGGATATAGGCTACGCACCCTTATACTCAGTGTTGCCAACTTGCGAGTTTCGTAAAACAAAGTAATCCGCCAAAGACAACCCTAAAAAGTCGAAAAATTCAAATCGAAATTGCGCGGCCGCCATCTTGTTTTTTTTTTTTTTTTCACCAAATCCCAAAATCCCAACCTACAATCAGTCGGATGACACGCTCGGACGCCCTCTATCTGTCATAGTTTGCGAACGCGCAAATCAACACCGGCGCCATCTTGGATTTCGAGAACCGCTATAATTTTCCTCTACTCGTTTGGTGTTTATACACATTTTCGTAGAACATTATTGTGGTGTAGCTCCACTCCTTCTGCCTTTTCTAGCATGTCAGTGAGTGAGTCAGTGGTAGTCTAGCTTTATATAGTATAATGATTATAAACGCGAAAGTTTGTAAGTATGGATGGATGGATGTTTGTTACTCTTTCACGTAAAAACTACTGATCCGATTTGGATTAAACTTGGAATATATAATATGGCCCGTGACCTGGATTAACACAAAGGCTACTTGTTATCCCGAAAAATTAACGGGATCCAACGGGACGCGAACGAAGTCGTAGTCTTTCATCATAGCGCGATTGTCCTTGTTCTTCCAACCTTGAAGTGGACAGCAAAAGACTTTTTAGATAATCTTCAAGTTTTGATGACCGTATGACCGAATTAGCGATTATATTTCTAAACAAGTGTTTGATTCTAACACTGGATGAGAAGACCCGAAGCCCGGGCTCAGTGGCGCGTCTTGGGAGAGACCTGCGTCCAGCAGTGGACCGATATAGGTTGATGATGATGATGATGATTTGATACTCAATAAGTGTCGCGTGTTGTACGAAATCGTATAGAAAAATTCACCTTACCGCGTTCCTAAACTCCTCAATGACTATAGAACAGCGTATTTTTATCTCAAAGGAGGAAAACGCTGCAATATCATGAGATCGTTGTTCACTGCAATTGGCAAGAATCCAACAGGTTAATCCACTCTATGTAAATATTTATTTATTATCTTCTAAATATCGCTGAATTGATTTATGGCTCATAGACCGCCTTTTCATCTTTTCAAGATTAATTTACAGCGCCAGGTCACTATTTGGATGGGTGACCGTTAGTCACATTTACATCGAGCCCCGAGTCTGTGCATTTGTTTTGACTTTCGACTCGAGTATAGCACACGCAAACGCATTCGCAAAGCGAGAAATTTTGTATGTAAACCGGATAAGCGCCTCTAGCGGGAGATTTGGGAATTGTGTAATTCCTAACAAAATGTGGCATTTACATCTGAGCGCTTCCGTGTTTTGGAGAGCACGTTAAACTCTCGGTCCCGGCTCTAGCAGTCGTTAAGCCAGGACGGAGGCCTTAAGGCGGCCTAAAAACTCCGTTACCAGAGTTGGTCACTAACTCATATGAGCTTGCTTGCTTGCTATAGCGTCAGGAGCTATTTGGCACCCATTCCTCTTCTTACGGCGCCTTCAACCACTCGTAGGTATCGTAAAATAAAACATGTAGGTAGGTATAGGTACCTAATACCTATCCCATCCCACTCTATGTATACCTAGGAATAGTATAAATATCAAAGTTTAGATAATTTGTGTTTCAATCACGCTGTCACTGATGGTCCGATTTGGATGAAACGTGGAATATATACATACATTTTGGTTTACGCGGTAAGTACACAAACTAAGGATTTCTAAGGAAAATATATATTTATGTATTCTATCAGCCATCTAGTTAGTAGTTAGTACGTAAGCTTTGCTTAGTTTGGGACTCGAACGCGTTGTGTTAAATGTCCGTGAATATAGGTACCTACTTAATTTATTTTTATTTCCAATTCTGCCATATTTGAAACGCTGCAAACTTAGCATGGTCAGACTATTATTAAACTTTGGTTCCACCCGCATTGACAGAACCAAAGGTTAAAGGCCGCTCCACATTCTCGCGAGACATTCACGCGAGAATCTCCGGAGATTCTCAGCGAGAACTGTAGCGAGAACTTCTTTGGGTACACACTCTCACAAAGTTCTCAAATAGTTCTCACTACAGCTACTTCGGCTCGCGCGCTACTGAGAAACATGCGAGTGTGGAGTCAATACACGCTCTCGCCTTTTCTCACGTTCTCGCGCTCCTTTGTCTCGCGCCAAAATACCGACAAAAAGTGGAGAAAGGCCGGAGAACTACGCGAGAACTTGAGAAGAATACGAGAATCGGTTCCACATTCACGTTTCTCGCATGTTTCTCGCGTTCTCGCGAGATTCTCTTGAGAATGTGGAGCGGCCTTAACTCTAATTATTTCAGTCGCCCGCATATTGATGGTTATTTAGATACACCATGGTTAGGTGAAAATTGTGTCATGGGCCATGGCAAATGCAATATAAAGTCAACATATAAAATCGTTAGATAGGTAGGTAGGTACGCTAGCTACCTAAGCTACATAGTATGGTGCTGTGTAGCTTTTCTGTCATCGATCGACTGCCCTTTTCGACACCCTTGGGGGTTGGCGTGGCGACAAATGACATCATTGTTCAATATTTATGAATCTACTTACGTCACTAAATAAAAGAGGAAGGATGGTAGGTAGGTGAAAATGAAAACTACAGTAAGAATGTTAATCAACATTTTTTTGTACCTAAGCACAGTTTTCTTTGGTCTTCTCCATTTAGTGCTCTTCTTTAGCAGATTCAGGGCGGGCTGGGGTGCCCAAGGCCCTCCAAAATATCCGGGTCCACCCGTCCCTGGAGTAGACCAGGATTTGTCAGAGAAAACTGGGTCAAGCCCCTGAAACTAAGATCCTGGGTCAACAAGACCCTCCCAAACCTAAATCTTGGACCTGTCACTGCTGGTTATCAACAGACCTTGGAGTAAGGACTCCTTCTAAAAATATACCGACCTTCGTCGTGTTGTGATCGCGAAATTTCATCAAAATGTTTAGTGAAAGTTTTTAAGATAGATGATTAATTTACGCTGATAATATCATCATTTTCATCTCTGTATGATGATGATGACTTTGAAAATATGCTAGCGCCTTTGATTTTTTAATAGCAAAGATTCAGAGAGTATTTACAGCAAAACAACAGGCGCTAACAACATACCTACTTCGTACTTACCTATATTGAATTGGTAATAATCACTAACCTACCTACATAACTGGGTTCTTTATCTACAGATGGATAATATAAATACATAAGTACCTACCTTACCTAATCTAAGCCCTACCTATCTAGAACCCATCATAGTAGTACCTAGGTAGGTACCTATCATGATATTTTAACTTAAGTATAGGTAGTACAGCCAGGGCAATTCGGCCAGGGGAGTAAGTAAGTCATATGGTTATAACTCTATACCTACTTACATAGGTAGGTGTTCGTTTCATTCGAAAAGTGCTTGAATTTACAAAACCTAACATACTCGTAGGTACCTCCTTACCTCTACCAGTTACCACAGATCATATTATTATTATAATTTCTACCTACCCACTCTAGATAGTTGTATATACCTAGGTACAGACAGATACACACAGACACCATCCACATTCACAATGACAAAAAGTCTGGTATTGCTCCCAGACAGACGGAAAAATACATACTCGTATTAAGCTGTGTAGCTACCTACCTACATAGGTAGGTAAGGTACCCTACAATATGAAATTGTGGATGAAAAAGCCTTCACTAATAATAATCGGACGTAACCTTGCCATTTGTATGCACATACATAATATAACTAACCTACCACAATAACAAATTCATAAATAATGTTGAGAAAAGAAAAAGAAAACGAGATACCATAAATTCGTTGATAGATGGCGGTACTAGTATTGCGAAGAACATAAATATGTGTGAAACTTTATCACATACTTTCCGTCAAGATAGAGCTCTCAGCTCCTAGACTAGACAGTCCGGAGGAGGTAGTCTGATGATGATGATGACATAGGTATCAAACAATTCTAACCAATCTTTCTTTGGCGGCGTAAACGTAGTTCAAAAAGACTCTACGTTGGACTCTACGTTCTACGTTAGAGTACGTAAAATAGAGGTCACCACTGTCTTTGCAGATACTTAATTCGTTCATTTGTATGCATGAACGAACGAGAGCTAGCAGACTGGCGAAACTGTCGAACTAGACTCGTTCTTTCGAAAAACGAACAATGTATGAAACGGGGGTCAAAATTTGAATCACGTTTCATACAAAACGAGATTTTCAGTGTGTAATTTTGGTAGAATGGGAGTCCCGCTTCTTCTTACGTAGGAACTACGTATTACATATTTTTGGAGTTAGTTTTTACACTTTTTTGCCACAGTATAACGTACCCTACGCCTTTTCCAGACGTTTCCTAGGTAGGTACTTGTAGGTAGATTGACGTTTGTCTTTACAGAGGGCAGATAAGTATAAAATATTGTATTATTCATTAAAAACCGCAGTTAACTTGAATTAAACATCATCTGTGTGATATGAAATTCAATTTATTGTAATAGAAAGATGCAAAAGTGAACACGTAAGCTTTTGTACCTACTTGTACCTATTTCAAAAAAATTAATGGTGTTTTATTGGTTTCGCATAGTATTATATGATCTGTGGTCCCGCCTTTCGAGGTTCCGATTCATAGGTTTTGAGTCTGGTTGTGTATGTACCTCTATTATTAACTAATTGATTAGGTACCTATGTATTCATTCAATTTTAATTTATTTAACGAAATGCCAAGTACAAGTGCATGAATTTGAAAACATATTTTGAATAATAGAGCTGCATACATGTACGTAAACGTACTAATTGTGTTGGTAGGTTTTTGGTATGTATATTATTAGTTCAGCCACTCGATACTAGATGGCGTTAGCAGGGGCTTGAAGTTTATTTTGAAATCAAGAAGTTTTTTTTTTTTAATGATAAATGTAATGGAACAAACTGATAGCTCACCTGAAGTTAGTAGGTACTAGAGTCATACAATTTTAGAAAAGCGACTAATTATTATCTATTATGCAGATTACAGGGTGTATAAGACAACATACGAAAACTTGGAATCAAAGTGTAGTAATTTCCATGAAATTCAACAAAAAGGCACAACATAGCCCAAAAAAATGGGTTATTCCCATCGAGCCCACCGGCTGCCCCACTGGTGGGGCCGATGGGAAAAAGAATCCCAACGAGCCCACTATGCAAATGAGTGGGCTGCTATTCCATAAATTTTGTACGGATTTTTATTCTAGGATGTACAATAATAAAAATAGTTATAGAAATAACAATACCTGGGTATAGTTAAACTTTACTAATAACTAAAATGGTTAGAAACCAATAAAAATAACTAACACTTATGTATGTAGTAACTAAGTAGGTAGCGTACGAACATAAACTTTAGCTTAAGTTGGTAGGTCCTACTTGTTGAGATCAAAAGTACCTAGGTATCTGCGTATTTTTTTTTTCTTATATAAATATTCTTAGACATTTCACGCAACGCCTAACTAGTAGGTTAATCGTTAAATCAACTATACTTTGTCACATCAAATACCACGCGTCGGTTGTTTTAACATTAAAGGAACCAACAATTAGAAATTTAACTATTGGGTTTTTCTAGTCCCAAAATAAGAGCTTGTACTATTCGAAGTACTTTTTGTGGTGTTACGCACTTCTCATCGTAAGTTCTAAGCAAAAGACATAAACGCGCCATTTATAAAAATGTTTGTTGCTTTGTCTTTGTAAATGTGAGAGGTGTTATGAGTTCTTCTTCAATTCAATTCAATTCTTGTCTATGGCCTTTGCAGTGTTGCCCGCAATTTCGCCAATGTCACGTTTTATTAGACCTTAGCACGATGGCGAATGACCAGTGGTGAGAAGTAATGATCGGTGGAGATTTTGGATCCAAGCAAAATCATAAGAAAACTTCTCTTCATTAATGGCCTCTGTCCGTCATTTCGACAGACAATTTTTCCAATGTCAAGTGATATAATTGTAATAATATAGGTCAATCAAGTCAAGTCATTTGTCAAGTCGGCTGTCGTTTGTTTTGAAAAGAAAATGGTGGATTTTCTCATCAAAACCTAACACGAATTTTCATATGCAGAAAAATCACTTTACACACATTTATTCCAATGGCTCACACTTTATGTTACGAACTAAGTATTATTGGTTAAAATTCCACCAAAATTAAACGACAATACTCACAATAACACAAGAAAAACTATTAAAATAAAAGTGCTATGTGTCGTTTCATAAAATGTCGAAACCCGTCTCCGTGTTATGAGTTTGACGGCGTCGTGTGTCTATTTGCTTGCTTCAGCCGATTAGTACCAAGTGCTTTAAAAATACATTATAACTTATTTTGTACTATAGCACTAAGGAAACCACAAGGTTTATATATCTAAGTGACATTTTACCATGTTATGCTTGTTTTATATCTTTTGATCGAATTTGAATCTGCTTGACAATTCAAAAGACAAAACACGGTGTAGGTAACTACCTCAAAGCTATCGAGTTTATTTTTTTTGATTTTTTTATTATTTCATAACTGGTAGACGAGCAGGCGGACCACCTGATGGAAAGTAGTCACCGCCGCCCATGGACACCTGCAACACCAGAGGTGATGCTAGTGCGCTGCCGGCCTTTTACGAGGAGATAAGCCTTTTGAAGGATTCCATCTCGAAACTTCAGGTTTTGAAACTATTTTTTAATGCTTTTGGATATTTACCATTTACCTATTACTATTATAATTACCCTAACAGTTTCACGACAGAGGTTAAATATGTAACCATATTTATTTATAGGTACCTAAGTAACTGCGAAAGTTTGTCATTTTCCTAGTATAGGTAATAATTAAACAGGTTAATTAAATCATATGTTTGGATTTGTTTGGATAGGGAAATAAGCAAAGAAAATACAAATAAAATTGCAAAGTACAAACTATAATTTCAGATTCTATAAAAAAAACATCTACAAATCACAATTTCTTTCTAGCTATAATAGTCTACAACTAAACTTAAAATATAAGTCAAATAGGAAATGCCGTGTGTCAGCCATGTTGGAATAGACAACGCATAACTATAGAATTTGGCGCCAAAATTGCATATCACTTTAGTGTCAATTATATTCATATGCCAAGCTAGTCCGGTATTTTTATTTAAGTATTAACTAAATATAAACATTGCTTAAAATGTAACATGCGGGTAATAGAATTAATATAGCATAGTTTTTAATAGGGTATACCTGTAGTTTGAAACATTAAATTCTTTGAACAAAACTGCCGAAATTTAATTTAATTTTAGGCACCACTTTATGTAACGTCTTAGATTATTTTTATTGATAAAAAAATCATTATTAAATAAACAAAATTGTATTTTACAATGTATTTCACAGGCGAGCTTATTTTGCTAGCAGAGAATTGTGCCTGGTTTTTGTAAAAAAAAGGACATAGGTATAGGTCTTGAAATTAAAAAAAATATATTAAGTTACCTAGGTACATCAAAATAAAAAAAAACACGAGTACCTACATTTTTTTACTGGGTACACAGCCAGGAAATTTGAGATTCACGAAAAAAAAATGGGAGTAATGAATTTGTGGTTTGCGGACGGCCAATCAATGCACACAATTTTGACAGTGACAGACGCACAATTTTGGCGCCAGTAGCAGGGTTGTCGTCCATTTTGGTGTTTAAAAAATAAAACTTATAGAAAATAATTAGAACATAATTTAGAAAAAGGTTAAGTCCATAATAATCAAAATAACGTACATAATATCTAAATACATTATTTGGTAGGTTAGTTTAAATTAATATTACAATAAGTACGTCTTTTTTATTGTATCGTCGTCTTTATGCAAAAGTATAGCAAGTCAGTTTTAAGCAGTTTCTATAAACTTAGTAGGTACCGTACTTCATTAAAAAAAACCTGTTTTGTCACACATTCACACTATTTCACACCAAGACCAAAGAAAGTAAGGACTAATTTATATTTTTTATTCGTTTTTGTATACTACCTAACTAGTACAGCCCCCGTATCGCTAGCTTTGAACTGCTTTCGCTGCCCAGCATAATGTCAAGCGACGTGGCTACAGATATACGAAAACAAGAAGCTTTTGACGGCAAAAAGCGCGCTGAAACGGGCTAATGTCACTATTTAGTCACAGAATACCCATGATATAGTATGAAAACAGTTCAGAAAACCTGGGGGTCAATCGCGCTAAGTTATAACGGCTCACCGGTCACTGTTACGCTACGACCAATTTTCACTGTGAAAATCGACCTTATCGGCCATAACGTGGCAGTAACAGTGACCGGTGAGCCGTTACAACTTAGCGCGATTGACCCCCTGGCAGGTTTTTATGAGTCAAAGATTGCCCTCCAGTCAAGAAATACAAAAATTATGTATACCTACGTAGGTACAAGAAGTAACTTTTAAATTCTGTTTTTTCTATCGATCTAAGTGCTCTTACAACTAGAACAACATTAGGGACCTAAGTACGCATTTAGCTAATTAATTAAAAACCTTTGAAACTATAGTCTAAAGTATAAATTATGGGTCATCCTATAGAGATATGAAATTTGGAGGGTAGTATCCTTATATAGTGTAGGGGTGCACGAAAAAAATTTTGAAAAGTCGCACCCCAAAGGGTCTGAAATTAGGATCAAAGATTTTAACCAAATAATGCGTAGGTATGCGAGCAAAGCCGCGGGCGACAGCTAGTCATCTATAAAAACTTGAATAACTTGGAAACCATTAATGCCAATTAAGTGAAATATTATTGTATTTCATAGACAATTGAATACTTCTTAATTCAATAATAGTACATTATGGTACTAGTGTGGTACTTTGGTGATTACCGCCGAGGTGCCATTGAGACCCGAGCCGTAGGCGAGGGTCTTAAGAAAGCCGAGAACGGTAATCATCAATACACACGTGTATCATACGACGTTTTTCAACACACTTGTGAATAAAATAACTATAATTTCAACAGTGAAAACGCGTTGTGAAAAATGTTTCGCTATGGCGGGAAAAAATAATCAGTTTTCCTATGCGCGCGCATTGCGATCGGCCACAGACTAAAGGGATGAGGTTTTTTTTTTATTTATTTTCCGCGCTTAGGGTTTGCGCCTATTCTGCCACGTAAAAAATGGGAAATTTAAAGTTTTCTTTTGTTACAGAGAAAACAAAAGTTATATTTGAGTGAAAGTTTTATTTATTAAACACGTACGAGTTAAAATTATCTATTTAAATAAGAAGTTGCATGAAATGAGCAAGCAATAGGAATATTCATTTATTTGTTCTATTGAACACGATCTTTTTTTTGAATAAAAACTTTTTTAGTAACAAAGCTACTCAACCAATAAAATTTAAAAAAAAATCTATAACTCACTTGTGAGTTATAGCAATGAAAAAGTCACAGTTTGATTATGGGTGTCATTATGTGCCTAATTGCGGTGACCATAGAGCCACTTTATGAGCAAGTGTGTTGAAAAAGTAATTATTTTATTACATTCATGGCTTCCAAAATATATTTTTTTATGGTAGACCCAAATTGTTAGGTTGTTTTTGGAACTCTAACTTGAATACCTAATACAATTTCTTTGGTCTTTTCTTAGACAGCTATAGACATAAAAAACATAGGATTTTTTTCTTAAAAGTAGGTTAAGGAACTTTGGGTTAATTCATAATTTTAAAATAAATGCAGTATGTCTGTCGACCTACATAGTAAATGCATTTTTTACTTTACATACCTACTTATTGTCAAAAACAATAGAAAAAAAGAAAAGACAGAGACAAAAACGACTGTGCATTTGGACTGTATTTTAATTATCATACTTTTTTATGAATTATTTTTAAACAGTCTCAAAATTGCAGAATTTGATTTTATAATAACTTAGTCGAGTGATTGTTAATGAGAAAATAAATAAAAGTTTGAGCGCTCCCTTGCCCGCGGTACCTTATATAAAAAAAAAGAAAAAAAAACAGGATCGAATAAAATCTCATAACTAAAAAAATATAGTTTTATCTACCTACGTATTTAAGATGAACTAATGTAATTTTATATATTTCGAAAGTAACAACTTTGTCTACGTAGAACTAAGTACTAACTACTGAGATACTAAACTACTACTACTAAAGCCCGGTTTAATTTCCTTACGTATAGTAAAGGTATGTCCAACATTCTCTGCTGGACCTACTATACTAGTTGTAAAATCTGCTATAACACTTAACTTTGGCTCACTAGTACACCAAGCCGGTATGCCTCGTCCACCATCTTTTTCACGTCCCCCCCCTCCCTTCCCCGGTGTCATCCCGCCAAGCCTCCAGGTGACAGTGACAGGGTAGGAAGCTTGACACAGACAGCTACCTAACCGCTTGTGCATATGAGACAGAGTAATGCATCTACTGAATAGACACAAACACTACACTAGTCGAAGTGTAAACGGGGAATAAACTAGTCTATGAGTTCTACTAATTCTACGAGTATGTAAATTAAGGCACGGTAGGTAAGAATATCAGCATACCGCAGGCAAAATGTTTATCTACAAAATGAAACTTTTCAATTTTACTTTCTTGGTACCAAATGTAAGCTGTAGGTGTCTTTGGGAAGCGCTACACAGGCTGGTTTTTGTCTCAAATCTTTGCTATCAACTGCTCTTACATCAAACTCTTGCATCAAATTCGTAAACATGACAAAGCTCATGGTAGTGACCAATGTCTGGCCGATACACGTTCTTTTTCCTATGCTAAAGGGTAAAAAGTGAGGGATATTCCTCCTAACTGATAAAACCTCCTTCTCTACTTCGGATATTTTAGTAGTTGGTCCATTTTTTTCGCTGTCCGACTCCATGCCGGAGTCACATTGAGAATTTCTGCGCATACGCACTTTGTTCTTTTCCAGAAATCTGCTGGGATCGAATTTCTCCGGCTCATTCCAGTACTGGTCAGACATGTTCAGTTCATAGTTGTTTATGAAGACGATAGTACCTTTCTCGATGCCGAAACCAGCTACAGCCGCATTCTCAGTGGCGACGTGAGGGACAATTGGCGACGATGAATATCTCAAGCATTCGAGTACAGTCGCTTCTGTGTACGGCAAGCTGCTTCTATCGGTAAGACTGATAGCTCTTTTCCCTTTCGTTGCTGCCTCGATTTCACTGCGGATTCTCCTGCCTACTTCTGGATCCCTTGCAACAGCAGTAAGGCAAAGCATAACCAAGTTACCGACCGATGAATGACCTCCGAGAAAATCTTCCAGCATGAAAATGATCGTGTTTCTGTCCACAGTAGGATCGTCGTGCAGGACCCTCAACAAACCATCTAGGAAGTCCTTTTCCGGCGCATCTACATCCAGGTCATGCTCTCTTTGTTCTACAATACGGGAGAGGATGAACGCGCGGATATCAGAAGACCACTGGGAGAGTTTGTTCATGTGTTTGGAGTAGAACGGAGCCAGCCACGGCAGGAAGTCCACAGCGTACCCCTGATTAATCTCCCAGAAGATTTCGTCGAAATGCTCTACTATTTTCTTGAACTCACCGTCGTTCTCCGTGTCGAACCTGACGCTGCACATGTAGTGTGAGAACATGTTCATTGCCGATGTCATGAGGAATGGCTTCACCTCGATGGCGCCGTCTGTGGTCATCACTTCCGCTTTCAGGGCTTCGACGAGTTCTATTGCTTCGAATGTGGCAACAGATCCGATGCGTGCGAAGTTGTCCGTGTGCTGTTTCGGGCCGCAGTGACGCCGCGCGAGGTTTCGCCGGCGGGTTTGCAGGCTCGACCAATCGCAGAGAGCCAGAGCTGGGAACCAAAGAAAACGATAAATTATTAAAAAGTTTTTAATTGCTTTTGAAAAAGATTATTTTTGACCTATGACACTGTTGCAGAGAAAAGTCGAAATAGGTGGTTTTTTAGCTCGTTTTGAACGCAAAGTTTTTTTTTTTTTTAAATTTACGTTTCATTAAACCGAGATATTCAGTGTGTAATTTTGGTAGAATGGGAGTCCCGCTTCTTACGTAGGAACTACGTATTACATATTCTTTGTCGCTGGCTATTATAGATGTTTTCTTTTTCGCGTCTACTGGCCGAATACTCAAACGCCACTTAAATTAAGTTCACGCTTAAATTATTGCAATCGCCTATCTACTATCATCGTAGGTACCTACCATAGCAATGTTGTTATTGTTACGCATCAGATAAAGGTATTAATAAACAATATTGCTATGTTAAGGCAAATGATACACTGAATATAAAGAATGGCCAAAGTCACGGTCATCAGTCACGTCTGGTAGGTACAAGTAAAGTCAGCAACACAAGTTTATGAACAATAGAAAAAAAATTGTCTATGATTTGGAGGCTTTTAAATTTTTTTTCTAACTTTGTTACATTTACATTTTCATTCGTAATCTGCTGTCATTTTGAGCCCGTTTGGAAAATTAAAAGAGAAGACAGCAAATCACAACTGGGGGCAATCGTTGTCTCACTACCTAGTACCTAAAGTTAATATTACGTATTCTGTGCTTACGTATTCTGTCTGTATCTGTTCTATTTTTTTTTTCTTATTAATTTTGTATTGTTTTCTTATTGTGTAATTATTTTACTGTGTTGTACCTGTGTTGTGTTGTGTGCCAAATAAATATTTCTCTATCTTTCTCTCTATCTCATGAAAACCTGCCAGGTTTAAGCCTGGCAGGTTTTCTGGACTATTTTCAAACTAAGTCATGGTATTCTGTGACTAAATAGTGACATTTGCGTGTTTCAGCGCGTTTTTACCGTCAAAAGCTTCTTGTTTTCGTATATCTGTAGCCACGTCGCTTGACATTATGCTGGGCAGCGAAAAAGAGGGCAGCAGCCATTTTAGTTAGCGTAGCTTTGATATGAAATTAAATTAACTGATCGATCGAATCGATATGTGTTGCTAACTATACGTAAGTAATCAATTTATTTTGTTGCCAGCTCCAATGATCTGTGGCATACATGCTCTGATTCTTATGTTACTATTACTCTTGTGTATTATTCATAGATTTTCAATTTCTTCGAGTTGTTCGCGAGGCGGTCGAGCGTAGCAGACGAGCATCTACCGAAAGTATTTACCTAAGAGCGATTTGAGTTTTGTTATGTTTCTTGTTTTGCTGCTGATTTTTGCGACAAGAATCGAGAAACTCGTATAGTTTTTGTGTGGAGAAAAATAGTTTTCAAATCTCCCGCTAGAGGCGCTTATCGGGTTTTCAGTCGCTTCTCGATATGCGTTTCATTCAAACAAAACTTAAGACTAGGTAAAGTAGGTATGAAAATACCTAAATAAGGCGAATTTGGCAAAAGTGTGTCGATCGGCCTAATTCACGTATCGAATTTCGAAATACCTAATGTAGGAATTGACTAAATCTAAACATAGACGTATCGTGTTACAATTTTGGCTAACGTAATCCTACATCCATACAAGGAGTAATAAAACCACTGCCGAAAACTATCAATAATAACTATTTAAAACTTTTTTTTAAAGTTTGCGAAAAAATATCAAATGGCAAATGACATTGCCTAATATTGGCGTTTTCTTTTTTTCCAGCGGCCAATAACAAACCTAGCTTCCATACATAGTAAAGAATAGTGCAACGAACTAAATCTATTGACACACATGTCTCTAATTTCAGTCCGGACTGAGATATAAGACTCAGAAAGTACCTACTTCAAGTTTTTACTTTTTCTCGAGAATTATTAGAAGGCAAATGCTGACTTTCCTGTGGAGAAGGCCGACTTGGCTGAAAGTTTGGTATATCTGCTACCAAGCATACTCCACGTAAAATCATGCCCCAGGCAGCGTCGTTCATCGGGGTATGGGTATGTGCCCTGTCCTGACGCTGTATTAATCATCCAGATCAGATGCAAAGGCCAGTACCTCTATCACGAACAAATCTGACAGTCGCCGCGTTAACGTATTCGAGTTATATTGCGCGTCAATGCCAGCTCGACTGCCAACCGTTGTAGTGTCACCGCGCAGTGTATCTCGGATACGCTAGCGTTACGATACGTTTGCGATTGTCACATTTATTCGTGATCAAGGCACTGATGATTATTATTACTATTAGTAGGACAGTAGGATAAGCTGACCATGACCTATAACTATTAAGCATACCAGCAGGTAGTATTGAGCTCCCTGTAACGTAAGATGCTACTGTCGGCTGCTACTATGGCACATTGGGAAATTCCCACTAATCCCATCCCACTAACACATAACACTAAGACATATCGTTTTTTTTTTTTTTTGTGATCGTTATAAACGTGAAAGTTTGAACTTGTTAAAAATTTGATGCTACTATTCTTAAGTAGTTTTAGTTTCTAGTTAGATTAGATTAGATATTATGTATTATTTATTAACGGTCGTCTGGAAGAGATCGTATTAAGCGATAAGACCGCCGTTTGCAGGACTTTTGCCTGTCCTTACGTAACTGTAAGTTGTATCTGTCCTCAATAAAGTTTTTTTATTTTTTTAGTTTAGGAATCCTGGATTAAGACAATAAGCTTCTATTTATTTATGCGGAAAATTAACAGGATGAAACGGGACGCGGACGAAGGCGCGGGCGAAAGCTAGTATTCAATATAGAGGAAATCGTCTTGTTTTTTTTAATTTATTCTATTTGATTAGTAAGTATTTTACCAAGATAAGTACAGTATTTTCAATTAGTGGAAATCCAATGTATTTTTTATTTTATATTTTAAGAAATGAAAACTTGTGACTTGAAACTTGTTAAAGAAAATTTTAACAAAAAATTGGTATTAATCTGTGCCAGAGTAATAGCCGGCAACTGTGCAAGTCTCGGTTATTCTACCTCCTCCTCTTACTTAGGTTCGTCATTTATAATACTTGTCATTTGAGAATAATAATACACATATTAACGAGATTACTAAACTATAGATAAGAGATTCGAGTTCTGCCTTTTTTAGGGGAAACATCGTCTCATTTATTTTACTGGTTTTTCTTACGTTATTATTAATTGTTGTTTAATTTTGGTGGAATTTTAACCAATAATACTTAGGTCGTAACGTAAAGTGTGAGCCATTGGAATAAATGTGTGTAAAGTGGTTTCTCTGAATGTGAAAATTCGTTTTTAGGTTTTGAGGAGAAAATCCACCATTTTCTGTTCAAAACAAACGACAGCTGACTTGACAAATGACTTGACTTGACTTATTTATTACAATTTTAACACTTGATATTGGCAAAATTGTCTGTCTAAATGACGGACAGAGGCCATATAGAAGAGAAGAAGAACATAGATCATTTACTATAATTTATATTAATTTTCAAACAGATTTGCATAAAATTAATTATAGACAAGTCATTAAATAAATACAAAAAATAGGTAAGTTACTCACTACATTGAACTAATAATACATTATTTTGAAAACTCGACGAATTGACTCGAAACAATTGTAATGAAAAGCTTGCAATATTCATTCACATCTCGAAAATGTTAAGAATATAATTATTTAGTGCATTAGTTGCGCGTGACCTTTATGATTAGGTAGACGCGATTTTTATTATGCGCGTACGCAGTTTTTGACGATATTTCAAGGAAACAAGGTCTTACCCTTAAGGAAGTGCGTCAGTGTTGAGAAATTACATAGGTATAAGTCAAGCAAGCTCGTAAGAGTTAGTGGCCAACTCTGTTGACGTAGTTTTAAGGCCGCCTTAAGGCCTCCGTCATGGCTTAACGACTGCTAGAGCCGGGACCGGCTGTTTATCGTGCCCTCCGAAGCACGGAAACGCTCAGATGTAATTGCCACTAACGGTCACCCGTCCAAATAGTGACCGCGCAGAACGTCGCTTAACATAGACAATTGGTGAAGATTGACTAAGCAAGCCTAGCCACAAGCGCTTTAACTTATATTAAGTATAAAATCTCAAAAATGAGTTGAACGCATCTAGAAATCCTCAATAAAAAAGAAATGTTGATCTATAGTCGCAATATTTTTTGTTGTTTCCAGTTTTTTTGATCAAAAGTAAACTTTGTCGTGATTCTACCTTATATTTTTAAGCCGAATAAAAAAATACAGTATTTACAATATACACAATATCTACAAAATACATATTATTCTACCTACTTTTATTAATCAGTAGATACTTTATAAAAAATGGTTTTTTTTTATGCATTTTTTTGGAGTTCACCTTTGGGTTCGGCATTAACAATCATACATTTTTTTCTGCTTAAGTACCTACTTTGTTGTCTGAATACAGGGTGTTCCTCTAGCACCGTCTCTTTTGCTTCATTTTTATAGTCGGTTAAAAGTTTAACCATATAGGTATAGGTCGTAAATACAATTTGACAATTCCCCAAAATGGGCAAGTAAGTATTTGGGGAAAGAACTGCTTAATTTACTCTTGTTTCCAATTTACCCACACTATTTGGGGAATTTGCTACTATACAAAATTTCCCGAGAAGTGTCGACCTAACCAGCAACAGTAGAGTTGCCAGTCGCAAAATATGAAAAAAAGCCCTAGATAAATAGAATATTAGGTACCTTGCGCTGTTTTAATTTTATCTTATCAAATGTTGGTTAGTCTGTCCAAATATATAAAAATACTCACAATTATTTCTATCGCCAGCAAACAGCTTGTGAAATCTCAAAAAGTCTGGTCTGCCGCCGAAGAACTTGCCGTTCTGGTTGAGAACCTCCCGAATCAGCTCCAAATTGTTGACGACCACGCATTTAGATGCTCCCAACTTCAGACTGAAGATGTCTCCATACTCCTTGGCCAGATCCGTGAACGCCTGAAATGGCGATTCGTGTTTGCCCAAAAGGTGTAAGTTACCGATTATTGGCAAGGATACCGGCCCCGGCGCGGTTTTCAAAATGGTGACTTTCTCGTCACCGTATTTGCTAGCCTTTTTTAGCGAAACGGTGTTCCTCTTGAAGAGTTTATACACCGCTAGCGCCAAGACCACAACAAATAAGATAGCACTCATTTTCTTAAAAGAATTATTTAGAGTGGCCACACCGGTTTGACAGGAGTATTGGCGGTAAGCGTGCGCTCGCCGTCTGGCACTGCGCGGTATGAAGCAGCGACTGCCATTTTATACCTCGGATTTGCATTTTCTTGTATTCAGTTTTTCGACGACAACTTTGCTGAACGTTTCAAAAATGCATTTTCAACTCTATGCTGGCAAAAATACCGCCTGTTTTAATTTGCGTATTAACTTGGTTAATACAGAATTTAGGATACTATCGCAATGTGTATTTTGTTTTCGTGGTTGAAAATAGACCATAGAAAGCTCTGGGTGACCTTAAAATTTGTTTTTCTATGATAATGACTGGCGCAGGTTTCTTTAGGGCATTGACCTACAATACGCAATTTAAAAAATATTTTTCTTGCTTTTCTTTTACATTTCTTTGATTTGAACATACCGCGGACTTGGAGGTAGGTAGTACTACATAACAAACGCTTTAGAAGTACATACTTATATAGAAATGCATTTCGTGGGCGAGAAAGAAAAAGGTAATGAGCAAAGCGAGACATGTAGCCCCCCTGAAAATTACTAGTCTTGACCGAATAAGCGGAGCGAGCTGGCATTTGTCTTTATTAAAAAAAATACTTTAGAATGACGTTTCACTCTATCGTCTCGAGCTAATTGACATTGACAGGCGTCATGGCTCAGTCGGTAGTAGCTCTGCCTTCCGTGCTGTGGGTCGTGGGTTCGATCCCCACCGAGAACAAACATTGGTGTGTTGTAAACATAGATGTTTATTCTGTGTCTGGGTGTTTCTATGTATTATAAGTATATATTTACAAAAAAAAAAAAATGTATGTATGTATTCTATCAGCCATCTAGTTTAGTACAAGCTTTGCTTAGTTTGGGACTAGAAGGCGTTGTGTCAATTAAAAAAAAATAATACATACCTTAAAGATCATATTCTTTTGAAAAAAACTTAAAGTAACGAACTCGCTTCTTGTGCAATACTTAGGTACCTTACTTAGTATCGCCATATCAACAATAACGTTCACCGTATTTGTTCCATATTTAAATGTTTAAAAATAGGATTGTTTTTACGTTTCTTTTTTAGTGCGCCCCAAAGCTACAAGAAACTTCAGACGCGACTAAAGACACATATTCGGATGTGAATCACGCGTCACTTTTACGTGATTCAATGCGTATTTGGTAAGTAGGTTCAATTTCAATTTCAAAAGCCTTTAATTAACAACTTAATACTACACGTACCTATAACTAATCTAATCTAAATATTATTTTTATTTGACAACGGTAGTGTTGAGGTTATTTCGCTTTTCAGCATAGGCCTCCCCCAGGCTCTTCCAAAGTTCGCGATCGCGAGCTTTCCTTCTCCAAAGTGCACCAGCTGCTTCTTTAAAGTCGTCCTCCCATCTTCGGAATGGTCTTCCTCTCACTCTTTTCCCTTCTCTAGGGTACCATTCTGTAACGTATTTAGCCTTTAACGTAATATTTACCTATAAATAAATAAAAATAAATATTCATGGACTTACACAACGCCTTCTAGACCCAAACTAAGCCAAGCTTGTACTACGGGAACTAGATTGCTGATAGAACACTTTATATACTTTTTATAACACCCACTTACACCAGCTTGGATCTCTCCATGGGTTTTTCTTAGTTAGGTAATAAATCATCCTCATTTTGATAGGTATCCCATACTAAAAGCTCGAAACTACTTAGGTAATCTATAGTAATTTTGCAGCCAAGCGAAACAAATCACGCTATAGTATTAAAGGAAGGCATATTTGGCCGGCTCATTCTAAAAAAAATATACCTACTTTACATTTAAGTCCTACTCATCTTATCTTCTATCATCAATATATATAAAACTCTTTTGAAGCTGACTGAGAATCACCGCAAAGCCTAAACTATAAGTCCTAGAAGTTTGAAATTTGTAAAGTAGTATCCTTATATAGTGTAGAGGTGCACTAAGAAAGGAATGTTGAAAAGTAACACTTTAATGGGTCTAGAACGCGAGCAACGCCGCGGGCGATGGCTAGTTTAGTATGAAACACATTTATTTGGACCATCCGTTGCATTTTACATTGTTTATTTCGAATTCGAGTCTAGTTCGAGAATTTCACCAATATGCGACTATAAGTCGCGCTCTAGTTATTTTTCCACATACGATGTTGCTATGCGTTCCTGTACTTTTCCACGAAAGGGTCACTCCCTTGAGTTCGCGAAAGTAGGCTAACCATTTGAATATAGAACGACGGCTCAGTGGCGCCATCTCTATATTTGAATATTAGAGACATACATTGATGTAGTTTTCTCCTGTGTAGGCTGTCATGTCAGAAGCTAGATAAGTACCAGTTTTTCTTATTTTTTACTTCTTCTTCTTTTCTTCTCTAAGGCCTCTGTCCGTCATTTCGACAGAAAATTTTGCCAATGTCATTATCTTAAGTCAAGTCGGCTGTCGTTTGTTTTGAAGGTAAAATGGTGGATATATTTCTTCAAAACTTGGAGACGAATTTTACACAGAAACCACTTTTACACACATTTATTTTCATGTCTCACACTTAATGTATTATTGGTTAAAATTCCACCAAAATTAAACAACAATACTCACAATAATATAAGAAAACCTATAGGTGTTGTTTCAAAAAATGTCGTCGCTAGATACGTACTACTAGTACCTACTACTTCTCATTTGACATGAATAATATGCAAAGCCCTACTTTAATTTACTAAGTATCGGATAGCGGATCTTTTGACTGTCAAATTGTCCATAAAGCTCCCATTACTGAACTTAGACTGGTACTCTGATAAAGAAATCGTTACCGGCCTAATGTACTTGATACAAGGAGGTAAGACAAGGCACTAACCTTACTTAATACACCTAGGCATTATCTAAGTCCTAAAAAAATGGTATATCAATATATTTTTTTGTACCTACAATGTGAACGCAATAAAAACTTTGAACTTTTCAGTAGTACATAAGCTGAGGGTAGCGAAGCAACTAAAAGATCATAGGTTCATAAATGATAGAATCCCCAAACTCACCCTTATGGGCTACATTTGGGGTTAATTCCCCAAACTCACCCATAAAAACGGCTTCACCTCTAGGGCAAGGCCACGAAACGTGTACTTAGTAAAAGATAAATAATGGAATCCCCAAACTCACCCTTATGAGCTACATTTGGGGTTAATTCCCCAAACTCACTCATAGAAACGGCTCCATCCTCTAGGGCAAGGCCACGGTTTTCAAATGCCATGGTTTTATAATACCTATATTAAATACTGTTAGACCACCCTCAAAGTGTGCTGTTCAAAATATTTACTACTAGCTGATACCCGCGACTTATATACTTACTTATAGCGTCCCATTGGATAACGTTATTTTTCCGGGATGAAAAGTATCCTATGTTACTTCTAATACCTCCAAGAATATGTATACAAAGTTTCATGATGATCGGCTAACTAGTTTTTGCGTGAAAGCGTAACAAACAAAGTTACATTCACATTTATAATATTAGTAGGAATGGTAGGTAGGGTATAGGTTTTTTTTTAATAATCACTCATTCAGTGTTGAAGACTTCTTTTGTTTTTTTATATTTGGTAGGTATTGAAAAAAGTGTCTTGTCGTCAGAGTCATGTTGACAGATGTCCACAGATTGTAAATTTGACTGCGGACATGCGTCAATGGATCGATTAGAAAACCATGGGAGTCGTCATGAATAATAATCTGTATAAAATAAAAAAGTCACAGCGAAAAGACACTGTATACAGAAGAAAAACTTTGCATAATAATGACTTAAATATCTACAATTTTTATACACTTATTTGTAAACCTTTGAGCCCGTGATGATTCTATGTTTACTGCATAGCTTTTTAAATTGTTAACTTATGAGGTTAAGAAAAAAGTTTATAAAAAGATTTAAAAAATATTGTTAAGCATTCCAAAAGAAGGGCACAGTAAATGAGGTCGTAGAGATTTGAAAACTTCGAGGGGTATAAGATGGGTACTTTAGCCCCTTGAAGATTTTAGGAGTGATTTTATTACACCCAGTACACAATAGGTAAGTACCTACCAAGTAGTGCCAAGTATATCCTAGGTAGGTACTTATGTAATGTAATGAAGTAGAATAGAAAAAAGTCACCGCGTTTACAGTTTACTAGCCGTCGCCCGCAGCGTTGCTCGCGTTCTAGACCCTTTAGGGTGTGACTTTTCAAAATTCCTTTCTTAGTGCACCTCTACACTATATAAGGATACTACCCTCCAAATTTCATACCTCTACGACTTATAGTTTAGGCTGTGCGTTGATTCTCTGTCAGCTTCAAAAGAGTTTTATAATGTATATTGAAATATTGAATATTGATATTGATGATGATATATTGATATTGATATTGATTGTCCACCTCCTTTCCAGTAAAAACATAGACAAATAAAGAATACATTTTGTCTATGGTAAGAATAAGAAAAAATTATAACAAAAACATGAAAATTTGCGTTAGTTTTTCAGCTTGGCAACAAGAAAATCTTAAATTTGGCTGGTTTTTTATTAAAACGTAAATTTTAATATATAAATAAGTCAGTAGGCTTCAATATAATTTGGTGATAAATATTTTGTTTATTATTCAGTGAGTTTTTTATAGTTTTGTATTTCAGAAGTTTGGGTATCTGCGTCAATAGGTAGGTAGTTATGTACTATGCAAAGATTTAGGTAAGTATTTAGTTTCTTTTTACCTATTTATGTAACTGAATAACATAGACCGACGTCCAAAGGTCGTATTGTGAAGTTGTAATTTTTTCATTTAACTTTGTTATTTTCTTATTAATAAGGTTACATCTCCAAATTGTTCTGATTGTGATATAGAAGAGGATATCATCATCATCATCATCAATATATTTATCATTTATCAATATATATAAAACTCTTTTGAAGCTGACATAGAATCAACGCACAGCCTAAACTACAAGTCCTAGAGGTATGAAATTTGGAGGGTAGGTTCCTTATATAGTGTAGGGGCGCACTAAGAAAGGAATTCTGAAAAGTCACACTCTAACGCGAGCAATGCCGCGGGCGACGGCTAGTTATTATTATATAAAACTCTTTTGAAGCTGACAGAGAATCAACGCACAGCCTAAACCATAAGTTCTAGAGGTATGAAATTTGGAGGGTAGTATCCTTATATAGTGTAGGGGTGCACTAAGAAAGGAATTTTGAAAAGTCGCACCCTAAAGGGTCTAGAACGCGAGCAACGCCGCGGGCGACGGCTAGTTATACATTCTTTGCTGGAATGTGTCCAGAGAACCCGCTTTAGGGTAGGTGCATTCGGAAGAAGGAGTATGGCAGTGGGCATAGTAAATAGCATCTTGGCTGGTGCGTTTTCGTATGTTGTTTTTAGTTGATAAGTTATATAAGTTGTATATAATAGGGTAATTATAATCGCTCGGCGATTGAACCCTGTAAATAAATAAATAAAAAAAAGTTTTGACGACATAATGTATTGTGACATTTGTGACACATTGTGGCCTGTTTCACCATCTCCGTCTTCCGTGTATCCCATGTATCCGTCAAATCAAAAAAACATATGTGCAATTCACACGTGGTAGAAGTGAAACCTTCAAATAAAACCAGTGCGGTCCCTCCGCGCGGAAGAAGTTATACTTCGAGTGGCACGCATTCACTCTCGCTCTGTGTTTAATGTGAAATAAATTTAGTATTTATTTTTATGTACTTAACCAATATGCAGTACTTATTTAGTTAGAAAAGGTTCTATGCTCATGTTGTCTAAATCTGAACTAGATGGCGCTGCTAAGTTTGGTCGGATCCTAGAACGCGCTATCGAAGTGTTTTGCGTTTTGTGGGGGTCTCCGTATGTGATCACATTTTCTCCCACGTTAAATCTTATGAAATTATGTGTCTGTCTATTTTTACTGTCGCTCTTTCGTTTCATCGACTCTCAAATCACAACGATGCTAAAGAAGTTTTTACTTCAAAAAATTCTCTCTTTGTTTTTGACAAGTTCAAAAGTAGAGTTGGAAATATTTACTTATAACAACAACAACAGATGGTTACTTAATCATGACATAGTGAAAAAGACACTTGGTTTTTCTTATTCTAAATAAAAAAAAAATACAGTAAGGTCTTTTGTCTCTGTCTTCAGGAACAGTTTGTCCTCTTTCACCACCGCCGTTACTAAGAATTTGAAAATGAGATCGATTTTTAAATTTTGCGTTGAATAATTTATTTCAGGTTCCAGAATGTTCAACTAATTTTGGGGGAAAAGATCAAAATGAGGATATCAGTAGTTTTATCCTGTGTTTTCGTCATATTTTTTCAGGAAAATACCGTTCTGTTGGCACTCGGATTCGCTAAATTAATAATTCGCTTTATTTTCTAAATAACAAGCACATAGGTAATAACAATAATATTAGGTACCTATTAGCCGTCGCCCGCGGCGTTGCTCGCGTTCTAAACCCTTTAGGGTGCTACTTTTCAAAACTCCTTTCTTAGTGCACCCCTACACTATATAAGGATACTACCCTCCAAATTTCATACCTCTAGGACTTATAGTTTAGGCTGTGCGTTGATTCTCTGTCAGCTTCAAAAGAGATTTATACAGGGTGTTACCAGACCACTTCCGAAAACTTGGAGGTTCCAATCAGACCATGATACTGAAAACATTAAGCGAAAAAAATCGCAAAAAAAAAAATTGACTTGACTATCTCTTTTTAATTTTTTTTCTAGTTACATACACACAGTACAACATAATAAGACATATCTACCTAATTATCTCATTTAAAAATGCAAAAAAACAAATAAAATAAATAAAGCAGCAATGTACACGCAGCACGCAGATTACGTCTACTACAGCATGAACAGCTGAGAGTTCATCGCGGGTCATTCACGTACGCGACGTGCGAGCGACCTACGTTAGTACCTACCTACGTTAGTAGGCACTTACGACACAGAATAAATAATAGTACTACGCCTCGACCTTACCTACGTGAATGCGTACATTGCGGGCTGGCGAAATAAATACAAATCTTTAAACATTGTTTTCTCCGGCTATAATTATTTTTCAGGATAACTGATTTTTTTTTGGTTGAGTTTTGGTGTGCTGTAGCTCCCCCTTTCGTTTTCGGAAGTGGTCTGGTAACACCCTGTATATATTGATGATGATGATGATGTATATTGTGGTATCCTATAATTAGGGAATCACCTAGATGTAAGACCTTTGATTATGTTTCTTGTATATTAATGTGTTATCTCTGTTGGATACCTTTATTAAAAAAAACAGAAAAAAAAAACGTGCGCCATAAATTCCGGTAGGTACAGTGAACATTAGAATTTCGTCAAATTGATGATTTGTTTTTACCCGACTAAGGCGAAGCAAAAAGGAGGGTATATTTTTCAACTGTCGTGTTATAGAAGGTGTATAAAGTCAACTCCCAAAAACTAAAGGGTCCTTTTCATAATCCCCTTGATTCTAAATTTTCGAAATCAAGGGGATTTTGAGACTTTTGAGAAAGGGGGAAACGAAAACTCAAAGGGGATTTTGAGACTTGACTATGAAGCCACTCGGGAACCATACTTTACCTACGACTATCGCTGAAAATATAACGAAAAGAAAATTGTAAAATAACAAAGCATTTTTGTTATACTTACTTTTTGTAAAATACCGATAAGTGAATTGACTCGTGTCACTTGTACTTATCTAGGGCATGGTTTTACAAAACAAAGAAAGATTTTTGGCACAAGACGTGCATCTAGTTACCTAAATTCAGGAAATATGACACGATTGACCAACTATTAGTGCTGTGGGTGAAACTTCCGGTTCAAAACGAAAAAGAATACTTAACTAATTAACAGCAATGCAATATATTAAGTATTGAGTAATAATAATAAATTATGTAGGTACTTAGCTGAATAAAAGTAGGTAATTTAACACAGCGCCATCTAAGTTAAAACGAAGCAAATAGGAGAATATCAGGTAGGTACAAGAAAAAACTCATAATAAGTAAGTTTACTAATTATGATTTTCTTTTTATTATGTTTATTTGAGTCTAAATTTATTTTTTGTTTTTATTGGTATAACCTAGGTACCTGAGGGTTCAGTATAGGAATAAAAATTAAATTGAAATAAAGAAAAAAAAATCTTTACGTATATGTTTTATTTCGTAATTTTTCGAGTAAACAGGGGATTTCAGGATTAAGTCCACTCTCCATGGGTAAGAACAATGTTGACCCAATTTATTCTGATTTCTATCAAAATTTGAAATAAAGTAATGTAGAGTACGATTTATTCAATGTAGAGTTCCGTGAAAATATAACAACTAGGTAGGTACTTAGTTTAACTAGGTAAGCTAACGATAAAATTTGATTATTTTCGACGTAAGCAGTATATACAGGGTGTTACCAGACCACTTCCGAAAACTTGGAGGTTCCAATCAGACCATGATACTGAAAACATTAAGCGAAAAAAATCGCGAAAAAAAAAAATTGACTTGACTATCTCATTTTAATTTTTTTTCTAGTTACATACACACAGTACAACATAATAAGACATATCTACCTAATCATCTCATTTAAAAAAGCAAAAAAACAAATAAAATAAATAAAGCAGCAATGTACACGCAGCACGCAGATTACGTCTACTACAGCATGAACAGCTGAGAGTTCATCGCGGGTCATTCAAGTACGCGACGTGCGAGCGACCTACGTTAGTAGACACTTACGACACAGAATAAATAATAGTACTACGCCTCGCCCTTACCTACGTGAATGCGTACATTGCGGGCTGGCGAAATAAATACAAATCTTTAAACATTGTTTTGTCCGGCTATAATAATTTTTCAGGATAACTGATTTTTTTTTGGTTGGGTTTTGGTGTGCTGTAGCTCCCCCTTTCGTTTTCGGAAGTGGTCTGGTAACACCCTGTATATATTTTTTTATGATAAAAGTAATGGAACAAGCTGATAGCTCACCTGATGTTAAGTAGTAACTTCTGCCTATAACTATGCATTACCTCACAGAGCAAGTCCAATGAGAACGTGCTCTGTAAGGCAATGCACTGCGTCCATCACTCTGAGACGTGAAGATGTTGAAGTCCCATGTGCCTGTAATTACACCGGCGCCCTTACCCTTCAAACCGGAACACAGCAATGCGAGCATCGCTGCTTGGCGGCAGAAATAGGTACGGTGGTAGTACTTCCCCGGACGAGATCTCACAAAGAGCTCTACTACTACTAAATTCTACCCTTTAGGGTGCGACTTTTCAAAATTCTTTTCTTAGTGCACCCCTACACTACATATAAGGATACTACCCTCCAAATTACATATCTCTAGGACTTATAGTTTAGGCTGTGCGTTGATTCTAAGTCAGCTTCTAAAGAGTTTTATATATTTAGAAGAAGATAGATAAAAAAGGGTTAAATATTACAAGGTTTATAAAATGCCAGATTACTTTAAAAGTTCGTACAAAAATTAAACTGTCTGCATAACTTATTTGCAGTAAAAAAAACACACGGAACCCTAATCTCTTTGCGGAAACAGCGTCGCAACGTCGCGTCGTGTCAAATCAAATATTGATCGATGCAAAATATTCTGACCTTCCAAAACGATTGATATTCGTGAAAAAACTGCCGAATATCTTGACGTTTTGAGTTATTCCACTTTTTTGCAGATCCAGACACTTCCTGGGAGTCTGCGAGGATACGTAAGCATTTCAAGGGTTCCCGAAACCCAAAGAGAACCTTCAAAAATATTATAGACATTATTTATTAGACAATTAGGTATTTATTTGCCACAAAAATAAACACAGCACTTTCATTAAGTTTTAGAATAATTAAGGAAACAATTAGCAATCATTATTATTCAAAATTTAATATTAAACGATTATTTATACTCTTTTGAAGCTGACTTAGAATTAACGCACAGCCTAAACTATAAGTCCTAGAGGTATGAAATTTGGAGGGTAGTATCCTTATATAGTGTAGGGGTGCACTAAGAAAAGAATTTTGAAACGTCACACTCTAAAGTATAGAACGCGAGCAACGCCGCGGGCGACCGCTAGTTTTATTATAGATAGGTACCTATCTAATTTAAGCCAAATTGAAATAATTTTAAATATAAAGATACGTACCTAATGAATAGTTACACAAAGTGTAAAACAATTTGTTCCGAAAACATAAAAATGTCAAAATATAATCAGATTGGTAATAGAATATTAAATAGGTATACTTTTGAAGTGAAAACTTCTATATAGCATCGTTGTGAATTGAAAGTCGATGAAACGAAAAAGCGACAGTTCCATCCCCACAAAACGCAAAACACTTCGATAGCAGTGCGTTCTAGGATCCGACCAAACTTAGCAGCGCCATCTAGTTCTGATTTAGGCAACATGAGCATAGAAAGAACCTTTTCTAACTTTTTTATTTATTTTTTTATTGCACAAAATTATAAATTTGTTACAAAGGGTGGACTTAATGCTGAAAGCATTGTCTGCCAGCCAACCCAAACGTGGTGGTGTAATATGGTTGGCGTGCGACATTGCAGAGAATAATATTTATCTTAAATGACGTTGTATGAGGTTTCTAAGGCCATGTTTTCATTTCACCATTTTCTAAGAAGTATTAAACAATCACGGTCATCAATTTCGCAATGTATTATCCACCAGTGGACAGATAATGTAAAATAATTCAAATTAGAACAGGGGAGATGTTTGACGCACGCGCATGCATATTGTATTGAGGCGAGCATAATGTAGGTACCTACGATTCGAGGAACGTGTTAACGTGTGCTTTTTTTAAATATTTTTTTGGTAAATACTTTTATTGGTTTGATTTTTTTTTTTACATATTGTAAATTAATTTGAAAAATAGAATTTTCTATTTACATCCGGTAATTAAACCACTTCCAATAATTCTAAATGGTAATCGCGAAAAAAATCAGCTGTTCCATGGAGTTTTGTTCTGCAGGTATTGTATTTTATGTGGAGTACTAGCCGTCTTCCGCGGCGTTGCTCGCGTTCTACCCTTTAGAGTGTGACGTTTCAAAATTCCTTTCTTAGTGCACTTCTACACTATATAAGGATACTACCCTCCCAATTTCATACCTCTAGGACTTATGGTTTAGGCTGTGCGTTGATTCTAAGTCAGCTTCAAAAGAGTTAACGCGAGCAACGCGGCGGGCGACGGCTAGTGTTTTTATATTATCATGTAGACCAAAATATTTCAATGGATATGTATAGAAAATATGAAGCATCTCAAAATTTGACATATCCAAATTAGTCCGAAAACCCGAAGTTTTAGGAATTCAGTTTTTTTTTTAACCATAAATATCACGAACATTATTTGTCTGCTCTCTGAGGTGTTTCACCTTCTAACTGCCACTTTACCACAAATCATTATAAACTACTAGACACTATTTATTGGGCACCCTGTATAAGATTTTAGAGATGTGTGAGTAATCTGCTGTTCTAAATAAACACAGACACGTTATTGTATCGAATTTCAAATGCTTGCTTGTTTACGGTTTCTTGAGGTAACGCCAAAACTTTATGATTTTTGGTTTTAGAGTAGGTTTGAAGTCAGTGGAGATTGATCAAAGTGATCAACTAGTATTTAAAGTAAAACTAGCCGTCGCCCGCGGCGTTGCTCACGTTCTACCCTTTAGAGTGCGACTTTTCAAAATTCCTTTCTTAGTGCGCCCCTACACTATATAAGGATACTACCCTCCAAATTTCATACCTCTAGGACTTATAGTTTAGACTGTGCGTTGATTCTAAGTCAGCTTCAAAAGAGTTTTATATACAGGGTGTTACCAGACCACTTCCGAAAACGAAAGGGGGAGCTACAGCACACCAAAACCCAACCAAAAAAAAAACAGTTATCCTGAAAAATAATTATAGCCGGAGAAAACAATGTTTAAAGATTTGTATTTATTTCGCCAGCCCGCAATGTACGCATTCACGTAGGTAAGGTCGAGGCGTAGTACTATTATTTATTCTGTGTCGTAAGTGCCTACTAACGTAGGTAGGTACTAACGTAGGTCGCTCGCACGTCGCGTACTTGAATGACCCGCGATGAACTCTCAGCTGTTCATGCTGTAGTAGACGTAATCTGCGTGCTGCGTGTACATTGCTGCTTTATTTATTTTATTTGTTTTTTTGCTTTTTTAAATGAGATAATTAGGTAGATATGTCTTATTATGTTGTACTGTGTGTATTTAACTAGAAAAAAAATTAAAAAGAGATAGTCAAGTCAAATTTTTTTTTCGCGATTTTTTTCGCTTAATGTTTTCAGTATCATGGCCTGATTGGAACCTCCAAGTTTTCGGAAGTGGTCTGGTAACACCCTGTATAAGGAACCTACCCTCCAAATTTCATACCTCTAGGAGTTTAGACTGTGCGTTGATTCTAAGTCAGCTTCAAAAGAGTTTTATATATATTGATGATGGGGTACGTAAATGATAATTTTTTCTTTACAAAATTTTTAATTTTTTGTAGTGACATCAACCAACGTATTTCTCCGTGTGAACGCTCCTGCAAACAATATGGCGCGCGCTAACGGTTTACGAAAAACAGTGTCAAATTATATTTTACAATTTCCTAAAGTTCATGCATTTATACGGACGGACAGACAGATTTATGTTCTGTGAGTTGTAGATACGGATGTCGAAGCATAGGTTTTGGTTTCATAGATTCAACCCATTTATGTTTAAGAATGGTAATAGTTGTTCACTACAGGGTGTAATAAAACTACACATTTCTTAATGACACTGTTTTATAAGCCTAGTAGCCTTTAGAGGAGATCCGTCTACGAAATACCTACGTACAACGTGTGAAAGAGACTCCAAAAAATTGGAGCACTTATTTGACTAATTTCTGAATCAATTAAGTAGGTTGGGTACCTACAACTAAAAAAGTAGGTATATTTAAAAAAAAAAAAGAATTGAGGACCTTCTTTTTTTTTAAATCTTTTTGAAAAAAGCTGTTGTACCTAGTTTGTTTGAAAATCTTGGTTTTTGATTAAAATATTATATCTATTCTCTAGCAGTATTTAGAACTAGTGCTCCTAAAATGAGATAAGCACATAATTGTGTCGTGCTGAGATACATTTTAAAAAAAAAGATAAAAACACAAGGCATTTTGCGTTGATGCATTGAAAAGACTTGAAGTTTTAATTTAATTTAATTTTAATTTAAGTTAATGGACGCGGGGCAGTGCATCGTAGTGCACGTTTCTATCGCGCATGACTACCAGGCAATGTTTTGCTATAGATGGTTACCACTTAACATCAGGTGGACCATCTGCTTGTTTCATCACCTAGTAGTATAAAAAAAATAAAAAAATATTAGGTACTTAATATCTAATTTTTTTAGAAGTAAAACTTTTTTTAAATTTATTTATAGGTACTTAACTTACAAGGTTTATAAGTCATGCCATACACCTTTAATTATCGGAAGAGATATTTTTACACTGTGTATTTACAGTCCAAAAATATCGCTCTTTCCAAGAACAATACTTTGATAAACAATACTTTCTTCACATAATAATATTAATGCATGCTTTGCTGCCTGTATGTATACTTTAGGGGCACCATAACGTGTCACCAGTGTAGTGTACACTAACGCCTCATGCTGAATGAACGTGCATGCCTCAGCCCTCAGCCTGCTTCCCGCATTAAAAAGTTGTAGACTTTTCGCGCGCATTTCACGAAAAAGTTTCCGCGTCTATGGTAAGTTTTTTTTTATTATCAACCCTAGTTCTGTGGTAAATATCTTTGGGTAATTTATTGCTCAAATGAACCAGCTTCTTTGAAAAACATGAATAGAAATATGAGGGAATTATATACGGAAGTAGACTTTTTTTTATAAAAAAAAGGCGTCAGGGTTTTTTTTAAATATGCTTTTTTCCAAATAAAGTCTAAGATAACTTTGAATGGCATAAAAGCGACGTATTTGATTCTATGCCAGTTTCTTGCAGCAGAAGCCTTGTTCTAAAATATACGGTGAAATAAAAAAGCTTTATTTAACCGTGAATATATGGAACCATTTTTCATCATTTAAATAGATACATTTTCTAGTCCTAAGGTACTTATAAATATCGTATAAGTACCTTAGATAGTGCATTTTGCTAGCTTTTGTTATTACGAACACTATTTTCTGGGGTTTCCATGTGAATTAGGTACCTACTTTTATTTTGCAATTTTTTGAAGACAAAAAAGGGACCAAACTGACTTCATTCATAAAGAGCGGAAAGATTTCAACGTGTCAGGATTCTTCTTCTTCTTCTTTTATATACTTTCAATGTCAAAAATCTGGTTTTTTACTTCTGTAAAAGATGTGAAAGATTTTTATAACATTCCAAAAGTTATCGTTCATTCCCGTTCGCCCCACTGGGTCGTCCTACTAGTGGGACGAATGGGAAGTTAATAAAAATAATAATAATTTTGCGGATTTAAAAATTTAAAGCCTCGTCCTTCCCTTTGGTACAATGCTACCGACTTGTTATTCCACTCGACGAATAACTCTTAAATTACTTATAGGTAATGATACCTAATTATGGGAAATATACATATTTTAGCGACCGATAGTTTTGTTCAAGCCACTGTCATGTCGGTATCGTATAGGTACATGTCGTGTCGGTACCAGCCAGTGTGAAATACCCGAATAGCATTGACAGTTAAGTTCTCAATGCCAATGCTACAAACATTATAATAATTAAGTTATTTAGCATGTGGAGTAACTCACACGGCGTTTACCTACACACGTGTTGGTTTCCACAAAAGCTGGCATAAAACCCATAGAATTATTCTTGACTTTGACGACTTTGGCTTTGACCATGGTAAAGACGCTTTGCTCCAAAGAATATGTAATACGTAGTTCCTAAGTAAGAAGAAGCGGGACTCCTTCTACCAAAATTACACACTGAAAATCTAGTTTTGTATGAAACGTGATTCAAATTTTGACCCCCGTTTCATACATTGTTCGTTCTTCAAAAGCACGAGTCTAATTCCAGAGTTTCCTTTCCTCAGTGGTTCGCATGGTCCTACTTATTTTATTTATATTTTCAGTTTTTTTTATCAAGTTGCTTGTTCCTATGCGCATGATGTGGTACCCTATAATTATGGGAGCACCTTGTTTTATTTCCTTTTATATGTACTTTGATTTGTTATGTGTAAACCGGTGTTGGGTATCCAATCTTTAAAAAATAAAAAAAAATAAAAAAAAAACAATTTTTTTCATAAAAAATCCACAAATTATTATTATTTCATGGCTCATTTTCAATGTAGGTATTGCAATTTTGTATTTTCGTTTTTTTTTTCCCTAGCTCTGATAATTCCATAGGAAAAGTCTTATTATAGCCGGTAGGTAACACAGTAGGGCTACTCCCGACCACCGCCGTTCCAAATTGGATCGGGATTTTGACAGATTTGGTGTCATTTTGTACTGAAAAATGACACGACTTCTGTCAAAATCTATGGATCCAGATAGGGACTGTGGTCGAGAGTAGTTTTTTTGCACCTTGTATTTTAGTTTAGCCAATGGTCAATACCTATTTTGTTTTTGTAATTTGGCTTTGCTCGTGGTGTCAAGAAATCTGCTGAAATACAAGCAAAATATTGACACTTCACATTAAAAGTATGATTAAAAAATAAATAAATATTCGTGGACATTACACACAACGCCCTCTAGTCCCAATCTAAGCAGAATTTGTTCTATGGAAACTAGATTGCCAATACAAATACTTATATACATTTTTTTTGTAAATAAAAAAAATGCTGATACAGAAATCGATACTCAAGCATAGATTTGAGTAGCCATTTTCATACCAAAAATCTATACTTGAGTTCAGATCAGTGCTTGAGTTATACAGGGTGTTACCAGACCACTTCCGAAAACTTGGAGCTTCCAATCAGACCATGATACTGAAAACATTAAGCGAAAAAAATCACGAAAAAAAAAATTGACTTGACTATCTCTTTTGAAATTTTTTTCTAGTTACATACACACAGTACTACATAATAAGACATATCTACCTAATTATCTCATTTAAAAAAGCAAAAAAACAAATAAAATAAATAAAGCAGCAATGTACACGCAGCACGCAGATTACGTCTACTACAGCATGAACAGCTGAGAGTTCATCGCGGGTCATTCAAGTACGCGACGTGCGAGCGACCTACGTTAGTACCTACCTACGTTAGTAGGCACTTACGACACAGAATAAATAATAGTACTACGCCTCGACCTCGAAGGTATAGTAAGGTAGGTAAGGTTTTTTTCGAAGGGTGTTACCAGACCACTTCCGAAAACGAAAGGGGGAGCTACAGCACACCAACACCCAACCAAAAAAAAATCAGTTATCCTGAAAAATAATTATAGTCGGAGAAAACAATGTTTAAAGATTTGTATTTATTTCGCCAGCCCGCAATGTACGCATTCACGTAGGTAAGGTCGAGGCGTAGTACTATTATTTATTCTGTGTCGTAAGTGCCTACTAACGTAGGTAGGTACTAACGTAGGTCGCTCGCACGTCGCGTACTTAAATGACCCGCGATGAACTCTCAGCTGTTCATGCTGTAGTAGACGTAATCTGCGTGCTGCGTGTACATTGCTGCTTTATTTATTTTATTTGTTTTTTTGCTTTTTTAAATGAGATAATTAGGTAGATATGTCTTATTATGTTGTACTGTGTGTATGTAACTAGAAAAAAAATTAAAAAGAGATAGTCAAGTCAGTTTTTTTTTTCGCGATTTTTTTCGCTTAATGTTTTCAGTATCATGGTCTGATTGGAACCTCCAAGTTTTCGGAAGTGGTCTGGTAACACCCTGTATATATACCATATTGTACAATTTTGTCATCGCGGGTTTTTTTAGAAGCCCTAGGGTGCATAATCCTTACCTGATTATATTTATTACTGTTATTGTTATTATCTCATTGCATGTAGTTATCTAGGTACCTACGTATAGATAGATATGAGCTTACCTGCTTACCTATTTGGTTTTATCAATTTATTTCAAGGCTATCGGGTGCGCTTGAACCTTTATGCACCTCTATCAAGTGGAGTTATATCCGTTTACGCGCACAAAATACTCCCTAGGTAATGTACGTAGATACCCTAAATAAATAAATAAATATTCACGGACACTTAACACAACGCCTTCTAGTCCCAAACTAAGCAAAGCTTGTACGATGGAAACTAGATGGCTGATAGAATATATACATATTTTTTTTATTTGGCCAGGTTACGAACTATATATGTTCTAAGATTCAAACACAAACATCCAACATCTATTATGCGGACAGCCAAAGAGTGGAACTCGTTGCCGGCGTCTGTGTTCCCGAAGACTATAATTTGGAAGTTTTCAAGAGTAGAGTGAATAGGTATCTTCTAGGTAACCGTGCTACATCGTCGACCACGTCATTGATTAACATCAGTTAAGATTGTGGTCAAACGGTTGCCTATATTGTATATAAAAAAAATCTAAACAATTAAGCATCCAATCATCCAAACATCTAAGTAAACATCGAAACATCGAAACATCGAAACATCTACGCGTACGTATTGCACGTTTTTGAAAAATACAGTTATGAAAACCACTTCTGAACCAGTAGGTAGCTAGGTACAAGCGTTTATAAACCTTTTGTAGCCCTGTAAACCTTAAACAGTTTTACTAAAACTTAAGAAAAACGTAGGTATGTGGACCTTACCTATTACATTTCAGCGATATCATTATTATCAATATGACGGTGATAGTGCGTCAAGTATTTTACAAGAAGATAACTTCTAACATTTTTGACATATTTTCATCGATAAATGAACATACGAAGTCAACCTTTGAGAGGTTCCCGATTTTTTGTCAAACTCGAGGCACTGGCGAAACTCTCGAACTAGACTCGTGCCTTCGAAAAACGAACAATGTATGAAACGGGGGTCAAAATTCGAATCACGTTTCATACAAAGCGAGATTTTCAGTGTGTAATTTTGGTAGAATGGGAGTCCCGCTTCTTCTTACGTAGGAACTACGTATTACATATTCTTTGCCCGGGGCACTTGGCATAGAGTCTAGGCTCTAGTGCTCGTTTTTTTAATGTAAACCGAATTGAGAACTTCTTCTATTTTTTGAAGTCTGTTAAAAACCGCGACATTCGAATCCTAATACGGATGCGACAATAGAGAGGCCATTAATGAAGAGAAGAAGAAGAACAGTAGGGCTACTCCCGACCACCGCCGATCCAAATTGGATCGGGATTTTGACAGATTTTGTGTAATTTTGTACTGAAAAATTACACGACTTCTGTCAAAATCTATGGATCCGGATTGGAACTGTGGTCAAGAGTAACCCACCTGGGTCTATACATTTTTTTCTGTCTGTTTTGACAATTTTCGTGACTCTCGGATTTTGACATAAATGTGAAACCTCAGAGTAATGATAGAGCCACAGATCATATATCAAATAATACTATACAATGTACATAGAGCTTTTAAATGAGTAATAGAAATGCAAGAGGTTATCCGGAAAATACGAAAAAAACCATAATGTTTTTTTATTTTGTAGCTCATACGAGCGCGAAAATAGATTCGCATACTTTCACCCCCACTCCCCCCCCCCCCTTTAAACCCCTTACAACCCTTTTTTCGCATTAAAAAGTAGCCTATGTCC
This sequence comes from Eulithis prunata, assembly GCA_918843925.1. Taxonomy (NCBI): domain Eukaryota; kingdom Metazoa; phylum Arthropoda; class Insecta; order Lepidoptera; family Geometridae; genus Eulithis; species Eulithis prunata. Next base: position 1,486,675 of record OU974028.1, read on the forward strand.
TTTCTCAGGCTCTAGACTATTTGTGTACCAAATTTTATTCAAATCGTTTCAGTAGTTTTGGCGTGAAAGCGCGACAGACAGAGTTACTTTCGCATTTATAACATTAGTATGGATAAAATAATGGTGGAACTCACTTGGAAGTTCGTTTAATCATATAGTAGTTCCCGTCTCGTGTAGTAGATTAATGTTTGTTATATTACTATCACTGAGTCAGTATATATTATATATAGGTAATTGATAAAAATCAGATAAGATCTATACTATAATATCCGTGAATCAGGTGTTATCTTGAGTGTTGTCACGTATACGCGTATAGATATCCAGCTTTGTGGATCCCAATTGTTATTAGAAGTGTTTTTAAGTTTACACAAAAAGGCACCAACAGAATGAGGGCGCGATTATAATTTCGTGGTTTGATTAGTAAGTCTTTAAAGTCTATCAAAAAAATTACTTTTTTTTTATTTATTGTCTTCGTACAAAAAAAAATTACTTACTAAAAAGCCTTGTTTTGCATAAAACGCATGTCATTTTTGACATCCGTTTCATTCATAGTTTGTTTTTCGAGTGTCAAGAGTTTCAGCGGCTAGTATTGTATGTGGACACAAGTTTTGACATTTTTTGAAACGACACATAGCACTTTTATTTTAATAGTTTTTCTTGTGTTATTGTGAGTATTGTTGTTTAATTTTGGTGGAATTTTAACCAATAATACTTAGGTCGTAACATAAAGTGTGAGCCATTGGAATAAATGTGTGTAAAGTGGTTTTTCTGAATGTGAAAATTCGTGTTAGGTTTTGAAGAGAAAATCCACCATTTTCTTTTCAAAACAAACGACAGCCGACTTGACAAATGACTTGACTTGACTTATTTATTACAATTTTAACACTTGACATTGGCAAAATTGTCTGTCGAAATGACGGACACAGGCCATTATGGAAGAGAAGAAGAAGAAGTATTCTATGTAGGTTACCTACATATTTTTGCACTAAGTACCTATATAGGTATCTCATATTTGAGTTATGACATTTTTTTTATACTACTAAGTAGGCAAACAAGCGTACGGCCCGCCTGATGGGAAGCGGTTACCGTAGCCTATGGACGCCTGCAACACGGTATCACACACGCGTTGCCGACCCTTGAAGAAGTTTAAAACACCCTTTTCGAAGTGCCCCATGTTGTAGTCACTAGGGAAAGCCTCGACAGGAAGATCGTTCCACAACCTGAGTGTTCGCGGGAGGAAGTTCCTCTGAAACCGGACGGTTTATCTAACACTAGCCGTCTCCCGCGGCGTTGCCTGCGTTAGAGTGTGACTTTTCAAAATTCCTTTCTTAGTGCGCCCCTACACTATATAAGGAACCTATCCTCCAGATTTCATACCTCTAGGACTTATAATTTAGGCTGTGCGTTGATTCTCTGTCAGCTTCAAAAGAGTTTAATATATATTGATAAAGTCTTTTACAGAAACCGCTATCAGTATCGCAGTTATTGACTTTACATAGTATCTAATAAGCTGATGAATCAATTTAAAATTATTTACAATATTTCACTATAAATCTACCAATCGCAGTATCCTTTAAAAAAATAGGTAGATATTTTTTCCAAATCGGTTTTAAATGTATGTAAATAAACATACATAACCTCATTTGTTTGCTCTCTCCAATTCGGTCGGACTAGACGTCATTCGGATGAAAATAAAAACCCAAAATTTGTTGTGAAATTCTTCTCCAACTGCGCAAAATACACGCCGATTTCAACTGTGAGTGGTACTAATCTGCTAAACAAGGTTTTTAGTACCATAAATCTATTACGAAACGTAACAAACAAAAAAAATAGAAACATCCTCTTTTTTAAATACTTAGGTCAAAGAAACGCTCGTGGCGTAGCTTACTTAGTCAATCTTCACCGATTATCTAAAGTAAAGTGACGTTCTGCGCGGTCACTATTTGGATGGGTGACCGTTAGTGGCATTTACATCCGAGCGGTTCTGTATTTTTTTTATTTTTTATTTTTAAAAGATTGGATACCCAACACAGGTTTACACATAACAAATCAAAGTACATATAAAAGGAAATAAAACAAGGTGCTCCCATAATTATAGATTACCACAGCATGCGCATAGGAACAAGCAACTTATACAATAACATAAAGTAGGAAAAATAACATGAAGTATTAATTCACATAAACAAAAGTAAGCTTAAGGCAATTAGGTAAGTAGACAAATAAATGGTAGGTATTTAAAGTTATACAGGGTGTTACCAGACCACTTCCGAAAACGAAAGGGGGAGCTACAGCACACCAAAACCAAACCAAAAAAAATCATTTATCCTGAAAAATAATTATAGCCGGAGAAAACAATGTTTAAAGATTTGTATTTATTTCGCCAGCCCGCAATGTACGCATTCACGTAGGTAAGGTCGAGGCGTAGTACTATTATTTATTCTGTGTCGTAAGTGCCTACTAACGTAGGTAGGTACTAACGTAGGTCGCACACACGTCGCGTACTTGAATGACCCGCGATGAACTCTCAGCTGTTCATGCTGTAGTAGACGTAATCTGCGTGCTGCGTGTACATTGCTGCTTTATTTATATTATTTTTTTTTTTACTTTTTTAAATGAGATAATTAGGTAGATATGTCTTATTATGTTGTACTGTGTGTATGTAACTAGAAAAAAAATTAAAAAGAGATAGTCAAGTCAATTTTTTTTTTCGCGATTTTTTTCGCTTAATGTTTTCAGTATCATGGTCTGATTGGAACCTCCAAGTTTTCGGAAGTGGTCTGGTAACACCCTGTATAAAAACAAGATCATGTTAAACTGTCGGCACCGGCTCTAGCAGCCGTTAAGTCATGACGGAGGCCTTAAGGCGGCCTAAAAACTCAGAGTTGGTCACACGAACAACGTCGACGAATTGGCTAAAAAGATTATTAATTTGCTATTAATCCACATTTGAAATTATTTTGTACCCAAGAACACTATAATTTCGGCGAAGGTCGGCTCGTCCGGCTAACCAGCTATCGAATTTCGCTGCTTCTTACTTCCTCGTGTGAAAAGCTGACGACGCAAAATTCCCGCCAACGGGCGACCTTGCGTCAACTGTCAAAATATTGATTTGACAGCATTATTTTGTGCTTCCAAACTCCTTGGTCAGGAAAAATAGGTTCATACCTAATTACTTTCAGTAGTTTTTGTTTTGTAATCCTCAAATTCATAAACGATAGAGGTAATCAGACTGGCGAAACTCTTGAACTAGACTCGTGCTTTCGAAAAACGAACAATGTATGAAACGGGGGTCAAAATTTGAATCACGTTTCATACGAAACGAGATTTTCAGTGTGTAATTTCGGTAGAATGGGAGTCCCGCTTCTTCTTATGTAGGAACTACTTATTACATATTCTTTGGAGGAAATAGTGTAGAGGCTCTTCAAGAGACGTATTTTGTGCGCTAAGTATATATGCAAATGTTGGTTGAAACGGTTTGGGGGACAGTTCAGCTTTTGTTTATAAATACCAATAATTATCTTTAGATATATTTAACTTTTGAGTTTCTATTTGTTTTTTTTTTTTCACAAAGTTTTGCCTTGGTACTTAGTTTTAATTTCCGCGCATTATTTGAGAAAAGTACTATACAAGCCTTGGCCACAACTAGGCAATGATGGACTCACGTATGTGTGCCTCGTCTTCGACTCGGCCCACATTTACACGTTCTTCCCTCATTGCCTCTGTTGCTGGCCGCTGCAGTAATGTACTATATTCCTATTGATCGGCATAATCACTGAGCCCGCTAACATCAGCTTATCGCGTTATCCGAGTTATCAAACACTTATACGCCGAAATAACTCATCCTAACTGACTCACTATCGTAGAACTAATGCTCAGTGTATCTTGTGTATGCGTAAAATATATTTACGTAAATAGTTACGTAATAAAAACTAGTTGAAACATTAAATAGGAACAAATGTTATGATTTATGTTTGATAAATTCTACAAAACGACATGGATTATTTAATTAAGGTATGATTGTTATAAATATAATAATATTATTCTCACAGTTGTATTTAAGTAAGTATAATGATATCATATTTTTTGTTATAGAAAATACACTTTCTCAAAATGATAAATAGAATTTTTCGGATTACCTATGATTGGTATTAACGCGGTATTAAGTATATATATATATATTTATAACTAAATATAGGATTTAGTACCTATATAATATAGGTAGACTAGGTAAGTATACTTTCCAATATAAATAGAAAACGACTGAAGTACCTATATACCTAGTGTAGGTACCTAATATTAAATCAGAAACCAAGCAAAGATCATATATATTTATTCAAATCATATCATAAATAATTCCTGTCTTTATTTCCAGATGCTGAGTCTAAATAATACAGCCACGTCCTGTGCGAAGGGCGGCGAACTGAAAAACTTTATAAATAGTGAATGTGACGCCATCTTGGATTCGAAATTCAAAAGTGATGTTTTGATTTTTTACGCAAATGTGGCTTACGCGGCTTCGCGTTCCGTGTTGACTTTTTTATTGGACTATGGTTTTGTGTTTTTTTTATCTGTGACCGTAGTTTTACTCGTGTATTTGGTTTATAAGAGTTATTGGAGCCCTGTCTTGTATGTGAAGGTGAGTTGGTATTTTTTTTTTTAGTTTTCCAGTACCAAAAAAAAAATAATTGATAAGTTATATGTAAGTACTACGCTAAAATAAAAGCACCTTATACAATAACGTCCTGTTCACTTTTTTTCTCAACAGTATCGGTATTTTTTTAGCGCATACCTACATACTATCTGGTAATTAACATCGGGGAGAAGCCAGTATGGGGTCAATCAATTTTAACCCAACCAGACGCTCAAAAGGTTGAGTCCTATAATATTCCTCTAAGTCTTCCTCGACCAGCTAAAATAACTGCATTCCTCGTATAGCACGTCCACCGAGGACGTGCCCTGTGTGGCATGTGGCATCACTCTGAAATATCTCCTTACCGTAATGTCAAAATTCATCCAATGAAGGAAAAGCTAGAATACTTATATTCTCATTTTCAATCTTTACCGATAGGTAATGTAAGTTAAGCGACGTTCTGCGCGGTCACTATTTGGATGGATGACCGTTAGTGGCATTCACATCACAGCGCTTCCGTGCTTTGCTTTGCCGTAACGATGCTACCTTTTTTTTTTTTTTTTTTGTTGACGGGGGAATCTGCACACAGACACCAATACCCATTGAGGAAGTATTACTAGCGTATAGAGAAGCTATACCAAACCAAAAACGTGTCGCAACTTGAGGCGAGCGCGCCCCGCCCAAAGACAAGTATTTGCTGCAGCGCTAAAAGATTAGATATCGTCTAACCATACTATCAAAACATGCAGCGCTAGATCGCTAATAGAGTATAGTTTTCTCGCGACCAAAACGTCGTAAGCGCCGTGAATTTCGGGGCGCTTACGCGTTTCGTTCAACATAGTGTAACAACATGTCGCTCTCATAGATTTTTTCACCGCAGAAGGGACACTTCAGACAGCTTTTGTACATACAAAACTGAATTTTAATGCAGTACCTATGAATATTATATTTCAAAACGTAAAAAAATGTACAGTAAATTAAAATGAATTGTTAAGCGTTTAAAATCATTGGTTTTAAAATAAATTGGTATGTTATACAAAAAGTAGGTACATACCTACATAGGTACCTATTTGCACTAACTAGACCCCACACCTTATCTCACTCTGCCATAGCATTAAAGAAATATAGGTATAGTAAAGCTTTATAATGACGATTTCAAAAGATAGCTACAGTACCGACTACATATTACTGATCAGACAGACGGCATAGGCCGAGTAATATGAGTTCAAAATAATTAGTTAAACCTTAGTCACCAACCCTTAGTAGGTATCCTAAACATCCCATCTGTACAATGCACTTTTCATAACCTATGATTTTCAAACAAAATGTCCGTACAATAGAAAATAATCTACAAAAATTAATTTTGGTTAGTTCTAGTTGATATTCTGTTTACTTACCGATGATAAGTCACGCCACTATCTTTTTTTTTCACAATCGATTGGTTTTTACACGTTTTTAAAACGCAAGACGGCATTTTGAATTACTTTTTATTCGCATGCGGTCACGATGGTTGTTGGCGAGCGACTAAATGAGTTGTTGCCGACCGGCAACAACTCATGGCGCAAACTTGTTGTTCGCGGCGTCTGTTCCATACGCTAGTAATATTAATTCTATGCCAATACCGCATTATAACCTCGATAACTGGACCAAGTATAAAGTAAGTGAAGTCTACATGATACTATAACGTTTTTTCTTTAGGGCCAAACCCTTACGGTCATTGGCTCGAGTAAGCCCTTTAAAATCTACTAGCTTCGCTATTATCTACAGGAGCTAACTGAAGTTGGTTTCGACCACATCCCAGCCGGCGCGGACCGAGAGAGGCGCATCGCTCGTGCCCAAGCCACAAGGCGACTTGGCAGTAAAATACCACCTCCATTCCCTAACGGATGGTTTGCAGTAGCAGAGAGCAGGAACTTGAAGATTGGCGGGGTTATATCAGCTGATGCGTTAGGTAAGTGCCATCTAGCTGTCAGTAGCTAGAAACTAACACAGTAACGTCGCAGATAAAATAATATAGTAGCGCCATCTAGTGGTGAGTAGTGAGAAACTTTTACAAAGTAGAATAACATCAAAATAGTAAAGCTGTCTAGTATCGAATAGATTTATATACCATCTCAATTTTCTCACGAGTGGGTGGGTGGTTTGAAAACGGAGAGTAGGAACCAGAAAATTGTCGGGGTTCTAACAGTAGCGGTAAGTAGGAAACGGTAGGCAGGCTCAACACTGCGTTGGGTAGGAGCGCCACCCAGCGGCGAGTAGCTAAAGCTTTGCTTCCACATAGTAAATCATGTTACAGTAGCGTAACTTTTACTATCATACTTTTTTCTGTAGACTAAATTTTGCTAATCCGTTTCACAATAGTTTTTTTTTTCTTAGAAAGGACGACCTACCCTCCTTAAAAACATTAACACAGGAGCGTGGAAGTAGCTAAGAGAGAAGTCTATTCTATACCCATCCAGCCATAGATAAGTGGCGTGGATGTTGATGATAAAATCAGTACACGTAGCGACATCTATCAATACAACTTCTAACTCTTCTTACCCAGGTCAAAATCTCTGCGTATACCGAGGGACGGACGGCGTAGCTCGCTGCGTAGACGCATATTGCCCCCATCTCGGCGCTAACTTAGCCATCGGTGGAAACGTCTGTGGGAATTGCATCGAGTGCCCATTCCACAAATGGGCGTTTGACGAGAAAGGGATTTGTGTGTCCGTACCGGGACAGGAACAACGTGAGTACTGACATTTACGATTAGGATCTTCCAAAGGTTGTCGGGAAAAGATCCCTTATAGCGGTTAAGGCCGCCCATTGTACTGTGTGTTATATGTTATTTCATTTACTTATGTAATTTATCTTTATGTACAATAAAGTGTTTATATATCTATCTAAGAGGTCCGTAATGGCCGTATGCTAAGCACTGATCCGGACTCAAGCATAGATTTTTGTATGAAAATCTCAACTCAAATCTGCTTCAGTAAGGACTTCTTTATCAGCATATAGGCCTCTAAGGATTGAAAACAATGACCTTTCCTAGGCTCGTATTCTGATACAGAAATCGTTACTCAAGCATTGATTTGAGTAGAGATTCTCAAACAAAATCTATGCTTGAGTTATGTCAGTGTTTTTATTAATCAATTTTGAACTCCCCAGCGCCAAAAGGAGTTTCAATCCGCACATGGCACACTGTAGAAGTAGATGGCGCTGTTTGGATCTGGCATGACGCAGCACAGAGGGCACCACTGTGGTCATTGGAAGACGCACCGGAGTGTAAGATGTGGGGGTATAGAGGACTGAACGAGTTTACTGTCAGTGCACATATACAGGTATAGTACTCGGCAATGAAGTTGAGCATAACCGAGATTCAAACTGCAGCATTGCCTAGTCAAATGGGGTTCAAAAACTTTGAATATCATTTTCACAACTTTAACATTGTCCAAATCATGTAAAACTAAAATAAGTGATAGCTATTTGCGTCTAGTTTTATCTAATCAAGTTAAAAACATTGTAGATTTCACTAATATTGTAAAAAGGATAACCAAAGTTTTTGATTTTCGTCACCATTTCACTTAGAGATAAGGGAGTAGGTTCAATGAAAAAGCTCACTAGGTGTGCCCCTGCATTGTATTGAAGCGTTAAGTTGAAATGTTACCACACTGGAGCTTCATCATCATCATCATCATCAACCTATATCGGTCCACTGCTGGACGTAGGTCTCTCCCAAGACGCGCCACTGAGCCCGGTCTTCGGCTCTTCTCATCCAGTTTTTGCCAGCTACATGTCTCAGATCGTCGTCCCACCTAGCCGGAGGGCGTTCTACACTACGCTTGCCTAAACGCGGTCTCCACTCGAGTATTAGTTTGCTCCAACGATTGTCGGTTCTGCGGCAAACATGGCCGGCCCACTGCCATTTCAGCTTACTAATCCTCTGAGCTATGTCGACACTGGAGCTTCAACATTTAAGTATATTTCTTTGTAAGACAAGTATCATACAACAGAAACGCCCGTTTTTCTAGGTTATGATCACGAGGAACCGGCAACTAGACGATTCTTAATAATCTCAGTGATTTTAATAAACCAATGATTTTCTGATTCTGATTCTGCGAATTCTACTCACCTATAACCTCTCAATGTCTAATACCAACGAATTACATGTTAAGTTATAACTTAACCTATAAATTTCCAGGAGATACCAGAAAATGGCGCTGACGTGGCGCATCTGAACGCGGTACATGCTACCTCCGTACTTTCTAATATCGGTGAACGCTATCCTTTTCTGAACCATTTGATCGGTAATCTATACTCTCATATAACATAAATATTATTTTATCAAGTTAAAACGAAACATTTTCTTCATAACTATTGTTAATCCCACTTCACGCAAGAACTACTGATCTGATTTGAATGAAACTTGGAATAATATTGTCCCTGAGCTGGATTAACACATAGGCTACTTTTTATCCCGGAAAATCCACGGGATCTAACGGGACGCGAACGAAGAAACGGAAGCTAGTTATTTCTAATCTACCTGTTTTGTTGCTAGGTGTATGTGTTAAACATTTTAGCAATAAAAACGATTAGAAAACCTTGCCCTTCGTGGTTTTTACAGAGTTACGGCAGGATATTGCTTCGACCTCCTATTTAGAACTGAAATGCAAATAAATATGTATCTACTAAATATGTTTTAGGCCATCACGTATGGAACGCAACATGGGAGAGAAATGAAGACCACACAGCTACCATGACGTTGAAACACCATTACAAGATCATGAAATTGAAGCTCGGGCATATAAACTTAAATATAACACAGGTAAGAAAGTATAGGTGTGCCGAGCCGATATAGAAATCGACAATATGCTTTTTTGGCTCTGTAAACCCAAATTGTGTATTACTAGTAAATAAATAAAAATTGAGTTTCTAAAGTTTTAGATACCTAGATAGATATATTCTTTATTGCACACCAAGAAAAACAATAAAAGAGAAAACGTTTTAGGCGTTGTAACTAACGAAAACGTTTTATTATTGTGTTGTTGTGTTCCAAATATATCTATCATTTACAGACTGGTCCAGGCATGGTACAATATGCCAAATAAATATCTATATCAATCATTCACAGACTGGTCCAGGCATGGTACAACATACCAAATAAATATCTATATCAATCATTCACAGACTGGTCCATGCATGGTACGTCTTGCCAAATAAATATCTATATCTATCATATACAGACTGGTCCAGGCATGGTAAGACTTCGCCTCAACACTCCGCTAGGGCCGTTTATGTTCTCGCAATCAGTGACACCTATCGGACCGATGCTGCAACGAGTAACACATCGCTTGTATTCACCTCCTTGGAATGCTATACTATGCGCGGCTATTATACTCAGCGAAGGGTATATGGTAAAAATATTTTTTATAACGTTAACATAAACGCTTGTCTTGTGGAAGGTCAAAGAGTTGGGTTATCTGATCTATCTTTATCTATACTAGCTTCGACACACGACTTCATTCGCGTCCCGTTGGATCCCACTGATTTTCCGGCATAAAAAGTAGCCTGTGTTAATCCAGGGCACGGACAATATATATTCCAAGTTTCATCCAAATCGGGTCAGTAGTTTTTGCGTGAAAGAGTAACAGACATCCATATATCCTTACAAACTTTCGCGTTTATAATATTAGTAGGATAAGTTAATATTCAAATCACAAGGATCAGTCGTATTTACTTACCTATAATTTGTTTGTGACAGATGGCGCCAGTTGTATATTTGCGCAGTGTGTAGACTAGTCTCTTTAGAACATTATTTTTTTCTTCCAGTTTCTTATGGTCAGCGCCATCTAGCGTCGAGTAGACGAACAGTTATTGAGTAAAAGATTCCTCAACTTCTCCGATGTTGTAATTTTAAAATAACGATGATAGATTGATGTTTTTAAACACTAAATTGTATGCATTATTTGCAGATTGAAAGGGACATTATAATATGGAACAGCAAACGTTTCGTCAGCGCGCCAACTTACGTCAAAGCGGATAAAACAATACGCGCATTCAGAAACTGGTATTCTCAGTTCTATTCTGAGGAAAGTACGAGTTTTCGAGACGCGCTAAATAATCCTTTAGATTGGTAGTTTAATGCTTGAGCAATGAGCATAAAGGCCTATGAAATGCCCCAGAACCCATAAGTATTTTGTGTATTTATAAAATACTTCTAGGTTCTAGGTGTATTTTTTATACATATTTATAAAATACTTCTGGGTTCTGGGTGTTTTGTAGTAATAGTACCTAGACACAAAACAAACATCCATGTTCGTCATACAAATGTTTGTTCTGCGTGGGGATCGAACCCACAACTTTCAATAAACGTGAACCCGTCGAAGTTTTCGAAACACGTAAGTCCACAGCTAAACCAATTTAGATGAAACTTGGAATAGATTTTTTTTTGGTTGAATGTATATACATACATATATGTACCACGCTAACATCATCATCATCAACCTATATCAGTCCACAGCTGGACGTAGGTCTCTCCCAAGACGCGCCACTGAGCCCGGTCTTCGGCTCTTCTCATCCAGTGACGCAAACATAGCTGAGGGTAAAAACTAATAGATAATAGTTATTTTAAGATTTTATTATAAACCAAAGTATAAACCGAAAAGAAATGTTGTTGAATAATATATTATAAGTAGGTACATTAGTATTGCCATGTAAATGTAAAAATTAGTATTAAATTGTGAATAAACGTGTGTGTACAAAATATATTCAGTTATTTTTCCAAACAAATAAATACTACCCAGTTCCTTCAAATACTGTAAAAAAGAAACAAAATTGCATAATAATAATTATTTATTTCATAATATTGCTTACATAATCGGTTTTAAAAGTCAATATTTTTCTTTATACTCTTTTAATAAGTACTTACTTGCTAAAGAAATAATTCTTTATAATGATTTAAAATTAAATGCAATTTGATTTACATAACATATGATTAAAAGGTCAGTGCAAGTAAAAAAATGGTAATTTTTGTAGTTTTTTGATGTTAACTTGTAATAGATTATTTTACAATTTGTAACACACTTGTCTCATCACTTAATGGTATGTACATTGTTAAGGTTCTGTAGGCCTACCAGGAACCCTTACCTATAGTTTCGCTCTGTCCGTCTTCTGTATATCCTTAGCCATCACCGTTTTACTGAAAGACTATTAGAACGATAATATTGAAATTTTGCAATGTACATATCGGGTACTCGCAGTAAGTCGTCGAAAAAACTTTTAGAAAAAAAAAAAAATCAGGGTACATGTAAAGTGGGGTTGATTTTTTTTACCCCATCGTGTAGATCTTTAGATACATTTTTTTTGTTTTAAATTATGTAAGAAAGTATAGAAAAGACCCCCATATCGCAAGCTCTGAACTGTTTTCGCTGCCCAGCGTAATTTCCAGCGACGTGGCTAGAGATATACGAAAACAAGAAGCTTTTGACGGCAAAAAACGCGCTGAAACGCGCTAATGTCACTATTTAGTCACAGAATACCTATGATTTAGTATGAAAACAGTTCAGAAAACCTGCCAGGCTTAAACGCTGGTTTTTATGAGATAACGATAGCCCCCTAGTAAGTATTGAAAGAAAGCTTCTAACGAGTCAAACTCCTAGTACCTAATATTACCAAAACAAAAGTGACAGGTGTCACAGCTCAGTCGGTATTAGCTCTGCTTTCTATGCTGTAGGTCGTGGGTTCGATCTCCACTAAGAACAAACATTTGTGTAGCAAACATAAATGTTTGTTCTATATCTGGGTGTTACTATGTATAAATATGCATTTACACAAAAAATGTAAATAAGTATTATATCAGCAATCTAGTTCCCATAGTACAAGCTTTGCTTAGAATGGGACTAGAGTGAAATGTCCAAGGATTTGATACTGACCGTACTTAGATCGTTTTTACATTCAACATAGTCGGTTATTGGTATTACCCTACTAGTATCATCATCATCATCATCATTAATATATATAAAACTCTTGTACTGACTGATAATCAACGCACAGCCTAAACTATAAGTCCTAGAGGTATGAAATTTGGAGGGTAGTATCCTTATACAGTGTAGAGGTGCACTAAGAAAGGAATTTCGAAAAGTCGCACCCTAAAGGGTCTAAAATTAGGATCAAAGATTTTAACCAAATAATGCGTATGCTGCTACCACGCGAGCAAAGCCGCGGGCGACAGCTAGTAGTATTATATTATCTGTGGTATTACCCTGCTAAGTTTAAGATGTATGTAAGTCGTTCATATAATGCACTTGCTTCTTAGCTGGATACACTTTGTGGACACGTTTTCTGTGAGTGTATAGCGACGCTTTCTGCTTGAAGGTTTGATGGCAGATATCGCAGGAGAGCGGACGGTCACCTGAGTGTATCACCTCGTGCTGTGTTAGAGCCTTTTTGTCCTGGAGAGTTGAAAATATTCAGTAAATATATATATATTCACGGACACTTAACACAACGCCTTCTATTCCCAAACCAAGCAAAGCTTGTACGGTGGAAACTAGATGGCTGATAGAATACACACATACATATATTTTTTTTTTTCTAAATACATACTTATAATATATAGAAACACCCAGACACAGAACAAACATCTATGTTGTAACACACAAATGTTTGTTCTCGGCGGGGATCGAACCCACGACCCACAGCACAGAAGGCAGAGGTACTACCGACTGAGCCATGACGCCTGTCATGGTAAGTAAGTATTTACTTTGAGCATAGATTTTTGGACACTTTAATATTAATAGATCAGCGATCCGAGTAAGCTGTCCCTTAACAGGCGTATCAAATTGAAGTCGGTTTTTCCAGTTATAATAAATTTTTTTAACACTGTTTTAACTATTCGTAGCCAGTTGTCGAGCTTGTTGAAGGCATTTACAAGATTATATTATGACATACCGTGAATGATTTCCCGCAAGTTTGACACTGGTGATTTCTCGGGCGTTGTTTCTTCTCTCCGTGCACGCGCGATATGTGCTTATCCACGTTAGCTCTTGATGCTATTGGCTGGAACATTAGGAGATATGTTTATGACATGGTATTATTACTGTTTAATACACAGTAGTGTATATCACTTATTGTCTGTGCAATTGGTTTATCTAGCCTATTTTTGAAAGTGTATGTTAGTTAGTTATTTTATAACATGTTTTTTTTAGTGTTCTGTTTCATGTATATATATGTTTTTTTTATAGTTATATTAAGATGATGTTTATAATAGGGTTATACAGGGTGTTACCAGACCCCTTCCGAAAACGAAAGGGGGAGCTGCAGCACACCAAAACCCAACCAAAAAAAAATCAGTTATCCTGAAAAATAATTATAGCCGGAGAAAACAATGTTTAAAGATTTGTATTTATTTCGCCAGCCCGCAATGTACGCATTCACGTAGGTAAGGTCGAGGCGTAGTACTATTATTATTCTGTGTCGTAAGTGCCTACTAACGTAGGTAGGTACTAACGTAGGTCGCTCGCACGTCGCGTACTTGAATGACCCGCGATGAACTCTCAGCTGTTCATGCTGTAGTAGACGTAATCTGCGTGCTGCGTGTACATTGCTGCTTTATTCATTTTATTTGTTTTTTTGCTTTTTTAAATGAGATAATTAGGTAGATATGTCTTATTATGTTGTACTGTGTGTATGTAACTAGAAAAAAAATTAAAAAGAGATAGTCAAGTCAATTTTTTTTTTTCGCGATTTTTTTCGCTTAATGTTTTCAGTATCATGGTCTGATTGGAACCTCCAAGTTTTCGGAAGTGGTCTGGTAACACCCTGTATAGTCGCTAAGCGTCAAAACCCTGCAAATAAATTTAAAAAAAAATCGGGTTGACCACTATTCCAGGCGTCGACCAACGGTTTGGTAAATAAATATCATTGGACATTTCACACAACGCCCTCTAGTTGCAAACTAAGCAAAGTTTGTACTACAGGAACTAGATTGCTGATAGAATACTAAACTTGTCTTAAATAGTTTTTTGTAAATACAGACTTATACATATTGCAACACCCAGACACATAACACACATCTGTTTGCCACACACAATGTTTGTTCTAAGTGGGGATCGAACTCACGACCCACAGCACGGAATGCAGAGCTTATACAGGCGTCATGGCTCAGTCGGTAGTAGCTCTGCCTTCGTGCTGTGGGTCGTGGGTTCGATCCCCACCGAGAACAAACATTTGTGTGTTATAAACATAGATGTTTGTACTGTGTCTGGGTGTTGCTATGTATTATAAGTATGTACATATTTACAAAAAAATAAAAAAATGTGTATGTATTCTATCAGCCATCTAGTTTCCATAGTACAAGCTTTGCTTAGTTTGGGACTAGAAGGCGTTGTGTTAAGTGTCCGTGAATATTTATTTATTTATTTTATTTATACCAACTGAGCTGTGAAGCCTTTCGAAAATAACAACTTATAATTACATAGAGACACACCTTATCGCAAATAGGACACTTGTGTGATGTTTTCCCGAGATGTTGATAGTTGAAGTGATCCTGCATTGCTTCTTTTGTTGGATAACCTTTATTGCACATCGGACATGGAAATCTGAAAAGCAAAAATAAACTGGCCTTTTTGACAAATTTTTACATTAGTAATTTGACCAACGCAGTATTCTTCTTCTTCTTCCCTTCGTTAATGGCCTCTGTCCGTCATTTCGACAGACAATTTTGCCAATGTCAAGTGTTAAAATTGTAATAAATAAGTCAAGTCAAGTCATTTGTCAAGTCGGCTGTCGTTTGTTTTGAAAAGAAAATGGTGGATTTTCTCTTCAAAACCTAAAACGAATTTTCACATTCAGAAAAACCACTTTACACACATTTATTCCAATGGCTCACACTTTATGTTACGACCTAAGTATTATTGGTTAAAATTCCACCAAAATTAAACAGCAATACTTACAATAACACAAGAAAAACTATTAAAATAAAAGTGATGTGTCGTTTCAAAAAATGTCAAAACTCGTGTCACGCAGTATTCTTCTTCTTCTCTTCATTAATGGCTTCTGTCCGTCATTTCGACAGACAATTTTGCCAATGTCAAGTGATATAATTGTAATAATATTTTTTAGTAGTTTTGAACAATTACTCCGTTTCTGTCAGCGTTGAGTGATTTTGACTAAAATACTCATAATTTCTGACAGTTTTTGAAGATTCATAATAACTAATATCTTCACGTCATTTTCTTATTATTTTCTCACTCAAACTATCTCACAGTTTTATGTGATTTTGGCAAAAGTACTGTCACTTTTTGATAATTTGACCAAACTCATAACTTCTGTCATTTTCAAATCTTTTCCCCATTCAAACTATCTAACAGCTTTAGATGATTTTTACAAGAATTCTCATAATTTCCGTCACTCTGTGAAGATTTGACACAAACTCATAATTTCTATAATTTCCTTACCTTTTCACTCAAAACTATCTAAAATACTTACTTAAAGACATTATCGTGCGCATGCGCTCTTGAATACTTGAGATGCGCGTGGTAAGTAGCCAGATGCGAGAATATTTTGTTACAATCAGTACATTCGTAGCGAGACTTGTTCTGGTGCCGTTGGATGTGGTACTTTATTTGTATCGAACGGACTAACTTGTGGCAGATGGGACATTCTTCTCGTGGTAACGGACCATCATGTAATCTGGAAATTAAATAATAATACACAGTGTTACACAATCTATCTATACTATTATAAAACTGTAAAAAAGCCAAATACTAAAATTAAAGATATGAATAAACTAAAGAAAGATAGATAGATATATTCTTTATTGCACACCAAGAAAAGAAGAAAAACAATAAAAGAGAAATAAGTTTTAAGTATGAGGTACAATGGGCGGTCTTATCGCTATAAGCAATCTCTTCCAGACAACCTTTGGATGGAACTAAATATGCAGATCTACTAAATAAACTATTCTGATTCCGAAAATCAAGTTTATTTGTTTATCTGTTTGTTGGTTCGCGGATTACGCTTAAACTACTGGATCAATTTCAATGAAACTTATACCTTTCGGAAGCTCTTTTTCCGGATTGAAACATAGGCTATATTTTATTGAAATCAAAGACGTGGATTCTTAGACACAGCTTGAACTCTCTAAACCAAAAGTAGCCATTTGCTACGAGGTTCATCGTATGCTGGGCCTAGTACGAGTTTTTGTGTAAATCTGGTGTAAAACGTTTGACGCCCAGCACACCAGTGTGCGCTGATTTGTATGACGACACTGAGCGGATTTTATAAGAAGCTTGGTCTACACCAAGCCCGTACTCGCATGTCGAGCTTCTCAAAGAATCCGTTCAGTGTCTCCATACAAATCAGCGCACACTGGTGTGCTGGGCGTCAGACGTTTTACACCAGATTTATACAAAAACTAGTACTAGGCCCTCAGATACTAACTTCAAATGCGTGGCGAGAGTAGTTTTATTAACAAATCGTTTTTTGCAGTGATCGCACTGCAAACCTTCGCGGTGAAATCTGGCGACATGGTTCTTACGGGCTCGAGAGTTCCTGAAACAAATATAGTCTTTTAAAAACACTTTATTGACCACGTCATTGCTTAACATCAGGTGAGATTGTGGTCAAACGGTTGCCTATCATCAATATATATAAAACTCTTTTGAAGCTGACTTAGAATCAACGCACAGCCTAAACTATAAGTCTTAGAGGTATGAAATTTGGAGGGTAGTATCCTAATATAGTGTAGGGGTGCACTAAGAAAGGAATTTTGAAACGTCACACTCTAAAGGGTAGAACGCGAGCAACGCCGCGGGCGACGGCTAGTATTGTATAAAAAATAAAAACTTTTTAACCCACTTCCGCTTCATCGTGCTCCTACTAAATACTCCTACTGATAGGAGCACCGGTACACTCGTGTCCCGAGGAGTTTCGATTGTTTACCTCATAACTCCGGCATTTACAAACTGATTTGAACCCACGGCCTTAGGATCGGAAGTGGCTTACAAATAACAAAGAGGCCCTACGTATAGTATTACTAGGTATCGCCCGCGGCTTTGCTCGCGTGGTAGCAGCATACGGATTATTTGATTAAAATCTTTGATCCTAATTTTAGAGCTTTTAGAGTGCGACTTTTCAAAATTCCTTAGTGCGCCCCTACACTATACAGGGTGTTACCAGACCACTTCCGAAAACTTGGAGGTTCCAATCAGACCATGATACTGAAAACAATAAGCGAAAAAAATCGCGAAAAAAAAAATTGACTTGACTATCTCTTTTTAATTTTTTTTCTAGTTACATACACACAGTACAACATAATAAGACATATCTACCTAATTATCTCATTTAAAAAAGCAAAAAAACAAATAAAATAAATAAAGCAGCAATGTACACGCAGCACGCAGATTACGTCTACTACAGCATGAACAGCTGAGAGTTCATCGCGGGTCATTCAAGTACGCGACGTGCGAGCGACCTACGTTAGTACCTACCTACGTTAGTAGGCACTTACGACACAGAATAAATAATAGTACTACGCCTCGACCTTACCTACGTGAATGCGTACATTGCGGGCTGGCGAAATAAATACAAATCTTTAAACATTGTTTTCTCCGGCTATAATTATTTTTCAGGATAACTGATTTTTTTTTGGTTGGGTTTTGGTGTGCTGTAGCTCCCCCTTTCGTTTTCGGAAGTGGTCTGGTAACACCCTGTATAAGGATACCTCCCTCCAAATTTCATACCTCTAGGACTTATAGTTTAGGCTGTGCGTCGATTGTCAATCAGCTTCAAAAGAGTTTTATATATTTAGATTAAGATAGATAAGGTCGGTGGCTACTAACTTGAAAAACATATCACACTCGAGACACTTGTACCCTTCAATGGTAGTTTTTGACAACAGCTTTCTCAGATCTCCCGGCTTTGGGGGTTCGCTTGTCACTGCTTTGCTGTTCTTCTTCTTTTTATTCTGCAATATATAATATAAATATATTTTATAATAACTAAAATTATATACCGAGTGTAATAAATTATCTATACTATTATAAAACTGTAAAGAAGACCAAAAACTAAAATAAAAGATACGGAAAACCTAAATACCTATTCAAATCTACTAAATAAACGATTCTGATTCCAAAAATCATTATTTTTCTGTTTGTTTGTTCGCGGATGACGCCTAAACTACTGGCCCGATTTCAATGAAACTTATACAATTCAGAAGCCTTTTTTCCGGATTAAAACATAGGCTATATTTTATTGAAGATGTGCATTCTTAGATACAGCTTGAACTCTCTCAACCAAAAGCAATCATATGCCACGAGGTTCATCGTATAATGGTTCAATAACATGAATCCCTTTCAAGTTATGGAAGCATTTTAGTGCTGTCAAATTAGGTTAGTTTAAAAAAATACACCAACAGAATTGACACCTACGAGAAGTTTTAGGATACCTTTTTGTAAGAAACTCCTTCGATTTTGATAACAGTATTCGGCACTTGCTTAGTGAGATGAGTTTTGATGTGGATTTGCATCATCCGCTCACTGTACTCAATGTGCGAACATATCCTGCAGGTGAAGCGTAGGTAGTGGCCGTCCACGTGTGGCGTCATGGTAGCAGCGTCGATGTACAAGTAGCAGATCTTACACGCTTCTAGATTTGGTTTCTGTAATGAATTTTAGCGAATGTTATTCCACTAATATTAAAGCTAGTTTCCGCACGCGACTTCATCCGCGACCCGTTTGATCCTGTTGTTTTTTTTTATTTATTTTTTATTTGGGTAAACAAACAGTACCTCAATACATATAAGTAAAGTGGTTTCTTAAAGGCTAATTTATTAATTGTGGCACCAACACCGTTTACCATAGATTACTTAAATAGTAGTAGGTTTATTCAGTTCATGAGGAGTGGGTACATAGTAAGTACCTACTTACAATTCCAAAATCTCCGGGATATAAGTAGCCTATGTGTTAATCCAGGGTCCAAACTTTATGCACTCCCAGTGTCATCATGTCAAAGTTTAGATGTTTGTGTTTGAATCACGCTGCAACTACTGGTCCGACTTGCATGAAACTTATAGTTCGTAACCTGGATTAACACATAGGCTACTTTTTGTCCCAGTATATAAACAGGATCATACGGGACGCGGACAAAGACGCGGGCGGAAGCTAGTAAAGAATAAAGAAGAATAAGAAACTCACAGGTCTATGCGCCGACTCAAAATGATCTTCAACTTGTTGTTGCGTGTAAAATCCGATAGCACAGAGCTCACATTTGTACACTGAGCTCGCGTATTGCACCTTTTTCTTAGCTGCTTCTCTGAAATCCAATAAAAAAATAAAATGAGCCTTTAATTATACATACTTAATCATCAATCATCAATATATATAAAACTCTTTTGAAGCTGACTTAGAATCAACGCACAGCCTAAACTATAAGTCCTAGAGGTATGAAATTTGGAGGGTAGTATCCTTATATAGTGTAGGGGTGCACTAAGAAAGGAATTTTGAAACGTCACACTCTAAAGGGTAGAACGCGAGCAACGCCGCGGGCGACGGCTAGTTAACTATAAATAACATTATGGCCCGTATGCTGGTTTTCTGCTCAATCACTGATCCAGACTCGAGCATAGATTAAAAAAATATACATACGCTAGTAGTAGTAGAGCTCTTTGTGAGAGCTCGTCCGGGGAAGTACTACCACCGTACCTATTTCTGCCGCCAAGCAGCGATGCTCGCATTGCTGTGTTCCGGTTTGAAGGGTAAGGGCGCCGGTGTAATTACACGCACATGAGACTTCAACATCTTTACGTCTCAGAGTGATGGACACAGTGCATTGCCTTACAGGGCACGTCCTCATTGGACTTGCTCTGTGAGGTAGTGCATTGTTATAGGCTGAAGTTACCACTTAACATCAAGTGAGCTATCAGCTTGTTCCATTACTTTTATCATAACAAAAAAAAAAGAAGCTCCAAAGCCTACAACGGGCAAGACCCTACAGTCTGGTTACTAATGTATTCGTATGATTCTTGCATAAGAATATACTTACCTACTGGCCAACATTTCTGCTTCGGTCATGTACTCCGTGATGTAGCTGGGTTTGGGATCATCATCTTTGCCTGGTTGCCTGGATAATATCACTGTACCTGCTTCGATATTAGCTGTTGTCATTGGCCTGAAAATATATTAAAGTTTTAGCCTACTTATAATCAATGCGTGTTAACTTGACGTCATAAACGACTCCTGTGTTCACTCGACGTCATAAACAATTCCTGTGTTGACTCGACGTCATAAACAATTACTGTGTCCACTTGACGTCATAAACAATTCCTGTGTTGACTCGACGTCATACACAATGCCTGTTCACTTGACGTCATAATCGACTCCTGTGTTCACTTGACGTCATAAACAATTCCTGTGTTGACTTGACGTCATATACAATACCTGTGTTCACTTGACGTCATAAACAATTTCTGTGTTGACTTGACGTCATAAACAATTCCTGTGTTGACTTGACGTCATAAACAATGCCTGTGTTCACTTGACGTCATAAACAATTCCTGTGTTAACTTGACGTCATAAACAATGCCTGTGTTACCTTAGGGTATAACGTTCGACGAAATGAACACAGGAATTGTTTTTGTAAGAATAACTTACGCGATAGTAAGTCTCGGCAAACACTCTGGCTTCATATTATTTCCGAATGCGTCAGTGGCTGAGATCAGTGTGTTAGCCCCAAGCACCACGTGAGAAAACACTTGGTGGTTTGAATTGTTCATAACTAACTCTGGCACTGAAATTAAACGAAAAACAATCAATCTTTGAAACTGTAAGAATCTACATTATTTTATTTTTACCTGAACCATTAATAACTATGATACATGCTGTACTGTTTCTGACCCATGTCAGTCGTTCGTCAGTCGACAGGCGTCACAGCTTAGTTGGTAATAGCTCTAACTTCTGTGCTGTGGGTTGTGGGTTCCATCCCCACCAAGAACAAACATTTGTCAAATGTCCAAGCATATTTTTATTCTTTTTGCTAAAGTCAGCCCGATAGAGATCACTGCCTGTCCCTCCAATATTAAAGTGATGGCTTACCTTCCAAAAGATGCTCTTCAACCTCCAATCCAATACTATCCTTTAAACTAACAAACTGCTCATTCTTAATATCCAGCGGGTTTGACATGATGTACTGACAGCCCGGTATGGTCGAGCAGTCAATGAATATGTTGTCGAAGTCAGATTTAGTTTCAATAACCAGAGATGACAGAGATTGGGACATGTAGGTATGGTCCATAGTCTGGAATGAAAGAGATGACGGTTTTGCACAGTGCCATCTAGTGCCAAACTAAGTAAAACTTGTACAGTCAACATCAGAAGTAAATTACTATTTTAAAATGGTTTCAAAGTACCTATCAGTTTTAAATTCTGAAATAAACTGGCTTGATCACACTTTTTAAGATTCAATTTTGACTTACACTTATTCTTAATCATAGATATTTTTCTTTTTTGGTATAGTACTTATAAAAATTATTGAAACTATTTTTTCATCATTTTAAATGTTCACTGTACTTTGGTAAGAGGACTATTCAATAATAATAAATATTATTGGGTACTTTCTACTTTAACTCCACTATGTTAACAGGAATAATCTTTTAACACCCTGTTTTGTACCAAAGACATTAGTATACATGTTAATACAGACCTCTTGGCTCAACGCTAATACTCGGATATGCTCCTGTGCGTTATGGACTTGCCATTTGAACTTGTAGAACCTCTTCAATATTGCCAGGCATTCCCAGCAGATGAGGTGCGATATCTCAGCCATTTCTCCGAGCTGGAAGTAGAGATTATTATTTTTATATGGCTTACATTTATTGTAAGCCTATGTTCAACAGGAATAACGCCATGGAAAAGGTTCTGATATGTTGTTTTATTTTATCTAAATTATATTATAAATTATCTGAAATTAACAGGTTGATGACATTTAACTCAAAAATGAATAAAACTGAAGTAATATAAATTTTTTAAGGATAAATATGACACAGAAACTTTAATAGGATTTTTCTAGACAAAGTGAATAAAAAAATATTTAAAAATTGTCACTAAAATGATATACCAACAGAAGTTGGTCAGACACTGAGACATAATAATATAATAGTTTCAAAGTAGGACCTATAGGGAATGCTTGCGTAACAACTGGTAAGGTTAGTTCATCTATTTGAGGTACATACCTAGGTAAAGTAAGTTTTAAAAGTTTTGTAAACTTACGCGATCTCCCGCGAAATCATACATCAAAAGTTTGAATATTTGAAAGGCTTGCGGCACAGTATTATTCAGCGCAAATAAATCGCGATCACTGCTAAGACAAGTGGAGCACACGGTCCTATAGTCACTTTCCACATCCTGCTCCATTTCCGCTGCGAACTATTCGAAGAAATGTATTCCGAAAGAAATAGGATTGTTTTGCACTTTTGAAATCACAACAAAAAGTAATACTCCCATGTAAAATAGACGAAAATTCGTGAAGGCAATTCAACTTGGCTACGACACCACAAAATGGCTGCTTTACCCGGTGTTGCTATAAAACTTATTACGATTTACTTGATTTCGACAAAAAAAACTCTGAGATTTCATTTATTTTTCGAGTTCATTAGGATTTATAATAAACCCTTTACTTGGTTTGTTCAACAATACGTCTGAATAAGAATATTTGTTTTGGTAATTTCTGTTTTTACCAGGTAAATATTGTAGATTAATATGAATGCAAAAGTTTGATTTCTTAGAGAGTCACCAACTTTACCATAATCTCAGGACACATGAAAACTATCTATACAGGTAACATTGATTTTTGCCATAGAACTTAACTCATTTCGAAAACTTTACCGGTATTATCAATACGTCGAGCAAACTTATTTTTTCCCATGACTGTGGGCAAACCGGATGTAAGCTCCACTCTATTTTTCTTTCAATCATTCTGTCATGTCACTCATTTCATTCACTCAAAATCAAAATGGTGGTGGTTTGTTTTGGTTTTGTTGTATTCAACAAAATAAAATTATAGACTATTGTCTCCGAGTCTGAAATGCAAGTAGTAATGCCTGATAGTGAAATAAGAACCTAGTTTTCCTTTTACCATCATAAAGAACTTGTTAGAGTATACTTTCCATTCATAAAACCCAAGTTTCGTCAAGAATCCAGTCAATCGGATTTTAATTTTTTTACATCAGTGAAAGTTTTATGAAAGTAGGTACATAAACATCTATTAGTGAATAGATTAACATAGTCAGTGTGACCAACATGCTGTCTCCAAGACCAGCTACCTACTTCGCCAAAAAGTAAACTACAATAAAATCATTGGTAGCTGCTCGAAAAACAACGACTATGGAAGTAAAAGACCAGATTTCTTATAAGCTGCTTTGCAATGCGTGCCTCTGCGTAGGGCAGGGGCTAAACCTGGTCACAGACGCCAGACTGAAGAGGTTCTACCTGGCTGCCTTGAATGAAATTCCTGTAAGTATTTTTCCATACTTCTTTATTTATTCTAAAGCTTTGGTCTCGCGATCGTAAAGCACAACGCAGCGGTATGCAGCATGCAGCGCCGGACACATAATTGTATGGAAAACGTCTAGTATGGTCTTTGTTTGTTAGTTTGTTACGTCGCAGTCAGCGTCAGCGGCGAGGAGCAAACGCAGTACTCTTCGTTGTGCCGCACGCCGCAGCGTTGTGCGTTACGATCGCGAGACCAAGGCTTTACGGCTTTACTGTTTATGACTGTGTGGTGAATTTCGAGAAACAGGAGTTTACAATAATAATATGAATGTTTCTCTATACAACTCACTCGACTCGTGCCTTACAGATGTGTAACATAGCCGACATCACCCCTGTGCTGTGTTGGGACTGTGAAGCCCTGTTACGCAGAGCATTGTCCTTCAAGGAAAAAGTGAAAGACTCGTATCAAGTTCTTCTTACTTATACCAGTGAGGTTAGTACTTTTTAGAAGTAATTAATTGAAAAACCATCACCAATTACATATTAAGAAAATGAAATAAAGATTTCATCTCTATTAACACATGAAATATGCTCTGTAGAATTAGGAAACATGATAACTATTCTAGATCACTCAAACAAAGTTATTAAAGTTATTTGAACATAAATATTACTACTAAAAATACCCTTGGTCCTCGAACCTCGAGCCAAAGTTTGTTCGGCACGGAAAATCTGCCCTTTCAATGGACAGCTAACATCTTACCGTGTTCTCTTCAATCCATTATTTTATGTTATAAAATATAAATTATACAAGAAGAAGTCTTATTTCTTCTCCAGAATCTTCAAGAAGACTTCCTATCAGACGTGTCTAGGTCTCCACGACTGACGGTTAAGGTCAATGAGATCATCACAATATCACCTGATGATGATAAAGATTCTACTGTTAAAGATGAACTGAAGATGGATTGGGAGTGCAAAGGTATAGTTTTAGTAAGGCTTCTAGCAAAAGAGCTTGTCTGAAGAAGTACTACACTTTGTCAGTGGAACTGACATCGTCTTATATGACTTACTAGCCGTCGCCCGCGGCGTTTCTCGCGTTCTAGACCCTTTACAGTGTGACTTTTGAAAATTCCTTTCTTAGTGCACCCCTACACTACATAAGGATACAACCTTCCAAATTTCATACCTCTAGGACTTATAGTTTAGGCTGTGCGTTTATTCTCTATCAGCTTCGAAAGAGTTTTATAGACATATAATAATAATATTGATGATTGATGATGATTGATATTTTCTTTACAGTTACATTGCCTAAGGAACCAACAAATACGAGGCTGAGTACTCAACAAGTATACTTAAAAGATGATATAACCATGAAGATTGAAGATGATGGTGCGTAAATATTACATACTAGCTGAGACTGGCTTAAACACCTACTTTGGGTCTCTCAGACAAACAAACATTTTGTAATTAAAATCCTATAAAATCCTTAAGGGTCACTACAATGTACCAGAATTAGCAAGCATCTACAACCTAATCAAGAACACAAATCTAAGAGGACACTCTCAAACTGGTTAGCCTACCAGGTACAAGCAACAGAAAAAGACATACCTTGCCAAACCGTGTGGTCGAAGCCTGGAATAGGCTGCCAGCAACAATAATTAATGCTCCAACAGTTAGCACATTTAAAAACAGACTGGATAAACCAAGTGCACAGATTATATTAAGTGATATACACGTATCAGCTTTAAGCTGCCTGTGTGTCAAATAATAATAATTAGGACAACTCAGAGTATAGTTAATATCTAATATCAAACACTTACACTTACACTTAGAAAAGAGTGAATAGGTGGATTATAGCTAAGCGTGCTCCATCCTAGGCTGCAGCTACACTTACCACCAGGTGTGCTGGCAGCCAAATGTTCAGCTATAGCTCATAAAAAAAAAAAAAAAAAAAAAAACTTCCTGGCAAATAAATTATATAATTAATCTTTTAGACGATGATGCATTTACAAATGACGATCCTGTATATACACCAGACATGTTGGACATAGAAGTAAAAGCTGTCAATAAGAAGAAGAGCAGAAAGACAGTCAAAAACAAAGTGCATAAGAAAGTGAAAAAAATAAAAGTAAGAAGGTACATTTTAATACCTCTAGTTATGAGTAGTTACCTCATATCTATAAAAATATACACCACTATTTTGTTGTTACCAAAAAAGAAGTATTCTCAGTGTCTGTTACTAATCATATTTAGGTAGCAAAAACTCAAAATTATTAATTAAAAAAATATCTCAAAAGAAGAATGATAATATTATTAGTTACTACTTATCCGAACGTGTCTACTACTGAGTCTACTGACCCAAGTACTTATTCATAATTTGTCTCGCTCCGAACGCGCCGCTTGCGCATTTTGCGCAATACTAACTAATTTGTGCAGGATTTTGGTTAAAACAAACCTCGAAAACCTCTCTATCGTGGAAGGTTTGCTGGTAGAGAACACTTTTTAGGGTTAAGCTCATCTTTGTATGACCTATCTTTAAGTTCCCGTTAGTCATTACTTTTTGTGTACAATAAAGAATAAAGAAAACTTGGTGGAAGTTAAATATTAAAAAAATCTTGACAGTGCCAATAGCATTAGTAGCCTCAACTGCATCAGTCCTTAAATTTTTTTGGTAGTTAAAAAAAGATGGTGTATGAAGTTGATGAAATCTTGTACAATTTTTTGGGGTTGCCAAATTATACCATTGCAAACTTAGCTTAGTAAGTCTACAGTATTTATTTTGCAGACAAAGAAGGAGACAAAAGATCAAGATCTGAAAATCATTCCCATAGAACTCTCATACGACGAAATGATGTTAGAAAGAGACAAAGAGATGTCAAAGGAAAATTATGTTAAGTCTGAATACAAATGTAATTCTTGTATATTGGGGTTTAATTATTACAAATCTTACAAAACGCATTTAACTACCAAACACTCGCAAGTAAGTATTAGTATAGTTAGCAAATATTGGTGAATATTTCAGAGGGCCTAGTACGTGTTTTAGTTTGTAAATCTGGTGTAAAACGCCTTACGCCTAGCACACCAGTGTGCGCTGATTTGTATGGAGACACTGTATGCAGAAGCTTGACATGCAAGTACGGGCTTGATGTAGACCAAGCTTCTCAAAGAATCCGCTCAGTGTCTCCATACAAATCAGCACCCCCTGGTGTGCTGAACGTCAGACGTTTTACACCAGATTTACACACCAAAACTCGTACTAGGCCCTCTGCCATCTAGCCCCAAAGTAAGACAAGCCCCAGTGAGTTATAGTTATATTATTATATAAAAGAAGTGTTCTATGAGTAATCTAGTTCCTTTATTCCTATAGTACAAGCTTTGCTTCATTTGCGTATAGAGGGCGTTGTGTGAAATGTCCAAGGATATTTATTCAAATGTTTGTACTGTGTGAAAACAAGTAACAAGAAAACATATGCCAACTAAGCTGTGAGGCCCATCAATGTTTTTTTCAGAGTATAGGCGATTATACATGCCCAGTTTGTAAAACTATACATGCATCTGTGGATTCATTTACTGCACATTACAAAAGGCATATGAGGAGGTATGTTTTCTATATCTAGGTTATTAAGTTTGTTTGAGTCAGTGAAAGAAAGAAGAAAGCAAAATAGTTTTTTGCTATAAACATAAATTAGTTAGGAACTTCGATAGCTAGGTATAGATACATAATGTGCCGGAACATAAATGTTGCTGAAATTCATAAAATTTCAATTTATGTGCACTCGTAACGCACCCTAACCCATTCGTTATCATGACATCATGTCTGTATAGCGCTGATTTCCAGCCCAAATGATATCCAAGATCTGATGATGAAGTTGGAAGGTAGCCATGGGAACTCTGTTACAAAACTTATCAAAAATAAAAGCTTGTCTAAAAAAAAAAATAGACACTTAAGTCGCTTATATTTATAAAAATGTTTTAGATACGTTTTTTTTTCCAGATATGAATGCAGTATATGTAAGAAACGTACGATGGATCTAAAAGTAATGCAACAACACTATTACTCAACGCATGAGATATCACTAAAAGAATATAAATGTAATGATTGCGGGAAATTATCTAAGTAAGTACTATTTGACAGGCACAGTTCAATTGAGAAGCGCTCGTGGCTAGACTTGCTTAGTCAATCTTCACCGATTATGTAAATTAAGCGACGTTCTGCGCGGTCACTATTGGGATCGGTGACCGTTAATGGCAATTATATCTGAGCGGTTCCGTGCTTCGGAGGGCACGTTAAACTGTCCCGGCTCTAGCAGTCGTTAAGCCACGACGGAGGCCTTAAAGCGGCCTAAAAACTCCGTCATCAGAGTTGGCCACTAACCCATACGAGCTTGCTTTTGCTAGCTCTGCCTTCCGTTGTGTGTTGTGGGTTCGATCGCCACACGGAACAAATATGTTTGCGTTGCAAAACATATTATTATTTTGGGTCTGTGTCTGGTTGTTACTGTGTATGTATATTGGCTGATAGAATATTTCTATAAGTAGGTACCAATGTTAGTATTCATGCAGGTAACAAACCAAGTTTCATCCTAATCGGACCAGTAGCTGCATCGTGATTAAAACGCAAACATCTAATAATAGGCCTTTACATCTATTGAAGATGATTTATACAGCGTCAGGAGGCAACCTATGCCTACACTTAACGACACACTGTAGTGCCTGGGACAATGTTTAGATGGAGTAGGCTTGTAGCACCTTTTTTTTTTTTTTTTTTTTTTTTTAACGTTGGGAAATCCTCATGGATACTCTTCTGCCGTGGCGAGCGACAGAAGAGTTATGTCGGACTCTTACCGACTAAAACCCAACGGGGGTCCGTCTTACACCTCTTGCCGGGGCTGTGGGCACGCTTTCGCACTCTTCCAT
This sequence comes from Eulithis prunata, assembly GCA_918843925.1. Lineage (NCBI taxonomy): Eukaryota > Metazoa > Arthropoda > Insecta > Lepidoptera > Geometridae > Eulithis > Eulithis prunata. The sequence goes on from OU974028.1 coordinate 1,515,685, forward strand.
GGCCCGACGGTGTTGCCTCCGTGTCCTTGGAGACCCTTCTCGGCTGCTCCAGCTTTCTCTTGCGAGAGGCACGCGGACCACCCGCGCGCGCCACCTCGAGGCTCGATAGTGGGCGACGGCTACTAAATACACCACGGTGCCGTCGCCCAAGCCTATTATGGTGGACGGATATCGTGGAGACTTTGCCTCCACCTCCTTCCACGTCTAGCTCTCCGACTGCGGATCGGCAGATTGGAAGTAATTTCCCTCTCCCGCTCCGCAGCTTCTTTCTGCGACATAACCGAGTCGCAGAAAGTTACCACCTCATCCCATGACGTCTCATTTTCCAGCATTGATTTAATCAGTGCTGGGAGAGAGAGGTCACTCCCAACAACAGCGACGAGGGCGCTGCGCTCCACCACCCAAGCTTCACACTCCACCAGTGTGTGGCTTGCTGTGTCCTCGACACAACCACAGTGATGGCACGCGGTTGTCGGTTCCCTTCGGGCTATTTGGCACAGGTACTTTCCAAAGCAGCCATGCCCTGTCAGCACCTGTACCAGCCGGAAGGAAAGCGACCCGTGTTCCCTGTCCAACCATTCACTCAGGATTGGTTGGACAGCCTCTATAGTCAAGCGGCCAGCACTGGGCTCTTCCAGCCGCTCCCTCCACTCTTCTACTATTGCCTCCCGTAGGTAGCGCCTCCAAGCTAGCTCCTCCTCCGCTGGTGGCGGGTACTCTCCCCTGAACCGAAGCTCCGAACGTCGTCTATAGGATGCCAACAGGCACTCCGCCTCAAGGTCCCATGGGGGAGAACCCGCCAACATGCACGCTGCCTCTCTGGAGACAGTGCGATACCCGCGGATGACACCGATGGCCATCACTCTCTGAGCTTTGTTTAGCAAGGCGATGTTTCTGTTGGCCAACGGTGCCCGCACTGGGGCCCCGTAAAGGGCCATGGATCGCACCACCCCCAGGTACAAGTGGCGGCTAGCCGCCTTTGGTCCTCCGAGATTAGGCAAAAGGCGCTTAAGCGCATTGGCCGCTCCCATCAATCGGGGGACCATGCGAGTAAAATGCTCCCGAAAGTTCCACCGACTATCGAGGTAAAGCCCAAGATATTTCATCTTGGAGTCGACCACGATATTAACAGCTCCTATGCTGATGTGGGAACCACGTGGTGGCGCTCGCCGTGGGCCATGAAAGCATATAGCCTCCGATTTGTCGAGCGCCACCCGTAGCCCCAACTGCTCTATCCTGTCGACGACTTGGGCCACCGAAACTGTGACAAGACTAACAGCCTCATCGAATGTCTCGCCACGGGCAGTCACAAGCGTGTCGTCCGCGTAGCAGACTACGCCAGCGCCTTGATTGAGGGTCCCTCGTAACACCCAGTCGTAACCGATGTTCCACAAGAGCGGCCCAAGGACCGAACCCTGTGGAACACCGCACAGGCTTGTAGCACCTATACCATCCTCTCAGCCTAGTCAGCCATATCCACAGGAAAGACATCGTCAATACCTACGTGCGGAGCTGACTTAGCCGCGGGTTTCCTCACGATGTTTTCCTTCACCGTAAAGCTCGTGTTAATGCGCATGTAAATTTTCCGAACGAAAAATTCATTGATGCACGGCCGGGATTTAAACCCACGACCTTTCGATCCGAAGGATCTAATAATATTAGTGGAATTAACAAAATATTTTGAATAATTTTATTTTCAGCTCGGTAGACGCTCACAGATACCACAGAGATTCTCACAAGGCTAGATTACAATGTACAGAATGTGACAAGACATTTAGACATCGCGCTGGACTATTGAACCATAGGCTGTAAGTATTTCTAACACCCGAATTAAAATTCTATCTTCTTCTAATCTTCTAAATATATCATCAATCATCAATATATATAAAACTCCTTTGAAGCTGACAGAGAATCAAAGCACAGCCTAAACTATAGGTAAGTCCTAGAGGTATGAAATTTGGAGGGTAGTATCCTTATATAGTGTAGGGGTGCACTAAGAAAGGATTTTTGAAAAGTCACACTCTAAAGGGTCTAAAATTAGGATCAAACATTTTAACCAAAATTCGTATGCTGCTACCACGCGAGCAAAGCCGCGGGCGACAGCGAGTTTATAATATTATGGTGATTCTCGCCGAAAGTAGTTAGATATTATTATTTTGCAGAGCGGTTCACGAGTTGAAGAACAAATTCCCATGCGACATTTGCAACAAGGTCTTCAAGTGGAGGACTAGCTTACGAAGGCATCAAGAAACACACGAAAATAAAGTACGTATCCATCATCATCATTAACTCTGAGAAGCGCTCGTGGCTAGGCTTGCTTTGTCAATATTCACGAGCGTGTGTAATGTCCAAGAATATTAAAAAGAAGATCTTTTATAGTTATAATCTTTCTTTTCTAATTGATCGAGTGAGCGAAACGAGCGAAGATCTTAGTGACAACTTGGTCAAAAATGCTTTGTATGTTTGTTCGTCGAGATCTTTTGAACCGCTTATCCGATCTTCACAGAATTTGGTAGGTATACGGATAGTTAGTACTCTTAAGTTTTACTTGCTTGAAAAATAAAGTAAATCGGTCAAAGGGTTGGAAAGTTATGAGGTTCCAAAGAGAGTAAAAAAAAGTCGTACCAAAATATCAAATGGGGTGTCATATGATAAGGCTTTGCTTAGACATTTCGATAAATGATAGTTTTTACAACAACTCCAAAACTATTTCCCGTAGAATAAAAATTAAACCGGTTTTGGAATGTCTAAAAGCAAAGCCCTATCATATGACACCCCATGTGATATTTTTGTACGACATTTCTTTTACTCCGTTTGGATCCTCGTATCTTTACAACCTCTTGACCGACCACGAGATCTCGGTTCGGGGCGAACTACTAGTAATAATAGGCAAATGTTTGTTTGAAGAAAGCTACATCGTCAGCGGCGTATTGTGCACTCTGTGGAGTCAGCTTCTCATCGCTATGCTCCTACCAACGACATATGAATAACAGTCTCAAACATATCACTAAGGATCAACTGAGGTGAGGCAACTTTATAGTCCTACTAATATTATAAACGAGAAAGTTTGTAATTATGGATGGATGGATGTTTGTTACTCTTTCACGTAAAAACTACTGATCCGATTTGGATAAAACTTGGAATATATATTGTCCGTGACCAGCCGGCCTAAGATGCGCACGCGAGATATTTGTCATGTCGTTCTGTCAAAATTTAAGCATTTTGTACCAGTTTTTGAATTTTTGCATTATCTGTGGCAATATTGTCGACAAAACGCGCCTTGAATATTCAACTTTTGACATTTCTGCATAACTATTATCTCGTCCTCAGAGAGATACGACGACTAAGAAGTGTCAAAAGTGTACAATAACAAGGCGCGTTTTGTCGACAACATTACCACAGATAATGTAAAAGTTCAAAAACTAGTGCAAAATGCTTACATTTTGACAGAACGACATGACAAAATATCTCGCGTGCGCATCTTAGGCCCGCTGGATTAACACGTAGACTACTTGTTATCCAGAAAAAGCAACGGGATCCAACGGGACGCGAACGAAGTAGCAAGCGGCACCTTGTAACTAATAAATAAATATTCATGGATATTTTACACAACCCACTCTAGTCCCAAACTAAGCAAAGCTTGTACTATGCGAGTTAGATGGCTGATAGAACACTTGTGATAATAATATAACACGTATTATATAAGCAGTCTAGTTCCCTCTGCTTACTTCGGGACTAGAGGGCGTTGTGTGTAATATCCAAGGATATTAATTTTTTTAACAAATTTTCGACATTATTGTTATATATTTGCAGGTTTATTTGTGATCATTGCAATATAAAGTTCGCCGATAAAACCAAACTCCGAGACCACATCGAAGAGAAACATCTGCACAGGACCTTCCAATGTCACATCTGTATGAAGGTACTTTATGTACTTATGTTATTCAACTTTTAGCCAATAGCTCAGATATAAATAAATAAATAGATAGAGTATATTTTTTAACACATTGAACTTGGGTTAGAACTAACTAAAAAGCCTCATAATTGTTTTTTTTTTAAGAAGTAATTTAGTGTGAAATAGTTAATTTCAGACGGATTTATTGCTTAGTTTGAGGCTAGACGACGCTGAGTATTTTTTATAACTTTTGATCCTTGCAGACATCTAAAAACCGCGTAGGATTGGATCAGCACATTCGTAACGTGCACAAAGGGAGGCCAAATAATAAAATGTGCCATCACTGCGGCAAAGGATTTCCCGTAAGTATACAAACATTATGGATTAAGGAATTTTTTTATAAAAAGTAAATCCGTAATTGGCCATAGGACTAGCCTAGTAAGATATTGTTTAATAGTATTAAGGGCTATGGTCTGTTTATTTATTTAACAAAACCCAAACCCAAAATAAAATAAAAATAAAATAAGAAAAATATACAAAAAACTAGCTGTCGCCCGCTTTGCTCGCGTGATAGCAGCATACGCATTATTTGGTTAAAATCTTTGATCCTAATTTTAGACCCTTTAGGGTGCTACTTTTCAAAATTCCCTTCTTAGTGCACCTACACTATATAAGGATACTACCCTCCAAATTTCATATCTCTAGGACTTATAGTTTAGGCTGTGCGTCGATTATCAGTCAGCTTCAGCCTGAAAATTAGTTTTTTGCTGTTAAATGCTTGTTTTGCTATTGCATATGGGCTTAAGATCATAAATAACTATTCTTTCAGACTAAAGTCCAGTTGGAGTCTCATATAAGAACACACACGGGCGAGCGGCCTTTTATCTGTGAATATTGCCCTACCACGTTTTCACAGCAGTCCAATTTGTACAAGCATAATCGACAGGTAAGTCTGCAGTCAAACAATTTTCAACCCCTTTGGCACACATTTTATACAGCATGTATCTACAATGGCGACAAAAAATTGACACACGGGTAGAGCTACTTATTAGTATTCATTAAAAAAAAATTAAGTACAGTCAGCTGCACTAAAATGTATACAATTCGTAATTTTCAATGTAGGGCCGCAGCATTGTTATGGACTTTGACGGTTCCAAAAGTTCCAATACTAAATAAATAAGTAAAATTATCAATGTAGAATTAGGTTTTCAAAACTGATTATTGTAATGTACACTATGTGATCTGTTGAAGTTGCCTATTGAATAAAAAAAAAAACATTTAGTATGTTTAGGGTAAAAATAATTGAATATTCTGTCTGGGTGTTACTATGTATCATCATAAGTCTGTATTTACAAAAAAATATATATATAAGTATTTTATTATCAATTTAGTTCTCATAGTACAAGCTTTGTTTAGTTTGGGGCTAGAGAGTGTTGTGTGATAATATGTCCAAGAATATTTATTTATGGACATTTCACACAACGCCTTCTAGTCCCGAACTAAGCAAAGCTTGTAGTTTGTACTATGAGAACTAGATTGCTGATAGAATACTCGTATTTTTTTTAAAATAAATACACTAGCTGATACCTACGACTTCGTACGCGTGCGAAACTTTCCACCAATATATCTGTCACCAGCATACAATAAACCTCGTAGCAAATGGCCGCTTTTGGTTTAGAAAGTTCAAGCTGTATCTTAGAATCGGCGCCTTTCAATAAAATATAGCCTGTCTCAATTCGGAAAAAGAGCTTCCGAATGGTATAAGTTTCATTGAAATTGGCCCAGTAGTTAAGCCGTGATCAGCGAACAAACAAACAGTCAAACTCGATTTTCGGACAGAATCGTTTATTTAGTAAATTTATCTATTTAGTTTATCCATATCTTTAGTTTTAGTTTTTGGATTTTTTACAGTTTTATAATAGTATAGATGCATTCTTCGACAGGTTCATTTAAACGTGAAGTCCAAACGCTACCCAACACCCAAGAAAAAGCTCGAAGGACCACTTGTTCCGATAAATCCTCCTGCCGTCTCTGTTGTCCTACATTACTCTGAAACTGGTTATTTAACCGCTGAACTGTAAAAAGAGTTCTACTTATAAAAGCTGAATAAGTTAAAGACCTGATTAAAATCTCTGTCACTGTTTCCGTTAAAAACTAAAGTTGTGCAATGATTATAAGTATAGCGAAAAATCACAAGAATTATTTCACAAAGGTTCCGCAAAACTCAATGAATGAATGGACATTAACGGTCTTCCTTAGAAACTGCTTTTAACGCAAAAAAACTTAAGATTCTCTCACTACATATTTGTCAAACGAGATTACAAACGTTGAATTACTTTGACAGAAGTTGAAAGGCGATTCTAAGTAAACCCGTATTTATATGTATACATATTATAAACCAAATTCCAGTAACTGTAAGGGTTGTATGCCGATACATTGCTCAAGCACTGCATAGACTTTTTATGAAAATCTCTACTTAAATCTAGTAACGATTTCTGTATCGGCATACGGGCCTAAGATAGAAAAATCTGTTATTTTAAGACGCGTGTTTTTATAGAAAAGAATAATAATTATAAGAATAATTCTAATGTTTAATACAAACGAAATATTTATCATGATTGTAAAAATCATCATGTTTTCTGAGTTTTTTTATATTCTCGCTATAAGCATTTATCTACAGGGTGTCCCAGAACTAGTCTGTAGCTGAGTGATTCAGACTATAAAACTGAAAGGAAGCTGAAAAGGGACTTTTTGTATTTTTTTTACTTTTTTTCTTCTTTAAACTTATGTAAATGAAATTGACACCAATCTACATCAATCTTCCGCATTTTATGTATTACACGCATACAATACGCAATTTGAAGAAACCTTAAAACTTTTGCCTCACATTTCTTCAATGAAAATCATTAAACTCACAAAAGTCGTTGAACATTTTTTTTATTCTCTTATTGTGTCAAGAATCGCTTCCCCAGGTATTAGTTCCGGTTCCGGGACACCCAGTATAGGTTTAAAAATAGAATAATAAATTAATTTGGTAAGTTATTTATTAAATCAAATACCTACATAATTAGTAGTTCTTATTATTTCTGGTACTTAATTGCAATAAACATTAAAAGCAAATCTAAAATGTATTTTACCTATCCTTATATCAAAAATACTCTATGTACGTCTATGGGAGTTTTCTCTCGAAAGCCAAAGACAAATCTCTGAGGGCAAAAGGGCTTATTTAAACTTGGCTAACTAATTTAAATGGCTATGACCAGTGATTTCTGTGCCTTTGTTGTAGCAAAAGTACTCTGTGGTTATAGCTTTGCACATAGATTGCATGAGTTGCAGACTGTGCTTGCCTGCCCTTGATTCGTCCGGCCCTAATTGATTGTTGCTTTAGATTGTTGTGTCCATAGAAAAATTATACTCACTTTGTCTATGGTTGTGTCATGTTATTTTCAAGAAGTTGAACAAATTATTTCCACAGAAGAAAAATATTATTTCACTCAAGCAAGTTGCATTCTCTTTGAAGCCAAAGACCTTATAATTGAAGCAAGCAGCTCAAGCTTCAATCCATAGAAAACTTCACTCTTCGCTTGCTTTCTCGCTTTGTTGCTCGCAGCAAGCAGTGCTTCGCCGAGTCCGGTTATTGTACAACCATGGAATGTACAGCCTGTCAAAACACAGCCGTGGAAAGCGCAGTCAGGAATGCACGACCGTGGAATTCATGTATAATGTACATGAATTCCACGGTCGTGCATTCCTGACACGTGCTGAGTTTGTACAGCCCGATTTTGCACAGCCCGGTAAAACACAACCATGGAATTCATGTATAAAAAAAAAAAAAACAAATACATCAATTCCATGGTTGTGCATTCCCGACACGTGTAGGGAATGCACGCCCGTGGAAAGCACAACCATGGAATTGATGTACTTGCTCCTGATTGGTCGATTCATTGTATGCTTCGTTCAGATGTAACTACAGAGTAAAAATGATACTAGTGTGAATTTAGTGATTAGTAAAGCACAGGCTATCAAAGGTATTAAACAGGTATTAAAAACCTACTGGGTTACTTTTGTGACTTAAGTCGACAAAAGTGCCCCTCTGACCTGACACGCACCTTTCTTAAGGTTAACAAAAAAAAAACCTAACAACCTACTGGGTTACATTCACGCAACTCGAGAAGAAACTGATAATTCCCTTAGATAGCAGTAAACAAAAAATATGTAAAAATGAAATATTTTGTTCTGTTTACGTTCCCTTTCAATCGTTCAATCGTTCACATAGTCAGGCAAGTAAGTGTAAACAAAGCATAGGTGATGACGTATTTTGGCATCCAATTCCCAGGTTGTACATTCCGTGGATGGGCATTCCCGACACGTGCTGAGCTTTCACAGCCATGGAAAACACAGTCAGGAATGTACAGTCAGGAATTGATGTATATTTTGGCAGCCAATTCCATGGCTGTGTATTCCCACCCTGTGCACAACATTGTACGGCCTGGAAAACTCGTCCCGAGATTGCACAACCATGGAATTGGCTGCCAAAATATACATCAATTCCTGACTGTACATTCCGGGGTTGTGTTTTCCATGGTTGTGAAATGACGGCACCCTGCTTCGCCATCTGTTTATAAATATCAATAAATATCTTTATTCTCGTGAAATCTACAGATTCTCCAATATATTTTGCTTAGTTAATTTGCATATTACCTAAGCACTTACGTAAAGTTCACGGTCGGGCGTGCTGTACCATTTATGTCAAGCCAAAAGCGTATGGACAGAAACTACGGAATTTCTATTGTTTGTAAATGGATGCATGTCGTCGTGTCGCTTAGCCGTACATGTACTACTGAATTAAAACAGAAGTTGTGAAGTCATGCCTACACTTGTGTGAATGTATACGTGTGCGTCTTCTAATATGTAAGTTAATTATTGCAACTAAATGAAACCGAAGGTCGTTATTATCTCACCGACTTGTAATTCCAATATTACGCAGCTATATAGGCATACCGACCCAGTAGGTACCTACCTAGGTGTAATAATGTGATGTCTTCATCTTGCACCTTTTTCTTCCAGCCATACCTAATCATGGAGATAGTTCAAAACCAAAACGGAATACGGGATAACATGAACAACGAAGTATCGTCCACATCAGAAAATATCCACCGTCCCGTGATAAAACTGTACAAGTCACGATACTCAGGAATAAATTCAGATAATGAGTCCCGAGAGCCAAGAAAACTTCAACCACGTAGCCACTACAAAAGCACAGGTAATATAAACGAAGGGTACAGAACAAGCTTACAGAACAGTATCAGCGATGTTGATCTTACCCACAAGAAGTATGAATCACTTCAGATTCCTATAGTAGGGTACGAAGTGATGGAAGAACGAGCTAGATTCACAATTTACAAGCTAAAAGTAGAAGATGATAAAAGCGATCAGTCCTGGCTCGTCTTCCGCAGATACACAGACTTTGTTCGCTTATATTCTAGAATCAAAGCTGAACTCCCCAACGTAATGTTACCGTTACCCGGTAAAAGATGGTTTCGGGATAACTTCGAACCGGCGTTTTTAGAAGAGCGGGTACAGGGGTTACAGACCTTCGTAAATGCTATATTAAAGAAACTGCCTAACCATCCAGTTATTAGAGAATTTTTCTGCCTAGATGAGCCACCTCAAGTGTTTAGCTACCAACCAGAGGTTCAGGCAGTTTATGGAGCTTTAGAAGACTCTATAAGTAGTCTTAAAATGCAGTTAAAGCAAAAAGATACAATAATAACTCAATTGCAGAACCAAGTTGCTCAGTCGCGGACGGGTTGTCCAAAGTGTAGTATGAATGGAGTATCTGATTCTAGTTAGTTATTCTTAGTAGTTAATTACTTAATTCCAAGAAGTATAAGAAAACTATTTCTATAGTTACACATTTTGTATTAATTGTTAGATTTTTATGAAAAACAAACTAATATAAAATGGGATGACAAAATTTGAGCCCTTAATCAAGCCCTTTAAATGAAAAATCTGGCAGCATTTATAAAAGAGCCAAAAAAATAAAATGTGAATTCTAGACTGAACTGGCAGCTCTCTTAAATTTTTTAATAATTTGATTAAAAAAAAAACAATCAAATTAATGTTTGGATTTGCATTTATTGAATAGCGGTTTCCACGAGCACTACGAAAAAATAGCAGCATTATACAAATAAGTATTAAGTTTTTGTAAGTGGTACTATTATTAGTTTTAAGTAATACAGGGTGCATATTGATTCAAAATAATACATAGTCAAATGTTAAACTATTATAAGAGCCAATCCATATTTGCTCTAAAAGTTATTATACATTTATGTCCAAGTTATTTAGTAAATAGACAATACAGAAAGAATATTGAAGTATTATAAAAGTTCTAAACATTCTTGTTTTAAATGTTTTTTTGATGTTCAGTCAATATAAGTAAACCTGGTTAGCATGCAAACTCGTATGAGTGAGTTGCCTACTCTGGCGACGGAGTTTTTAGGCCGCCTTAAGGCCTCCGTCGTGACTTAACGACTGCTAGAGCCAGGACCGACAGTTTAGTTATTGGTTAAGAAAAATAGATACTACCGGTTTAGCTAGGTGGACAGCTTGGTTTGTCGATTGGTAATAGATGTACTAGGTAGTTCTTTTTAAATTATTAACGAAAGTTATAATACTACATACTGAGTGGACCATAGTGGTAAAATAGTATTAAAATTAGTGAAAATGTATGTTGTACCTAAATGTTTGATAAAATTAATGAATGAAAATACTTTATTGTACACCTTATGTACTTTTATCTTATTATAATTTGGATTCAAGTCACCTTAGAGCCCACCATGGGCATCAACAATGTCGCCGTAGCCGAAACCGGCCAGGAAGACATCATCATCATCATCATCATCTAAGTACGTAGCTACCTAATGAGTGGACCATAGTGGTAAAATAGTATTAAAATTAGTTTAAATGTATGTTGTAAATGTTTGATAGAATGAATAAAAACACTATTGTACACCTTACAACTAATGAAATATAGTTTACACATACATGTACAATGGAAGGTCTTATAAATAAGTAACTAAACAATTGTATTTTAGATATTATCTTACCCCAGAGTTCAAAAATAATCAATGTTAGTATTTCATAAAGGTGCTTCTTTTTTTTATTTAAGAAGCTGACTAGAGGGAATTTATTCCATTGCAGACTCTACATGAGCCATTTTAATAAATTAGCTTAGCATGTCATCTAATTAACCTCTAGTATGCCTGAATTCCAGATGCAGTAGAATATTTGTCTTGTGTGGATCTGAATTTCGGCATAACAAAGGTTAAAGCATTTGTTATAATTTTATGTGAGGTTTTTATGTATAATAAATAATTGCATTTCTGTGGTACTATAAGTAATAAGAGAGTTCAATTTATATAATAATAAATGTACAAAAAGCAATAATAAAATGTGCCTTAAGTTAGAAAGACTGTTTATTTCAAAATACCATGTCAACCTCTTATGTTTATGTTCATTCTTTGACATGCCTCTATGATGGGTTGTATGTTGTTCAAGAAATTGTTACTGAAGCAAAGACTTGAGTAGACATTCTCATACAAAAATGTATGCTCGAGAATTAATTATTTTAAAAAATTTGGTAAGAAGATAATAAGTACATAATAAATAAATTAAATAAAATATCCTTGAACATTACACACAACACCCTCTAGTCCCAAACTAAGCAGAGCTTGTACTATGGAAACTAGATTGCTGATATAATACTTTTTTTTTGTAAATACTTATAATAGATAGTAACACCCAGACATAGAACAAACATCTAACAACATGAACATGCATGAATATCACAAAAAGAGTACATAACCTGAAGTTACCAGAAGCTAAGTATATCATACCTACGCAAGGGAATATCACATGGAGTACCTAGTAATTAAGAACCATGTTATTAACAGGAAGAAATCATGTTTCTTCAATAGACTTTACTCCCCACAACTTGACTTCATCTTCGGATGCAGATAAGAGAGAATTATCTAACGGATGATGGCTTAATGACACAACAGGCTTATTCCTTGTATGAACCAGCTTCTGCGTCACGGAACTGCTGATCAAATCCCAGTAGACTATGTCTCCTGTCGCCGAACCGGATATAACATGACTGTCTATCTCATTTACAGTGTTTTCCAGCATGTAGTCTTCACATTCATGACCAGAAAACGTATTTAGAATCTCGCCAGTGTCTTTGTCAAAAAGTTTAACTGTGTTATCGTTGCAACTTAATATGTAGCATTGTCCATCATGAGTTAAGCTTCCGTATGTAATAATATGCCCTATGTAGTCAGCAGTCAGCCGTCCAAGTCTTATATCGTACAGTCTTACGTGACAATCAACAGAGCAAGTCATGACCTCATGATCCGTTAGTTGTATAGATGTTATTGTGTCTTTTGCATCTCTAAGAGTATCTACAGGCACTTGTCTGCGGCTGTTCATATCCCATAAGCAGACAGTGTTGTCTACGGAACCGGATATGGCCATTGTCGATTCTTCGTTATACTTTACACAAGTTACCGAGCTAGAGTGGCCTCGAAATCTTCGTATAGGTTGCCCTGTTGTGACATCCCACAGAATTACGGATTTATCCGCGCTGCCGGACACTATGTGACTGTTGTCGCAAGACCCAGCTGCGTCTAAGACCTCGTTTGCGTGTCCACCATAAGTTTTGAGTAGGAGTTGTCGATGAGGATTCCAGAGTTTGATTTTCTTGTCGGCCCCGCAAGTGAGGCAGTAAGAACCGTCGACGTTGAAGCGGACAGCTCTGACGACTTGCTGCTTGCATTTCAATGTGGCCAATACAGATAAGTTAGCCATAACTTCTTTAGTGAAAAAAAAATGGTTTCGCTATTTATTTGTACAATATAACTATGCCTTTCTCTAGGATATAGGTGTTCGGTGGCCTTTCCACCTTAAAAAAAATACTTTCCACCAAAACATTAACAATAAAACCTTCACAACACAATCCTTACAACGATTTGTTTTTACAAATCCAAGATAGTGGTAGCAATTCGGTTGTCACCACAAGCTAAAATTTAGGTTAAAATCGATCTAAAAATTCTGTAAACCAACTGTAAACAAACAATCATTTTTTTTTTTTTTTTTCTGTTCGCTCCTCAGAGCAGGCAATAGTTTTATAACCATACAGCCTAGTCTTACGTTGTTACAAACAATCATTTTTTACAAAACATTTGAACATTTTTTTTAAATACTCAATTCAATTCTTGTCTGTGGCCTTTGCAGCAAGAATGAATGAACGTCATTTGTCTCACGATCCCATCGAGTGGCGGGGGGGGTGGTGACACGACATGTTCAATGTTCACTTCTATTTTTTTCTCTGTGCTCAGCTCAGCTCAACTCATTCGCGTAGTGCCGAGTAGAGGTGTCAATATCGGTTAATTTTTTTTATTAGTTAATGTTATAACGATAAAAAAATATATCGTTATTTTTAATGATTAATTTTATTTGAATAAATATTCGATAAACTCGCTTAGATAAATTTATTTATACGCATGAGTGAATGATTGATATTAGCAGAGAGCGAGCACAGACAATTTTTCATAGACAAAAGCATTCACCGTTCACACGAACGGTCCACAGATAAGAAATATAAGGGCATCCTACACAGGTTTACTTTTCATATTTCAATAAAATAAAAACTTTTTCTTGCAGTATTTGCAGGTAGCCAACTTTGCGACGCCACCGCCGCCGCGCCTGTACATTAGAATAGAATAGAATAGAATAATTTTTATTGCCAAAAATTATTCTATTCTATTCTATTCTAATGTACCGGCGCATCGGCGCGCACATTGATCGAAATGGTTCCATATATCCGAACTTATTCTCGGCATTTTTCACATAATACGACTTCGAAACAAACACTTTCTTCCATCTAACGATGGCGCAAAAATGCAAATCGCAAGTCTAAATAAATTTTCGTCTCTTAGGTCTCATTCATTCAATCATTGTCATTCATTCAATTTGCCAAAAATAACAATTGTATTCATGATCCTTGGATAAAAATTATATTGTGTTTTATTTTAACCAACTTAAAGCATACAATTGAATGCAGATCAATGTTGTTAAATATACACTAAACGACTTAATTATCGTAAGTAGTGGTTCATTCTATATTGAGCTTTATCTCATAGATAATAGAGTACACAGTCAAAAATGCAGATGAAGCCGGAAATGAAATTAAACGGCCGCTTCCCGGCACATAGCACTACCTTCAGGCCGGTCACTCTAATGAAAATATGAAAATTACTCATTATATCTAGGAAGCGTAGGTTCAAATTTCAATGCATTAAAATGAAAGAATAATTTTCGTGGTGAGTTATAAAATTATTCATTATATCTAGCAAGCGTAGGTTCAAATTTCAATGCAGTAAAGAAAGTGAATAATAAAAATATTACCTACATACGTTCACCTTGTGTTGAAGTGAAATAACATGTGTTATTAAAAATATTCGAACACCGCCATTTTTTTTAACGAATGTTATTGTTATTTTTTTTTATTCGTTTTTTTCATTAGTTGAAAGAAATATTAAACACCTATAGTGCCGAGACAGCTTTTTTTATCTGCGCACCTAAATGTTTTCACTTTACGATTGCTTAACGAAATGTTTTCTTTCCAACAATAGTTTGTTTGACCCAAAAAAGTGCTCAAAACATCTAAGAATGAGCTCTGAAGTCTCGTTTAGTAAAATGAAGCAAACAAGTATCACATGCGATGTGTGTGACATGAGATTAAGGTCGGTGCAAGCGCTACGCATCCACAGAAATTCCATACATCCAAATGATCCACATATAGAACATTCGTCTGAATCATTTGAATCAGCCCCAAATGCACCTATAAATACTGCTACTAATACTCCTATTGCTGCTCCGTTGTCTCGTACCAGCAAAAGACTACAGATGAGAAGAAACGGCGCCAAAGATACAGAACAAAGTGAAAATTCTGACCACAGTATGGAAGAGCAGCATTCTAAAGTTCAATTTGCGTGCCCGAAATGTAATAAGGTTTTCCTTACGAACTTCCAAGCATTGAAACACATAGAAAAGAAACACCCTGAAGATAATATGGGAACTGGGTGAGCATTTTGATTCTCTTAGTTGAACAGGGATGTACTAAGGGAGGGGGGGCATTATCTTATACCGCGTGCACACTATGCCCATGCCACTGCCGGCATGAATGCCGCTTAGTGAGAATACAGGCGATGTTGCTGTGGCAATAAGTCCGCGGCATTGATGCCGCCATACATTCCGGCAGCGGCATGGGCATAGTGTGCATGCGGTATTATACTTCGGTTTGGACTATGTAGGTAATTACCGTGCGAATTCGGTGGAGAAATCCTACAATCATTAATTATTCTTGGAGGCCTATGTCGAATCGTGGATTTTTTCAAGTATTCAGCTGTGCTAGTAAAATAATAGTCTAACTACATATTTCATTTAACACTAGCCTAAAAAATTATTTTCAGATCACCAGGTGGATCCAAATTAGAACCATTGCAGATTGAGACATTCTTAAATGATAATAATAATTTGGAGTCATCCCACAGCGGCTTACCTTTAGGTGTTACTATTATTCAGAGTAACTCTATGTACTGCCTTGATTGTGAAAAACAATTTCCAACCGTTTCAGCCTTCAATAAGCATGCATTTGATTTGCACCGTGATGAGGTTGACAGCATGTTCTTCAAAAATGTTGAAGGTACTATTTGTATATTTTGTATCAATACGTGGCGTGTAAAAATAGGCATCATCATCATCATCATCATCATCAATATATATAAAACTCTTTTGAAGCTGACATAGAATCAACGCACAGCCTAAACTATAAGTCCTAGAGGTATGAAATTTGGAGGGTAGTATCCTTATATAGTGTAGGGGTGCACTAAGAAAGGATTTTTGAAAAGTCACACTCTAAAGGGTCTAGAACGCGAACAACGCCGCGGGCTACGGCTAGTCCCAGTATAAAATCATGCTTGATCCCTTTTTTTCTGTCGATTTAAATGTTACGTTCAATAGTAATATTAATGTTTTTGTTGCAGAATTCTATAAATGGAAAAAATTAATGGAAACCCAAGTTAAAATAAAATATTTAGCTTTAACAAAATCTATTTCGCAAACATACTACCAATGTAACTATGTGTCTCCGAAAAATGAACAAAACAAAACGTATCTATGTCCATCCATAATATTAGTAAAAGAATTGCAAAACGGTACTCAAATGCACTATAGTAAAAAGCATTACGGTCATATCTGCCCAGAGTATCAGTTACCAGAAGAGTTCTATCACCTTTTAACTAATAAAAAAGATGAATCTAATTCGGTTTTTGATCAGCTGATCAATAAAAAGGCTGACAATGAAATAATGGAAAAATTCCAAAACCTAATGAGTAACATAGCTAAAGAGGCGTTGAAACTCAACTCACTGGACTTAAGAAAACTATTGAACTCCGCATTACAAATGCAGGGCTTATTGAACAGTTTCGATGAAGTTCACAGTGATAATGATGCACCGCAGATCAACAAAAGTATGACTGATGATCAGATCACAAATGCATTAGAAGGTAAACGAACATCGGCAAGGTTAAAACGTAAGAGCGAGACGAGAGCATCAGTTGACGCTAAGATAAAAAAGGACACAAAATCAGACACTCCTGAAGATACCATAAAGATTGGGACCAAAGAAAATAAAAAAATGGAGTCTCCTAATGTAACTGCTCGGTCGTCACCTTTGCTCTCGCCTTCGTTTGTTGATACGTTTAAGCAATTTATTGGTGAGCCCACTTTGGAAACTACTCATAAGAGTAAAAACGTTAAAAAGGAAGTTGTTAAAACCAAAATTGGACAGTTTAGCCCTAAAAATAAATCACAAGAAGTTATTGAAGATAAAAAGAAAAAACACCACATCAAGGATAAAAAGAAAAATCAAAAAGATATTGAAGAAACTCCCGAAAAAAGTAAACGGAATATTCTTAAACCATCTAAAACAAATACGTCCTTCTCGTTAGGAAATGGTGTAAAATATGAAGTGAAAGAGCAAGAAAACGATTGTAATATACTGATTCTAAAAATGTGATGTTTATAAAATGATACAATTGGCTAGTAGCAATAGAGAGCTTACTTGAGAGACAGTGTTAAAGTCTCCTAATGCCTAATCATAGCTTAAAGACTGTTGACTTGCAATAAGCATATTGTAAAAATTAAATTAGTATTCAATAATTTTCTATGTAAATGAACAATCTTACATACATATTATATTCACAATCGATCTTTGTCTCTCTGAATTTAGCTGCATGAAGCTTCGCAGGCCTTATTCTTGGCTCGGATTGGAGCAAAGTGAGGAATTCATATGCTACGGAAACCGCTGGTAGGCAGTAAGCTTGTCTGTCAATGAGTAGGTACAGTGCTTAACTTCAGAGAGGCATAGATATTATGTAGATTCTGTTGTTGCATTTAACAGTATTTATCGTTTCAGTTTATGAGAAAGGGATGGCAACATTTGTAATGCTGTCAAATAGAAAAATGCAACAGAAAAATCGACACCATAGACGGCCGCGACTACTGTACTATATTTTGACTAGGAACTAGATTTTAAACAAGTTTTTTTAAATTATATAGTGTAGTTATAGTTACATATTGTATCTGTATGTGTTCTTTATATTATTAGGTACCAACCTACTGCATGTTTTTCTAGACTATATATTTAGATTATCCATAGTACAAAATTGAAATACAATATTAAGGAAATTCATGAAATGTATGATTTATAGCAATATCTAAGGGTAGATAGACTAAGAAATACAAGTAAGTATACTATTATCTTTTACTTTCCTATAGTTATTCACTTTAATTTTGCATTGTGCGAAGATTTATCTCATTTTGTTAATTTCGAATCCCAGTAACTTAAATGAAATTTAATTTTTATCTAAGAATTTAAGTCCGTTTAATATACTTTTTAATAAAAATATGAATTGAACAAAACTAGTCTTATTCATAAGCTTACCAAGAAAATGCATTTACAACAAAGACAAATCAGTCTGAACTGAACAAATCACTGCTTGCACCTACAAGAAGTAGATATCAGCTTTAGAAGGATTTTGTTTTTATGTATGTTTTTAACCAAAATAGCAGAAAGGTAGGTATGCCAGTTTCAGAATGTTTTGCAAATATGATGACTAGACTTCGGACGGGGGCAGTCTCACGAATAAAACGTGTACCTAGGTAAATAAAGGCGATGTTGCTGTGGCAATAAGTCCGCGGCATGAATCCCGGCAGCGGCATGGGCATGTGTGAACGCGGTATAAAAATAAAGGCGATGTTGCTGTGGCAATAATTCCGGAATTCATCGCGGCGTTCATGTCGGCAGCGGCATGGGCATAGTGTGCACGCGCTATTACCCAGTCTGCGTTTTGTGCACACAGCGTAGCGACCATAGGTGGTGGGTGGGTGCTATGCGGCGCACAGAACACATAACTTTGATTCCTTATTCGGCGTTGTTTTCGCTTCATCGTGCGTGCCCATTTCCCCTGTATGCCTCGCCCTTAGTACGGCCATCACAATCACACAATAAAAATGGCTCACAAAGCTATGGAAAGGAAAATACACTGTCTGTTTGCTACTGTCTGTCTGTTCTGTGGTTTTATTTTATTTCTCAAATTCAGTTCGTTCATTATTCTATCAATAGATTAAAAAAACAATATTTCAAAATTACGCTAACGGATTTTTGTTTCTTGTTGGTTTCTTGTTTATTTTAGTTTGTTGTTCTTCTGTTTTCATAATGCAAGCCAAATCCAATGAATGTGTAGCCCGTCTATTTATCATTTGATTAATTTAATGCTGTGCTAAATACTAAGAAAACCACGTACATAAAGATGCAGACTTCTAAAAACAGTAAGTATTATTCATCTTGCTTGACCCTAGGCCTTCTCAATTCAAAGTCCAAACTCGGTTTCTCTTTTTCAGAATTGCAAGAACTAGATAAAATCATCTCAAGAATATCGCTAGAAGCTTGTTGTGTTGCCGTGATCCCTGAGTTCGGAGTAAAATGGCGGGACGTAGCCCAGGCAATAAGGAATGCCCGTCTGCCGATGTTATCAAGCAGCGTTGCAAGGGTACTGTCGAGACACGCTGCTAAGAATTTACCCCAAGATGAGATTGACGATATCTTGGGGCGGTTGAGACTAAAGTGTAAGTAAGAAAACAAATAACAAAATAAATATACAAACTTAGAAGAATTAACACTCGCTGAACTTTACATATAATTTTCAATCTGGTCTCATAGCTTGGTCAGCAGTGGGTTCAATCCCCATTGAAAACAAATATATTATCTAGATGTTTGTTTTTGTGTGTATCAAAAGAAGTACCATCCATCTATATCCATCTAGTTTCCTAATTCAATGTAACCATAAGATTAAACTGATTTGTATGTAATATCTACCCATTTAAATGTATACCTATTAGTAATTATTAGTTTGTATATATAGGTACTAGCTTCCGCCCGCGACTTCGTTCGCGTCCCATTGGATCCCGTTAATTTTCCGGGATAAAAAGTATCCTATGCTACTTCTAATACCTCCAAGAATATGTGTACAAAGTTTCATGATGATCGGTTAAGTAGTATTCGCGTGAAAGCGTAACAAACAAACTTACATTCACATTTATAATATTAGTAGGATTAGGCACTGTTAAAACAGTAATTACAGAAACAAATTGACAAAAAATTGTACCTTGAGGCAGTAAAAAACTTATCCATAAAACCTTTTAGTGGTAGCAACTCAGAGTCGTACATGGCATGTTATTCGACTTCTGGAGCCGACCGGAGAGGAGCCAGTTACAGTGGTGCTGAGGACATTACCCCACCGAGTGCTGACCGCTTTGAGGAACGGCAAGAATAGGAATAAGAGGCCAGAGGTTTGTAGAATTTTGCTTGTTTTTTTTTAATGATTAAAGTAATGGAACAAGCTGATAGCTCACCTGATGTTAAGCGGTAACTTCTGCCTATAACAATGCATTACCTCACAGAGCAAGTACAATGAGGACGTGCCCTGTAAGGCAATGCACTGCGTCCATCACTCTGAGACGTAAAGATCTTGAAGTCTCATGTGCGTGTAATTACACCGGCGCCCTTACCCTTCAAACCGGAACACAGCAATGCGAGCATCGCTGCTTGGCGGCAGAAATAGGTACGGTGGTAGTACTTCCCCGGACGAGCTCTCACAAAGAGCTCTACTACTACTACTGCTTGTGTGCTCGAGTATTCTGTAAAAATAATCTGGCTGTGACTTGTAACATTAATTAGCTTGATGGGGGTCTGTTTTATAGTGTGCTGGTATTTTTTTGTATTGCTTAGCTCAGCCATGTAACAATAAGAGTATTGGATATGAATGTAGCTGGGTATAAGAGTAGAGGTAGGCCAAAGAAAAGATTGATGGATTGCGTGAAGAATGACATGGGTAAGAAAGGAGTGACAACTGAGATGAGGGCTGATAGAAGAGCATGGAAGAAAAACACATGTTGTGCCGACCCCACATAAAGTAGGACAAGGGTAAGGAGATGATGATGATGATGCTTAGCTGTAAGCTCAGATCAATTTGCAATATTTTGAATTTTTCTTCAGGTAGCGTCAGTTTTCCTGGGTGATCTCATGTACCTGAGCATACAACTAGTATCGGACAGTCGAGAGGGGTCAGTGCTGTACATGTGCGCACCGGCCGGTGAGCCTGTTGCTATGTTCAGCTCACTCGCTTCCACAGTCATGGTGAAGGCTTGTGTTGAAGGTAAGACTATGCTAGGTATTAGGAGCTTCTGAGACACATTGCAGGAACTGCAGGAGCTGATCGGATATGACTTCTCGGCATCCACAACACCATGGGGGATGCTGGAACATTGCTGCCATCAACCCAAAGCCCTTTGTTACTTTAAGGAGTTGGGCTGGTTGGGGTGAGGTCAGCAGGGGAACAATGCACAATACACCTCAACGCGAGACGTCAGTGCAGATCTCATACGACGAATCTATATACATTACGACTATTATATCACTATATCTTAGTGTGATGGACGCAATGCAATGCTACACAGGGCACATCCTCAGTGGATGTGCTTTGTCAGGTGACACAACGTTCACCAGTAGACTTCTATGGTCTGCTAATGACAATAGCTTTTCAATATCAACTTTTTTTTTATTCCATTGCTGGCAGACGAGTAGGCGGGCCACCTGATGGAAAGTAGACACCCCCGCCCATGGACACCTGCAACACCAGAGGGGCACTTCCTGTGTGATTGTCCAAGGAAAAAGATCATACAAAAAAGCTATGATTACCTAGTTTTAAGACGATTCTAAATGATCCTTAATTTTACTAAATAAACGATTTTTAACTTTCAGGTCTGGGCTACAGTCGCTACGAAGACGCACAATTGCACGGCAAAGACATACCATCCCTTCTCCGCATCGCTGACCCAGCCATGACATCAAACGCAGACCATCTCTCAAACTTACCAGAGTACCACCCAACACCTACATTGCTCAGCAACGGTATTGACTACACAACGAAAACGTACAACGAGAACTATGTTGATAACTTGCTTGGACCGAATCCACCGTTACTTACCGATCTTAACATAAAGAGTACTACAGAGTTCTTTGATAAAACGAGGCTGGAAAAGAGTATAAATCTAACAGTGTCTCTGAAGAGTGACGATGTGTGTAAAACACTCAAATCTTGGGTAACAAAAGGTGCTCTAGCTCCAACATCAAGTTTCTTCCAAATATATACTCGGATCAAGTCGAATAAGATTCAATATAATCGTGCGGATTCCGATTGATTTTTAAATATCCTCGTGCCGTAGCTTGCTTAGCCAATCGTCACCGATTATCTATGTTAAGCGACGTTCTGCGAGGTCACTATCTGGATGGGTGACCGTTAGTGGCATCTGAGCGCTTTCGTGCTTCGGAGGGCACGTTAAACTGTCGGGCCAGGATCTAGCAGTCGTTAAACCACGACGGAGGCCATAGGGCGGCCTAAAACTCATACGAACTTACTTTTTGTTTTACCGGTAATTTTTCTTTGTGGTCTATCAAAACGTGAGATTGCGGGTAATTATGGAATATTACTTACTGACAATTTTTTTTTTCAATAAAACAAAGTTGAATGATAAATTGAATTTTAATTTCCAAAAAATTTCCATCACAAATGGTTTTGAACCGTTTTTGACATTGACTCAACAATGCAAGGGCTTGGCCGAAAGTGCTTATAATAATTATTTTTATCGATTTTCTATTGAATAAACAGAGGTATAAAATTCCAAATTTCTGCAAAAAATAAGTTCTGTAGATATCCAAAACAATTTGAGTTACAACAAAATAATATTCTTTTCATCCCACCATCTCGGAAAGAGTATTTTTAATCTTCAATATCTGAGTGGAAAAGCCGTTTTTATTCTCTAGAGGATAAAGTAAATTGAATTTAGAACATCGTGTGCACTAAGTTTGTGAATTAAAAAAAACATTAAACCTATTTACCTCTATGGTGCCGAATATATCATACAACTTTTTTTTAATTTGTTAAAAACTCGGACTCGGAACCTTGGTGTTCTTTTTTCAATTTGCTTTTTTTGCATTTAGTCATTTCCTCGCTGAGGTGGAATGAAAAGTTACGTGTTGCACTCGAGTGCTAAGATTTTTCACCTCGTGCTCTTTTGATTCCCTCGCTAACGCTCAGGATTCTAATTTTGAATCACTCGCTGCGCTCGTGATTCAATTTTAGAATCCTTCGATTGCTCGGTCATCAAAATTGAACACGCGGTTAAAAAGCAACTTTGCACT
This sequence comes from Eulithis prunata, assembly GCA_918843925.1. Classification (NCBI taxonomy): domain Eukaryota; kingdom Metazoa; phylum Arthropoda; class Insecta; order Lepidoptera; family Geometridae; genus Eulithis; species Eulithis prunata. The sequence goes on from OU974028.1 coordinate 1,538,466, forward strand.
CTTGTATAACAAATAACTATTAAGACATTTGCTCAAATTCAATAAAGATTTTCATTTTCCCGAAACTGAAACAATTTCTGACCCTCTGTTTATTCAATAGTACTTAATTTACTGCAATTTACATATGGCAAGAGAATCTAACTAATTAATTTAAAAATTACCTATCTATTGATAATATTGCAAAACAAAAATATAAATAAATATAATATAACATTCTCAATTTCACCATCACTATGGCTTATAAATATGTTAAGTTTTGCTAACTCAAGCATAGGTTTTCGACCTAAAAACCTGCCAAAAAATATGCTTAGAGTTTATTGTGTTTTAGCATAAGAGCCAATTAGGGTGAACGCACACTGACGAAGTCGGAGCGCAGCGAAGCAAAGCGACAATCTAAAATTTACATTCACATCTCCAGAACGTGCGCGCCATCTTCTAGGCTATGGTTGCGAGGAACTGGCACTTATTAGTATGCAAGGCGATTTTAAAAATAATCCTTGCGATTTTACTGAATAGAAAAAATACAACTTAGTGAATAATTTTTTTTAAATTCAATAATAAGTTTAATTCAACTTCTTGGTTGTTACATGAATGATGTAAATTCAATTGACGCTTCGCTTCGATGTCAGCGTGCCTCGACTTAGTGACATTTTAATGAGCGCTTTAACGCTTTGGAGGGCACATTGTCCCACCGGCAACGATGAACGAGTAGCGAGCAGAGCTAGAATGTAGAAACGAGTCTGCGTGCTGCGGGGAGCGAGCGCGTATTTCCGATAGTTGTGTAGCTCGGATATAAGCGAGTGTGCTTTCAGATCAGCATTGTAGAGAAATGACCGCTGGTTGCTCTGAGTTCTGATCGCTGAGCGAGTGTTATCTTTCCTGCCTCCTGTCGACCAGCGACAAACTAGTGAAGTGAGTCCTCGCCGGCAGTGTGAACAGCCAGCGATCAACTATTTGTTTATGCATCTCTTTTGTTTACACGGAATGTATATCTATTGTACGTTTCTTGAGCGAAAAAATAGCCGATAGTTAGTCGTTTTCTCGCCGGCGGTGGGACAACTGCCTTAGGTCCCAAAATAAGCAGTCATTGAGCTAACATTTTTAGGGCGACTCTAATAAAAGAACTCTATAGTGTTAGGTGTGTTGTTGAAACAGGAATTAAAATCCTTAAAATTTCTCGCAATAACTTGAAACCACACCAAATAACCGATTTCAAAATCTTATTTACTAATGAACAATTTAGACTAGAAAACCGTAAAATTAAAGTATGCCCCACGTAACTATGCGGGTCAAATGTTATAGGTACAAATTGCGATACAGATTTTTGTCCTTTGTGTCTTTCCCAGGCTCGTAGAAAAGGGGGCCGACTCAAGCATCGATTGTTGTACACTTCTCGACAATCTCGACTCCACTCAAACTTGAGCATACTTTCAGCATAATATGTGCTATTATTACATGGGTTTCTACTTCTACACACAGAGGTTTCAACTTTAAATTCTTGGTTTATGGCTTTTGCAACTTGAGGTTTGAGAATGTAAATCGTATGATTTGACTTTTCAAACCTGTGTGTGACCAGTAGTTCATCGACTTGATCGCGTCTAAAATATCAACCCCGCATAGTTTAGTGGCGCGTACTGTACAAATACAACAAAACCTTATCATGTACTTGTAAAACATTTATTAACTACCTTAAAATGCGATATGGAATCTATTTCAGTTTAAAAACTCAGAAAATTCCTGATTTCTTCATCTGTTAAATCCAGAATCACTTGTTTGACCGCGCTAAGTCTGCAACGCTTATAATATGATGGAAGTTACAGGTAGCATGTATAAATCTTTTTAGGATTGTCCATTTATTTCAATGCAGTCTTAACATGGTGAAAGTCAAGCTTCAAGACGATTCGAAGTGATCTGCAGAATTTTATTGAATACCTACCTAAACGTATTATTTTTTCATTTCTCTGTTTACATAAATATATAACAGCTAACAAGTTTTTAATAACAAAATCGTGCATAAAAATCTGTTTTTAAAAAAACTTTTTTGAATGCAAGGTATAACCGCGAGTTAGGGTTAGCGCACACTAAAGCTGCGTCGAGTAGAAGCGAAGCGTCAATCTAAAAATATACATTGCAGTACTTTATCTCGACAGATATGTGTGCTTTACCAACGTTGTGGAGATGAGTCAATTTACTATGTGAATTTTGGATTGACGCTTCGCTTCGACTGTACGTCAGTGTGCTTTGACCTTTATAGATCGATCAAGATCTGTGAAGTTAAAGGAAACGGAAGTATAGTTTAACTTTTATCTTTTTCTGACAACTTCTTTCGATCAGAAGCGAGCACAGCAACATCGAGTTACAAAAAACCGATTAATAGATTTAAGTTACTGACGGTAAGTCCGTTTTCTTAAAATGAATTTTAGGCCCATTTTTATCAATAAACAGACGTTGTTTGTATGAATCAGACGGCCTAGAACGAGTTTTAGTGTGTAAATCTGGTGTGAAACGTCTGACGCGCAGTACACTAGTGGGCGCTGTTTTGTATGGAGACAAATCTGCATTCTTTTTGCATCTTTTGCATTCTTTGAGAAGCTTGGTCTAACCCAAGCCCGTAATCGCATGTCGAGCTTCTCAAAGAATCCGCTCAGTGTCTCTATACATAAATCAGCGCCCACTGGTGTGCTGGGCGTCAAGACGTTTCACACCCACACTATACACTGAAAACTCGTACTAGGCCCTCCGATGTGTAATAACCGTTTTTACTTTAGCAACAAATTGGATTGTAATATTTTAGTTAGCAATATCTAAGTTGCAATGGAAACATGACACGTCTAGAGATCATATAAAAATCAACGCTAGATATTTTAAATCCAAAAATATTTGCCACATAATAACGTAGGAACATTCTTTACTGTGACTAGCTTAAACATAACGGGGCTTACTTATAATCGCCTATCAACTTCTGTCAAAGTTAATCACCGTTTATAATTGTGAGAAATAGAGTCGGGAAGAATCTTAGGCGATTATAATTAAGCACAAACATTCGCAAACTTATATAAAGGTAAATAACGTATCTATGACAACTAAAGAAACTTAGTTAAGATAGCACCGCAATTGTAAAATAATAAAATTTTCAATATTGCAACACCCTATAGCTTAAAACTAGTTTGCGTTCAAAAAACAATGTCTAATGGAGAGTTTTACAAATCCATTTCATAAACTCAATGAAAGACCATTCGTAACGGTAGGAATCAGAACTAGTAGTATCGAATTTTATTTCGTTGGATTTCGAAATGTCAGAGAGAAAGTTTTTATATCGAGAAAAATTAACAAAACGATTTTAAAAAAAAAAAGTAAGAATCGGAAAACCTCGCAATTTTTTTTTTTATATCTGAGCGTTTGGCTGCCGACACCTGATGGTAAGTGTAGCTACAGCCTAAGGTGGAAAATCAACGAAATAAGACTACCTATGTACATATTGTACATACTGGCTCAGTCTAAATTTTTTTTCCCGTCTAGCAATGTACAGGCAATTTTACAGCCAGTTTGCTGGTTGGTGGTCTCGATAGGAATCAATATATATAAAACTCTTTTGAAGCTGACATAGAATCAACGCACAGCCTAAACTATAAGTCCTAGAGGTATGAAATTTGGAGGGTAGTATCCTTTTATAGTGTAGGGGTGCACTAAGAAAGGAATTTGGAAAAGTCACACTCTAACGCGAGCAACGCCGCGGGAGACGGCTAGTATAATAAATAATCGTTCTTAACCCCTAGTGCGCCTGCAGACAGTAGAAAATCTGTTGTCTCGAATGGATGTACGTTCCGGCATACCTAAAGCTCTGGTCGCGAGGAACTAACACCTACGATTATATACCTACTAAGACGATTCTGAATGATCCTTCTGATTTTTATGTATTTGCGATTGTGTTTCAATCTCTGGTTTTGGCAGAGGTACCATACCAGCTTTGGTATTTATCAAAAAATGTATGGCTTAGTACCTATGTATGAAACTCCATGCAACATTGTTTTAGAACAGTCCTTAGCAACAGGGGTCTTATGCTCAGCTCGGCAGAGATATTTACTCTAGTGTGGATGACGTCAAAATGACGTCAAAAACACGTTTCACCAGTGGGTGACGTCATCAGATTAAAATGTCTGCCGAACTAAGCATAGGGCCCTAGAAAATGACTTTAAACATACAATTACAACTACCACAAAAACTATTTATATCTAGCATTACTTAGTTATATTATAAAATAGAATTTTGTACTCAAAACGGCCGAAATTTCCACACCTTTCCAAGTTAATGTAACCTTACTTTTTAGAGAAAAATATACAAATAGTTTTCTTCGACACTTAAAAAAAAGTTTAAAAAAAGAATAATATAATATAATAGAAGAAGTTAGAAGTTTAAAAAGAAAAAAGATTAACATTTAAAAAGTAAGACTACACTAAGTAACCCAATAACCCAACACGTTATCTAGTTTTACTTTTTATTTGTTCAAAATGTCGATTTAAAAAAAAAAGTCTTGTTTCTGGGTAATTCCTGTTACCGCCAAAATTAATTTAAAAAAAACCTGATCTTTAACCATAAATTAATCTTTGTTTCCATCAATGTTCTTGGAGTCCTTGGAATTGACATTTTGAACAAACCATCCTACAATCACAATTTGCCAAACAGATCACAGATTTTATCACCCTGCCATAAGATTTCAATGTTGCTGTATTTTTAAAATAACAAATTGAGCATTATAAACGCAAACTAGCTTTGATCTAAATATAATAAAATAATTTTACAGTAAAAAAAATTCTAATATTTTTTTCATATTAATAAAACAATAATACCTACGCATATTTAGAAGAAAAATGTTCTCTGTTTTTTTTTGTCTGTAGGGGATAATTTATGTAACTACTGAACCATTTTTGAGTGTCAAAATATTGTTTTTGCGATAAAAAAATATCTTCAGTGCGCATTTCTATATTTTCAAATCTATTCTGAAAAACGCAGATGAAACAGGAATCAGTTAGTAGAATAGCAGAAAAACGCCGTCAAACTTAAAATACCCCTTCTTTTTCGGTCGGGGGTTAATAGATAATACAGCAACATCAAAATATCCACACTCTAACATTCAACTCCATCCCGACAACAATACAATTTTCAAAATGTCCGAATCTAGCATAAACTAAATAAAATCTTAACAAACTAGTGGATTACCATTTCATGGTTTTAGATAACAGATGGCGCTGTAACGGAGAAAAAATCTCGTTACATTAATTTAAACATGTAAAAAAGTACCGTAAATAAATCCGTATATATAATATAAAATTTTGTAATTTTTTTGTTACAATATGGCAAATATTTTCTTCTAAAAAGCCAAATGTATTATTTCAAATAGTTTACCAAATTTAAACGGCATTCTAGCAACACTCATGGGGCTTTATGCTCAATTCGGCAGAAATTTTACTGTTGGATGACGTCATTTGGACGTCGTTTTTATCCAATATATGACGTCATCCCAAGTAGAGTAAAATCTCTGAAGACTTGAGCGTAATATGTTCCCTGAAATTCAATGTGATTTCATTACAAAATGGTAATCCACTATAACTTACATAACTCGTTGTATTTATTCATTTGCAATCCTCCGCCGATACTAGGTGAGACATGGACATGTGGCGCCTGAAAAAAAAATGTATGTTCTTCACAAATATGCTTGTTTGGGATCGAACCTACTCCCAAAATGCTTGTTTTCGCTGGAGATCGAACCCACAACCAACAGATAACAGATCTATACCGAAGATAGTGTGTACGTTTGACGTTTACTGCAAAGTCACGTAAATAGGGGTATATTCATATTGATCTTCTAAAGCTGAGCTAACTTGCTTAATCTGTTGTCATCTCTTATCGTTGCCATGTAAGTGACAATGATAGAGCATTTTTTAAAAGCCGCGCTAAAAGGCAGTGGGAAATGAATAAAAGGGTATCTGTTGCCAACAGAGACTGATCAGACTCTAATATGATTTATATTTACCCAAGTAAGTATTTACCTCAATCCTCGTTCACCACGGAACGTCAAAGAGCAGAGACTGCAATTCTTCCTCTCGACACTTTCCTCTTTCATAGACAACTTGTCAGTTTTCAAGGACAGTTTATCAGCTTTCACTGACAACTTATCAGTTTTAGAAGACGGTTTGGTATAACACAGATCGTTTTCTTCAATTTTAGGCTCGTTTCTTATAGTCAGTTTATTGTCCTTCATGAACGATCTATAGTTTTTCCCTGATGTATCGGTCATAGACAATATATCTGGGAGCTTGTCTATTCTGACAGATAGAGTTTTAGGCTCCTGGTTCTTTTTGTCTGTGGTTTCAGCGGGTTTCTTTTGTGGCGTTTTTGCGTTCGGTTTCTTTGTGTCTTTCTTGGTTGGTTTTTTCTCTGATTTCGGCTTGAGCGCTGAAAAATAATTTGAAGACATATGATTTAGTTATTCGATGCCTACAAGTTATATCTATGTTTGAGTTTTGACTATGGGTGTTATATAAAAAAGTACTTTTTTCAGCCGTCGCCCGCGGCGTTGCTCGCGTCCTACCCTTTAGAGTAACGTTTCAAAATTCCTTTCTTAGTGCACCCCTACACTATATAAGGATACTACCTTCCAAATTTCATACCTCTAGGACTTATAGTTTAGGCTGTGTGTTGATTCTAAATCAGCTTCAAAAGAGTTTTATTTATATTGATGATGATTGATTGATGATTGATAAACAGTCTTTCTCTCATTCAGCCTATTTACTCGTAATATTACTTTACCTGCATTAATTGTTGGGATATCAGTCAGTATAAGACTAGGTGCATCGGCAATGCGGCTCAGAGGCGCCTCATCGCTGGATCCCTCGCTGTCACTCACAGCGCGTACTGGACGTTTTTTCACACGTTTTCTGAACCTGATAAAACAATCGTAATCATAGAATACTCAATAGTATATTCACATTAGTACGCAAGCAAGCTTGTATGAGTTAGTGGTCAACTCTGGTGACGGAGTTTTTAGGCTGCTTTAAGGCCTCCGTCGTGGCTTAACGACTGCTAGAGCCGAGACCGACAGTTTAACGTGCCCTCCGAAGCACGGAAGCGCTCAGATGTAAATGCCACTAGCGGTCTACCATCCAAATAGTGACCGAGCAGAACGTCGCTTAACTTCGATAATCAGTGAAGATTGACTATGCAATGCGGACTTGATTTCTCAATCTCTCCTTATTCTAATTCGTCGTGGTGGAATGAGATCTGCACTGACGTCCCGCGTTGGGGTGTATTGTGCTGACCTCACCCCAACCAGCCTAACTCTTTAAAGTAACGGAGAAGGACTTTGGGTTGATGGCAGCAATGTTCCAGCATCCCCGTGTTGTGGATGCCGAGGAGTGAGACCTGATCAGCCCCTGCAGTCCTGTTTTGGATCTGGCTTCGGTTGTAGCAGAGCAATGCAGCAAGACATGCTCTACTGTTTCTTTTTCCTTCTTAATCAGTTTACTTGTTGCCGACGTAGGCAGAAAATCAGCAAAGCTCAAGTGGGAGTGGGCGGGCCACGTAAGTCGGATGCAACCTGAGAAGTGGGCGAAAATCGTCACTCCTTGGGTGCCTGAGAACGGGAGGCGACGACCGGGCCGGCCGAGAAGACGTTGGCGGGACGATCTTGACGTTCACATGAGAGAGTGGTGGAACAACGCCAACGACCGGGACCAGTGGAAAACTTTGGGGGAGACCTTTGCCCAGCAGTGGGACACAATAGGTTAAATAAAAAAAAAAACAATCAGTTTACTTACTTTTTCTTAGGACGCTTGGTAACCGCGACAGACACTGGTTTATTCTTTTCCTCGTTATTATTGATGTTTATGAACTTGCCGCAGTCAGTGGGAGGCTTCTCTGCCTCTGTGCTGGAGGTTATGTCACTCTTGTCGCAAGCAAACAGGTCCGTTTCATTACTGAGTTCATTGCTGTCTATTTGATCACTGCAAAATGTCATATGAATATTTTAGGATACTCTTGGAAAGGATACTTTAGTCACAAAAGCCATAAACAAAGAAGTTGAAGTTGAAGATAGCACTAAGGCTGGTTTTAGAGTTCGCCCGAAAGTTGGTGTGCACCATCGGGTTCCTGAAGATAGTAGCAAAATATGCGCGCGCATGGTCAGTCAAGCTCTGTAAAGACTTGTGAATTTTCATACAAATAACAAGGGTGACTGATGATGTGCGCACCGACTGTCGCTTCTCGGTTACCTTTCAGAACAATAAATATATTTGAATATTGTGTCCAGCCGATAGCGTCACTGGTATGCTTTAAGCTATTTTAGTTTATTTATTTACTTATTGGGATTGCCAACGCATAATACACATAACATAAAACTAATCTTCTAAACAGAACAAGATAATGGCATTTGCTTATACACTAGTTTAGTAAATCCAAATCAAATCGTTTATTCGCAACTTAATTAGTTAAATATAAACACAGAAAAAAAAGTAGAAATAAAATTATAACTAACACAAGACTTAAATTATTAATAGGTAAATGAAGTCTATTGAATTCTTGATTGAAGGTTGTGGTATTGAAGCATTTACCAGTTCCTATTTGAATTAGCGAGCTTTATTTATATTACACATGCTCTTATAGGTCAATTTAATATCTTTTATTATTCAAATAAGAAAGTAAATTATTTACCTGTTATCGGACACATCACTCTGCCCTGCCTCGAGTTTCTTTATTTGAAACGTGATGTTTATCCTCTTGTATATCTCCTCCGTGATGTTCCGACATTTTTCATACTTGGAATCTAAATTTTGGTCTGTTATAGTGGACCAATCCCTCTGACCAGTTTCAACAGTAGACATGATGGGTAAAATCTGGCTTACAGGATTCTTACACGATAATTATCGACATTTTCGTCTTTTTTAGCACGGAAGGTAGAATTTCTGAGCAGTAGTTGAGCAACTTAGCCATCACGTTACGCTGTATCGTCGAAAATATGTTGCGAAATGCAACCAAGCTGTCGAGTTATTTTCAAGGTTTTTTCGACAGTTCTCAAGGTAGGGCTTCTCTGAGACACGCGTGGATCCTAATTCACTGGTTGTCGTCACGTTTTGTTAGCTTGTTTCAGCGCTAGAGCTTCAGAATACAGCGTTTCAACACAAAGGAACGTTACCAACAAATTTATGGCACTATAAAACCGTCAGGCTTTAGGATTGCAAGTCTAAATTACATAACGATGCTAAAAGACTAGATAAAATAATGGTTGAAGCACTCATCTAGAGTTATTCACAGTAAAACAATAACAATAAAATCTGTAAAAATAAAAATACACAGCCCTTTCGGCTTATTTTCTTTTTTTGACGTTTTAAATTAGTGTTGCAACCTCGTTTGATTAATTGCACATAAAACACATAATTTAGCATAGACAAAAGAATGCAGAAAAAAATGTAAAGGTTCCTTCACACATAGAATTGAATGAACGGAACCACATGTTACCATATTTGTTACCTGTGGAAACCCAAAATGTCAATGCCAAACTTTCCCGCCAAAATGTCAAAATAAAAGCAAAAAAGCATTCGTTTTTGTGTGATGGCGTGTGATGGTGCCGATGGTGGTGGTTTTGATACTTTTTCGATGATATGCTAGTTATTTTTCTAGTCTAGCTATTTACTCAAAAACCATTTTATGATATCTTCAATTAACTAAAGTCCAAGAAACTGTAATTATGGCTGCATTTTCGTTACTCCGTAGGTAAAATTGTAGACCCAGATTACCTACGGTTCTTGTTATGAGTTTTGTGCAAAATGTTTCGCAAAGTGGGATTAAGAGACAGTCGGTATTTAGCTAAGGTTGTGACTGGAGACAGGGCTCCTTGTGCGTTCTGCCACCGTGACGTGGACGATGAGGTTTCCTTCGGAAAGCTATACGCTATCGGGGACATACAATGCCACTACTTGTGTGCTGTAAGTAGTTTTTGTCTATTTTATCTCATCTTAGGCAGCAAAATACCTTTTAAATAATAAATGTTACATATCAGAATATTAATTAATGAAAGTCTACATGTTCCTAGAAACCTAGTGTAGTCTATAAAATAAGGTCTGTGCCCGTAGATAAAAGTCTAATCTTATTACACAAATAGTATGTTACCTATGACTTTGGAAAGACATTGCAATAAATTGCTAAGTTCTTTACCTAAGCACAGACCAAAGAGCTCAAAGCATAATAAAACACACACAAAAAAAAAGCAAGTATGTACCTAGATATCATCCCTCATTACAAAAGGAAATGATACGGTGGATTAGATAGGCGAATTCTTGTGATGTCATTATTTTACGGAAGTTATTACTAGGGTAGGCTGTGATTATTTATTTGTAAGCCCATGACTTAGGCCCATATGCTGATAAATTTATGCCAATACTCAAGCATATATTTCAGTAGTGATTTTCATACCAAAATCGATCTGTATAGACATTTTATCAGATAAATATTTCAGCTTCTATCATGCTGCCTGGTGCAGAAAGGGCCAGAAGAAGAAGGTCTCTTTGGATTCATGTACAAAGATATAAAGGCTGAACTAGAAAGAAGTAAAAAACATGTAAGTATGTCATGCCGGCCACACTCACTATATTTTATCACATAAGCACCCGAATAGCAAAACTTCACTCAAAATTGCCATTCCTCTTACCTTGCCTATTAGTTTTAAGTGATACATTGTTTGTGCACCGCCTTCCGTTACTTTCCAGAAATGTTCGTACTGCGGCTGCAGTGGTGCAAACCTTGGCTGCTCAGTCAGCTCTTGCCGGAAGCAATTTCATCTCCCATGCGGACGAGAGAGGAATGCTGTCTCATTGTTCTATGGAAGTTATAAGTATGCATCCTTTTTTTTTATATTATTCTCTTCCCTCCCAGTACTGGGCAAAGGCCTCCACCTCTTCTCTCCACTCATCACGGTTCCTAGCCAAATCAGATACTATCCTACTAATATTATTAGTACTAATACAAGTTGCAATATGATACTTTTGGGAAACAGAGATGAAACTAATTTTTTTAAAAGAAATTCTCAAAGCACCCAAAGATTAATTTTAATCAAGAAATTACAAAATAGAGTCATCAACGGTAAATAATCATTATGTCACACAGAGTAGCAAAAATACGTCCGCACGGTACAAAGGCTCGAAAACAAGTGAACGCGCGTCGCCCGCGCCGCGCTATTTATAGTGGTGTAGCATCATCGAAGTGGGAGTTGCCTAATAATACGTTATTATTTAATTTACAGATCATTCTGCCAAGGCCATGCTCCAAAACAAAGAATACCTGATCATATTATGTGTAAAGCAAAGCTCAGAATGAAAGATGATAAAAAGAAGATTTGGTCAAAAGATGATGATGGTAAGTATAAAAATAGGCCTTTTGAATCTATTGAAGATAATATATATACAGGAGCGTCAGGAGGCAACCTATGCCTACACTTAACGGGACACTGTAGTGCCTGGGACAATGTTTAGATGGAGTAGGCTTGTAGCACCTATACCATCCTCTCAGCCTAGTCAGCCATATCCACAGGAAAGACAAGGTATTGACCTTAGTCTTTGCTTAGTCAGCTCCGCACGTATTGACGTTCGCAGCTGACTAAGCCGCGGGTTTCCTCACGATGTTTTCCTTCACCGTTAAGCTCATGTGGTGCTACTATTTGGATGCGTGACCGTTTGTGGCATTTACTCAGCTCTTCCGTGCTTCGGAGGGCACGTTAAACTGGCACGTTAAATTGTCCCGGCTCTAGCAGTCGTTAAGCCTCGGAGGCCTTAAGGCGGCCGAAACTCCGTCACCAGAATTGGCCACTAACTCATACGAGCTTGCTTGCTTAATTATTAGATTAGTTTATTTTTACCTTCTCATCGAGTTTGTGCGTTTTAGTCCTATGAAGCTGTAATCCATGTTGGCTTACAAAACTGTATCCGCTTAGATGACAAACACATTCCGTCGGATGTTTCTTAATAAACGAATGCATACAAACTTTATTCTTTACGAGATGCCGCCCGCGGCTTCGTTCGCGTCCTGTTAGATCCCGTTAATTTTTCGGGATAAAAAGTAGCCTATGTGTTAATCCCGGTCACGGACAACATATATTCCAAGTTTCATCCAAATCGGATCAGTAGTTTTTACGTGAAAGAGAAACAAACATCCATCAATCCATCCATACTTACAAACTTCGTGTTTATAATATTAGTAGGATTATTACGAATCTTCATTCTTTATTATACATATAAGGAAACTTAAAGATAGGTCATGTACAAAGGTGAGCTTAATCCTAGTAAGAGTTCTTTACCAGCGAACCTTCTACGATAGAAACTTATTTTTTTATTTATTATTTAGCTAGCCAATCGTTTGAAGAAGGAATGGTATGCATCATATGTTACGAGGCAGTCGACGCGTTTCCAACAGTCAATACATTTTGGCCGCCGTGCTGTGGCAAAGACGCTTGGTTCCATAGAAACTGCTTACAGGTTTGTTGTTTTAAAAATAAATAAATATATATATATATATATATATATATCAATAAATATATACCTATATTATTATTACGAGCCTTCTCTGTCGTAATAAGAAGGCCTTTGCCCCTTTGGCTAATGCCTCTGCTGGGGCCTTCCCCCATTTTTTCCATTCTGTACGGTCTTGTGCTGCACTGGTCCACTCCTGCCGAAATTTGTCAAGCTCATCACGCCATCGTGTTCAGAACACGAAATATATACAGGATGTTACCAGACTACTTCCGAAAACGAAAGGGGGAGCTACAGCACACCAAAACCCAACCAAAAAAAAACAGTTATCCTGAAAAATAATTATAGCCGGAGAAAAAAATGTTTAAAGATTTGTATTTATTTCGCCAGCCCGCAATGTACGCATTCACGTAGGTAAGGTCGAGGCGTAGTACTATTATTTATTCTGTGTCGTAAGTGCCTACTAACGTAGGTAGGTACTAACGTAGGTCGCTCGCACGTCGCGTACTTGAATGACCCGCGATGAACTCTCAGCTGTTCATGCTGAAGTAGACGTAATCTGCGTGCTGCGTGTACATTGCTGCTTTATTTATTTTATTTGTTTTTTTGCTTTTTTAAATGGGATAATTAGGTAGATATGTCTTATTATGTTGTACTGTGTGTATGTAACTAGAAAAAAAATTAAAAAGAGATAGTCAAGTAAATTTTTTTTTTTCGCGATTTTTTTCGCTTAATGTTTTCAGTATCATGGTCTGATTGGAACCTCCAAGTTTTCGGAAGTGGTCTGGTAACACCCTGTATATAAATATGTATAATATATGTAGATATAAGTATATATATATATAATAGACATTTCAACACTGTGTGACGTAGACACAACAGCGAAAGCTGCTCGTCTATAAACTAATAAATAAATAAATATATATTCTTGAACTTTTTCACACAACGCCCTCTAGGCCCAAACAAAGCAGGTGGGTTACTCCCAACCACAGTTCCAATCTGGATCCATAGATTTTGACAGAAGTCGTGTCCCTACAGAGCTTGTAATATGGGAACTAGATTGCTGGGTACTTTTTTTATATTCTTCTTCTTCTAACTTAAGAGCTTAGCTCGTGTCGGTGTAAAAATGCATCTTTCGCCATTTGTCCCTTCAATTCAATTCAATTCTTGTCTATGGCCTTTGCAGTGTTGCCTGCTATTTCGCCAATGTCACGTTTTATTAGACCTTAGCACGATGGAGAATCTCTGGCAACTTCCTTATACGACATGATAGCGATCTTTTCTTTCAGTTACTTTCTATGTACATATATACGATATATATGTATATACTACTGCTACACTTAATTTTTGTAAAATTCATTTGTGTTGTAAAAATAAACAGTTTTGGCATTGTAAAAATATGACCACTTACCATCAGATCGGCTGTATGCCTGTCTCTCTACTACTTACACAAAAAAAATGTGCAAAAACAACTTACAATAAATAATATTGAAATTATTTGTTACAGCGTATGGCGCTAAGTGCAGGAATGCATTATTTAAAATGTCCGCTCTGCAACGATAAAGAAAACTTCTATGAAGCTGTTGAGAACCAAGGATACTACGTACCGGATCGGTATTTTTTTTTTTTTTTTTAAAGAATGGATACCCAACACAGTTTTACACATAACAAATCAAAGTACATATAAAAGGATATAAAACAAGGTGCTCCCATAATTATAGGGTACCACTACTATATCATCAATATATATAAAACTCTTTTGAAGCTGACAGAGAATCAACGCACAGCCTAAACTATAAGTCCTAGAGGTATGAAATTTGGAGGGTAGTATCCTTATATAGTGTAGGGGTGCACTAAGAAAGGAATTTTGAAAAGTCGCACCCTAAAGGGTCTGGAACGCGAGCAGCGCCGCGGGCGACGGCTAGTCACTTATACAATAACGAATGTCTGTCTATTTAAGATTTCAAATAGGGCATTCATGACATGCGTCATGGCTCAGTCCGCAGTAGCTCTGCCTTCCGTGCTGTGGGTCGTGGGTTCGATCCCCACCGAGAACAAACATTTGTGTGTTGTAAACATAGATGTTTGTTCTGTGTCTGGGTGTTTCTATGTATTATAAGTATGTATTTACCAAAAAAAAAATGTATGTGTGTATTCTATCAGCCGTCTAGTTTCCATCGTACAAGCTTTGCTTAGTTTGGGACTAGAAGGCGTTGTGTTAAGTGTCCGTGAATATTTATTTAATAACATAAAGTAGGAAGAATAACAAAATATTAGTATATTAGGTAGGTCCCTGTATTTCTTTGTTAAGCTTTGCAGAGCTATTACCGACTGAACTGTGACTATCGCTCAGTAATGATGAAGAAATGAAAATTAACTTGTTTCTAATTGTTTAACAGAGACGCAGCGTGGGAGTTGGAGCAGAACGCATTTGCTGAAATCTACGAGCGACCTCTGACCTGTACCGCTGAAGTATGCAAATGTCCTGATGGAAGATCTCATGACGCTGATCAAGGGTAAACTAAATAATTCCATTACATTGTTATTATTGAGACTAAAATACTCAAACATCATTCAAATTTGGCCACCACTTAAAATTGCTCTGCCTCTGTTTGACATTACTCATTTGTAAGAGATGGCAATAATTTAAGCGTGATTTAAATTGAGTGGCGTCTGAGTATTCGACCATGAGTGTTTTTATTTAATTTTGGCGATTTTTTAATTAATAATACTTCAGATCGTAGCAAGTTTGACCCATTGGATTAAATCTTACTAATATTATAAATGTCTTTAGTTTGACAGGCTTCATGGCTCAGTCGGTAGTAGCTCTGCCTTCCGTGCTGTGGGTCGTGGGTTCGATCCCCACCGAGAACAAACATTAGTGTGTGGCAAACATAGATGTTTTTTTCTGTGTCTGGGTATTATAAGTATGTTTTTTTTTTTTTTTTTTTTTTTTATTTAACCTATTGTGTCCCACTGCTGGGCAAAGGTCTCCCCCAAAGTCTTCCACTGGTCCCGGTCGTTGGCGTTGTTCCACCACTCTCTTATGTGAACGTCGAGATCGTCCCGCCAACGTCTTCTCGGCCGGCCCGGTCGTCGCCTCCCGTTCTCAGGCACCCAAGGAGTGACGATTTTCGCCCACTTCTCAGGTTGCATCCGACATACGTGGCCCGCCCACTCCCACTTGAGCTTCGCCGATTTACTGCCTACGTCGGCAATGCCAGTCATCGAACGCAGCATTGTATTCCGCACCCGGTCGATCCGTTTTAGGCCGAGAACACTGCGTTCCATTGCCCGTTGGCAAATCTTAAGTTTAGACTTCTGTAACTCAGTCAGTGACCAAGTCTGAGCACCGTAGGTTAGGACGGGCAGGATACACATGTCGATGAGTTGGCGCTTAAGCGATAGTGGAAGGTCGCCCTTCATGTGCACCTTCATGGACCAGTAGCTCTTCCAGGCGTTCTCGATGCGGCGATCGATCTCCTTATCCTGCCTGTTTTCGAAGCTCGCTAACTGGCCCAAATAGATGTATTCATCGACATACTGTATTACCTGCCCATCTACCTCGACCCTACGTTTCGTGCTATTGGTCATAACTTGAGTCTTTGACCGGTTCATTTGAAGTCCAACCTTAAGACTTGCCGTGCTCAGATCTTGGAGCATAGTTTGGAGTTCCTCTGATGTTGGGGCAAAAAGAACTATATCATCCGCGAACCGCAAATTCGTAAGGCGTTTATCTTCGATGACAATTCCTTTTGTACTCCACGAAGCTGCTAGGGTTTTGAAGACTTCTTCTAGAGCGCTTGTAAATAATATTGGTGAAAGTGGATCACCCTGCTTAACTCCTTTTTGAACGGTAAATAATGGGCCATTTGAGTGTAATTTTATATTTGCGGTACTATTATTATATACTAATTTAATTAAATCTATGTAAGTTTTTTCTATTTGTTGGTTTTCTAAGGCTTCAAATATTGCAGAATGCTTTAAACTATCAAAGGCCTTGGTGTAGTCTACAAAGGCTACGTAAAGTGGTTTATGGAATTCGGAATATTTTTCTATTACTTGATTAAGGGTGTGAAGGTGATCTGTAGTAGAGAAGCAGGGTCGGAAGCCGGCTTGTTCAGGTGGCTGATGCTGATCAAGCTTTATTTTGATACGATTTTGGATTGCTTTAATGAAGGCTTTGTACACGTGTGATACAAGGCTGATGGGCCTGTAGTTGTTTATGGAAGATTTGTCCCCCTTCTTATGAAGAAGGACAATATTTGCGTGGCACATGTTAGCTGGAATCTTACCTGTTTGCAATATTGAGTTGAATAAATTTGTAATGTGTGTATTTTAAAAAAAAGTATATAAGTATTATATCAGCAATCTAGTTTCCATAGTACAAGCTCTGCTTAGTTTGGGACTGGAGGGCGTTGTGTGTAACGTCCAAGTTTTTTTTTTGATACAAAGTCCGATTTAGATGAAACTTATAATATAGGATCAAAAGTAGCATAATATGCTACACTAGCCGTCGCCCGCGGGGTTGCTCGTGTTCTAGACCCTTTAAGATGCGACTTTTCAAAATTCCTTTCTTAGTGCACCCCTACACTATATAGGGATACTACCCTCCCAAGTTTCATACCTCTAGGACTTATAGTTTAGGCTGTGCGTTGATTCTCTGTCGGCTTCAAAAGAGTTTTATATAATAATATTGAATATTGATGATGATGATTTTGAACTTTTTTTTCCAGAATGTGGGATATAAAGCTATGTCTACTCTGCGGGTCGACAGGCGCGCATGCAGCATGCATAGGTGCGAGCGAGACGACACGATACGTATGTCTCACTTGCACACCAGCAGCGCCTCACGATTTACAAGCGTTGGCTGAAACTATTGAGAAATGTAAGTTTTATGAAGAATTTGCTTTTGGTTTCATTCTGAACTACATAAGGCTTACTTTATAAATGCGTATAAATTGAAGTCGTTTTTTCTAGTTCTTTAAACTTATAAATTATACTAATTTAATTCCAGTGATAGTAGAAGAGCAGGCTAACTCTACCGCGGTGCGTCTCGGCCCTGTAATGCCGAGTCGAATGTCTCTGCGGAGAACTAAGGGCCTGCCGCCAATGTTGAATAAGTGAGTATATGTATTACACCTACCAGCACTAAGGCCCGTATGCTGATTGACTGCTAAGCACTGATCCGAACTCCAAGCGTAGATTTTGGTATGAAAATCTCTACTCAAATCTATGCATCGTTAAACAACACACATATCGCACACCTAGATAATAATCCCGGTATCTTAAAAACTATCGAAATTGAGTTTGAAGATTTCGTAATATCTGTAAAATTAGATTTTTTGAGTTTTTATCTAGAGGTGCTATCTAGGGTTTGTTCTGGGGTTCGAACCCACGTCCTGCGCAGAAAGCTGAGCTATTACCGACTGAGCTGTGAGTTCTGTGACGCCTGTGATTTTTGTTTTTAAATAATTTTGATATTAATATTTTTGTTTATCGCTTCCTATGATCGCCGTGTCATGTATCATGTAACTTTTTCGTTTCAGGCCGTCAACTTCAAGAGAACACAGAGTTAAGACAGAATGTGCATCTCCAGGTACATAATACATTTAAATACTTCCATAAAAAAACATATAAATAAAGACTTGTTGGTCCAAAGATAAATAATTTTAAATTAAAAAATGATTTTAAGAAATTGTTTATTCACAAAAAAAATTACAAATAATACAGTATGTACTATATTCACAATACTTACAAAATACACATGAAACAGTTGAGTTATCTATAAATCGTTTGCAACGGTTTGTAGATAGCTCAACATTTTTTTAACCTTCACGAAGGAAATTATATTTTTTTTACGCTAACAAGCTGAGTAGCGTCAAACAAATTGAGTCATTAGGACCAAATACAATATTTGTTAGAATAATAGTTTGGTTTTACACAATATAGGTGCCTACCTAATTATAATATTTTATATATTGCAGCTCCGTCACCCAGCACTGAATCAAGTCGTCAAGAACTGAATCTTAGGACGCCGAGAAGGCTTGTTACCACTGATCCATACAACACTCAAAGTTCTCCTTGTTTTCGCGCCTCACCCAGAAAATCCATACACACAACATGTTCTAACAGTTCACCCATCAAACATTCAGAGGAAAATTCTATCGAGTCATACAAAAATGCGGACGCCAAACAGTCACCGAGGAAAACACATAATACAGATCCATACAAAAACAAAGACTCATACAAAAATAGTGACTCCAAAAACTCACCAATGAAACTACAGTGTACAGATTCATACAAAAATATGGACACCAAGCAATCACCCATGAAACTTCCTCAAAATTCAGATTCATACAAAAATACAGACTCATACAAAAACATAGAATCCAGATTACTATCACCCATGAAACTTTTAGAGCAGAATTTCAAAGATAAAGTTTTATGTATGGGAGGCAACGCCATTTTGGATGAACAGGTTGATATTTTGAGACGGAGATTCAATAAACCTAGGCCTATGTGTAAAAAGAAGAAAATTATTGAGTAAGTATATACAAAAGCCAACGACATTTTGTACTATAAACTTTGCAGTGACGGTCTGTAGGAGGGACGGTTCAATTGTGCTCAGACGAAGACGTGCACATCTTAGTTATACATTACTGTTCGAATATCTAACCCTTCAAAATGTGAATCAAGAGATCACCAATGAGATTGGGACATCGGAATTGATCGTAAATCGGCTCAAGCAGTCGTTAAGTCATGACGGAGGCCATAAGGCGGCCTAAAAACTCCGTCACCAGAGTTGGCCACTAACTCATACGAGCTTGCTTGCTAGTATTTAAACTTATTATTGTTTATTTATTTTGTACCTACACACCATACACACACCATACACACACCATACACACACCATACACACACCATACATACATACACACACCATACATACACCACCTACACACCATACACACACCCTTTACACATTCTCACAAACCGATTCTCCCTTCACACTTGTCTTAGCTATAGGTATTCATTTATTTGTTTTTGTGTGTAGTCTTTAGTTCATAAGCGCTCATTTTGATTACTTTACTTGAATAAAAAAAAATACATTATTATTATTTTGTTACAGTGACATTTTGAATGGCTTATTCGATGACTTTGATAGTCAACTAAAGCAAAAAGAACTAGTCAGAGAATGGTGCTCGCCAAGGAAATGTATGTCTGAACAAGAGGTAAAAAAAATAAAACAAACATCACAAAAAATCAATAATTAGTGTGAGAATCAATAATTTATTTAAGTTCTTCTATGTACCACTCTTCACGCAAATAAATCATTCATTCATTCCATTAATTCATTCAAAATGTTTGTTCTGTATAGCGATCTTGATGTTAAGCGTTTAATAAAAAAGAACCGCCCCAAGCCTTCCTACTTACAATTCCTCGAGCCAATTATAATGTGCGCCTTGTAACAGCACCTTCAAAACCAAGTTTAGCTTTGCAAGTCTTATGCGCTCGCATGTACCGAGGTAGCAGGGTTCGCTGTTGGCTGATACGCTAAGCAGGACATCATCATCATCATTTAATTGCATAAAAAAACATTACAGTAGGCAGTTTCATAAATGCTATTTAGAAATAATATTGTTAAAAATCTTTCAGGGGATTCAAACTGCAAGCGACACTAGAACTAAAACTGTTGGAAATACGGTTGAGAATGAAGAAAACCGTATTCACAAGACGCCGCGAAAGTCTAAAAGAGTCAAACCTAATACTTTATCTATTCCAAGATCGAAAGATACTCAACTAAAAGGTATTAAAACATTACATGATGAGAAACAAGTAGATGGTGATAACCATAATGAAGTTGTAGAAAATAATAATGAAAATGAAGAAAATAACAGTAAAATTGTAGAAAATAATAATGAAATTGAACAAAGGCATAATGGACTCGAAGAAAATCAAATAAATGCAGGAAATCATATTAAAGAAATTGAAGCAATGAATGAATGTCATAGAGAAGAAGAAAATAATCAAATAGATGCAGGAAGTAACAATAAAATTGAAGAAATCAAATCTATTAATAATGAATATTCGAACACTGCTTTGCAACTTCACTCAGAGTTGATACCCGAACCACAGAGTGATGAAAGTACCAAACTTCAACCTCCTAAACGAAAGACAATAGAAATGAAAGACACGAGCCTAGAAATATCCGAACAGAATCATTCTGTCAATATCAACGTCATCAAAATCAATGACAATGTCATTTCGCAGGCAAATAATGAAAAGTCACCATTTAAGTTCAATACACTGGACACAGATAATTTAGGTGAAGGTATTCTAGGTTTAGATATAGAAACATTTAAAACAAGCTATCTACGCGAAGTAGATGCTAACTACAAATGTTGCTTCAATCATAAGCATGATATAAACTCTCCTTTGATGAACTTTAGGACAGTGATCGATTTCGCTATAGACGCACATTCTCGTAAAGATAACGTACCTAGGAAAAGGAAGCTTTCACTAAGTAGTCTCGTTCTTGGTTTTGATAAAACTCATGTTAAAAAGAGAAAGATGTCAGAGGATTTAAATTCAAGCTTTACGAACGACGATTTTGAAATCAAAAAAGATTTAACTAAAACTAATAAGGTTGACACGGATAAAGTCATAGATAATGAACAGAACAGACATAAAACAGATGCCAAAGATAAAAGAAATGAGCGCGAGAATAGAAAGAGGCGACATGATAAGAAACAAAAAGAAAAACGAGGTCAAAGATCAAATAAAGATAAACTAAGAACTGAGAATCGAAACCTGTTAGATAGAAAACTAGAGAGTAAGACTGAAAAAAGGCGCGAAAAAAGCATTAAATCTAACGATGAAAATACAGTAAAAGATCGAGATATAAAAAAGTTAGATCTCGTAAAAGATAAAACAGAACTAAAGAATAAACAAAACATTGATAAACGTAAAAGTAAAGAAACGTGCAAAGATAAACACGGTGAAGATAAGCGTGAAAAACCATCTGCAGATAAAAAAACTGAAAGTAAAGAATATTCCAGAGATAAAAAAGATAAAGAACAAAGAGATAAAAAGAAAGAATTAAATAGAAAAGAACATAACGAAAATAATGAACAAAAAAATAAAAAAAAGATACACCTAAAGTCTTCTAGAAGAGAAGAAAAACGCGTGAAAGACAAATCACGTGATAGTAAAGATGGACGCGTAAAATATAAAAGCAGATCAAATGATGAAAGAACTCGAAAAGATAAAGTGATTGATAACAAAAGTAATTCACGTCAAGAAATGCAAAATAAGCTTGATCATAAAACTAATTCACATAAAGATCCAGATAAATATAAAATTATAAAACATGATTCTGAAAAACGCGTAAAAGATAGAAAGACTACAGACAAACAAAATATTGAAGTAACAATTGATTCTTCAAAGAGAAAATCTGACAAAAATTCTAAAAGAAAACTATCAATAACTAACAGCGAAAAAGGTAGCATCTCAGTCAAAATAAAATGGAAGAAAAAACTTCTGAGTTTAAAAATAAAATCCAAAAAAGATAAAACTGAAAAGGTTGAGAAAGATAACTCGAAATTCAAACAATACGTGTTGCAATATTTTTCGGAAGTAACTCCAAGAGAGGTTTTAGTGAAACCGGAAAAGGAGGTCAGCCCTCTAAAAAGGAAGTATGTGAAACAAGAAAAAACTCCTGATAACCTCAAGCAGATGACCATTCAAAACTTTTTTAAAGTAAAATCTGACTAAAAACTCTGAAACAAGACGGTTTTTTTAGGTCAGAAATGTCAGAATATGCATAACATTCTGGGTAATGTTTTAAAATAGATGTACATAGTTTTTATAGACTGTTACTTTTATAAAAATCGATGTTTTTATTCGTCTGGTATTCCTGAATAGTAACGTAAAATATTCAGAGATAACAGATATTTTTATAACATGCCGATGTATTATTTATATTCCTATTTCATCTGGTTGACTGTTTTTGAGTTTTATTAACATAAAATAAAATAGTCTGACCACGCTGGGTATGCGTTGAATAAATGTGAATAAACAGAGTTTTCTTTACGTGATGCATACTTAGTGTGCTCAGATTCTGTTTACCCAAATACGAAACCACTAAAACTTAAACTTGACGCTCACGAATCGTAAGCAGAGAAGCAATGTATTCTATGTTTATGTAACTTGAAAAGTGGCGGGTTTGCAACATTTTTGTTAAGGGGTTTGGAGTTGCCAGTAAAATACAAACATACCCAATTTTGGTAGATTTCTTTCATCACAGCTAATGTTAGTAATTTTGTATGTTTTTAACCCAACTAATAATATGTTTTGCTATTCCTTTTGTTTGTATGTACTAGTTTATATTTATGTTTACTTAGCATTTAACTAAGTACTTTTGTTTTAGTTATCTCAGCTAGAAGGATAGGTAAGACGTTATCGTTATTTCATAGATTAAGAATACTATTTAAACAATATAATTATGTACCTATGTACTCGTACATGTCAATAAATACACATGGAAAATGTTTAAATAGTTCATTTCTTTTATTTTAACCCCGCGCATGCTTATACAAAACAAACTTACAATAAAACCAATGCTCTAATTTTCAAAGTAGCAGTCATCATCATCATCATCAATCTATATTGGTCCACTGCTAGACGTAGGTCTCTCCCAAGACGCGCCACTGAGTCATTAGCAGCATTCATTTAAAGTAGCAGTCATTTACGACCAAATTCGTACACATGTAGTTTTATTATGACGGACTCCAAAAGGAAGGAGGTTCATCTCGGTTGTATGTCGTTTATTTATTTTGTTTTGTATCTCAGAACTACGTCATTTAGAGGCTTTTAAAGGACATACCGATTTGAAAAAATCTTTTTTATTTTCGTACCTATTGGCTTTCCTGTTACTTTTCAGTAGGGCTAAAAATCAAATGAACAATTTCAAAGAACTGCCATTATCATCACTATCTGATGATGAAGCTGTAAGGTAATCAAATTGAAGTCAGGTTTTCTAGTAACTAGAATCTAGTTTTTATAAATTATGTGGGTAGATATACGAACAATGTTTTTTCATTTTCAAAACAATAAAGTTGTAAAAGAATGGTAGAAATTATAGAAGTACATGGCAGCACCAATCTTTTGTTTACAACGCCACAATAAACGAAACAAAAACAAGTGTACAGTCGGTCAAGTCAACTGAAGTAATAAGACTAAAGTATTCGTTTCGTTTGGACAAGCGTCTCGCGTTATAAAAAGTTAACTAATAATAAACACCTTTTATAGTTGTGATAAATAAATGTTAATCATTTTCGGTCTATAGTTTTCAAGTCAGATAAATAAAAACTAAATTGTTTGTTTGTGTCCTTTGTTCAAAAGTGGTAGAAGGTCCGCGACGTTGCCGCTCTTCCATAGAACTTTTCTAATAAGACTTTAACGTTTTATAACTGTTTCATACGACTTTTTATATTTCTATAGACACTGTGACCAGTTTTAATTGCAAAAATATAAAAGGAATGCTACATTGTCTTGAAATGTGTGGATTTGAACATTCTTTAGTTTCTGACGCAATAGAAATCTGGCAACAGCGCTCAGCATCGGACTGAATAACTTGCTAATGTACTAAAAAGCTCATCGGATTATTCTGATTTCACATCAATCCAGCTTTTATGAGGTGAGTTTAAGTTTTAACTCTTTTACTATTTTATTTTACCTGAAAATTGACATATTTTTAACAAAAAGAAGTGTAACGGATATTTTAATTTTCCCGCCGGATGACGTAATTCGGGTTCGGCCATCTTTTTTTGGACAAAAAAAAAAGTCAACCAGCCAGTCATCTGTCAAACGCCCTTGAATTTGTTCGTGTCCAGTGAGAAATAAAAAAAAATCATCTTATAGGGTGGTTTTTATCAAAAACCTCACCACGGAAGCATCCGGGTAAGTGTTTATTTAGTTAAAAATGAAACAGCTATACGTTCCACTTCTTTTTTAGTGTAAAATTATATATTTGTTGAACATAACCTCACTTCAACTTCTTTGTGGCGAAGGTTCCAGATTTTAGGTCAACCAGTGTCTTCTTCAATGACAATATTCCGACTTATTTGCATAATTGACGCGCAAACCTTATTAGCTAGTGAAATCGCTGGAAAACTTTATGTAGAAAGTTTTGGTTTACTTCAGAAGTTACCTAGCTGGTAGAGTAAGTACCTACCTACCTATCGGCTATTAGAAATACCTTCCTACCTACTATGATTCTTGTAACTAAGTATTGTAGCTCTTGATTTCATATTACTTTAGTATAGTTATTTGAGTTGAATATAAACTCATACATGCTAGAAATTGGCATCAAATTTCTTTAACCACTTACATTGCACACGGACTAAGTTTTCAACTCAAGTTGCAGCTCTAACCGAGATAGCTCAACACAAATAAGTTGAGTTCTAAAATTCTCAACTTGTCACATCACTATCAGACTGTTTGCAGAAAGTGTGGTGTAATAAGTACTTTATTATGCAATCCTTTAGATATACCTACATGTAGTTAGTACAGTTGGTTTGATACCTATTTCCTTGGTTTATTTTTAGTAGCAGTCAAGTCTGAACCCGCATTTTGGTTTGTGATTTCATCATTGCCCTGCAATTGTGAAATTAGATGATGAAATCATCAATGAATGAATATGCAAGTTAAAACTTGATTTCTTCTAAAAACTAACTAAGAAAGTTAATTACAATCTTTATTATATTACATAAATAATATGGAGACGCTACTGGGTGTTGCCCATCCGTGTCATTTATGCACTGAATGTGAACTGACCAAACCCTAGCTAAATGCTTGTATGGGCAGTTAGGCAAGAAAGAAGTAATAAAAAAAACCTACATAATGTAATATTCCAGTAAGTCCATAGTGTATTTCACTCCTTAAATTATTCCTCAATGGTACAAAGTTGCAACCACAAAGATCTGTTTCTGAAGTATTTGATAACATCATTTTGGGGCATAGATAAGATGACCGCACCACATTTGTTACCTTAGACCACTTAAAGATTGCTTTAAAATACCTACCTACTTGGTTAGTTAGTACTATACTATTATAAAACTGTAAAAAAGCCAAAAACTAAAATGAAAGATATGGATGAACTAAATATGCAGATCTACTAAATAAAAGATTCTGATTCCGAAAATCGAGTTTGTCTGTTTATCTGTTTGTATGTTCGCGGGTCACTCCTTAACTACTGGACCAATTTGAATGAAACTTATATCATTCAAAAGTCCTTTTTCGGGATTGAAACATAGGCTATATTTATTGAAATTAAACATGGATTTTTAGATACAGCTCGAACTCTCTAAACCAAAAGCAGGTATTTGCTTTGAGGTTCATCATATGCTGGTGACAGATATTTTGGTAGAAGTTTTGCACACATACAAATAAATGTGTGTATCTCTTTTTGTTTAATTACTGCTTTTATTACCTACGCTAATAGAAATTTATTACTACCACATTGTTCGTCGCGTTGGCCGAATGTATAACCAAATGTGATGATTAAAATGTAGGCCAAAATAATTTATTGGCCATATTTTGAACCCATACTGGTAGTAGGTAGGTGTGTCTTCCATATTTGCATTATGAGGCAGTTGAACTATTAATATTAAAGAAAGCACGACAGTTAAAAGATCTAAAACCAACTCAATACGATCTGATTGTTGTTTTATTTGGTCCTTCGCGCCGGATCGGCATTATGAGTCATCTTTATTATAAGTAATTCCAAATTATGACGTCATTGGCTGTTCTTAAGATACCTTTAAAGAGTAAAGCGTCATTTTACATCTTAGATTTCTACAAATTAATAAAAAACATTGATAAACGCATATCAGATTGAATATAATCTTGATTTTATGCCTGAAATTGAAAACAAATATTCTTATCCACATTGAAAAATATTTTATTTAAACATTTAACGGTTTCTTTATACTTACGCTAACTTATATTCGAATAATCGAGTAGAGTATGTACTTAATTCCTTCCTAATTACTATTATTGTAAAATTATTATATGAAGCAGAAGCGGTGTTTTAGTTTGATGGCGTTGTGTCTGTTGTCTGTATGACTTTCGGCCTGTGTGCTCGGAGCTCAAAGTATACCTCTGCTTTGACTGCAGAACTTTAAGAAAGTTATTTTCTGGTTGGTGGAAATAATGGTTTCATCGATTGTGTCAAAGTGTTTAGATTTGTCGAACCAGGGTCCATACACCAAAGTCTAATGATGACCAGCATAATATAATGAGGATATGAAGCAACTCTCAGATGTTTAAACTTTTGTAAAATTAACTAGTTATTTTACTATTTCTTACTAGTTACCTTGTTGCCTTGAAAACATACTGCAATTTTGCGAACTTATTCAGAAAAACAAAGAAGCCATTCAAATTATTGTAACAATTGAAACACCTGAAATAGCAATTCAGCAACAATGACACCATTCAACGCAGCAAGTGACGGGCTTCGGAAAATGAACATAATTATGTGTAACTTCAAGAACTTTGAAGGCAAAACCGTCTCCGTATTTTGCAAACTCTGACCTCCAAATTCAAGAGCTCAAATAGTCCGCCAAACCCTGGTTCAAGGTTCAACCAGTAATTTAGCTAGCTTAGCGTTTAAATCTGCCCTTTAGACGAGCCTCTTTCGGGCGTTCATTCCCGTTCGTCCCACTTGGTTTCACCCTACTGGTGGGACGAATAAGAAAAAAAAATTATATTGTTTTATTCCCGTTCGTTCTGAGCGTGCTCGTGGATGGAGGTTTATGAATTCGTGAATGAATACTAAAAATCGTCGTAATCTAAAACTGTACCTTAGTTATTCAAAGTAAAGGTTTATTATATATATGTTTATTCATAACTAGTATTATAACTACACAAGGATAATTTTGAAACATCCGTCACCTGCGTAAAGAAAACGCGTCAGAGGCGGCGAGACGTAGATATGAAGGTGTAACTTGTCTTGTGTACGTTTCATTCCGATCCTCGGAAGCAGACGAGACAGCCAATGTTATGTTTCAGGGTGACGAGCTCAATGCAATCACGCAGACCTTGATGACGGGAAATTGTTTACCGTTAGGTACCATCATTCTTGACTTACTTCATGTTTGTATTGGCCAAATTTTGGGACGAAACAGTAATAGAAATATAATTAAAACTGAAAGTTATTGTTTCGTCCCAGTGGGACGAGATACCTGTAGTTCGAAACTGGAATAACTCTGATATACAACCGGGTACAGTTAGAATTTTATGGTTAAAAAGTACAAGTGTTACAATCGCTGCCGTCGTCGTCTTACGTATTATGTAGATATAAAAATATGCAAATATTTGGAAACTACCATCTAATAACACAATAGTTTAGTTGAGAAATACTTTGGTTTATTTGTTTATCGAAGTGTAAAATCTATGTTCATCGTCTACGCAGTTACTTTAAACGAATGATGTCAACATCAACTTCTTCTTTTGCGCAAAAAAACAACCCAACTCAGCTGAATTTAAATATGGATTGTTGTTTTCTTTATTCAAGAAACAAAACGTTCCACATGATTTATTTCTCTGATTACAAACCTTCTTCGAAGCATTTAACATTGAATTCCAAGTAGTTCGTGAACCAAGAAGTTTCTTCAACAGTGATCTTTCCCACGCGTAATTATGTTTTCTTCCTTGCGAAACAAAGCATTCATGGATGCTATGCTTGCGATCACCTGAGTACTTGAACACAGTAAACACGTATAGTCGATTTAGCTTTTTTCTTTGTTTCCGAAAGGGTTAATATAAAACCCATTCTATTGTTAAGAGTTTACGTAAACGTACAAAGTATGGTGCTAATGGACAACCGAACTCTTTGGAACGAACCTTATTGTTCAGTATAGTTTTTGAATGAAGAATACTGTCTCGCACAAATTGCGGGTATTCTATTCTACCTTCAAAAATTTATAGATAGCTCGTAATTCCCTCGCGAAGTTCGCACGCAAGTTTCAAGGCGTCTTTGAAAAAACTGTCTACCTTGCAATTTTTTGTGTCAATAGAATAGATAATAACTAATGCGAGAAAACTCTTTTTTATCGCACTCACGCGTCACGTACGCCTACCAACCTCTTTATACTTTCTTGTCTAATACTGTGAATGTGAAAAACGTGGATACCTAGCAGCAACGTTCACGGTATGTTAGCTGTAGAAACTGCAATTTACAAGTAACTTGACAGGTTAGTTACGACAATTCCTACTTTAAATTCTCTAAGTGCTTTACTAGTAGGTACTTTTGTAGACTGGTAAAAATTATCTAACATTATAAAATGCTTCTTTATACCTACGAGTACGAATATCTAGTAAATGCATACGAAAATATCTTGTTTTTGAACATTGGGGCTATTTTTATTGAATCTTATATCACTGGCTGTAATAGTTCAACAACAAGTCGGCCATTATAGTTATATAAAGCTACAAAACCACTGACTCACTCACTCACTCATTGACATGCCCTGAGAGACAGAAGGAGTGGAGCTACACCACAATAATGTTCTACGAAAATGTGTATAAACACCAAACGAGTAGAGGAAAATTATAGCGGTTCTCGAAATCCAAGATGGCGCCGGTGTTGATTTGCGCGTTCGCAAACTATGACAGATAGAGGGCGTCCGAGCGTGTCATCCGACTGATTGTAGGTTGGGATTTGGGGAATTAGTGAAAAAAAAAAAAAAAACAAGATGGCGGCCGCGCTATTTCGATTTGAATTTTTCGACTTTTTAGGGTTGTCTTTGGCGGATTACTTTGTTTTACGAAACTCGCAAGTTGGCAACACCGAGTACGGGGGTGGGTAGCTTATATCCTTGAGATTTCAGAAAAATTATGACATTTTAAAAATCCAAGATGGCGGAGTCTGTGGTGGCCATTTTGTAAAAGTCATGGTTTTTGCTAAATTTTCAAAACCATTTTTAGGGTAGATGGCAACATTTTAGGGGGTCGAGTTGTACCGAGCGGTTGTGTGTTTTGTTAAGGAGTGTTGCTCGGTTTAAAAAAATTCCCCATTTTTCGGGTAATTTCCGAGATTTTCCCCAAAAACATGAAAAGTAGAAATAATGACATTTTAAATAGAGACTTGGGCTGCATAGGAGCGTTAACCTCCCCCAAATGACATTTGACCATTTTCGTAACTTTTGGTTGGCAACCCCGAGAGACTTGCAACTTTTTAGTTTTTGGGACTTTTTGACTTTGGCGGATTAATTTGTTCTACGAAACTCAAAAGCTGGCAACACCGATTATGCAGAACGATAGCCTATATCCTTGAGATTTCAGAAAAATTATGACTTTTCAAAAATCCAAGATGGCGGACGGCGTGGCGGCCATTTTGTAAAAAGTTTGCGATTTTCGAAAAAATCACGATTTTCAAACCGGAATATCGGGTAGTTGGCATCCCCCAATCGAGACGGAATGTATGGACCGGTTGTGCAATTGGTAGAGGAGTGTTGCCTGGTTGAAAAATTTTCCCCATTTTTAGGGTAGTTTTCCCGCTTTCCCTCGGGAACGTGAAAAGTAGAAATAACGACATTTTGAATTAAAATTTCCACTTGCTGGCAAGATTGGGCCCACCCAAATGACATTTGATCATTTTCGTTCCCCGCAGCTGGCAACCCCGCATGCTATAGGAGTTTGAATTTTTCAGTCAGACCCGACTTTGGCGACTTACTTTGTTCTACCAAGTTTAAGGTATGACTACCGTTCTTTCACTGACAGGTAGCTTGTATCCTGTATATTTCAAAAAAATTATGACATTTCAGAAATTCAAAATGGCCGCCGTGTCATTTCCGGTTTTCGAAACTTTAACCGATTTACTTCGTTTCAACGGGGTATCCGAAGGAGATTGAGTGGTTTAAATGGAATTTTCAACTTTTTTTCAATTTTGCTGCATTTTTACTGCAATAAGGGGTTGATAATCCAAGATGGCGGCCATGTAGATTTTTTTTGCGAAACTTTAACCGATTGACTTCGTTCCAACGGGGTATCCGAATGAGATTGAGGGGTTTTTAGGAGTTAGTAGGGTTTTTAGGGGCTTTTGATAAAAATACGGCATAAAAAAAAGACGCGAGCTGCTTGCAGCTCGCGCGCAACGCAACCACTAGTTATAGTTATATAAAGCTACATTACCACTCACTCACTGACTCACTCATTGACATGCCCTGAGAGACAGAAGGAGTGGAACTACACCACAATAATGTTCTACGAAAATGTGTATCAACACCAAACGAGTAGAGGAAAATTATAGCGGTTCTCGAAATTCAAGATGGCGCCGGTGTTGATTTGCGCGTTCGCAAACTATGACAGATAGAGGGCGTCCGAGCGTGTCATCCGACTGACTGTAGGTTGGGATTTTGAGGATTGGTGAAAAAAAAAAAAAAAAACAAGATGGCGGCCGCGCAATTTTGATTAGAATTTTTTGACTTTTTAGGGTTGTCTTTGGCGGATTACTTTGTTTTACGAAACTCGCAAGTTGGCAACACCGACTACGGAGGTGGGTAGCCTATATCCTTGAGATTTAAGAAAAATTGTGACTTTTTAAAAATCCAAGATGGCGGAGTCTGTGGTGGCCATTTTGTAAAAGTCATGGTTTTTGCTAAATTTTCAAAACCATTTTTAGGGTAGATGGCAACATTTTACGGGGTTGAGATGTACCGAGCGGTTGTGTGATTCGTCAAGGAGTGTTGCTTGGTTATAAAAATTTCCCCATTTTTCGGGTAATTTCCGAGATTTTCCCCAAAAACATGAAAAGTAGAAATAATGACATTTTGAATAGAGACTTGGGCTGCATAGGAGCGTTGGCCTCCCCCAAATGACATTTGACCATTTTCGTAACTTTTGGTTGGCAACCCCGAGAGACTTGCAACTTTTTAGTTTTTGGGACTTTTTGACTTTGGCGGATTAATTTGTTCTACGAAACTCAAAAGCTGGGAACACCGATTATGCAGAACGATAGCGTATATCCTTGAGATTTCAGAAAAATTATGACTTTTCAAAAATCCAAGATGGCGGACGGCGTGGCGGCCATTTTGTAAAAAAGTTGCGATTTTCGAAAAAATCACGATTTTCAAACCGAAATATCGGGTAGTTGGCAACCCCCTACCTGGATGAATTGTAAGGACCGGTTGTGCAGTTGGTAAAGGAGTGTTGCCTGGTTGAAATTTTTTCCCCATTTTTAGGGTAGTTTCCCCGCTATCTCTCGGGAACGTGAAAAGTAGAAATAACGTTATTTTGAATCGAAATTTCCACTAGCTGGCAAGATTGGGCCCACCCAAATGACATTTGATCATTTTTGTTCCTCGCAGCTGGCAACCCCGCATGCTATAGGAGTTTGAATTTTTCAGTCAGACCCAACTTTGGCGACTTACTTTGTTCTACCAAGTTTAAGGTATGACTACCGTTCTTTCACTGACAGGTAGCTTGTATCCTGTATATTTCAGAAAAATTATGACATTTCAGAAATTCAAAATGGCCGCCGTGTCATTTCCGGTTTTCGAAACTTTAACCGATTTACTTCGTTTCAACGGGGTATCCGAAGGAGATTGAGTGGTTATATGGAATTTTCAACTTTTTTTCAATTTTGCTGCATTTTAACTGCAATAAGGGGTTGATATTCCAAGATGGCGGCCATGTAGATTTTTTTTGCGAAACTTTAACCGATTGACTTCGTTCCAACGGGGTATCCGAATGAGATTGAGGGGTTTATAGGAGTTAGTAGGGTTTTTAGGGGCTTTTGATAAAAATACGGCATAAAAAAAAGACGCGAGCTGCTTGCAGCTCGCGCGCAACGCAACCACTAGTTATAGTTATATAAAGCTACACTACCACTGACTGATTGACATGCCCTGAGAGACAGAAGGAGTGGAGCTACACCACAATGATGTTCTACGAAAATGTGTATCAACACCGAGTAAGTAGAGGAAAATTATAGCGGTTCTCGAAATCCAAGATGGCGCCGGTGTTGATTTGCGCGTTCGCAAACTATGACAGATAGAGGGCGTCCGAGCGGTTCATCCGACTGATTGTAGGCTGGGATTTGGGGAATTGGTGAAAAAAAAAAAAAAAACAAGATGGCGGCCGCGCAAATTCGATTTGAATTTTTCGACTTTTTAGGGTTGTCTTTGGCGGATTACTTTGTTCAACGAAACTTGCAAGTTGGCAACACTGAGTATAGGGGTGGGTAGCCTATATCCTTGAGATTTAGGAAAAATTATGACTTTTGAAAAATCCAAGATGGCGGAGGCTGTGGCGGCCATTTTGTAAAAGTCATGGTTTTTGCTAAATTTTCAAAACCATTTTTTTGTATGATGGCAACATTTTAGGGGGTTGAGTTGTACCGAGCGGTTGTGTGATTCGATGAGGAGTATTGCTTGGTTTAGAAGTTTTCCCCATTTTTAGGGTAATTTCCGAGATTTTCCCCAAAAACATGAAAAGTAGAAATAATGACATTTTGAATAGAGACTTGGACTGCATAGGAGCGTTGGCCTCCCCCGAATGACATTTGACCATTTTCGTAACTTTTAGTTGGCAACCCCGAGAGACTTGCAACTTTTTAGTTTTTAGGACTTTTGGACTTTGGCGGATTAATTTGTTCTACGAAACTCAAAAGCTGGCAACACCGATTATGCAGAACGATAGCCTATATCCTTGTGATTTCAGAAAAATTATGACTTTTTAAAAATCCAAGATGGCGGACGGCGTGGCGGCCATTTTGTAAAAAGTTTACGATTTTCGAAAAAAACACGATTTTCAAACTGAAATATCCGGTAGTTGGCAACCCCCTACTTGGATGAATTGTATGGACCGGTTGTGCAGTTGGTAGAGGAGTGTTGCCTGGTTGAAAATTTTTCCCCATTTTTAGGGTAGTTTCCCCGCTTTCCCTCGGGAACGTGAAAAGTAGAAATAACGACATTTTGAATCGAAATTTCCACTAGCTGGCAAGATTGGGCCCACCCAAATGACATTTGATCATTTTCGTTCCCCGCAGCTGGCAACCCCCCATGCTATAGGAGTTTGAATTTTTCAGTCAGACCCGACTTTGGCGGATTACTTTGTTCTACCAAGTTTAAGGTATGACTACCGTTCTTTCACTGACAGGTAGCTTGTATCCTGTATATTTCAAAAAAATTATGACATTTCAGAAATTCAAAATGGCCGCCGTGTCATTTCCGGTTTTCGAAACTTTAACCGATTTACTTCGTTTCAACGGGGTATCCGAAGGAGATTGAGTGGTTTAAATGGAATTTTCAACTTTTTTTCAATTTTGCTGCATTTTTACTGCAATAAGGGGTTGATATTCCAAGATGGCGGCCATGTAGATTTTTTTTGCGAAACTTCAACCGATTGACTTCGTTCCAACGGGGTATCCGAATGAGATTGAGGGGTTTGTTGGGGTTTGTTGGGTTTTTAAGGGCTTTTGATAAAAATCCGGCATAAAAAAAAAGACGCGAGCTGCTCGCAGCTCGCGCGCAACGCAACCACTAGTTTTGAATTATAAAAATAAATTGCGTTTTAGTTTGTGCTTATTGATTTGTAAGTCTTTTTAGCAGCGAGGATCTAAATGGGAACAAAAAACGCATCGTGAGATTCTTATTAATATTTTTCTATGGGTTTTATAGTACGTACGTACGTAGGTCTACCTACCTATGTCAACTCAAGGAGGTCTAAGATAATTTCTCCCGTGACATTAGACATTGGTTCCTAGTTTGGGCACTGTAGAATAGCTCGTAGCTATGCTAATCCAGATTCAGTTCATGTGGAGGTTAGGGAGTCCGTCCAGTGCAGAGAAGTCAAGCTGGATTAACGTGTTACTATTGGAACTTTGGGTAGCCAATATGTATAGCTAAAGCTGGGCCAAGGGTCAGACATACCTAACCTTTATATTTTCAGCAAAATTACCACAATTTTTTCTAAATTATACATGGCGTACGCATAGGGATTGGTTATAGTAAGTTAGTATTCGTTGCCATGGTGGTATGAGGCAACATTGAAAGCCGACCTAATTCATGGTCCTCGCTCGGTCACGTAGCCGTCGCGTGCGCAGTGACCTCGTTCGTATAGAGGCTGCTCATCTGCGTATGGGTGTACATTTTTATCGGTTTTGCCACAGAATACACAAGCCATGGTTGTTTAATGAAATTATGCTAAAAAATATCGCTGCAAAAGGTGGCACTTGCAGATCTTTAGCTAGTTGCGCTAAAATACTAAGAAATCCTTTTAATTATGTGTTCTCTTAAATTAT
The DNA here is from genome assembly GCA_918843925.1 of Eulithis prunata. Taxonomy (NCBI): domain Eukaryota; kingdom Metazoa; phylum Arthropoda; class Insecta; order Lepidoptera; family Geometridae; genus Eulithis; species Eulithis prunata. The sequence goes on from OU974028.1 coordinate 1,573,287, forward strand.
ATGACTTTTTTTTATTAGTAGAGGGTTGGAACTACTGGACAATTCCAATAACAGGTGGAGCCCTGAATGCCTTTTGCTATGTCTTATTTTGATCATGTCGGAGAAACGCAGACGAAGTTTCGAGCAAACCATTGAATTTTAGGTAAAATTTTTACGCAGCGACTATAATCCTTTGATATACAAGACACTACTAACAATTTAGGTGACTGTAAGCTCTCTACCTCTCTTGCTCTAACTCTCTTTACTGCTCAAGCACTGATCCGGACTCGGGCATAGATTTTTGTTGTTTACAAAAAGTTACTGTGACACAGGTCTACAAAAATCTTGACTCAACTCTATGCTTGGGTAACGATTTCTGTATCGGCATACTTAGTGGCAGTTCCTCGCGACCAAAGCCTACGCTACGTAATATTTATAGTACCTACAACTACATACCGAATTTCGAAGGTTTTTAACAGCTGTTGTAATACTGACTGCGCCATCTGCCGAATAATGGCAAATTACTATCCAAAAAGTTTTCCCCTTTGGGCGAAAGGTGATCCGCGCAAAAATAAAAGAATGCAAATTCCTGTTGTCTGCTTGAACATCTGCTTGGTTTTATGGCGCTTCGTTCTTTGATTGAATTCATCACTTTATGTATCTTAGAGAAAGGATAATTAATTTAGATTCAATGCTCAAAATCAATACTATTTTACAAACCCTTAAAAAATAACCTTTGAAATAATTTGTCCTAAATTTAGCACGTAAGATGTTATATTTATTCTGAAGTTGTTTCGATTGCTCGTCCATAGCTCCAAATTTGTTCCAATTTCATAAAAACATTCTAGAACAATAATATGGAAGGAATGACTCTGCTTTCAATCTATTTTAAAATAATGTTCTATGGCACGGAATATTAGTAGGTAGTATGTGCAAAATTAGTCGCTGTATATATTTTGCAATACACAAGGGCCTATTTACATAGTTGAAAATAGTTATTGTCTGTTTGTTAATTTTATAGCTTTCGTGTTTCAACACCTTGTGTTGAAATATACCGTTTATAATTTTAGTTGAACGTGGTGAACATTGATTGACCTTACGTCATTCTGTTGTTTGGCAAAATTGTTGAATGTTTACAAGATTGTGTAAAATTTAAAGATTCTCAATGTTCATGCAAAGTGTAGTGTAGGTACACTTCTTATTTACTTACCACAGACGTCAGAATTTGGAAATTCAAAAAATAATCTAGGTAGGGATTTAAATAAACCTAACATAGGTACCAATTTTCAACATAACTCTTTGCAAAAATAGTTTTCTAAGAAAAATCACTGTTCCAATCGAGCGTACACTCACATACCCACCAAAAACAAAAAGTCCTGCATTGTTAAGTAATTGCTTAGGAGGCATGTCATTTTAATTAGGCTAAGTAAGTAGGTACCTTCTGCTTGCAGTAAGACTGTTGCCCATTCACTTCTATTATAAAAAAAATCTTGGCAATAGTTTAGTCTAGAACTAAAACGCGAGCGACCAAAATATTCTACCAACTGTTTTACTACGTACGTAATAGTTATCGTAATATTCAACTGGGCTCGGAGTTGAGTCAAAGCCAAGGTTAAATATTCGGTTTTTGCAGCGAATCTATGCAAAATTTGTTATCTATAGCTATCTGGTATGGTTCAGCTTTAGGTGACTGCTGGATACCTATACACCGGGTTTCTGGACCGTTAAAACCTTTATCAGTAAAATAAACAAAAAATTGATAGAGGAACTGCGCCTCAAAATAATATGAGGTCTGGATGTATTTCTGTTAAAAGGAAACACGGGGTTTCCAGACTTAACCAACACGAACAATTCCTTTTGAGTTCTTTGTCGGTCAACTTCGCACGTATGAAATTAACCATCTCTTAGTAGAATGGGAGAAGGGTCCAGGTGCTGAGCAAGACTACTCCATCTAAAAGCTGGTTCGAAGCACAGCGCAGCGTTCGATAAATAGAAGAAAAAGTTACCCCTAACGCTTTATATACAATTACAATAAATAATGCGTGCAAATCAGTGATGCAAATGGATGTTTACTTTCCTGGTGTAATTTGTGTAATAGTCTCGGCCTTTTGAGCCAAAGCCAAGGTCAATATTCCCGTATCTTGTACCTACGTAGTTACGTCAAGGCGATTCTTACAAGTGCCATGACATTTTCTGGAAATGTCTGCGTCAGACGCTAAGTTCCAACTGATCCAAGGTAAAAATACTGTATTTTACATTTGCACCTTACATAAATAGAGTGTTGGTGGTTCCAACGTTCATTGAATGTTGTAGCTAGAGGAGGCTGAGCTACGTATAATCAAGATGGAGAATATGAGAATGAATAACTGTGACCTTGCTTCATTGATGTTTTTGCAAATTATTAAGAAGGAAGTGGAAGTTGAAATAAAATTGTCAACACACAACCGTTCCGCTTTAGTCTTGTTTACCTCGACTCAAAGGCTACAAATTCGATGGTAGTTTCATCATCATCTTCCTTACCCTTGTCCCACGCTAAGTGGGGTCGGTACAACATGTCTTCGTCTTCCACTCTCATCTGTCAGCCGTCATCTCGGTGTTCACTCCTTTCTTACTCATATCTTCTTTCACACAGTCTAGTTTCTTGGTCTAATTCTATTGCCTTCAATTATTTAGCGTTCAAAACTTTTTTGTAAAATCAATTGTCATTCATCCGACGATAGCCAATAAAAATCAAACCGTAGTTGGTTAATTTAAAACAACCATATAACCAAGTGGCAACACTGATCCCGAAACGAAACAGTGTTGGTCAGTTTAAGAACAGACAGTGAAACAGTTGGTAACACCGATCGCGTGTATCGTATAGTACTTTCAGGGTAAATAAGTCAGTCAGCCATTTTGTTAAATTTGTTACGAATAACTTTATTTTGACACCAAAGAAGCAAGTCTGCGACACACAGGACATGGTCAATACGTGCGAAGCCGATGCCATTCCCAATAATATTCAATCTATATCTCTAATTTTGCCTTACCAAAGATATATGTATTAGCCACTATTATATAATATCAACTTTGTTTATTTGAAAAAAAAATATATGGCACAGAAGCGTTGCTAAGGTATATACTACTGACTACCGATAGTGGAACATTGATAGTCATGAGCCTAATTGAGAACCTCTTCTTTTTTGAAGTCTGTTTAAAATAAAATAGGTACTTTACTTACGTGGGTTTATTCATCGAAGCTCGGCCGCGAGTGGTAATCGCTTGGTTAAAATATTTTAATTTGGCCAAGGTGAGGCGACTTCGGTTATTTTTAACCTCCAACCCACTTTGAACTTGACAGGCCTCTCGATTGTGTCATTTACATTTTAAATTCTAGTATAGCATGCTTTTTTGAGCATCGTAGTTTAGATAGTGTCTCGCGAAACCGCGGTATCCGTATTTTGTATGAAGTTCCGCAGTCAGAAGGAAACTGGGTGCAATGTGTTACATACTAAGTCCCACTCAAATTTCGAATGATGTAACTGTTTTGGGTAGAGATTACAGCGTAGCAATATTTAAAAAAAAACAACGAAGTATGTACTATCGGTAGTAAGTTGGTAGAAAACGATAGCAACGCTTTTATGTGTTACTAGCCGTCGCCCGCGGCGTTGCTCGCGTTCTATCCTTTAGAGTGCGACTTTTCAAAATTCCTTTCTTAGTGCACCCCTACGCTATAAAAGGATACTACCCTACAAATTTCATACCTCTAGGACTTGTAGTTTAGGCTGTGCGTTGATTCTATGTCAGCTTCAAAAGAGTTTTATATAATTGATGATAAGTACATAATAGTCATATTTTTTGTCAAATAAACAAAGTTGGTATTATTATATGTAAGTAATCTACTGTTGGTATAGCAAAACAGATTTGGTTGGTGTCATAAAATTGCGCCTGAATTTATCCAGTCTATATTTAGAAAACAAAGCTACTCTGATTACTATCCTCAAAACCCTAAGCTAAAATAATAAAGTCAACAGAGTGAGTGAGTGAATGAATGAACATAAATAACACCTAAACATATTCTTATGATATAAAACAAAACAAGTTGCATTAAATGTACAATGGGCGGCCTTATCGCTCAATAGCGATCTCTTCCAGGCCACCTTTGGATGGAGAGGATTTGAATCAATTTAGAGAAGGGGTCGGGGTGCTAATAAGATAATTTCGTGATTTAGTAAATACAATATAATATACCTTATGTTACACATAACATAATACAGAGTGCTATCATCTCAAAAATCTACAGACTAAACAATAATCCACTGTTACTGTTGCGCATGTGTCCCAATAACGAACTAGGACGGCGTATCTCAACGATAACGTATTGCGCATTTAAATTCATTGTTGCTATTGGCTTCTGCCACTAAATATGAGTATTTTCGATCTGTCTTATCAGGAAAACCATGTTGCCTTGTAACATTTTAGACATATACAGGAAAAAAGTTTTTAAAAAGTGGGTACTAAGTTGGAATACCTATTATTCGTTATAATGCTTAATTCAATTCTTGTCTGTTAATCTTGCGTTAAAAAAACCATACTATATGTAGTAATATAGAAATCAAGTTGGATAAAGAAAAAAAAATACTTTCTATTTTATAATACAACAGAAATAGACGTTTGAAATTAGAACGCTGATAGAGCGGCGCGACGCCATATTTGTTTATCGTTTTCTAACGGAACTCGTCATATTTTTAGCACTGGCGAGTATGGTATTAAAGAAAAAGGCTCGTATTCTGATAAAGAAATCGTTACTCAAGCATAGATTTGAGTAGAGATTTTCATACAAAAATTAATGCTTGAGTCCGGATCAGTGCTTGAGCAGTACATCAGCATACGGGCCTAAAAACAGTTAGTTTAGGTTCTAGGTCTACGATTACCATTCCTTGTAGATAATTTTCATTCTGTGACCGGTTAGTTTTATAAATTGCGTCGTAAATTTTAAATTCATAATTATTCACTTTTCACACACTAATTAGCGAAAGAGCGTAAACAGTAAACTTTATCTAATCATCTCATAGAGCGATTAAGAATTTAGAAATAATAATTACTTAGCTAAGATTTCCTGACTATATCATCATCATCATCAATATATATAAAACTCTTTTGAAGCTGACAGAGAATCAACGCACAGCCTAAACCATAAGTCCTAGAGGTTTGAAATTTGGAGGGTAGTATCATTATATAGTGTAGAGGTGCACTAAGAAAGGAATTTTGAAAAGTCACACCCTAAAGCGTCTAGAACGCGAGCAACGCCCCGGGCGACGGCTAGTTTAGTTATATTATCTAAGATTTAATAACTTTATATTTTATCTGCATCTTATGTTGCTCATCATTAGCTGAAGGATTAGTTTAGAGAAGATCTACATACTTAATTATTTCTAAAAAAAAACAAGTGTTTGTTTCGGAGCGAAAACAAATGCAGAACTTAAAAAGAAGGTCAAACTAGTTGAACATTATATTATATAGTAGGTATGTAGATTGTAGAATGTTCATTATAGCCAGTTTTCTAAATAAACTTATTACGAATGTGTGCGAATTACACACAAGTTTCTAAAGCATTGTAATATTTGCATTGTCACAATACATTTCACAATTCTCTTAGAAGTTTCGATGGAACTATAACTACTAAGGCCCGTATGCTGATTTACTGCTTAAGCACTGATCCGGACTCAAGCATAGAATTAGATTAGATTAGATAATTCTTTATTGCACTTTAAAAATCGTACAGAGGCGAGTTAGCTATTTAGCATTATCTACCAACTAACCTGGGCGTAGTGTGGAGATGATGGTAATGCTTCTAATGTTTAAAAGAAAGAACAACGCCTTTAAAACTACATTTACCTACAAAACATAACATATAAGTTGGATAAAATATACTACCTAATACACATACATACATACATACCTAACCTAAAAAACAATACATAATAGACTAGAATACATATATACCTACTATATTATACTTAAAATTATATACATAGTATATTGCTAAATTTTTTTGAGAGATCTGTATTGATAGAAAGTGGTGATATAATTTGGATTTAAAATAGATTTTTGTATAGATTTTGTATGAAAATCTATACTCAAATGTATGCATGAGTAACGATTTCTTTATCAGCATACGGATTTTATTGGTGGTAATACAAACTAAGAAGCAGTTTCATAACTAAAATGCCATTAAGTTACAAAGAAGGTGGCATGCCAACTACATAGTGCAACGATCAGTATCCGCGTTACACTCTTGGGTTCCTGCACGGTAAATTAAACTTCAGTCTTCAGTAAAATAGAACAATCCTTCATTCATTAAATAATAAAATCTATCAGATTCATTTCACAATAAGTCACAAGATCCGCGCTGCCGAGTCTTCTTCTTTTTATATTTGACAGTTCTATAACTATTGTCAGGCAGGTGACAGATGACATTACCGCAACGTCATGAGGCGGTGCAATTATTCATATAGGTACCTAATTAATGCAATCTTCACGTGCATGGACGCACGTAAACACACTTTCACTGGCTATGAGTAGTAGCAGCGATGCGAAAAATTCTCTGTATCGATATGAATTGTTTCTAGAAATTAACTACTATCTTCTCTCCTCTAGCCAAACTGCTAGGGAATATAAAAAATCAAATGTATGGATATCAATACGTATGTGAAATAGTCACGTGACTTATAATTTAGTTTTCATTCTATACACCGTTCTATACTATAGCCACTGTACTATAGCCACAAAAATCAGACATTGCTTCAAGAATCTTCTTCTTCTTTTAAACCTATATGGCCTGTGTCCGTCATTTCGACAGAAAATTTTGCCAGTATCAAGTGGTGAATTTTAAATAATATAAGTCAAGTCGGCGGTCGTTTGTTTTGAAGAGAAAATGGTGGATTTTCTCTTCAAAACCTGAAACGATTTTTCACATTCAGAAAAACCACTTTACACACATTTATTCCAATGGCTCACACTTTATGTTACGACCATTATTATTGGTTAAAATTCCACCAAAATTAAACAATAATACTCACAATAACGCAAGAAAAACTATTCAAATAAAAATGCTATGTGTTGTTTCAAAAAATGTCAAAACTCGAATCTTCAAGAATCTTGTTTTCAATTGCAAATTTTATGTCAACGACCTTCAACGCCACTGCGTGATTGTTTGCTATTAGATTATTGTATCGGGCTAACAATAATCATTTGCGTAGTACTTTTTGATAAGATTTTGCATTGGTTCTAATCTGCGTGAAGATCAGTCTGTTCAAAGGTGATAGGTAGAAAAAACCTCATATATTTTTGGCCTAGCCCACACAAGTGCATAAGCTGATAGGTCAATGAAATTTTCTTTTATTTCTTCGAACATTCGTTTATTAGTTTTTGAGTACTTTCTGTAATTTTGCAACATGTTTGAAGTAGCTATAACTTCGATATAAGTAGTTTTATAATTTGTTGAGTATTTTTGTTAGATTTTTTTTTTCCTCAAGTAAGATATGAAACTGACGGAGGGCATTGATATGCCATAACACAGGTTAATCCTAGTTTGGGTATCAATGTTGTCCAACCAGGAAACACAACACTGTAAACCAACTAACAATATGGGAAATGTATTATCAATGTCTGTTATTATTTCAATAAATTTCATTTCATTTCAAACTTGTCCAAAATTTTGTTCCTTGCTTTGTTCCATATTCTTATAATTGACTAACATAATATTAGTACAAGATTTACTTTTCTGTGGTATTACGTAGACCAATTGTTTGTAATGATGACTTTCTTTGACCTTAAACTTGAATTTATCAATATTTTTACTAACTTAACAATAAACATAGATAAGCTCAGGTAACACTAATCTGACTTTATTTTGGCTGTATTCGAGTTTTGTTTGTAAGTCAGGTCATTGACATTGGTGTGCTGAACCCTCCACCTAGGCGTTTGCATACTGCCCGATACGGTGTCTGTGGCTCGAACAAAAATATCGTTGTCGGCGCCGATAGTGTGTAAAAGCGATTTTGTCGAATTGTATGTTTTGTCAAACTAAACCACCCGCCCGCTCGTTTGTAAACTTCGTAGGGTGTGATCTCATTTAAAAGGTTTACGTATAGCTCTCTTACGATATCGTGTACGTGTCGCATGTCGTGTCGAACACAGTATGAAAACGTCCTATCCCGTAATCTAAATAACGACTTTTTGTCAGTGCGTTTACCCCTCTCTGTTGGGTTTCGTCGCCACATCTGTTTTTTTATTTGCATAATTTATTTGTTTACTTGCAACTTGCCTAAAACTGTACCTACTACAAGACTACTATAGACTTTATACTACAAGCTTACAGGGCACGTCCTCATTGGACTTGTTCTGTGAGGTAATGCATTGTTATAGGCAGAAGTTACCACTTAACACCAGGTGAGCTATCAGCTTGTTCCATTACTTTTATCAAAAAAAAAGCTCGAATTAGTATTGTTGAATTTTTGTAAATAAGGCCCGTATGCTGGTTTACTGCTCAAGCATAGATTTTTGTATGAAAATCTCTACACAAATCTACGCTTGAGTAACGATGTCTGTATCTGGCATACGGGCCTAAAACGGGTGGTTCTAAAAGAAATGTTTTTTTTACTATGGTACTTTAATCCCCCCTTAAGGTTTCGAGAATGGTTTTTACATTCTGTATACAATAATTTAATAAGTATAATTTATTTCTTAATTGCTATTCAGCGGGACAATGCAGCCAGTGTCTTGGGCACGCTTCCGATTGCTACTGATTTGGACCAGTTGAGCTATCTATAAATCTTTTTCAACGGTTTGTAGATAGCTCAACTGTTTCATGTGTATTTTGTAAATATTGTAAATGCTGTATTAGTTGTAATTTTCTTTGTGAATAAAATATTTTTTTTATGAATAGATAATTTAATACAACGACTGTAGTTTGTAGACAAAAGTTGGTATTGTTTATCGAAGACTGACAAAGACTTGAACAGCTGTTACCCGCTGACGTCAGCGATACCTTATAAATGTATTGTATTGTATCTATGACGCACAATGCAGCAATGCATCTTATCCAATTACAATAAAACGTGTCTAATAATGCTGAAAGACTTAATTTGAGAATATCTATCTATTCTGGGGATTTCAATCTTGTTTCTATGCGACTTGACGGTATGAAAACACTATTCCATACCTACTTTATGGTTTTTTGGCTATCAATACAAGCTATCTATAAAGTATTATTCTTTACCTACTAGCTTCCGTCCGTGGCTTCGTCCGCTTTCCGTTTGATCCTGCTGATTTTCCGGGATAAAAAGTAGCCTATGATAATCCAGGTTACTATTTATGCTCGTATGTCAGGTTTAAGCGAGGCTCAAGCAAAGATTTTTTAACACAATATTTTCACAGCCCCTGTATTTTACAAAGTATTTTAGCATAATTTAGTTTAGGTGTCTATGTTACTGTAAAATGAAGAATTTCGGAAAAAAAAGAGTACTGGTTGATCTAAACCTAACTTCTGATTAAAAAACTATAAATAAACTAGAATTTATCTACGAAAACTGGTTGACCTAAAACTGCCGTCCTGAACAAATGTTTGCATTCGCATCTATACTGTGTATTAATATGACAATTTTACAGGTAATTTTACACTTATAATATTCCTGTCAAGAGACCCATCGCTTTACTGCGAACGTATAAAAATAGTATAAAGGGGTAACCCGGTGTATACTACGGGTCAAGGAAGACCGGTGCACTATCAAAGTATTTTAGCTTTAGCGTCGCTGTGTCTCATAGAGCGCAGTGTACTGGGCCTGCAGCAGTGCTCAACCACTGTTTGCACGTATCTGATCTAGCTTTAAGAGGCGCTGAGGTCGCTGGGCAATTGTTTTTCAACAAGACATTGCATCTGGTAACCTTTTGGGAGTCTCCTATCCCTTGACGGTTTCGCCAAATCCCGATTCTATCAAACTAACACAGAGTTCCTGGAAAACACTCAATTTTCATCACAACTTCAAGCTAATCTATTAGTATTTGGAGTCTATTATCACTTTTGAATACACTCAGATAGTCCCTCCTAAGAATCCTCCCACATCTTACAATCCATCCAAAGAATCTCTAACCATCACTGCACGATCACGATTGTGTTGACAAAGTGTTCTGATATTCCAATCCCCACAATCCATCCTAAGAATCTCCTGCTAACCCTCAATACACGGTCGCGGCTGTGTGTTGACAAAGCGCTCTCTTGTGATCAGGTACTAGGGCCTTCGCGCCCGGTCGCTCAAACGTCGGGTGTACGAGCTGAGGGGGGATCGGCGCGGGCAATATACAACGACATCAGCCGCTGCTTGCTCTTGCGCACGCTTAGGTAAGTCACTCATCTTTTTAAGTTCGAATTTTGGTAAAGAAATCGTGACCCCAAGCATAGATTTGAGTGGAGATGCCCATACAAAAATCTATGCTTGAGTCCCTATCTGTGCTTGGGCAGTAAATGCGAATACGGGTAAGTTTTAGGCCCGTATCCCGATACAGAAATCGTTACTCAAGTATAGATTTGAGTAGAGATTTTCATACAAAAATCTATGCTTGAGTCCGGATCAGTGCTTGAGCGGTAAATCAGCATACGGGCGTTAGAATATCTTGGTCCTCCTTCCTCCTCCTTCAATCGTATTCCTCATATCTGAGGGTCTGACATTCAGTTACCCTCATCTTAACGATGGTCCTCCTTATGTGTCGTATTTACTGCATTAATTCTGCTTCGGATATTATGTTTGGACCGGAAACTTTCGATGATTTCAAATAGAGCATTCAAAATAATTCAAATCTTTCACACAAGTGTTCGAAAAGTTAGAAGATTTCTGTGTTACGACATCGCATCGTAGTGTCTGTTTTTAGCCTTTAAATAAATGTTAATGAATGTTATTGAACTGTATGACATACTTTAACACAATGGGAGCCTTGTTTGTTTCCAAAAACATTGTTTTCCAATATATTCATTAGTTAGAACTACTTATTTAAATGAAGACCATTAACGGGTTTCCTAGTGTAAATAAGTAACTCATCTATAAAAATGTCATTATCCAAAAGTGTTACACGAAGTCAGGGGTCTGGCAGATATTAATTATAGTGATAAAAACTCTGAAGAGGATTATATTATAACTAATTATGGACTATTTAGCTAGCTGTAGGCTTCTTAAGTTATTGCAGTAAGTACGTAAATCTACTTAACTAAGGCCCGTATGCTGATTATTGCTGATACAGAAATCGTTACTCAAGCATAGATTTGAGTGGAAAATTTCATACAAAAATCTACGCTTGAGTCCGAATCAGTGCTTGAGCAGTAGATCAGCATACGGACCTTAGCTTTCGTAACTAGAAATGTTCCAAAAGTACCATATCTGGTTGAATAAATTAATTTGTATTTATTTATTTTTGCAATTCGGGAAATCTGTTCGGAATCCCTCACGCCTAATATCAATCAAAAAGTTAAACGACTACATATTTTCTGATTTTTATAACAATACAACTTGAGGGGGGGACGCTCTGAAATTTGGTCAAATTTGTCACTAGTATACCAAACTCTACCAGTCCATCCGTCTTAACACTTTTTCTGGCCGCTGATCCATTTGCCAAGTGTTAATGAACGAACAAATGATTTGATGTACTTATCTATATTCTGTGTTCTAGGTGCCGATTCACCCGCCGCTCGAACCCACGCCCGATGATGTTGAGAGCGGGCGCGGAGCACCCGGATGCTGACAGCGTCGCCTCGTCGTCCCGCGACATGTCACGTGACCACGCAGCGCTCTACGCGACGCTCAACGAGTACCTGCTTATGGAGCACAAGTTCCAGCCTAAGCTGTGCATGCCTGCTGAATCTGAGGTGATAAACTACACATTTACACGTAAACATTCATATACACACGTAAACTTTCACATACACACGTAAACTTTCACACCTACACGTAAACAATCACGCGTATTAATTTTAACGTGTCATTACGCGACGCTTAACAAGTTCCTGCTTATGGAGCACAAGTTGCAGCCTAAGCGGTTCTTGCCAGCTGAATCTAAAGTAAAAACCACATAATTTACACGTAAACATTCATATACGCACGTAAACTTTCACTTACGCACGTAAACTTTAACATCCTTTTGTACACTACATGTAAAAAATTACATTTACAACGTGAAGCTTTTGTTAGGCTATTAGTCTACAGATATACATGTAAACTTTTCATACACACGTAAACGTTCACACCTTTGCATACACTGCTTGTAAAAAATTACATTTTCAACATGAAGCTTTATGCTAGGCATATTATATCAGTCTACAGATACACACGTAAACTTTTACATACACACATAACCACTCTGTACACTATTTCTTTTAAAATTACATCTACAACATGAATGTTTAGACTGGGCTGTGCATATTGTATCATTCTACCATAGATATGTATAATAACCATTTTTATGTAATATTTTCAGAATGGTGAAGTGACGACCGGTGCTCGCGATGGCGCGGCCCATGTCCTCCGCTGTTTGAAGGTGTGGTACGACTTACCGGCTGAAGTACTCATCGATGCCATTACTCTGTTTGACAGGTGAGTGTTATTATATGATAACTAGTAGTTCGCCCCGAACAGAGATCTCGTGATGGTCGGAGGTTAATAAAACCCAAACAATTTTTATTGGCCAATGGTTTCATTGTTTTCGACTGACACATTTTCAAACACTGCCGGTCAGCGTGAACCAATACTCTTTATAACTCAAAGAGGTTGGTTCTACGCTGCATTGCTAACATTATTATTTTAGAAATTAGCGACAACCTTTTACAACTTTTTTTATTTTTTTAACAACAACTTTTTAGAAATTGGTATTTGTTTACTATTTGCGTAAACCCGTACGTACACACGCATGCACAAGTAGGTACCCTCCTACCGCGTCGCACGCACACGCATGCTGTGTGTAGGTACATTTTAAGTAAAAGTTACGAGCTCATTTTATGAATGAAAAACTTCGAAATCTCAAAAGCTGTTAAACAAATACTGTTCGCCATGACCTGTAAAATACTCCCTTTCGGACTTTTAGGGTAATTTTGTTACAAAAACAAAATTTGGAAATGTAATCTTAATGTTTTTTTTCTTCAGATTTCTGACAAAGATGAAAGTGCGCTCGTGTCACGTTCCGTGCATCACTGTCTCGTGCATGAACATCGCTATCGAGGACTACGCGAAGCAGAACCACGTCAAACGGAACGTCTCTATAGAGGGGCTCGGTAAGTAACATAATCGGCCTCATCATGTTATCAGATTTATCTTGGATTTATAGAAAAACCCTGTCTCTAACTCGTGTTTTGGACTTAACTAGAGTCTTTCATATTACGTTACATGTTTAGTACCTTCACCGAGGTCTAACTATAGACTTTCGCTAAACCAACCTCACCCCAAGTGTAACTCGGGTCTAACTTCACTTAGGTCATGAAGATCAAAGTCATGAATTAGTAAATAATTTCACAAAAGAACGGGTTTTTCTAAAACTTCACGTCTCAGTTTTAACTCGAGCCTAACTTTAGGCCGAGCCTAGCTAGGCCGGGTCTAAACCCTCGAAAAATCCAAGATAATTCCGTTAACATTATGAGAGGGTTTATGTTTTAGTTCAATGGATATGATAAACATTTTTATCTATAATATTTGTTCTACAGTATCAATCTCCCAGTCAGCGTGCACAGCGGGCGATGTATCTCGAATGTCTCGCATCATAGTTGACAAGCTGGCGCTGTCAGGCGGCGCGCGTCGGCTCACAGCGCTGCATTGGCTTCGGCTGTTGAGAGCTTTACTCGAGGTGCACACAGTCGCGCCCATCCCTGAATGCTGCCAGGTAATATATAAATAAATATATATAAAATCCTTTTGAAGCTGACTTAGAATCAACGCACAGCCTAAACTATAAGTCCTAGAGGTATGAAATTTGGCGGGTAGTATCCTTATATAGTGTAGGGGTGCACTAAGAAAGGAATTTTGATACGTCACACTCTAAAGGGTCTAAAATCGGGATCAAAGATTTTAACCAAATGATGCGTATGCTGCTACCACGCGAGCAAAGCGGGTGACAGCTAGTATTCAATAAAATCCTCGCAGCTTGCTCGCTCAGTGTATTCGTTTTCAACTTCAACTTCTTGGTTTGTGGCTTTACGTATAAGTACTACAAAGTTGACGTAACCTATATTTTTGTATAGAGAGCGCCCCTAGCGGGTAGTTTACAAAACTAATGATCCTCCATACAAAATTATAGTTCACGTAACTTTGTAGTAAACACCAAACGTACACTTTAAGCCGGCATGCTGATGTATATGCCAGTAACGGTCACCCATCTAAATAGTGACTGCGCAGAACTTTGCTTCATTTAGATAATCGGTAAAAATTGACTAAGCAAGCTATGCCACGAGCGCTTCCTAGTTAGCGTCCTAGCGGTACCTAGTTCACCTGGTAAACTCCAAGCACGTTCTCAGTGGACGTGCAAGCAGAGACAACTGCTTTACATTACATCCGCTTGTTCTGCCAGTTTAATAAATATGTATATAAATAAAATAAAATAAAAAATCCTCTTAAGTTTTGCCAAAAAATATTACAAATGCTATAATTAAAGTAGGTATAGTTATATTAAGTAGTTAGTAAGTAGTGCTTAAAAATATAGGTTCTGCCAGTTTATTAACATGCAATTTTACGTTTGTTTGTTTCAGGAGAGCGAGCTAATCAATCTTTTGGAGATAGTGGCGTGCGACGCGACTTGTGTGAACGCGCGAACCAGTGAACTGGCGCTAGTGTTACTCTACCATAAACTAGGTAAGGAAGGATTTAAAATAGTACTCAAATGGGAATGTGGTGAAAATTAACAAACTAGCTTCCGCCCGCGACTTTGTTCGCGTCCCGTTGGGTCCTGTTGATTTTCCGAGATAAAAAGTAGCATAGATAAAAAGTAGCGTCATTAGTCTCTTTTATTCTAATGGTTTTTCTTGTGTTATAGTGAGTATTGTTGTTTAATTTTGGTGGAATTTTAAACAATAATACTTGTGGTCGTGGCATAAACTGTGAGAAATTGGAATAAAAGTGTTTTTTTAAAGTGATTTCTTTGAAATTATAGATTTTGTTATCAAATTTTGAAGGAAAAATTCCACCATTTCCCCGTCAAAACAAACGACAGCCGACTTGACTGATAATATCTCACTTGACACTGGCAAAATTGTCTGTCGAAATGACGGACAGAGGCCTTGCAGAAGAGAAGAAACCGAACATTACTTCTCACCACCGCACCGTTCATTCTCCATCGTGCTAAGGTCTAACAAAACGTGACACTGGCGAAATTGCGGGCAACACTGCAAAGGCCATAGACAAGAATTGAATTGAATTGACCAATATGAATATACCCCTAAATGGTTTTTGTCTATCACAGAACAACAACTCTTGGAATGGTCGAGATTGCCCGAAGTGCCGGAACACGCTTTCTATCTCTACGAGTTTGCAACCCAGTTACAACACCACTGCCATGTAAGTACATACGTCGTGTAGAGTAGTTGAACGTCATTGCTTAACATCAGGTGAGATTGTGGTTGCCTATACTGTACAAAAAAAAAAACTTTTGTAATAATGTTTGATCACGTTCAGCGGAGACCTAACTGTGCCTTCCCACCAAAAACATTCACAATTGACTAAAAGAAAACGGTGGATATGAAATAAGGGGATTTCTGGATTTCTATTCCAATTATTGGATTTTCATATCTGGATTTTTAGTAGTAGTAGAGCTCTTTGTAAGAGCTCGTCCGGGGAAGTATTACCACCGTACCTATTTCTGCCGCCAAGCAGCGATGCTCGCATTGCTGTGTTACGGTTTGAAGGGTAAGGGCGCCGGTGCAATTACAGGCACATGAGACTTCAACATCTTTACGTCTCAGAGTGATGGACGCAGTGCATTGGCTTACAGGGCACGTCCTCATTGGACTTGCTCTGTGAGGTAATGCATTGTTATAGGCAGAAGTTACTACTTAACATTAGGTGAGCTATCAGCTTGTTCCATTAATAAAAAAAAATTAAAAACAAAATTCTGCCGGCAGTCGCTAAGGGATTATTGCACAAAAGTTCCAGAAATCCCCTACGCAGGGGACTCACGCAGGGGAAAACTGGAATGAGCCTAAAACCTTCACAACACATCACAATCCTACAACGATTTCGTTCTTACAATTAACAATCTGCACAAGATTCAAAATCTCAAGCATGCACAAGGTTTGGCGGTGAAAACGTAAATCGATATCTTCACAGAGTTGTGCATATTTTTATTGTAAATGTTTTGCAGTGGCTCAGTAAGGATGACGTCATAATAACATCTCTACATCTCTGCCGAAAACTCGTTTCCATCCACTGGCAGAGTTATTCTTCACAAAAGTCAAATATAACAAAAACAGAACTAGATGGCGCTGCTAATTTTGACCAAAAGCTGGAACGCGCTATCGAAGCGTTCCGTAGATTTGATGTGGTTTAGTTTTAATGTGGACTTGCAGCAGCATATAGTAACTTTAGTTCGCATAGCTACATTTGCTTATGTAATTAAATAATGTTTTTAGACTTGACATCGCGTTTAAACGTTGATGTCTTATGTTGTATAGTTTCATATAATAAGGTAATGTATGTACATAGATTTCGTATCGTTTTTGAGAATATTACCTTCATATACCTACTAAACTTCATGGCTTGTAACAAATAAATTACTTGCATAATTCAAATTTTCTAAACGGGATAGGAACTCTAAAAACTAGGGGCCATCCATACTTATAAAAGCTGAATAGTTAAACAGTAGATCTGGAGTAGATCTAGCTCAGTCACTTGGCTGTTAGTAAGATACAGCTGCAATTTAAACAACTAAATAAAGTTATGCAAAGATATTATATATTATGATATATTACGCAACTAGTGAATAAAAGACGGATTTAAAGCGAGGGCCATAAATTAATCCTGAACGACGTGAGTGGTTCATGGCCCTCTGTATTGCATACTATATTTTATACCATGACTACGAGATATAAAAACAATAATTAGATGGAGGTCAAATATATTATTGTGTTCTAAATTCAAACACCAAAACAGTGGCTAAAAGTTTTCCGCGAATAAAATAAGAGGAGGAATGGTTTATAGATAATTTATTTATCGATTGTAAGCAGCTAAATAATGTATTATTACAGTTTTGGTTCGAAGCCTCGTTGGGCGAGTCCATTCGCACTTGACTAGTCATGTTTACTAATAAAGGAATGTTTTTGTTGTAGATGTCAGACGCGGCGTTGGTGAGCGTTCGTAATCTGGTGAAGAGTGTCGTGAGTCGGTACGAGGCGCGCGCCGCGCAGCCGCAGCGACAACGACTCGTCTGGAGACTCTCTGAACGCACACTCAAGGTACACATTACATGCTAGCCCTCTCTATCTTCTATCTAACGCACAGCCTAAACTATAAGGGCCGGTTTTTTGATCCCTAGTTAACTCAAGTAATAGTCAAATTTGGTCCAAATTTGAATTTTAACCAATAATACTTAGGTCGTAACATAAAGTGTGAGGCCATTGGAATAAATGTGTGTAAAGTGGTTTTTCTGAATGTGAAAAATCGTTTCAGGTTTTGAAGAGAAAATCCACCATTTTCTCTTCAAAACAAACGACAGCCGACTTGACAATGACTTGACATATATTATTTAAAATTCATCACTTGACACTGGCAAAATTGTCTGTCGAAATGACGGACATAGGCCATATATGTTTAAAAGAAGAAGAAGAATCTTGGAGTAGTTCTTTAGACCTTGTTTTGTTTTTTTGCATTGACACGCGGATTCAAATTAGATCCAAATAAACAAAATACATTGTAACTTATATTGTTATGTTGTGTGCAGGTTCTACGTCCGACAGACCGACTCACATCAGTGCTGCCGACCATCGAAGAGCAACATTTCGTCTCTGAGACCTCGCCGCCCAGACCCAGGTAAAACATACTACTAATATCTAAACTTATACAATATAACTAGCCGTCGTCGCCCGCGGCTTTGCTCGCGTGGTAGACGTGTATACAAACAGTTTTGAAAAATTTTATCACAGGTCGAGTCAATTTATTTGAGGAAACACCCCTTCCGTTTTTCGGTCGGTTGTTGACATCTTTACGTCTGAAAGAGAGAGATACTTTGTACCTTCTGTTTTATGTTATTTCCGTACTTCATGTTTTTTATTTTGAAGAGAAAACTTATTTAGCACCGTTGTGATTTGAAAGTCGATGAAACGAAAACGAAAAAGCGACAGATTACAGATGAGCTACTAGTTACTATTACACTTACATTTTGCGTAACAGATTATCTAAAAGTTAGTACAAGCTTCCCGAGGTGCTTCTAGTGACACAGATTCAAGTATAGTCACAATTAACTACCTAAGTAGAATGTTTATATTTACTTACAAGATTGTATACTTACCTACCTACTTACTGCATTGCATCTAGTTTCCATCGTACAAGCTTTGCTTAGTTTGGGACTAGAAGGCGTTGTGTTAAGTGTCCGTGAATATATATATATATATATAGTATGTACCTACCTACCTGATAAAATTTTACATTCGTCTCATTATCTTGAAGCCAAAATTTTTGAAGATTTCACTTCTACCACGTGTGAATTGCACACATGTTTTTTTTGTGTTTTTTCTATCTGTCTATCTGTGCTTTACTAGCTTTATATACAAGTAAAATGTTAGACTAGTTTTACTATAAAATACTTAACTAATTTTGTATATAAAATGTTTGTTTCAACAGATCGGGCAGTGAATCAAGCGAGTGCGAAGAGACGAGCGACTGGCCACGTAGTCCTGTCCTACCGGTGTACTGCGACAACTGAGATAAACTAACGTCTTCCAACGTCCATACCTTCTATAACGGTCTGCTGGAATACTGAATGACCATCATATGCCAGACAATCGACAAGAAAAAAATATGTGTTTCAAACAAGATGAATGAAGAATAGTCCCGCTTATTGTAATGACCACCATATGCGAAACAATCAACAAGAAATAAAAACTATCCCAAAAAAATTATGAGTGAAGAGTTTTGCCGCTTAGTGAAATCAGTTTATTGTTAAAAAAATTACCACTTTTGTAATCCAGCCTAACGAAACTCTCAACTAGACTCGTACTTTCAAAAGACTAACAATATATGATACGGGGAGGTCCATATTTGAAGTGCGTTTTATATAAAACGAGATTTTCAGCGTGTAATTTTGGAACAATGGGAGTCACAGGTCTTAAAACACAGTGTTACATATATTTTGATGTAATCAACAGAAGTGCGGCTGAGTGGGCTAAAGCTTTGGTCTCGCGATCGTAACGCACAACGCAGCGGTATGCAGCATGCAGCGCCGGACACATAATCGTATGGAAAACCGTCTAGTATGGTCATTTGTTACGTCGCAGTCTGCGTCAGCGGCGAGGAGCAAACGCGGTACTCTGCGTTGAGCCGCATACCGCAGCGTTGTGCGTTACGATCGCGGAAACGCTGCTTAAGGACCGAATACTGAAGCGTCACTCAAAAATCACCACTTGATCAATTGCCCTGCATCTAAATAGATGAGAATGCATTGGTAAGAGATGGCAGTAACTTAATGTAAGTAGCGTTTGAGTATTCGGACGTTTGCCGCGTCAAAAGAAAAAGCTTTAGTTGCCACAAAGAAAAAACAGCAGATGTGATTATCATTTCATCAAAACTAACATTTTAATTGTGGATTGGTATCGAAGAAAATATAACTTATAAGGCAGCTGTAGGCGTACTGGAAGACGGAAGCATTTATTGTTTTTTTTTTATACAAATTGATATGCATACTACATTTTTTAATACTTAGATACATTTTTGAGCGTTTACTGTTCGATTACCTCTATCGCTCTTCCAATTTCGATAATACATTTAAGAGTAATAGCCAGTTAAAAAAGATGTGTGATCCTACTTTTGAACAATCAAAATTCTGTGATTCCTAAAGGGCTCGGCTATCGTGTCAGTTTGCATGTTTTTTTAGTTTTAAGTTAAGTAAAAAAAATGACTACGGAGTATTATTTTGTATCGATTTTTTTCTTTGACATCCGATATGTAAATATTTCGAAATATATTTCTCTGAAATGATTATTTTTTTAATTTCATTTCCAATTTTTTTATTCAGTCCGCAGTTTTGGATATCAAAATTTTTGTTTGCGAGACTGAATAATCTGAATTCATTTTGCTTCGTGGTCTAAAAAGTGCAATTAAAAAAAAGTTATTATTTTGAGTTCTTATTAATATCAATGAGAGTGCGCACTTCATTTTTTTTTCTGTAAACAATAAACATAGGTATTGTATTAAGTTTTTAGCATTGCGCATTCTCATCGAGATATGGAGTTTGCCCGTTACACCCAATGTCGAAACAGGAGCTTTAATGATTAATTTTAGTATTTTTAAACCTTTTTTTTTTAAAGAAGTAAACGTAAAACCTCGGTTTCACTAACTTTTTATACTGTGATGATAAATGTAGTGGGATGATGTGCGAATTCCATTCATAATTTTAAGTTTCTGAACTACGCAGTTGCGTGAGTTTCAAAATATGAGAAAAAAAAAATTAAAAAAAATGTCCACCGAACATCTTTTAGTTTTAGTTACTTTTTGTTGGTGAATAAGCATTTTGTGTTATAAAACTGCCAATATTACATTTACATAGTAATATAATACCAATTAACATTTTCTAATTAGCATACTGTGTTAAAAAATTACATTGAATGGAGATTTTAGATTTTAGAGATTTTTACAGCTAATCTAAAATTTTAGTGTTCAATTATAATCTATTTTATAAATATCATGTTTATTTACTAGTGAAATACTTTTATAGTTTATATTAATTTTAAGTATTAAAAGTTAATATATTTCCCATTCACTTCATACGACTAACTCTTAAGAGTTTAAAAATATATGTATCTATATTTTGGCATAAATTACATACTATAATTTCATATATTGTCATGATACTTTATATAAATAAACTAAACGAAAAAAAAATACAAATACTTATATAAAAATAATAAAAAAAAGATCTCAGCAAAACTTAGGTGGTGAGTTTAAAAAAACAAAAAATAAAAAAAATCTAATTACTTTGTATTTCTGTAGGTAATAGTAAGATCATGGTAAGGGAAGATCAATTATTGTGCTTAATATGTAAAATTGTGTACGTTAGATTCTAACTCGATGACGTTAGTTAGAGTATTAATCTGAGGTTTCTATTATCTACCTACTCAACGAAAAAACACGTAAAAAGACCAAAATTCAATAATATTCTTCCTCCTTGGAAGCAAGTTAAAAAAAAACAGCAAAGCAAAAGCCCTGTGATACATCATGAAACATCATCTTCGAAATCAATATTTAAGTCTCATAATGGACGCAGTGCAATATCATACAACGCACGTCCTCGGTCATGTAACAATCCGCTTAACATCAACTGGGCTGTCTGCTAGTTCCGTCATTAAAATCATTGCATTTGACGTACTATTGTGATGCTGGTCTGCATTGCAACCAATGTAACTTACTTGTTAGTAAGTAACTGTGAGGCAAACTGGCAGGTTCCTTTAGTAGTAGTCTACGAAATCTTTGCATACTTTTAGCATCTTTTAGGTACATCTAATTAGCTCTGGAAAAGCTCCGAATTGTTCCGAGTGTATCTATGAAGATTTCATGTTTCAAAATTTTGTAGAATTTGGAATTATTCTAGAATGATTAGTAATTTTTCAAGAATTATTTGCAAATCTCCAAGAACTTGGAAGTTTTCAAGGATTATTTGTAAATTTATAAGGACTTGTACTTTTTTGGGATACACTTAGAATTTTTCAAGAACTTGTAATTTTTTTTTTCATTGTAGGTAAATGTAAATAAATGAATGTAACTCTGATGAATCGGTCGTATACTACTTCATTTAGAGATTTTCAACCTCTTTGCTAAATCAACAACATGTTTTTATTCAGTAAAAAAGATAAAACCATAAAAATTCTTACATTTGTCGTTCAAATGTCATTACTGGTTTTTAAGTTCATTTCGAGCGATTATTTTTTAATACAACTTTTTTACGTCGTCAAGCCATGACGGAGGTCTTAAGGCGGCCTAAAAACTCCGTCACCAGAGTTGGCCACTAACTCATACGAGCTTGCTTGCTTACAACTTTTTTTTTTCAATTGAATCTCGAAAATATCATCGTAATATCTTACACATATCCTCAAATAGCAACTATCCTTATTTAGAAACATGCTGTTGATTTTAAAATTGCATTTATACTTGTCTCGATATGTAATCATCTGACTTTCATTAATATTTTTATTCAGAATAGCATAATCATCGTTAGTTCATCAATACTGTCTTATTTTTGTATAATCCAATAGACGCTAATTAACGGCTTTTGAATTGCCGTGTTTGTATTCAAAACTGTCTCGTGTTCCATTTTGTATAATATATTGTGAATGTCTTGTAGTTAAATAAAAAAATATTGAAAATCTCGAATGAATGCGAATAAACAAGTTGAAGACTTTTTCTTTGTTTTATTTCTTTTTTATTAGTCTTGATTTATATAAGCTAGTACATACGATACTAGTTATTTTATCTTATCCGACCTAATGGCCCTGTCAGTAGGTGACTTCATTTCCTCGATACAGTGGTAGTGTACGCTGATTTTAATGATTGTAAGGGTTGAGCTTTGGTCTCGCGATCGTAACGCACAACGCTGCGGTATGCGGCTCAACGCAGCGTACCGCGTTTGACCGCCGCTGACGCAGACTGCGACGGAACAAGAGACCAACCTAGACGTTTTCCATACGATTGTGTTCGGCGCCGCATGTCGCATGCTGCAGCTTAGTAGGATATTTAGTCAACAATAGCAAGTGTCTAACTTGCAGGATGTTATTTAATTTTTTAATAAGAAAATAAAATAAAACATCATTGGTTATTTACATAAAATGTTATTTATTACTGACAAAAACTAAAATAATGGTTTTCTCAATCATTCTTGTGACAACTGCGAAATAATTAAACTGCTAAGAACATTCTTAAACAAACATTTCAATGCATAACTTTACAAAGTATTCTCATTATTTTCGAAAGCAAAATATATATTGAAAAGTTGATTCGAACCCAGAACTTAACGTGTTGTCATGAATTTATTTGTCATAATTGGAATATAATTCATTTCTGCAAATTAAAAACCTAGCCAGCTAGACTTTGTATGAAAATATCTTAAAATAAAATTATGTCAGAAGAATATGTTATGTACTTAAGTTTATTTATTATGTTAGTGACAATTATCCATAATATTAAAAGTATCAAATACCTAAAACTTTCATTTATTTAAAAATTACAAACAAAAAAATTAACACGATAATTGACTTTTAAATATATTACATCGATCTCAGGCGTGTACAGAATTGTTCGTTTTAATTTTACAAAAATCCTATTGGCGTCCTAGTCACAACTAATTTTTATAGGCTGATAACACATTACCCTCCCTTTGCGTCGTACAGTCGGGTAAAAATAACAGAATTAACACCTAAAAGAATTGTCGACATGATTAGATGACCGACCATCTTAGTAATAATATCAAATATTCAACTTCAATACAAAAATAAAGACTGTGATTATATTAACTGTCAAATAATCGATTAGATTTGACAGTTGGATAATTCTTAGCCTAAGAGTAAAAATAAAAAATGAGAACTTTTGTAAATATCTACAAAAGAACTATTTTTTCTTACAAAAAAATATTTGCCCTACACAAAACTTACATAAATAATAACTATTTACACATATTTTTCTTTTTTCAATATCTGATCGTATCTCTTTAATGATCAAAATATTTTCTTCACAACAAAAAATAAGCTCTTGATATAACTAGGCACGGTAGACATTCCTCTATTTCAAGTCTAGTCAAAGGCACAAACATTTGAGCATATAATTAGTAAATATACGTGACAGGTTGCAAACCCATCGCCGCTGTTAGAATACTAACGAATTTTTCTTATGATTTTTTCCTTATTCTGCGTTTATCTTTCAAATTACGCATAACAATATCATTCCTACGTTCAAGTTTATTCCCACATATCTAACAGAGTCCGGATTTCAACTTACAATAAGATAAGATAATAATATCAATTGATTATCATAGTAAGATCAAAGATAAGATAATAAGATCAATTGATTATCTTATTATCTAAAAAACTAACAACGCTAAGTCATTTTGAACCAATCATCATCATCAATCATCAATATATATAAAACTCTTTTGAAGCTGACAGAGAATCAACGCACAGCCTAAACTATAAGTCCTAGAGGTATGAAATTTGGAGGGTAGTATCCTTATATAGCGTAGGGGTGCACTAAGAAAGGAATTTTGAAAAGTCACACTCTAACGCGAGCAACGCCGCGGGAGACGGCTAGTATAATATAAAACTCTTTTGAAGTTGACAGAGAATCAACGCACAGCCTAAACCATAAGTCCTAGAGGTATGAAATTTGGAGGGTAGTATCCTTATATAGTGAAGGAATTGAAAGAATTTTGAAAAGTCACACTCTAAAGGGTCTAGAACGCGAGCAACGCCGCGGGCGACGGCTAGTCTTCTATATGTACATATAAAAAATCTTTGTTTTGAACAACAAAACTATAAAAACCCCTTGATTTTTGCAAATATATAAAGCTTTTAAATCTTCGAAGCCTTATCAGACCTTTGTGTATGGACTTCAAATTGATTTTTACTTTCTTTCGTTCGTCAAATCTGATTACTTAGGGATGAACCAAATGTTTCAAAACTCACTTAAGCTGACGAATATCCGCATAACTTGGAAACTGCACTGATTTTTACCAAACATAGATAAGATCTTTCTTCTGAATAAAACTGCTGTTTTTGCAGCTACGAGGCCAACGCCGTTAAACTTATAACACTCCTTCCATTCCCGGAGTTAAAAAAACGCACTCACATGTGCCTACACTTCGTCCAAGCACAGTTTTACCGTTCCATTTTCAGACCATGCAAGTCCGTGTGCCATTGGTAATGACAGTTTCTTTTAAACCAATTATTACAAAATGTTGATTTTTTATTGAAATCAACGGCATTTCTTGAGGAAGTCCAACACCTCGTGCGGGTAGTTCTGGCGGGTAGATGACTTGCAAGCAGAACGAGCGTACTCCAATGGGGTCACTGAGCTGTGGAAGAAAAATAATATATAAATTGATGATTTTTTACATAATGGCGTATAGGTAATGAAATCTGTTATATTATTGCAAATGTTTATAATTTAATTTAATCCAAACCAATCTGAAAGTATAGTTCACAGGAAAGCTAAACACGCAATGTCGTGAACGTGAATGACGTGTTTTTTTAATTATTCTTATATAAGCCAAAGTATTGAACCGATTTTGATGAAATTTTAATTGAACCAATCTGAAAGTATATCTTTGCAAAAAGTATATTTTTAAGTATCTTTTTAAAGTATAGTTGCCCAGCAGTGGGACATCCAAGGCTCATAATGTCTGTGACCTTCATTTTACCCGTGTCTTTTTCAAAAGAAGCTGAGCAACACCTAAATGCTACTAAAAATCTGAAACTAAAACAAAACTAGGTATACTATATTAAGTTACCTCATATTCTGTAAATGAGCTAGTTTCTTCCATTGCTTTCGATCCTGATGCTTGAAGAGTGTCATCACGAGGCGAAGGCAGCATGTCGCCGAGTTCACTGCCAAGTGGAGAGCCGTGTCACCTCCCTTTATGTCCTGTTCATAATAACATTACTTCGTTTATTATTTGGACTTAAATCGACTTCCTTTCGATACGCCTTCATCATCAAATGATGGTGGTGATGATGATGATGATGGCAGTTCATTGGGACTGTTCTGTTGATCGTAAACACCACACAAAAGCAAAATACGCATTGTCGTGTACGTGGATGACGTGTTTTTTCCAGTTACTCTTATTTACCTAACTGCCAAACTATTGAACCGAGTTTGATAAACAAATTATGGGACCAATCTGGAAGATCCTACCCTTTCAAATATTTTTTTTTAAATCGGTTTATTCTTAAATGACAGAGTTCTGAGGTAACATAACAAAAAAAAATACAACCGAATTGAGAACCTCCTCTTTTTTTGAAGTTGGTTAAGAATTACGTCTGTCACAGTATTTACGAAATACACATAAAAAAGTTAAGTTATCCACAAACCGTTGCAAAAGATTTAAAACTAAACTGGTCCAAATCTGTATCATTCAAAAATGAATGATGTTTTTTATCTGTGGATATATCTTCTTTTTTCTGGCGCTGGAGGCTTGTCTTTTCGCCAATGTTGATATGTTTCAAACTAGTGTGGCCAGTTCTCAAAACTCCCTGTTTTACGGGAGATTAAGAAGATACGGGTAAATAACTTACCCCCTTCCATATATCAGCGTCCCCATGATCAAGTAGTACATGCACGGTGTGCAGTAGAGAATTGGACGCGCTGTGCTCTCGACACGCCACGTGTAACGCCGTGTACCCTGCATTTACACAAACATACATCTAAATATATAAAACTCTTTTGAAGCTGACTTAGAATCAACGCACTGCCTAAACTATAAGTCCTAGAGGTATGAAATTTGGAGGGTAATATCCTTATATAGTGTAGGGGTGCACTAAGAAAGATCCGTCATGGCTTAACGACTGCTAGAGCCGGGACAGTTTAACGTGCCCTCCGAAGCACGGAAGCGCTCAGATGTAAATGCGACTGACGGTCACCCATCCAAATAGTGACCTCGCAGAACGTCGCTCAACTTAGACAATCGGTTAAAATTGACTAAGCAAGCCTAGGCATGAGCGCTTCTCATCTTCTCATCATATTTATCTATTAGGATTGTCAAAGAATAATACACATAACTTAAAACTAGACTCAAACAGAACATATCATGGCTGGTGCTTATCCACTAAAGGCAACAGCAGCTAACGTAGGTAAAACATTATGGAATGTAAAAAGTATTTTGGAAGAAACTCACCATCCGAGTTAGTATGATGTAGGCGGAACAAGGGCGGCAACTCCCCACGTGTGTCGTTCCGAGTTATCTCCGCGAGGACTAGCGCGTACTTGTCTCCGCCGCGCGCGCACGCTATCACCAAGTTATCTCCTTGCACGTCCACCTGGAATAATATGTACATCATTTTATTTGGTGCAGCCAGAAGAATATTATTTGGATTCGAGTTCTGTCAATCTTAGTAGCAACATTTTGAACTTTTATCACATCTTTTTGCACATCTGTCCGTCATTCGACAGACAATTTTGCCAGTGTCAAGTGATGGATTTCAAATAATATAAGTCAAGTCAAGTCTTCGTCAAGTCGGCTGTCGTTTGTTTTGAAGAGAAAATGGAGACGAGTTTTCACATTTTTTGAAACAACACATTCATAGTATATTTATTTTAATAGTTTTTCTTGTGTTATTGTGAGTATTATTGTTTAATTTTGGTGGAATTTTAACCAATAATACTTAGGTCGTAACATAAAGTGTGAGCCATTGGAATAAATGTGTGTAAAGTTGTTTTTCTGAATGTGAAAATTCGTGTTAGGTTTTGAAGAGAAAATCCACCATTGTCTTTTCAAAACAAACGACAGTCGACTTGACAAATGACTTGACTTGACTTATATTATTACAATTATATCACTTGACATTGGCAAAATTGTCTGTCGAAATGACGGACAGAGGCCATTAACGAAGAGAAGAAGAAGGTAGATTTTCTCTTCAAAACCTGAAACGAATTTATTCTTCCCTACCCTCCCGTTGACACTAGAGTAATCAGACACTGGCAGAAATTGTAAGAAAAGTTACAAAAGAAGTTGAAGTTGAATGTTACCTCGTGAAACACACACTCGCTGGCACACAGCTTCGGATCACTGCGTAGTACTAAGTACACGCAATGTACAACATGTCGGGTCAGTAACGGGTGTTGGGGGCAACGGAGAGCGGCGGCCTTCAGTATACTTAGACCTGCAAACAACAAATAACACTTATAAATATACTAGTAGTTCGCCCCGAACTGAGATCTCGTGATCGGTCAAGGGGTTGTAAAGATATGAGGGTCCAAAGGGAGTAAAGATTTTTTTTTAAATAGATAGAGTGATTCCACGGGAAGGTTTATATGTATAGTACATGATATAGTAGAGAAACACTGATAATTTTAGAGGTGACATGCTATAGTATATTTAGTATCAGCATTGCACCCGTGCGAAGCCGGGGCGGGTCGCTAGTAGATGATAATTTAAACATATACGCGAACGAAATCACGTTTCTGTGTATGTTTTACAAATAAAAAAACATTTTTTTTATTATGATATAAGCAATGAAACAAGCTTATAGCTCACCTGATGTTAAGTAGTAACTTCTGCCTATAACAACATTCATTTATAATTTTTTTTTTTTTATTTTTTTTTTTAACCTTTATTTATTTATAACATTTATTTATAAGTATACTAGGTTCAAAGCAGATTCAAGCATTAGGGTTTGTCCGTAGACGTTCTACAACTATGGGTTTTTACATCTTGCAAAACCAGTTGCTTGTAATATAACAATATTAACACGTCACGGACAACTCGTTGAGAAAAAGTACAAAAATGTCACCCGGTGGTGAAAAACGGAACAACGGTATATTACTAAATCAACGGCATAGAGTTTGTTTTTGTATGAAAGAAGCGATACTAGCGCCCTCCTTAATGTATCAGAAATGTTGGTATATACGTAGATAGGTGGTACATAATGTGCATTGTTTTTTAAGTAGCTAGGTATCGACACGTCAGTAGGACAAAGAAAAATATTCTAGGACATATCACACAACGCTTTCTAGTACCAAACTAAGCAAAGCTTGTACTATGGGAACTAGATTGCTGATAGAATACTTATAATATACATATATGTATTTTTTTTGTAAATACATACTTATAATACATAGTAACACCCAGACACAGAACATCTACGTTTGCCACACAAATGTATGTTCTCGGTGGGGATCAAACCCACGACTCAGAGCACGGACGGCAATATCAATACTTATATAATTTTTTTTTATAAATACATTCAGTATACTTATAATACATAGAAACACCCAGACAGAAAACACACGGCAAACGTAGATTTATCTATTTGATCTGTTTGTTCTCGGTGGGGATCAAACCCACGACCCACAGTACAAAAGGCAGGGCTACTATCGACTGAATTAAGACGCCTGTCAATACTTTGAATATTATTACTTGTCAGAGTATAACTAATAGCTAGGTAGGTATATCAGATTAAGATCTGCAATGTATTGTGCTGATAAGTAGCTTAGCTCGGTTGGTAGGTATAATATAACTCGTCTGGGTGCCCTTGAGACCACATACAGGCTCCATACAGGTTAAGTTCAATAAAAACTATTTTTATTTATTGTATTCCTATGAAACCCGTGGCTTAGTCAGCTCCACACGTATTGACGATGTCTTTCCTGTGGATATGGCTACTAGGCTGAGAGGATGGTATAGGTGCTACAAGCCTACTCCATCTAAACATTGTCCCAGGCACTAACAGTGTGACGTTAAGTGTGGGCATAGGTTGCCTCCTGACACTGTATAAATCATTTTCAATAGATGTACCTATAGATTATAAAAATTATGCCGTTTAAAACTTAAAACGAGATAAAAATAAACCCACGTACACGTTACAACTGGTTTAACCATTTGTCAAAAAACTGAAATCTTCGTGTTTAATCATCAATATATATAAAACTCTTTTGAAGCTGACAGAGAATCAACGCACAGCCTAAACTATAAGTCCTAGAGGTATGAAATTTGGAGGGTAGTATCCTTATATAGTGTAGGGGCGCACTAAGAAAGGAATTTTGAAAAGTCGCACTAGAACGCGAGCAACGCCGCGGGCGACGGCTAGTATAATATAAAATTCTTTTGAAGCTGACAGAGAATCAACGCACAGCCTAAACCATAAGTCCTAGAGGTATGAAATTTGGAGGGTAGTATCCTTATATAGTGTAGAGGTGCACTAAGAAAGGAATTTTGAAAAGTCACACCTTAAAGGGTAGAACGCGAGCAACGCCGCGGGCGACGGCTAGTTTAATTACATAATTGTCTGAACGCAATACGAATAAATAAATAAATTGAATTACATAATCTTTTCCAGTTTTTTGTTCGTAACGTAACGTAAGAATTCTACGTGTAACGTGTGGGCATTTACGATTGCAATCATTTTAGTTGATTTGGATTTTCCTAACGCGGTATTTTTTGTGCGCACGCGCCGGCTGTGGTATTTAAGTAATGCAAAACACTAGCCATTTATCATTGCTATGAGTACAAATGGTTTTATAAATATATCTATCTATAATATTATAAAACTGTAAAAAAGCCAAAAACTAAAATGAAAGATAGGTAGATGGATAAAATAAATTTATGCAGATCTACTAAATAAACAATTCTGTTTCCGAAAATCGAGTTTGTCTGTTTGTTTGTTTGCGGATCACGCCTTAACTACTGGACCAATTTCAATGAAACTTATATAATCTCGACCAAACAAACATACAAAGCATTTTTGCCCAAGTTGCCACTAAGATGTTCATTCGCTTCGCTCACTCGATCAAATATTTATTTATAGATAGATCAACTGATCCAAATCATTAGTTTAGTAATTTTTGTATAATCTTACCGAAGTCTCCGACGAATAATGAGGGACTCTGAGCCAGGACCCTCTGACATACGAGTGCGAAGAGTGCAAGCTGCAGGTCCTCTCGCTCGCACTCCTTCGAGAGGCTCAGAAGTATGTTGTGGAGCACCCTGTAAGTAAACCAACATTTTAATACAACACGTAATAGTTTTTTAAGAATAAGAATCATTTTTTTTACTACATACTAAAACAAAGCAAGCAAGCTCGTATGAGCTAGTGGCCAACTCTGGTGACGAAGTTTTTAGGCCGCCTTAAGGCCTCCGTCGTGGCTTAACGACTGCTAGAGCCGGGACCGACAGTTTAACGTGCCCTCCGAAGCACGGAAGCGCTCATAAATGCCACTAACGGTCACCCATCCAAATAATATACTAAAACAGAAACAAATACTGACTAATTAAATACTAACTATATTAGAAACTATGTACTACATAATAAGTAAACTAGGTATATAGTTTGGTTTATTGTTGACTAGCTTCCGCCCGCGACTTGGTTCGCGTCCTGTTGAATCCTGGTAATTTTCCGGGATAAAAAGTAGCCTATGTGTTTAGGTCACGGACAATATACATTACAAGTTTCATCCAAATCGGATTAGTAGTTTTGGCGTGAAAGAGGAAAAAACATACCTACATCCATACATCCTTATAAACTTTTTATGAGACGATTGCCCCTATGATATAGGTTAATGTTGATGATGATGACATAAGTACAAGCTAATAGCGACAGCCCCCCTATCGCAAGCTCTGAACTGCTTTCGCTGCCCAGCATAATGTCAAGCGACGTGGCTACAGATATACGAAAACAAGAAGCTTTTGACGGCAAAAAACGCGCTGAAACGCGCTAATGTCACTATTTAGTCACAGAATACCTATGATCTTCATCAATATATATCTTTTGAAGCTGACTTAGAATCAACGCACTGCCTAAACTATAAGTCCTAGAGGTATGAAATTTGGAGAGTAGTATCCTTATATGTATAGCGTAAGGGTGCACTAAGAAAGGAATTTTGAAACGTCACACTCTAAAGGGTCTAGAACGCGAGCAACGCCGCGGGCGACGGCTAGTTTAGTATGAAAACAATTCAGAAAACCTGCCAGGCTTAAACAAACCTGGCATTTTTATGAGACAACGATGACCCCCGATATAAGTTAATGATGATGATGCTGATGATGACATTAGTACAAGCTAATAGCAACAGCTCATCCAAACAATACAACATTAAGTTTTAAATTGATTGAACAATGAGGTCACTTTTTATTATGTTACAATGTAAGAGTCATTATTAATTCGATAACGAATAACTAATTCATTTGCTTGGTTTTGTGGTCAAGTTGTTTATTACCCGACCACGGCAAAAAGGAGGTTTTATGATTTTTAATTTGTTACTGCGAAGAAACTTTGAATAAAGTATAAATTATTTAAATACAGAGACACATACAACTAATACAAAATACACATGAAACAGTTGAGCTATCTACAAACCGTTGCAAACGATTTATAGATAGCTCAACCGGTCCAAATCAGTACCAATCGGAAATACAATAAGTTAAATATAATATCTTTCTTCTTCTAAATAATATATAGAACTCCTTAGAATCAACGCACAGCCTAAACTATAGTCCTAGAGGTATGAAATTTAGAGGGTAGTATCCTTAGTATAGTGTAGGGGTGCACTAAGAAAGGAAAAGTCGCACTAGTTGTAATATACCAAACATAGACTTATTTTGTAGTCTAATTGGGTTTTATTTTTGAGGCCAATGACCAGTTGTTCTTAATAACTAGGTATTTAGTTATTAATCGATAGTTGAAAATGAATAAGTACCTAGTAGGTACCACAGTATATTATTTCAAATAAATACTTATCACAGACCAAATATACGCAGTACTTATAAATAAATTTAAAGATAACAAAGGCTGAACAATGTTTATTTATATAACAAAAATAGGTACCTATAATTTTTCTGTAGGTACCTATATCCTTTTTGTTAACCTACTTTTGAAAACACAAAAGTGCCTACCTACTCAGATATAACATCAATGTTCAATACAAAAATGTTTGTTCTGAATAGGAATCGAACCAAGAACTTCACCTTCAACTTCTTGGTTTATGGCTTTTGCAACTTGTTGTTACAATTCTGCCAGTGTCTGTTTACTCTATGGTCGAATACTCAAACGCCATTCAATTTAAGTTCACGCTTAAATTATTGCCATCTCTTACAAATGAGTAATGTCAAACAGAGGCAGAACAATTGTAAGTGGTGCTCAAATTTGAATGACGTTTCTGTATTCCAGCCCTAGTGTCACAAACGGGATGGAGGGTAGGGAAAAATAAGAATATGGCCGGTAAAGTTTTATGAGAATAAAATGACATCGCCTTTATTCTCACTAATGGAGCAAGGGCATGAACTTGGACAGGGGGAGCCGGGACAGAGGCATGTTCGTGCTCACACTATGCTCGTGCCCACTTCCCTGCCCAAGTCCCTGCCGACTGCGGCATAGTGTGAACGCAACATGAAGAATAAAGGCGATGTTGCTGTGGCAATAAGTCCGGAGTTAATGCCGGCAGCGGCATGAATTGTGTGTGCACGCGCCATAAGACGAAAGGGACAAAAAAGGAAATAAAGCACTTACCCATACGCCGTTTTGAGATCCAACTTCGAAACCTTCAAGCAGAGATTCTTCCTCTCCAAGACTTCTAACTTCTGCATGTGCTCTTCAAAAATCTCCTTAGTCGGCTTCCTATTGATATCACAACACTCCTTCTTTGAAAACTCATTCGATATCTCCTTCTGAAGATCTTTGAAATTCTTCATAGTCATCGAGGCCTGCGATGTTTGGGACATTTGTGACACTCTGCCAGCATCTCGTTTTATCTCCTTCTCTTCAAACGTTTCGTCGTAAGATATCGGAGAGATCTCCTGGTATTTTTCGAAGTCGCTATGATACATCGGTGAAGACCGTTCAGGGGATAGAGCGTAATCCGAAGTAGAGGCGTAGAACGCTTGGGATTCTGATAAGGGACTTGGCACGTTCTCTGAGCGGGGTGGAGTGGGGAAGATATTGCTGTCATTCTGGGGGAAGCTTCCAAAATTTAGCAGATTTGTGAAGTCGACGCTGTCTTCGTAATGTGGCAAGTTCTGCGTATCAACAATAGGGACTTTTTCTACTTCTGGAACGCTTTCATCTTTAGTAATAATGTCAAGAACGTCTTCCCAATATCCTGGGTCGGAGTTGTATATCTTGGCGACGCTTTGAAACGCAACGTCCAATTCGGAGAAGGTGTCTGTTGTGGGGTTCACGATCACATGACCTCCTGATAGCGTCTGCTTGTTGATTTGACTTATCTGAAAGCAAAAGTCATGTTTAGATACAGCAAGTAATCTAGATGGAACTAATGATAGAACTAATTTTAGTGATTCAGTGCCTTGATCACGAATAAATGTGACAATCGCAAACGTGTCGTAACGCTAGCGTGTTCGAGATACACTGCGCGGTGATACTGCAACGGTTGGCAGTCGAGCTGGCATTGACGCGCAATATAACTCGAATACGTTAACGCGGCGACTGGACACGAGTTATGACATTTTTTGAAACGACACATAGCACTTTTATTTTAATAGTTTTTCTTGTGTTATTGTGAGTATTGTTGTTTAATTTTGGTGGAATTTTAACCAATAATACTTAGGTCGTAACATAAAGTGTGAGCCATTGGAATAAATGTGT
Organism: Eulithis prunata; assembly: GCA_918843925.1. Classification (NCBI taxonomy): domain Eukaryota; kingdom Metazoa; phylum Arthropoda; class Insecta; order Lepidoptera; family Geometridae; genus Eulithis; species Eulithis prunata. Next base: position 1,607,770 of record OU974028.1, read on the forward strand.
GTAAAGTGGTTTTTCTGAATGTGAAAATTCGTGTTAGGTTTTGAAGAGAAAATCCACCATTTTCTTTTCAAAACAAACGACAGCCGACTTGACAAATGCTTGACTTGACTTATTTATTACAATTTTAACACATGACATTGGCAAAATTGTCTGTCAAATGACGGACACAGGCCATTATTGCAGAGAAGAAGAAGAACGCGGCGACTGTCAGATTTTTTATGATAGAGGTGGAGTCGAATTCCGCAGAGGTTATCGCTTACATCGGGAAGGTAATTGGCTTAATACGTCCAGTTATTCAATTCACTACCATAGTAGTATGGTTTCCACCCTACCCCCAGGGAGGGGTATGACCAGGGGTATGGTGGATCCGAAGTGTGTATTTATTTATATGCTAGTGTATTTGTTTCTTGACGCAATTGATAAAGCACACGTTCTTAATAGGATTATTAATTGTATATAATGTGTTTTTTCCTTCCTGTTACATCATAAACTATAATTACAAGTCAAAATTGTATTGCTCTTAAGCCCGTGGTCGGCAAAAACAGGAACTAGGTGTGATTAATTACACCTAGGTACATACCATTGCAAAACTAAATAATGTAATTACAATATTTACAATTAATCTTTTGCCGCGGACTTATTGCCACAGCAACATCGCCTTTATTCTCAAGGGCATGAACTTGGGCCGGGAGCCGGGACAGAGGCATGTTCGTGTTCACACTATGCTCATGCCCACTTCCCTGCCGACTGCGGCATAGTGTGAACGCACCATAATATGGTGTTTATGTTGCTATGACTACCTAGATGGACATACATGGATAATGGCGATCTGCCATTTCATCTCGTATTTTATTTTAACTAACGCTAATTACCGAATTACCCTTCCTACAAGTTAATTTTAAAGAACTCTAAATAAAATAAATAAATGTCTTCGAAAATTTTACACAATGCTCTCTAGTCCCAAAATAAGCCATATAAAACTCTTTTGAAGCTGACATAGAATCAACGCACAGCCTAAACTACAAGTCCTAGAGGTATGAAATTTGGAGGGTAGTATCCTTATATAGTGTATAGTGTAGGGGTGCACTAAGAAAGGAATTTTGAAACGTCACACTCTAAAGGGTAGAACGCGAGCAACGCCGCGTGCGACGGCTAGTTACTTATAAAAAATTACAGGAATCGACGAATATTCTTGTTATTACCACAGAAACGTAATTTTTCATTGCTACCATTTCAACTAATAACGAGTAGGTAAATATAATTATCTATCTGTGGCATGTGCTAGCATCTATTTCCATTTGCGTCATACGATTGCGTTTAGGTATTCATATTTAATAGTTTGTGTTTATGGTGATCTATATTTTCCTCTACATCACATTGATTCTTCACCAACGGCACAAATTAATGCGCTTTGATTGTCTGAACTTGTTAACAGGCAGTGGGGGTATCGTGGTTTTCTGAACAGTTTACATACTAAATCATAGATATTCTGTGACTAAATAGTGACATTAGCGCGTTTCAGCGCGTTTTTTGCCGTCAAACGCTTCTTGTTTTCGTATATCTGTAGCCACGTCGCTTGACATTATGCTGGGCAGCGAAAGCAGTTCAGAGCTTGCGATACGGGGGGGCAGAAGTATCTATTTATGAAATCTCTGAGGATTTTAAGAGGGTGGCGGAGAATATACAAGATGTAACACCAAGGTGACCTTTGATAACAAAAAAAACTTAAGTAGGTAGTAGGTTCTATTGTTAGTCTACTTAGTCTACCTATTTATATTTTGTAGTCTAACACTAAATAAAACATGTCAATTAATTTTTGAGAGTAATTTTTTGTCAAGCGACGTGGCTACAGATATACGAAAACAAGAAGCTTTTGACGGCAAAAAACGCGCTGAAACGCGCTAATGTCACTATTTAGTCACAGAATACCTATGACTTAGTATGAAAACCTCAGAAAACCTGCCAAGCTTAATCCTGGCAGGTTTTTATGAGACAACGATTGCCCCCTGGCTCCACTAACAAATATCGAAGATGTTTTTTAAGTGTCAAGAAATGTATGCTGAGAATTTTGCAACTAGAATATACCTACTGTCATCAACGGATTAAAATTCTTCAAGGTTATCCAGTCTCCCACGAGTGCGAAAAAGACAGTAAATATAAGATAAGTATTTACCAGACAAGGACACAAAAGTCGATAACCTATTACCCAATGTTTTCTAGGTATTATACGGGTGATTAGATAAGTACGTATTTAGTATTACAATGTTTTTTAAGTAGCTACTTTTTGAGTTACCGGGGTTTTCATCTAGTCGTGCGATATCGTACTACCTAATATAGTAAATATAAATAATATAGACTAATATAAATAGTAAAGTACTATACAAGCCTTGGCCACAACTGGGCAATGAGGTCTTTTCTTCCCTCATTGCCTCTGTTGCGGGCCGCTGCAGTAATGTACTATTACCGATTAGTAGGCAAGTCAGATAATACTTTGCAACCTTTTAGAACTTGGCAACACTACAGTCATAAATTACTGCCAACCTACCAACACTTAGTATGTTTTTCCCCACAGAACAATAAAAAGCAAATATTCAATATGCATTCTGAATGCTAATCTTTTTTATTTGCATTTTGACAGGTGAGGTGACGCCATTTTGTTTTCCTTGGACGAAGTATTGACAGATTATATTAAAGGTTTGCAATATTCTACTATTCTTTCCTACTTCTGGGTATGTGTTCTTATGCCCCTGAGAATCGAAGGCAAGGCGCATACAAATGAGAAGCGTCACGCGAGTCATAAATCATTAGGCAACTAGGTACCTACAAGCCCCGACACGGTATAATAGCTCAATTACACAATTCCTAAATCTCCATAAGAAAGGAATTTTGAAAAGTCGCACCCTATAGGGTCTAAAATTGGGATAAAACATTTTAACCAAATAATGCGTATGTTATATACCATGTTATACTAACCGGTTTGCAAATGTTGTCAGCCTTTGCGTAGGGATGTGTGTTGTATTCACTGACGCTTCCTTTCACCGGACCTCTTGTTATCCGAACTTGTCGTGTCTTCTTCTGTCCCTTTACATCTTTTGTCTCGTTCTCGTCTTTCGATTCTGTGTTTTGTGTTTCCACATCGTCTTGCGCTTCTTTGGGATCTGTTTCGTCGTAGTGTAATCTCAGTTTGTCTAGCGTGTCAGTTACATCTGCGAATCCACTGTCTTCGGACGATTGTGAGTCTATTCTATTACTTCTTCTGTCATCTTCTATGACTTTGAATGTGAAATTGTCTAGCTCGTCGTCTTCTTTGACTTCTGTGACTGGTTTTGTTTGTAGTTCTAAGTTCTTGAACGGTTCTAAGATGGATGCAACTGTGCTGTCTGGTTTTGTATCTGCCGTTTTCTTTTGTTCGCTCTGTTTGTCTATTAGCTGTTTTTCTCTAGCTTTTTCTTTTTTCTTGTCTTTGAAGAAGGATTTTATGAGAGAGATTGGTTTGAAAGACTTGTTCTCCATTGTTTGTGGTTTAGCATTTGACACTTTAGCACTAACCATAGTTCTTTGCTTGATTCAGCTTGTCAGCATTCTGCAAAAGAATAACATTTATAAGAGACACGAGTTTTGACATTTTTTGAAACGACACTAGCACTTTTATTTTAATAGTTTTTCTTGTGTTATTGTGAGTATTGTTGTTTAATTTTGGTGGAATTTTAACCCATAATACTTAGGTCGTAACATAAAGTGTGAGCCATTGGAATAAATGTGTGTAAAGTGGTTTTTCTGAATGTGAAAATTCGTGTTAGGTTTTGAAGAGAAAATCCATCATTTTCTTTTCAAAACAAACGACAGCCGACTTGACAAATGACTTGACTTGACTTATTTATTACAATTTTAACACTTGACATTGGCAAAATTGTCTGTCGAAATGACGGACACAGGCCATTATTGAAGAGAAGAAGAAGAAGATAACATTTATAACTTTTATTTTGTCGTGATACTTTGATACTTATACCGAAGACCACTTCCAAAAACTTTGGAGGGTACCTAACCTACTAACAGTGCGAGTGCGAAAAAACTAAAAACCCTTTCATACAAAATACTATTAATACCAACTGGAAAAACTGGCAAAAATATATATGAAATAGCAAATTTTTCGCGCTCATACTATTTCAGTTCTATAGGCAAAATTGGTTATTGATAAATAATCATCAATCATCATCATCAATCAATATATATAAAACTCTTTTGAAGCTGACAGAGAATCAACGCACAGCCTAAACCATAAGTCCTAGAGGTATGAAATTTGGAGGGTAATATCCTTATATGGTGTAGACTAAGAAAGGAATTTTGAAACGTCACACTCTAAAGGGTAGAACGCGAGCAACGCCGCGGGCGACGGCTAGTAATAAATAAATATGGTGGGTAGGTACATTAACTACAGAGGAGATCGATATTGTGCTTTAACACGTAAAGTCTACACCCTGTATGTATTCAGCAATATTAATTATGTGTTGTTGAGGTAAGCTTTTGCCATATTTTCCTTTATGTTCGACACCAACAAAGTATGTGGACATGGCTTTCAGTTCATTTACGTCAATGTAAATATCTACCCACTTGAAATTCCAAGGAAAACGGCTTTGCAGAGAGATGCTAATACGAATCTTTCGATTGTAGAGTTCTGTGCGGGTATCGTTGTCTTATGAAAACCTGCCAGGTTTTCTGAACTGTTTTCATCAATATATATAAAATTCTTTTGAAGCTGACAGAGAATCAACGCACAGCCTAAACGATACGAAATTCGGAGGGTAGTATCCTTATATAGTGTAGGGGTGCACTAAGAAAGGAATTTTGAAACGTCACACTCTAAAGGGTAGAACGCGAGCAACACCGCGGGCGACGGCTAGTACTAAATAATTGGTATTCTTTGACTAAATAATGATTCCTAGTGAAATAGTATTTGCTTTACATCACATTGATTCTTCACCAACGGCACAAATTAATGAGCTTTGATTGTCTGAACTTGTTAACAGGCAGTGGGGGGTATCGTGGTTTTCTGAACGGTTTACATTCTAAATCATAGATATTCTGTGACTAAATAGTGACATTAGCGCGTTTCAGCGCGTTTTTTGCCGTCAAAAGCTTCTTGTTTTCGTATATCTGTAGACACGTCATTTGACATTATGCTGGGCAGCGAACGCAGTTACGCTTACGATAAGGGGGCTGTTGCACATAATGTTATTAAAATATCGCAGAAAGTCATACAACTTAAGTTAGGACCTTATTTTTAGGAACAATCCCATCGAACTAGACTCGTGCTTTCAAAAAACTAACAATGTATGAAACGGAAGTCAAAATTTGAAGCGCGTTTCGTACAAAACGAGACTTTCAGTGTGTAATTTTGGTAAATGAGAGTCCCGCCTCTTAAAAAGCAGTATTATTATATACTTTGAATGTCACTAAAAGACTAGTCTAGAGTTGTAATAGACCTTTGACACGCAAACAGAGAAGACTAACAGACCGGAAGTCAAGGACGACGAAAATAACAAAAAAATACATATCTTATCGTCTGTAAATCACAACAATAATTCGGTGGATTCGATGTATGTTCAAAAAGTAATATTAATTTAAGGATCTATATTTTGCAAAAAATACTTGTGTTAAAAGTTACGTCACTACGGAACTGAGACCAGACAGACCGGAAGTCAAGGACGACGAAAATAACAAAAAAGTACATATCTTATCGTCTGTCAATCACAACAATAATTCGGTGGATTCGATGTATGTTCAAAAAGTAATATTTATTTTTGGATCTATATTTTGCAAAAAAATACTTGTGTTAAATAAAAGTTACGTTACTACGGAACTCTATGAATGGTGCGACACACTCTCGGCTGTTTAACAAATGCACTTTATTGCTGTAAAGGTCCTTTACACGAGTACAATAAATGGATTTATTTTTAAACTAGGTATATCGTGCTATATTATAGTCAGGGAACGTGTCGTTGACCTTACGGTAAACGTTGAAGTAATTAAGTAAGAATTAGAATCATTATTTGCAACTAAATTGTAGATACTTTAGATACAAGCAAAAAAGTTAAGTAAAATTAAAAAGAAATAAATCACTACATACTTTTAAGCATAGTTTGGAGAAGCTACTTGAAATTGAACTAAACATCTAGTTCATTCATTTTCATACAAAGGAATGAACGAATTGATGATATAATTAAAAAAAAAAAAATGGCGACCTCAATTTGTTCTACTCTTTTTTTGTCATGCTGTATGTAACTATGTAGGTAATTAAAGATGCAAAATGGTCTCAAGTCATCGTGTGCAGGTGTTTCTGTTAATGCCGTTGAGTAATCTTAAATTCTCGCAACAGTGTACACATGTAGGTAATGATAAACAAAATAATAAGACAGGTATTTATTATAATAAATAATTTGGTGTCAAAAAAACTTGTTGAAAAATTACTTACTCCAAAAAATTTAGTTTGCGTATAATTATTACAACTTTAAAATATATTTGTGCTAGGAAGTCCAAATACTGCAAAACAAAAACAATAATGCGGATTATCGCGTCGCGTACAAGGCCCCTAACACTGACCGGCCCCAATCCCAGCTGGCGCCTTGCCAGAATAATGTGTTGCATTGTATTTATTTATATTTCTCGGAAATACGACGAACTCGACATTATCTATTTACCAACGACCTTCGCCTAGATCACTGACTTGAGACAAGGGCTTTAGGGAATTTTTTCACACTGCTACCACGACATTGTCATGACACTTAGACCTCCCGCAGACAGCAGACTTTCTGATCGGCTCGGGCTCTTAATCAGTATGAAGATGTTTTTTTTTTTATGATAAAAATAATGGAACAAGCTGATAGCTCACCTGATGTACCTACCAGTCTCTCACAAAGTTAGTACCTAATCCCTAGCTTTTACTTGTTTGTATAATTATGCTTTGTGGGAGAAAAATAAATATGTACATTATTATTATGTTAAGTAGTAACTTCTGCCTATAACAATGCATTACCTCGCAGAGCAAGTCCAATGGGGACGTGTCCTGTAAGGCAATGCACTGCGTCCATCACTCTGAGACGTAAAGATGTTGAAGTCTCATGTGCCTGTAATTACACCGGCGCCCTTACCCTTCAAACCGGAACACAGCAATGCGAGCATCGCTGCTTGGCGGCAGAAATAGGTACGGTGGTAGTACTTCCCCGGACGAGCTCTCACAAAGAGCTCTACTACTACTAAAGTGTGGGCATAATTACAATAATTCAGTAGTGGACCAGTTTAGACCAGCATTACTTGTACTAATATTCTGTGCTAGCAGTCTAACACGATCAATTAAAGAGCAAGATTCTCAAATAGCACTTAACGAAAATCATCTTTTTTTTTTTATCATCAGCATATATCATATATCAATATATATAAAACTCTTTTGAAGCTGACAGAGAATCAACGCACAGCCTAAACTATAAGTCCTAGAGGTATGAAATTTGGAGGGTAGGTGCCTTATATAGTGTAGGGGCGCACTAAGAAAGGAATTTTGAAAAGTCGCACTCTAAAGGGTCTGGAACGCGAGCAACGCCACGGGCGACGGCTAGTATATATGTATATGTATATGTATGTATATAAAACTCTTTTGAAGCTGACAGAGAATCAACGCACAGCCTAAACTATAAGTCCTAGAGGTATGAAATTCGGAGGGTAGTATCCTTATATAGTGTAGGGGCGCACTAAGAAAGGAATTTTGAAACGTCACACTCTAAAGGGTAGAACGCGAGCAACACCGCGGGCGACGTCTTGAAAAAAAATAAAAGACCACAGGCTCACATTAGATAGTTAGGTCATTAGTTCACAGACACCGACTGTGCGAGACATTAATTTGCGAATTGCAATTGACAATACTCGCCACTGTTTTGGATTGCGAATTTGCGACTTCCGGTGACGTCAGTTATCCGACGAAGGAAGGACGACTCATGCAGTTAATACTCTATCACTCATACTTTTTATCTAATAACATTAGATAAGGACTGTGTAAGTAGGTATATTAATAACAAAATTAGTCACAAATCTCAATGGTGTGTTATGTTTTATGTATTTATTCATAGGGTAGTATAATTGTGTAACAATTTTTTTTTGTGACAGGGAATGACAAGCATTTATAAGAGTAATAGAACAAGCGACAGGCGTCATGGCTCAGTCGGTAGTAGCTCTACCTTCCGTGCTGTGGGTCGTGGGTTCGATCCCCACCGAGAAAAAACATTTGTGTATTGTAAACATAGATGTTTGTTCTGTGTCTGGGTGTTTCTATGTATTATAAGTATGTATTTACAAAAAAAAATGTATGTATGTATTCTATCAGCCATCTAGTTTCCATCGTACAAGCTTTGCTTAGTTTGGGACTAGAAGGCGTTGTGTTAAGTGTCCGTGAATATTTATTTATTATTATTAGCTTTGTTTCATGCAGTTACTTCTGCTTATACTAATGCAAAATTTTGCTCGTCCACCCAAGATATGCCTCTGTGGCTTAAGCTGTGAAGGCATTGTACGCTGTCCATCACTCCAGAGATGTAAAAATGGTAGGAATATATAAACTCTTTCGAATGAGAAAAAAAAATGTAATCTTACAGTTGCCATTCTTTTTACAACTTTGGAATTAATATATTTATTTAACTAGTTATATCCATACGATTTTAAGTCTAAATATAGCGCAATAAAGTTAATTTTAGCCTGACATTGTAGTAACGGACCTAGTAGGTACAAACTTGGCAGTCCATAAACGAGGTCATTTACAAACGATAAATTATCATAATTTCGGAGTAAATTGAGTTTGGACAGATTTCTTTGAATTAGTTTATAGCTTTTGCGTTCTAACAACGTTCATTACATATAGGAATTTCATGAAATATTATATTTTTTACATTTCATTTTATGTACGTAGGTAAATAAGTATTACCTATATTAGTTCAGCTATGTATTTTGATCTCATTATTCTACAATTAAATCGCTTTGACTAGACAAGAGAAAACGTCAAAAATTTATCGTCAATTCAATTCAATTCTTGGATTCGAGTTTTGACATTTTTTGAAACGACACATAGCACTTTTATTTTAATAGTGTTTCTTGTGTTATTGTGAGTATTGTTGTTTAATTTTGGTGGAATTTTAACCAATAATACTTAGGTCGTAACATAAAGTGTGAGCCATTGGAATAAATGTGTGTAAAGTGGTTTTTCTGAATGTGAAAATTCGTGTTAGGTTTTAAAGAGAAAATCCACCATTTTCTTTTCAAAACAAACGACAGCCGACTTGACAAATGACTTGACTTGACTTATTTATTACAATTTTAACACTTGACATTGGCAAAATTGTCTGTCGAAATGACGGACACAGGCCATGTAGGGTAAAGAAGAAGAAGAATTCAATTCTTGTCTATGGCCTTTGCAGTGTTGCCCGCAATTTCGCCAATGTCACGTTTTATTAGACCTTAGCACGATGGAGAATGACCGGTGGTGAGAAGTAATGATCGGTGGAGAATTTGGATCCAAGCAAAATTATAAGAAAAATCAACAAAAAAACACAATTCTAGTTAAAAATACAAAAGAAAAACACAAAAATGAAGAACTTAAACATACTAACATGCTTTGACTAGACAAGAGAAAACGTCAAAAATTTATCGTCGTTTAGAAATGCCATTTTTACATTTAGATTTTTCTTTTCTCTGGCATATAGTGTCAAGTTTGTCAATAAGGCGGTCTGATAATGATGATGAAGTATCCGGGAACCGCATTTGCTATATTTAGCAACAATATTACGCAGTTATTCCGTCCATACAACTTTCACACTGCAATGGCTTACAAACTAGGTACCCCCGCCTTATTAATCGATAAAGGTAGGTAGATAAGGCACGCAGTGAAATAAATAAGCGATAATTCTTTCTATTATGCTGTATTGATAATTTGGAAATACGTTATTATACCCGGAACCAGCATTTGCTATAGATCTTAAGATGTTTTCCACCAGAGGCAGGCTAAGCTGCGTTGCTAAGGATGTCTTTGACATTCACCAATAGAAATCGTTTAATATGAAAACAAACTACCTACTTATCCTTATTGGTGGATTTAAAAACATACTTAGCAACGTAGCTTAGCTCTGGTGGAAGAGCACCCTTACGCACTTGATGGCTTTCCAGACTTACAAATTCCAAACTCGATTTGGCATCACAATGCACTTTTAACTTGGAGGCTAGACTAAACCACTCTCTCGCGTTCTACCCTACAGAGTGTGACGTTTCAAAATTCCTTTCTTAGTGCACTCCTACACTATTAAGGATACTACCCTCCAAATTTCATACCTCTAGGACTTATGGTTTAGGCTGTGCGTTGATTCTCTGTCAGCTTCATCAAAAGAGTTTTATAGAAACTCAACACGCTACTAATTTTAATTTGGAATCAGTGTGGAGTTAAATTTAAGTATGAAAAAAATGTTAAGTTCAACCGTTTTTGAAATACTGTCTGTTAAATTGGTGTCAACATCCAAATTGGTGTCGTGTCGAGTATCTAGGGTAGTCCCCTGATTGAGGCTTAGGATAACTTAAAATTAAGACAAGTCGGCCTCTAAATATATATACTTTAAGTAGTACCTAACCTAGGTATTCAGCTCATACAAACTCTTTAGAACAAAACTGGTTACTAAGGTTTGATACGCAACAGAAAAACCCACGACCATTTTGAAAGTAGTATCTCTGTCTCGTCACAATGTTCAGTGTGCGATAGAGACGTGTGATGAGCATGCGAGCGACGCGTGTGTTTATTTTTAGTGCTGTTGCAAATTATTATGCAGGATCAAGTGGTTGTCGAGAGGATAACTAACTATCAACAGATACATGCTAAGTCCTATACATACAAATTATTTTACTAAATTTTCAAAAGCCCCTACTGGCACGTCACCAATTATATTCTTGAATTTTGATTACTGCAATGTCTTTTGTGACACTCGCAAGACAAATCGATTGACGTAAGAATCGGACACGAGTTTTGTCATTTTTTGAAACGACACATAGCACTTTTATTTTAATAGTTTCTCTTGTGTTATTGTGAGTATTGTTGTTTAATTTTGGTGGAATTTTAACCAATAATACTTAGGTCGTAACATAAAGTGTGAGCCATTGGAATAAATGTGTGTAAAGTGGTTTTTCTGAATGTGAAAAATCGTTTCAGGTTTTCAAGAGAAAATCCACCATTTTCTCTTCAAAACAAACGACAGCCGACTTGAAGAGGACTTGACTTGACTTATATTATTTAAAATTAACCACTTGACACTGGCAAAATTGTCTGTCGAAATGACGGACATCATCAAAACCGGCGCATGCGTTTGGTTTCGAGAGCTCCGGGAAGGAACAAACATAAATAGATACGGTAAACAATTATTAATCTACTACTTAACGACCAATTTTTTTATTGAACTAAATGATGGAACAGGCCGATGTTAAGTGTTAACCACTGCCTAATAACGATGCATTGCCTCACAGAGCCACGTCCACTGAAGATGAAGACGTGCCTTGTGATGCATTGCACTGCAATACTCAGGTAGTTATTTCAGAAGAAATCTAAATTTAAGAACTCGTTTCTGAAACACCTTGCCAATATCGTTTTTGACTTCCGTTTTCTAATGGGTATGATAAAACACCCTGTACACATCATTTTTGACTTCTTCATCAGACTGGCCTAGATGAAACAACCGTTCACAACTTCCCCACTTCGGTTTTGCTAATACATTGTAAACTTATACATACTTAACATAATATAAGTTGTAAGTTATGAGTAGATTCTACAAGTTAGATTAAAGAATTCGACGATTTTTTTTGTGTTATTGTTTATCTACATAAAATTTGATGATACATATACTTAACTATGTATAATATGTAGGTACCTATTTACTTATACTTATCATAGGTAGTCTGGATGGTTTACAAGTCAAAGGGCATTGATAAAGAATACCACCTAATAAAACAAGTATCCGTAGAACTGATAAGTAATTGAGATGATTTACAAATCTCAATATTTAAATGCATTCTCTTATAAATAAACTAGCAGTCGCTCGCGGCTTTGCTCGCGTGGTAGCAGCATACGCATTATTTGGTTAAAATCTTTGATAATTTCAGGTCACTATTTGAATGGGTGACCTTTAGTAGCGTTTACATCTGAGCGCTTCCGTGCTTAAGAGGGCACGTTAAACTGTCCTGGCTCTAGCAGTCGGTAAGCCACGGCGGAGGCCTTAAGGCGGCCTAAAAAGTCCGTCACCAGAGTTGGCCAGTAACTCATACGAGCTTGCTTGCTTGTTAGTTTAGCTTAGAAAAATGAACAGACAGAATCAGAGCTATTGTAGGCTGAGAGGGTGGTATAGGTGCTACAAGCCTACTCCATCTAAACATTGTCCCAGGCACTACATTAGTAGTGCCTGGGGCAATGTAGTTATTAGTCTCAATCAATCTGTATCCGTTATCATTGTTATCTGTGCTATTTCTACTACTCTTTACCTCTTTTCTGTAGTGTGTTCTCTTTGTATTCTACCTTATTTGTCACAAATAAATGTCTTTTATTTATTTATTTATTTTTATTTATTCAGTGTGTCGTTAAGTGTAGGCATAGGTTGCTGTATAGTAATGCTGGCACTGTATAAATCATCTTCAATAGATGTAAAGGCCTATTAGTAGTAGGAGAAATGTCTTATACTTTCTAGATGACTCATGTGTATTGCAAACCTGATATACTTAACACCTGTAGGTTATTGATTCAGAAAGTTCAATGAACTTGTTAACAGACAAGTTGAACTAGTTATTTTTAGTTAGATAATTTATACTGGATAGGTACCTAGTTACATAGAAATCCTAAAAGTTCTTAAATGTTGCGTTCACACTCAACTGCAGGCGGCAGGGAAGTGAGCATGAGCATAGTCTAAACACGATCATGCCTCTGTCCCCGCATGTTCATGTCCTAGCTCCGTAAAGAATAAAGGCGACATTGCAGTGGCAATAAGTCCGGAATTAATGCCGGCAGCGGCATGAGCTGAGCGTTATAATCAGACTGCCGAAACTCTCGAACTAGACCCCTGCTTTCAAAAAACGCACAATGTATGAAACGAGGATCATAATTTGAATCACGTTTCGTACAAAACGAGATTTTCAGTGTGTAATTTTGGTAGAATGGGAGTCCCGCTTCTTATTACTTATTACGTAGGAACTACGTAGGTACCTATACCTACCTACCTATTACATATTCTTTGTTATAATTGGTGTAAGTGAAGTTCTGTCTTAGTATGTTTTGACAACGAAACGGAACCCTCGAAGCGTGGGCTTCGCTCGCACTTGCAAGTAATTTTTTTTTATCAGCTTCATTGACCACGGACCACGGCAGACTCAATCAACCAGAAAAATAGCATTCAATAAAAAGTGAAGGCCTATCTAGGCCACTCAACTCACCTCACATCGCCAACAGCCGACCAGTTCGTGCAAAATAATCCTTGAATTCTTAGAAATCACAACACCGCAATCCAGTTCACTATGAAGGTTCAGTCGGTTCAGAAACTCAAAGGTTCTTTCGGGATATTAAAAAGTTTTTAGAACAAACACAACACTATTCGTGGAAGAGATTGTATTGATTTGTTTTCGAATCGAAACTCGTTGGTATGATTTCGCGACGCGATTTTAGGAAACGTCGCACTGCGCACGGGCAAAGCAAAGGAGTGAGGAAGAGAGAGAGGGATGAAGCGAGGGGGGAGTTGAATCAGGTGAAGTATGTGCGGGGGGGACTCGATCAGGGAGAAGTATATGGTGTTTCCATCTAATGTAGGTATTTTTTTTTACCATACATTTCTTTTAACTAAAAATTTATCTAACTAGCAAATAACTACCTATTGTAATCTAGTGCTACTGTATCAGTTGTAATTTTCCTTGTGAATAAAGTATACATACTAGCAAATCATCTATCTATATGTCCTTTCCTACGTTGTTTTTTTAAACCCAGAACACAAAATAAAGGGGTGTGTGTTATTAATTTGAGGCTATAGGTATTCGTAATAATGGTAATCTACTAAAGAGAATCTCAGCGTTTTTCAATTTTTTTTGGAAAATTCCCTTGTTTTATATAGTTTTAGGTACCTAGGTTAAATATGTAAGTGCATTTTACTGTAGATATGTAATCTGCGCTGCAAGGAAATGCAAGCAGTAAGTACATATCCTTCCTGAAATAATTTCCATTGTTGCGGGTATAATTTGTGTTGCTGGCAACACTTTTTCCTACTATCTGACAGCATGAGCTCATCATGGTGATTAAGATGAACGTCATGCTACATTGGCCCAAGTAAGACAAGGATGTACGCTATTCAAGATAAGCATAGTTACTAGTTAGACAGGACCTGGGATAATATTTTTTTGCTTATAAGTTACATTATAGCACCGTAAAGTGGGGATGATCAAACTGGTAGCGCCATCTATCGAAAACATAATTTGAAATTTGAGCTGCTAACGGACTAAATTCAAGTCTTATCTAATTCTAATCTCGTTATATTATTTTCACCTCTTAGATGTAGGTAGTGTAGGTACTTACTGTTAGAGTGAAATTACCCGTTAACTGTGGATTGATATCCTTTTATCATCTTTTCTTGTCAAATCATATCGTCTCCATTTACTCCCGTGTCCGCCATGTTGTGTCTTCTCTCCACCCACAGATAACTAGGATGCTTCGCTTTACCAGATGTCTCCATCAGAATTAACTTCAACTTCTTGGTTTATCTCATTTTGTTACATTTCTGCCAGCCATCATTTATAAAGTAGTCTTGTTCTACCCCGCATGTCAGATCCCGCGCTTTTTTATAATATAATATTGTTTCCCTAATTTTTCACATAAAATGGCAAATGCACAAACAGTGCGACGCCAATAAAAAAAAAATGTAGTCTTGCGTATATTACCCAGTGTTGCACGTAACGTTTTAAAAAATCGGCCTAAATACGTACCTAATAGTCCATGGTACTAACACAGATCATATAATACTGTACTAGGTAGGAAGGTACTAGGTAGCAACATAAGTAAAAAAAAACTTACAGATAGGTTTGCTCTTCAGAACTATAAGGCCCGTATGCTGATAAAGAAATCGTTAGGTTGGTACTCAAGCATTACCTTGAGTAGTTTTCATACAAAAATCTATGCGTGAGTCCGGATCAGTGCTTGAGCTGTAAATCAGCATAGGTACGGGCCTAAGAGTAGGTCCCAACCCAACCTACCTACCTAGTTTACATTTATAAAAAAATAATCCTATAATAGTACTTTCAATTCAATTCAATAATATTTATTTCAGACTGCAAATATTACACATGTCCTTAACATACTTGGAACAAAAAACTAAAAAACTAAACGTACGTTTGCTTCACGCTTTTTCGCACGATGTGGGATGGACTTTCTTTCATACACTAGGTAGGTAGGTACCTACCTATTTTTTTTAATTTTTTTATTCTTATATTTTGGAAGGAACCTACCTATTTAGGGTCAGAGTTATGACAAACTGGCGAAACTCTCGAACTAGACTCGTGCTTTCGAAAAACGAACAATGTATGAAACGGGGTCAAAATTTGAATCACGTTTCATACAAAACGAGATTTTCAGTGTATAATTTTGGTAGAATGGGAGTCCCGCTTCTTATTACTTATTACGTAGGAACTACGTATTACATATTCTTTGGTGTAAACTGTATCTATTAAGTATACTTTTCACCTGAACAAGGATAATAATTCATTGCACAAAAAGACATTGTTCTAAGACTAATGGCTATTTACCCAAATGGCAATCTACTATGTACTACCAACTAACTGCTATGCCTACTAAGTAATAATAATATTGAGTCGTCCGATTGTTTTGTCTGTTCATCTGTTTAAAGGCTGGAGCGATCCAAAAGGCCCAAAATGGACACGAGTGGCGTTTTAGGGAGGATGCTTATTCCCAGCTGTGGGTTACTACAAGCTGCGGACACTTAACACAACGCCTTCTAGTCCCAAACTAAGCAAAGCTTGTACGATGGAAACTAGATGGCTGATAGAATACATATATACATTTTTTTTTGTAAATACATACTTATAATACATAGAAAGACCCAGACACAGAACAAACATCTATGTTTATAACACACAAATGTTTGTTCTCGGATTGATGATGATGATTACCTAAATATACCTAAGCTAAGAAACAGTTTTGCGAAAGTTATGCCTAGGTAGGTAGAATATCCACAGGGGCCAAATAAACACCTACCTACCTCTCTAAACAACGAAAAATGGCAAATGCACAAAACGAGTGACGACGCCAACACCAAACAAAAAAATACGTTTGCGTAAAAAGGCTTGCACTCCTAGACCAATATACTACGTCATAGATATCTAGGTACGTATCTAAACAGAAACCAAAATCTTTGTAGAACGTTTCGAGTTTTTTTTTTCAAATTAACTATAGGCAAAAGTTTGATCACAATCTCACTTAATGTTAAGCGATGATGCGATCAATAGTGTAGCATATTTGCCTAGAAGATACCTATTCACTCTCTTCTTGAAAACGTTCAAATTATCAGTATTCGGGAAAACATACAAGGAAGGATTTCAAACATTGTTTTCGCATGTTCTGTCTGAGTCAAGTCACCGGCTCCTTGTGCTATGATACGTTTAGGCAAATATAATTCGGTGTTATTAAGCACCTTCGGTATTTGTCTTCATTGGAACATTTGCCAGCAACAATGGACGCTGTGCGTGTATTTTTGTATTTTGTGAGTAAAATATCATCATCGCCATACCCAGCCTGACTTCACCCACTGCTGGGCATAGTCCTTTTACTTGTGCCTGTTTCAATGGTCCTGCGCTTGTCTCATCGGTGCGACCAACGCTAGCAATGTCTTCAGACTCTTCAGCCCACCTCACTGCTGGGCGACCGAGTAACATATAGCTTCAGAGTACTTTTGGCCCAGATTATCTTATGCTAATCATCATCAGACCCCAACAGACCATCAGACCCCTCAAATATAAGTCCCGTATGCAAATTTACTGATCAAGCACTGATCCGGACTCAAACTTGCTCGTTTATTATTTATACTCAAATCTGCTTGAGTAACGATTTCTCTACCAGCATGCGAGCCTTATTGAGCTATACATAGGTAATGAAGTAATAATTATTATTTTTTAATTTCAGATACTTTTAAGGCTGTGTGCTGAGGCTCAGCCTGTAAAGGGTAAGAATAAGAATAAGAATCAGAATAAGAATAATTTATTGTAAATTTGATATTAAATAATTTTCTTTTTAAAATTTAATACAAACAAGCAATTATAGGTCTTAATGCTAAGGGCATTGTCTACCAGTCTAACGCCCGTATGCTGATTTACTGGTCAAGCACTGATCCGGACTCGAGCATAGATTTTTGTATAAAAATCTCTACTGAAATGTATGCTTGAGTAACGATTTATTACTACCTGTCGCCTGCGGATTTGCTCGTGGGGTAGCAGGATACCTACACATTATTTGGTTAAAATCTTTGATCCTAATATTAGACGCTTTAGGATGCTTTTCAAAATTCCTTTCTTAGTGCACCCCTACATTATATAAGGATACTACCCTCCAAATTTCATACCTTTAGAACTTATAGTTTAGGCTGTGCGTTGATTCTAAGTCAGCTTCAAAAGAGTTTTATATATTTAGAAGAAGATTATGTATGTAGGTACATAAGTGACAAGGATAACTTATGTACCTACATAATCTTCTTCTACTTTTACTGAATAAATAATTCACTGGTTCTGTTTCAGACATCGAAATCAACACTAGGTGCATCAACATAACGCCGGAGAGAACCGAGGAAATAAAGAAAGTAACCGAAGAAATAAACAGATTTATTAACAAAATGGCTGATATATACGAAGATATAGACATCACATTCGCCGAGGTACGCATTGAAAATCATTCTGACCAAGAAAAAGAGGAAAAGGAAACTACTCTGAAGATTTTGGTGAACGACTGCATAAATAACTCACATTCTAAAGATAGCAAGTATTTAGATGACCATAATGAACCAGAATATAACTCTACTGAAGATAATGATGAATATAAGTCTACTGACGTAAAAAAACATGAACATCAGCCTACTGACGGTAACGACGACAACAGTAATGAAAATGAGTCAGATTCTAATAAAACAATCGATAATGAGTCTACCACTTATGAAAATAACGTCCAAAACGATGGAGATGGTAAACATGAAAGCGAAGAATCACCTAAAAAGAGAGGGGAAACAGAAGATTCAACTCTCAAAGTCCCAGAACCAAATGAGGATTTACTAATAAATGAAAAGAGTGGTAGCACAAAAAAACTAGACGATACTGACACTAAAGAAATTGGAAACGTAAAAAGTAGAAACGTTGACTCACGACCGACAATTACCTACAACTTGAACGGTAAATTTGACAATTCTAATCTATACATCTCGACGCCAAAGGATTCCTCATCAGAAGTTGAGAATAACTACTTACAACTCTATTTTGAATTATGTCAGACAGTTTTAGGTAAGAGGAATAAAAGTATCAAGAACTTTGATTATGCCTCACGGCTACAAGGATTGTATGAAAATCCTCGAAGAGCTTTCTTTGACTACCATTCTCAAGATTATTACAATAATCCGAACGAAATAGATGATCTGTGGAATGTGATGATAAACAAGTTGAAAAAGGATGATAGGAATCCTAAAAACTGTGTTTACGCGCTTAAAAAAACATGTGAGCACAAACTTAACTGAACTGTTTGTTATTTTATATTTATAAGGTTAATTTGATTATTGAATACCTAGGTACATAAATAAAAAGAAAAAAGAAAAATGAAGCCTAACTCTAACTTTGACACTTTCTACCATTGATATTGAAATAAAGTTGATAAAAATTGTACTTTTACATTTCTTCGCAAATGTGTAAACAAAAAAAAATAACATTAAGCAATAATTTCTGCATAAATAACATTAAGAGAAGAAGGAGATGAAAATTTATTTTTATTTTTGTGATGATTTCTTAGATTTTTTATCTACTTAGTAAATACGTTCTAATAGTATCATGTATATTTTTCAGTAACTTTCTACTTGTTTTATTTTAACGAGGTAATAGCATAATATAATTAGATACCTACGGAAAAACAGCTTGGTTCGGGGAAAACCGACTTAAGTAGGTATGTTTAATCATTGATCGATTAAGTAGGTAGGTAAGTATTATTATAAAAGTATACACAGCTGTGATGCCTGCCTACGTAGGTAGGTACTTCGATGTGTTTCTCTGTTAGGCACAAAAACACCACCACCTACACGACACGACGTATGTACCTACCTACCTATGTCAAACGTCACATACGATGATGCGCGTAGAATCATAGAATTCGACTTGACGAATGACTTGACTTGGCTTCATAGAAAAAGAATACTCTTGGAGGTTATAGAGCTTGGCTTAAATTATTTCAAATATCTCACTTGGCAAAATAGTCTATCGAAATGGCGGACAGTGGTCATAAATAAAAGAAGAAGAAGGATAGTTTCATACGTAAAATTAGACAAGTCGGGTTTCGAGTTTTGACATTTCTACTTAATAGTTTTTATTGTGTTACTAAGAGTATTGTTTTTTAATTTTACCAATACCTACTTGGGGTCGTTAGGTACTTAAAAAGTGTGAGCCATTCATCGAGTTAGGATTCTAACTCGCTTGCTCATTTCATGCAACTTCTTATTTAAATAGATAATTTTAACTCGTACGTGTTTAATAAATAAAACTTTCACTCAAATATAACTTTTGTTTTCGCTGTAATAAAAGAAAATTTTAAATTCCCCATTTTGTACGTGGCAAAATAGGCGCAAACCCTATGCGCGGAAAATAAAAAAAAACCTCATCTCTTTAGTCTGTGGCCGATCGCAATGCGCGCGCATAGGAAAACTGATGAATTTTTCCCGCCATAGCGAAACATTTTTCACAACTCGTTTTCACTGTTGTAGGTAGTTATTTTATTGTTATTTTATTCCCAAGTGGGTTGAAAAACGTCGTATGATACACGTGTGTATTGATGATTACCGTTCTCGGCTCTCATAAGACCCTCGCCTACAGCTCGGGTCTCAATGGCGCCTCGACGGTAATCACCAATGTTACACACTAGTACCATAATGTACTATAAGATACTTTCCCTACATGTGACATAGCCGTGGGACGCCATGTATATAATTATACTAGCCGTCGCCCACGGCGTTGCTCGCGTTCTACCCTTTAGAGTGTGACGTTTCAAAAATCCTTTCTTAGTGCACCCCTACACTATTATAAGGATACTACCCTCCAAATTTCATACCTCTCGGACTTATAGTTTAGGCTGTGCGTTGATTCTAAGTCAGCTTCAAAAGAGTTTTATATATATTGATGATGATTATGATTAAACAGAACAAACACAAAACAGTTGCGCTACCTATCCAAAGGCACCGTTGCAAATGATCTATAAATGCAAATGTTAAGTAAATATATAAATAACAGTAGCACAGCAATAAATTAACTGCACAAAATAAGCCAATGAATCGTTAAATCATTCATGTACTTATTTATTAACCTAGAATAATAATCCTGTGTTTGTGCAGATGTTATTTTTTATTTCATTATTTTCTATTATTAATAGAGCATTATTTGATTAAACATGGTATAAAATCGGGTGGATTTGCTTCGATAAGCATAGTTTGCCTTTGGTAATACGGATCACTAGATCTAGGTGCCAAAATGCTTCTACCAATAAGTGTGGTGTTAGCGCTCAGTGTAAGTATTAAATAGTTATTTAATTATAAAAAAATATCTTATTTACTTACCTACCTAGGTAGGAAAAACTTCATTTTAAAAATACATATTTTATTTTCCTATAAAAAATAAACTACCTATAAAAGTAGGTACCTAGATATCCTATAAAAAATAACATCTTAAGTATTTATTATAAAAAAACCGATGTCCGAGAAACTAAGTGGGCATAGGTACCTTTTTGATCGACTGAGCGAAGCGAACGGGATCTTAGTGATAACTTGGACGAAAATGCTTTGTATGTTTGTTCGACGAGATCTTTTGAACCGCTTATCCGATCTTCACAGAATTTGGTAGGTATACGGATAGTACTCTTAAGTTTTACTGGTTTGTTAAATGAAGTAAATCGGTCAAGGGGTCGTGAAGTTATGAGGGTCCAAAGGGAGTAAAAAAGTCGCACAATAATATCGAGTGGGATGTCATATGATAGGGTTTTGTTTAGACATTCCAAAACCGTTTTTATTTTGATTCTAGGTCTAATAGTTTTTGAGTTGTTGTAAAAATTATAAAATTGGCAAACCCAGTATAACGTGAGCTACCATTTCTTGGAGTTTCAATGATTTTGTAGTTCAAGTAAGACTGGTACATAGCTAGACGGCGATTTCGAAGCGATTTGCAAAGTTTATTACAATCATTGGTCAATAAAAATTGTTTGGGTTTTATTAACCTCCGACTCAGAGATCACGAGATCTCAGTTCGGGGCGAACTACTAGTTACAAAGGGTGGACTTAATGCTGAAAGCATTGTCTGCCAGCCAACCCAAACTTGGTGGTGTAATGAGGAGCTTGTATTTTCAATTTATTTCCTATTTTGTTTATTTAGCTATGCTTGAAATACACGGTATTTTGTTATTACAGGTTCTGAGTGCTCAAGCTGCACCAAGTGGTAAGTCTCATCTTAGTTTCAGTATCATAGGTAGTTTCATACTATAATACATTATTATGAGTTATCTTCGGTCACACAAAATTATATTTTCACTTGTCGTGCCCAAAAACTTCATCATTATATCTCGGGTTTCTATTACTCCCTCACTTTTACTCTATCACTAAAGTTCGGGTATAAAAATATCTCGTTATAATGGGTCATTTTAGTCCCGTGTACCTACCTATAACAATCTACTAGTTGTTCAATACTTAGATCATATTAACAAATGGTTAGATTACAAGGTGATACAATGGGCGGCCTTTATCGCTGTAAGCGACTCTTTCAGGCTATGCGAGATAAATGCGTGTAGAAAGATATAACATGTACCTATACTTCTATCCATCCTAGAAGAGCACTGCTAGAGGAACGTATATCAATCATGGTTTTTTTTTCAGATAAAGGCTGTAGTCCAAAAGGAACTTATTCTCAATCTAAGTCCCAAGACCATTCCGAATCATCTGGAGAAAATACTGATGTATACAAAAATAAGGACTACAGTTCTGTAGTTAACAACAAATATGAAAACAAAAATGCAAACAGAGGGTCGAGTGCGAGCTACAGCAATATTAAAAAAGACGTACATATAAGCGAATCAAAAAATTTAAACTCCTTTGATTCTAAAAACCACCGTAGAAGCAAAAGCAGAGATAACTACGGAACATATAATAGCGATGATTACAACGAATACCAGGGCTTGGACCAAAGTGAGGACCGTTTCATCCGTATTCCTGGAGCCACGTGCAGCAGCCATGATAGCACTGGCATAAACCAATCGAAAGGTGTTAGTAAATACACCTACGATACTAAGAACGGTAACACTCACGGCCAGTCATCATATGACTCGAATGGAAGACAAGCCTACAGATCAGTCAACTGCAACAAAGATAACGGTGAATCTATATCTGCGTACAACCAGAAGCATCAGAACAGTCAAACTGGACAACACTCGTACACAACTAAAGAAAAGGGTGGTGGTATCTCATCCGGCTCTGGTAATAGTGCCTCTGAGAGCAGCGGAGAATCTTCCAGTTGGACCTTCACAAAACCTGATGGCGTCAGTGAGACCAACAATGATTATGCCCAGGCGGTCTCAAACACGAGCTCGGACAATACGAGTTCTTCAGGACCTACAGGAACAGACAACGGAAGCAATAGCAGTTCTGACGCAGATACTTTCGCTTCTAGCTCTCGCAAGAAACAGGACGGCGATACGACTTATGAACAGAGTAATAGCAGCGGCAGTAACACCCACAGCTCTACTTCAACCAATACCCACACAGAACGTAAGTTTTAATGTGCCATACTTGATTTTTGATAGCAACGCGTGTTCAGATCAAGATAGAACTACATTACAATGGCGATCGAGTTTCTTTTACACTTCAATCACAATAATCCGTTGCTGAACGCAGTGAAGCTGGGAACATATCTTGGTTTCGTTACATTATGGAAATTAGTGTTAACTTTCCGAGGCCTACAGATCTTGCTGTCACTGCTGGCTCAGTGATCAAAAGTATGTCTTGGCATTAAACAAGAGAGTTCGCCATCGTTTCCTGAGTATCTTGCGTTAGATCCTGCTAGTTCTCGGTTTGAAGCTCACGCAAGTCCAGCATCCACAAAATCCTTTCAGAGATACCGCTGGTGTCCCACAGACGACCCGTAGGGTTTCCGAGTTCCTTACGCTTTCTGTGCGTTGCGATCCTTAGATAACACTTTATTGTACACAAGAGCAATGTTTTAGAGATTAAAATATATAATACGATAAAGTAAAATGGGCGGTCTTATCGCTGAAAGCGATTTCTTCCAGGCAACCGTACTCATTTACTCAAGTGGTATACCACACTATGTTCTTTTCCCCCTTCAACGTTTTTGCCTAAACGGAGTATTTAGAGCAGCCTAAATAGATAGATAGATAGAAGATAGAAAACACTTTATTGTACACCACTTTTACAGAAGTTATAAAATAAACACAGAGTTCATTATTCTTGTGAAGTACAATGGGCGGCCTTATCGCTATGAGCGATCTCTTCCAGGCAACCTTTGGATGGACTGGATTTTATATGAACGAAAGTGACGGTGTAATAAAAGACTACATTTAATTAATTTCACCAACTATGTGCAAAAATTTAAATATATATAGGTAAACTACATAATAATATGTAAATAGTAATACATACATGAAAAATATTCCTACTAATATTACATAAATACATTATAATAACCATACCTATACTAGGTATAGGTACCTACTAATATAAATAGATTGTAAAGTGAAACAATTTTACAATGATGAATAGTGACTGTGCAAAAGCTTTTTGAAGATAGGGAGAGATTTGGCTTTCCTGATATCAACAGGAAGAGCAGTAAATAAGAAGTAAATACTTCTTTACCAGAGTTCACGACTTTTCTAGTTCATAAGATCTTTAATTACTATTTTTTTTTTGTCAAACAGCGGTGAAAGGCGCTACGTACAACATTATAACAGATCGTAAGTAAACATTTGAGTGCCCCAAAAATTTCACAGACGAATCAAATGGTTTTTTTATTGGCAAAAAACACACATTACGGTGGTCTTCTTTTTTCTGTTGATAACCTCTTCTATTTCAATGAAGGCCTGTTGACTGTTTGCAAATGCTTGTAGAATCGCAACAAGCAAGACTTTTTACAAACCATGGCATCCTGGCCTCAAGTGCCTAAGCAGTACACATCTTGTACAATTTATTATAAAAATTGTTCCAATATTCATGTAAGTAATGTTTTTTCGTCCTCAGCAAGTGAACACCATGATCTCCAAATTAGGGCCTATCCCACTGCCACTGGGATGCACCTGGATTTCATACGTAAGTAGGATCTGTTCAATAAGTTTTTCAATTTTCTAAGGACAACTTTTGTGATGCTCTGTCATTGTTTATAGGACTTCCAACGGATGAAATATCAGATGAAGGTGCGGATGCAACATCTAGTTCCTCCTCGGCGTCCTCAGCTTCCGGACCACAAGGCTCAGCCGCATCCAGCGGTGCCGCCTCGGGGGTCGCAACTTCTAACGGTGGAAAAACAACAGCGTCATCTGGCTCCACCTCAGGGTCTGCAGTATCTACAGGCAAAGGCTCGAGCTCATCAACTGGCTCCTCAACTGGAACCGCTAGTTCTACAGGCACATCAAGGTCAACCAAAACGACCTCAAACTCTTCAGCTAATGATGATAAAAGCTCAGCTACGTCGCAAAGTACATCCACTTCAACATCATCAGGAGGCAGTGGAGGTCGAAAACCCAAACCGAAATCAAAAAGACACCCAGCGGTCGCACCAAACGACGGTAAGACTTCATTATTAAAACATAAATCGTTTTAGCAAATAAGTAGTTCTACTTACAATGTTCATCAGAACCTCTATCACGAACAAATCTGACAGTCGCCGCATTAACGTATTCGAGTTATATTGCGCGTCAACGCCAGCTCGACTGCCAACCGTTGTAGTGTCACCGCGCAGTGTATCTCGGATACGCTGGCGTTACGATACGTTTGCGATTGTCACATTTATTCGTGATCAAGGCACAGTTAATACTATGACACTGATCTACTATGTTTGGCTAGTTACCTTGCTATTATTATACTTTCAAAATTTTCTGTGTTTTCAAATGTTCTCTAATCTCCTTACGTTTCAGACATATCTGTTGCAACTACATCAACATCATCACATTCGTCATCAAACTATGAGTCATCAAGTTCCAGTGCAACAAGATCTAGCAGTACCATCGTTAAGCAGCCAATATACGAAACCGGTCCATCTTACCCAGATCTAAATGATGTCGAACCAGTAGATGATTCACCAAAAGGTCCAATAGCACCATCCGCTCCAACGAAAGGTCCAAAGATAGCAAGAACTATAGCCCCAACTAAGAAACCAGGCAGTCCGTCTGGAGCAACAGCGTCAGGCTCATCAGATGCCACAGCATCGGGAAGCAATGGTGCCGCTACGTCCACTGTTGCTTCAAGCAGTTCAGCAACAAGCGACAAAGACTCAGCCGCGGCAAGTTCAACGGGATCTGCAGCAGCTCAAGGCGATAAATCAGCTGCAGCTACTAGCACCAGCGCAAGCGCTAGCAGTAGTGGACCTAAATCCACCAACCCTGTTGTAACTCCAGGTAACAATTGATTTGGAATATATTTCAAATAATCCTATATCATAGTTTAGTTTAAGTATTAGAATATTCTTTGGTTTGCAAAAAAGAATGTAACCTTTAAATAATTCAACAGAACCTAGGCCGGGCTACTGGACCTACACGGGCCCAGATGGCAGGGTTATTATAATACAAGGAGGACCACCAGGTAAGAGTTGACTTTCAAATCGTAACTCAATATTATATAGTACTAGCTTCTTCTTCTTCTCTTCATTAATGGCCTCTGTCCGTCATTTCAACAGACAATTTTGCCAATGTCAAGTGATATAATTGTAATAATATAAGTCAAGTCAAGTCATTTGTCAAGTCGGCTGTCGTTTGTTTTGAAAAGAAAATGGTAGATTTTCTCTTCAAAACGTAACACGAATTTTCACATTCAGAAAAACCACTTTACACACATTTATTCCAATGGCTCACACTTTATGTTACGACCTAAGTATTATTGGTTAAAATTCCACCAAAATTAAACAACAACACTCACAATAACACAAGAAAAACTATTAAAATAAAAGTGCTATGTGTCGTTTCAAAAAATGTCAAAACTCGTGTCATAGTACTAACTTCAACTTCAACTTCTTGGTTTGTGGCTTTTGTGGGTCATAGTACTAGCTGACCCGACAGATGATGTCCTGTCTTAACTATTTGCAGCATGCATTCTGTCAATGTTATGTCAAACGTCATAAGGTTACACTGAAAAAGTTTATATTGTCAAGCGCTTAGGTTATATTAGAAAAAAAATATGGTAGCTACGTAGGTATTCTTAAATTTTCTAATTTTCCGCACATTTTCCAAATTTTTTCTTTCATAAGAACCTTCTCCTGACAATAGCAAACACAACAAAAAAGAATTAGCGAAATCGGTCCAGCCGTTCACGCGTGATGCCGTGACTAAGGGAAATACGGGTTCATTTTTATATATGGAGAATTTTTACTATTAAACTTTCTATTACATACGTGAAACTCCTAACAAAAACAATCTCTTTTATGTCATTTTAGTTGGTTATCCGATTGGCCCTAAAGACTACAGCACTGGCTCTTCTGCAACATCTGGTACCACAAGTACAGCAAAAACAGGCGATGGTTCCTACGCGATAGCATCTGGTTCTTCGGGGGCCGCAGCGAGCAGTGGATATCAGCCAACTACTGTAGCTCCAACTGTCAGCTCCACTAAAGGAACAATAGTAACGGCCACCGATAGCCCTCCAGAAAGCACACCAACAGTGCCAACCAATAGACCTACAGGATGCACAACAAAAGCTCCAACCACAAACCCAACTGTACCTACAACGGGCAGGCCAACTGAAGGTCAATCGTCTGCCGCGGCAGTGTCCAGTGGTGCCTCGGCTTCCGCCTCAAACGGTAGCAATGGTACTGCCGCGGCAGCATCTGGTTCTTCGGGCACCGCCTCAAGCAACGGAAAAGATTCCAAGTCGGCAGCATCTGGTTCTTCGGGAGCCGTAGCGACGAGTGACAATAACTCTTCTTCAGCAAGTAGTATAGGCTTAGCCAATGCAAATGCTGGAACAAACACCAATAGCCCTACAGAAGGCACACCAGCAGCGCCAACCGATAGCCCTACAGAAGGCACACCAGCAGCGCCAACCGATAGCCCTACAGAAGGCACACCAGCAGCGCCAACCGATAGCCCTACAGAAGGCACACCAGCAGCACCAACCGATAGCCCTACAGAAGGCACACCAACAGTGCCAACCAATAGCCCTGCAGGATGCACTACAAAAGCTCCAGCCACAAACCCAACTGTACCTACAACGGGCACGCCAACTGAAGGTCAATCGTCTACCGCGGTAGCGTCCAGTGGTGCCTCGGCTTCCGCCTCAAGCGGTAGCAATGGTACTGCCGCGGCAGCATCTGGTTCTTCGGGGGCTGCAGCGAGTAGTGGACCTCAGCCATCTCCTGACGCTCCAAATGTCAGCCCCACTAAAGGAACAACAGTAACGCCAACCAATAGCCCTACAGAAGGCACACCAGCAGCACCAACCGATAGCCCTGCAGGATGCACTACAAAAGCTCCAGCCACAAACCCAACTGTACCTACAACGGGCACGCCAACTGAAGGTCAATCGTCTACCGCGGTAGCGTCCAGTGGTGCCTCGGCTTCCGCCTCAAGCGGTAGCAATGGTACTGCCGCGGCAGCATCTGGTTCTTCGGGGGCTGCAGCTAGTAGTGGACCTCAGCCATCTCCTGACGCTCCAAATGTCAGCCCCACTAAAGGAACAACAGTAACGCCAACCAATAGCCCTACAGAAGGCACACCAGCAACACCAACCGATAGCCCTACAGAAGGCACACCAGCAACACCAACCGATAGCCCTACAGAAGGCACACCAACAGTGCCAACCAATAGCCCTGCAGGATGCACTACAAAAGCTCCAGCCACAAACCCAACTGTACCTACAACGGGCACGCCAACTGAAGGTCAATCGTCTACCGCGGTAGCGTCCAGTGGTGCCTCGGCTTCCGCCTCAAGCGGTAGCAATGGTACTGCCGCGGCAGCATCTGGTTCTTCGGGGGCTGCAGCAAGTAGTGGACCTCAGCCATCTCCTGACGCTCCAAATGTCAGCCCCACTAAAGGAACAACAGTAACGCCAACCAATAGCCCTACAGAAGGCACACCAGCAGCACCAACCGATAGCCCTACAGAAGGCACACCAGCAGCACCAACCGATAGCCCTGCAGGATACACTACAAAAGCTCCAGCCACAAACCCAACTGTACCTACAACGGGCACGCCAACTGAAGGTCAATCGTCTACCGCGGTAGCGTCCAGTGGTGCCTCGGCTTCTGCCTCAAGCGGTAGCAATGGTACTGCCGCGGCAGCATCTGGTTCTTCGGGGGCTGCAGCGAGTAGTGGACCTCAGCCATCTCCTGACGCTCCAAATGTCAGCCCCACTAAAGGAACAACAGTAACGCCAACCAATAGTCCCACTAGAGGCCCATATGTAGCTCCAACTGTGAAACCAACTGACACTCCAATAGATTCAGAAACTGGAGGATCAGGGCCTGACACAATTAATTATCCTGCACCCGTTGGATATCCTACACCATGGTTCCCATGGCGTTGCAAAATACCACCAAGCAGCTGGATTTCGACATCATCAGGGCCTTACGGCTACAGACGTAGACCCGTGTATCCTGGGACAACAGATTCACCCACGGATAGTCCACATGGCTCAGAAGATGGTGTTGGACCGTTTGGTGACCCACGGCCTTTCTACCCTTATACAGAGCCTTACGGGATCAGACGCAGGTACCCTGGCGGACCAAGATATCCTTCTTGGACTAGACCCTGTGGTTGGTCAACCTCGCCTGGAGGACAGATTTGCCTGTGCTTCCCACGACGTGAAGACATTCCAGATTTTATCAGAGAGTACTTCGAATAGGGCTCGGAAGCCAGTAATGCATATTATATTAGTACCTACCTACTTAGTTGTAATTTCTACTTACTACTTACTTGAAGCATGTGACTCTGAACGGTGGATTTTTTGTTAATTTTAGTGCAGCAATTTAAAATGTCTTTACAGGCACCAAAAAAAACTATACTTCAATAAATTAAAATGATTATATACTGATTATTTTTACTCACACACTCTTTTACCGTTTTGAACTTCTTCATCTTCTTCTATTTATGGCCTCTGTCCGTCATTTTGACAGACAGTTTTTCCAGTGTCAAGTGAGAACAAAAGAAGAAGAAGAAGATATTTGAAATAATATAAGTCAAGTCAAGTCATTCGTCAAGTCGGCTGTCGTTTCTTTTGAAGAGAAAATTGTAGATTAATTTTCCCTTCAAAACTCGAAAAAGAAATCTACCATTTAGGAAAACCACTTTATTAAATACATTTAATTTTATTCCAATTTCCAATGGCTCGCACTTTATGTTACGACCAAAGAATAATATGTAATACGTAGTTCCTACGTATTACAGTATATTCAGAGTATATTCAGTGTGAAAAGGAGTTTTCAACAATTTTAGTAATAAAACCTTTTGGTTTTTTTTTCAACGGCGTAAAATAAAGTGCACAAGCATTTGTAGGTAGGTAGGTATCAGATGTTCAAAAAAAACGGAATATAAAATATGGCGTTGGGACATTTCAAACCCCGATTTGCATAGGTACCTAGATTTAGTTAATTTTTAGATTATTTGTTATTTATAACTTGTGTTGGTTTTACCTTATTCTATTAAGCAGTAGCAGTCACGAAAACCCAAAATAACCTAATTATTTTGACGTAAACATCTGTAAATACGAAATACATTGGAAAAGACGCATTTTTCGAAGTAAAATGTCTAATTACCAATTCTTTCCGCTGCTTTATATTGTAACATTTTTGAAAACTGCATTGTATGTGTATTCTATCATTGCAAGTTTAAAAATTCGCCCCAGACCTTTAGTAATGATTTCTTTATCAGCATACGGAGGCGTAGGTACCTATACCTACCTACTTTGAAAAGGCTCGGATCATTGCCTATAGAGTAGGTAAATCTATCATCATCAATCATCAATATAATTATAATTATTAATTATTATCAATATATATAAAACTCTTTTGAAGCTGACAGAGAATCAACGCACAGCCTAAACTATTAAGTCCTAGAGGTATGAAATTTGGAAAGTAGGTTCCTTATACAGTGTAGGGGCGCACTAAGAAAGGAATTTTGAAAAGTCACACTCTAACGCGAGCAACGCCGCGGGAGACGGCTAGTCAATATATATAAAACTCTTTTGAAGCTGACAGAGAATCAACGCACAGCCTAAACTATAAGTCCTAGAGGTATGAAATTTGGAGGGTAGTATCCTTAGATAGTGTAGGGGTGCACTAAGAAAGGAATTTTGACACGTCACACTAATGGGTAGAACGCGAGCAACGCCGCGGGCGACGGCTAGTACTATTATAAAAATGTAAAAAAGCCAAAAACTAAAATTAAAGATATGGATAAACTAAATATTATGCAGTTCTACTAAAAAAAACATTCTGATTTCCAAAATCGAGTTTGTCTGTTTGTTTGTTCGCCTAAACTACTGGACCAATTTCAATGAAACTTATACCATTCAGAAGCCCTTTTTTCGGATTGAAACATAGGCTATATTTTATTGAAATGAAAGACGTGGAATCTTAGATACAGCTTGACCTCTCTAAACCA
Organism: Eulithis prunata; assembly: GCA_918843925.1. Lineage (NCBI taxonomy): Eukaryota > Metazoa > Arthropoda > Insecta > Lepidoptera > Geometridae > Eulithis > Eulithis prunata. The sequence continues at coordinate 1,638,911 of OU974028.1, forward strand.
ACAGCCGCCTTTAGCACGAGGTTTATCGTATGCTGGTTGACAGATATATTGGTGGAAAGTTTCGCACGCGTACGAAGTCACGGGTATCAGCTAGTACCTATATATAAGCAATCGGTAGGTATTTGCGGACATTTGTTACAATTAAGATGTTGTTTCATTCGGCTCAGAATCATCAATCTTGGAATTTCATTACCTTGCCGAATAGGTGAGTAGGTAGTACCTTGGAAAAAAAAAATTGTATGTTTGTTAATGTACCTACTACCTAGGTAGGTACCTAACCACATAGATAGATCGATAGATAGATAGATCGTTTATTTGACATACACACAGAGAATACAGAACGGACATAGAAAATATAGGAAACATATAGATACGTACAAGAAACATAGGTACATACCTATTGAGATAAGACGATGTTTCCAGCAGGTGACCTCGGCTCAACACTAGCTTCCGCCCGCGACTTCGTTCGCGTCCCGTTGGATCCCGTTGATTTTCCAGGATAAAAAGTAGCCTGTGTGGTAATCCAGGTCACGGACGAATAACTGGAAAAAAACAGAGCAAAATAGGTACGCAATGTTGTGTACGTGGATGACGATCCACGTACACGACATTGCGTATTTTGCTTTTCTGTGGTGTTTACGATCAATAGAACAGTCTCAATGAACTGCCATCATCCTCATCATCATCTGAAGATGAAGTCATAAGGTAGTCAAATAGAAGTCGGTGTTTCTAGTTTTTACACTTAGGTACAAATTTATGAAATACTAGCCGGCGGCTTTGCTCGCGTGGTAGGTAGCAGCATAATTATGCATTATTTGGTTAAAATCTTTGATCCTAATTTTAGACCCTTTAGGGTGTGAGTTTTCAAAATTCCTTTCTTAGTGCACCCCTACACTATATAAGGATAATACCCTCCAAATTTCATACCTCTAGGACTTATAGGTTAGGCTGTGCGTTGGTTGTCAGTCAGCTTCAAAAGAGATGAGAAGAAGAGAAGAAGATGGCCCCGCAACCGGGACGCATTCTACTCAAACCATCATGGATTGCGATTTGCGATAGATCCTATTCGTGGGACCTGTCACGTCACGTCACAGCACAGCCTCGGCGCAATATACCCATCGACGCTATCTCGATTTATTTCAATTTGCAGCTAATACTGTAGGGCGGGAGAACAGGGCTGGATTGGACGCATGACCCGAGGGCTGGTGATTATCTAGGCCAGCGTATCAGCGTTGCTATTCAGCGCGGCAATGCAGCCAGTGTCTATGGCACGCTTCCGATTGCTACTGATTTGGACCAGTTGAGCTATCTATAAATCGTTTGCAAAGGTTTGGAGATAGCTCAACTGTTTGATGAGTATTTTGTAGGTAAATATTGTAAATAAATACTGTATTATTAGAGAAATAAATTATTTGACACAAAATAAAACAGATAGGTACTAGTACCTATCTTATACTCTAGTGCGTTTTTTGCAAAAGCTTCTTGTTTTCATATATCTGTGGCCACATTGCTTGACATAATGCTGGGCAGCGAAAGCAGTTCAGAGCTTACGGTACGGGGAGCATGAAAACAGTTCAGGAAACATGCCAGGCTTAAACCTGGCAGGTTTTTATGAGGTAACGATTGCCCCCCTGAATGCACCCTCGTTCTTTATTTACATAGACCCCTCAGGTTTGGCTATAAAAAGGAACATTTGTCTACCGAAGCCATCAGTACAAAGTTGTCTTTCCAAGTGATTTATATCTAGTTATTTTACTTATACCTATACTTCCTAAAAAATGTTTCAAATGTCTGAGAGTTTGTTTTATATGGTGTTACTTTTGTCTGTCAGTTTAGTTTATACTACAGGCAGTGATATGAAGGTACGTAAAATAGGTATATATCTAGGTAATACCTAAACCTACCTACCTAGGTAATAAAATAAGTTCAAAAACTATTTAAAACCCGTCGCTCTAAAAAGTATGAAATATTCTCATCTGAAATTGTTATTTGGGTCTAGAAGTACCTAAGTCTCTAACTTGCTTAGTTTTTGAAAAAAAAAGTAAAAAAAAAAACACAGATAATAGTTACAGTACAGTTTCGGTTCGGACCAATTCGAACCGGAAGTCCGCTACGATATAGGTGTTCGGTGACCGGAAGCCTCGGTGGGTGAGTCCATTCGCACTTGACCGGACTTTTTTGATGGATTCGGCCTGCCCATCCTTCCAGCCTAGTCGAACAGGATAAGTATAGGTGTTCGGTGAGTCGAACTTAGGTATACAATTAGTAATGATGGTTTCAGGAAGACGATAGAAGAGCACACAGCGATCGAGGTGGTCTGTGGTTTGGGCCTCGACTCGGCAAAAGGTCCTACCAGATGGACGAGGAAAACAGCAGGTAACCCAGTAGTTACACAGAAGTACTCACCTATCAGCACAATTTTGTATAGAAAATTCTAGTCTTACAGGCACGTTATGGCACGCAACATTCAATTCAGATTTTTCGTGAACAATTTCCTTTAGAAATTGTGAAATTTTATTTGACGCTGGTCAGCGTCAGCGTCAGTAACGTTCTAGCATTCATTGATCGTGTTGTGGATGCAGAGGAACAAGATCCAAGGTTTTGGACCCTGGCTTCGTTTGTGGCAGTTTAATCTGTTCAATGCAGTAAATGCTCTACCATTTATTTTTCGACAGTAAACTATTCTCTAAAGAATGTCAACGGACTGCAGTCTAAATGCTAAGCTAGCTTTTCATACGTAGGTAGACTGCAAATTAATGCAAACTAAACTAACCTGTGGTTAAAAAACTGCGAAGCATTCCACTTATGCGCACCAATCTACATTATCCTTGGTACCTACGCAAAAGTGGAATAGCTTACCTATAGGTGCGGAAGTTCTTAGAGCGCAAAAGTGGAACCCTTCAAAACTGCGGCAGCCATGCGAGCTAAGCTGAACAAGGTTAGCTGAGCTTTCACTCTGCAGCACCCCCCGCTTTACAACATCATCATCTTCCTACCCTTGTCCCACGCTAAGTGAGGTCGGTACAACATGTCTTCGTCTTCCACTCTCCTCTATCACAACAGTCTATCTATCGCTTTACAACAGTGGATTCCCTTTTAAAACTAGAACCGTTTTGAATATATTTTCAGAGATGTCTACTTGAGATTGGTAGAAGCAGCAGATGCCCTCAGGTACTATTACGAACAGCTGCCAGAGTCGCTAGTGGAGAGACGGAACGAGCCCGACACACGAGGTTATTACTTAGCATGATCTAACTACAATTCAATTCAAATTCGATAGTTCGGGATACTATGGATTCAAATACTGCTTACTAATTATGTAGCATTTCTATGTGAAAGGGTCTAGGGCAAATTGGATGGAGCCCAGGTCCCACATTTTTTTTTAAACTTGCAATGGTGGGACTTAGTTTGTTTAAACACTTACAATGCAGTTTTTCAAAATGTAACAACGTCATTATAAAGCAGCGGGAATCATTAATTTTAGACATTTTGTTTAGAAAAATGTCTTTTCGATGTTGTATAACGTATTTATAGGTGTTTACGTCAAAATAATTACTTTATTTGGTGTTTTCGTGACTGCTACTGCATAATAGATTATGATAAAACCAACAGAAGTTATAAATAACAAAATTAATCTAAAAATTAAGTAAATGTATGCAAATCGGGACCTGAAATGCCCCAACGCCTTTTGTAGCATTTCTATGTCAAATAAATACCTAGGTACCTATTTGTTTATAGTGACGAAGAAAGTGATCTTCACGCCGAAGCTCGGCCGCAGCTTGGATGACGAGAGGCAGTTTGTTGACTTCACGCCGCGACTCGGACGCCGCGCTGAAGACGCCGGCACACCACCCGACCAGGAGATGTAAGTACCTACCTTACCTATACTTAGGTACAAAGAACACAACGAGTTGCTTTGATACAAAACAAGTAGCTGCATTATATAGTGAAGTATATACTTAAATATACCACCTAGGTAATGCATATTATGTACACCTCAACAAATTGCTGTGCCCTAACAGGGTTTATGTTTGCTACACTACCTTTTGTACAACATCCACAAAACAACATAAGTGCAATAAACGATTTGAATTTGAATTTGTGAAGAGATAAATATCCCACTAGGTAATTCCAGTAGGTAGGTAGGTACTTATATTACACCGTACCTACCTACTTATTATAAATATAATATATACATATATATACAGGGTGTTACCAGACCACTTCCGAAAACTTGGAGGTTCCAATCAGACCATGATACTGAAAACATTAAGCGAAAAAAATCGCGAAAAAAAAAATTGACTTGACTATCTCTTTTTTTTTTTTTTTTTAGTTACATACACACAGTACAACATAATAAGACATATCTACCTAATTATCTCATTTAAAAAAGCAAAAAAACAATGTTCAGTTTTGACAGCTGTCATTATCAGGTTGACGCACTCGCGCGTCATTCTGTCTGTCACCCAATATAGGTCACGCAGGTCACTGACCTCCTATAGGTCGAATAAGGGTTCATTCACCTAAGTCAAAAACTGTAACGGTTATTATTTCGTATTTATCATTAACGTTTAGAACTTGACCCGAGCGTCATTGCATTTTTCGTCGTGTCGTTTTATAACAATTTATTGTCGTGTCGAATAGACTAAACCACAAAACTAGCGTCTTATTTAATGTACTGTGTATCCAGTTAGTGTATAGTGAGTGGCCTTACGTAGGAGCTCTATCCAGTGTTTTGAAGCGTGGCGGTTGCGGAATCCTGACGATTTCTAAGGCGAAAACTAGCTAGCCAGTACCTGGAAGATCTGACGGACCCGCCTACCGAAACGTATGGTTGGAGCTGCACCATCGCCCCCCCGGATATCGAGGTACGTGGGACATTTCCTTGCACCCTGTATACACAGCCTTATTGGTTTTATGATCTAGTTTGTGGTTTGTCGTGTCGTTAAAAATACAGTCCACTGAAATCGTACAAACAAATAAAATAAATAAAGCAGCAATGTACACGCAGCACGCAGATTACGTCTACTACAGCATGAACAGCTGAGAGTTCATCGCGGGTCATTCAAGTACGCGACGTGCGAGCGACCTACGTTAGTACCTACCTACGTTAGTAGGCACTTACGACACAGAATAAATAATAGTACTACGCCTCGACCTTACCTACGTGAATGCGTACATTGCGGGCTGGCGAAATAAATACAAATCTTTAAACATTGTTTTCTCCGGCTATAATTATTTTTCAGGATAACTGATTTTTTTTTGGTTGGGTTTTGGTGTGCTGTAGCTCCCCCTTTCGTTTTCGGAAGTGGTCTGGTAACACCCTGTATAATAGTTTAGATGTTTGTGTTTCAATCACGCTGCAACTACTGATCTGATTTGGATGAAACTTAGAATATATATAATTCGTGACCTGGATTAACACATAGGCTGGTAGTTATCCCGGAAAACCAACAGGATCAAACGGGTCGCGGACGAAGTGGCCGGCGGAAGCTAGTGTTGAATAAATTTATAAATAAACTAGCCGTCGCCGCCGTTGCTCGCGGTCTACCCTTTAGAGTGTGACGTTTCAAAATTCCTTTCTTAGTACACCCCTACACTATATAAGGATACTACCCTCCAAATTTCATACCTCTAGGACTTATAGTTTAGGCTGTGCGTTCATTCTAAGTCAGCTTCAAAAGAGTTTTATATATTTAGAAGAAGAAGAAGAAGATATTCATGGACATTTCACACAACGCCCTCTAATCCCAAACTAAGCAATGCTTGTAATAAAGATTACTAGATTGCTGATAGAATACTTGAGTTGTTATTGAAACAGGTGCGTATGCTGATAAAGAAACCATTACTTAAGTCAATAAGCGAGCTCGTATGAGCTACTGACCAACTCTGATGACGGAGTTTTTAGGCCGCCTTAAGGCCTCCGTCATGGCTTAACGACTGCTAAAGCCGGGACCGACAGTTTTAACGTGCCCTCCGAAGCACGGACACTCAAGTCAATTATACATATGATCTGTGCTCAAGCATAGATTTGAGTAAAGATTTTCATATAATTCTCGAGAAATTCTCTCTCTTAATTATGTAATTTCTTAATTTCTCGATTATTTTTATTTAATATATTTACTGCTTGAGCAGTAAATCAGCATACGGATCTTAGAGCTCAGTATCTACAGTTTATTCTTCTTCCTACTCGTAGTTACCGTGGAGATGATCGCACCGGCAGCAGAACTCGATACTTCTCACCACGACTCGGAAGAACCACGAGCTTCTCACCACGACTTGGCAGGCAGCTTGCTTATGGTAAGAAATAATAATAAGCCTTGACCAACACCTCAAGAGGCTCTCGCTAGATGGTTGCTCGCCTGATGCAGAAGGCGGTGGTTCTCGACACGGCGCGCATTGTCCGGAGGTTCCGCCATCTGTAGACCTGACCACCAGGAGTTTTTTTTTTTTTTTTTTTTTTTAATTTTTTTTTTATTAGTTTGAGCCTTGCCCCGTTGCTGGCGGCAGAGATTTAAAGTTTTTTTTATAATAAGTAATGTTTATTTTTATATATTATGTTGTACCTAGGTAAACAAACTTTTAAATAGATATAAATAAATAAATAATAAATATTCACGGACACTTAATACAACGCCTTTCTAGTCCCAAACTAAACAAAGCTTGTACGATGGAAACTAGATGGCTGATAGAATACATACATAGGTACATACATTTTTTTTTGTAAATACATACTCGTAATACATAGAAACACCCAGACACAGAACAAATATCTATGTTTACAACACACAAATGTTTGTTCTCGGTGGGGATCGAACCCACGACCCCCAGCACGGAAGGCCGACTGAGCCATGACGCCTGTCAATATGTCAATATGAAATAAATATGTGCATAATAATAAATATTATTTAGCAAAGCTTGTACTATGCGTACCTAGGTACCTACCTACCTAATAGATAGCTAATTAATAAGAGTATTTAGGTATTTGCCCGTATACTTACATATTTATATCGTAAATTTATACTTATACCGATTTTTTTCGGGTTTAGGATAGGTAATTGATTCTTCTCAAAAAAGATTTATTATTTTCAGATAGCTATCCTGAAAACATTCGAGTTGTAAGAAGTACAAATGATACCAAAACTTCAGAACGCTAAACGGACCTACACTAAAACGAAACTTATACAGGGTGTTACCAGACCACTTCCGAAAACGAAAGGGGGAGCTACAGCACACCAAAACCCAACCAAAAAAAAATCAGTTATCCTGAAAAATAATTATAGCCGGAGAAAACAATGTTTAAAGATTTGTATTTATTTCGCCAGCCCGCAATGTACGCATTCACGTAGGTAAGGTCGAGGCGTAGTACTATTATTTATTCTGTGTCGTAAGTGCCTACTAACGTAGGTAGGTACTAACGTAGGTCGCTCGCACGTCGCGTACTTGAATGACCCGCGATGAACTCTCAGCTGTTCATGCTGTAGTAGACGTAATCTGCGTGCTGCGTGTACATTGCTGCTTTATTTATTTTATTTGTTTTTTTGCTTTTTTAAATGAGATAATTAGGTAGATATGTCTTATTATGTTGTACTGTGTGTATGTAACTAGAAAAAAATTTAAAAAGAGATAGTCAAGTCAATTTTTTTTTTCGCGATTTTTTTCGCTTAATGTTTTCAGTATCATGGTCTGATTGGAACCTCCAAGTTTTCGGAAGTGGTCTGGTAACACCCTGTATATCTACTATGTACTAGGATATAACTTATTTTGGACGGAATAACTTTTGTAAATGTGATAAATAAATAAAGAAAATAATCGTTCATTTGTTTTGACTACATTTTATTAAATAATATACGAAAAAGCTTATACAGAACAAAATTTTTACTGTTAAGTACAATGGGCGGTCTTATCGCTAGGGAAGATTTCTTCCAGACAACCTTTAGATGGAGAAAAGTGTATAAACAGGAAGGGTAACTTAGGTAAGTAGTATATACCTAAACATAAAATAAAACCGGTATCTCATATTATTTATGCACAAGTACAGACAATATTCCATAAACATTATACAAAGCTAATTAATTCAAAATAAAATCATGGCACAAAACACATCAAAATTACGAATAATTTATAAAATAAAAAATAATATTCATAAATTTAATAATAAAAGTTTACAATAATAATAATATTAAGCCTTTACATCCATTGAAGATGATTTAAACAGCGTCAGGACCTATACCTACACTTAACTTAAAAATTTACAAAAAAATATCATACCATTTCTCACAATTTTTAAGCTCTTTGGTTCAAATTAGTCAGACTAAATTATTAGGTAGGTACATAGATTGAATGAAAACAATTCTAAAATTGTACCTACTATAACGCGAAACGCAGCGTTAAAGTACATCCTTATATAATACATAGTAACACCCAGACATAGAACAAACATCTATGTTTGCCACTCAAATATTAAAATTTGTTCTAAGTGAGGAGCGAACCCACGACCCGCAGCACGGAAGTCAGAGCTACTACCGACTGAGCTTACCGCGTTCACACTATGCCCATGCCGCTGCCGGCATTATTGCCGCGGACTTATTGCCACAGCAACATCGCCTTTATTCTATTTTATAGTAGTAGTAGAACTCTTTGTGAGAGCTCGTCCGGGGAAGTACTACCACCGTACCTATTTCTGCCGCCAAGCAGCGATACTCGCATTGCTGTGTTCCGGTTTGAAGGGTAAGGGCGCCGGTGTAATTACAGGCACATGAGACTTCAAGATCTTTACGTCTCAGAGTGATGGACGCAGTGCATTGCCTTACAGGGCACGTCCTCATTGGACTAGCTCTGTGAGGTAATGCATTGTTATAGGCAGAAGTTACCACTTAACGTCAGGTGAGCTATCAGCTTGTTCCATTACTTTTATCATAAAAAAGAAAAATAAACTCATTAGGGAGCAGGCATGAACTTGGACCGGGAGCCGGGACAGAGGCATGATCGTGTTCACACTATGCTCGTGCCCACTTCCCTGCCGACTGCGGCATAGTGTGAGCGCAACATTAAAACTTGTGACGTCACTATGACGTCTGAAGGTAATGTTACATCTGTTCAACAACAGGCAATTTTGTAGAAAGCAACATGTTGAATGCCCGTTGTGGAATGAGTCTTGCAACAGAGCGTCGACCGTTACACAAAATAAGGCTTGTTGAAAGATGTTGCTTGTGAACCCACAGCTCAAGGGTGCATTTCCGCTTATTCAAAAATTTGTTGAAGCAACGGATTGTCGTACGCAACAGCTTTCAACATGTTGCTTTCCACAAAATTGCCTGTTGTTGAAGAGATGTAAATCCACCTTAATATGTAGACTCAACCAAAAATGGTTCTCAACACATGTTTAGGCACTTTTTTTGGGCTTTCAGTATCACATTTCTTTTCAGAACTCCTCTTGAGCTTACTGGGGCTTACAGAAGTCTTTTTAAGCTCTTTTTTGTACGCGTCCGGAAAACCCACCACCTTTTTAGGAGCTAGATACTCAACAAAATAAACTAACTCGCTTCGACTGCAATGCGTCGCGAAACATATGGATAACCTATTAACAGAATCTGAGACCAAAGCTAAATCTTCCGGCTTGAAGTTTCTCCATTTCATAGCAGAGAAGTCTATATATAAATAAGTGTGTTGTTTGTCGGTATAGCAGAAGCAGTGGCGTCTGGATTTTGAGCAGAGGTGGATTTTTGTATCGCTTCTTGCATTCGTAACTCCTGGTAGTTTGTCGAGAAACATACTGGAATCAAATTGAAAAGAGCAAGCTCGTTAGTGATCAACTCTGTTGACGGAGTTTTTAGGCCGCCTTAAGGCCTCCGTCATGGCTTAGCGACTGCTAGAGCCGGGACAGAGAGTTTAACGTGCCCTCCGAAGCACGGAAGCGCTCAGATGTAAATGCCACTAACGGTCACCCATCAAATTGAACATTGTTAAGATTTATACTTTGGCAACTAAGAGTTAATCAACTATGTAATTTATTTAGTAAAATCACAAGGATTTTTTTGTTGCTTGGAGGAAAGCACCGGTGGTCTAGTGGTAGCAACACTAAGCTAAGGTGTTCAAACTGGGTTCAAATCCATTCGAAAAACTGATGTGCGCATTTCTATTCCATTGTATGTATGTATGTTTGTTAATCTTTCACACAAAAACTACTGAACCGATTTGGATGAAACTTGCAATATAGTTCGTAACCTGGATTAACACATAGGCCTTTCATCCCGCAAAATCAACAGGATCCCACGGGACGCGAACGAAGTCGCAAACAGAAGCTAGTACGCAAATAAAAGTAGGTACCTATATGTAATGTAGCTGGCACTGGATGAGAAGAGCCGAAGACCGGGCTCAGTGGCGCGTCTTGGGAGAGACCTACGTCTAGCAGTGGACCGATATAGGTTGATGATGATGATGATGATGATGATGATGATGATGATGATGATGGTGATGATGATGATAATGATGATGACGTACCTGTATAGCGCCCAGTTGCTATCAACATACACTTTCACCCCCATACGCTTATATAATTCATTAAACACATATTCATATCCGTATCTCGCTGACGGAACCAATGATACTTGATTCTTCTCCTGTTTCACCCATTTCTCTATCTCTCTGACCAGAAGATCCACAGTTTCTGATCTCTTAGGAAATGTTTTGTATTCCATGTCTTGGAAGGTCGTGTCGACGTATAGGACGTCAAGTATGATTGGTTTTGCGTCCGGGCCGTGTAATTGGGAATATTTGCTGACACTGTAAAAAAATCTTCATTTTAGCTGTTTATCTTCAAACGAAGTAAGTTTATAGCCAGATTAAATTTCTCAAAATCCCGTCTCAGCGGGTGCCTATGCCGTGTAAGGAAAGTACATTCCAAATTTCAGCTTTCTAGTTTAATAGCGCGTGCACACTATGCCCGGCATGAATGCCGCGATTAATTCCGGAATTATTGCCACAGCAACATCGCCTTTATTCTCACCAAAGAGCTAGGGCATGAACTTGGCGATGTTGCTGTGGCAATCATTCCGGAATTAATCGCGGCATTCATGCCGGCAGCGGCACTGGCATAGTGTGAACGCGGTATTAGCGGTCTGGCCTGGAGCGTGATGGGTAAGTCAGGTCCCTCTTCTTTTATTGTTCGAGTGAGCGAGGCGAACGAGATCTTAGTGACAACTTGGACAAAAATGCTTTGTATGTTTGTTCGACAAGATCTTTTAAACCGCTCATCTGATCTTCATAAAATTTGGTAGGTATACAGATGTACTCTTAAGTTTTACTAGTTTATTTTGACGTAAACACCTGTAAATACGATAAACTACATTGAAAACGAAACATTTTTCAAAGCAGAAATGTCTCATAACTAATAATTCCCGTTGCATATTAACATTGTTACATTTTTTAAAACTGCATGGTAAGTGCATAATTAACAAAGTTCCATCATTGCAAGTTTTAAAAAAATGTGAGACCGGGGCTCCATCCAATTTGCCCCGGACCCTTTGAACAAAGTTTTGCATGTTGCCATGCGGTATCTGTTTTTATGCGCACATCAAAGCATTAAAAGTTATTTAAGTACCTGTTTTCACTTATTCTAAAGTCTCCGGTATAAAGAATCTTCTTCAGTGGAGTTTCGAACAGAAACATTACAGATCCGAAACAATGTCCAGCGGGTATTAATGTGACTCCGACGTACATCTCTTGAATGTCATTGTTACTATCAGCTGGTATGGTTATTGTTGTTGGTTCTTTAACTGTATGTAATATAAAAATATTATAAAAAAAACATTCATGGACATCTTTCACACCTTTTTAATTTTTATTGTAAATACGTAAGTAGTTGTATTAATTAAGACAGGTGTCGACTCAGTCGGTAGTAGCTCTGCCTTCCGTGCTGTGGATTCGTGGGTTCTATCCCCACCAAGAACAAACATTTGTTTTGTGTATTAGAAAACATAACGCATCAGTTCCAACGTCATCATCATCATTAGGTACTTACATGACAAAGTTTTGATGCAATCTTTGAGCTTCTTATCAATAGTGGTTAAAACTATCGCCGCTGATATTTCCGACATGTAAATAGACACAGATGTGGTGTCTATACGATTGTGCAGGGTATTCAGCCCTGTAACGTGGTCTGAGTGACAATGGCTCAGGAAATATGCCCTTTTTCGACAGTCTTCGAAGTTGTCGACAGCAATGCCTGGTATTTCTGGTATATCCCCATTGAATGACGCTTTCATCTTGTACAGATAGATTTTAGATCACTTATAACTACAGTATTTTATACTATTTGCTCGTAAAAACTTTGGATAACGAAGAAAATTGCGTTTATTTCAATAAGAAAAACATTTACTACTAAACCGTCCACGTTTTTCTTCTTCTTCTTCTTCTCTTCATTAATGGCCTGTGTCCGTCATTTCGACAGACAATTTTGCCAATGTCAAGTGATAAAATTGTAATAAATAAGTCAAGTCAAGTCATTTGTCAAGTCGGCTGTCGTTTGTTTTGCAAAGAAAATGGTGGATTTTCTCTTCAAAACCTAACACGAATTTTCACATTCAGAAAAACCACTTTACACACATTTATTCCAATGGCTCACACTTTATGTTACGACCTAAGTATTATTGGTTAACATTCCACCAAAATTAAACAACAATACTCACAATAACACAAGAAAAACTATTAAAATAAAAGTGCTATGTGTCGTTTCAAAAAATGTCAAAACTCGTGTCCTTTTTCTTCTTCATCTCTTCCATAATGGCCTGTGTCCGTCATTTCGACAGACAATTTTTCTCTTCTTCTTCTTCTCTTCAGTAATGGCCTGTGACCGTCATTTCGACAGACAATTTGCCAACGTCAAGTGTTAAAATTGTAATAAATAAGTCAAGTCAAGTCATTTGTCAAGTCGGCTGTCGTTTGTTTTGAAAAGAAAATGGTAGATTTTCTCTTCAAAACCTAACACGAATTTTCACATTCAGAAAAACCACTTTACACACATTTATTCCAATGGCTCACACTTTATGTTACGACCTAAGTATTATTGGTTAAAATTCCACCAAAATTAAACAACAATACTCACAATAACACAAGAAAAACTATTAAAATAAAAGTGCTATGTGTCGTTTCAAAAACTGTCAAAACTCGTGTCCAAATAATTATATCACTTGACACTGGAAAAACTGTCTGTCGAAATGACGGACACAGGCCATAGGTTTAAAAGAAGAAGAAGAAGAATATTTTTTGTCAATAACCTTCACTATAATTTAAGTAGGAAGATTGTCATAATCCCCACAGGTGGGGACAACTTAGTGGGGATTCGAGTTTTCACATATTTTGAAACGACACTTAGCACTTTTATTTTAATAGTTTTCTTGTGTTATTGTGAGTATTGTTGTTTAATTTTGGGGAAATTTTAACCAATAATACCTAGGTCGTAACATAAAGTGTGAGTCATTGGAATAAATGTGTGTAAAATGGTTTTTCTGAATGTGAAAAATCGTTTCAGGTTTTGAAGAGAAAATCCACAATTTTCTCTTCAAAACAAACGACAGCCGACTTGACAAAGACTTGACTTGACTTATATTATTTAAAATTCACCACTTGACACTGGCAAAATTGTCTGTCGAAATGACGAGGCCATAAAAGAACATAAGGTAAAGAAGAACTAGTGGGGATTACTGGGGATCACAGATTACTAGGATGCTAACCTCGGGATTATGACATTAGACCGATTTATGTACAGGTTGGTATCGTAGGTACCTATTGTGTGGGGTGTAACTGTAAAGGCTGGTAATTGTTTTTTGAAGGACCATAGAATAAATCAAAATAAATAAAAATACTGAACCAATCGTAGTGAAATTTGGAAAATGGATCTTGCTCGTAATAAGGTAGATAATCCAGTCTGTCACCTACCTTAAACTTCCACACAACGCTCCTTCACGAGGCTTAGCACGCGGCAATCCTGGTGATGTGGGTGGAGTCCAACGAGTCCAAGAATGTTCCAAAAAAACACTATCTAAATGGGCAGCACTGCGAGAACGTCTCACAATAATAACAACTGCACGGCAGTTCAAAATGAGTTTAAACTTGTCTATCCACGGAATAGTTTCTCAAAATTGAAGAGACGCGACCGAGCTTAGGTAGTCGCACAAGCCAACTGATGATGATGCCCGCGCGCAGAAGGGCGGCGGCGCATAGCCCGCGATCCACAACGAGGGTAGTCGTGAAAAGCGGATGGCAAACATAAATTATCTACCCTTTATATTGAGCAAAGATCCAACATATTGCTTTGCAAAAAATGAATAAGTTTTCTTTGAACCACAAGCAATAAGAATTAAATCACTTGTACCCTTAGAATTAATCTAAGCTTGTACCTATTTACGAATTAAATCAAACAATAATAAAATTGCGCCCTACATAAAGCACAGTATGGAACCTACCTTCTATTATGTAGGCTTATGTATAAATAACTTAAGCATAGGTAGGTAGATGTACCTACCTAGCTATCACGGCTAGCTACCTACGTAAAATAAAATGGTATTGTATCAACAATATAATAAATAAATAACTATGCGGCAATAAAACATATTTCGTCCGTGAAAAATGTCTATGAAACATATTTTTCTACAAACGTGTGAGTACATTTTTTAAATCAAGTACAGTGCTACCTACCTACCTACTAATTTGATAAAAAAAATCATATACTTAAGTAGGTACCTACGTCGCGTCGTATCAATGTACCGGTATAAGGTATTTACTAGGTACTTTTCTAGTTGTTTAGTTAATAATTACCTAGGTACCTACCTAAGATTCTTGGTAGATACCTATACCTACTTGTTTAACGCTAAAGGATCCACTATGTAAATCTACTCACTACCTACCTACTTTTAATTCTCTTCACTCCATTTTCTTTTGTTTTCTTTTTAATTTTTCATACGGCCGTACCCAATAAAAAATACACTAACCTTCTTGTTACAGCGCAGCTGATAATATTGCTAAACTTCACTCATACCTATGTTCTTTTTGCTGCGAACTTGGACGATTTCAGAAGCATAGCAAAGAAGTTCATACCTAACAAACTAGCAGACCAATTGGCAGACATGGCTGCTCAGAATTCAATGAAATATCGTCAGCAACTCAATAAAAATAAACAGGTTTATAGTGAAAAAGAAACTGAGGAATATTCAGATGAAGAACGCGAAAATATAGAGATTACGACGCCTGCAACCATTAGACAGATAGACCCAACGCTAAAGAAAAGATTCACCATTAAAGATCATGTAAAAGACATTGATTTTGATGACTTAGTCGATAGAGTTAGAGAGCAACTTGAAGATAAGCTCAAAACCCAACTAAAATCGGAACTAAAAAGTAAAAGCCACAAGAAAGAATATAACAATGATTATTCAGAGGAAAGCGTTGCGCATGTTGACGACGATGAATCCACAACTAGTAAAATGAATAACATTGTGAATGAAGTCACGCCAAAAAGTACAACTGAAGATTCTCCGGTTTATTATGACGATGCTGTAGCAGAGAAAGGTACAGCAGCGGAAAATGATGGGATGATATTCCAAGAAGCTGATTTAACTAAAACAAATGACAGTTACGAAGACTACGTCACCCCGAACAGAGACAAGATGTTTGAGAGCGACGCTGAAGAAAAAACTACTAAACCACAAAGAGTTCCATCAGAAAATGAATCAAGATACAACGTACAGCGGCAGAATGCTGTAAAAGAAACCGCTGTGGTAACTTTAGATGAACAAGACTACGCAGAACATAAATCTGGGGAAGTTAAAGCTAAAACAGAAACACTCGTCGACGAGCTCGAGCACAAAGGCAAGCCTAAGAAACTAAAAGGAACTATGATACCGACTAGAGAGTACTACAAAATGAGTAGTCCTAACTACTACGATAAAACACCGGCTGTTGCTGAAAAGTACGATTTCAATGAACCACTGCCGGAAAAGGATAGAGAGCCAGAAGATTTGAAGCATTTCGAAAACCAACCAGCTCTTATTAATAAGAAAATTAAATTGAAAAGTAACTAAACAGTTTTGGGAACTTTTTGATTGATAGAACAGCACCACAGTGTGGAAAGGACAGTCATGCACAAGTTAAAATTCCATTTGGTTGATGATAGCTTTTACAATAATTCTATTATTAATTAAACGTCAAAGTTTGTAAGAATGTAGGGACGTATGAATGTTTGTTACTCTTTCACGCAAAAACTACTGAATCTACTGATCCGATTTGGAGAATAATCCTACTAATATTATCAACGCGCAAGTTTGTATAAGAATGTATGGATGTAAGGAGGTTTGTTTCTCTTTCACGCAAAAACTATTGATCCGATTTGAATGAAACTTGGAATGTATATTCTCCATGACCTGGATTAACACATAGGCTACTTATTATCCCGAAAAATCAATGGGAGTCAACGGAACGCGAACGAAGTCGCAGGTGGAAGCTAGTATAAAATATATATCTAGGCAACTAGCTCGCGTGTTTATCGAGTACCATTAGAGAAGAACCTTGGTAAGGGAATCAGCGACTTTCAAAGAACTTGAATTTGAAGGCCGGGCTAAGTTTTGATATAAAATGTTCATAGAAACGACTCGCAACATGGCTTAGGATTTAGTTAGAATCAAGGAATTAGGATAACATTCTTCCAAGGTTAGAATGGTTTTGTTATTTTGAGACTCAACCTACTACCGCTAAACAAAATAGGTAGTAGGTATGTAATCAATAACCTTCATGCTCTGAAAATGTTTATAGAGATCGTAAAACTTTTTGATTGTTTTCGAACAATTTCTCGTTTGATGGCATTTTATACGCCTACGAAACGTATAAAATTTGAAAATGGAACACTTTTTAAATTAATAAAGATGGCGGTGTATATTTGTCTTGTTATTCTAGCGATTAATTTGACAGCAGCGTCAGTACCGATTGTTCTAAAAATCCCTTTACAAGCCGACCCAAATAGCCCAGTGAATCAATATATACGAACAAGATACGGATACCAGCCACTTTCAGTTCAAAATCTAATGAAATATACTGAAATCCCGCCAAAGTTCACAATAAAAGCAGAAAAAAAAATATTGTTAGATGAATTAAGAGACAAAAATGGCGATCGTTTTTTCAGCGGGAGTTTTCAAGGATTCTCGGGACGAAAACGAATGATTTAAAAAAAGTGTTTTAGATTAAACATTTTTATATTTAATTTAAATAAATTTTCATTTTAAAATGTTTTAGTTACACAGCTATCGTAGTCCGGATCTGCCTTAAAACATTTCTTTGGTGTTACTGATTTTGTGTAGCGAACGACCCTAGAAGTTTTCGTTGACCCTAAAATTATAAAAAAAATATTAATTAATGGTTGCTGTCTGAACTCATAAAAATATCATTCGTTCATTCATTCATTAGACTTCCCGCTATAAGCGTAGGTCCCTTGTGCCTTACCTTCGCGATCTGTGATTTTAATACAAGGAGGTCTGAAGATTCTGGACTGCTTCATGAGAACATCTGTGTGCGAGCTAAAGTCCAATTTCCAATTTGCAAAGATTACTTTCAGTCCTGTTTTTATGGTCTTGAATGAATGACGTTTGGTTTTATCTGTGGGGTTTCAAATCATGAAATACTAAATTATGTAAACTGTTGAGTATGGTGGGTATAAAATTGAGACTCGCTTTTCCATAAACTCAGACTCGAGGCTCTGAACGATACCATGAACAACATACATAATGAATGAGGATAACATTCAGAGCCTCGAGTCTGTGCATTTGTTTTGACTTTCGACTCGACTAAGCACACGCAAACGTATTCGCAAAGCGATAAATTTTGTATGAAAACCGGATAATCGCCTCTAGCGGGATATTTGGGAATTGTGCAATTCCCAACAAAATTTCTCGCCTTGCGAGTGCCTTTGCGTGTGCTATACTCGAGTCGAAAGTCAAAACAAATGCACAGACTCGGGGCTCAGCTCGATACCACAGATCATAAAATACAATACACGATACCTACCTCTATGAATGACGTTGAGGAGCAGTTTGATGGCTGCAACATCCCACTGAAACAGCCGGAGCTGCAGATTACTGATCTGGTACAGGATGGAGTGGATATCATCTTTCGTGTGGTCCGTCAGGTCTTCCGTCAGCAGTTGAATCAATCTGAAGTGGAAGGTATTGGCCTGATGCCGCATTATCAGGCAGAATAGACCGAAGCCCGTAGTCTGAGTTTTGTTTCGTTGATCGAAACGCATAATCGAGAAGCGACTTGCGAGATATTTTGTATGAAAATCCGATAAGCGCCTCTAGCGGGAGATTTGCAAACTATTTTTCTCCTTACAAAAACTGCGAGCTTCTCGATTCTCGCTTGTCGCAAATCAATATAAAAAAACTCAGACTACGGGCTTAGGCGTCATGGCTCAGTCGGTAAGTAGATCTGCCTTCCGTGCTCTGGGTCGTAGGTTCGATCCCCACCGAGAACAAACATTTGTGTGTGGCAAACATAGTTTTTTCTGTGTCTGACATTCTGGGTGTTCTATGAATGTATGTATGAATGAATGTATGTATGTAGGTATGTATTTACACAAAAAATGTATAGAAGTATTCTATCAGCAATCTAGTTCCCATAGTACAAGTTTTCCTTAGTTTGGGACTAGAGGGCGTTGTGTGTAATGTCCAAGAATATTTATTTATTGATCTCACCTTATTACCAAGGGGTGGTCGTACGAAACTCGCTTAGTTTCAGACATATTTCGCTTATGTCCGGTCAAGAATGGCGTGATGAGATCTTGGCAATGTATCCATTTATCCGATAGCTTATCTGTGTTAAATCTTCTGTAAAACACATCTGTAATTTTCGATTTCTTCACCTTTTTCTTTTTAATCGGCTTCTGTGTGTGATTTGATGGACTTTTTTTAGAAGAACGGTTTCTTACTACAGATTTTTTACTCTTTTGAGCGGCGCGAGGAATTTCGCTGACAAAGTCATTTTCGCTTTTGAAGTTTTGACCAATATCACGGGTAGTTCTAATTTCTTTTAGTTTATATTTTTGTTTTTTTTTCCGCGGATCTTTTTCATTTATTGGAGTGATCGGTTCGTTTTCGCGATCAATGTACTCGACTTCTTCATTTAACGTTATGACTTCGCTCGGGTGTTTTTCATAGGTGTTTTTTACTTGATCGGTAAGTTTTTTTTTTAGGATTGCAACCCTTTCTTGTATTGGCAGGGTGACTTGCGTGGTTTTGACTGTATACGAAACATTGATTGTGCCTGAAAATGATTTTATACATACATATATTTAGGTACCTAAGTAGACATAATTGGAAATTTAATGGTTTCAATTACCAACATTTCATTTGTTGTAAATAATTTAATTTAAGAAAAAAATTCAATTTTAGTAGGTAGATAGGTAGGTACCTACTTTCTTTTTTAGATATCAATTACTCTTGCAAGTAGGTAGGTGGGTAATTGGTACCTGGGTAACATTGCAGATACAGAATATAGGTACCTAGGTATCTTATTGAATAATATTATATTATCTCAAAAATAGAAGTATCAAATCATGCTCGGAATGCTATCTCAGTGGAAATCAGAAAAAAAACTTTAGATGCACTTATCTGGCACTAGGTACTATAAATTAAGTAAAAACTTACCAAATAAAAGTATTAAAACACATTTTAATAAAATCATTCCGATCACTTGTCACAACACACTGGTCACATGATTGATTTTGGTTTACAAAAAACTTAATTAAAAGTTACTCAACCGTTTTTCAACTTTCACAAATTTAAAATAAAAAAATAAAAACATTCTATTCTATTCTCAAATAATTGTGTACCTAGTATGTTTCCTTTCCTCCCACTCTCTGCCAAAAGCGACCAGTCACGAACTTTGAAAATTAGTAGAATAGGTGTTCGGTGATTAGTAGTACTTTGCCACTTCATACCTTTGCCAGAAGCGCCGCCATCTTGGAAAAATGACGACCAAACCCAGGTTTTCCCATTCCTAACGTATCAACTTTATAAACTCTCGCAGAACTTTTCAAGCAAAACTATTGTATAACTGGACTACACGGTAGAGTACTGGGTAGGTTAGGTACCTAGTAACATAAATATTAGTACAACTAGTAGATAAAGTTACTAGGAATAAGTGAGAATGTAAATAATAAACGTTTTTGATATTTATAGGTTAACTTTATTTTATTCTTAAAAGCACCGGGGCGCGAGTAGTACAAGTTAATTTACTTTTTACAAAGTTTCACAAAAATACATGTCCGTTTCTTCAAACTCTGAAAAAAAAAATTGCTTTGAACCTTGCGTTTATTCATTGTTCTAATTTTACTATTCTCAACTGAAAGAGGCAGTCCTCCCAGACAGGCATTATTACCTTAGAGCAAAAAGCTATTTTCAAAGTGAGGCTCCTGACTCCGCCTCCGACCGACCGACGAATATTAGGTATAGTTAAAATTTAGTTCACTACTTGACAACTTACTCGTGTAAACCAGCCTTTATATTATGGTTGATACGTTGATAGTGTTGGTACACACACACACACACACACAAACATGCGAGTGGTAGAGTTTTGTTTTGACCAAAAAGTTTCGATGGAGATTTGAAAACCGAACACAGGCAATAAAATTAGGTAGGCATTTCTGCTGAAGGGTCAAGAAGGTCTCTTACCCCGGGATCAGCTAAGGGCTATCGGCTGATTATAACGATAAACCCACCTGGCACATCTCCCTTGCAGTTCGTCTTGTCCATAGCACACCGGCTCTGGAACAGCACCACATCGTTGCTGTTTGCTCTGATCCCGCACACTGGCTCCTCGTCACCAGCCTCGCAGGCTGTGGGACAGCTAGCACGGAGGTACAACACATAGAGCGTGCAGAATTTGGTGTCAACAAGGTCGAATTCTGAAAATCACCTATCTATTACCTATCAATTTAGTACGACTAAAGTCCTTATGGAATTTACGCGTGCTGCCCTCTGTCGTACCTACATATTTGGTTAAAGCTGACGCAAGCTTTGGTCTCGCGATCGTAACGCACAACGTGCAGTATGCGACATGCGGCGCCGGACACATAATCGTACGGAAAACGTCTAGTATGGTCTCTTGTTACGTCGCAGTCTGCGTCAGCGGCTAATAGCAAACGCGGCACTCTGCGTTGAGATAGCTTCACACCGCAGTGTTGTGCCTTACGATAGCTGCCCCCATATCGTAAGCTAACTGTTTTCGCTGCCCAGCATTATGTCAAATGACGTGGCTACACGACAACACGAAGCTTTTGACGGCAAAAAACGCGCTGGGCCCTTATTCTCTATGACCTAGGAGATAACGCGCTAATGTCACTATTTAGTCACAGAATACCTATGATTTAGTATGAAAACAGTTCAGAAAAGTTTTTATGAGACAATGATTGCCCCGCTGCACAGATAAAACATGTTTATTGGTCTGTGGCTGGCTGTCATTTATAAAAAAGTTTTTACTCACTCAAAGCCCCACGGTACGCCGCACACTGGTTGTTCAGTATGACATGACAAACGCTTTGGAACCATTTAAACCGCATTGTACTACGATTTAGCCCACACGCGATCTTGTGGTAATCATTGCAATGGTACGGATCACAATAGTCCATCCATGCTGGATTATAGGGTTTGCGGTGTCGTTCTTTATAGACATCCGGCATTTGGGGCTTGTCGATTTCGTCTGTGAATGAATGACTATTTTTGTGATGTGCTAATGTTTTTTTTTCTTTAATTTAAGGCTGAAAACTAGAATAACTTTATTTTTATTTTCCAAGTGATTCAGAAGTAGGTAGGTAAATCCTACTAATATTATTAACGCGAAAGTTTGTGAGGATGGATATTTGTTACTCTTTCACGCAAAAACTACTGATCCGATTTGGATGAAACTTGGAATATTATTGTCCGTGACCTGGATTAACACATAGACTACCTACTTTTTATCCCGAAAAATCAACGGGATCCAACGGGACGCGAACGAAGTCGCGGTCGGAATCTAGTAGGTACTTAATAAAATGCATAAAGGTGTATTATATAATCTGTGGTAGGTACTAGGTACATGAAGGAAGACTATACCCAGCAGTTGGTGGTACCGAGCTAGGATGATGATGATGAAGACGGTCGTAATGTTACGTTGAACTTACTTTTAAAACGGTCTCTGACGAAATTAGGATTGTCAAACTTCTGAGACTGTCTAAAAAAATAATTGTTGAAAACACTTTAGTAAAAAAAAATATAGGTATGTTTTGTTTCACTATATTTTAAGCCCAAAATACACAGAACGCGTGCGCGGGTGGGTTTCATTTCATTCGCTTGCGCACGCGTTATGAGGGATACATATACCGCGTTCACACTATGCCCATTATTGCCCATGCTGCTGCCCGCATTATTGCCACAGCAACACCGCCTTTATTCTTATTAGGGGGCAATGGCATGAACTAGGGCCGGAAGCCGGGACAGGGGCATGATCGTGTTCACACTATGCTCGTGCCCACTTCGCTGCCGACTGCGGCATAGTGTGAACGCAACATAAGGCCCAGTTTCCACCAAAACAGAGAGGAGAGGAGAGGAGAAGAGATCCTCTCCTCTTTTGTGGAAAGTTGGTGTTTTAAACAGAAGCGGCATAGCGGGAAAGCGGCTTATCGTGCCTAATTCGATGCGTGTTGAATGCTTACCTTATCTCTTCGATAACACTGGGTTTACGATATCGTGATGAGTTACCTGAAATGAATGTGATAAATAATGGACAATTTTGGGATTCACGATCTTCTGTACGTGGCGCGAAACTTTTACCAGACTGGCGGAAACCCTCGAACTAGACTCGTGCTTTCGAAAAACTAACAATGTATGAAACGAGGGTCAAAATTTAAATCACGTTTCATAGAAAACGAGATTTTCAGTGTGTAATTTTGGTAGAAGAGTCCCGCTTCTTCTTACGTAGGAACTACGTAATACATATTCTTTGCTTTTACTTACAAAAGATAAAGAAAAAAACTTGCAGAATAAATGGTAAAATTGACCTCATCGTATTGGAAACTGGAAATGGCAAACTTTAAGGCTTATTTAATTACCAATGAAATTAACGATCGATTATGCAGTAAAATATAGCGATAAAACTAGAGATTGACTTGAAAAAGTGCTGAGCAACACAAGCATATTATATCTACTAGCTGTCGGCCGAGGCTTTGCTCGCGTGGTAACAGCATACGCATTACTTGGTTAAAATCTATGATCCTAATTTTAGACCCTTTAGGGTGCGACTTTTCAAAACTCCTTTCTTAGTGCACCCCTACACTATATAAGGATACTACCCTTCAAATTTCATACCTCTAGGACTAATAGTTTAGGCTGTGAAGAAGATTTCTGCCGCCAAGCAGTGGATGCTTGCATTGCTGTGTGTATTCCGGTTTGAAGGGTATGAATGAATGCCGGTGCTAATACACGCACATCAGACGGTCATGGACGCAGAGCAATGCATCACGCAGCACGTCCTCAGTGGGACAATGCATCGTTATAGGCTTAGGTTACCACTTAACATTAGATGGGTTATTGGCTTTTTTTCTCATTTAATTGTATAAAAAAAAGTTGTTTCACTTTTCAACTTTACAATTTGAGTAAAACAATAAGAAATAATCAAAATACTGTCATTTATTGAATAAAGTTTTTATAATACAAAAGTAATTACTACTTAAAATTATTACGACTTACTAACTAACAAAAACAAACTATAATAAAATATCAAGTTTTTTTAAGTCTTATCACAATGTTTCTAACTGCGTGTTTCGACTAAAAACATTCACAATAAAACCGTCACACACAACGCAATCCTTACATATGATTTGTTTTTACAATCAAGAAAATCCTTAAAACCATCGGCACAAGATTCAAAATGTCAAACATGCACAACGTTTGGCGGTGGAAACGCAAATCGATATCCTCACAGAGTTGTGCATGTTTTATTGTGAATGTTTTGCAGTGGAAACGTATGGTTAGAACCAACTTTATATTCTTACTTATTTAACCTTTTTAGCTAGCTTTTGACTTAACGTGTAGTCAGAGACAATTACTATATTTAATTAGGACATCTGCTTTCTTTATCACTTTAAAAAAAAAGTTTGTAGGTACCTGAGTAAGTGTCCAACACTGGTGACGGAGTTTTAGGCGGCCTAAAACTCCGTCACCAGTGTAGTCAGAGACAATTACTATATTTAATTAGGACATCTGCTTTCTTTATCACTTTAAAAAAAAAGTTTGTAGGTACCTGAGTAAGTGTCCAACACTGGTGACGGAGTTTTAGGCCGCCTTAAGGTCTCCGTCGTGTTTTAACATCATTCAATTATGACAACCAGTCAGTACACTTTCTTATTTTTGTCTTGAACAAAATAATACTTAATTACTAAAAGTAAAATATAAAAAAAATATGAACTAATTAGGTACATTTATAGGTAGCGTGAGTAAAGAAAAAAAAATAAGAGAACGAATACGCATTTGGCTTTAAAACACAAAAAAAACATTAGAACCTAGTACATAGTCGTCAATCTAAATATTATTAGAAAAAAAAAACTTATATCCTACATTTTAGACTTATTTAGCAACACAACGCCAAAAAAAAACGTTTTAATTAGTAGGTGTCGATTATGTTGTTGCATTTTTGTAAACTAACCTTATTTGACATCACTTCAATGATAGTCATTCTCGATTCACTTCATGAAAAAAAGATGGCAGCTTTGTGCTGTCAAATTAGTTTAGGAAAATGAAACAACAGAATCGAAGGCATTGTCTTATATGTATACTAAGTGAAGCGCCTCTATTCATATTCATCTTTCATTTTAGAGCGATTTAAAACCCGAAAAACGCTCTATCATTGTCACTTACATGACAACAAAAAGAGATTACAACAGATTTAGCGATCATTTTAGTTAGTACAGCTTTAGAAGACCAAAATATGAATATAACCTTAGTTTAGAAAAATGTACAGACAGAATCGAGCCCAATGTGTACGTACAATGTAGGTTTAAAGACATTTATTCTCATAAAAACATAAAAAGTTCTTTTAAAATGAGATACAGATTTCTTAATTATAAAACAAAGTTATTTTGCCTCTTGATGGCGCTGCCGTAGCTTATTACGTAGGTAGATAGTTATATAAGTTTTTAGGTATAAAAAGACAAGTGTCGATACAGAAATCGTCACTCAAGTATGGATTTGAGTAGAAATTTTCATACAAGGATAGTAAATCGGCATAGGGCCTTAGGTACAATGCAATGGTAGATAAATAGGTAGGTTACCTATACAACAATTTTAACAATATTTTAGAAAATAAAAACTCAAAACAAACAAAAAAAGTTAATAGTAAGTAATAAACTTATTCTCACTCAAATCTTTGGGTTTACAACAATAAATGAATATTATGTTATTTTTCATCAGAAAAATATAAAATAACACCAATTTATTATTACTTCTATTTATTAGTACTTTAGACTATGAATTAAAGTTACCGTTTCTAGTTTTAAAGAAAAATAAAAAAAATATAACATTAAATAATATGAAAGCGGTTATTATTACAAATTATTTTCCATCAGAAAAAATATGAATAATATATTCTATCAGTCTTTACATTTTATTCTTAAAATGTCTAGGAAAGATACATAAAGATTTTTAAATGAAAAAGGTTATTATCTGTTATTTTTCATTATATACAAAAAATATAAATAATAACTTTCTACTTTTAAATCAACTTCAAATTAAATCTATTCAAGAATCTAAAAGTAACACTAACTTTTAAGTTTAGTATTTTTTTTACTGTCGAATTTAGTCGAAACTTGCCAATTCTAAGCTGTAGGTATTTGCCGAACCTAACCTAATCGAAGTCAGTCAAAACAACACCCATTGTTTATGTCAAAAGTGATTATTTCGAGTAAATAACTCTAATTTAGAATAATAGGATGTTTGCAATCACTGGAGTCGGTGTGAGATGAGGTTTCGATAATAGCGTTGTACTTCTTGTAGTGTTTTCTCCCAGTGATGTGTTCCGTCACCAAACCGTCATCGTTCGGTAGTTCCAAGTTGCAAATTACGCAGTTTACTGTTTTATCGTTTATCTGGAAGAAATTACACGCGATAAGTGAAACTCAGATGACCCCTTTACAGACCTTAGACGTTAACTAACCTTTGAGAAATGTTAACTTTGACAGTTGACCTTAACTGACCTTTGAGAAATGTTTACCTTGACAGTTAACCTTAACTGACCTTTGCAAAATGTTAACCTTAACAGTTGAACTTAACTGACCTTTGCAAAATGTTAACCTTAACAGTTGAACTTAACTGACCTTTGCAAAATGTTAACCATGACCTCTAGACCTTAAAATTTTGTGCGAAATAACCGCGGCGCGAAGAACCACGCATGACCTATATTGTAAGGGGTCACCGGAGGTCAATGACTTATGGGGTTTTCAGAGGTCACTGACCCTTTTGCACTCACCAGCAGTCCAACGCTGTCAGCAAACGTCAGATGACTAGAATCTAGCCTAGTAAATCATTCATTCATTTATTCATTCATCATCATCAATCATCATCATCATCAATATATATAAAACTCTTTTGAAGCTGACAGAGAATCAACGCACAGCCTAAACCATAAGTTCTAGAGGTATGAAATTTGGAGGGTAGGTTCCTTATATAGTGTAGAGGTGCACTAAGAAAGGAATTTTGAAAAGTCGCACTCTAAAGGGTCTAGAACGCGAGCAACGCCGCGGGCGACGGCTAGTAGTAAATAAAATTCAAATTCTTACCTTGCGAATAAGCGCTGGATAGTACTCTTTCCCAAAGCCAATACCCAGGTTTCTAACATGTGTCGACGATGAAAAGTGAGCTAGATTGTTGTCAACACCGTCCGATAGCTCTTGTTGGCATATGATGCATTTAACACTGCTTTTAGTGATTAGAACACCGTGCCAGCATTCGAAAGATATCTTCATTATGTTTCCTGTAAATAAATATTTATGTACATTTTCTTGTCCCAAACTAAGCAAAGTGATATGGGAACAAGACTACTGATAGAACACTTAGGCACGTAGGCTCATTAATTGCTTAGCACTTATTCGGACTCTTCTTCTTCTTTATTTATGGCCTCTGTCAGTCATTTTGACAGACAATTTTGCCAGTGTCAAGTGAGATATTTGAAATAATATGTATAAGACAAGTCAATGATCCGGACTCATTCAGACATAAATCGAGACGACTCATCTAGTCCCGTTTTTATTCCGAAAACAAGAAAAACTCAACTTAAGTGTTTTCTTTGAAAAATGACAGATGAAATCTATGCTCAAGCACTTCGATACTCTAGTATCGACAAACTCCACTTAAATAATCGACACTCAAGCAACGTTTCAGAATCGCTCGACTCAAACAATGCTCAATCATAGATCCTTCTGGATCAATGTTTGAGCATTGATTTCGAGTTCCTAATATAATTTTTGTGTAAATGTTATAATCACAACCATACATCACCTAGAAATAGAACAAAAATCTATGTTTATTACAGAAATGTTTGTTCTGTGGGAATTTAACTCACAACCTAGGCACGCCTGAAAACCAGCGCTAAAGGAGCCACCGTGCACCTTTAGCATTTGCTAAGCGAGTACCCTTTTTACGCATCATTCTCTGTAATTTAATGATTATTTAGTTGTATCTTTGTATGTGTTTTTGCGTAAAATAAATAATTTCTATTTCTATTTCTAACCACGGAAGACCGACATAATATACCGACTGATCTGAGAAAAAAAATATCATGAAAAAATTACCTTTTAGTATTACAATCTGACATTTCTTCTCTACCTTTTTCTTAACATATGTTTCCTCAAAATCTTTGTTAGATGACTGTATGTATGTAATTATATCTATAGGTTCCGTCAAACAGTCATACAAAGACTCCTTTTGCGTTAGAATATTGAACTCTTTGGCGCCAGACTTAAGGACGTCTTTTAGAACCTTTTTGTTGAGTTTTTTGAAGCATAAGACGTATTTTTCCATGTGTATCGGCCATTCCAGGTGAGTTTTAACTTCTTGACGGGACATTGTGACGTTGCAAATCGTGCAATGGTATGTTCGGTACACCTGTTAATATAAATTGCCATTTAAAACTATTTCATATTATCATCATCATCATCATCATCAATATATATAAAACTCTTTTGAAGGTGACAGAGAATCAACGCACAGCCTAAACTATAAGTCCTAGAGGTATGAAATTTGGAGGGTATAGTATCCTTATATGTATAGTGTAGGGGTGCACTAAGAAAGTAATTTCGAAAAGTCACACTCTAAAGGATCTTAAACGCGAGCAACGCCGCGGGCGACGGCTAGTAATAAATAAATATTCTTGGACATAATCACACAACGCTCTCTAGTCCCGAAAGTAGTGTTATATGATCTGTGCCTGAACTAAGCAGAGCTTGTACTATGGGAACTAGATTGCTGATAGAATACTTATATACATTTTTTTTGTAAATACATACTTATAATACATAGTAACACCCATAGAACAAACATCTATCTATACCACACACAAATGTTTCCTCAGTGGGGATCGAACCCACGACCGACAGCACGGAAGGCAGAGCTACTACCGACTGAGCTGTGACGCCTGTCGATTATTACCTGTCTGAGCAATTGTCCAGTGAAGTTATACAAGAACTTATTTTGATCTATTTTCTCAACATGCTTAGTGCTGCCAACGTGTTCTGATAACGCCGAGTAGTCCAACATGCTCGAACACACGAAGCAATGACGCATTCCATTGCCAAGATGGACTAAGGTATGGTATGATGTACTTGTCACCTAAAACAATAGAGTTAATCTAGGTTCGGACTACCGTTATCTTCGTCCCAGTGGGACGAAACCATAACTTCAAAGGGTCTGGGGCAAATTGCATGGAGACCCAGGTCCTACTTTTTTTTAAAACTTGCAATGATGGAATTTTGTTTGTTACAATACAGATACAATGCTGTTTTAAAAATGTAACAATTTCATTATAAAGCAGTGGGAATCATTACTTATTAAACATTTTATTTCGAAAAATACGTCTTTTTCAATGTTGTTTATCGTATTTACAAGTGTTTACGTCAAAATAATTACTTTATTTTGCGTTTTCGTGACTGCTACTGCATAATAGATTATGATAAAACCAATAAAAGTTATATATAACAAAATTAATCTAAAAATTAAGTAAATGTATGCCAATCGGGACCTGAAATGCCCCAACGCCTTTATTAATATTTCTATTACTGTTTCATCCCAAAATTTGTTTCAATACAAACATGAAGTTAAATACTAAGCGACTAAAGTGTAGACTAATGACCTTATTCAAACTAAAAACTCATGTAATTTTTTGTTAAGTAAATGCATTTTGAGTATAAACCGAAAAAAATACTGTCATCTTTATTCAGTGGACGTGCTTGTTGAGGTAACGCAAAAAACTACTTACCTCGAAATAACATGATTTTAGCTTCAACAGTACTATTTCGTCTAACTTAAACGGAAGCAACACTTTGTCAGTTTCAACTGGTTTTTTCTTCTTTTTAGCTTCTAGTTTGACTGTTTCATGAGTAGGTTTTTCTTGAACTGAAAAAATAAAGAAAAATAAATATACAGGGTGCTAATTTATACGACGTAATATCGCGAATACTGAAGGTACCTACTTCGTATAAAGAAACCCTAATATCCTACTAATATCTAAACTATTATAAAAAAAATTTAAAGATAGTGATAAACTAAATATGCAGATCTACTAAATAAACGATTCCGATTCCGAAAATCGAGTTTGTCTGTTTGTATGTTCACGGATCACGCCTTAACTACTGGACCAATTTCAACGAAAATCATACCATTCGGAAGCCATTTATTCTTATGCAAGTGTTGAAATATATATAAAAAAACTATTTAAATGGAAACAAAACTAATTTTGGAAATGCCGTTTTAATATCATAATTTTTAGACGTAAATTTGCAAGATATCTGACGTCACACCATCTCACAAATGTAAATAATAAATAAATATTCACGGACACTCAACACAACGCCTTCTAGTCCCAAACTAAACAAAGCTTGTACGATGGAAACTAGATGGCTGATAGAATACATACATACATTTTTTTTTGTAAATACATACTTATAATACATAGAAACACCCAGACACAGTACAAACATCTATGTTTACAACACACAAATGTTTGTCACCGAGAACAAGGTGGGGATCGAACCCACGACCCACAGCACGGAAGGTAGAGCTACTACCGAGTCGGTAGTACCGACTGAGCCATGACGCCTGTCAAATGTGACCAACTGTGACGGGGGAGGGGTAAAAAACCACGAAAGTAGTGTGACGTCATTTATAGATAGATAGATAGTTTATGGATGACCCCTTCTCTGGATAAGCTCTTTTCTTTTTACTCACCTTTTATATCCTTATCTGTCTTCACTTCTTGGGATACTTCTTTTTCTGTCTTCAACAATTCTTTAGTGTTTGGAACTGCCTGTTTTTGCACCATCCGATTGGTTACTTCTAAAGCTTCCGGTTTAGGCATTGGCTTAGACATCCATGCATTGTTTTGTATAACCGGTCCGGTTAATTTATTTTTCACATCTATAGTCTTTAAATTCATATTTATAGGTTGGGTTACTTTGTTTTGTCCGGTTATAAACTTCTTCAATTCAATTGATTCGGTTATGGTATTTCTCAAATCCATAGATGGTTTATGATTTGGGGAGGACGGTTGAGCCCTGGGTAACCCAGATTCTATCATGCTTACTGTTAGCATTCGTGGTTTGTATGAGAAGTTGTATGGGTTTGGTATATATTGTGTTGGGTAACATTGTTCGAGGGGATTTTCTTGTTTCATGGGGTTCAAGTTTGGGGTCATTTCTACCCCATTTTTAGGGCCAATTCCTACTGCGGCTTTACCTGTACCTACCCCTAGAGGGTTATTGTTATTATTAAGTTCTTTTGGGGTATATTTGGTATGTTCAGGGGAGTTATTCAGAGACATAAGAGTGGGGGATCCGTTACTTGAGCTGGAAATGCTGGAATCACTGCTTGTGTCACTCAGTTGGAACATTTCACCCTGGGAAAACAAAATAAATTAATCTTCTAAATATATACAACTCTTTTGACGCTGACTGATAATCAACATACAGCCTAAACTATAAGTCCTAAAGGTATGAAATTTAGAGGGTAGTATCCTTATATAGTGTAGAGGTGCACTAAGAAAGAAATTTTGAAACGTCACACTCTAAAGGGTAGAACGCGAACAACGCCGCGGGCGACGGCTAGTAATTAATAAATATTCATGGAAATTTCACAAAACGCCCTCTAGTCTTAAACTGAGCAAAGCATGTACTATGAAAACTGGATTGCTGATAGATTAGTTATATACATTTGTTTTGGTAATACATACTTATAATATACAGGTAACACCCAGACAGAACAAACATCTATGTTTGCCACACACAAATGCTTGTTCTTAGTAGGGATCGAACCCACGACCACGGAAGGTTTATACCAACTGAGCTGTGACGCCTGTCAATTTAACAAAACAAACTTAAATTATTATAGTACATTAGGCGACCTTATCGCTGAAAGCGATTTCCTCCAGGCAACCGTAGCATAGAAAGTAACAAGTGGAGCACAAACAAAAGATTATTATTATGTAGGCAGTAGGTAGGTATTTAATTAAGATTTTGTACGTACTAACCTTATGATTTTTAATCTTTAATCTGCTAAGCGCGCCTCTCGTGTTCGGCGGTAATGTAGATAGGAATCTCTCTAGTTCGTTCTTAAACTCGTTCGATTCTCCGAAGTGGTATTTAACTTCATGTTTTGGAAGCTCATTCTTCACCATGCCTAGAAAAAATAATTAAGTTATATGTAAGTAACAAGGTGCACAGACATGGGTCTCTAACAGAGCTACAGAAGTCCAAACTCAAGATTTGTCAGAGAGCCATGGAGCGCAGCATCCTCGGACTGAAGCGGATAGACCGAGTGCGTAACACCGTGTTGCGTTCCATGACGGGAATTCCCGATGTTGGAAACAAAAGCGCTAGGCTCAAATGTGACTGGGCGGGGCACGTCAGCCGGATGCCTCCCGATAGGTGGGCGAACATCTCCACACCTTGGGTCCCTGACGGTCGGCGATATCGGGGTCGGCCAAGAAAGCGTTGGCGCGACGAACTGGATGCCTTCGAGAGAGGATGGTGGGAGGAGGCTCGGGACAGAGAACATTGGAAGTCTATGGGGGAGACCTTTGCCCAGCAGTGGGACGATAAAGGTTAACAAAAAAAAAAAAATTAAGTAAAAGGTTTGATTATGAATAAAAGTTTTCAGACACAGTTTAACTATTTTTTTTATAAATACTAATAAGTAGCTCTACCCGTGCGTCAATTTAATGTCGCCATTGTAGATACACGCTGTATAACATTTTCAAAAAATTAGGGAACCTTACTTAAACTCCAATAATGTAACCCAAGGTGTAAAAAATTACCTAAAAAATACCTTACATCGCGTGCGCTGCGAAAACTATTGATGATAGATATTAATATTAGTGGGATTTTAATAATAAATAAAGGCCTTTACATATGTATATTAAGATGATTTATACAGCGTCGGGAGGCAACCTATGCCTACACTTAACGACACACTGTAGTGCCTGGGACAATGTTTAGATGGAGTAGGCTTGTAGCACCTATACCATCCTCTCAGCCTAGTCAGCCATATCCACAGGAAAGACATCGTCAATACGTGCGGAGCTGACTAAGCCGCGGGTTTCCTCACGATGTTTTCCTTCACCGTAAAGCTCGTTTTAATGCGCATATAAATTTTCCGAACGAAAAATCCATTGTTGCACGGCCGAGATTTGAACCCACGACCTTCGGATCGAAAGTCGAGGTGCCATCCCACTCGGCTAACACGGTTACAGTGGTATTATCATTATCAATATACAGGGTGTTACCAGACCACTTCCGAAAACTTGGAGGTTCCAATCAGACCATGATACTGAAAACATTAAGCGAAAAAAATCGCGAAAAAAATAATTGACTTGACTATCTCTTTTTAAATTTTTTTCTAGTTACATACACACAGTACAACATAATAAGACATATCTACCTAAATATCTCATTTAAAAAAGCAAAAAAAACAAATAAAATAAATAAAGCAGCAATGTACACGCAGCACGCAGATTACGTCTACTACAGCATGAACAGCTGAGAGTTCATCGCGGGTCATTCAAGTACGCGACGTGCGAGCGACCTACGTTAGTACCTACCTACGTTAGTAGGCACTTACGACACAGAATAAATAATAGTACTACGCCTCGACCTTACCTACGTGAATGCGTACATTGCGGGCTGGCGAAATAAATACAAATCTTTAAACATTGTTTTCTCCGGCTATAATTATTTTTCAGGATAACTGATTTTTTTTTGGTTGGGTTTTGGTGTGCTGTAGCTCCCCCTTTCGTTTTCGGAAGTGGTCTGGTAACACCCTGTATAAAACTCTTTTGAAGCTGACTTAGAATCAACGCACAGCCTAAACTATAAGTCCTAGAGGTATGAAATTTGGAGGGTAGTATCCTTATATAGTGTAGGGGTGCACTAAGAAAGGAATTTTGAAACGTCACACTCTAAAGGGTCTAGGACGCGAGCAACGCCGCGGGCGACGGCTAGTAATACATACCTAAAGCACGCGCCAGTGAGTTCACGTGAGATGAGTTCATATTGTGATCATTGATCGCAGTCACAGGTATCAGAATGTTGCATAGAGCGCAGTGTAGCGAGCCCCGCACCTTAACATAACAAAAAATACTTATAGGCATATAACACAACGCCCTCTAGTCCCAAACTAAGCAAAGCTTGTACTATGGGAACTAGATTGCTGATAGAATACTTCTATCTATAAATATCATCAATCATCAATATATATAAAACTCTTTTGAAGCTGACTTAGAATCAACGCACAGCCTAAACCATAAGTCCTAGAGGTATGAAATTTGGAGGGTAGTATCCTTATATAGTGTAGGGGTGCACTAAGAAAGGAATGTTGAAACGTCACACTCTAAAGGGTAGAACGCGAGCAACGCCGCGGGCGACGGCTATTTAATCATCATCAATATATATAAAACTCTTTTTCAACATTTTCATAAAGTGGCTCTATGGTCACCGCAATTAGGCACATAATGACACCCATAATCAAACTGTGACTTTTTCATTGCTATAACTCACAAGTGAGTTATAGATTTTTTTTTTAAATTTTATTGGTTGAGTAGCTTTGTTACTAAAAAAGTTTTTATTCAAAAAAAAGATCGTGTTCAATAGAACAAATAAATGAATGTTCCTATTGCTTGCTCATTACATGCAACTTCTTATTTAAATAGATAATTTTAACTCGTACGTGTTTAATAAATAAAACTTTCACTCAAATATAACTGTTGTTTTCTCTGTAATAAAAGAAAACTTTAAATTCCCCATTTTTACGTGGCAGAATAGGCGCAAACCCTAAGCGCGGAAAATAAATAAAAAAAAAACCTCATCCCTTTAGTCTGTGGCCGATCGCAATGCGCGCGCATAGGAAAACTGATTATTTTTTCCCGCCATAGCGAAACATTTTTCACAACGCGTTTTCACTGTTGAAATTATTGTTATTTTATTCACAAGTGTGTTGAAAAACGTCGTATGATACACGTGTGTATTGGTGATTACCGTTCTCGGCTTTCTTAAGACCCTCGCCTACGGCTCGGGTCTCAATGGCACCTCGGCGGTAATCACCAATGTACCACACTTGTACCATAATGTACTATTGAAGCTGACAGAGAATCAACGCACAGCCTAAACCATAAGTCCTAGAGGTATGAAATTTGGAGGGTAGTATCCTTATATAGTGTAGGGGTGCACTAAGATAGGAATGTTGAAACGTCACACTCTAAAGGGTAGAACGCGAGCAACGCCGCGGGCGACGGCTATTTAATCATCATCAATATATATAAAACTCTTTTGAAGCTGACAGAGAATCAACGCACAGCCTAAACCATAAGTCCTAGAGGTATGAAATTTGGAGGGTAGTATCCTTATATAGTGTATGGGTGCACTAAGAAAGGAATTTTGAAACGTCACACTCTAAAGGGTAGAACGCGAGCAACGCCGCGGGCGACGGCTAGTATCATATAAAAATAAATTGCTGTTCGTTATTCTCGCTAAAACTCGTGAGCGGCTGGATCGATTTGGCTAATTTTGGTGATGAATTATTTGTGGAAGTCCAGAGAAGGTTTAAATGGTGAATAATAAAGTATAATAATAATACAAAAGTTTTGGTCTTTTATGTATCGATTGAGGCAGTACGAAGTCTGCCGGGTCAGCTAGTACTATTATAAAACTGTAAAAAAGCCAAAACTAAAATGAAAGATATGGTTAAACTAAATAATATGCAGTTCTACTAAATAAACCATTCTGATTTCAAAAATCGAGTTTGTCTGTTTGTTTGTTTGCGGATCACGTCTTAACTACTGGACCAATTTCAATGAAACTTATACCATTCAGAAGCACTTTTTCCGGATTGAAACATAGGCTATATTTTATTAAAATCAAAGACGTGGATTCTTAGATACAGCTTGAACTCTCTAAACCAAAAGCAGCCTTTGGCACGAGGTTCATTGTATGCTGGTGACAGATATTTTCGTGGAAAGTTTCGTACGCGTACGAAGTCGCCGGTATGAGCTATATAATAGGCCTTTACATCTATTGAAGATGATTCGTCAGTAAGCAACCTATGCCTACACTTAACGACACACTGTAGTGCCTGGGACAATGTTTAGATGGAGTAGGCTTGTAGCACTTATACCATCCTCTCAGCCTAGTCAGCCATACCCACAGGAAGGACAAGGTCAATACGTGC
Organism: Eulithis prunata; assembly: GCA_918843925.1. Lineage (NCBI taxonomy): Eukaryota > Metazoa > Arthropoda > Insecta > Lepidoptera > Geometridae > Eulithis > Eulithis prunata. The sequence goes on from OU974028.1 coordinate 1,674,907, forward strand.
GGAGCTGACTAAGCCAAGGGTTTCCTCACGATGTTTTCCTTCACCGTAAAGCTCGTGTTAATGCTCATATAAATTTTCCGAACGATCAATCCATTGATGCACGGCCGGGATTTGAACCCACAACCCACAGAGCGGAAGGCAGAGTATGAGGTAGTATATAAATAAAAGATACTCACAGCTCTTGTCAAATTGCACTGAAAAGGTCTAATAAAAGGAGTCATATTGATCAATCTCATATGCGTAGCTTCATACACATGATCTATGAGATCCCCTTGCACCGAAACGTTGCAAATCGCACACACATACTTATTATCCACCAACATTAATGTATGACAGCCTAAATTAGACACAGTTATTTGGGCACCAAACGGTCTGAACGTAAAATCTCCAAATATATCCAATTTAGGTTTTTTCAATTGTTTTGGTTCAACCAGTGTTTGTTTAAGTTCAACCGGTTTTTGCTTCGGTTCAAGTTGTTTTAGAGGAGGGTAGTTTACAGGGTCGGTTATGTTTTTAGGGTTTTTCACAGGATGATACTTTTCAACATGGATTTTCATATCGTTCTTGTATTGAAGGTTATTGCAATGTCCGCAGTGGTAGAGCTTTTCGCTAACCTAAAAAAAAGGTAAGTATTATAGATAATTTTTGTTTGGGAAAAAGTGATTGAATAAGCAGGTTTGCTATAAGGAGTTTGTTTAATAATAATAAATATTCATGGATATTTCACACAACGCCCTCTAGTACTAGAGTTATAGAGAATATATATAAAACTCTTTTGAAGCTGACTTAGAATCAACGCACAGCCTAAACTATAAGTCCTAGAGGTATGAAATTTGGAGGGTAGGTTCCTTATATAGTGTAGGGGCGCACTAAGAAAGGAATTTTGAAAAGTCGCACTCTAAAGGGTCTAGAACGCGAGCAACGCAGCGGGCGACGGCTAGTACATACATAAATACATAGTAACACCGAAAAATAAGTCTAAATTGCATTTTCAATAATAAATAAATAAATATCCTTGGACATTACACACAACGCCCTCTAGTCCCAAACTACGCAGAGCTTGTACTATGGGAACTAGATTGCTGATATAATACTTATATAAATTTTTTTATAAATACATACATAACACATAGTAGCATAGATAATTGTTCTACGTCTGGGTGTTACTATGTAGTAGGTATTTTAAAAAAATACACTTACTTACTTATGTAAGTATTCTATCAGCTAGTTCCCATAGGTCAAGCTTTGCTTAGTTTGGGACTAGAGGGCATTGTGTGAAATGTCCATGAATATTTATTTATAAGCCAAACTTACATCTCTGATTAAGTAGTCCTCAAAAGCCCCGACCACAGTACATTTTGACAATACCCTCTTATGTTCTTCGTCCAAACAATGTTTGTTTTTATATCGTGCTAAAAACGACATAGTGCAAACCATGCAGTAATATTCATTTGGATTTGTATGTGTTATCATATTCCAAGACTCGTATTTAACACGAACCTCTTTGGTGCCTGAAAAAAAAAAATGCAAAAATTATTTGTTGTAGGTGGGGATCGAACTTGCAACCTACAGGACAGGAGGCAGAGCCACAAGTTGAAAATTCAGTGGTACGAAATAGTCACAGGCGTCACACCTGAGACGATAACTCTGCCTTCCGCGCTGTGGGTTATGGGTTCGACCTCTACACAGAAATAAACATTTGTGGGATTCAAATAGAAGTTAGTTGCCATAGTACAAGCTTTGCTAAGTTTGGGACTGGATGGTATCAAACATTTGTGCAAATCATAGATATATAAAACTCTTTTGAAGCTGACTGATAATCAACGCACTACCTAAACTATAAGTCCTAGAGGCATGTAATTTGGAGGGTAGTATCCTTACATAGTGTAGGGGTGCACTAAGAAAGGAATTTTGAAAAGTCACACACTAACTAAAGGGTCTAGAACGCGAGCAATGCCGCGAGCGACGGCTAGTGTAGCATATGTATGTACAAATAAACATATAAGTATTCTATCAGCAATCTAGTTCCTATAGTACAAGCTTTACTTAGTTTGGGACTAGATGACATTGTGAAATTCAATTCAATAATTTTTATTTCAGGCAACAAATATTACATAAGTTAATACAGATATGTCCATGAATATTTATTGCAAATCTTACCAAGATCAATTTTAAGATACTTCGGTACATCCAATCTCGGTTTACTAGCCATAGACGCGTACGAAACTCCCTCTATCGGTAAAACATATTCTTCTAACTCTTCCTCTTCATATATTTTTATATCTTTATAAGCACTTTTGCCAAAATTAAAATCTTCGCTTCTGTCAATATTAAAGTCAGAATGTCTATCATCAGATATTCTGCCGCGCGAGTGACTTCTGTTAGAATATCTGTCAGAATCAATGCTTCTATCACGCTGGTAAGTATCAAACTGCCTATTTATTGCATAATGTCTATCTATTTCCGATTGTCTATCCATGGAGTGTCTATCCACGTCACTGTGTCTATCCACGTTACTGTGTCTATCAACGTTACTGTGTCTATCAACGTCACTGTGTCCATCAACATTTTGGTTTCCATAGTTATCAACCCAGTCATCTCGATCAGGCAATGTGATAACATCTTGATTGGTCCTAATAAACGGTGCATTATTTGGAGGCTGAATATTATTAGTCTGTAATGTTTGAGTGAGTTTTGGATCTTGGTCTGTCCACATGAGATCTGAGACCTTGTTAATGGCGAATAGGAGACATCCTTCATGGGTTTTAGAGTTTTCATGCTTCCGGTAATTTTGGATTGGAAATAACTCATTGCATACTCCACAGTGTAAGTTTTCATTAATCTGGGAATACAAATTATTCATTATAATTAGCAGGCAGGCGGGTGACCGAGTTTTTAGGGCGCCTTAAGGCCTCCGTTGTGGCTTAATTAAAAGCTGACAACACTAAGAATTACTAAACCTAGATGAGAAGACTTCTTTCTTTCACATAAAGATTTAAATGACATACCTTTCTAGTTATACTGAGATCAAACCTCTTTAGTGGTTTATGTTTGTCGAGTTTTCTCATGTGCCCGAGTGAGTTGGTATGTTGTTCCAAGGCATATTCATCACATTCAAACTGGCATACAGTACACGAGTACATCTCCTGCAATAACATCATATAAAATGTAATATTGGATTGCACTAATATTATGAAAGTCAAAGTTTAAATGTTTGGATGGCTTATTCCACTAATCCCCGTTGACAATTCCCGTCAACGGGGATTAGTGAACTTTGTCGGCGTCAACGGGAATTTGTGAACTGAGAAGTTCACAAATCCCCGTTAAAAATAAAATACTATAAGAATCCTGTTTTTAACTTTTTATAAGGTAAGGACTAGCTTATTGATTATTTTTATAATCATATTATATTTGTTATTAGCTTCCGCCCGCGACTTCGTTCGCGTCCCGTTGGCTCCCTTTGATTTTCCGGGATAATAAGTAGCCTATTTGTAAATCCAGGTCACGGACAATATATATTTCAAGTTTCATCCAAATCAGATCAGTAGTTTTTGCGTGATAGAGTAATAAACATCAATACACCCCTTACAAACTTTGTTTATAACCTTTATAATTTTTTATTATTTATCTGTATCTCTATCACGAACAAATCTGACAGTCGCCGCGTTAACGTATTCGAGTTATATTGCGCGTCAATGCCAGCTCGACTGCCAACCGTTGTAGTGTCACCGCGCAGTGTATCTCGGATACGCTTGCGTTACGATACGTTTGCGATTGTCACATTTATTAGTGGTCAAGGTACTGTTTTTTTAATATTAGTGAGAGGCAGTCGAAGGAAGCTTTCCCGGCGTTAAACCCGAGATTCTCCCGTAAACTCCTCAACCTGAAACGTGACAAGCTCCGAAGGGTAGTCGGTATTGTCACAGGTCATTGCCCTCTGAACAAACACCTCTTCACTTTGGGTGACAGCCCCCTGTGCAGGGGGTGCCTAAACGCAGACGAGACGGCCTCGCACGTGCTCCTGGAGTCCAGCAGCGTGGCGCCTCAACGAGCACATTACCTCGGTACACCGGGGAACCTTGGGAAGCCTGCACCAGAATTAGCGAGCTGCTGGCCTTCCTGGAGGATATCGGGTGGCTGGAGTAACTGCCGCCACTCTTCACGCAAAAAGGGCCCGTCGGTGGCCTAGTTGCGGAAACAAGTCCGCCGAGCAAGTAACAAGTAATATTAGTGAGATTTAGATCTTACCGGGCTAGGCTGTGCAATAGTATGCCATTGTTTGTGACTGAGGTACACATTATTATTGATAATGATTCCGTTCCATGTCAACTCCTCTGTTACAAACAGAGCCTCGATCAGATCATCTGAAATTGTACAGAAAAAACTTTTTCAATACCTAAGGTATTTAATTATATATTTATTACTAGCTTCCGCCCGCGACTTTGTTCGCGTCCCATTGGATCCCGTTAATTTTCCGGGATAAAAAGTATCCTATGATACCTTTTTTTTTTTTTATGGTAAAAGTAATGGAGCAAGCTGATAGCTCACCTGATGTTAAGTAGAAACTTCTGCCTATAACAATGCATTACCTCACAGAGCAAGTCCAATGAGGACGTGCCCTGTAAGGCAATGCACTGCGTCCAAAACTCTGAGACGTAAAGATGTTGAAATCTCATGTGCCTGTTATTACACCGGCGCCCTTACCCTTCAAACCGGAACACAGCAATGCGAGCATCGCTGCTTGGCGGCAGAAATAGGTACGGTGGTAGTACTTCCTCGGACGAGCTCTCACAAAGAGCTCTACTACTACTTCTAATACGTCCAAGAATATGTGTACAAAGTTTCATGATGATCAGATAAGTAGTTCTCGCGTAAAAGCGTAACAAACAAACTTAAATTCACATTTATAATATTAGTAGGATTATTATTCAGTTGCTACTGTCACACTGCAGGGCAAAGGCCTATTTTCCCTCTTTCACTAAACTTAAAAGTTAAACTTTAAAAACAACAGCATAAAATTTATACCTAGGAATAGATGGCTATTGATTGATTGATTGATAAAAACATACCTTCAGTGAGTTCATCATCTTTTTTGTGCACATCAGTATCAGACTCAGTCCTGATGACCTTGTACAGCTTGTAATCTTGGTGTACTTCATCAGATACCATGGTCGGTTCCACGTTTAAGAAAACAGACTCATTTACAACAAAATATTGCGACATTTTCGTGTTTAAACTAAATATTACTGATGCATTTCTGACATCTTCAGTTGCATAAGAATCTGTCAAGTTTATAATATTTGTTGACAAATACTTCAGGTATTTCTTGTCAATATTAACGGTTGTACACAAAAGTTGATCTTCCGAATTGGTTTTGAGTTCAAAATCTTTGTCTGTTTTCTCAACAGATACCTTTTTACATTTATTTCTTGTACGTTTTGATTTTTTAACTGATGAATTTTCAGATTTCTTTTTGCTAACTTGTGCAGGAAGTGTTGGTTCTATAAATCTGGAACAATGGAGAAAAGATGAGATTGATCCCAATGATATTACTATAGTAGTGGGGCCGGCCAGGACTATGACTAGGGTGAAATCATTTTTATTTTTTTCTAGTTTGCACCTTTTACTGATATTAGTTGGTTTGGTATAGTAGGAAGAAGATTATTACCTTATTACCTGACCTCTCTCAGTCCTAAACTGCCAGAGTACCTACATACCTATTTATCCTTGCTGTTGACTTTTATGTACCTACCTACTAGGTCGGATAAGTAGATACGCGCGAAGATAAAAAGAAATAGTAGGTACTTACCTAGTTAGGTACCTACCTATTTTTTGGGTAAATAGGTACGCAATTGGTGTCGATACCTATGTAGGTATCAATGTGGGGTTTTTTCGTACAGAACTAAATTAGCACACAACATTAGGTAGGTAGGTAAACGATGGCTGGAATTTTGCTGAAGTGGATAACAGCTAACAAAACAAGGTAGGTAGGTATGTAAGGTTCTTATGAGCGAACCTACTACAGAAAAAATAAAATAAACCGGCAGAAGCGAGGGCAGAAACAGAAAGCCGCCGTTGCGTCGCCGCGCCGCCGCCGGTTGCTCGAGGCCGGGCGTGAATGATGAGCGTAAGGTAGACTTACAGTGCTAATAGCAAACCAATCTCACATCATTACCTACGCTTCTTCACTACAGTTTTCATCTCATCGTCTCATCACATCAAAATATCACTCAAGTTTCAAGTTTTCACAAGCTTTCAAGTTGGTAAAGTCACAGCAAGACAAAGACAAATGGCACGCGCCCGGCTCAGCCAGCTGGGTGGTTGGTATTTTCAAAAAAACAATTAAAAAAAACAAAACAAACCATCAAACCTTTTTTGCAACCACTATACGTACAGCACAACAAGTACGACGACGACGACACTACGATACCTATTTTGATGGTAGGTCACTTTTTTTGCATTCTCTTTGGTAGGTCCCAACTCGATCAATGGGTAAGTACCTACCTCGATGGAATGGAATACGGATCTAGTTACCAACTACTGGTAACTTCCTTTCTTACCCTTATCTGAATGAACAATCAATCAAAGTACTTACTGCATGCTATAAGTTTCCGTATTCCTTGCTATGTAGTCCCCGATGTAAACAATAACGAAGTAAGGGAGTATCGTCCACAAAAAACTGAGTAAAAGTGCAAGCATTATTCCTTAAGCCAGAGGCGTATATTTAAATACACACTCTATTACCTACAGAATAGGTGCTACTCGGTCGGACCGGACGGACTTCACTCCGTTCTGACTTCGCGCTCTAGAAATAATAAATGTTACCAACTCTTATACAACTCTTACCCAACTTTGCATATGACTATTTACCTATATATAATATTATCTAAGCTCAGCTTTACCTTTATAGATTATGCTTACCTAATGAAACAAGTTGTTGCACCTAGAGATGGTCCTCCTAGGTAAGCGGTTATCTAGGTACCTACCTTTGCTTATAACAAGGCATTAATTACCTCACAGATAATTTTTAATGAGGACGTGCCCTGTGTTGTAGGAAGTACTTACAACAATATCAACATAGAAGAAACCAATCTATCTAGGTACCTACAATCTTGATCGAGCAAGCGAAGCGAGCGAAGTTGTTAGTAAGCGAATCGTCATTGTATGTAGCTATATTGTGTGTTAGAGATTATAGCATAACCTAACATTGCAAACTTTAAACCCAATGAGAAATAATATTCAAAGAAACGAAACAGCCATGGGAATTCAGTCCTTGCAATTTTCTATAGTGGTTATTCACCAGTACATTAAGTCCTCCCTTTGTAACAAATTTATAATTTTATGCAATAAAGTATTAAATAAAATAAATAAAATAAAGTACCTAGGTAAGTAGGTGGGTAAAGTTTAAAAGATGGTAACTGTATAAAAAGATTCAACAACTTTATGGATCAGGGGCTTTACCGTAGGTACCTAATGCAACGTCGGTAAAGCCCCTAAAATCAAAAATCTTAATTTGCTAGGTGTCAATAACTAATTAATGTAATTTTATTATCATACAAAGCTTGAGCAATTGAGCAATCATTACCGGATATAATGATCAGTGTGTCCGATAACCACTCCAATGTAATTTCTTGACATTATGTTCAAGCAAGTCAGTCAGTCACTCAAATCTAGTCTACTGTCAAAGTCAAATCAAATCGCAGTCGAGTATAAACTGTGTTTTATTTAGTTGTGTTGCGAAAATACAATGAATCGCACGTCTTTATAGGTAGGTATGTATCGCCGAAACAAAATGTAAACAAAAATTAGTTTAACAAATTGAGTGAAACCTCACATTTTGCCGTCAAAATGTTTAAAACAAAAGTGAAAAGTGCTATAATGCCGATTGTGTTTTTGTTTCTGACTGTGATTTTAGAAGAAACAATATCTGAACCTTACAGTATCGAACACAGTCAAACCCATGTTCATTGTACTCATGAGCACCCCAAGGCAGATCAAGTAAGTACTAGATTAGACCATACCTACCTAAACCATGACGAAGGTCCTAAAGCGGCCTAAAAACTCCGTCAGCTGAGTTGGTCGCTAACTCATACGAGCTTGCCTACCTACCTATTGTATTTACAACCCTTGAATTAATTAAATGCTGAGGGGTGTTCGTAATTATAGGCCTTTGATTCTGTCCTGTGCTTTCAGTGTGTCAGTCTCTCTCTGTCTGCTCGTAGCTACTACATTAATCCACAAGTTAAAAGAAGTTTTAGTACCTATTCCAAAAGATTGAATCGAGCGGTATTCGAACCCGCGACCTTCCATGAATCCTCATCATCACATGGCACATATTATAAGAACTATAAGTACATAGACAGAACCATAAGAATCCCCTGACAAACTGAGTCAACTCATTACTTTTTTTTGTTATTGGCGTCGCACTGTTTGTGCATTTGCCATTTTGCGTAAAAATTAAAAAAGAAACATTTAGATTAGGAAAAGCGCGGGATCTGACATGCGGGTTAGGAAGAAGGATCAGCAGGGTTATGGAAACTCATTACTTGTCAATACTTATCGTGAGTCATGTTTGTAAGGTTGGATTTTGAGTAATAAAATATGGGGTGGGGTTTTCCCAACACCCTTGCTCAGGTCCTGGGAGTAGGTACAGCCATGGAATTTACCAGTTATTTTTCAACGTAACATACCTTATAACGTAACATACCTGTAACGTAACATTTTTTTTAAGGAAACCTGCAGAATCGGAGCATCAATTTTGTAGCTACAAATAGACAGGACTTATTAACGCAACATTCCTGTCAATTCAAAGGTTAAAAAAAAATATATTTATGAAGAAACATTTGACAGAACACCATCTAATCCCAAACTAAACAACACTTGTACTAAGAAATCAAATTGCAAGAAAATAGCATAGGTATGCTATTTGCACCACATAATAACAGAAGTGCTTGTGGCTAGGCTTGCTTAGTCAATCTTCACCGATTATCTAAGTTAAGCACCATTCTACGCGGTCACTATTTGGATGGGTAACCATTAGTGGCATTTACATCTGAGCGCTTCCGTGCTTTGGAGGGCACATTAAACTGGCCCGGCTCTAGCAGTCGGTAAGCCATGACGAAGGCCTTAAGGCGGTCTAAAAACTCCGTCGCTAGAGTTGGCCACTAACTCATATGAGCTTGCTTGCAATATGAATGCAATAAAGAACCTGAACTTGTATATACCACATAAGTTTGACCGTGGGCTATCAGTTAGATTGAAAAGCTTATTAATGAGAACTTTTAAGCTAAGATGCTTAGAGCCAATTTTAATATGTCACACACTATGTTGCTCGGTTAGGTGGCTCAGGCCGGAATACTGAAACGTCACTCTAATTTAAGCACCACTTAAAATTGCTCTGCCTCTGTTTGAAATTACTCATTTATAAGCGATGGCAATAATATAAGTGTGAACTTAATTTAAGTGGCGTTTGAGTTTCCGCCCGTTAGTCACCTTAAAATGCTTGATTATTTACAGATGCTCTTATGCATGTGTTATGTCAAAGAAATGGTTACTCAAGCATAGATTTGAGTAGAGATTCACACACATGCTTGAGTCAAGTGCCTCTATCACGAACAAATCTGACAGTCGCCGCGTTAACGTATTCGAGTTATATTGCGCGTCAATGTCAGCTCGTTTGTCACATTTATTCGTGATCGAGGCACAGATCAGTGCCTTGATCACGAATAAATGTGACAATCGCAAACGTATCGTAACGTTAGCGTATCCGAGATACACTGCGCGGTGACACTAGAACGGTTGTCAGTCGAGCGCAAAATAACTGTAATCATCATCATCATCATCATCATCATCAATATATATAAAACTCTTTTGAAGCTGACATAGAATCAACGCACAGCCTAAACTATAAGTCCTAGAGGTATGAAATTTGGAGGGTAGGTTCCTTATATAGTGTAGGGGCGCACTAAGAAAGGAATTTTGAAAAGTCGCACTCTAAAGGGTCTAGAACGCGAGCAACGCCGCGGGCGACGGCTAGTTATATATAATATAACTATAATTAGCAATATAACTATAATTGACGCAATATAACTCGAATACGTTAATAGAAATAGAAATTATTTATTTTACGCAAAAACACAAAGATACAACTAAATAAGCATTAAATTAAAGAGAATGACGCGTAAAAAGGGTACTCTCTCAGCAAATGCTAAAGGTGCACGGTGGCTCCTTTAGCGCTGGTTTTCAGGAGTGCCTAGAATGAAGGGGCGTGGCGCACTGCCTCTGCGACACGCGTTCTGTTTTACAAGAAACTTAATCTAATAGCTTAAAATATTATGTACCTTATCTAATATACATAAGTTAACGCGGCGACTGTCAGTTTTGTTCGTGATAGAGGTTACAGTGCTTGGCTTGAGCATTAAACGTAAATGTCATTCAGAGCTTAGAAATCAAGTAAAGTTGTGGTAGAAAAGTGAAAACAAATTACGTAAAGAATGGCTAGTTTTTGCGATCCCAACACTACAATACAACCTACCTACCTATACCTACGTGAGGTGGGCTTATTGATGACTGACTAGCTTCCGCCTGAGACTTCGTCCACGTCCCGTTTGAGCCTGTTAATTTTCCGGCATGAAAAGTAGCCTATAAATAATAAATATTCACGGACACTTAACACAACGCCTTCTAGTCCCAAACTAAGCAAAGCTTGTACGATGGAAACTAGATGGCTGATAGAATACATACATACATTTTTTTTTGTAAATACATACTTATAATACATAGAAACACCCAGACACAAAACAAACATCTATGTTTACAACACACAAAATGTTTGTTCTCGGAGGGGATCGAACCCACGACCCACAGCACGGACGGCAGAGCTACTATCGACTGAGCCATAACGCCTATGTGTTAATCCAGGTTACGAACTATGTATATTCCAAGTTCCATCCAAATCGGACCAGCAGTTGCAGCGTGATTGAAACACAAACATCCAACCATCAAAACTTTGACATTGATATTATTAGTAGGATCGTATTTATCCATATACGAGTAAATTGGTAGTGAGTGAGGCTGGCACACCACACTCATACTCTTTCCATCATCATCATCATCATAAGATTTTACTCAAAAGAGGTTGTTATACACTGCATTGTTATTACTAACAATAATTACATACCACTTCCTGATTTTGTTAAGATTTATTGTTATAAAAATGCTTTTATAATAGGTATTTGTCGACCACATTATTGCTTAACATCAGGAGAGATTGTGGTTGCTTATATGGTATTAAAAAAAAAAGGTAATCTAAATATTCGTAAATGTTAAAGAAACGCAGATGAAGTTGCGGGCGTTTACAAGCGCATAGCCCTTACACAAGCTGAGGAAGTCTAAATAACTTCCGTCTAGCCAATTAGGTATTTACAGACACGCGAACGAAGTAAAGCAAGTTATCAGTCAGTGGTTTCGTTCCACCACAAGTTGAATAGACTCTTGAGGGTATTCGTGAGGGAGATGCCGGCCGTCGTATACCAAAAACGGAAGGGGTGTTATAAGATTGACGTCTTGTAGCTATGACAGTAAAGCTCCGATTTGAACGCGGTTTTTTGTAAGAAAATTTATTTATCTGGGATGGTTCTTAGACATGTTTGGTGAGAATTTATTTATTTATCAATATATCATCATCAATATATATAAAACTCTTTTGAAGCTGACAGAGAATCAACGCACAGCCTAAACTATAAGTCCTAGAGATATGAAATTTGGAGGGTAGTATCCTTATATAGTGTAGGGGTGCACTAAGAAAGGAATTTTGAAAAGTCACACTCTAAAGGGTCTAGAACGCGAGCAACGCCGCGGGCGACGGCTAGTTTAATACATTATTTATTGCACTAAATTATTAATTTGTTACAAAGGGTGGACTTAATGCTGAAAGCATTGTCTACCAGCCAACCCAAACGTGGTGGTGTATTAAGGAGGTGTAATAAGAATCATTCGAGCCGTGCCCAAGTTATGAGGATATTTAACTCGCACGCAAATCCAGAGCACTTGTTGACAAAGTCGTCGACAATGCAGCGATTATCATTCGAATAAAAAATCGATATTTCACGTTATGCAACGCAATGTTTAGAAAGTGCGAGATCACGAATGTAGCGAGTCAATGCGACTGACATGACGGGCCGTCGTCAATGCTAATCGCCAATTAAATAGAGTAGAATGCATTATCTATCAGGCAGAGCTATCAGCTAAAATAGCACAATTATCGCGCGATTGCTAGACGTAATACCGCGTTCACACTATGCCCATGCCGCTGCCGGCATTAATGCCGCGGACCTATTGCCACAGCAATATCGCCTTTATTCTCACTAAGGAGCTAGGGCATGAACTCAGGCCAGGAGCCGGGACAGAGGCATTATCGTGTTCACGCTATGCTCGTGCCCACTTCCCTGTCCAAGTCCCTGCCGACTGCGGCATAGTGTGAACGCAACATTAAATATAACGGAGGACTCTGGGTTGCTTGATAGCAGCAATGTTCCAGCATCACCGATGGTGTGGATGCAGGAGTAAGACCTGGCTTCGCATTATCCATATCCACATTTTGTCAAAATTCCCGAACTTTTTTAATTAGTTAATGGACCAATTTATCAAATCACACACGTAAAGAAGGCATCAATGTTGCCAGGACAAGGTTAGTTTCGCCATCCGGTATGGTGTGACTGTCAACTGCTTTCATACATTGAAAGCCTAATAAGTTTATGAAATTTCGTGCGAACCACATTCTTGACGTGTGAAATATTTGGGTTCCGTTCTTACTGCAAAAAGCTGTATGATTAATTAGATATTGGACCAGCGGTCTGAATGAAGTCTCAATACTTTTAAGTTCTGTAGGTAATACTTAACCCTGCCGGTAGTTGCAGGGGATTTCTGCACAAAAACTCCAGAAATCCCCTTCGCAGGGGGAACTTGCAGGGGATTTTGGAGCGAAGGGGATTTTCGGACAGAAACTCCAGAAATCCCCTTCGCAGGGGGAAATCGCAGGGGATTTCTGGAACGAGCCAAAATTGTATCCAAAGACAATTGGTGGTCTGAATAATAATGGAGCTAGATGATGATAGATGTAAATCAGCAGCCTTACCGCCAAGTCTAATGGTAATGGAAATCAAAGTCTATTTGCAATTTTTTTTCACTTACCATTTCAAAATCTCAAAGGCCTACTCGCACTTGTCCATATTTAAATAGCTTTGGGTGAATAACTTAAAGTTAATACTAGGTGTTACTTCGTTCGTACGTTACTGTTAAATCTCACGGTTGCCAATTAAAGTGATGTTGCAACTTTATTGCCATAATGTGGTGCGTTTGAAGTTTTTATTTTGACAGATGACATGTTGTTCCGCTATTACAATATGACAATCGGGTAATTTACTTGTCTATTAGCCATTCAGAGGGGTGATAACGAAGAAATCTGACAGTTCCTGCATTACGTAAACGTAACGTTTTCGAATCATATTGCGCGTCAACGCTAGCTTCACTGTCGAACGTTGTACCGTCAACGCGCAGTGTATCTCGGATACGATTACGATTGTCATATTTATTTGTGAAGGCACTGAGCTAAAATAATGATTCTCCTCACAGCCTACTTGGTATAGCTCTGTCGTCTGCGCTGAATCTGAACACATTGAACTAGCTTTCAGAGCATATGAATATATTCATAAACTGGGAACGGCTTTACCAATTTTCACCACACATGGCTAGGAACAATCCCAGATAAATCACTTTTCTTACTAAATGCGCAATCTCAAGATTATTTTAACATGGTATTATTATACCTCTCTCATAACACCTACCATAAATAAATAAATAAATAAATAAATATTCACGGACACTTAACACAACGCCTTCTAGTCCCAAACTAAGCAAAGCTTGTACGATGGAAACTAGATGGCTGATAGAATACATACATACTTTTTTTTTAACCATGAAAGTTAGGTATTAGATAGGTATTGATCTTTTCAGGGTTGCCTAGTTATTCCATTGCAAACTTAGCGTAGTCGGACTCTAGTTACTAGTTACAGTTTTGCAAGCATGGCTTCTGTTTCCACAATGACCTTCACTGAAGGACAGGCTTAGTGGTCTTACCGCCAAGTATAATAGAAGATAAGAGAAATCAACAACATTGGTCGTCATATTTACAACATTAACATTACGAAATGATTTAAACTAAAATAGGGGATAATTATTAGCAATATTTAACTTGTAGACATCTTTGTAGATTTCACCGATATTGTAAAAATAGCAGCGATAGTTTTATTACCATTACGCTTAGCGGTTAGGCTGCTGTTTAACAAAATCCCCTCAATTATGATGGGCGTGCGAAGGTTAAATTTCAAAACAAGAAAACTTCGTAACTGTAACAATGAAAAAGGTTTGCGTACGATTAAACCAAGTTTTTATAAAAACGATGTCAGTAATGTAACTTCGTCAATTAATAGTCTTTCTAATGTGACGACCTGTTGATAGTAGACAGTAGTTACCTAGTTACTGAAGAGAGAAGACAGTCTAAGACACCTAGATAAAGGCTGGAGCAGACCGGATGCGTATACGTAAGCGTAGACGTGCACGTACCACTGAGTTGTAATGAATGAAACTGTATAAGACGTTCACGCTTACATCTACGTATACGCATCCGGTCTGCTCCAGCCTTTAATCGTGGTCTAGCTAGGACACTCATGCTATGGGTATACTATGTAAATCAGTCCACTTCTTGCAAATCTTCATAGGGGAGAACCGCGCCAAGGGCGGGCAGCAGGTTCTTCTTCTTTTAAACCTATATGGCCTGTGTCCGTCATTTCGACAGACAATTTTGCCAGTGTCAAGTGGTGAATTTTAAATAATATTTAAGTCAATTCAAGTCATTGTCAAGTCGGCTGTCGTTTGTTTTGAAAAGAAAATGGTGGATTTTCTCTTCAAAAACCTAAAACGATTTTTCACATTCAGAAAAGCCACTTTACACACATTTATTCCAATGGCTCACACTTTAAGTTACGACCTAAGTATTATTGGTTAAAATTCCACCAAAATTAAACAATAATACTCACAATAACACAAGAAATACCATTACAATAAAAGAGACGATTTTTCCCCAAAAATGACAGAACTCGAATCTCTCAAGCTAAATCACCCGCTCGTTAACGAAATAATTGACGTAACTTGACGCACACCGATTTTCAAGGAAGGCAAACTAATTCATAGTTCCGAAATATCGCACGCAGGTTCACAATCACAAGGTCGACGCGGCGCTGATCACGAGAACCTATGGGCCTCCGCCTCCCGATCCACTATCTCTCTAGTCCTTGATCTATCCATTCAATCCACTGAACTCCATAGAAAGGATGGATAGTAATACAAAGTATTACAGAGTCAGACTAACACAACGGTGTTGGAGCAAAACCACTTTGGTTGCATAAAATATCATTTATTCGGCTTATTCCAGTTTTCCCTGGGAGTCCCCTGCGTACGGGATTTCTGGAACTTTTGTCCAATAATCCTGCGACTGCCGGCAGGGGGAAATTGGAAATCATCATCATCATCATCATCATCAATCATCAATATATATAAAACTCTTTTGAAGCTGACAGAGAATCAACGCACAGCCTATATAAGTCCTAGAGGTATGAAATTTGGAGGGTAGTATCCTTATATAGTGTAGGGGTGCACTAGGAAAGGAATTTTGAAAAGTCACACTCTAAAGGGTCTAGAACGCGAGCAACGCCGCGGGCGACGGCTAGTTACTTACATAATTTCGATGCTATGGCAGTAATAAGTTAACTTCCTCTGCTTCCGTTTCTTGGTCTCTATCTACTCTGTTAATTATCCAGTTCTCCATTCTGCACAACAATACAGTTATTATGACATTATTATTTTGCTGTGGTATTGCCAATGCGATGTCAAAACGAATTCACCTTGAAGCGAAAGTGAAAAGCCTCGATTTGCATATCCAATCCATGCATAGAATATTTTGTTAATCACGATAGTTCCGCCGATTTTGATACATCTTTTATACAAACCTATGGTTGGAAGTTCCAGCTATAGGTTGGCTTATAATAAAAGATTGATTATTCCAACTTCGAAGCACTATCTGAATCGTCTTCTAGGTTTCTTGTGATCAGAGGCATTATGCTTAATTATTGCTCAAAACGTTTACGGTCGAGAAACGACGTAATCCCTATAAGATTAAAATCCCTTTCGAACTGGGTGTAAGGCCCCTGAGCGTATCCTAGAAGAACGGGCAAGGGTAGAGTAGATCTATAAAACGAAAACAATGTGACCTAGGTGCCGCGAAAGTTACTGAGGCTTGATGTTATTATGTACCAATATTTTCGAGGTTCTACATTTATTCCATTGTCCATCCATAGAACTCATAAACTATGTAGAGGTGTATGGCTTCTTTATGTAGAGAGGTGAATTCAGGCGCTGCACCAGATGTGCTGGTTGTAACTAGTTCGGAGCCTCTGTTAATGAATCCGGTGGTTAGCGTGACCAGACTCTAGTTATGTTTGTCTTGGTTATTTTCTGTTAAGGATTATAATCTAAAATTAAGATTGTGTAGGTAGGTATAATAAAAATACCAAGAAATCAACCGAGCGTGGCTGGATAGCGCATTTTTTGTAACATTTCTTTTGCAAAGAAATCGCTCTTTCGCCTGTAAAATGATTTTCAATAGAATATCTGATAAAATATTGTAGGTATAAAACAGACTACAGATACAGAGTCAGACAAAAGATTGACAACGCTTCAAAGAATTTTCAAAGTATGAGAATGAAATATCTACCAATTTGTAATAATGAAAACCTTTGACAAAGACCAACGAATATTCTGGGCTAAGAAATAATTGTTACTGAGAATCTTTTCATCTGTCTGGACATTTATTGCCTTATCGAAAACAACGATAATGGATACCGAAAGTTTGATTGTAATTTTTCAAAGAAAATTATTACTAACTGAAATAGGCGATCGTTATTAGCGGATGGTTTTTTTATGTAACCTATGGTGTCCCGCTACGGGCAAAGGTGGAGACCTTTTCCCCAAAATTTTCCACTGGTCCCGGTCGTTAGCGTTGTTCCACCACTCTCTCATGGATGGTTTTAACTTACCAAAAATATTGTAGGTAGATAGATATGTTCACTATAAATAGCAACCAAAAATGGCAACTAATATTTTTGATCTCCATTCCCATTATACTTGGTGGTCAGACCACGGTTCGGTAAGTCTATGTTTAGTTTTAGATTCATAATGCTAGGTTTTGGAACAAAAACTGTATTGTAAAATCTCAATAAATGGTTAATTTGTCTCCTCTGGCAGTATCATCATCATCGAAGGGTCAAAAACACTTTATAAATGCAGTTTTTCAATACGGAATACCTACAAGTGCGTGTAAAACGAGGTCAGAATACCTACACAAGGAACATCGTATACACTTTGTACAGTGCTGCACAGAACCGGTTCGCCCATGTATGACAAGCGTGTATCGTCACGCGCGCAAGTGTTAAAAACCTGTCATTTTGAGTGGCATACAGTTTTCACGCCTGTCACGAGTGAAAACTACTGTAGGTAATACTATTAGCTGATGGAACACGCAGATGGCCCACCTGATGTTAAGTGGTAACCATCACCTATAGCAAAACAGTGCCTCGTAGTCATGCACGATAGAAACGTGCACTACGATGCACTGCCCCGCGTCCATCAACTTGAGGCAAACAGGTGTTAAGCCTCATGTGCCTGTTATTACACCGGCGACCACACTCTTCAAACCGAAACACAGCAACGCTGCTTGGCGGCAGAAAAAGGCATGGTGGTAGTACTTCCCCGGACGAGCCCTTCACAAAGAGCTCTACTTCTCTTAAAATATTATGATTAAAGCCAAATTACAAACCAATAATAAAAACAAACCTAAAATTGATCGACTTCTGATGCTGACTGTACCACACTATTATTTACTCTGCGTCTGTACCGTAGTTCAGCATTATGCATTATCTTGGAAAACAGTTTTTAAAGGTCAATGACATTGTTCCGCTTCGGCACTGCACCGGTTTGCACGGAAACCAAATATCATTGAGAATAAAACCGACAACAAGCGACACTTGCGCATTGCATGTCTTATTTTGACGTTTTGCGTTTCTAATATTATTCGCTTTAATATTCGCGTTTGCCCTACTAAACATGTTGGTGGGACAAACGCACTTCGGAACCACCATACCCCTGGCCATACACCTGGGGGTAGGGTGGGACGAAACCATACCACTATAGGACAAGCGGGATCTTAATTTGAAATCTTCCCATTGGTACCACTAGGTGGGACGAACTGAAATGAACGTGCATGCTTAGTGTGTTCGTTTTAGGTATGTAAACTATAATTTTGTATCGAGATTCAGCAGCGCCCCTAGCGGGAAGTTTACAAAACTGATGATTCTTCATACAAAATTATTGTATTTCGTGTATCTACTACAAAGTTCACTTAAACTATAATTTGTAAAAAGACTTGAGCAGCGCCCCTAGCGGGAAACTTACGTAACTGATGATTCTCAGTTTGACTTTGCCAAATATAAACGTAAATATATATACGCGCGAAACACAATACCCTTCCCTTCCCCCGCCGCGTTCGTCGTCGGATGAAAATTAACAAGTAAACTAGTTATTTGAAGGTTACCGTTTAACTATTATGTAACGGCAATAAAAATTAACTGGCCCGTGGCCTGCAATTAACTAAACTGACTGTAAATGCGGAAGGTACATTTCAATCGATCATTAACATCATTTTTCGACTTTGCCGCCCCACGAGTAGACAGTATTAAACAAGATTGGATCTAGTATGGACCCCTGAGTTACCCCTTTGTTAACTGAAACCTTAACAAAAAAAATATTAGTACAATCGCAATTTGGGCTTATTCCAGAAATCCCCTGTGAGTTCCCCTGTGAAGGGGATTTCTGGACTTTTGCCCGAAAATCTCCCTTAGCGTTCCTGCGGTAGCCGGCAGTTGATTTTTGGACAAAAAGTCCAGAAATCCCCTGATAGATTCATTTACACCGCCCACCCCGTCCGTTCTGTAGCTACGCTCGGCGTTCTTTTGTTGCTGTCGCTACTGATGTGCAAAGTGCAAGCTGGCGGTGATCTTTCAAGTAATAACGAACCACCTACTTTATATTCTTACTAGTCCTTTATTAGCCAATGATTTCCGTGTAAGAACGTCCAATAATTCTTAGAAATCATTCAATCTACCATTTTCCAGTCTGTTTACAACAGTAATGCGTATGCGCTTCATTGAATACCAGCGCATGCGCAGACTTGAGGCACGCTATGTTGTTCTCTTTGACAGAGGTGTAGACACGAGCAAGGCACAACAATTAGTTAGAGTTGAAATGTACGAAAATGGATTACTCCTTTCTGAGCTATCAAAACTAATTTTATAGTATGCCGCTGATGTACCTACATAGCGAGTTGTGGCGGTCCTAATTGTTATGTAGGTATGTCATACGTAGCAATCAGCTGTCGATTAATCTATTATTTATTCTTAGTAGAATAAAATCAACTTATGGCCGACAAGGATCGAGTTTTACTTTGAGACTGAAGAGTTTCAAAATCCCTTTGATTTTAAAATTCTGAAATCTAAGGGTTATGGGACAAAAAGTCTCATAATCCCTTTGAAGGGGACGGCTCAATGAGGATTATTTTTATTGATTAACGATTAAACCATAACGTAATTATTGAATTACATAGGTACATACAAAATTTTTTTAACCCTCATCCCCATCCGTAACTCTAGAACCTCTTCATCAAATGACCATCAGACCTTGAAGTACCTCCAGTTGGTCAAATCGGAATGTTTCGAAACCAAATGTTTCAAACCAAAACTTCAATTTTACCTGGAATCTCTAAAAGCTGGGTTTCAGAGCTGCTGATTCGGGAAAAAATTGTAAAAGTAAAAGGTTTTACTGCAAATCGTTTAATTTTCACTTTTGTAAAGAAGAAATTGGTGAAAATTTTTCAATCATTGTGTTACTAATGATTAATTTACACGCGTTTCACGGGTTTGGCATTGATCTTGCGATTGTGTAATCACCATTGCTTATTGGTTAGAGAAACTCTAATTATGGCAATTCCTTTTACCGCGTTCACACTATGCCCATGCCGCTGCCGGCATTATTGCCGCGGACTTATTGCCACAGCAACATCGCCTTTATTCTCATTAGAGAGCAAGAGCATGAACTCGGGCCGGGAGCCGGGACAGAGGCATTATCGTGTTCACACTATGCTCGTGCCCACGTCCCTGCCGACTGCGGCATAGTGTGAACGCAATAATAGATTATTTTGACAGGCGACACAGCTCAGTCAGTAGCTCTGCTTTTCGTGCTTTGGGTCGTGTGTTCGATCCTCACCAAGAACATTTGTGTGTGACAAAAATAGATGTTTGTTCTATGTCTGGGTGTTACTATGTATTTATAAAAAAAATGTATGTATAAGTATTCTATCAGCAATCTAGTTCCCATAGCACAAGCTCTGCTTAGTTTGGGACTGGAGGGCGTTTTAAGTAATGTCCAAGGATATTTATTTTATTTGGCATTTTGCTTCAGTCTAAACATCTCGAGAATCAAAGAATTCTCAGATACTTTCAAAATATCTGTGGATGATAACAAGGCGTATTAAAATCGTCATTATACTGATTAGTTTAGGTTTAATGACAACGAGATAGCCTATTAGCGAAGTACCTAATTAGGTCCAGTTTATCGATACTTATCAAGTCAATGCAACAAGCAAAAGGTTAAGAAAATAATAAACACCTAACCCTTTATTGATCACTAGCTGATACAGAGGGTCAAGAGGCTCAAGCGACCCTTCCGAATACTCCCCTAAAACTACCCAAGAAGGGACCAGAATTTGTCATGGAAAGCCGTAGTATCACATCCTACTAATATTATAAACGCGAAAGTTTGTAAGTACGTATGGATGGATGTTTGTTACTCTTTCACGTAAAAACTACTGATCCGATTTAGATGAAACATGGAATATATATTGTCCGTGACCTGGATTAACACATAGGCTACTTTTTATCCCGAAAAATTTACGGCAACCAACGGGACGCGAACGAAGTCGCGGGTGGCACAGTAGTTTATAAGACGATTATAAGTGATCTTTGTGATTTTAGTGAAAGTATTATTCATTTTGACTGGTCAAGTCCCCCCAACTAAAATCCTAAATTAAACCGATATCCTTGATTACGTGTATTTTCGGACCTGTTTAGATATTCCAGAAATCCCACCATTTTTGTTCGTTTGGTGGGGCAATCGGAAAATAATTCTGAGTAATTAGACCTATTTAAATAAACAGATATCAGGGGATTTTTGGAATTTTTGTCCGAAAATCTCCTGACGGCGGCGGTCGCAGGAGATTTTCGATGCTACTCGTACCTAAGAGCATATTTTACTTATGCATAAGGGGGTGGTTCTATTTCTTATGATTTTCATCTCACCGTCCACACTAACGATTGCAGAAAGCCTACTTAACAAAATTCTAAGTCCCACTGTCCACTATAGCATCTAATCTCAGACTCAAAACAAACTCGGAGTCAAATATACCTACTAGAGATCTATTTGGACGTTTAAAAGGTAGTGTAGGGCATGAAGGGCCAAAGTATGCGATTTTTTGTCAAGATTTGAACAGTTTTAACGTATTATTTTGTAGTGCCTCGCACAAGTGTACTGAGCTGTCCTGTTGGTAGAAAGAGTGATACAACTTTGTATCGTTCACAACACATTCACAACTCATTCTAGTAGTAGCTCTGCTTTTCATGCTGCGGGTCGTGGGTTCAATCCCACCAAGAACATACATTTGTGTGTGGCAAACATAGATGTTTGTTCTATGGGTGTTACTATGCATTATAAGTATGTATTTACAAAAAAAAAATGTATATTGAGTATTCTATCAGCAATCTAGTTCCCATAGTAGAAGCTTTGCTTAGTTTGGGACTAGAGAGCCTGGAAAAACCGACTTCAATTTGCCTTCATCACGATGATGAATGATGATGGCAGTTCATTGGGACTGTTCTTGATCGTAAACACCACAGAAGAGCAAAATACGCAATGTCGTGTACGTGGATGACGTGTTTTTTCCCCGTTACACTTATTAAACTACCAAACTACTGAAAAGAAATAAAACCGAATTCAGAACCTCCTCCTCTTTTGAAGTCGGTTAAAAATGTGGACCACTCACCACAGAAAAGAGTTCTTTACGAAAGATGGCGCTAGGCGCGACGGAATGTTGCCAAACTCTATTAATCACTATAACCACTTAATTACTAGTAACCGCGGGTTTTCTCTTATGAAAATAACGTATCATCGCTCCAGTGAACAGTGGACCTTACGGCTGAGCGGTTTGACCCCAAACCGGTACATATTCTTGTAAACCCGTTAGCAGCATTACAAAAAACTAGTATTATCTCATATAGCACCGTTACGCGTTATTGCATAACTAGAAATACTCGTAACTTTCTATCAAAACTAGTGAAAGCAGGTTTTTAATTTGTCAGCCTGCACTATTTGAACCTTTGGCTCGTTCGATATTTAAATCGTAGAGATGCGCCCTATTTGCTTTGCTGTTGAATTTTCGTGTTCACAGTGTTGGTTCCATTGAAATTTTCGTGTCCAAATTGTCTATTCCATAGAATGTTTTTTGTTCAAAATGTTTAAATTGTTAGTTCCATAGAAATTTTCGTGTTTACATTGTTGCTTCCACAGAAGTATTCGTGTTCAAAATGTTCACATTGTTAGTTCCATAGAAATTTTCGTGCTTACATTGTTGGTTCCATAAAAAATTTCGTGTTCACATTGTTGGTTCCATAGAAAAAGTTGTTCATATTGTAGCTTGCTACGGTGTTTTCTTGAAACCGTTAGTAATTATTTTATTACACCGCTATGTGATGGGAAAAAATCTTCATTAGTCGACTTCCAAAATTGGAAAAAAACTTAGACATTTCACACAACGCTCTTTAGTCCCAAATTAAACAAAGCTAATAGTATGTGTAAGTGTTTAATTTAATTATGTAAAAATAATGCGTGAAATTCCAATTTTTTTTTTTATTTGTGGTTCGTGTTTTAAATAGCTGTATTTCTTAGTCACATTTAGTAATTACTAAGATGTCTTATCATGTTAAATTAACTTTAATTACTAATATAGTTTATTAACTTTCGGATGGAGAGTTTCGCACGCAATGAAAAGCGTGACAAATGTGACAATGTCATTGTTGTTCGTTTATTTCTTTTATTTTATTATAATAAAAAGTTTATAGAAATATTAATGAGTGCGTAAAATATCCTCCCCTAAGACGTTAACCCAATTTCTACCCTCAAGGTGACAGACAGGAAAAAATTCCAGTTTACCCCACTACGGCGGGTGGAAAGTCAGGAAAAAAATTCCAATCTAGTGGGCTGTGCCTCCGATTCTTTTGTTTAGAGTTTGACGGCGCGTTCTGCGCGGTCACTATTTGGATGGGTGACCGTTAGTGGCATTTACATCTGAGCTTTTCCGTGCTTCGCAGAGTACGTTAAACTGTCCCGGCTCTAGCAGTCGATAAGCCACGACAGAGGCCTTAAGGCGACCTAAAAACTCCGTCACTAGAGTTGGCCACTAACTCATACGAGCTTGCTAGCTTGCTTATAGTTCTTTCATTGATAATAATACCATGTTAAAACGTGAAATTCCGTCTACTGGCAAGATCGGGTGTTTTTAAGTTTTTCTAAAGGTTAAAGTTCCATGAGATGACTCGTTTCGTGACACTATTCTTTTGTCGAACATGTTTGATAATGTCACCTGTTGTTTCCACTTTAAATCATTATAATCTTGAGGTTTTAATATTCTCAACTTTTCACCTTTGGCATTTATCTAACAAAGACATTGTGTGCATATAAAATACCGCATAATATAAATACCTACATTCAATAAGTTTGACGTGCGTCATTCTTAGTGCCATTCTTAGTATAATATTAGTATTGATACTTATCCGATACTTATCTAATAGGTACAATCAAGGGCAGTAGTGTGGTAAGCTAATATGTAAAAATTGGTCAAATGGTTAAAATTACGAAATAGAAGTATAAGTACCGGGTTTTATACCAATTAATATAAAAAACTTTTTATAATATATATTTTTTCTTACTTATTGGTTGGACTCCCGTTTCCGCATTTAGACTTGAGATTGGTCCATTATACGTGAAGGGTGCTTACTTATATAGAGGTTGGCAAAAGCTAGAAAAAATCAAGGGTGCCTTTTAAGGGGTCGCTAAGAGGATTATTGGACATAAGTTCCAGAAATCCCCCACGCAGGGGACTGACGCAGGGAAAAACTGGAATGAGCCCCATTCACTAGGGCTAGTCTCAAAATCTTCGTTTAGTTTTCCTGTACTTAATTTATTTTTAACACAAACGCAGTTTTTTTTTTAAATTATTTTTGATAAGCTATAGAGCGGTAAATCTCATCTCTGGAAAATATCAGTAACCCGGACAATCTCAGTGCCGTCTTCTTGTAAGTACTCTGTACATTACAATCATGTAACACGCAATTATACAATCTATGGCAACACTGCAAAACCATGTGAAGAATGAAGATGCGTTATACAACATACAACCAGTAGTTCTTATGAGGCATACCACGTAGAGCACTCAGTGTAGAGCACCTACGCTATTTCACAAAGAGCACCGATTAGTTTTTAATCTTGGGAGCTTTTCGTATTTTAATAAAACATTTCCTCAAAAAGCACCTACAACATAGTAGCTTCCACGTCGTACCCACTATACCCCTTGGTGACGAAACCATATCACTAATAGTTATGCGAGTTTGGGAATAAAAAAAAAATAGATTTAAATTCATTATTTAACTTAAACAAAAAACTATACATTGAAACTTGTGGTATAAAATGTTTATCTACTAACATAATTATTGTTATGTCTCTAAATACAGGTTACACGATATATAATATATTTTTTTGCTTTGGAACATTTGGAACATCTACGCTTACAATGCGTTCAATTCAATACTCTTCGAGGAATAGCTAATCTGCTCTATCTATTCGGTGCTCTTCAAATTGGTGCTCTAAGTGGAATGTCTTGTAGTTACATAACATTGCAATTCAAAGTGCAATCTCGTGAACTGATTGATGCCAATTCCCACTAACCTTCGTGTTTTTATTTATTACATGATCAAAATGATCATGAATTGTTTTGTTGTATGGTAGTTAATGATTTTGTTAGCTAGATCTTGTTAGACATATAAAATGCAGAGATTTTAATGGAACAAGCTAATGGTAAGCGGTTATCTCTGCCTATAACAATGCATTATCTCACAGAGTAAGTATAAGTCTAAGTCCATTAAGAACGTTCCCTGCAAAGCTAGGCACTCGGTCCATCACCCAAAGTCTCATGAGCCTGATAATGCGTATGCTGCTACCACGCGAGCAAAGCCGCGGGCGGCAGCTAGTCTTGAATACAACGCTGCTGACAGATTTAGCGATGAATGTTTATTTTAAAGATTTAGCAAAAATTTGACTAGTTTAGCTGTTATTAGTTGGATATTCAAATTCGTCATCGTGTTTTTATTGCCGTAGTAAAAGATATTTTTATAGGACAGCTTATATCATTATTTTGTGTATATCACGAGTTATAATACTTCTTCGCCGCCTTGATGTATTGAACTCTCTTCAAATTCGCCATTTTCAGGATTCTCATCACCAAAGGATCCTTCTTCAACGCTGCCCTGACTTCTGTCTCGTCTACAACTGTCATGACAGTTGACAGTTTCTTTTTGACCTGCACTGTGGTGCTTGTCTTGGTTTCTACTGTTGTTTTTTTCGCAGACTCGATATCGTTTAGCAGATTTTCGAAATCGTGTTTCGATCTCAGAGCGTAATGCTCCATCTCCATTACCTCAACTAGCTT
Organism: Eulithis prunata; assembly: GCA_918843925.1. NCBI lineage: Eukaryota > Metazoa > Arthropoda > Insecta > Lepidoptera > Geometridae > Eulithis > Eulithis prunata. Next base: position 1,700,885 of record OU974028.1, read on the forward strand.
CTTCATAAGAACCGCTTGTCGACTCAATACGTTAAATATTTGCTCATTCTCGTATTTCCTTACAAATTTACTTGAAAGACCTCCATTTGCTTCAAGCTTTTCAAATGAATTCATTCTTCGTTCTCGACTGCTTGGAACGGATTCATAGTTTGAATATGGAACGAATTCGAAATTTGAAAAGGGATTGCCGTATCGTCTGGCCATTGAGAATCTGTCGAGATTATTTTTAACGTCTTTATTGTTTAGTCTGCGGTGTATGAACGATTTTGGTGATTTTGACAATCTGTAATAGCATTCATGTTAGTATTTTTTGGCTCTGTAATTACACTCCAGTCTGAATCGAAAGTAAAACATATTCTTGTCATTTCCCAATGGAATACCTATAAAAAATCTATGCTTAAGTCAAAACAAGTACATTTACTCAATAAATCTAAAATATTTATAACTACCTAGATATAATTATTAATAGCTTCTGAATTGATGCTAAATTGTACCTACCAATCAGATTTCAAAACAAAAAGGAGTAATTCAGAAACGCACGAATTTATTCGTCCAAATATTTGACGTTTTAACAAATTGAATTTCTATTCTACACAGAAAAGGTTACCGGGCACGCCTCAAACGTTTGGCGCTACAATTTCAATTTATTTTCCCTTCTAATTTAAACGTTTGCTTAGTTACGTTTATTCGAGTAAAAGCACGTTTTATTTTCTCTGTGGTAGATAGAAGATTAGCAATGTTCAATAGAGAACTGCGTCAAAGCGATCTTTGATGAAATAAGCTGTTGGTATGGTAATATACCTTTAGTAAGGTTAAACTAGAGATAAATTGAATATTGAGAATAACCGGTGTAACTCAAAGTCAAAGAAAGTATTCAGTAAAGTCACAAGGAACATTTAGAATAGTCGTATAAACGATGATTCTAGGTGCCTGGAAGAGCGGAAAAGATACTACGTCCTGGTTCCTAGCGCTTTTTTGATCCTCCTAACAAAGTAAAGTACTTAGACAAATCATTCTCATTAGTATCATTTGCTAAAAATCTCAAATCAATGTAATTACATAGATAATTCCAGTTAGTTCAATCAATTAGAACTAGCTAGAACAGATTTCTTACATATCTGAAAATTTCTAATCGATGTAACTACTTGTACAAGTAATTCCAGTAAGTTTTATCAATAGATCTAGATCTGGAACAAACTGTTAATTTTGTCACCTTGTGTTGATGTCATCCTTTGAAAAGTTGTTTGTTTTCGTGAACCCTGTTAAATTATTCAACATGATTGTCCTATTCAAGTGGTTTAACTCCTTCGTGTCTATTTTCAGACATTTCGCTAAACAAATTGCTGGAAAATTACAAAACAATTTCTTAGTAGAAAAACGTTTATTGAATTTTCTTAGAATTTATTTTCTGTAAGAAGGTTTTTAATTTAACATGAAAACCTTGTGATTATTGTTTTCCTAAAGAACGATTTCTGGTAAGAAAAGTTAAATAAAATCATAAATTTTTTGATATTTCAGAGATCCGAAAATTCGCTGGATTACATTTATTTACGTTAATGAATATTCATAATGGATTGAGGTACTTACAAGTAAAATATTTATGATCTTAAATGTTTCCGTTATGTCTTACTTAGATAGAGTGACTTGAATGAAACCTATCTAAAAATCTACGCTTCTCTCGATTCAGTTAACAAACTTGCCTTAGATTTTAAGAATCATTTCGATTGGTTCTGTCCGAGTAAAATCATGTAACATACGATGTATCTTTAGACACTACCTAAACATTATTTAAATTTCCATTATTTTTAGACCCAAAACAAGTTGCATAATCGAGAAACGGGTTACATACCGTGACAAATCTTAAAACATATAAATCACACTTACAAAACAATATAGCTGTTTGCAATACGGAAAACAAATGGAACATTGTACTTATTGCGCAATAGAAATAATATTTTATTCGCCGTGAGTTCATATCGTAAAAGTTGCACCAAAAAGCGCATCAAAATTTTCGTGAAATCGCTTGGAAAGGATGAATAAATCACCCCACAACTGCCTTCACTAAATTAAAAAGTAAAAGTCAGTCATGTCTGACCAGACAGGTGGCTTATTGGCGGCAATTATATTGGACTAATAAATTATTTTCAAATCAGAGCGTTTTTATAATTTTCATAATGAGATGCAACGATTAATTTTATCTAGAAAGTTTTGTGGGAAATATTCTCACCGAAAAGACCCGTTTTGTATAACTTTTTGGAGATTTACCCATGACTTCACGTGGAGTGTGACTTTATGTGGTAACTAGCAAAAAACAAGTGGTTTTACTAAACCACTCAACAATTCACATTTCATATGCTTAAAAACGCTTCATAAATTTGAGTAGAGACTCGTACAAAAATCTCTACTTGAGTATGTATTGTGTCAAGTGCTTGTGCAGTAAATGCGAATACGGGCTATAGACCCGGAACCTGTAGTCGTAGAAAACTAAACGATCTATGAAACGGGTACATATGCCTTTCGTATAAAGTGGAGATTTGTAGAATGGTCCATTATCCTATTGTAGCGCCATCTATCTCGCTACATAAGAACTATCCTAGATCGCGCAAACGAAGTCATCACGGAGTTGGAACATAAGTAATATGTACTACCGAATACCATCCATTGGTCCTCGGACCCCGAGCCAAAGGTGTGGAAGATCCCTTTTCGTAGGAGGACATATATCCTACCATGTTCTCCTCACTATCAATGGACCATTCCAAAAATCTCCACTATAGAAGTCTCGCTTTGTACAACGAATACTACTGAATAACGTGATGATGATGATATCTTTCCTGACCGTACAACCTAGTGGTTGCAGATAAACTCGCAGGTAACAACTAGTGATGTTATGATCGTGAATTCGCTTCGTGTACCATTTACAAAGTAGTTTCGTAAGAAGCGTGACTCTTTTTGTAATCGCTGTTCATTGAACAATAATTGTTATTCCTAGAACCATCAGTCTGGTCTAGAAGCCTTGGAATTATGCGCATACTAATCTCTTAATTTCGGAATTATTAAAACCTATAAGAATTTAATGAATTGACCGAGTGAGCGAAGCGGACTAAAATCTTAGTGACAACTTGGACAAAAATGCTTTGTATGTTTGTTCGAGCATAACTTTCGAACCAGCAATGATTTGTAAAAGGGTGATTCTAAGTAAGAACACTAGTGTTTAAAATACGGAAAACGTCATGCGACATTTCGAGCACAAATTATCCAATTATTTATTAAAAAAAATATCGATTACCATTTGAAAAAAAATATTGTTCGTACTGATCTACAATTTTATTACTAAAAAAATTATTAAGTTTAGTTCTTGTTTGTACCTTAATATTTCAAAAAAGTATTTTTACTCTAATTCCTGTTCGTACAACTGGTGGGGAAAACAGGAATTCATAAAAATATTTTTCCCGTTGGTTCTACCGAACCATACCCTGTAAAGGGTTAAATTGTTAATTATTTAGACCCCAATACAGATCAATATAGATATTATTTATGAAAATCAGTATAATTTGTAAAATTTAAAGAACATACTACCTATAGGTTACTGTTTGTTTTTCATTTTAACAGAAATTTTCAACCGAAATTAATTCCTCATCGCGTTTACAACCCCTTTTGGTTAAACTGTATATTTTGAAACATTCTGTATTTTTTTATTTGTATGCAAATTAATTTATTCACAAAGAAAAATATAACTAATAGGTACAGTATTTACAATATTAACAGTACCTATTTACAAAATACACATGAAACAGATAGATAGATAGAATATTCTTTATTGTACACCAGAAGTAAAGAAAATAACAAAAAATACCATAATTGGTAATACGATTAAGTTTTAGGAGGTAGGTACAATGGGCAAAAACAGAAACAGTTGAGCTATCAACAAACCGTTGTATTTATTTATTAATTTTTTTCTTGTTTCAGGTAATAACAGGAGTTCACATAGAACCAGCGCATATAGTTAAGAAGAGGAGTATAGACCAACCTTTAAGAATAAGTATATTTTACGACGATTCCGTCTATAGGTAAGTGTCTAAGTAAGTAAGGACAAGGCGTATTTTCATATCCACTTTAATCCCCACTCGCCTATAAAAAAATAAGTTTCTATTATTTTACTAACTTAAGTTTACGTTATTATGCTTCCAGCCTAACCTGAACCGTATCGTCATGAAAATCTTACAGTAGAGAGTGCATGTTACATTGGTTTTTTGATAGTGATGAGCTAGCTAGTTAGCGAGCAGCTTAATACCTAACGAACTCGCGAAGTTATTAACAATTTGTACCCTTTGCGTGTACAAGCAAGAATATTTAGAAACTTCCCCCCTTTAAGCCCCCTCTCTTCCCCCCCCTCCCATTTTCCCCTTTCATTAGGTACACGTGAAGCTGCAAAAGTACGCAATAACTTCAGTAATATAGAGTAAATTAATCCACCTTGATCCAGGTTTATATACGCTCCGACCACACATGCAATCCTCATTAGTTGAGTGTAGCTAAGGGAAAATTAGCTTTGGAGGAACTAGACTCAAGCATAGATTTGAGTAGAGATTTTCATTAAAAAACTCGAAAAGTATGCTCGAGATTGAGGGCTTGAGCAGTAAATACGAACACTTTGGAAAACATATCTTACATAGTTCTAAAATTTTCCATGAAGTTCTTAAATATAAGATTAGCTCATTGATTTGCAAAAACTTTTGTATTTCTATAAAAAAAACAGCAATTTGCGTTTTATCATTTTAATTTGCGTTCAATATTTTAAAATAAATAAATAATACACTGTTTGAAAAGTTACCATTTTATTTTCTTTTCCAGGTTAGAACAAGAAAAGTTTATCATGATAAATGTAAGTACTTTACCTACACCTATCTACTTTTAATCGGTTCCTAAAACCTTTTCAACCACATATTAGGAGGAGTAGATTCGGAATTGACGAATGACAGGAGTGAGTAGGAGAAGAAAACATGTGATGATGAAATAATGATGTTGTCTGGAGCCGCGTCTGACCCTCGCGGCTCGTGTCGACGATGTAGAAAGGGAATCAGATGCAGCGCTAAGCGAATAGTGGTTAAACATTTTGGCGGACTATTCAGCCTATAAATTCGACTGAGAGACTAAGGCCCGTATGCTGCTAAAGAAATCGTTACTCAAGCATACATTTCAGTAGAGATTTTCATACAAAAATCTATGCTTGAGTCCGGATCAGTGCTCGAGCAGTATGTAAATCATACGGGCCTTATTCTATCAAGTATTTTTTCATTCTAGAACACAATATTACCTGAAGCTGTTAAATTCTGGGAGCAAGCCCTCAAAGTCAGAAAAACCGGAGGACCAATTAAACTAAACAGGTTAGTTTTTAGTTTGCAGTTTATTTTACAATTAATTATATGGATGCGGGTAGTTACAGAAGTAAAGGTTTTCTTCTGTCTTATGAGAAATGTCTATAAGACATTCAGTCGCTTGGTTGTTTATATAAGACCATACATATTACAAGATATTTTTTCTTATGTCGGGTAAGACAAAGGCCTGTGTATGAAAATGGTTTTTTGTTTTTTTTTTTGATAAAAGTAATGGAACAAGCTGATAGCTCACCTGATGTTAAGTAGTAACTTCTGCCTATAACAATGCGTTACCTCACAGTGCAAGTCCAATGAGGACGTGCCCTGTAAGCCAATGCACTGCGTCCATCACTCTGAAACGTAAAGATGTTGAAGTCTCATGTGCCTGTAATTACACCGGCGCCCTTACCCTTCAAACCGGAACACAGCAATGCGAGCATCGCTGCTTGGCGGCAGAAATAGGTACGGTGGTAGTACTTCCCCGGACGAGCTCTCACAAAGAGCTCTACTGCTACTAAATACTAAATACTGATAGAAAAACTACGTGTTTACATATACGATCTTGTTACCGCTCATCGGTTGCTGGTATCCGATGATCTTGTTGCAGTTAGGACAGTAGTGGTTCTTTACTTTCAAGTAGTCGGTGCAGTAGATGCAGAACACTGCGGGCAGGCAGCTGTAAAAAAGCATATGACGTTACAGCTAAGTTGAGAGAAAGAAAGAAAGAAAAATCATTAATTAAGTTGGTTTAGTTCTTCCTCATGTGTCGTAGCTTTGAGCTACGCTGGGACATTTGTGATGACAAACATAGAGTTTCCTTCTGAGTCTGGGTGTTTCTTTGAAAAAATATATAATTATGTAGGTGTCAGCAGTCTAGTTGGCATAATAATAAGCATTGCTTAGTTTGGGACTAAAGGGCGTTGTGTGAAATCTCCATAAGTATTTATTTATTATTGTTAAAAGTAAAGAAGGTAAAATTCATGTTGAAATCTGAGAAAAGAAAATGATGTTTGAATGCATCTTACGATATCAAACAGCAAGCTAATGCAATAGCATGCGTGACTGTCCCGGTCTCATTGATCACCAGCGTGTGAACCTTCATGCCGCAGTGATGACAGTTCAGGAACTTGCGGTCCGAGTTAGGGATGCCGATCGGCGGCGTGAATGCACTTGTGTTTTCTAAAAAATACACCAATGTTTAGATTGTAACTGATAGAATCATCATCATCAATCATCAATATATATAAAACTCTTTTGAAGCTGACTTAGAATCAACGCACAGCCTAAACTATAAGTCCTAGAGGTATGAAATATGGAGGGTAGTATCCTTATACAGTGTAGGGGTGCACTAAGAAAGGAATTTTGAAACGTCACACTCTAAAGGGTAGAACGCGAGCAACGCCGCGGGCGACGGCTAGTGATGGATATAATGTTAGAATACGGAGATGGAAAGCCCCCTTTAAAATATCAGTTATTTCACTAAAACCTGCTGATCATGAAGTCCATTGTCCTATTTGTTTCAATTGAAACCAGCAAGGAATGCAGACAGTTTTTGTGATTAGGATGAAATAAGCTGAACGAGCTAATCGCTTTTATTCTGGCTAGGGTTTCCTTCGCTTGTTATAGACTAGTGCTAAGGATGCTACAAATCGTAGCTACATATGAGTCTTAGTCTCATCTCAGTCCTAGTGGTTGGTGTGTGCCAAAATGTGGCTTTACCCTAAAGGTAACTTTACGATTTCATTGGTGCTACTAACTATTGTCATTAGTTTCGTTTCGTCTTCGGTAATTCTGGCTGCAACCAAATGTCTCTGCTCTTACCATGAGGTAGTATAACTTGGGTCTTCGGCGGACTATTCGGTCTAGGCTGTTCCACCACCGGTTGCTCTACCACAGGAGTGGACAGAGCATCAATCTCTGCATACGCAGGTGGTGGCCTCGGGAACTGCGATACTGGTATCGGCGACGCGGGAAACCTGTCTTGTCCGTAGATATCAGCCTCTTTTGACATTAGAGACGATATTAGGCTGGATTGGCTGGGGTAGGATGATGGCCCTGGAAGGCAAAATAATTAACTTTCTAAAAATATTCTTTCTAAAAATATTTAATTAATAGGTCTTAAAAGATTTAACTCTAAAATCCCTTCAGTGATTCGGAAACTATATACAGTTACTGGTTCCGAAATTTAAGAGACCTTCAAACCGTCCTTCTCAACCTATTCATCATCATATCATGAAGAAGACCAAAACTGGATAGATGCATCTCTTGTACATATCCAGGAAAAATCAATTCCCGTGATTTGAACTGCGATACAGAAAATAAAGCAGATAAATAAGCTCACCCGCAGATGTCCCAGCTTGGTTTAGATCTAAATGGTTTGGTCTTCTCATCGGCATTTGAATACCATGACTGCTGGCCTCAGACTCATCATCCGACTCGTCTCTGGCTGGTTTCGAGTGGTCGATTCGTCGGTTCTCGAATGGATCGTAAAATATTGTATCCTGAGAATTTACAAAGGTTAGTGAACAATACGACATCTATTTACCTATTTCTGCCGCCAAACAGCGATGCTCGCATTGCTGTGTTCCGGTTTGAAGGGTAAGGGCGCCGGTGTAATTACAGGCACATGAGACTTCAAGATCTTTACGTCTCAGAGACGCGGTGCATTGCCTTACAGGGCACGTCCTCATTGGACTTGCTCTGTGAGGTAATGCATTGTTATAGGCAGAATTTACTACTTAACATCAGGGAGCTATCAGCTTGTTCCATTACTTTATATCATAAAAAAAACAAGTTTGTCTATTACTTGAAGGGCGAACTGATTTTCGCAACTTGGCCATAGATGGCTTGGCTTAGCTTATATTGCGTTTTGGGGGGCGGCCGCTAACCAGCCTAGCAGCATTATTATACTAGTAGTAAATACCTTCTGTACCATTGTGTTTTGCGATAGTTACCTCAACAAAAGCAGGTTCTTCCTCTTGAGGGGTGTTCCCTCTCGTAGCAACCCCGTTGCCACCAGCTTCTGGTAAATCTATGTACACCACCGGCGCGTCCAGATCCTTTTTGTCGTTTGTGCGAGGGTTTGATATCACCTAAGATTCAAAGATTCATTTGATAATGATATTGAATGAAAGAATCAGTAAGCTTATCTGTCTTTACTTTTCAATCTGTGATTATTCTTTGTCTAAAATCATAGGAACCAGGACTATGTAGAGAGATCTCACCTCAAAATCATGTTTTTCCGAACATCGTCTTGCCACAGTTGCCACTATACTGCTGCTTGCTTCATTTTCGTCAGGCAGGTCTATGTATACTACGGGTGCTTCTTCGCTCTCATTCTTGGCCGGCTGAGGGAGCCTAGAGCGGTCCTGTAACTAGGTTTTAAATTTTTGTAAGCTTTTTTGAGTTAGATATCTTGTAGTCTCAAACTCAATAATTCAAACTTCTGTCATCTACATCATGCATGATGTTATTTGTCCAAAACATCGATATCTTTCTCTATTTCTTTGTAATTTCGAAAGTTATTAGGTTGTGATTGTACGAGTAGGGATCTTACTGGCGACTATAATCACCAAGTTTAGAACGTAACACTATCATCCTTGTGATTTTACTGAATTAATATCAACATCAAAATGCGATTAGCTTTTTAGTAGCTCTCCTATTTCGGGAGCATGGCGACATTGGCCACCCAGCTTATTATAACTTACCGGTATGTCTGTGGGAGGTGCGTCTCTCTTCACCTCGATTTGACGTCGTGGTAAGTGCTGCCATCTGGCCGCGTCGTCTGCACTGATGGAAGGCACGTCTGTGACCGGCGGGTCCACGTAGGGATAGCCTTGGTAACGACGAGAGTACGTAGCCATTTTCCACCTGGAGAAGGCATTGGAAGTTCATCAGCATTGAGTTTCTTTAAGCATTTGGGACTATGCATCGATTTATGAAAACCAGTTATTTGTTTAGGTTCGCTTTGCTCATTCGATCAATTATATCAGTTGTCTAGTTAAGCTCACGTAGCGTAGCTCCACGGTAGATAGAGCCTAGTCTTACTTATAACTTACATTTTTCCAAATATCCTATCAATCCCGAATGTTATTTTAAGCTCATCTACATTTACCGCTCTGTGCGATAAATTACTAAGCAAATTCTTATGACGCTCCAATCACACACGTCACAAATATCACAATAACATCTGATAAGTGCTAAAACTAACTTACCTATTCAGAACGACACATTCATCTCACAATTTCAATACTTTTTCCACAAATAAATGTATTTTCTTTCTTTCTTTCACTGGACACCAGAGAAACACTACTTTTCTTCAAATTTCTCAATATTTGACCTTTTTTACAGTTTCACGTATTTACCGCGCAGTATTTTTGTGATACTAGAGGATTGTTCTGATAAGTTAGATAAGATAAATAGTGACTGATAGTCACGTACAGTCAGCTACAACTAGTTTTTCACACTGGAACTTTTAAGATCCGTATGCTGATTTACAGCAAACTGCAGTGCAAGCACCGTTCTTATCGATCGCTTAGTTGTCGATCGCTAAAGTCGATAAACGTATCGAATCGTATCGTTCCATGGTAGTAGATCTCTTGTCGACAAAAGATCCGTACTCTCAAAAATAAGGTCAGAGTTTATCGAAATCATTTGTTCACTGCTGCCATGATTTACTAGTTTACTGTCAATATCACTGTTAATCACTTTCGTTTGTCAGAATCAAAACATAGTAAACATACACCATTGGCAATTCGTTAAAATTTGACGAATTTGTCTACCGATCGACTAAGTTGGTAACGTACCCGCAACTGTCGATAAAACCATTTTTAACGAATTTTGACGATTCTAAATGTCAAATTATGCGATCGACAAGATCGGTACTTGCACTGCTGCTCAAGCAGTGATCCGGACTGCCTGAGTCCGGATCATGTATTATGTACTGTACCAAAATGTGGCCGAAGCATTTAATAATCAAACCAATGAACTTGTTCTGTGAGCTGCATTGTTATAGACAAGGATGCTGAAGTATAACTAGCTCGCTTCTCACTCGATCAATAAAATGGTTTGTTTTCAGAAAATGCCCGAGCCGCACTGTATTCCTGAGAGGCGGAAGATCTCACTGCATCGAATCTTGCAATGCGGAGACCATGTGTGGCGAAGTGGTGGTGCCGGAGGAGCATTTAAATGTGAGTACCATTTTCGAAATCAGAATCGTTTATTTATAGTTTATATCTTATCTTTAACTAGCCGTCTCCCGCGGCGTTGCTCGCGTTCGAGTGTGACTTTTCAAAATTCCTTTCTTAGTGCGCCCCTACACTATATAAGGAACCTACCCTCCAAATTTCATACCTGTAGGACTTATAGTTTAGGCTGTGCGTTGATTCTCTGTCAGCTTCAAAAGAGTTTTATATATATTGATTAATTTTAAATTTTGGCTTTTTTTACAATATTATATATATAAAACTCTTTTGAAACTGACTGATTATCAACGCACAGCCTAAACCATAAGTTCTAGACTAGAGGTGCGAAATTTGGAGGGTAGTATCCTTATATGTATAGTGTAAGGGAAGTTGCTACTACCGGTCCGAGTTGGAATAAACTTAGAATATAATATTATTATGTAGTTCGTAACCTGGAGTAACCCACCTAGCTGTGAATACTTATAAATCAAAGATTGATTGAAGAACTTATTATTCAAAATTTAATTTACATTTCGCGTTACCATCTCTTTCTCCCACCACGGCTTCATTATCGGCACCTTCGGTAAAGCAACAGGTCCACTTGTAGCTATAAACTCAGATTTAGGATAATTCGGGTTGTCATACTGATCAAACCCTGTCCTCTCTTTCTTAGTCGTCAAAGATGCTATGTTGAAGCCTTGAAGAGCTGGTTGACTGGATTGGTTACTCTCTACGGAGTCGAAGCCAGTTAGTTTATGTCCGCGATGAGCTGGCCTGTTGGAGTTTGGAGATCCATTTCGTAGTAGCTTGTGGTTGAGGATTGTGTAATCTATGGTTGGTTTTAATGATAATTCAAATCTAGGTTGGTATTCATCGTTCTGTAGTTCTTTTAGTTGGCTCTTTTGGTTGAGTAGGTGACTTTTGGGTTTTCTGACAGTTTTTGGCTTCTCGTAGTTAGATTCTGGCTGTTGGTAGTAGGATTTTTGCTGTTTATAATCGGGTTTTTGATGTACAGGTCCAGGCTCTCTTTGGTCTGGGTCCTGCTGTTCATATTGAACTTTTGGCCATTGGGAATCAATCTTGGAGTTTTTGTAACCGGTTTTTGGCTTACTAATCTTTTGCTTGATTTTATCTGGTACACCTTCGTAATCTTGTTTTGGTGTTTTGCTATTGTATTTTGGCTGCACATAATCTTGTATTGCCTGTTCATTATCTATCATATTCTCGTCAAGTTTTTGTTTATAATCTACTTCTGGATGTTCAAATTTTTTTGACTTACCGTGTGCTTCTTTCGATTTGCTATCATATACCATTTCGTTCACTTCCTTCTCCCAATTTATGACCTGTCCTGTGTTAGAAATATCTTTAACTTCTGGTTTGGTCTCTTCTTTTTTATATTCCTTCACAAACTTCTCGTATTTTTTATATTCTTTCTCACCTCTCTGAGTAATTTTTGATACTTTTTCAGGTCTCTGCCGTGCTATATTCTGAAGCTGGTTTTCATCAGATATGTCTTGGATATCTTCAAGAATTTCATCGTTTTCCTCAGATACGTTTGCTACCATTTGGTCGGTAGCTTTTGCGACGAATTCAGCTATTCTGTCAGCTAGAGAGTCTGAGACGAATTTGCGAGCGATTTTCTTGACGTCTTCCATGTTTGCTGTTAGTAGGATGAAGGAGTTGGCTACCAGTGATAGGAATAGTAGTTGTGTTCCTGTAATAAAAAAAAACAATTAAGGTGCCTTCTGGTAAGATCTGCGTAGTAGTAAGTCCGGATAAATCACGTAACTAAGCAATTCGGCGATATTTTTAAATGATGGCAACATCGGCTTACGCGGCATTTTGCTATGCCCCTGTATAGAAAAATGGCGCGTTTTGGCTTTTTTACAGTTTTATAATAGTACTAGCCGTCGCCCGCGGTGTTGCTCGCGTTCTAGACACTTTAGAATGCGACTTTTCAAAATTCCTTTCTTAGTGCGCCCCTACACTATATAAGGATACTACCCTCCAAATTTCATATCTCTAGGACTTATAGTTTAGGCTGTGCGTTGATTCTCTGTCAGCTTCAAAAGAGTTTTATATATATTGATGATGATTGATGATGATAGATAGATGGGTTCGGGGAAGGATAAAATGCTAGTTTATATAAAATAACAGGTACTGACCAATAAAGTAAAGTCTATGTGGTGACATGTCGAAACACGAGGAACTGTGAAAAGTATATATCGATAATACATTTTTATGGTCCAATATATTTTATTGAGGTTTGCTAGATTGATTTCACGGAGGTTACGATACCTACTAGGTATAACTAGTAGGGGAATGAAAATGCTGGGCGAATGGGGTTTTCTTTAGCAGATTCGAAAAAAGAAGGTTTTTTTTTTGTTTTTTTTTTTATGTTTGTTACCTAGGGACTTCGTCATTTATAAATCGATTTGAAAAATTCTTTTTTTGAACTGAAAGGATATACTTTCTTCCAGATAATTATGTCCTATAAAAAATTTCATCAAAATGAACCGAGCCCGTAGTCTTAGTTTTGTTTAGTGGATCGAAACGCATATCGAGAAGCGACTTGCGAGACATTTTGTATGAAAACCCGATGAGCGCCTCTAGCGGGAGATTTGCAAACTATCTTTCTTCGCACAAAAACTGTGTTTCTCGATTCTCGCTTGTCGCAAATCAACATAACAAAATCTGATATTGATGTAGTTTTGCTATCAAAATGACATCTCACCGATCTACCGCGAACAAACATTTGGGTGTATGCAAACATAGACGTTTGTTCTATGTCTGCGGGTTACTATGAATTACAAGTCTGTTTACATATATATATGTACTAATATAAATACTAGCTGATACCTGCGACTTCGTACGCGTGAGAAACTTTACACGAAAGTATATGCCACCAGCATACGATGAAAAATGGCTTCTGAAATGCTTCTGAATGGTATTTGTTTCATTGATATTGGTCCAGTAGTTTAGGCGTTAACAAACAAACAGACAAACTCGATTTTCGGAATCAATCGTTTATTCAGTAGATCTGCATGCATATTTAGTTTATTCAAATATTTATGAATAAACTAATTTAGTTTTTGGCTTTTTTACAGTTTTGTAATAGTATACATTCTATCAGCAATCTAGTTTTCATAATACTTTCCTAAGTTTGACTAGAGGGTACATGTGAAATGTTCAGGAATATAATTATGTATTACAGTGCCTTCTGGTAAGATCGGCCTAATAGTAAGTCCGGATGCCAAGCAATTCGGCGATATTTTTAAATGATAATTGCTTAGTTACGTGATTTATCCGGACTTAATATTACGCCGATCTTACCAGAAGGCACCCTATATGTTTTCAGCCATGCTACGTTTGCAACAGCACAGGACACAATTGCCACGCGCTGCCACGGAAGCGACCAGATTTGGACGACGCGGAAGAGTTTAGTGTAAATTCTCTCAAGTACGGCGGCGCTGAAATACCTTGTAAGTAACATCATCATCGTCATAGGCAGCTTGCCCCACTGCTACGCATAAGCCTCCTCCTCTATTTATTAAATGTAGTCTTTATTACACCGTCACTTTCGTTCATATAAAATACAGTCCATCCAAAGGTTGCCTGGAAGTGATCGCTCATAGCGATAAGGCCGCCCATTGTACTTCACATAAGAATAATGAACTCTGTGTTTATTTTATAATTTCTGTAAAAGTGGTGTACAATAAAGAGTTTTCTATCTATCTATCTATCTCCCTCAAACGCCACTCGTGTCTATTTTGGGCCTTTTGCATTCAGGGCTTCCCTTTTGCATCCAGGCTTTTGGCCTGCCAAGGCCTCTCTTGTGTCCTCTAGGCCACCATTCCATCACCAAATGTTTTTTTTTATCGTAAAAGTAATGGAACAAGCTGATAGCTCACCTGATGTTAAGTAGTAACTTCTGCCTATAACAATGCATTACCTCACAGAGCAAGTCCAATGCGGACGTGCCCTGTAAGGCAATGCACTGCGTCTATCACTCTAAGATGTAAAGATTTTGAAGTCTCATGTGTCTTGAAATCTTGCCAAGTGTCATGCACAGCTTCTGAATGGTATTAGTTTCATTGAAATTGGTCCATGAGTTAAGGTGTGATCCGCGAACAAACAAACAGACAAACTCGATTTTCGAACTCAGAATCGTTTGAGTTATTCTAGTTTCGGACTACCGGTATCTCGCCCCACTGGGAAAAACCATTCTTCTATACTATTATAAAAAAGTTTATCCATAACTTTTATTTTAGTTTTTGCAATTTTTACAATAGTATAGTGTAACAGAAGACCATAGCAAGAGGGGCGTGGCCTATCCCCGCTCCACCGGCTGACGGCTGGCGTGACGTGACGATGACGAGTTTGCAGCGGGGCGCATCGCCTGACACTTTTGCTCGGACGGTCGGAGAGTGCGGACGTATTAGGCAGCCTTGAGCTATTTTGAGTTGTAGATTTTTATTGATTTTACCTGTTGATTTTTATTTCCTTAAAATTATAATAGTTCTAGTTTTCGTTGAGTCTTGTATTTTTTTTTATTAAATTTCGCTTCTGGTCTATAAAAATAGATACTCCTTTTTCAGTAGCCGAGGAGCTAGATGAAGTACCAGAAGGTGTGTTTGACACAGACTTCGTGCTGTACGTGAGTGCGGTCGAGACTGAGCGCTGCCGGCGCGGCCTGACGGTCGCTTACGCCTCGCATTGTCAACAAGAATCTGCATTAGACAGGTTAGTACATATAACACTAGTAGTTCGCCCCGAACTGAGATCTCGTGATGGTCGGAGGTTAATAAAATCCAAACAATTTTTATTGACCAATGGTTGTAATAAACTTTGCAAATCGCTTCAAAATCGCCGTCTAGCTATATGTACCAGTCTTACTTGAACTACAAAATCATAGAAACTCCAAGAAATGGTAGCTCACGTTATACTTACATATCTTTATCTTATCTTTATCTTATTTTCAGACCAATAGCCGGCCACGCGAACTTCTGCCCAGGAGAGCTATCGACTAAGTACCGAGACATGCCTTCAGTTCTGTCGACGGTGAAACACGAAATGTTACATGCTTTGGGCTTCAGTGTATCGCTTTTTGCATTCTACAGGTAATCTGGCCCTGCCCATTATCTAAATTATATAAAACTCTTTTGAAGCTGACTGACAATCAACGCACAGCCTAAACTATAAGTCCTAGAGGTATGGAATTTGGTGGGTAGTATCCTTATATAGTGTAGGGGTGCACTAAAAAAAGATTTTGAAAAGTAGCCCCCTAAAGGCTAAGCGAACAAGCTCGTATGAGTTAGTGGTCAACTCTGTTGACGGAGTTTTTAGGCCGTCTTAAGGCCTCCGTCATGGCTTAACGACTGCTAGAGCTGGGGCCGACAGTTTAACATGTAACCCTAAAGGGTCTAGAATTAGGAGCAAAGAGTTTTACTAAATAATGCGTATGCTGCTACCACGCGAGCAAAGCCGCGGGCGACAGCTAGTTATTTATTATTTGCATGCTTTGTGACTAGTTGTTACCCACAAAAATTACACAGCTAAATAAATAAGTGTACGAGTAACAAAATCTCAAGCCAGTACATTTCAACGTTTTATTTCCAGGGATGATGATGGAGAGCCCCTCACTCCAAGAAGACCAGACACCGGAACCCCGCCACTGGACGAAGAGTGAGTTACGAGTGAACACAATATTCATTACTAGCTTCTGCCCGCGACTTCGTCCGCGTCCCGTTTGATCCCGTTGGGATAAAAAGTAACCTATATGTCAATCCAGGTTACGAATTGTATAAGTGTATAATATTCCTGTCTGAAAGAAATCGCTCCCTGGCGATAAGACCGCCCATTTAACGTCTTATTTTCCGTACATTAAAGTATTTTCATTCATTCATATTCCAAGTTTAATCCAAATAGGATCAGTAGTTTTTTGCGTAAAAGAGAAAGAAACTTACATCCATACATCCTTACAAACTTTCGCGTTATAATATTAGGTAATAGGATTTATTATATTTAATATTTATAATAAATATTTCATATAGGGTGCCTTCTGGTAAGATCGGCGTAGTAGTAAGTCCGGATAAATCACGTAACTAAGCAATTCGGTTAAATTTTATATGATGGCAACATCGCCTTACGCGCCATTTTGCTATACAGGGGCAAAGCAAAATGGCGCGTAAGGCGATGTTGCCGTCATTTAAAAATATCGCCGAATTGCTTAGTATCCGGACTTACTACTACGCCGATCTTACCAGCGGGCCTAAGATGCGCACGCGAGATATTTGTCATGTCGTTCTGTCAAAATTTAAGCATTTTGTACCAGTTTTTGAATTTTTGCATTATCTGTGGCAATGTTGTCGACAAAACGCGCCTTGATTCTTCAACTTTTGACATTTCTGCATGACTATTATCTCGTCCTCAGAGAGATACGACGACTAAGAAGTGTCAAAAGTGTACAATAACAAGGCGCGTTTTGTCGACAACATTACCACAGATAATGTAAAAGTTCAAAAACTAGTGCAAAATGCTTACATTTTGACAGAACGACATGACAAAATATCTCGCGTGCGCATCTTAGGCCCGCTGAAGGCACTAAATTTATTATTTTAATATATTATTGCAGATTACAAATCCACAAATGGTCGGACCGTGTGGTCCGGAACATAACACGGAATGATTGGATGGTGCGCGGCGGATTCATACAACGGACATTCAAGATGATGGTCACGCCCAGAGTCGTCAATGAGGTTTGTCAGTCAAACTGTCAGTTAATTATATCAGTCGGATCCTCCGTCAGTACATTATGTCAGTCACTCCATATGTCAATTCATCAATATATATAAAACTCTTTTGAAGCTGACAGAGAATCAACGCACAGCCTAAACTATAAGTCCTAGAGGTATGAAATTTGGAGGGTAGTATCCTTATATAGTGTAGGGGTGCACTAAGAAAGGAATTTTGAAACGTCACACTCTAAAGGGTAGAACGCGAGCAACGCCGCGGGCGACGGCTAGTGATAAATATAATTACCTGGGTACTAGATTCGAGTTTTGACATTTTTTGAAACAACAGGACGTATAGCACTTTTATTTTAATAGTTTTTCTTGTGTTATTGTGAGTATTGTTGTTTAATTTTGGTGGAATTTTAACCAATAATACTTAGATCGTAACATAAAGTGTGAGCCATTGAAATAAATGTGTGTAAAGTGGTTTCTCTGAATGTGAAAATTCGTATTCCGGTTTCGAAGAGAAAATCCGCCATTTTCTCTTCAAAACAAACAACAGCCGACTTGACAAAGACTTGACTTGACTTATATTATTTCAAATTCACCACTTGACACTGGCAAAATTGTCTGTCGAAATGACGGACACAGGCCATAAAGAAGAGAAAAAGATGTTTATGAATATTTATTTATCTATCAAACGTGTGGCTGAAAACAGTATTCAATTCAATTCTTGTCTATGGCCTTTGCAGTGTTGCCCGCAATTTCGCCAATGTCACGTTTTATTAGACCTTAGCACGATGGAGAATGACCGGTGGTGAGAAGTAATGATCGGTGGAGAATTTAGATCCAAGCAAAATTATAAGAAAAATCAACAAAAAAACACAATTCTAGTTAAAAATACAAAAGAAAAACACAAAAATGAAGAACCTAAACATACTAACATAAAGCTACCTATATCTAGTGTTAAAGTTTTATATGAAACCTACTAATATACTTACACAAAATATTGTTAGCTAAGTCAGTCTATCATTTCAGTCCATCATTATCGGTCCGTCATTCCGACATCGAGCCGTAACCGATCCGAATCCGGTACGAAACCGCTCTAATGCTGACGTAACTAATAGATATGTTGTAATTTCAGGTTCGTAATCACTTCAATTGCTCGACATTAGAAGGCGCTGAGTTGGAAGACCAAGGAGGAGAGGGAACTGCTCTCACGCACTGGGAGAAAAGAGTTTTTGAGGTAAATAATTAAAAATCAAGACACGGGACTCGGACGAAGTCGCGGGCGGAAGCTAGCTAGTACGTATGTAACAACAAAAATGGTCTAGGACAAATTGGATGGAGCCCAGGTCCCACATTTCTTTTTAAACTTGCAATGATGTAACTTTAATTGTTAAAATACACTTACAAAGGAGTTTAAAAAAATTTGACAATATCATTGTAAAGCAGCGGGAATCATTCGTTATTAGACATTTTATTATGAAAAAATGCGTCTTTTTCAACGTTGTTTATCGTATTTGTGTTTACGTCAAAATAATTACTTTATTTTGCGTTTTCGTTTTCGTGACACAATAGATAATGACAAAATCAACAAAATTAATCTAAAAATAACTAAATGTATGCAAATCGGGACCTGAATTGCCCCAACGACTTTATATAAGTACTAGCCGTCGCCCGCGGCGTTGCTCGCGTTCTACCCTTTAGAGTGTGACGTTTCAAAATTCCTTTCTTAGTGCACCCCTACACTATATAAGGATACTACCCTCCAGATTTCATACCTCTAGGACTTATAGTTTAGGCTGTGCGTTGATTGTCAGTCAGCTTCAAAAGAGTTTTATATATATTGATGATGATTTCCAGAACGAAGCAATGACCGGCACCCACACTCAGAACTCAGTATTCAGTCGCATAACATTTGCAATGATGGAAGACACGGGCTGGTACCTCGCGGACTACACTCACGCGGCGCCTTTAGACTGGGGGCTGGATAGAGGCTGTCAGTTTGCAACCACCTCGTGTAAACAGTGGCTTAATAAAAACACCCTCAGGTGAGAACACTTTCCTAAACTTCGACGGGCTATTATTTTTTTATATTTTTTTATTTATTTATTTATTTAAAAATTTCACACAAACAAGTAGTGCTAGGAGGACTTAATGCTAAGAGCATTGTCTACCAGTCTTCCTGGGCGTGCAAAAAGGAGGAGTGGCGTGTTTTTATAGGTACCAAACAAGTTACAATATACGAGAAATTATAAAACTACTAATATATTATTATCTGAGAATCAATAATTAATCACCGAATAATCCAATTGACATTAAACATATCATCTTCAATTGAATGATTCCAAAATCTCCCCCCAGCAGAATATTCATAACTAGCTGTCGCCCGCGGCTTTGCTCGCGGGGTAGCAGCATAGGTACGCATTATTTGGCTAAAGTCTTTGACCCTAATTTTGGACCCTTTAGGATGCGACTTTTCAAAATTCCTTTCTTAGTGCACCCCTACACTCTATAAGGATACTACCCTCCAAATTTCATACCTCTCGGACTCGGAGGTGTTGAGAAGTTTTGAAAGTAAATGTTATTTCAATTTGTTTCAAGCAACGTAACAGAGGATTTTGAAGTCGAGCTGTGAGTGTCACCATAAAGTATAGTAATTTAGGCTCATTCCAGTTTTCCCCTGCGTGAGTCCCCTGCGTAGGGGATTTCTGGAACTTTTTGTCCAATAATCCCCTTAGCGCCCCCTGCGACTGCCGGCAGGGGAAAATTGGAATACATTCCGGAATTCCCCTTAGGGATCCATTTACACCGTTTTCTTTTAAAATTCAAATTGAATAAAAACGCAGCTTAGCCAGCTTCTAATTTATCTATAGTGTTACTACAAAATATAAGTGTGTTACTGAAATAACAAAATTATATTATTTAGGGGTACCTATCAGAATACCCACCCATGTAGCAAAACGGCATTATTAACAAACCGCCAACATCGTGAAATGTCTTATTATTCAAGTTGTCGAGTAAAATGTCCTAGTAGCAAAACGTTCGGATTAGTTACAAAAGAAAAAAGAAACTGTACTTAACTTTTAATTAATTTTCCAAGCTACCACAATGTCACGGAAATGGATGCGTAAGTATTTTTAACCGACTTCAAAAGAAGGAGGTTATCAATTCGCTTGTATTTTTTTATTTAGTTTAGTTTTGCGGAACAAAGTTCCCATTTTTGAGTTACTCGCTAATATTTGACAAGCGTCATGGCTCAGTCGGTAGTGGCTCTGCCTTCCGTGCTGTGGGTCGTGTGTTCGATCCCCACCGAGAACAAACATTTGTGTGTTGTAAACATAGATGTTTGAGTGTTACTATGTATCATAAGTATATATTTACAAAAAAAATATATATATACAGGGTGTTACCAGACCACTTCCGAAAACTTGGAGGTTCCAATCAGACCATGATACTGAAAAATTTAGCGAAAAAAATCGCGAAAAAAAAAATTTACTTGACTATCTCTTTTTAATTTTTTTTCTAGTTACATACACACAGTACAACATAATAAGACATATTTACCTAATTATCTCATTTAAAAAAGCAAAAAAACAAATAAAATAAATAAAGCAGCAATGTACACGCAGCACGCAGATTACGTCTACTACAGCATGAACAGCTGAGAGTTCATCGCGGGTCATTCAAGTACGCGACGTGCGAGCGACCTACGTTAGTACCTACCTACGTTAGTAGGCACTTACGACACAGAATAAATAATAGTACTACGCCTCGACCTTACCTACGTGAATGCGTACATTGCGGGCTGGCGAAATAAATACAAATCTTTAAACATTGTTTTCTCCGGCTATAATTATTTTTCAGGATAACTGATTTTTTTTTGGTTGGGTTTTGGTGTGCTGTAGCTCCCTCTTTCGTTTTCGGAAGTGGTCTGGTAACACCCTGTATAAGTATTACATCAGCAATCTAGTTCCCATAGTACAAGCTATTACAGATGGTGGTGAAATAATAAGTCTTTCATAACTTCACTTCAGTTTATTCTATAATATTCACTAACTATCGTTAGGTACACGTACACTGTTCAAGAACTGTTCCTTACTCTACGAAAATCAAACGATCACTGGCCATGCTCGAGCAACTTCCAGCCATCTTTTCTTTTACCGGAACAAACAACATCGTCCGAGTGTCTTTTAACAAATAAATCGATCCGGAAGTTGCTCGTGTATTTCCATAATAATTTAAATAAATTAAGTCCTTATTTTAGCTATGTAATAATTCCCGAATTAATAATAATATTTATATCAAATTAATGTTATGTATTTAATAAATTATGGAACGGATTCTAACAGTCGGCCTTTCCTGATCTATTTCACGTCCCGGGAAATTAATCAAATAAAATTATAAATTATTATGTTCAGTAACTATGATTATTTTACTGAATTAGTATTGGCTTAAATCATACGGCCAAATATCTACAATCATGATGGATTAGCTTAAATCATACAGCTACGCCATAGTAAATTAAAACTTTGGGGCTGTATCCCCATAGTTTGTCTCAGCATAAATCATACAGCCAAGCCGTCTTAAATTAAAACGCTGGGGCTATATCCCCATCATTTGTCTTAGCATAAATCATACAGCTAAGCCACCTATGTGTAAGATGGTATATCTTTATTTGACTTAGCCTAAATCATACAGCATAAGTCATCGAATGCAGTTTTATTTCATATAAATAAAACAAATTGTGAATCATTCAGCAATATTACAATTATTATTACAAAAAACTCTTATTATCCATAATAATTCACTATATAACCGAAAATCATGTTTTATTCTAAAGCTCTATTTAATAGTATTATGTACTTACCCATTTAAAATCAACAAGACATCACAATGAAAATTATAATTATCAAGATTCCAACTCAACCAAACTAGTGTCTTCTTCATTACTAGAGGTTTCTGATTCTGAATCTGCTCTGTTAAAAACCATCCACGGATGAATTTTATCAACAGAAAAGATACCACTGAACTTCTTACTACCCTTCTGAGACAACGGAGTATCTTCAATAACATATCGATCATTTTCTAAAACTTCTACTATGCGATACGGACCACGAATTTTTGGAATAAGTTTTCTACTTTTACCTACCGATGGTACTTCTCTTTCCACCCTAACTAATTGACCTACTACATACCTCACTTCTTTTTTATCTTTATCAAATCGTTCTTTTTGCTTCTCTTGATTTTCTCTAATGTGCTCAGTGATTTCTTTTCTAGTTTCTTCTAAAGAATGGGTTTCAGTGTTTTCCGAAACGCTAAGCTGCAGTAAAGAGCCAGGTGTACCTACCAGGTTAAGACCAAATAAAGCCTGTGCGGGACTTTTCCCAGTGCCCTTATTAATGGTGTTGTTAAGTCCCCACTGTATTTCGGACACACATTCATCCCATGCATTTTCAGGTTTACCATGATTAGTCGCGGTTAACGAAGCTAACACGGTTCTATTGTATCTTTCCACTTGGCCGTTGGCCCGTGGTGTCGCTACTGCGTTCTTAACGTGTTTAATGCCTAAGGAACCTAAGTAACTCTGAAAGCTTTTAGCAGTAAACGACGTTCCTCTATCAGAAACAACACGCTTCGGAACACTGAACGTGTGAAAATAGTTTCTCATTGCTTTGATAGAATGAATAGCTTTGGTACTTTTGACTGGTACTATTATTGCAAACTTAGTGTAAGCGTCTATTATAATTAGTAAATAAGCGTTTTTCCGCTTACTACGAACAAAAGGACCCAAGTGATCAATATGTAATGTGTGAAAAGGGCACTCAACCTTTTCAATCGGATGTAATTTTCCTGCCTTTTTACCAGCTGGTACTTTAGCATGGGCACATTTCAAACATGACATAACATATTTTTTGATGAAACGCCTCATTTTGGCAAACCAGTAATTGTTTTTAATGCTTTCATAGGTTTTATCAAACCCAAAATGACCGATGTCATCATGGTGTGCCTTAAGTACCTGCCAACGGACGCCTTTTGGTACAACCCAACGATCTCCACCTTCAGTTTTTCTATACAAAAGCCCTCTCTTTACTAAGAAATTATTTTTAATCTCAATTACATTATCGTTTTTCTTGTCGTCTAATATACTTATAATCCTTTGGAGTTCGGGATCGTTCTGTTGTACCGTGGCCACCCAGTTAGTGTCGATTTGTCTTACTTGAAGCTCAGTAATTTCTAATGGAATAGGGTTTCGGCTGAGTGCATCTACGTGAGACATAGAAGTACCGGGTTTATAAATTATGTTAAAATCGAACTCTTGCATGATGTTCCACCACCTTGCAACTCGCGTAATGGTGTCTCTTTTTTCGAACGTTGCCCGTAAGGAGTTGCAATCGGTAACTATTGTGAAAGGGATTCCTGTTAAATATACCCTAAACCTTTGCAGTGAACAAACGACGGCTAACGTTTCCAAATCATAAGACGTGAATTTTGTTTCTTCAGGGGATGTCTGTCTACTATAAAATGCTACTGCACTAAAAGGAGAGTCTTTATTCGGCCTTTGCATTATTATTCCTGCAATTCCTACTTTTGATGCATCTGTGTGCACTTGAGTTTCATACTCAGGATTATAAAACGATAGAATGGGCCGTTTAATTAACTCTGCTTTTAGTGTTGAGAAAGAAGATTCTTCTGCGTCACCCCATTGCCACTGACAATTCTTTTTTAAAAGTTTTGTTAATGGTTTTGCAATAATTGAAAAACCTTTTATAAATCTCCGGAAGAAGCTAGCTAAACCTATAAATTGGCGTACATTGTGTTGATCGACAGGTCTTGGAAAGTTATTTACTGCCTCAATCTTTTTACTCCCTGGTTTTATTCCTGCCTCACTAACTTCAAAACCTAAATAATCGATAGACGTCTTTAGAAAATTGCATTTTGATAGGTTCAATGTTATACCACAGTTACGAAACAACTCCAAGATGCCTTCGAGTTTTTCAAGTCCTTCTTCAATCGTTTTTGAAGGTATGATCACATCATCCATATAAGCATACGCTTCCTTGAATCTCGCGTTACCCAGGATACTATTAACAGCTCTCTGGAACGCCGACGGAGCATTAACAAGTCCAAACGGCATTCGATTGAACTCATAATGCCCGTCGGGCGTCACAAAGGCTGTCAAATGTTTTGATGTTTCTGCCATTGGAATCTGGTAATAGCCAGACGCGAGATCCAAAGAAGTATAGTATCTATGTCCTGACAAACTATCTAACTGATCGTCTATACGCGGAAGTGGGTAGTGTTCCTTGACAGTTTTTTTATTCAGTGCCCTAAAGTCAACACAAAGGCGATAGTCACCAGTTTTCTTTCGAACCAGTATAACCGGTGAAGCATAGTCAGACGTAGATTCTTTAACAATGCCAGAATCTTCCAACTCTTGTACCATATCACGAACTACCTTACGTTCCGAGTGTGACAAACGATATGGTCTGTATACAACAGGAGTTGTATCATTAAGCTTTATATTCATTTCAGTATTCGTTACACATCCTAACTCTTTGGCAGAAAAAGCGAAGCAATCTCTATAATCATTTAATAACTTGGTAAGTTTAACGGCATGCTCAGAACCTATATCACTATCTACATGTATCATAGAGTCTTCGATTTGAGATACTGTGGTGTTATTGGGACAGCGTTCAATCCTATTAATTTTTAAGGTTTGTACTTCGTTTAATGGAAGTGCACGAAGTATCAAAATGTCTTTTGATAGTTCGACACCAGAGCCAGAAGAGCCTTTAAGTACAATTTTACCTAACCCCTCGGTTATTTGTACTACGCTTTGTAGTACGTCATACGGTCTTTGAACATTTTGGCACATACCAGATTCGATAAAGACGGCTCCAGTGTAAGTTGGTTTAGTGTAAACATCTATTTCGGTGTATTCATTGACAGTCACAGTGCTACTTACGTACAATTTGATGCTTTTGGCAGAGTTTACGGTTATTTTTAGTTGATCGTTAGTTTTTAATACCACTACATGATCTTGTTCGGTGAATGTTTGTCCTAGTAACAGAGGTACTTGCAACAAATGATCGGGAACAATAAAAGCTTCTACTGTAGCTTTGGCTAAATCTACATCTATCTCTACATTACATTTGCCCAAGCAATTGACAACACTATCTCCGAATCCTCTTAATACCGGAAGGTCTGAAACCGACAAAGAATCTACCAAGTTCTTAGCTGCAGATTCGCGCAATAAAGTACACTGACTTCCGAAATCAATGAAACAGTCAAGGTTTTGTCCATTTACAGTAGCGGTTTTGAAATATTTAGAATCACTATCTGGTTCTTTTGATATCCGTAAAACGGTTTTACTGTTACTAGCAGAGTTCGTTTTGTTGGGGCAACTTTCAGTTATATGACCTACCTTATGACAGGAATCACACCGTTTGATTGGTTGTTTACACTTGAAATAGGTATGTCCTTCTTCACCGCAATTAAAACATTTTGTAAACTTATTATCGCTTTTGGGTAACCTTGTATCGTTTATCCTATTATAATTTCTAGAATTCCTATTTTCGGATTTGCTTGGTTGCGTAGACGTATTGGATGAGTCAGGTTTTTTTGTTATTCTTACATTTCTGAGGAAAACCAGTAACTTATCTGGTTCTGAGAACTGCGCTGCCTCTGCGCTTGTTCTTACCGATCTGTCTTCTATGCCAAACAAAATGCAATCTATCGCATTTTTACCAAATATATTGCATCGATTTAACAATACCATCTTTTGATAAAAATACTCTTCCAAAGACTCTCCATACTTTGCCTTGCAACCAAGCATATCCGTTAACAATTGACCAAAGTTTTCATCACTTGGGAAAGCCAATTTTAATTTACTTTGCCATTCAGTCCATGTAAACAACAGACTGGGTAAGCCTTGGTACCATCTTTGAGCTAATCCAGTTAATTTCGGTAGTGCATAATGATTTGTCTGTCTGTCGGTCCAATTATAAATTTTGGCACACTCATTAACTTTACTGATCCACATGTCAATGGTTTGGTTTCGCTTAGCGGGATCAAACTCGGGAATAACATTTAAAATTGGATAGCGTTCAGTGCCCCCGTCTGTTGTTTTCATGCTTTGAATAAGCTCTTTGAATGCTGTAACTAGAACATTTGAACTTAAGTCTGCATTAGTGGTTGCCGGAGTACTCACTGACGATACTGCTGTTGATGTAGTCAGTTCACGTTCTACTTCCTCGCGTACAGCATCTCGGCTAGGTGTGACTGCTGGAGTCTGGCTATGTGTGACTGCTGGAAGCTGGCTAGGTGTGACTGCTGGGAGCTGACTGGGTGTGACTGCTGGGAGCTGGCTAGGAGAGACTGCTGGGGGCTGGCTAAGTGTGCCTGCTGTAAGCTGACTAGGTGTGACTGCGGAGAGCTGGCTGCTGAGAACTGTGGTTGCCGAAGACTCCGCCGGAGACCGGTTCAACTCTTCAATATGTTGCCTCGACTTCGAAGCTCGCGACGTAGCCGAATGATGGCTGTGTCTGCGTGATTTATGACGGCTTCTATCCTTCTTTCTTCTCTTTCTTCGCCGTTGTTTGTGTCTATCCTCTGATGATTCTGACTCGCTCTGCGTAGAGTCATCGGAAGATCTTTTGCGCTTACGGGATTTGCGACCCATTTTGTTTTTCCTGAAACTGATAAAAAAAAATCAAAAAGAGGGTGTCCTAAATGCTTATAAAAACAGACTTAAAACTTTAACTACTAGGAAAACTACTAAGATCAAGCTATGGTAGTAAAGTAGCCTATTTTTTTTTATCAATAAAAAAAAATAAGATATTTCATATTAGCATTTTTAACTGAGGGTACCCAACCCAACCTACCTCTCTTTCAGTTACTTTTGTCCACCATATACTTTTACCAGTTAGTTACTATATACTTTTGTCAAAATAAATCGTGCGGGTTCAATTAATCAGGTGCCGGTTAAGCTTTTACAAAAACTAAAATAATTGATAATTAAAAAGAAAAAATATGCAATCATTTACCTTTTATCAGGGCGTAAGTCCTTTCGCTGAGCGGGATTTCAATTCAGCAATCGCCTTCTCAGTTTAATCCCACTTCTGATCTATTACAGATGGTGGTGAAATAATAAGTCTTTCATAACTTCACTTCAGTTTATTCTATAATATTCACTAACTATCGTTAGGTACACGTACACTGTTCAAGAACTGTTCCTTACTCTACGAAAATCAAACGATCACTGGCCATGCTCGAGCAACTTCCAGCCATCTTTTCTTTTACCGGAACAAACAACATCGTCCGAGTGTCTTTTAACAAATAAATCGATCCGGAAGTTGCTCGTGTATTTCCATAATAATTTAAATAAATTAAGTCCTTATTTTAGCTATGTAATAATTCCCGAATTAATAATAATATTTATATCAAATTAATGTTATGTATTTAATAAATTATGGAACGGATTCTAACAAAGCTTTGCTTAGTTTGGGACTAGAGGGCGTTGTCTGATATGTCCAAAAATATTTATTTATTATATCAAAAGCGTGGGACATTCATATGACGTCTAACACTAGGACGTCATAGACGTCATAGAACATTCTTAGAACAAATGAAACTGTGCTTTAAGCTAGAGATTTGTAAACTGTATTTTCAAATCTCTTGTAAACGTCCCATTGTTTCAGAAGAAAGTCACCGGCGCCATTTTGTTCGCGCATAAAAGGAAACCCACTAAGAACGGAATGTGCGCCGCGACGTAACGCTGTAGTGTTGTGTAACTTAGTACGACATGATACTATCCTTCCAAGACAGTATCAGGTGAGTCACTTAAGGTCACTATTCTCACTTAAGGTCACTCAAGGTTTCTATTCCCAAAGGTTTTTATTTCTTGAGTATTCAATAAGATGTAGAATGCCTAAACACTAGTTCTCGAGCTGTCGTAATTCTGCACTTAAGGTCACTCAAGGTCATTATTCTCTAAGGTCACTTGAGATCATTATTCCCAAAGGTCACTGTTCCCTAAGATGTCGAGTGCCTAATCACTTTAGAAGAAGAAGATACAGGCAAAGATCACATAATTCACCGGTCACACCCTGTCAATATTATTTTTTACAATAAACATTTCAGCATTTTGACATCCTCCCGGGAGTAGAACCGGGCGAAGAGGCCCACTACGGTGGTTCTGTATCGTTGGCCGACTACTGCCCTTACCTTCAAGAGTTCACGTGGAGGCACAAGAATACACTAGTGCGAGGAAGTACTTGTCAGTACGAAGAGAATACACCAAGTAAGTACTAAGTTTTGGTTAAACTCTCTTTTTGTAGTTCTATGTTCTCTCTCTACGGAACTCTGTAAAGATTCGTTTCCACCGCCAAACCTTGTGCATGTTTGACATTTTGAATCTTGTGCTGATGGTTTTAAGGGTTTTCTTAATTGAGATTTTGGGTTAACCTCTAGACCGGCGGAACGACCCCGGGGTCGAGGCTGAGTCAAGCCACTTGAGACCACTTGAGACTCAAATTACTAATTGCTCAGTCCACTTCAGTTAGAACAAGTTTATGCCATAGACAAGCTTGATATATTTTTTGTCTGTAAAAACCTTCACAATTGCCTCCCGCTTTTTTGGCAAAAAAAAAATACGAATAAAAAATAAGTGCAGGTAGTGCACGCCGTGAGTGCATTCCAGGTGCATTCATTGTTGCATAATTTGTGATTTTCATTGTTATGTGTCTATTTTTATTACAAAGTGTGTGCTAATTCTGTTCTTTTGTTCATTGTGTGCCTAGTAATGTGTGATTCTGTTGCAATTGATAATCGAGCTCCTAGAGCTTGACCCACAGAGATGGGTAGTCAGAAAATCGATAACCTAATAACGAACTTTCTTTATTGCTATGTAGCTAAGGTTCATAGTTGTGCGTAGTTTTCAGTAAGTATGTAAACAACATTTTCAAATTGAATTATTTCGATAAATTTCTATAAAAGCTATACATAGATGATATTTTATCATAATAAATAGACTTTATTGTCCTCTATTTACATTGTTTTTAGTAGGATCAGAATAGAGATTTTATGAAATCCTTTCGTTTATCTATTGCGAAAAAGATTCCAGTTAGATTCCAATTAGAAAATCTTGACAGCATATTAGGCCTTTGCTTTTATGCCTAAAGCATAGAATAAATATCCAAAATTATAATTCTTATTACTTTAGACAGTATAAGTGGTCTAATTTTATTTATTTATTTATTTATGTGACGTAGGTACTTTTCGCACACTTTTCCCCCACCTCCGCAAATTTTCCAGGGAAATGCATTTTTTTTTGCATTTTTTTTCCGTCCTGTGAAAGGTTAAACTCTCTTTTTGTAATTATATGTTCTCTCTCTACAGTTCGGTAGACTCTGTAGTTGTAAGTTCTCATTTTGTTGTTCTAATTTCTCTTTTGTAGCTTTAAACTCTCTTTTTGTGGTTCTAAGTTATATAACGTTCTAAGTTTACTCTCAACAGTTCTGCCATAGCGTGACGCGGGCAAACTATCTTCAAATCAAAGTTAAAAATATAATGCAGTTTAAATCAATATTAAATGTTAATAAGCGCACTAATCTGAAGCTTATAATTACATTGTATACTTTTATTTTAGACTAGCCGTCGCCAGCGGCGTTACTCGCGTTCTAGACCCTTTAGAGTGTGACTTTTCAAAATTCCTTTCTTAGTGCACCCCTACACTACATAAGGATACTACCCTCCAAATTTCATACCTCTAGGACTTATAGTTTAGGCTGTGCGTTGATTCTCTGTCAGCTTCAAAAGAGTTTTATATATATTGATGATGATGATGATGATAAATCAACCAAATTGTATTTGTTATTGTTACAGAGGGCGACGTGAACTTTGCATTGGAAAACTATGGCGCTCATTCTAAATGCTTCGAACACAGTAATCGCGTTTGGGAACAGAAATCATGTAGACAGGTCGGCTTTAGATTTAATAACAATAACAATTAAACGACTATAACTATTAAGCCTTTGCTTCTAACCTAGATAATTTATACAGCGTCAGGGGCCACCCTAGGTGGATGTTCTAACAGCATCAGAGGTCACTCTTTACTCTTATGAACGGGACGCTGCAATGTCTGGGACATGGTTTTAAATATTAGACATAGATTGTTAAATATTAGTGTTAGTAAAGGCGACGACCGAGCCGAGAAAACTTTGGCGGGACGATCTCGACGTTGAATGAAACGAAATGATTCCAAGTTTCATCCAAATACGATCAGTAGTTTTGGCGTGCAAGAGGAACAAATATACATCCTTACAAACTTTCGCGCTTGGAATATTAGTAGGATACTGAAGTATTTGCATTTTTTTGTATTTGTTTAGATACGAGAGTGGCAGCATTGGGGTTCCGGCTGCTATAAATATAAATGCGAGAGTGGAAGATTGCATATTGTGGTGAGCAAATAGATAGGTTTAAATCATCAATCAATATATATAAAACTCTTTTGAAGCTGACAGAGAATCAACGCACAGCCTAAACTATAAGTCCTAGAGGTATGAAATAGTCCTAGGTTAGTATCCTTATATAGTGTAGGGGTGCACTAAGAAAGGAATTTTGAAAAGTCGCACCCTAAAGGGTCTAAAATTAAGATCAAAAATTGTAACCAATTAATGCGTATGCTGCTACCACGCGAGCAAAGCCGCGGGGGACAACTAGTATTTTATATTTATATTCTAGGTGGGTAATTACACATACACGTGCTTCCACGCCGGCCAAGTTCTACAAGTGAGGATAGTTAAGAAGGGATGGCTGCACAAAGGCGGCGTGGTCTGTCCGCCGTGCCGAGAGATGTGCAAGGAAGAGTTCGATGTAAGTATATCTCTTTCACCCTTAGTACTAACACTTCAGTTCTAGCAGTAGTAGGTTCAAAAGAGTTCGTCCAGCGGGCCTAAGATGCGCACGCGAGATATTTGTCATGTCGTTCTGTCAAAATTTAAGCATTTTGTACCAGTTTTTGAATTTTTGCATTATCTGTGGCAATGTTGTCGACAAAACGCGCCTTGATTCTTCAACTTTTGACATTTCTGCATGACTATTATCTCGTCCTCAGAGTGATACGACGACTAAGAAGTGTCAAAAGTGTACAATAACAAGGCGCGTTTTGTCGACAACATTACCACAGATAATGTAAAAGTTAAAAAACTAGTGCAAAATGCTTACATTTTGACAGAACGACATGACAAAATATCTCGCGTGCGCATCTTAGGCCCGCAGGTTAGTACTACCAATTACCATCGTACTTATTTCTACTGCCAATCAGTGATGGTTATTATTATGTATTATTATTATTGTAATATGCAATGCTGTAGGTATTCAATATCAATTCCGGTATATGAGACTTTAAAACCTTTACGTATTCGAAACTCATTTTTCTGTTTTTTTTTAGATCTAGTTTCTCTTTCTTTAGTTCCAAAATGTGAGTTCTCTTCCTTTAGTTCTGAGTTCTCTACACTAAGTTCTGAATTGTTATTGTTCTCTTTCAATAGTTTTACATACTTAAACGAACGCAAGTGTTGGGCGTTTCATTGTATTGTAACTTGTTCAAAAAAATAGACCAACCCTTAACAATAGTTTTATATGAACCTTTTTGTACGACCAATGTACTCCAACGTCACGTTTCTAAGATAAAACTCCTTTCAGGAAAGGAAGGAATACTGCAAGCCAGGAGAAGAACCATTACCGCCAAATCTATACCGCAATGATAACCTCAAATGCGGATCTCACGCGCTTTCTCCCGCCGCCATCTTGTTCACAACCGCCATTTTGTGGCTGACTGTTTTTATAACATAAGACTTTGTAGGACTTAATACGTTCTGTGATGATTTAAAAAAAAATTGCCGTTTTTTAAATAATAAAACTAACCTTTGTTACTAGATGGCGCTATAAAAATACCTGTCAAGTAGAATCACTATTTGACATTGACATAACTTTTGTGACCTCTGCAATTTGGTTTGGAAAACTTTTTTATTTCTTTTTAAAGAACGGCTCATTTGGTTAGAAATAAGGTATCATTTTTAACCTCCTTTTATATTTTAGAGGTGATCTTTGAGTATCGAAAATGACTACTTAATTATTAATATTTACATTACTTTTTTATCAACGTCATTTTATGATTTTATAAGTTTAAGAAGTGAAATTGGCGCCCTAACGTGGGGCATTTTTACAACATTTTTATATGGCTTGTTTTGTTCTTAACGAACATTCAGTTTGTCAAACACACACCCGCCCGTGGCCCTGGGAACTTCGTACGGCGTGGTCTCATTTAAATGTTACCAAATAGTGTCCACAGTACTGTTGATCTTTATAGGTACTTAGGTTAGTATTACCAAAATGTAGATAGATAACTGAAAACCCGTCTCTATAACCAGTGTGTCCTGCCTACCATGACATACGGTGCCGAGACATGGACGCTCACTAAGGAGACTGTGCACCGAGTACGAGTTGCACAAAGGGCCATGGAGCGAGCCATGCTCGGCATAACACTCTTAGATGGAGTTCGCAACACCGAAATCCGTCGCCGTACGAATGTATACGACGTCGGTGATAGAGCGGTAAACCTCAAGTGGAGTTGGGCAGGACACCTGGCTAGACGTGGTGATGGCCGGTGGAGTAAAGCCTTGACGGAATGGTGGCCGAAATCAGGCCGAAGGAATCTGGGTCGTCCGAAAGCGCGATGGGTCGACGACATCGTAAAGGTCGCAGGAAACACCTGGTTGCGGCATGCACAAGACAGAGGAGGCTGGCATAACATGAAGGAGGCCTATACCCAGCAGTGGGTGATACCGGGCTGAGATGATGATGATGATGAGATAGATAAATAAATTATGTTATGTTAAATTACAGAATTACTTAAAATTTGCATTTGGAAATATTGGACAAAATTGTATAACGATTATATTCATCAAAACGATGCAGCTGGACCATTTTCGGTGTGATTTTACACTCTAATCAATATTTTTAGATCATTAGGTATATTGTTTTCGAATGTGGCAAATATTTGTAAGCTTAGGACTTGTAAAATTTTGTAAATAGTAAAATAGTTGTAAGTTTATCATTTGTATTCGTATCGTACCATTTAGGTACATTTCGAAACACAAACCTAGGATTAATGGATATATTCCAGACATCCCCACTAAGAAATCACTACCGAGTCAAAAAATGCAAAAAAATCTGCATATTAGCGTTAATTTAGTTTAATCTATTTATATCTCTTACATGCCATAACCTTATTCACCTATATTATGACGTTTGTTTATATTTTTTTTATTTTTATATTATTATCTTTAATAATAATTTAAAATCTCACATGGCTGCACAATGTAAAATATTTTTCGGGTTGTCTATTTGTTAATCCTTTGCAGACTTAACGTGGTCAGACTATTACTCTACCAACTGCAAAAAGTGTAGTTAGACTAGTTAGGTACATAATTAGTGTGTTTGAAAATTATTGTAAATAGTACTTAAGCTTAGCGATTATTTGGTGCTTAATTGTGATTGTACTTAATCCATTCCTATTTCTTAGTTAGATATATTTTTAGGCAGCTAATGGTGTCGATTCTGTCGTTGCATTTTTCTAAATTAACCTAATTTGACAGCACTAAAATTATAGCCGTCCTTGTCGTTTCAGTTTATGAGAAAGGGACGGTAACATTTTTAGTGCTGTCAAATTTATTTATTTATATAATAGGCAACGCCAACAGCGCATACATAGTGTACATGACGTTAATCAATTTCAAATAATCTTATTCTATAAAATGTCTGCCAAATACAGGTATGTACCTACAGCATTTGTAATAATATTGCCTACAGACAACAACAAAACGGAAGCTTAAATTGAATATTTACAATTAGATTAAAACTAAATGAACAAAAGAATAGAAACAAAAACACAAAAAATAAAATTAGGGTAGTTTAGAAAAATGCAACAAGAGAGTCAACACCACTAAGTCTATAGTCTCAGTTTTGTTGTTTATTTGCGAAAAGCGAGAATCGAGAAACGCAGTTTTGATGAAATAGTTTGCAAATCTCCCGCTAGAGGCGCTCGGGCTTTCATACAAAATATCTTGCAAGTCGCGTCTCGATATTCGTTTCGATCAACAAA
Organism: Eulithis prunata; assembly: GCA_918843925.1. NCBI lineage: Eukaryota > Metazoa > Arthropoda > Insecta > Lepidoptera > Geometridae > Eulithis > Eulithis prunata. The sequence goes on from OU974028.1 coordinate 1,735,350, forward strand.
ACTAATACTATTGGCTCTAAAGGCAGTGTTTAGTTGGCAATTTTATTTTGTCTATCTAAATCTATTTATTTCTGAATTATTATTTATAATACAGTGATAAGACTATTCCCGAATACTTTGGTGATAGCGTCATGGTAAATTATTTTTCTGTTTAAAATAAAGAATATTTTTTGAAATGACTTTTGTATATTATTAACTTACTTCAAAAAAGGAAGAGGTTCTCCAACTTTTTTTAATAATAATGAATAAAAGACATTTAGGTATTTGTGACAAATAAGGTAGAATACAAAGAGGAGGTAATGAGTAGTAGAAATAGCACAGATAACAGATGAGCATACAGATAACAATGATAACGGATACATATTGATGTTCTTCTTCTTCTCTTCGTTAATGGCCAGATTGATGTTGATTTTTAATGTTTGTTACCTCAGAATTTTTAAATCAGAATACTGATGAAGTTCAAATTCATTTTATTATTTAGATTCTTTCATAGCGCGATACACAAAAGCAGCCTTTTTGGTCAGACTATCTATATAGCTTTGAACCAATTTGGACGATAATAAATCTTCAAATCCACGGATCAAACTTTGAGAGTTGATTTCGTAAAGTGCTGATGACTCTCCTGTTCGAAACTTCACTGTTTTCGGCTCTGTAAAAGTAAAATTAAATAGCCGTGGTGGCCGAGTGGGATTGTACCTCGACTTTCGATCCGAAGGTCGTGGGTTCAAATCCCGGCCGTGCATCAATGGATTTTTCGTTCGGAAAATTTATATGCGCATTAACACGTGCTTTACGGTGAAGGAAAACATCGTGAGGAAACCCGCGGCTTAGTCAGCTCCGCACGTATTGACCTTGTCTTTCCTGTGGATATGGCTGACTAGGCTGAGAGGATGGTATAGGTGCTACAGCCGACTCCATCTAAACATTGTCCCAGGCACTACAGTGTGTCGTTAAGTGTAGGCATAGGTTGCCTCCTGACGCTGTATAAATCATCTTCAATAGATGTAAAGGCTTATTAGAAGTAAAATGTAAATAATCATCACAATAGGTTAGAGAAACCAACTCCAAGTCACACATAGGCTTTGGAGTATTCTGGTATACCTACCTACCTACTGCGAAGTTCTTTACCTCTAGATGTCCGCGAATATTTGGTACCTACCAAATATTGGTAGGCGAACTGTGGTTTAGATATCTGTATACCTAAACCAACTAATATTTCAAGTTACTGTTGAACACAGCACCATCTGTGCTTCAACGGCTGAACTAAATAAGTAAGTTAATACCTAATAATCTTTCACTTCGAGTGCTACAATAACATTAGACTACCTAACTAGTTAGTTTAGACAGTTGCCACTGTAGGGCGCTGTTCCTACCTATAAAAGGCGCCTCGTGTTAGCCGCTCTCTTTTTCCGGCGGTCATACTGACCAGCTGTACCTACCTAATTAATAAATTAAATATACGCTTTTGTTTCATAGTCTGGATTTCCTTTCTCCTGCATTAGACACGTACCTACCTACCATAGAAAAAGAATACTCTTTGTAGGTACCTTCATTCAGATCGTGCCTAGGTTTCTACCTATGAGCGCATTCGGCATACTTACTATCGTGACTACTAGCTCTCACAACAGGGCTACCCTCTTTGGTAAACTGTCGTATAGCCAAATTAGCCAAATGTACCAATTTTACCAAATTCGGGTTAGAATTTTCATCTATAGACAATGATATCGCCCCTTTTCCGGGCTTCCCGCCTTCTTTTTCATTGTCGCTATAGTCTATGGCCCGTTTTGCCCCGCCCTTTGGCTCTGTAAAAGAAAAAGGTCAATAAACATCTAGTAGGTATCCCAATAGCTTAGCCTAGAGTCACACGGTGGTCACACATACGTACGTCCCTACTATAGGCCTTGAAGTATTCTGGTACCTATTCCATAAAGTGCTTCACTTCATCTCGAGATGTTTGCATGAAACTATTGTACAACCTATATTTGATAGGTACTAACAAATATTTCAAGTTTCGTACCTACCTTCGGCTTTTGTTCGTTCCTGTTGAGGTAGAACCTTCGGTAGAACATAGAAGAATGAGCAAATTCGGCATACTTACTAATAACTCTCAAAACAGGGCCACTGTCTTTGGTAAACTGTTGTATGGCCAAATTAGCCAAATTTACCCATTTTGCCAAATTCGGGTTTGAATTTTCATCTATAGACAAAGATATCTCGTCTTTTCCGAGCTTCCCGCCTTTTTTTTCATTGTTGCTATAGTCTATGGTCTGTTTTGCCCCGCCCTTTTCATCACTATAGTCTGTGGGTTTCGCTTGACCGTGAAATTGTTTGCGCGCCAATTTTTGAGCAAACACGTCGATCTTGTCAGATGGCACAACTTTGTGGATAAGCGCGTCGATGTTAGATAGATTATCATTTTGTTTCCTAACTTGTAGTAGTACGTAGGCGTTTGATATTTCAATAAAGATGGAAATGCCTGCAATAGATTCAACAATTAAATAGGTCCCAAAAACTTAAAGGGCTGACCATAGATTAAAAAAGAACGTCCTGCTCATGTTTTTGTTTTTGGGAGTAGTTTTTTTAACTTTTTATTACAACCTGCCTTCGAGCATTCGAATTTCGAAGACAACCTGCATGTGTAATTGTGTAACTATTTTCCCCTGCCGACAGTCCCAGGGGTCGCTAAGGGGATTATTGGACAAAAGTTCCAGAAATCCCCTACGCAAGAGACTCACGCAGAAGAAAACTGGAATGAGCCACTATTCCTATACACTATTCCTGGTCACACACGGGGTGCCAAAAAACAAAACTTTTTAGGCATTTCTTACCAAAACCGATTATTTTAAATCTACTCACCGATTAGAAAAATAAACATTTTTGAATATAAAAGTACCTACAACGATAAAATGTTTACGATGATATAACTAATAGTATAATGAAATATTCGTTTGTTCAATCGTAAAATTAATTAAATTACATTAATGTAGGTACTCTAGGTACAGATATACTGCAAATGGAAATAAAGATACATCATCATTACCATCAGCCTGAAGAAGAAACTTAAACAAGACAGCGCTACAACAAAACTACACAAAAGAAAAATATTTTCTACAATAAATTATTTATTATAACAACAAACCAAAAAATACATAATATAAAACTTATTAATAACCATGTCTTTCATTGTATAACCTTTTTGCTTTGTCACAGATCACAAAATCTAGATATCAAGCAGTCTAACGTTACACTAGCCTACTCCAGAAACAAAAAGTATCTATTAGTGAAAACATTAATAAAATCCGTTCAGTGCTTAATCCGCCCTGACATACTATTTTAAACTATGTACTTAATTAATAAACACAGAAAAAATAAGCAGAGGAGATAGATTGTTCGCATATAAAACTTTGTTTATATATTATTATATGTATATTGTATATATATTTGATGTATGTTAGTAGAGCTCTTTGTGAGAGCTCGTCCGGGTTCAGTACTACCACCGTACCTATTTCTGCCGCCAAGGAGCGATGCTCGCATTGCTGTGTTCCGGTTTGAAGTGTAAGGGCGCCGGTGCAATTACAGGCACATGAGACTCCAACATATTTACGTCTCAGAGTGATGGACGCAGTGCATTGGCTTACAGGGCACGTCCACATTGGACTTGCTCTGTGAGGTAATGCATTGTTATAGGCAGAAGTTACCACTTAACATCAGGTGAGCTATCAGTTTGTTCCATTAATTTTATCATAAAAAATCAAAATGTTGCCACACCATTATGCGCTATCTCCTAATATTTATTGATCTATGCTTGAGCCTGTAAGAGAATTATACATATAAAATGCGGAGAGGTATTCTGTACAGCGAGGTAGTCAGAAATGCGTACCTACAGTCTTTTCACCGTGTAAAATATAATTAGAATTTTACCGCGTGCACTCTATGCCGCTGCCGGCATGTATGCCGCTTAGTGATAATAAAGGCGATGTTGCTGTGGCAATAAGTCCGCGGCATTGATGCCGCCATACATTTCGGCAGCGGCATGGGCATAGTGTGCGCGGTATTAGCTTTATTCATAACTAGGTGCCGCCCGCGACTTCGTTCGCGTCCCGTTGGATCCTGTTGATTTTTCGGGATAAAAAATAGCTTATGTGTTAATCTAAGTCACGGGCAATATATATTCCAAGAATCGAATCAGTAGTTTTTACGTGAAAGAGTAACAAACATCCATCCATCCATACTTACAAACTTTCGCGTGTATAATATTAGTAGGATTAGTAATATTTACGCGAATATGTTTGTGTTTTCTTACTATTTCATGATTTTAGAGTTCAGTTTAGTATATTCCTTTCTCAGAGCATTCAACCGTCGTCGGTAATGGTTTTTAAAAAAAAAACTACTGATCCGATTTGGATGAAATTGCTACATTTTATCCCGGAAAATCAACGGGATCGTCGCGGGCGGAAGCTAGTTATGAATGAAGCGATCTTCATTAGAGTTTTATCAATCTAAAATAGTACCGACTCGGTTTTTTCGGCAACAATTTCACGATCATCGCACAGTCTTCTGAAGAACTCTTTAGAGGATTCACATCTAGGGCTGACGCAGTGTGGACACCTAAAAACATATTTTTGTTCGTTTATTAAAATAATTAATTAATTTAGGGACATTTCACACAACGCCCTCTAGTCCTAAACTACGCAAAGCTTGTGCTATGGAAACTAGAATGTTAATAGAATACTTCGATACACTTTTTTTTTGTAAATAGGGTGGGTGCCTTCTGGTAAGATCGGCGTAATATTAAGTCCGGATAAATCACGTAACTAAGCAATTATCATTTAAAAATATCGCCCAATTGCTTAGCATCCGGACTTACTATTATGCCGATCTTACCAGAAGGCACTATATTTTTATTATTATTGCCAATTTGTTATACAGGGGCATAGCAAAATGGCGCGTAAGGCGATGTTGCCATACGTGATTTATCCGGACTTCCTACTACGCCGATCTTACCAGAAGGCACCTTAACTAAATGAGTGAATTTTCAAAAGAAAAAATATATAATTAATGGTACTTGCCTAGTTAAAAACTGCCGTGACACTCTAGCACCCGACTTCAAATGATTAGCAACTACATCTGCCAACGCCGCTATGAACGTTGGATGGTCATTGGGCGCCGCTGCTCGTTCTATCTGAGTCACACCAGCCTTAAAAAAAAACAAAAAAATATACACCGTGTATCTACAATGGCTACAAAAAATTGACACACGAGTAGAGCTACTTATTAGTATTCATAAAAAAATAATTAAAGTACAGTCAGCTGCACTAGAATGTGTACAATTCGTAATTTCAATAAAATATAGCCTATGTTTCAATCCGGAAAAAGGGCTTGCGAATGGTACAAGTTTCATTGAAATTGGTCCAGTAGTTAAGGCGTGATCCGCGAACAAACAAACAGACAAACTCGATTTTCGAAATCATAATCGTTTGTTGAAAAGATCTGCATATTGATTATCCATTATCTTTAATTTTAGTTTTTGGCTTTTTTACAGTTCTATAATAGTATACATAGAGATATCACAATTAATAGAGTAACCTTAAGTAGGTAAGTAAGTCCTATTATCTGAATGTCTTTAAGGCAAGAGTGAATAAGTGTCTTCTTGTCGCTTACTCGCATTATTAAAAAAAAGTACGGAGTAACTAACCCAGTCCTTAAATAGTCCTATATAATTAAAGATATATTACCTCTTTAGCGACATCATGACAGTATTCAATATCTAGCTCGTGCAGTGTTTCAATGTGTTCGTTCACAAATGCTATCGGAACAAGGATCATATTCTTTTGCCCTTTCTTAGCGTATTGCTGTAACAAACAAATATATTATACTAGCCGTCTCCCGCGGCGTTGCTCGCGTTAGAGTGTGACTTTTCAAAATTCCTTTCTTAGTGCGCCCCTACACTATATAAGGAACCTACCTTCAAAATTTCATACCTCTAGGACTTATAGTTTAGGCTGTGCGTTGATTCTCTGTCAGCTTCAAAAGAGTTTTATTATATATTCTCTGTCAGCTTCAAAAGAGTTTTATATATGTATCATATATATATATTAATGACTTAGGTGAATTAAAGTGGTTAGGTTTACAATAGGTAAATAAATAATAATTAACAAATATCCTTGGACATTACACACAACGCCCTCTAGTCCCAAACTAAGCAGAGCTTGTACTATGGCAACTAGATTTCTGATATAATACTTATATACTTTTTTTTGTAAATACATACTTATAATACATAGTAGCACCCAGACATAGAACAAACATCTGTTTGCCACACACAAATGTTTGTTCTCGGTGGGGATCGAGCCCACGACCCACAGCACGGAAGGCAGAGCTACTACCGACTGAGCTGTGACGCCTGACTCTGATTGACATGAGCCAAACTCTTTTGAAGCTGACTTAGAATCAACGCACAGCCTAAACTATAAGTCCTAGAGGTATGAAATTTGGAGGGTAGTATCCTTATATAGTGTAGGGGTGCACTAAGAAAGGAATTTTGAAAAGTCGCACTCTAAACGGTCTAGAACGCGAGCAACGCCGCGGGCGACGGCTAGTACTCTTATATGTATGTATACTCATATTCTAGTTTTTTTTTCTTTTTACGTAGGTACATAACATTAACATCCATAGTTATAGGTAAATAGGTAAACAACAATAATAATAATAATATAATCTGTCTCGCATATTAGTTTGTAATACCGCGTTCACACTATGCCCATGCCGCTGCCGGACTTATTGTCACAGCAACATCGCCTTTATTCTCATTAGAGAGCTAGGGTATGAACTTGGGCCGGGAGCCGGGACAGAGGCATTATCGTGTTCACACTATGCTCGTGCCCACTTACCTGCCCAAGTCCCTGCCGACTGCGGCATAGTGTGAACGCAACATAAGGTGTAGCTACGTACAATAAAGTATTTTCATTCATTCAACAGTAAATGTGAAGGGAAAATTGGGCCCTGTCTCCATAGTACCTACTTACCTTAATAGCGTCGTCGGTGTAGGGCTGCAGCCAAGGCAAGGGGCCTACTTTGGATTGCCAGACGAGGCGGTGCGGGTTCGATACATCTAACTCAGCCATCGTTAGGGACACTGTGGCTGCTACTTCGTGGGGATATGTATCACCTCGGGACACCGCCTGGGAAATATTATATTAACATTATATCACAGTACAATGCATCACAGGGCACATCCTCAGTGGACATGCCCAGGCATCGTTATAGGCAGTGGATACCACTTAAAATCACGTGCGGTCACAATTTGGATGGGTGACCATTAGTGGTTACCTCTGAGGGCTTCTGTGCTTCATAGGGCACGTTTAATGGTCTTGGCTCTAGCAATTGTTAAGGTACGATGGAGGCCTTAAGGTGGCCTAAAATATTTAGAATTGGCCAACTAACTAATTCGAAGTTACTTTTATTTTACTGTTTATTCAGTTTATTCACTTACTTTTAGCGGTAAACTGTGCGCTGTGAACAATATAAGCACATCTCTCCTCACTCGATGAGGAAACGCCTCGAGTTTCTCTTTTATCCTCTGCGCGAATACTTTGGCGAGGAGTTTAGAAGTCGCCCATCGTTCTATCAGACTGAATTTAATATTGGTTGGAGGTGATCTAAAAAAAATAAAAATAACACTTTATTTACAAAGAAAATTACAACTAATATATACATATATATCTATCTATTCAGCCTGTATGTACCCACCGCTGGGTATAGGCCTCCTCTTTAGTACGTAAGTCTCTCCGGTCCTGCGCAAGTCTTCTGGAGAAGACTCGCGCAGGACCGGAGAGAGCAGTGGACTGCTGCCCAACCACCTCTTCCGGAGATTCTTCGCACCCTCTGCCCCGCCTAATATAATATAATCTACAACTAATATAGTATTTACAATATTAACAAAATACACATAAAATAGTTGAGCTGATTAAAAAAAAATTGACCATTGAATTGATTGAAAAAATGACCTGGTTTTGTAGAAATCTGCAATAGCGTTAAGACTGGATCCTGTAGTGGCACAGCTGTATTGAGGGTATTGTGAGAATATTACAACTCTTTCTACTCCATCTCTGTAAGAAAATTACATTAAATAAAAATAGGATGTTATTCTATTACGACAGGCTTCACTACTTAGTTGGTAAGAGCTCTGCTTTCTGTAAAAGAGCTTGTACTATGGGAACTAGATTGCTGATATAATACTTAAATATATTTTTTGTAAATACATACTTATAATCCTATTAACACCCAGACATAGAACTAACATCTATGTTAGCTACATGCAAATGTTAGTTCGCAGTGGGGATCGAACCGACCCACAGCACGGAGTTATGACGCGTGTGACTTACTTATTTATCTATTAGGATTGCCAAAGAATAATACACATAACTTAAAGCGAAACTCAAACAGAACATATCATGGCTGGTGCTTATCCACTAAAGGCTAACGCTAACGCAGGTAAAACATTATAAAATGTAAAAAATTTTTTGAAAGAAAAAAGAGATACTTCTCTAGTTAGAGAGACTTACTTCTCGAGTTGTGCGAATGTGTCTTCAGTGAACGGCGGTACATATCTGAACGCTACGTAGTGTTTGTGTGGAGCTGACTCTGGCAACATTTCATCCAGAGATTTTGTGAGGAGCTCTCCTGAAAAAAAAATCAAATCATAATGCCCGTAAATAATAGACCAACAGAAGTGGAGATGGACAGGCGACATGATCCGAGATCGTCAGGACAAATGGTGAAAAAGGGTCACTGATTGGTACCCCAGGGATGGTAAGCGCAATAGAGGCTGTCAGCAACATGGGAAGACAACCTAAAAGTTACGGGTGGACAACACTGGAGCCGTAGCACAAGAGAGAACCCAATGGAAAGCGTTAAGAGGCCTATGCCGAGAGGCACACCCAACTGCGGGACATCCTATAAACTCTGAACTCATTATATTATTACCAGAACCATGTAAACCAAATGTTTGGAATAAATGGCTATTAAATTGAATTGAATTGCATGCCCGTAAGTGGGGGGGGGGGGGGGGGAGACGCTAGCACGAAAAATCTGTGCCTTGATCCTGTGTTTCCAAGACGTGTTAAAATCGCAAACGTAACGCTACCGTATCCGAGATACACTGCGCGGTGACACTACAACGGTTGGCAGTCGAGCTGGCATTGACGCGCAATATAACTCGAATGAATGATGTAGCATCACTGCGCAGTGTATCTCGGATACGCTAACCATTCTAATTGGAACACAGCAATGCGAGCATCACTACGCCAGAAGTAGGTAGATAGATAGAAAATTCTTTATTGCACAACTTAAAGTAGTGTAATAGTAATACAGGCAAACTTAATTCTAAAATGGCATTCTCTACCAGCTAATCTATGGGCTAGATAGGTGCTAGTGCTTCTACGGACAAGCACAGAGCCCTACAACTATAAGGCTTACCTTGTAAATTTGTCCACTTCAAAATAGGTGAGCCTCCACCAATTTCACCGTATTTCTTCTGGACCTCCTCCGTTCTTCTGCTGGCTATCCAGGGTCCGAGCTTACTTTGCACTGGTAACTGGATCATGTCTCTGTCTGTCATTATTCGGTGAAGATAATCACCAACCTGGGGGAGTCGATTTATTAATCTTTTTGGAACTTCCAAATAATAATCCAGTGATTACTTGTGGTATCAACAGATAATTTGGTTAGTATGTGTCTGTTTTTTTAGTTATGTTTGATAGAGATTGGTTCAGCTGTTTTCAAGTTATAAGGGTATTCATCAGTTTTGAGCGGATTTGAGGTGTAATTACATTTTAAAACAATCGGTTCATATCAGAGTTTAGGCTTGACACACTAGAGTTCATTAGGGTCTGCTGAAGACCAGCAATGATGAAGGGATGAGGGGTAGTTTTAAATATTTGTAAAATTAACTTTCGATTACCTTTAATTAGGTACTAGCCGTCGCCCGCGGCGTTGCTCGCGTTCTACCCTTTAGAGTGTGACGTTTCAAAATTCCTTTCTTAGTGCACCCCTACACTATATAAGGATACCACCCTCCAAATTTCATACCTCTAGGACTTATAGTTTAGCCTGTGCGTTGATTCTGTCAGCTTCAAAAGAGTTTTATAATATTGACTAGCCGTCTCCCGCGGCGTTGCTCGCGTTAGAGTGTGACTTTTCAAAATTCCTTTCTTAGTGCGCCCCTACACTATATAAGGAACCTACCCTCCAAATTTCATACCTCTAGGACTTGTAGTTTAGGCTGTGCGTTGATTCTATGTCAGCTTCAAAAGAGTTTTTTATATATATTGATGATGATGATGTACACTAGGTACCCACTACACTGTTATGTTTGAACAAGTGTATACACATGACACTTACTAAAGTAGAAAGTTAAAGATGTTTCTGTCTTTACCTGGTTAACAGTCTTTGGACCGCCCATATTCAGCATAACAATTGCAGTCTTCGGTTTTCCAGCTGCTGTGCAGTATGAGGCCGCTCGGGGCAGTAAGGAGTTCATACGACCTGGATATTTTATTACATATTAATCTATTTACTTTCAATGTAGAGGCAAGCTTGTGTCAAAATAAGCAGTCACTTCTAATGTGCATGTATTACTGTAAAAAACCCTGATTAGCTGAGTGTCTGGTCTTGCAACAAAAAAAGCTGGGTTATCATTACATTAGTAGATAGTGAATTATGTAAAAAATCTAGCTTTCTTCACAGTAATAACTGTTTTTTATTACGGAAAATTATGTCACTAAAAAAATTACCTATTGTGGACATCATGTTGGAGAAGTATTGTATTTTATCGAATAAGACCACAATTTAGCGCGTTAACCTACAATACAGTTTCCAGGCAAAATAAATAAGTAATTAGTTTTTAATTTATTTGACAACGAAACCACCACAACACGGCAAAATAAATAAAATAATAAGAATGAATGAAAGGTTGACATATCAATCAGTAGGATTTGTTCAGTTCGGTCAATCAAAAGACTCAACGCTAGTCTATGGTAGGTAGTAGCCGATTGGTTGCGTTGTTGGTCGGTACAGACAGTTCGTAGCTAACTTCATAATTGTTCTACAACAAACGTAAGAAATGTCTTGTCTTTGTGTTATTTACCTTGGTTTGGTTGGATAGGGTGTTGTGAGTTTGTGATTCAGAAAGGTTTTGAATTTTATCAAAAAACTAGATTCTTTTGCAAACTTGCAGAATGACCTGTCGCAATGCATCACACGCCGGGAGCTGGTACACCGAAAACGGTAAATACTCTTTGTCTTCGTAATGAATAAAATAGAGACTTTCGGGTAGGTCTGTACATCGACAAAGACTACCTACATAATTTCTACAGACAGGTTTTTATTATAAACAATACGAGTGAAGAAAAACTTAGGAAAACGAATGACCTACTAAAATCTGGAAAGAAAGGTTGTTGACCTTTTTTCGGTACGTAAGGGCGTTCGTTCAGTAATTTAGCATGGTCATCTTCGACTATGTATGTATGTAATAGCAACCTACCCAGAAAGACTTTCTTTTGCGAAACAATAAAAAGATTTGAGCATAGGTACATACCAAGGTCAGATGTTTTGCTCTATTTTTTTATGATTAGTAAGCGAAATTCTAGGTACAATAAAATCGATACCTTAAACTCTGGTTTTCGAACGAAGCCGTTGCCTTGGCAACACAGCAACACTACAAAATATGACAGATCTTGAACTTTTTGACAATCAATCAAATTGAGATTCTTTTGCAAGGCGAGCAACGATCGTTTTGGTGTTTATATTTTCATTTCATTTCTTCGAGCTAGCAAAAACCGTGTACAACACGAAGAATGTCCGACAAAACGAAGAATTTCGCCGTACCCACAACAAAAGCAATAAAAACCAAGAGGCCTTCAACAGTAAGCGTTGCATCTTCCTCCCGTTCTAAAACCGTGATACCACCAACGGAAAAGAAAGAAAAAATGCTTCCACGTTCGAAATTCAACAAAAACACCACTATCACAGGTGACTTTGGCGATACCACGATTTTAAAACAAGAATCCATGCCGGATTTCGATGCCGAATACCGCCAAATTGCGTATGGAAAATTCCTACGTTCCATGTTAGAAGAATGTATAGTCGATGAGAAAATTGAAAGAGAAGAGAATCATATGGACATACAGATGGGGCAGTTGGCGGATAGGTTTCAGAAAACTATGGATATGCTGGATAAAACTAACCGGAGACTGAAGGATGTGTCATTTGTTGTGGAGCAAAAGAGGTGAGTGAAGTTAGACAGCCTAGACAGTATCCACAGGAAAGACATGCTCAATATCTACAGAGCATAAGTCAGACTTCTTAACCATTGTTTTCCTTTACAGTTTCAGTTTGCGTATAGTTTTTTTTATTAAAATCTATATTAGCATCACTGGCCTCAAACCTACAATCTTCATCATCATCATCATCATCATTTCAGCCCGTTTGCACCCACTGCTGAGTATAGGCCTTAGAAACCTTAGAAACCATAAATTGTCGTTTATTACTTACGAATGTGAAAAAAATGAACAATTGATGACCTCAATAATCATCATCAATTCTACATTACTCCCTCTAGATTTAGTACGTACTTACTCAAAATTCTCGAAATTTTCAGACTTCTGGATATGAAAAACCGTGACTGCTCCCGCTTCTACGAAACCACAGACACTTCAAATGTACAAGACATACTCCAAAACCTGTCTAACACCGAGCAAGCGTGCTTAGACAAACTCGATACCAAAAACATAGATTTTGGCTACAACAAAGACAGCGGTCATAAACAACTACTCGACGCTGTCAACGATGCTATCGAAGGCTTAGAACAGATCAAAAAACATTCAAACTTAGACATGCACAAGTTTAGAGAGTTTGAAGCATCACAGAACGAGCTTACTGAGTTGGACAGAAATCGGTTGGACTTGGAAAGCTTGAAGATGGATTTTGAAGATAAATTCCCTACATTTAGTGAGAAACTACTGAAGGAGGCATCTGAAAAAATTGCTAGGATGATTGAGAGTGAAGATGATTGATTTTATTCTTTGTATATAGTGCCTTCTGGTAAGATCGGCGTAATACTAAGTCCGGATGCCAAGCAATTTGGCGATATTTTTAAATGATAATTGCTTAGTTTCGTGATTTATCCGGACTTAATATTACGCCGATCTTACCAGAAGGCACCCTAATTAGTTATATGTTGTGTTCACAGTCAGCTGCAGTCAGCATGAGTATAGTCTAAACACAATCATGCCTCTGTCCCAGCATGTTCATACCCTAGCTCCCTAAAGAATAAAGGCGATGTTGCTGTGGCAATAAGTCTTGAATTAATGCCAACAGCAGCATGAACTGAGTGTCAATGCGGAATTATACTTTGGATGTGCCTCTAACTACCCGCTTAGGCATCCACAAGGTATTTATAGTAGGTACTAGGTACCACGATATCTCTTAGGATGTCTACCGTGCCTGGGAATAGCCATGACCTTATTTAATTTATAATTAGTTTTTTGTATATTTTTTTTTGTCTAATATTAGATATTCTATGTGAAGAAAGCACATGAAAAAAACATGATGTTCAAAATATATTTTTGCAGTTCCTTAGAAATGTTTGAAATTGTAGCTTATTAATTTAAATAAAGAAATATTTTATGTATGTATTTTATAAATAAGTATTTCAGCATTTATATTTGTTTAAAAATATTAGTATTAACTAAGTGTTGTGTAATAAATGTTTTTGTATAGCAAACTTTGTTTTATTTTTGTAAAAATAGTCTCAAATAGTAAAGAAAAAAGTGGCAACAGCAATCAGCATATATGGGCCTGTTTGTCAGGCAGATAAACAGGCCCGTATGCTGATTTACAGTACTGCCATGTGCTCAAGCGCTGATCTGGACTCGAGCATAGATTTTTACATGAAAATCTCTACTCAAATCTATGCTCAAGCATACCTTCGATATAAATCGTTACTCAGGGTCGTAGTACCTATGTAAAGATTGACGTCATCTACAATTCATTTGAAATAGATCCTTTGTGTTATTTCTAGGTAACGAGCTATCTCGCCAGCTCGACATGTGGCTATCCAAAGCCGACCTGACGCATGGTCCAGCGCGAGCAATTATCGCTCCGTAAGTGCCTACTATACTCCTGGGACAAGCCTTTTTTTTACAAGCCAGCGTTTAAACGCAGTCTTATGCCATATGCTGTTGCTGCTCAAGCACTGATCCGGACTCGAGCATAGATCATCATCATCATCAATATATTATAAAACTCTTTTGAAGCTGACAGAGAATCAACGCACAGCCTAAACTATAAGTCCTAGAGGTATGAAATTTGGAGGGTAGTATCCTTATATAGTGTAGGGGTGCACTAAGAAAGGAATTTTGAAACGTCACACTCTAAAGGGTAGAACGCGAGCAACGCCGCGGGCGACGGCTAGTTTTTGTATGAAAATCTACTCAAATCTATGTTTGAGTATCGATTTCTGTTTCGGTATACGGTCTTATATGTTACAGACATGCTGGGTACTCGTATTGTGGTGCCTGCGCAGCTTTTGCGTACCGACAAGTCAGCCCTGTTGTCGTGTGAGTATCACTTTACGATTGGCAATTGAATATCAGCTCAAAAAAGTTTATACTGCTCATGGACGTTTACTCCCACCTGTACTGTTGACAGAACTACTGGGATTTTTTTTACCATTAGTTCTGTCCACAAAACAAATGGGAATACAATTCTCACTTGTCCTGTTGAGTAGTACTGTTGTGATTCAAACTATTTACTTCTCCATGCAATCAATTATCAAGTACTGGCACCGGACATAGGAATAATTGAGTGCTACTAAAGCCCGCGTGATTATTAAATGCTCAAGCACTGATCCGGACTCAGATTAGCTGAGTACAATTTCAGACAAATCGAGACTCGTGTCGTGTTCTTATTCCGAAAACAACAAAATCTCTACTCAATCGTTTTCCTAAAAAAATGACAGATCAAATCTATGCTCAAGCACAGATTTCGATGCTTGAGTATCGTTTGAAACTTGGCTGAACTATACTTATATATTCGAGACTCAAGCAACATTTCGGAATCAAGGCTCGACTTAAATCAATGCTCAAGCATTGACTAACCCACTTCGAGCCACGTTAAGTAGTAGGTACCTGCCTAAGCTTAAATTATGTTTATTCAGACAGATTTATAGACAGGCTTCATGGCTCAGTCGATAGTAGCTCTGCCTTCCGTGCTGTGGGGTCGTGGGTTCGATCCCCACCGAGAACAAACATTTGTGTGTGGCAAACATAGATGTTTGTTGTGTCTGGGTGTTTCTATGTAGGTATTATAAGTATGTACATAGGTATTTACAAAAAAAATGCTATTATATGTATTCTATCAGCCATCTAGTTCCCATAGTACAAGCTTTGCTTAGTTTGGGATTAGAAGGCGTTGTGTTAAATGTCCGTGAATATTTATTTATTTAGTATGTTACGTTTTCTTTCAGTAAACGTATATTTATCCTCGGGCCATCTCATCACGTCAGACTGAACGGATGCGCCCTTTCGTCTATGGACAAGTATCAAACTCCGTTGTATGATCTCACTATCGACAAACAAAGTAAGATAATATTATAAGTTATTGTAGCTTTTTCAACCATTGTATCTCGGTTTTATTCCAAAATACTTTTTACATTCCATTATGTTTTACCTGCGTTAGATGTGGTTGCCTTTAGTGGATACGCACCAGCCATGATATGTTCTGTTTGAGTCTAGTTTTAAGTTATGTGTATTATTCTTTGACAATCCAAAAAAATAAATAAATATAAGTTTAACAACTTTAAAAAACCGACTTCAATTTGAGCTTCATCATCAGCTGATGATGATGATGATAATGACAGTTCATTGGAATTTTTCTATTGATCATAAACACCATTGAAACGTCACATGAAAGCAAAATGTCGTGTACGTGGATCACGTGTTTTTCCAGTTATTTGTATTTAGCTCCCAAAGTACTGAACTGATTTTGATGAAAAATTTATGGAACCAATCTGGAAAAAAATCCCTTTCAGATAAAAAAATTATTGTTCAAATCGGTTCATAAATGAAGGTAACAAACATTTAAAAAATACAACTGAATTGAGAACCTCTTTCTTTTTTGAAGTTGGTTAAAAAGATAAAAATACCATAATATAAACATTTTTTTTTAATTTATTTTTTTATACAATATAGGCAACCGTTTGACCACAATCTCACCTGATGTTAAGCAATGTAATTATATTATACATTAACATAATGGTATTGTATTTTTGTCAGTTTACGCAGAGCTAGAAGCGACGAGGCACTTTGAATGGATGGACACACAGACGGACGAAGACGAGCATTCTATAGAAATGCACCTACCTTACATAGCTAAGGTTATGGAAGAGTGAGTACCCACATAATAACTAACTAACATAATTTACTAACATTTTGTCATCTCACATCAGTATTATTCAATTTAATATGATTCAAATAAGCGCAGGATTTTTTTATATACAACTTTAACAACACTCTGTGCACATTACTGTGCGTGCCTCATCTCTTTTAGCGTTAAATGTTGAACCGGTTTCAATATTTAACCCTACAATTAATATCGATACTAAATGTGTACCGTTTCCGCGTCGAACCGGTATGTAAAAGTAGTAGTAGAGCTCTTTGTGAGAGATCGTCCGGGTTTAGTACTACCACCGTACCTATTTCTGCCGCCAAGCAGCGATGCTCGCATTGCTGTGTTCCGGTTTGAAGGGTAAGGGCGCCGGTGTAATTACAGGCACATGAGACTTCAACATCTTTACGTCTCAGAGTGGACGCAGTGCATTGCCTTACAGGGCACGTCCTCATTGGACTTGCTCTGTGAGGTAATGCCTTGTTATAGGCAGAAGTTACCACTTAACATCAGGTGAGCTATTAGCTGGTTCCATTACTTTTATCATAAAAAAAAAACGGTAATCCCAGCGCATTAAGTTACAGAGTAATGTAACACTTGTTTCAGATATAAAACTGGGTTTACCATAATACCCATTCTTGTGGGATCCATATCTCCTGAAAAGGAAGCTAAGTAAGTATTATGAATTATCCTTGTTCTTTCCATTGTTTCCTAGGAAATTACCCAAATGCATGCTTTAGAATTTTAGTCGACCACTCAGTTAAATCACAAATAGCTCGGCCCGACCAGCCACCCTACCGCCACGTACAATAAAATAAAATAAATAAAAATAAGTCGTAATATTTTGAACCTAGCGCAACGTTACCCTATTTTTTAAAATCTGAAATGGAGAAATTAAAATGAAAATATTATAGATTTCATTATTATTGTAAAAATGGCCACCAAAGTTTATTTTCATTACCATCATATCATCATCATATTAGTCTGTAGAAGTCCACTACTCGATATCGGCCTCCATAGATTTCTAGAAAGAACAATTTAGGGACTTTTCGACTCCACCTGTTTCCTTCAATCTCACAAATGTCATCCTACGAATAGGCTGTGATTTTACCAAAAAAATACTTTAAAAATTCAATATTTTTAGGTACGGTTCAATACTAGCACCCTACCTTGCGGATCCTCAGAATCTGTTTGTGATATCATCTGATTTCTGTCACTGGGGCTCTCGTTTCCGCTACACATGGAGAGACAAGGCCTCCCCTATTCATCAGAGCATCGAATGGTTGGATAAACAGGTAAATTAAGAAATATTTATGGCTTATAGTTCTAAATTAAGCAAAACTTATGGTTGTGTATTTTATTTATCTGGTGGGAACCAGGTTGCTAATATACCCACACTAGCCGTCGCCCGCGGCGTTGCTCGCGTTGTACCCTTTAGAGTGTGACGTTTCAAAATTCCTTTCTTAGTGCGCCCCTACACTATATAAGGAACCTACCCTCCAAATTTCATACCTATATAACTTGACTTATATTATTTTATTGACTTATAGTTTAGGCTGTGCGTTGATTCTCTGTCAGCTTCAAAAGAGTGTTATATATATTGATGATTGATGATGATGATTGATGATAAATACTTCTTAATCTTAAATACCTTTAAATCTTTTCAGGGTATGGACATCATTGAGAAATTAGACCCGAAACCTTTCACCGAATATCTTAATAAATATGGAAATACAATCTGCGGGAGACATCCCATCGGAGTTCTGCTATATGTAAGTTCTAGCAGATGGCCCACCAGATATTGAGCCACTATTATAAAACTGTAAAAAAGCCAAAATCTAAAATAAACGTATGGATAAACTAAATATGCAGATCTACTAAATAAACGATTCTGATTCCGAAAGTCGAGTTTGTTTGTTTATCTGTTTGTTTGCGGATCACGCCTTAACTACTTGACCAATTTCAATAAAACCTAGAAGTCCTTTTTCCGGATTAAAACATAGGCTATATCTTATTGAAATCGAAGACGTGGATTTTTAGATACAGCTTGAACTTTCTAAACCAAAAGCAGCCATTTGCTACGAGGTTCATCGTATGCTGGTTGACAGATATTTTGGTGGAATGTTTCGCACGTTTACGAAGTCGCGGGTATCAGCTAGTCCATGCATACAAACTGTCGCGTTTGTACTATTAGTAGGATAAAGATAATTAATAAATTTTTTTCTTTCCAGGCTGTGGCAAAGCTCCAAACTCAATCAACAGCTCCAAAAATGTCTATGAAATTTCTGAAGTACGCACAATCATCGCAATGCATGACGATGAAAGACTCTTCTGTGTCCTACGCCAGTGCGTCACTGTGCTTCGAATAAATGTATTAAAAGATATTTTATGTAGGCGCTTTTCTGTTTCCCGTTTACGAGTTTTACTAAGGTCCGATTAATTGCACTATTTATCTAACCATTCTCATAGCCCAATTCAATTTAGTGTTATTCAATTTGATCTATCCAAGATACATCCGATAGCGTCTTTGGTTATCGTAGTGTGGATGGAAGGTGTATGACGTTACTAGGTATCAAAATGTCATATAAATACCCCCATCTTATAAAAAGTTAGAGTAGACATTATGTCCTGATTAAGTATGGTAAACAAGACATAATGTCTACTCCAACTTTTTATAAATAAGATAGATCAATAGTCATTGTGATTATTTTAGCAATTTTTAGCC
The DNA here is from genome assembly GCA_918843925.1 of Eulithis prunata. Lineage (NCBI taxonomy): Eukaryota > Metazoa > Arthropoda > Insecta > Lepidoptera > Geometridae > Eulithis > Eulithis prunata. The sequence continues at coordinate 1,754,521 of OU974028.1, forward strand.
AATGTCTAAAATAATCACTTAAATAGCGCAATTGTATGGCAGTTTTAATAAGATACTGGAATACCGGTACCATAGCGGTAGAATGTTTACTTTTCCATTTCTATTTGAGTTTCGCGTTTCTTCGGTACCGGTATTTGTGCTCAAAATACCAATGCGTGGTTGTCACTGCTCGTTAATCAAGAGCCCGTAAAATTAGACATTGGAAATAGCTATATTTTAGTACCGGTAGTAACCGGTTTCGTTCTACAATGGGTTTCAAAAAGTATCGTTATAATTAACCGGTATTTAGTAACGATCCACGTCGAACCGGTACTTAAACATAGTGACAATCCAAGGCCTACTTGCAAACTTCGTTTGGGTATCCGGTTTAAGTAGGTACCTACTTAGTTGTAAGTTTAAGTTTGTATTTTTTTACTTTCATATATTTAAGATTTTGTTATCAAATTTTAAGCAGCTTCAAATATAATTTTATAGCATTTAGAATATTAATAATACTAACTGTATAATAAATATACTACACAATGTTTTTTTATGCAACTAAAAGTTGATGTTATGTGGTAACTGCCTATAAAAATGCATTGCTTTACTGAGCATGTCCGCTGTGGACGTGATCTCCAATGCATTGTACTGCGTCCATCACTCCCATTCAAAGGTATGGCAGTTATAAAAAAAGAATGAAAGTATTTGTAGATAAAATTTGGCGTGTAATTATTGTTGTAAGATGTATTGGCAGCTTCGGTCTCAAATTAGCATTTATCTCGTTTTAATGAGTTACTGAATAAAGTTTATAATTTTACTTACGTACTAATATTTTGTTTTTTTACCTACATTTTGTTAAATAAAATTCAGAACGAAATTCACAACTACGTAATCAATATCAATATATCAATATAATATATAAAACTCTTTTGAAGCTGACAGAGAATCAACGCACAGCCTAAACTATAAGTCCTAGAGGTATGAAATTTGGAGGGTAGTATCCTTATATAGTGTAGGGGTGCACTAAGAAAGGAATTTTGAAACGTCACACTCTAAAGGGTAGAACGCGAGCAACGCCGTGTGCGACGGCTAGTACAGTATATATTTACAAAATACACATGAAATAGTAGAGCTATCTACAAACTGTTGCAAACGATTTATAGATAGCTCAACTGATCCAAATCAGTAGCAATCGGAAACGTGTAGGTACAAGACAAGTTTACCAAGTGACAGAAGGATATGAAAAACTTCTTCGAGCAGAAGAAAATCGACAAAAAATTAAGAACAAAGTTTTATGTCAAAACCTACTTCTGTCATTCGTTGCCATCAAAAAATTCTATATCGGTAAGGCCAGTCAAGGCACCCCGAAATTCTCAGTAAAATTCAAAAAACCGTTGCAAAAATAGATGGATCTTTCTCAAATTGAAATAAACATTTCTGGAGACTTCGACAAACACAAATCTTGGTACAAAATTGATTTAGATGGTGCTTTTATAACAAAAAGCAGAGAAGTTATTAAACCCAAGAGAAAAATCATGAAGGCGAAGTTAAAAACTGCTAAAATTACTCCTAAAAATGTAGAAGTTGGGAACAAACCCGAAGTTTTGTGTTACACACACGAAATTATTGTGAAGCTCAGTGTGAATTTGTGTGTGACATTACTTTTTGCTTTGTTCATTTATTGTGTGTTTTCTTTTCTTGTGCCCATGAAAATATCAAGACATAGAGACGAGTTTTAGAACTAAGTGGATTAAAAGTGAATAAATAATGTAATAGACTGAAAACTGCAAGTCAAGTTTATTTAACACTTGGTAGGCTGTGATGAGTTCCTCGGGGAAGTACTAGCACCGTGTATGCGTGTTTCGACTAAAAACATTCACAATAAAACCGTCACAACACAATCCTTGCAAACGATTCGTTTTTACAATCATGAAAATCCTTAAAACCAACAAAAGATTCAAAATGTCAAACATGCACAAGGTTTGGCGGTGGAAACGCAAGTCGATATCCCACAGAGTTGTGCATATTTTATTGTGAATGTTTTGCAGTAGGAACGTACCTGCCTACGGAATGACAGCCAGAAAGAGTCGAAAAAGAATTGATGGGAAAACCATAGGTAATTCTATGGGAAAAACAGTTCCACTAGCTTGCATGGCCGCCTGCTCAAAGAAACGTTGACTTAAACGTAAAATAATTACTGCGATCTATCGATCTATATCAGGCTTTCCCAAAGTAGGCGATAACGCCCCCTTGTGGGCGCTGCAGGGCTAAAGGGGGGCGGTAAGAGACCCAGAAAAAAATTGAAGTTATAGTGGTTTTTAAGTAGGTGAAGAAAAAATGGGGGCGCTAAAAAATAATTTATTCTCAGTGGGCAGTAGACATAAAAAGTTTGGGAACCCCTATATGTTTAGAAAGGTAGGTACATAGGGTAGGTATTCATTATTCTGAATAAAGGTTTTTGCCGACGAGTGTTCCAGTGCTTGTAGGTAATTATTATAAATTCTGGGACCAAACAGTAATTTTGGAAGGTAGTGTTTTGCCCCAGTGGGCCCAAGCAGTGATAGGCACAGTGCAATGCATCAATATAAGCAGTGGTTACTTGCCTTGGCATAGTTAAGAAAATTACGTAGGAAAAGGAACCTACCTTACATATAGGGTCTCTATAGAGGTCCGGCGACCTTATTACTTTATGCAATCTCTTCCAAACTTGAATAAATAAAACATTATCTAGTAAAATATAAACGTTTATTCTTTTACAACAGATGTTAGTACATATAATATGTTGCCGTGTTTCTATTGAACAATTTTAATTCGTATATATTTTCAAATTTTGTCCTATTTTTTTAAATATCTGAGATGAAAAGTACTGTATAGTCTTGTACAATCATGAATTCAAAAATCACATGTTACACTATAGATACTATTACGCGTTATATCACGATTTAAGACCCGTATGCTGATTTACATTTCTAGCACTGATCGGCTGATAAAGAAATCGTTACTCATGCATACATTTGAGTAGAGATTTTCATACAATAATCTATGCTTGAGTCCGGATCAGTGCTTCAGCAACAAATCAGCATACGGGCCTTATAATCTTCCGATTTTCAATAACCCGACTTTTGAGACAATCTATACTGTCTTGGGTACTTACATAAAATAAATATTGATTGCAACATAAATAATATAGCAATGCTATTTAAAAAACTAACAAAACCATTAATAAATATTGAGCTTTGAATACCAAATTTTCGAGTCCTCAATATTAATAATATGTGATCAATATTGTCGATTGATATTCATGAAACTAAATATTCTTTTCGTTCTCGAACGGTGAAGGAAAACATCGTAAGGAAACCCTTGGCTTAGTCAGCTCCGCACGTATTGACGATGTCTTTCCTGTGGATATGGCTGACTAGGCTGAGAGGATGGTATAGGTGCTACAAGCCTACTCCATCTAAACACTGTCCCAGGCACTACAGTGTGTCGTTCATAAAGGCATGGGTGAAAATTTACCCCTTACACTGTACACACAATGTACAGTGTAATCTTGAAATTTTATATTTCCTATTACCTATTTACTAAGTTTTTTTTTTTATATATTTTTCAATTTTTTGTTTGTTTTAACATTATTTGGGATAGTACTAACACCATCAATAATAACATAAATTTGACAACCCTCATTCTGATTACAGTCAGACCACGCTAAGTTTGCAATAGAATTAATGTAAAAAAATATTTTTACGTTAAGTCAGAAAAAAAGTTAGCCTCAGGCTAGGACTTATATATATATTATATATATATATATATAACTCTTTTGAAGCTGACAGAGAATCAACGCACAGCCTAAACTATAATTCCTAGAGGTATGAAATTTGGAGGGTAGTATCCTTATATAGTGTAGGGGTGCACTAAGAAAGGAATTTGGAAAAGTCGCACTCTAGGGTCAAGAACGCGAGCAACGCCACGGGCGACGGCTAGTTCCTTATATAACTACACTGTTAACCGATTTACAATATTGAAAATGTAATATTAATGTCTGTTATTATTTCAATAAATTTCATTTCATTTCATTTCATATTCAAATAACGGCTATCCGTAGATACATTCAGACAACCCTAGTACGTTGTTATTCCCCAGAAATATCTATATACGTTTTGTGACAAATGAACAATGTTATTACGGTTAACTACCGACGGATATCCGTTAGTTTAAGAGTTCATCGGTTACAGACAAGACGGACTAACAGAATCAAATTAATTTTTTTGTCAGTTTTTCATTAAGAACTTTGAGTTTCGAGTTTGACCACGGTATGTCTTCGGTAAAGTAAATAGGCATCCTCAAAACAAATTTGGTATTACTATCGTGGTATCTTTCTATCTAAATATATAAAACTCTTGTGAAGCCGACTGACAATCAACGCACAGCCTAAACTATAAGTCCTAGAGGTATGAAATTTGGAGGGTAGTATCCTTATATAGCGTAAGGGTGCACTAAGAAACGAATTTTAAAAAGTAGCACCCTAAAGGGTCTAGAATTAGGATCAAATATTTTAACCAAATAATGCATGCTGCTATTACGCGAGCAAAGCCGCGGGCGACAGATAGTAATCCATAATAACGTTAGTTCTCTCGTACACCCTCTGAGATAATCTAAACGGCAATAGTTATAGAAAATATTGTTAGGACTCGCGGGTTTGATTTTGATAAAAATAAGAACTTCATTAAAAAATAAGAGAAGTTGTTTTCTTTTCCTATTTCGTAAAATAACAATAAGTCTAATGTTGTTGGAACTACTCTCATGGTACAACTTAGTATTAGTTTTGTAAGTTAGTTAAGACTTATTTTGAATACTTAGCGTGGTCAGACTTTACAGTGTAAAATGACCATTTCCAAAAACTTAAATAGAACTTTGACGATATTTTACATAATGTGTAATTTTTTTTATAATATTACTACTATCTAAGTATAGTCAGCAACATAAGTTGTTATACAATTTCAGATTGTCAAAGTCAAATATCTTTCATTAAGTAAAATCATAAGGCTCATTTAGTTGACAAATGACTTGACTTGACTTATATTATTACAATTATATCACTCGACATTGGCAAAATTGTCTGTCGAAATGACGGACAGAGGCCATTAACGAAGAGAAGAAGAAGAAGAATAGTTCAATAAAGTAGGTAATTCTAGGTACCAGCAGTGCAAGTACCGTTCTTATCGATCGCTTAGTTGTCGATCGCTAGAGTCGATAAACGTATCGAATCGTACCGTTCCATGGTAGTACGGATCTCTTGTCGACAAATTAATTTTAACGATGCCTTAGGATCGTCAAAATAAGGCTCACTTTCGTTTGTCAGAATCAAAACATAGTAAACATACACCATTGCCAATTCGTGAAAATTTAACGAATTTGTCTACCGATCGACTAAGTTGGTAACCTACCCGCAACTGTCGATAAAACGAATTTTGACGATTCTAAATGTCAAATTATGCGATCGACAAGAACGGTACTTGGGGGCAGACCAGCGTACCTACTTAGTGTTCGTTTTACGTATACTACAAAGTTGGCGTAAACTATATTATTGTACAGAGATGAAGCAGCGCGGTCACTATTTGGATGGGTGACCTTTAGTGGCATTTACATCTGAGCGCTTCCGTGCTTCGGAGAGCACGTTAAACTGTCCCGGTTCTAGCAGTCGTTAAGCCATGACGGAGGCCTTAAGGCGGCCTAAAAACTCCCGTCACCAGAGTTGGCCATTGACTCATACGAGCTTGCTTGCTTATGACTGAATATACTTGGATTTTTAGAACGAATTTTTTTAATTGACTTATGTTGCTGATTGTACTTAGCGATAAGGCCATCTTTTTTGCTGTTTTTTTTAATTGTAGAACTCTATCTCATTATTCCAGTTATTTAGAAGTAATAAAGACTAACTGCCACACTCAGAGATGTCACTCAAACATAAGTATTTCTGTACATTCGGGGTGTCTCTGTACGTCATCATTACACATTAATAAATAAATTGAGTATTTCTAGACATTTAACACAACGCCTTCTAGTCCCAAACTAAGCAAAGCTTGTACTATGGGAACTAGATGGCTGATAGAATACTTATGTACGTTTTTTTGTGTAAATACATACTTATGAGATATTAGTGACACCCAGACACAGAACAAACATCTATGTTTGCCACACAAATGTTTGTCCTCTGTGGGGATCGAACCCACGACCCACAGCACAGAAGGCAGAGCTACTACCGAGTGAGCTGTGACGCCTGTCATGCCATTCCTCATTCATAAGAGATGTCATTTAGTTTATTGCGTTGATTTATCTTTTAACGTGCATCTCTGAGTGTGGCTGTAAAAATATGTATAAATATTGAATATAAATTATTTTTAATTATCAACATGTACTGCCGCGGCTTGTTGATGGATATTCTGTGAAAAAAAAATTGAAATAAATATCACCACCATCTAACCCCAAAGTGCTCCAAACTAAGCAAAGCTTGTACTATATAATTAATATAGTAGGTACATAACTATGTATTTTTATCAAAACATACTGTATTTATAGCTTCTCGACACTCGACACAAATAATTTGTTCATAGATTAAGAATTAATAAGATTTTTTTTACCTTTTTCGTTGACTATCGTCGCCTCGTCCTGAAATCAGAAATTGTACAAATTAAAATATTTACTTCATAAAACATAGTAACACCCACACATAGAACATACATCTGTGTTCTACAATTTGCACACTGTAACCGGTAAGACATGTTTGTGATACACTTACGAAAACTTACCACCTTTAAGTACACATGTTTTTAGCAAATAAACATTCTTTATCTTTATCTTATCTTTATCTTTACTACTAGACTGTGTAAGCCTCAACCCATAAATGGTCTTTCGTCTGTTAGAAAGCAAGTATTTTGGATAATAAAGAACCCTGTAGGAGAACGCAAAGTGCACGATAAACTCCCTGATCAAAGTCTGAGGGAAGTTAGCCGCTTCATTAAAAAAAAACTGTGTTCGCAACTCAAATGTTTGTTCTCAGTGGCGATCGAACCCACGACCCACAGCTCGAAAGGCAGAGCTACTACCAACTGAGCCATGACGCCTACCGAATATCATAAATTCATTCAAATAGCATTAACTTATTCAAATATCATTAATTCATTCAAATATCATTAATTCATTAAAATATATTTTATTCATTAAAATAACTTTCATTCATTCAAATATCATTCATTAATTCAAATATCAAATACTGACCAGTTTAGTGGTCCTAGTGACAGTCATGCTTTGTTGTGGAACAGTGCAGTCAGGCTGGACTCCCAGTGACGAGTAGATTTCACGCAGCATTAGGAGCATCGTGTCTTCAGATTCCCTGGACAATATTATTATTAGAAAAAAACTTTATTGTATCTAGTTCTTCTTCTTGTGTTTATACTGTCCGTCATTTCGACAAACAATTTTGCCAGTGTCAAGTGAAATATTTGAAATAATATCAGTCATGTCATTCGTCAAGTCGGCTGCCGTTTGTTTTGAAGGCTAATGGTGGAATTTTCCCTTCAAAACAAGAAAACGAAATTTATAATTTCAAGGAACCTTTAATTCCATTAATGAAGCACTTTTATTCCAATGGCTCACACTTTATAACACGACCACAAGTATTATTGATTAAAATTTCGCCAAAATTAAGCAATAATACTCACTATAACACAAGAAAAACCAATAAAATAAATGAGATGATGTTTCCCTAAAAATTACAGAACTCTTGGTGAATATCTCACTTGACACAGGCAAAATTGTTTGTCGAAATGACGGACAGAGACCATAAATAAAAGAATAAAGAAAGGACATGAGTTTTGACATTTTTGAAACAACACATAGCATTTTTATTTTAATAGTTTTTCTTGTGTTATTGTGAGTATTGTTGTTTAATTTTGGTGGAATTTTAACCAATAATACTTAGGTCGTAACATAAAGTGTGAGCCATTGGAATAAATGTGTGTAAAGTGGTTTTTCTGAATGTGAAAATTCGTGTTAGGTTTTGAAGAGAAAATCCACCATTTTCTTTTCAAAACAAACGACAGCCGACTTGAGAAATGACTTGACTTGACTTATATTATTACAATTTTAACACTTGACATTGGCAAAATTGTCTGTCGAAATGACGGACAGAGGCCATTAATGAAGAGAAGAAGAAGAAGAAGTTATCTTACCAATATCCGACATGGCTACTCATAGCGAATAGATATTCATTGATCATCTCCAAAGGCGCTTCTTGCAAGACATAGTCGATGCGACGACCGTCGTTCAACTTGCCCAACATTTCTGGAGTTGTCTGAAAAGATACAACACGTTATAACCCATTGAACTATTAACACATTACTAATCAATATATATAAAACTCTTTTGAAGCTGACAGAGAATCAACGCACAGCCTAAACTATAAGTCCTAGAGGTATGAAATTTGGAGGGTAGTATCCTTATATAGTGTAGGGGTGCACTAAGAAAGGAATTTTGAAAAGTCACACTCTAACGCGAGCTACGCCGCGGGCGACGGCTAGTATTATATATAGTGCCTTCTGGTAAGATCGGCGTAAGTGGAAGTCCGGACAAATCACGTAACTAAGCAATTATCATATAAAAATATCGCAGAATTGCTTGGCATCCGGACTTACTATTACGCCGATCTTACCAGAAGGCACTGTACTAGCTTCCAACCGCAAATTTTCCGTCCCGTTTGATCTCATTAATTTTCCGGTATAAAAAATTGTCTGTGATGGAAACACAAACATTCAAACATCTAAACTTTGACATCCTATCACACTAATATTATACACGCGAACGTTAAAGATGTATGTAGGTATGTATGGATGTTTGTTACTCTTTCAAGCAAAAACTACCGATCCGATTTGGATGATACTTGCAATATATATTGTCCGTGACCTGGATTAATACATTAATTTTACATTAAAATAGGTACTCTCTAATACTTCCTTAGTACACAATACTACCTCTCTATTTTAATCCTATCCTATGCCTCAAAGGTTTGCTGGAAGAAAACTCTTATTAGGGTTAAGCTCGCCTTTGTACACATCTTTAGTTTTAACTTGCTTGTTTATATGTTTCTGTGTGCAATAAAGAATTTAAGAATAGGCTACTTTTTATCCCAAAAAATCAACAGGATCATACTGAACGCGGACGAAGTTTCGGGCGGAAGCTAGTTTATCATAAGTACATACCAATTCAGCGTTAAGTTGATCTTCTTTCGCTTCATCACAGAGTTGCTCTTTCTCCAACTCTTCTTCCACAACCTACAAATATAACAAGTCACAAACATTTGCCACAAACTTAAAATGTATCATCATAATTAGTTACATTGTTTGTCATATATCATATACGTATCATATGCTTTGTTAAGAAAACCCAATGTACTTCATGTTCCCGTGATTAGGACTAATTACAGGCAAAATGCTTTTATTATTAGGGCTAGCAACTTGCTTAATACTTTAATCAAGGCAGATGTAGATGTAGACTTATTTAATATCTCATTAGCTGCACTTAAGCGTTTACTCAGTAGCAAATTCTTTAATAATGTTTAGTTTTTTCTTGTTTTTTTTATTGAGTATGCTTTTTTTTTTAATTTAAATTTCTCTTCGAAATTCTAATTTGTAATTTCTTGTAGTATATTTATATGTGGAAACTTTTAATTGGCCTACAGTGTACTGTATTATGTCTATCTTCCTACTGTATAAATACCTAGCTGTTAGTTTTCCAAAAATTATTAAAATAAAATAATAAAATAAAAATAATATTTTGAAATGTTTGTTTAGATTTCATAAAAGTCATATTAGCTCACCAACAGCACGTAGAACTGTCCCGGCTCTAGCAGCCGTTAAGCCATGACGGAGGCCTTAAGGCGGCCTAAAAACTCCGTCACCAGAGTTGGCCACTGGCTCATACGAGCTCGCTTGCTTAGTAGGTACTTCATTTAATAAGTAAATTGATTTGTGTGTTACAGTATCGAATAAACGATCTAAATTGATAAATAAATAAATAAAATAATAATATAATTAATAAATAAATATTCACGGACACTTAACACAACGCCTTCTAGTCCCAAACTAAGCAAAGCTTGTACGATGGAAACTAGATGGCTGATAGAATACATACATACATACTTTTTTTTGTAAATACATACTTATAATACATAGAAACACCCAGACACAGAACAAACATCTATGTTTACAACACACAAATGTTTGTACTCGGTGGGGATCGAACCCACGACCTACAGCACGGAAGGCAGAGCCACTACCGACTGAGCCATGACGCCTGTCAATGTGATGTAATTAAATTGAGTTAAATAGAGTTAAGACCTTCTCTAGTTGTCCATCAGGTGGTGGGCTGGCTTTCCACTTGTTCCAGGTGGTGCGCAGAGATTCTATCAGCTTCTGTTTCAAGTCTGCGCCGACGCGGACCATCGTGTCTTTTAATTCTGAAACAAACGTACATCCATCTAAATACACCGTGTATCTACAATGGCGACATAAAATTGACACACGGGTAGAGCTACTTATTAGTATTCATAAAAAAATAATTAAAGTACAGTCAGCTGCACTAAAATGTGTACGATTCGTAATTTTCGAAGGGTCGCAGCATTGTTATGGACTTTGACGGTCCCAATACTAAATAAATAAGTAAAATTATCAACTGTGTTCATAATTTTTTAGTTTTTATCCTGTAAATGTCTATTGCGATACGGTGACACTAGTTTGATAGTTATGTAGAAACATGCTGTATATACAACTTTTTTGAAGCTGACTGACAATCAACGCACAGCCTAAACCATAGGTAAGTCCTAGAGGTATGAAATTTGGAGGGTAGTATCCTTATATAGTGTAGGGGTGCACTAAGAAAGGAATTTTGAAAAGTCGCACTCTAAAGGGTCTAGACCGCGAGCAACGCCGCGGGCGACGGTTAGTACGATAGTAAAACTGTAAAAAAGCCAAAAACGAAATTTAAAGATATGGATGAACTAAATATGCACATCTACTAAATAAACTATTCTGATTCCGAAGAGTTTGTCTGTTTGTTCGCGGATCACGCCTAAACTACTGGACCAATTTCAATGAAACTTATACCATTCAGAAGCCCTTTTTCCGGATTAGGCTATATTTTATTGAAATCAAAGACGTGGATTCTTAGATACAGCTTGAACTCTCTAAACCAAAAGCAGCCATTTGCTACGAGGTTCATCGTATACTGGTTGACAGATATTTTGGTAGAAAGTAACTTACCCAAGTGCATTCGTTTCCTCCCTTTGTGGTGTGGAATCAAGAAGGGCTTCGCATCTTGTAGTAGTGGGTTTATAAGTGGTTCAATTCTGTAAAAATATTCTTTATTTAAAATAAAAAATAATGCATTATTTTTTATGAGAATTACTGACGAAGTAGTCTGATCACGCTAAGTCTGCAATGAAGTTAATGGGAAATTACAAAAAGATTTGTAGTAGTATTATACAGTTGTCACTTTCGTGATACCTTCATAAGTTCTCAAACTATAATAATGATACTTATAGCTATTCAAATTCTGCCATATTCGCAGTGCTGCAGACTCAGCATGGACAGACTCTAAATATTATATAATAATATAAAACACACATACCTGTAAGCGATGGGATCGTAAGGATGGAATATATTGAAGAAATGTTTGCAGGTAGGCAGAGCGAAGTCCATACCTAATGCTTCCACGCCTCGGATACACTCAAATATAGCTGAAACACAATAATTTTAATAATAATTTGAATTAGCTATATTATATTTAAAAAAAAAATTGGGATCCTTACTAAAACTTCAATAATGTAACCCAAAGTGTAAAAAAAATGATTTTGTAGCGCCATCTATCTCGCTACATGAGAACTATCCTAGATCGCGCAAACGAAGTTATCACGGAGTTTGAACATAAGTAATACTACCGAATACCATCCATTGGTCCTCGGACCCCGAGCCAAAGGTCGCTCGGCGTGGAAGATCTTCCCTTATCGTAGGAGGACACATAACACACAACAATAAGCCGACAACTGGCCGCAAATTATGGCGGAATACCTAAAGTACTGCGAGGCAATAATATTATAATGATGTATTTTTGTATGACATTTTATTGACTAAGTTATAAATTTTATTTTGATTAATTAATTTAATGAATTTTTGACTTATGTGTACCTAATTTGACTGTCTTTAATTAATTAGTGTAATTGTTAATCCCGTGCTAGTTATTAAATAAATAAATAAACAACCAATTACGTTGGAAACCGAGTACTGGAACTGTCCGTCTCCGGCAAAAGATCTAGAGAGACGCCAAAACCACGGACAGACGTGTTAAACCGCGGTATGAAGGAATGCAGCGTTTCCGATGACGACGTCATGGATAGGGTGAAGTGGACGAAGAATGTAAGTAAGGCTGACTTCACCACCATGTGGGACCAATAGTCTGGAAGAGAGAGTAGGACACATATCCTACCGTGTTCTCCTCAATGTTTCTGTTAACCCGTGCGAAGCCGGGAGGAGAAGCTAGTAAAGTTATAAATACTTACCAATAGGGCTTCCTAAAGCGTACAATGCTGCCGGTGGGAACTGTAGTTGTGGGTACTTAGCTAGAGGCTGCGTTGTACCTGGTAGGTACGTCTTTTCCGATGATGATTTGGGCTGAAGAGGTGCCTGGAAGAGTTACTATGAGTTAGTGGTCACTTCGGAGTTTTTAGGCCGCCTTAAGGCCTCCGTCAAGGCCTGAAAGATGACGTTAAAGTTTGATAAGCGAAGGAATTGTGAACAGAATCTAGTATTGGGATCTAATCTAATCTAGATCTAATCTAGAGGGGATCGAACCCACGACCCACGGCACGGAAGGCAGAGCTACTACCGACTGAGCCATGACGCCTGTCATTAAGGCGTAGGGTATACAGATACAGGCAGACAACTTTCTCGCTCGCACGTTTCAACATTTTTGAAGATATAATATAACTAAATGCAATTATATGAAATTGCAGAGCTTCAGGGTCGAGTGAATAACAATGCAAAGGTTCAGTAAAAATATCACATTGATCCAAACACGTTTTGTGACCAAAAAATGTGCACTTTAATTTATCGCATTGGTACAAGTTTTGAAGTGAGCTCACCTGAGGTGTTTGATGGCACAACAAGTCGTACAATATAACGCTGCCAAGCGAATGTCCACCTAACGACACACCGCCTTTGAAACTAGGATTACGCTTCTTAAACAGGTTGTATATACGATTCAGTTCGAAGCACACTGTGTCTATTATTGCCTGTGGACAAAGATAAAGATTATGATTATAAGTCCCGACAGGGCTTAATAGCTCTGGGCCTGTCGTCTGAGTTTTTGTTGATTGAAAAGTAAGGTTCGAGTTTTTGTGTGTATTGAACTGATTTTGATGAAATTTTTAATTAAGTTTTACTGTAAACTTAGTAGACTACGTTAGGTAGTAATTTTCAATTCGATATGAACCTCCTCCTTTTTTATGTCGGTTAAAAACATAAATAAAATACACAAAACTAAAAGAAATCTAGATGATAAATTAAGAATGTAAGCACTAATTGTTTTGCGTTTGTTAAAAATATAAGACGAAGCCTTTCTAAACTCAGGTTTCTTAATATACATAATTATATTTATTTTCTCATAAGAGTATATAATTCACAAAAAAGTAACTACATAAATATGCCGAGCAAGCAAGCAAGCTCGTATGAGTTTTTAGGCCGCCTTACGGCCTCCGTCAAGGCTTAACGACTGCTAGAGCCGGGACAGTTTAACGTGCCCTCCGAAGCACGGAAGCTCAGATGTAAATGCCACTAACGGTCACCCATTCAAATAGTGACCGCGCAGAACAACGCCCTCTAGTCCCAAACTAAGCAAATCTTGTAATATGATTCAAATTCAAATCATTTATTGCACTTATGTTGTTTTGTAGATATTGTACAAAAGGTAGTGTAGCAAACATAAACCCTGTTAGGGCACAGCAATTTGTTGAGGTGTACATTACATAATGCACTAGGTGGCATATTTAAGATACAAGATGATTATTTGCTTAAATAAGTGTTACAATTTGGTGTTAGCTACAACTTACTTATATACCTAATAATTTAATATTGCACTTTTTATATATATTATAATATTATAAACTACTTATAAATATGGACTATTGGGTACTAAGGAATTCTTGCAGTGAGTAGAAATAGTTTTGGATGAGGAATTTTTTTAAGAGAGTTTTAAATCTATTAGGGTTTTCTTCATTTTTTAGATCAGTGGGGATGGAACTAGATTGCTGATAGAATACTTAGATACATTTTTTAAAATATTATTTCAGTATTGCTTTACCTGATGGTAAACTGGGCTGGTATAGAACAGCGCATCCAGCACAGTATGATTTGTGAATGCCCTCAGCCGAGGAATGCTCTCAAGTGTGACTTTATTCAGTCGTTTGTCGACCCCGTTCTCTCCTACGTGTAACTGCGCGTGCCATGATATGGGGAGCACCTGGAATAGATGGATCAATTGAATCGATCCCTACTGAGAACAAACATTTGTGTGTGGCAAACATAGATGTTTGTTCTATGTCTGGGTGTAACTATCAATATATATAAAACTCTTTTGAAGCTGACTGTCTAGAGAGACTGAAGTCCTAGAGGTATGAAATTTGGAGGGTAGGTTCCTTATAATTATAGTGTAGGGGCGCACTAAGAAAGGAATTTTGAAAAGTCACACTCTAAAGGGTCTAGAACGCGAGCAACGCCGCGGGCGACGGCTGGTAAATAATAAATATATGAAGTTACCTCGACTCTGCTTACGATACCATTGTCGTAAGAATTCCTGTAGTGAGACTGCAGCAGTTGAAGACTTGAAGCTCTGAAATCTTCCACTGAAACAAAGCAACATAAATATTAGACTTCTTCATGAGATAACTAACGGAATTCTTCAAGAGATAACTAGCGGACTTCTTCAAGAGATAGCTAGCGGACTTCTTCAAGAGATAGCTAACAGATTACTAACAGACTTCTTCAATAGATAAGTAGCACACTACTTTAACATATACGTTACTTATTATTCAAAGAAAACTTAGACTTTATTTCAACTGATAACTGCCTTTGTAACAGATAACAGAACTCTTTAACAGTCTGTTAGTGAACAGACTTCTTCATTGTGTAAAGTACTGATTATTCAAAGGAAACTTAGACTTATTTAATTGATAACTGTCTTTTCTTTAAATAACTAACACACTTCTTCAATAGATAACTAAGAGATTTCTTTAAGAGATAACTAACAGACTTCTTCAACGGATAACTCACCGACTTCTTCAACGGATCTAAAGCGCATATCGCAGGCTGAACCTACGCCATGACATAGCAGCAGCAGATGGTCAATACTGGACGGCTCTGGGTCTTCAATCTCTGACTCTTCGTAGCCACGGCGGACCACGCGTGGTCGAGATGTTGACGGCTGCAATATAAAATGATTAGGCTACTTTTTATATCAAAAACCCATGATCTTGGTATCCTATTACCAATAAATAAATATTAATGGAACTTTCACACAACGCCCTCTAGTCCCAAACTCAGCAGAGCTTGTATTATGAAAACTATATTGTTGATAGAATAATTTTATTTTATTTCTTTATTTAAGCGTCCCACCGCTGGGCAAAGGTCTTCCCCAAAAGACTTCCAATGTTCTCTGACCCTAACTTCCTCCCACCAACCTTATTATATAGAATAATTATATATTTTTTTGTAAATACCTAGTACTTAATCTAAGTATGTAGAAATGCCTAATTATTATAATATGAACAGAGTACTAACATCGTCCAACATATCCCGTTTGTACTCTCCAGCGCCGTGCACGACCAGTATAAGATGGTCTACAGACGGACGAAGGTCTCTTGCGACTCGGATTTTCGGAGGGTTTCGATATACTCGCTTTCCGAGGAGGAACTAGGGAGGAAATGGGAGTAGGTCATATGGGGATAGGGTAAATGGATGTGAAACGCAACGGGTAGGGTTAAGGGCAGCTAGGTGGTTACGGTAGACATGTTCTAAGATCTAAATGTTTGGGTGCCTTATCGGTGTTAATTTGACTTTTGTGTGTCACAGTGTCTGAGTTTATGATTGTAAAATGTCTAAATTAAAAATTTAAATGTTTAAATTAAAAAAAATATTATGTGACTTTTATTCCTCTCATTACGTTACTAAATTTTTCTTGGATTTATCGAAAAACCCTGTCTCTAACTCGTGTTTTGGACTTAACTAGAGTTTTTCATATTACGAGACATGTTTTAGCACCTTCACCGAGGTCTAACTATAGACTTTCGCTAAACCGACCCCACCCCAGGTTTAACTCGGGTCTAACTTCACATTTGTCATGAAAATCAATTTGGTGACTGTTTTTTCTGCATTATTTTATATTATTTACTACGTACTGTTTTTTCAACAATAAATTCAACATTGACATTTACATTGGCCGTAGGTACACCTACCTATCCGTAGTTTTGCCGCTAATTTCTTTTTTGACTTCATTTACTTTCATTTTTTTTGACATCATTTTTCATTGTCAGTTTTGAGTGAATAATTTACAAAAGAACGGGTTTAGTAAAACTTCGTTCAAACAGTCTTTCATAATCACGTCTCAGTTTTAACTCGAGCCTAACTTTAGGCCGAGCCTAGGTAGGCCGGGTCTAAACCCTCGATAAATCCAGTAACGTAAGGAGAAGGTAAATGTCTAAATGTATGTTAATGTTTCTGTAGCGTGTCTAATGGTCTGTTTTTGTGACTTTCGTGACTTTTGAGGATCTAAATATTTGATAATCTAACTTTTTAGTGTGTGTCTAGTAGCTTATCAGTGTGTGTGTTAGTGAGTGTTGTGTATAACTCACAGGCGGTGAACTGAACGAGTCTGGCGTCCCTCCGTGCAGGAAGTGCACCATCACAGCGGGGCCGTGCATCACCACTAGTTCGTTGTTGGGCAACACCAGCCGCCTGTGCCATTCACCTGTTGTTACACCATGCCGGTACTCTTCCTGGAGATGTTTTAAAAAATAAGAACTGTAATGTTTTGTTAGTTGAAGGTAGCAATGCCTTGCTATACTGTGATCACTGTCTCCTACAATAAACCACAAATAGGATTCAATAAGGTTTTTTAACAAAAACCTTGTTGAATCATTTACTTTACACTACTCAACTTCTGTAATAATTGTAGTTATCTTTGTAAATAAAGATTTTTCCATTCATTTTTATAAGTAATAGTGAATAAATAAATATTCACGGACATTTAACACAAACCCCATCTAGTCCCAAACTAAGCAAAGCTTGTACTATGGGAACTAGATGGCTGATAGAATACATATAGGTATAATTTTTTTGTAAATACATACTTATAATACATAGTAACACCCGGACACAGAACAAACATTTATGTTTGCCATACGCAAATATTTGTTCTCGGTGGGGATCGAACCCACGATCCACAGCACGGAAGGCAGAGCTACTACCGACTGAGCCATGACGCCTGTCAAATAAAACTTTTGTATAATTCAGTTTATTTTTACCTCAAGTTTATCAGCCACAGCTTCTGTGTAAGGCACGTATCTCGCGTCTGTGGTTCCCTTGTAGAACCAGCTGCATCTGCAGACCATACACACACATACAACAATCGCATACATACACATTCCAAACATATTTTTTGAATTTGCAGTCATAGAAGAATCCCTTGGAAAAAATCCATATTTTCTGAATTTGCAGTCATAGAAGAATCCCCTGGAAAAAATCCATATTTTCTAAATTAGCAGTCATAGAAGAATCCCCTGGAAAAATCGCTCCCTAGCGATAAGACCGCCCATTCTACGTTAATAGGTAGCTTAATCTTATTTTCTGTATAAGCCATCTCTCATATTAGTTTGGAAGGTGTGCCTACGTACTATTAAAGCATTTTCATTCATTCATTCATATTTCAACTTAGACAGACACGTCTATATACCCAGAGAATTATAAAAAAAATTGACATGTCAGTGACATACATTGCATGGAGGTGGGTCTGACTGGGGTAAGGTTAAAAAGCCGTATTTAGATATTCATCCATTTAGGCCGTTTTTAGAACTCGATTTTTACCAAGTTTCAAGGTTTTAGGATCACAAAAATAAATGAAAATGGAAATTAGATTCTTCGTAATTTGTATGTAGGAAGATTTATTAAATAATAACACATCATAATATATTACATAGCTAGACGGCGATTTTGAAGCGATTTGCAAAGTTTATTACAACCATTGGTCAATAAAAATTGTTTGTGTTTTATTAACCTCCGACCATCACGAGATCTCATAGCGCGTGCACACTATGCCCGGCATGAATGCCGCGATTTATTCCGGAATTATTGCCACAGCAACATCGCCTTTATTCTCACCAAAGAGCTAGGGCATTAACTTGGCGATGTTGCTGTGGCAATAATTCGGGCAGCGGCATGGGCATGTGTGAACGCGGTGTAGGAATAAAGGCGATGTTGCTGTGGCAATCATTCCGGAATTAATCGCGGCATTCATGCCGGCAGGGGCAATGGCATAGTGTGAACGCGGTATCAGTTCGGGGCGAACTACTAGTACCTATATCAATGAACAATACGCCCAACGTACGAAGTCAAATATTGTTCCCCACTATTACATTTAGACGTACCTTCTAACATTGGTAGGTTTCTCCTTCCAGTAGACAGCAAGTCTCAATCTGCCGACGATGTTGACATCGAACCGGCCTCCGTCAGTCGGAATCAAGGTGTCTTCTCTGAGGTCCGCTGAAAATAGGCAACAATTAGGAGTTTTGGAAAATAAAATATTTTTTTCTTCGAAAAAGGACTTCCGAATGGTATAAGTTTCTATGAAATTGGTCCAGTAGTTAAGGCGTGATCCGCGAACAGACAAACAAACAGATAAAAAGACAAACTCGATTTTCGGAATCAGAATCAGAAGAACTTAGTCAAAGTCAAAGTCAAAAAAAAGTAGATCTGCATTTAGTTTATCCATATCTTTAATTTTATTTTTGGCTTTTTTACAGTTTTATAATAGTACTAGTCATCGCCTGCGGCGTTGCTCGCGTTTTAGACCCTTTTGGAGTGCGACTTTTCAAAATTCCTTTCTTAGTGCAGTATCCTTATATAGTGTAGGGGCACTATATTAGGACACTACCCTCCAAATTTCATACCTCTAGGACTTATAGTTTAGGCTGTGCGTTGATTATCAGTCAGCTTCAAAAGAGTTTTATATATTTAGAAGAAGATATTTACTCACGGCTAAGGTACTTGAGCTCCAGTGCATTAGAGTCGGTCATAGAGAAGCCACGCCATAGTGACTTGTCATCGACGTCCACTCGGTAGAACCAGTGGTGCCTGACTGGAGAATACTCAGATGTTGAACGAGTCTGAAATGTAACTTTTTCTTCAGTTTTCTGGGCGTGGCTTGCATCAGCCGAGTGTGTACGTTTGACATTTACTGCAAAGTCACGTAAACTATAATTTTGTATGGAGAATATTCACTTTTTGATTCAAGTTTTATAATTTTTTGAAATAACGTTAGGTAGCACTTTTATTTTAATAGTTTTTCTTGTGTTATTGTGAGTGTTGTTGTTTAATTTTGGTGGAATTTAACCATTAATGCTTAAGTCGTAACATAAAGTGTGACCCATTGGAATAAATGTGTGTAAAGTGGTTTCCCTGAATGTGAAAATTCGTCTGAAAGTTTTGAAGGAAAATCCACCATTTTACCTTCAAAACAATCGACAGCATTTTGCGAATTATTGATTCGCATTAGATTCTTTAACTATTGACACTTTTGCGTGACTATTATCTCGTCCTCAGAGACGCAATAGTCACTCAGAAGTGTTAAAATATAGATAATATAAGGCGCGTTTTGTCGACACATATAATGCAATACTTCAAAAGTAGTGCAAATGCCTTCATTTTGACAGAACCAGTCGACTAAATATCTCACGTGCGCTTCCTAGCCCCGCAGGACTTTGATGGTAGCTTCTTTAACAAAATCCCAAGTGATGTGTCTCAGTTGTCGATTGGCAACTTTGGCAAGTTCAAAAACGCAATAAAACAAAGATTTCTTTTAAAAGCATACTATAAAATATCTGATTATTTAGAAGACAAACAAGCTTGGAACGAACTAGCTCCAACTCATCCAATAAATGCTTTTTTTGTATCAAGTCTGTTCACTTGCTTTGTATTTATGATGTTACGGTGGAAGCTTCACTTGCTTCTGTGCTATTATAAGTTTTATATTTTTAATTATTATTGTACTGTTTGTATCCCTAATAAAAAAGGGAAAAAAATGTAATCATAACTACCTAATCATACAAAACGTAATGACGATTCAAAGTGATCAGTGAGATTTTATTGAATAATAGTACATTATGGTACTAGTGTGGTACATTGGTGATTACCGCCGAGGTGCCATTGAGACCCGAGCCGTAGGCGAGGGTCTTAAGAGAGCCGAGGACGGTAATCATCAATACACACGTGTATCATACGACGTTTTTCAACACACTTGTGAATAAAATAACTATAATTTCAACAGTGAAAACGAGTTGTGAAAAATGTTTCGCTTAAGGCGGGAAAAATTAATCAGTTTTCCTATGCGCGCGCATTGCGATCGGCCACAGACTAAAGGGATGAGGTTTTCTTTTTATTTATTTTCCGCGCTTAGGGTTTGCGCCTATTCCGCCACGTAAAAAATGGGGAATTTAAAGTTTTCTTTTATTACAGAGAAAACAAAAGTTATATTTGAGTGAAAGTTTTATTTATTAAATACGTACGAGTTAAAATTATCTATTTAAATAAGAAGTTGCATGAAATGAGCAAGCAATAGGAACATTCATTTATTTGTTCTATTGAACACGATCTTTTTTTTGAATAAAAACTTTTTTAGTAACAAAGATACTCAACCAATAAAATTTAAAAAAAAAATCTATAACTCACTAGTGAGTTATAGCAATGAAAAAGTCACAGTTTGATTATGGGTGTCATTATGTGCCTAATTGCGGTGACCATAGAGCCACTTTATGAGCAAGTGTGTTGAAAAAACTTTTTGACTTTGACGTTGTCGAAAAAAATAGACTAAGTAATAAGTACCTCGTGCACAACAGTGACTCCTTCTGGCGCTTCGTCGTCCATCTCACAGTTTTTGAAATCAACTGACACAGATTTCCTCTGATTACCGCTATCCTTCTCACTCATATTCGCACCTCTTTCCTCCCTACTGTTAGTATCAGCCGCAGTTTTAACTTTATAGTTCTTATTGTCTATTAGGTTTGTGTTACAGCAATATTGACAACTGTTTATTGTATTTATATCGTCGTGTTCTTCAACATTAGGATTTTTATCAACTTCTTCAACATTACAATTATTAATTGAACTATCTACGTCGTTTTCATTCTTTGTATTTTGACAATTTATTGTTAACCTATCTAAATTATTCTCTTCTATGCTTTTTACGTTTGTGTTGGTTTCTAGTTTAGGAACGCTATGTTCAGCGATAGCGTATTCAACTGAAAAATGATTTACGGTTTGAACTATATCATCGGAGAAATTTATATTTTGTGGACATGTCAAATCTTGCATTAGGTTTTGTATATTGGCTCGTGTTTTGTTATCAATCTGCCCTTGACTCAGAATAGATTTGTTATCAACATGTCTGTAGTGATTTTGACTCTGGCTTAGCTCAAAAAAAGACTTCGAGTGATCGGGTTGCGCTGGAGGCATTGAGAAATAACTCGCAAGTCTACTAAAGTTCTCAGCATTGTCTGTGGTTGCCGTATCTTCCTTTTTAGGTTCGTCCATTTTGGTAGAAAAGAAATTGATTGGATCTGGTAGTTGTACACTCTGTATACTTTTTTCTTCTGTAGTTTTTGAGGTATCTTTTATCTCGATCGCAGAACCAACTGCCTTTGTATGATCTTTGATGAGTAGGTTGGTATCACCAAAAGCATTTGCCAAGGTCGGTGCTTCATATTTATATACATGTTCTGCCAGCTTCACATTTTCTGATTCACTAGGTTGATATACCGTTTCGCACTGTCCCAGCGTTGGTATTCCATCGTGCCTTATTTCTGAAATAGTCGCATCAGCTTTGAAACCAGCAAAAGCATAAGATTCGTATCCACCAGTTATATTGAAAGTAGTGGTATTGGTTGTATGTGTTTGAGTCGACGTCTCCGGTATAAACCGTTGTTTGTTTCTAGTATTTGCTTCTATAAACTGTCGTCTCAGTTCGTCTTCAAAACCTGGTGGTAGCCGAAAAACATCGTCTGATACATATCTTTTCATTTCTTCTACGGACGCACCGGATAGTAAAGTTTCATTAGTTATTCTTTCTTGTAAAACGTGTGCGTTAGTTAATGTTTGTTCTTGGAAGGCATTTATTTTTGTTGGTGATGTCAAGGACTTTCTGTAATGCGTTTCAGCTGCATAGTTCCCGGTGTCAAAGTAGGATGCCATAGATGTCGGTGGAGTCACAAATTCAGTGCTCTTTAGATATATATTGTCATCACTAGTAAAAAACTCTGATCCAGATTTGCTTTTGAATTTTTCAATCCTGCCTGCAAAAGTATCGTGTAATGAATCTTCTGAGCTTCTTTTCCGTTCCCTAAACTCCATTTTATCATCGTCTGTCTCAGAGGGCTCTATTATGAACTCTTCCTCAAGAGGAAAGTCTGTTTTAGCATCTTGCTCTATTGAAAGCACATCGAGACCACCAGTTCCATCAGATTTCGAATCTTCTTCTTCCATCGGTGGCGCTGAAGGTAGACTCATTTGTCGCGGCAATACAATATCTTCGTGTGTCTTGAACTCAGCTTTTATTTCATCACTCGCGTTGTTCGGTACGTTATCGAAGAACAGCGAGTTATCGCCAAAGAATCCTATTGCATTTGGATCTATTTTAAATGTATATTCAGGATCTGTAGCTGTGTTGTATTTATCATCCTCTTCAAAGCCAAAGTTGGAAGGTTCGATGCCGCTTACAAGATCCTGGTCTATAGCAGCTATAGATGCGTATGCTAGCTGTTCAGTGTTCCACCCGTAATTATTGTTGCCCGATGTGGTTACATCGTCTAACAGTTCAGTCGCGGCTTGACCTTGAATTGTTTCAATTGTATCCTCAGTAATTCGATTGATATCATCAAACTGCTTCTCCTCAAATTCTCGATCGTCTGCCGTTGGATTGCTTTCAGATAGAAGTACTTCGACAGGATTCGAAAGTTGTATAGAAGAGTTCATATTTTCGATCAGTTGGTTGGTAACATTTTCTAATTCTTTAACTTCTGATGGATTAACTTCTCTACATGTTACACAAATATTAAAATTAGAGGCGCTTTCAGTTACATCATCGGTCTCTTTATTCTGATCTACTCCTTCAACGGGTGTTTCTGATGGAATAGGATGGTCGAAAAACACGCTTGCTTTCTTATCGAATAAAACATTGAGGCTGTCTTTGGTGGTAAATACAGCTGCATCTGAATTCCAAGAGCTGTCTCTGTCTTCGGAAAAATTTTGACCGCTTTTGACTTCTGTTTCAGGCAAATCTTTGAGCAAACTTGAACTAGCCTTTCCTTGAAGTATGGTCTCCAAGTTTTCTAACGGAGGCTCTATGAGTAGTACATTTTTAACATCTGTAATGCATAAGCCAACGGTTTGCTTTGTCGGAACATCACGAGACTTGTCTTTAGCTGCAGTATTTTCAAAGAAACTAAGAGATTGGTTTTCCGGATTCGCTTTAGTATCTTTAGTAGCGTCTAGTAAACATACACTTTGGAAATCTTGTTCAGTGTCAGATATTTCTTGCGTTTTCTTAGCGATCAGAGCAGACAGCCCGAATAAAGGCACACTAGATACAGCTACAATCGGTGTAGTGTTTTTAGACAGTGATTCCATTAGACTTATTCCTTTTTGGTCAGTTCCGAGTTCCACTTCTTTGTTTATTACGTAGTTCTGAACGTTTTTGTCTAAAGCTATCGTAGTAGCTTTTTGACCGACTGGTTTGACTAATGCCGTACTAGTATCAATTACTTTCGACTCGGAGCTTGCACCTATTTTTAAATCAATAGCTTGAAACGGTGAACTCGCTATTGCTATTTCCTCAGCCAATGCCAGTTTTTCCATTTCGTCTGTTACATCAACAGTTTTAATTTTTGATTCTTGAGCACCTGCTGTGATTATTGGACTATCAAAGAAACTCATCGCTGGTGGAAGTGGTGCACTAAACTGTATTCCACTTTGTATAGAATCATTCTGCGTCTCATTTAAAGCCATACCGAATGTTTTGAGATTAGGTTCATCTAACACCGGGTAACTATCAAAGAAACTGGTTGCTTTGGCTGGTTCAACCTGTTTATGGTCTTTTTCCATACTTGTCGGTGGCTTTATACTAGTTTTGACACCAATATCGCCAATTGTACCGTGTGATCCAATATTTGGACTCACGAAGAGCCCAGCACTACTTGGGCTATAAGGTTTCTCAAACTTTTCTAGTGAATGAGATGCCACGTTTCCAGGTAGTTCTTGAATTGTTGTTGGTTTGTAAAAAGCTACTTCTGGATTTTCATTACTTTCATGTTCTACACGACTAGTTATATTTTCTACGTTAAGTGGAATGTTTTCTATGTTCTTTGTAAAACCAGAACATTCTTGAGTATTTGTGTTCAACACTTGATGTGAAGAAGTACTTGCGTCAGTGAAATATCTAGACGCATTTTGTCCTTCGTTTTGAGGATAATTGTACGCAGTTTCAGCTTGATAATACTGATTATTCTGAGTATAACCGTACCCCTGTGAACTTCCAAAATGACTGTATTGATTCTCAACATTGGGCACCATTATTTCAAAATTGCTTTGCTCATGCGAATACTGTCCGTATGGTTGGTGTACGTAAGGAGCAGTCTCCAATGCTGGTTCTCCTTTAGTGTCATTATACGCAGGATCGAAGAAAGTCGTCACAGTACTTTGTATTTTATTGATATCTATAGCGCTTAGTTTTGACTTCAGAGAACCTATTATTCCAAATCCTTTTGACTCTTGTTTCGGAGGTTCAAAAGCTTCTGTTGGTCTGCTGAGATCAAAAGCTGTGTCATAGTCTTGTGTATATCTCTCTTGAGGTTGGCTTATCCCAAAAGGAGTAAACTGTTGCGATGTTTGTTCTAACGTTGCGTGTGGTTTGTTTATATCGAAAGGTAATGTAGCAGGTTCAACATGTGCAGCTGAATCATCAGTCTGTTGCTGCTCAGGTGTAAAAAACCCTTGAAAAACACTTGTCTCTACAGAAGGCACTGGTATCACAGGGGCTATGATAGGTTTGACATTGTTACTGATGTCACCTATTCCTTCTATTGGCCCGGAATAGTACTGAGGCCGTTTTTTCGTCATTCTAAAATTCAGCCCGGATGCTTTTGGAGGCTCCACTAAAGGCTTAGCTGGTTCAGGAGTCACACCAGGAGGTATCTGAGTTATTGGATGTGGTTCCTGTGGAGGATTGAAGAATGCTGGAGGCTGCGATGTTGACGGAAACGGTGGAACAAACGGTGCGGATGACGGAGCAGTGACTGATGATAATGGAGCATTGGGAGCTGGTACATTTGCTGGCAACACATTTGATCCAGAGATAAGAGTTCCGGTTTTCCCAAAAGGAGACTGTGTTATGGACGGTGCATTAGCTCCATACAACGGTACATTAGTTGGTGGTGGAATGTTTGGTCCGATAGCTCCAAAAGTTTCGGACATTTTATTTGAAGAGCTGAGGAATGGAGTTTGACTTGTAGACGGTTGAGATGTTTCTGAATGTGGTGCAAAGACTTGTACTCCGATCGTAGACTGCTGCGTAGTTTCTGCAGGATTTGGAGTAAAATATGATGCTCCAGTTATATTCGGTTGGATTGTCTCTGCATTTGGAGTAAAGAATGATATGGCAACCGAAGATGACGGTGGTTTCTCCGGAGGCGTGAATAATGGAATTGAATTGTCTTGTGATATAATCGGTGCATTTGAAGCTATACTAAATTCTGTTATACTTTGCGGTTTTATACTCTCTGAGGTAATACTTGGCGGTAATGGGTGTCCTGCTGGTTGGACCGGATGTGAAGTTTCTGGAATCGTCGGCACGAAAATATTTTCAGAGAACGTTGTAGTGGGCATTGCTTGTGGTTTTATCAATGGTTGATTCGCGGATATGCGCCTTGCTACCGACGGTGGTAAGACTGATTTCCCTACTGCTTGACTGGATCTTGGAAGGTTTGAGAACATGGGTGGCGGAGGTATTATCGGCAGTCTTGGAGTGGTAATATCCTTGTGATCGATTGGCATGCTTGTTTGGCTATCCTTTACATTTGGCTGGCTTTCATTTGCAGGAAAGAGTGTAGACGCTTTATCTATAACGTTGTAGACAGTTGTTGTTTTATCAGCTGCTTTTGCAGATATTTTAACATCACTAGCTGCCGGATTAAATACATTTCCTATGGGATATTGAACCTTATTGGCTTGATCTTCTACGTTGCTCGATTCTAAAGTTTTGAATGTATTTGAATCAGGGGTGATAAACGCTTCTGATTTCACAGTCGCGTTATCATGAAGCACTACAACTTCTTTATCTAGACCAGCAGGGGTCATGAAAGGTGGAGCCTGACTGCTAGATGTTAATGGTATGTTTGGATTGTTGTATATATTCTGTGCGGCGCCACCGTAGCTGAGACCAGGGATTTGGGCGTATTTCTTCTTGGAAGTGATACGATAGCTGCCAATACCTGAAATCAAAAAATCAATAAGTATTCAATTTCATTCATTCGGTAACTTTTCCAGGAAAATAGGAAAATTTTCAATTTAATACTTCAAAATATATCATCATCTCAGCCCGGTATCACCCACTGCTGGGTATAGGCCTTCTTCATGTTATGCCAGCCTCCTCTATATTGTGCGTGCCGCAACCAGGTGTTTCCTGCGACCTCAAAATATATGTAGGTATTTAAATAATCTCAAAGCTTCTTCAATACAAACGAACAGACGGGACTTTACGAAACGTAACGGATAGATACATTTCGTAAAGATCAACTTCCTCGACCGGTATGTAACTATGTAATACCTAGAATCTAGGTCCTAGATAATTGGTTCCTGGACAGGTAAGTTGGCTTGAGCGACTTGATCCAGAATTTCTACATCTTGTTTAGTTTAGTTGCGAATATCTTATACATCTTGTAAAATATAATAATTAAAAAAACTATGCACAAAAACTAACAGAATTGTGATATCTACCAGAATTTTGGAAGAAAATATCAAATACCAATCCACGAAAATATTTTTTTTTAATTATTGTTGGCCTTTTTCCTCACTGAAAGGAAGTATTTTTAATTGAATAAGTACTTTGTTTGACTCTTTTATAAAGTCAAAATAGTGCCAACAGAGTTCAGAACGTATTTTCTAGACCCTTTCAGGAAATCAAACATTAAACGAAACATCATTATTTTTCCGTTTTTTCAAACACAATGAACACTGTAATTGAGCTTACAAATTGGATAATAGCGGACACAAGTATGATTATAATAATTTGCGAGTTATTTACTCACATAGGTAGCTGTCTCTGACATAATTCTACAAGGGATTGTCAACTTCAAAATTATTTTTACTAGGTATATATTGCCAAAGTAGCTTTTTGTCATTTTCACCAGCTTTGAAAACCAGTTTTGAGAAATATCGAAACTCGTTTTCATATATCGAGTTTAAAACATTTAGTCCTGATGATAAAGACCAATGCTAAAGAGTATCTATGAAAATTTTCAATGTCGGAACTCGGAAAGGCGTTGGGGTATTTCTGGTCCCCATTTGCATACATTTAGTTAATTTTTAGATTAATCTTGTTATTCATAACTTCTGTTGGTTTTATCATAACCTATTATGCAGTAGCCGTCACAAAAACGCAAAATAAAGTAATTATTTGGACGTAAACACATGTAAATACGATAAACAATATTGAAAAGACGCATTTTTCGAAGTAAAATGTCTAATAACTAATGATTCCCGCTGCTTTATAATGACATTGTTACACTTTAAAAAACTGCATTGTAAGTGTAACTTAACAAACAAAGTTCCATCATTGCAAGTTAAAAAAAAATGTGGGACCTGGGCTCCATCTAATTTGCCCCAGACCCTTTAGTTTTTGAAAATAACTTGATTTTTACCATTTTATAGAAGTACTCGGTATCTTTAGGCTAGTTATAGCGTCATAATTGCCAAACAGTTATATTCCCACGGTAAACCACAGATTAATACATAACAACAGTTCTATAACCTTTAAACACCATCATAAGGTCAATGGAAATTATGGTACTCATCGCACGTAATAGTCATAATTTGATAGCATCAAACAACTCTGCGTACTGCTCTGATCAAAAGTAACATGTGCACAAATCCTTGTTCATGACAACGAAGAATATCCAAAGTATTCATCACTGTAAGTGCTTCCGTGCTTCGGAGGGCACGTTAAACTGTCGGTCCCGGCTCTAGCAGTCGTTAAGCCACGACGGAGGCCTTAAGGCGGCCTAAAAACTCCGTCACCTGAGTTGGCCACTAACTCATACGATCTTGCTTTATCATTGTTAGTGTCCGGCTCTAGCAGTCGTTAAGCCATGACGTTGAAATCCACCAATAGTAATCGTTTGTTTTTCATATTAAATGAATACTATTGGTGGATGTCAAACACATTCTTAGCAACGTAGCTTAGCACATTGTGTGCAAGAACCTTTAAAGCCAAAATTGGCTATTCAAGTCACCTTAAAGCCCATCGTAATCATCAAGCAGCAACAATGTCGCCATAGTCGAAACTTGCCAGTAAACATCATGTTATGGTTAGTAGATAATATCTATAGAAACAGCAGATATATCAATTGAAGCAAAATAAACTCACCGGTTACAGAAGGTTCCTTCGGCGGCAGCCCAAAATCTTTCGGAGTATTCTCCTCCACTCCCATCAAAGGAACTCCAACATCAACCCTTTCAAACGGCATCTCCTGATACCCACTCTTCGCATCATCAGGCGTTTGTTCCCTGCTCTTCATGCTAAGC
Organism: Eulithis prunata; assembly: GCA_918843925.1. Taxonomy (NCBI): domain Eukaryota; kingdom Metazoa; phylum Arthropoda; class Insecta; order Lepidoptera; family Geometridae; genus Eulithis; species Eulithis prunata. The sequence goes on from OU974028.1 coordinate 1,783,662, forward strand.
ATATTTGAGAAAGAGCTGAAAACAGCACTGGCAACTTGCGGCAGTACCGCTGGCAGTTGCGAAAAGTTCTGGGCTATATCCGCAGTAATGCTCTGCTGCACCGGTGCATCAGCCCCAGGATCATTAAGATTGATCTCTTCTAAGGATTCTTCTGCTTCCAAATTTGCATTCTGATCCTCTTTTATGTGACTGTGCAATGGTGCGCTGACGTATCTCGTACCTTGTAACCTAGCAATGTATTCGTTCACGTCGAAATCATCTTCGGACTTCACCGAGGCTTTCGATACGGTCGCGGAGGCAGAACCGCGGGTATTTGCATTATTTTCGCTATCTATTTTATTTGGAAATGTGTTTGAAGTTGTGTTGGATAAGAGAACGCTTGTAAACGCGTCGCCAGATGGAAAGCTTGGTTTGTCATGATCGGCGTGCGCCAGGGTACGCGCTTGGGACCCTTGTGGTTGATCTGTAACAAAGAAACACCCATCAAAACTTTGTACGAAAACTAAACTATAACAGTATATTTACATCTCCAGAGGTTTTCGCTAGTTTCGTGCCTGGAATGTGTCATTGCTTTATCAATTCTTTCGATAATCGTACAGACTACAAACTCCTTGAGTTTAGTACTTTGAATTAGGTTAACAATAACTTCTAAAGCAAGACGAGAATAGACAATGTAATAGGTAGGTAAACAACTTCACCTAGGCAAACGTGTTCCATCCTCGACCACATCGTAACTTATGTGTCAGATTTATGTTGTAGATAGTTCGTCGAGGTCAACTGTCTTATTTATTAGTTTTTAACGTTTATCTTAGCTTAAGGAAATCGCATAGATTTAATAAATTTAATCTTGTATCTTTCAAGTTATTTAGTATTTTCCTATAACATGTAAATAGTTTGTAATTTTAATAATGTTATTAGAATCCGTCTCAATATTTCCTTCGACGGAATAGATGACAGAATCTGTCCCTTTTTTGACCGACTTATGAAAAAGAAGGATCTGTTTTTCCCAAGACAAAAATGTTGGCACGGGACGCTGTAGTGCCTGGGACATGATTTAGATGTTATCGAGTGACACATCGTAACGAAACCCGCGGCTTAGTCAGCTCCGTACGTATTGACTTTGCCTTTCCTGTGGATAAGGTTGATAGGATGGTAATTGCTTGACCAGCCTACTACATCTATAAAATGTCCCAGGCACTACAGCGTCCTGCTTGGGTATGGATGAAAAAATTCCCCCGATGTATAAATTATCTAGATTCGGGATTACATAAATAAATAAAAAAAATTATGCCATAGCTGGCAGACGAGCAGGCGGGCCACCTGATGGAAAGTAGTCACCGCTGCCCATGGACAGCTGCAACACCAGAGGCGATGCACAACTTAAAAGTAGTGTATACATAGGAATTTACTGCTAAAGTAACATTCTCTACCAGCTAACTTTTGAGTAGTGGGGATACCAATTTATTAGAGCCTGACTTTGATTTACGTAAGTAAATACCTGCCTAGATATTTTTCGAAGAACGCAGTTGGAAAAGTACAGTGATAAACAAAACCCACAAAGATATATCCTTGTAACACTATGGATTAGCAACATACCCCATATGGAAACGCGCTTTGACCATAGTGAAGACGATTGACGAAGAACACGACACGTTTTAGGATACGAGTAGGTTATGTACTATCAGCCAGACTGGCGAAACTCTCGAACTATACTCGTGCTTTCGTGCAAATCGTGGTCAAAATTTGAATCACGTTTCATACAAAACGAGATTTTCAGTGTGTAATTTTGGTAGAATGGGAGTCCCGCTTCTTTTTACGTAGGAACTACGTATTACATATTCTTTGTTATTAGCAAAAATGACGCCCGTTTTTTAAACTGTTTGACAGGGCCCCGAAGTACTTCGCTTTGCAAGAAGGGCGTGACGGCTAGTCCGTTCATAAATCAAAATCGTCAAATCTGAATACTTTAAGATGAACATAGGTAATGTTTCAAACTGCAATTATCCCAGAGATTTTTCAAAACCTGAGCTGATGAATAGCCTAATAACTTATACGCTTATCCCTTCTTAATTGGTAACGGTGGTTATGTCATTGGTGGAATACTTCTTCTTCTCTTAAATAATGGCTTCTGTCCATCATTTCGACAGACAACTTTGCCAGTGTCAAGTGATATAATAAGTAATTTGAAATAATATAAGTCAAGTCAAGTCATTCCACAAGTCGGCTGTCGTTTGTTTTAAAAAGAAAGTGGTGGATTTTCGCTTCAAAACCTGAAAACGAATTTTCACAATCAGAGAAACTACTTTACACACATTTTATTCCAATGGCTCACACTTTATGTTACGACCTAAGTATTATTGGCTAAGATTCCACCAAAATTAAACAATAATACTCACAATAACACAAGAAAAACTATTAAAATAAAAGTGCTAGGTGTTGTTTCAAAAAATGTCAAAACTCGTTTTCTCTTCTTCTTTTTTCGTGGCCCACATTGCAATAGCCATTAAAAGTGACATTTGACATCTAACGTCACGGATATTTCGCGCTATTTTGCATGCAAGTAAGTAGAACTATGTGACAAGGAGGTTAGTTTAAATTGTAGGTTTTATGTCGGTAATTACTATTCGTTCTAGTATGTGTTTCTAGATTATTGCGTAGTTTTTATTATGTATACCTACTACAGTATGCTAAGTAGGTACCTACGTACCTAGAGACCTAGTTGTCAAATAAATATTGCCATAATAGAATTGAGGTTAGGCTAATGTGAATATTTATCGCTTTTATATACATTCGGCAAGTTTTTAAATGGTTTTTAAGCATTTTATCTAAGTAACTCGCTGACATCCGAATACGCGTGCGAAACATTTCGCCAAGCATTTGAGCTCAAGCTGTATCTAAGAATCCACGTCTTTCATTTCAATCAAATATGTCCTATGTTTCAATCCGGAAAAAAGGCTTCCGAATGGTATAAGGAAAGGACGTGGATTCTTAGATACAGCTTGAACTCTCTAAACCAAAAGCAGCCATTTGCTACGAGGTTCATCGTATGCTGGTTGACAGATATTTTGGTGGAAAGTTCCGCACGCGTACGAAGTCGTGGGTATCAGCTAGTTTATAATACTAGTGGGATACTGGATGCTGTCTTGGACGAATTAAATAAATAAATATTCACGGACACTTAACACAACGCCTTCTAGTCCCAAACTAAGCAAAGCTTGTACGATGGTAACAAGATGGCTGATAGAATACATACATACATTTTTTTTGTAAATACATAGAAACACCCAGACACAGAACAAACATCTATGTTTACAACACACAAATGTTTGTTCTCGGTTGGGATCGAACCCACGACCCACAGCACGGAAGGCAGAGCTACTACCGACTGAGCCATGACGCCTGTCAATCAAATTAAGATACTCCATTAGCCGTAATTTCTTTGTAAGTAGTTCGATAAATGAATGCAAGTGTACAAGTGAAACCTTGTCATGATAGACTGACCCACTTTCTAAGGGGCGGTAAAGTCACACACCTAATACCGCGTGCACACTATGCCATTGCCGCTGCCGGCATGAATGCCGCGATTAATTCCGGAATGATTGCCACAGCAACATCGCCTTTATTCCTACACCGCGTCCACACATGCCCATACCGCTGCCCGAATTATTGCCGCGATTAATTCAGGAATTATTGCCACAGCAACATCGCAAAGTTCATGCCCTAGCTTTTTGGTGAGAATAAAGGCGATGTTGCTGTGGCAATAATTCCGGAATTAATCGCGGCATTCATGCCGGGCATAGTGTGCACGCGCTATAACACAAGCGTTCGCTCTCGGTTTCACTTGCGTCTGGTAAGTTCCAACAAGTAAATATTTTAATCTCTGAAGTTACCTCTACCAGACTCGTATAGAAGGCATTGTGTGAAATGTTCAAGTTAATGTAAACTTTTTGATCGAGTGAGCGAAGCGAACGAGATCTTAGTGACAACTTGGACAAAAATGCTTTGTATGTTTGTTCGACGAGATCTTTTGAACCGCTTATCCGATCTTCACAGAATTTGGTAGGTATACGGATAGTACTCTTAAGTTTTACTGGTTTGTTAAATGAAGTAAATCGGTCAGGGGGTCGTAAAATTATGAGCATCCAAAGGGAATAAAAAAAAAAAGTCGTACAATAATATCAAGTGGGGTGTCATATGATAGGGTTTTGTTTAGACATTCCAAAACCGTTTTTATTTTGATTCTAGGTCTAATAATTTTTGAGTTGTTGTAAAAATTATAAAATTGTCAAACCCAGTATAACGTGAGCTACCATTACTTGGAGTTTCAACGATTTTGTAGTTCAAGTAAAACTGGTACCTAGCTAGACGGCGATTTCGAAGCGATTTGCAAAGTTTGTAATTACCATTGGTCAATAAAAATTGTTTGAGTTTTATTAACCTCTGACTATCACGAGATCTCAGTTCGGGGCGAACTACTAGTTAATTTGGATTGAACTTGTTAAAATGGCCCGTAACTTCAATGATTCACACTGGTTCTTTAACTAGGTGACTAAAAATTATCTATTCTCTAAAATTTGGTGACTTATTCAAAGCAAATTTCCTGTGTTCCGTATAAGCCTTGCTTTTTGTATGACTCTTCATACATACATCTTAGGTAATATTTTATTATGTACCTACCTACTAGCCGTCGCCCGCGGCTTTGCTCGTGCTCCAGACCCTTTAGAGTGCGACTTTTCAAAATTCCTTTCTTAGTGAACCCCTACATTATATAAGGATACTACCCTCCAAATTTCATACCTCTACGACTTATACTTTAAGCTGTGCGTTGATTGTCAGTCAGCTTCAAAAGAGTTTTATATATTTAGAAGATGGATAGAAGATGGATGTCACTCAATACATTTGACAGGCGTCATGGCTCAGTCGGTAGTAGCTCTGCCTTCCGTGCTGTGGGTCGTGGGTTCGATCCCCACCGAGAACAAATATTTGTGTGTTGTAAAAACATAGATGTTTGTTCTCTGTCTGGGTGTTTCTATGTATTATAAGTATGTATTTACAAAAAAAAAATGTATGGTATGTATACTATCAGCCATCTAGTTTCCATAGTACAAGCTTTGCTTAATTTGGGACCAGAAGGCGTTGTGTTAAGTGTCCGTGAATATTTATTTATTTATTTAAAAAAAAAAAAAAAAAAAAAAAAATATAGCAAAGATGATAGAAAAAACATTATTATAGTAGGTGTATACTAGCTGGTGCACGCGACTTCGTCAACGCAGGATAAAAAGTGCAATTTGCTATGCAAAATCTTCTAGTCATGTCTGAAGAGTTCGCGTCTCGTTGATTTTCCGGGATAAAAAGTAGCTTATGTGTTAATCTTGGTCACGAACAATATATATTCCAAGTTTCATCCAAATCGGATCAGTAGTTTTTACGTGAAATAAGAACAAACATACATACACATACATCCATACGTCCTTACAAACTTTCGCGGTTACAATACTAATAGGATATTATAGAGATTGCTTATTCATCTATGATCAAATTACTCAATAGCCAATCAGTACTATTTTTTCTGGTAATAGAACGTAAAAAGCAAGCTCGTATGAGTTAGTGGCCAAATCTGGTGACGGAGTTTTTAGACCGCCTTAAGGCCTCCGTCGTGGCTAGACTGCTAGAGCCGGGACAGACAGTTTAACGTGCCCTCCGAAGCACGGAAGAGCTCAGATGTAAATGCCACTAACAGTCACCCGTCCAAATAGTGACCGCACAGAACGTTGCTTAACTTAGATAATCGGTGAATATTGGCTAAGTAAGCCTAGCCACGAGCGCTTCGCAATAGCACGTAATATCACAAGGATCACTAAAGTTTTTGTTGATTTTCTTGAGTAACAAAGATGGTCAATATAGTCAATAGGTACCTAGTTATATTAAGTAGGTAGATGTAGAAGTGTTTGTTCAACTGTTTTTGTTATTTTATCAAACTTACAAAACGCTTCGGGATTTCCGATCCCCATTTGGGGATTTCCTTTTTATAAGGAAATTTTTTTGACTAAATTGAAGTCACCGTATAGTATAGGTGTATAAGTTTAGTTATCCAAAAACTGGTATATATATCTATCTATAGGTAGGTACTATTATAAAAGTGTAAAAAATCCAAAAACTAAAATTAAAGATAATGGATAAACTAAATATCTGCTAAATAAACGATTCCGATTCCGAAAATCGAGTTTGTCTGTTTATAAGTATGTATTTACAAAAAAATATATATGTGTATTCTATCAGCCATCTAGTTTCCATTTTCCATCGTACAAGCTTTGCTTAGTTTGGGACTAGAAGGCGTTGTGTTAAGTGTTTGTGAATATTTATTTATTTTATCTGTTTTGTTTGTTTGTTCGCGGATCACGCTTTACTACTGGACCAATTTCAACTCTTCTCAGTACAATTCTACACCGTTAAATTATCCAAATGCTAAGATATTTTTATCTGAATGTATGATATATACTATCTCATAGAGCGCTTCCATCGCCTGTCCCATGTGCCTGTAATTGCACCGACATGCGGCACAACCTCAAATTAAGCCGTAGCAATGTGAGGATTAGGCCTTCTGCACACTTGACGGAAATTCCGTCGCCGAAGTTCCGCGGGAGTCAATCCGGTACCATACGATCGTCCGCGACGGACGACCGATCTTCCGCGTAATGTGCCCGCTATTTGTAATTTATATGCAATAACATTGTATTGACGTTCCGTGGGGAAAGGTCCGTGGGGAAAGGTCCGCGACGGAATTTCCGTCAAGTGTGCAGAAGGCCTTACTGCTTGGCGGCAGAAGAAGGTATACGGTGTTAGTAGGTGATTCCCCGGAATAGCTTTTCCACTAAAAGCTCTACTTAATACAACAGTCATTACTAAATGTGAGAAGTAAAGAACTTATTGAATGACGGATCAACAGTATACTGAGTGAAACCACAAAGTACAAAAGGTATTCTCACTGGAACAAACTCAATTTGATCATTGGATCTACAGATGATAAAAGTTCTTGTTAGAACCAAATCATCAGAAATGGATCTAAAGAGAAAAAGTTTTCTCAATAGAACCAATTGGATCTTGATCACTGGATCTACAGAGAGTAAACGTAAAATACTGTCTAAGTTTATTCGTACTTATTATTTGTAACCGATGTCAATGGCAACATCCATGAAGTAACCTTACCACTCGCACATGGATTCGAAACTGAGTTATTTTTAAGCGAAAAAGTAAATTAAAAAAAAAACAAAATCTAAAACGCGACTACTGAAAATACGGGTTAGAGTTAATTGACCCCATGCTGGCTTGTCCCCGATGTAGATTACCAAATAGTATGTATGCGCCAAATAAATGCCGATACTATTGCGCAAAAAAGTGAAAAGGACGTTATTGTAAGGTGATTTAATTGTAGAACTAGCCGTTTCCCGCGGCGTTGCTCGCGTTAGAGTGTGACTTTTCAAAATTCCTTTCTTAGTGCGCCCCTGCACTATATAAGGAACCTACCTTCCAAATTTCATACCTCTAGGACTTGTAGTTTAGGCTGTGCGTTGATTCTATGTCAGCTTCAAAAGAGTTTTATATATATTGATTGATGATTGATGATTGATAGTACCTGTTATCAAAACTAACTAATGTAGGTACGTAGGTACCTACATTTACGCTCTAAAGCAACCTAGCTCGTATGAGTTAGTGGCCAACTCTGGTGACGGAGTTTTTAGGCCGCCTTAAGGCCTCCGTCGTGGCTTAACGACTGCTAGAGCCGGGACAGTTTAACGTGCCCCCCGAAGCACGGAAGCGCTCAGATGTAAATGCAACCAACGGTCACCCATCCAAATGGCGACCGCGCAGAACGTCGCTTAACTTAGATAATTGGCGTGATTGACTAAGCAAGCCTAGGTACGAGCGCTTCATCATTATCATCATTTACGCTCTAAAAAGTATGAAACGAGAAACTACAAACACGATCATTATTCTTATTTCAATAATATCGACTCCAGTGGTTGGTAAGTTCACTAACATGTAACTTTGATAAAACCAACTTGTTCAACTTGGTTCGGGTCACGCGAGCACAACTAGGTTAAGTTGTTCAGCACGGTCATTGGGATGGGTGACCGCTTATTGCGTAGGCATTTCATATTTCGGAGGGTAGAGTACTTTGGTGGTCTAGTGGACACCGCTTTACGATTCGGAGGTCGTGAGTTCGAATCGGATCGAAACTATGAAGTTTTCAGAAAAATTGTATGCGCAATAAAAGTGTTGTAAACGATGAAGGAAAACATTGTAAGGGATCGACGCAGTACCACATGGTGATTCGCGAACAAACAAAGAAACAAACAGACAAACTCGATTTTCGGAATCAGAATCGTTTATTTAGTAGATCATATTTTGTTTATCCATATCTTTAATTTTAGATTTTGAATTTTTTACAGTTTTATAATAGTACAAGCCGTCGCCCGCCGCGTTGCTCGCGTTATACCCTTTAGAGTGTGACGTTTCAAAATTCCTTTCTTAGTGCACCCCTACACTATATAAGGATACTACCCTCCAAATGTCATACCTTTAGAACTTATAGTTTAGGCTGTGCGTTGATTCTCTGTCAGCTTCAAAAGAGTTTTATATATATTGATGATGATAGATTATTTGCAGCACCTCCATACCATCCTCTCAGTCTAACCGGCTGCATCTACAGGGAAGACTTGGTCAATACACGGAGCAGACAATCACGGGATTCCATCCGATGTTTTTCTTCATCAGTTTCTCATACGGGTCTTAAACTAGAACAACCAGATTCCTCTCATTTGCAAACCAAAGGATAAACAATAAATATGTTTACTACAAGACCGGGATTGCTGTGCGAGTGAGCCAAGGGAATTCGTAGTACGCGTGGATGGCGTTATGCGGGAGTGAGACAACAGGATATTGAAATAAAAAAATATTATAAAGTATCTCTAATCTCTAAATATATAAAACTCTTTTCAAGCTGACTGACAATCCACACAGCCTAAACTATAAGTCCTAGAGGTATTAAATTTGGAGGGTAGTATTCTTAAATAGTGTAGTGTGCACTAAGAATTAAATTTTGAAAAGTCACACTCTAAAGGGTCTAGAACGCGAGCAACGCCGCGGGCGACGGCTAGTTTTAAAATATGTTTCTTATAAATCCACTTCATAATATTTTGTATTTTTTCAATTTGATTTTTTTTTTTTGCGATAAAAAGTTATGAAACGAACGTATTAGCCTACCTGATATTAAGCGATAACCTCTGCTATTATCTCAAAGGAATTCCACAGAGGATTAAGCCCTGTGAAGCAATGAACTGCAACCATCACTCTGAGATGCAAAGTTAAATGGCGCCAAAGTAAAATTTTGCAATACAAAATTCATAGAAATTAATTATTTTCGAAATGTCATTAAAAACGCGTGTCCGATAAGATTAATTATACAATTCTCAATCTCTGTACGTGATATTACGTTGTTAAGCAACAATAGTAACACAGTAATTGCGCAGTATCAATCCCATATCATCATCATCATCATCATCAATATATATAAAACTCTTTTGAAGCTGACAGAGAATCAACGCACAGCCTAAACTATAAGTCCTAGAGGTATGAAATTTGGAGGGTAGTATCCAGTGTAGGGGTGCACTAAGAAAGGAATTTTGAAAAGTCGCACTCTAAAGGGTCTAGAACGCGGGCAACGCCGCGGGCGACGGCTAGTAGCAGTATACAATTTAGTAGGGTGCCTTCTGGTAAGATCGGCCTAATATTAAGTCCGGATAAATCACGTAACTAAGCAATTATCATATAAAAATATCGCTGAATTGCTTGGCATCCGGACTTACTATTACGCCGATCTTACCAGAAGGCACTATAAGTTTTTTTTAAATCCTGATGTCAAGAATAAAAACTCAAAAAGAAAAAATCATCAGGCACTAGATTAACAAAGACATTCACTAACTGACAATAGCACAAAAGCGTTTGAATAAATTATAATTATTTGTTTCATTCAACACACCTGTTTATACACTAAATAATATTATCAATCACATTCATGCATGACAGGGGCTTTTGTGATTAAGAAAAAAAAAACAGCAACACGAATCAGTTTAAAAAAGAGTTCTGTTAATCATTGTAACCCAAAACTCCTCAGGGGATTTCTGGAACTTTATCCAATTTTTCCCTGCCGACAGTTGGGGTCGCTAAGGGGATTATTGGAATAAAGTTCCAGAAATCCCCTACGCAGGGGATTCAGCAGGGGAAAACTAGAATGAGCCATTGTGGCACTGTTCGAACAAGCCTTTGTTAGTTCACTGCTATTTACACGAATATTGTTCTAGAAAAGTTTACGATGATTCGTCCGGATGTTGCAAAACCTATAGCACACATTCCACCATTATCTTTCAGCCTAACCTCAAGTTATCGGGCCTAGCCCCTAACAAGTTTTCCATTTTCCACGAAGACTTTTCTATCATATCTCAAAACAAACAGATAAAACGAAATGGAACGGAAAAACTAAAGCGAATAATGTAAAATGATTGCATGTTGCGTGACACCGTCCGAGATTGATCTATGACATAAAGACACCTGCGCGTGCGCAACCTCCAGTCCGCGATTGACCAAACCGAGAGCGAGACGCGTTTCGTTCGAATTTCAAATACAAACGAGTTCGATTTTTTATTTTTGTTTTTAATTTCGATTTGAGTGTTTGTGCCAGTGTTGTGTTTCGACAAAAGTATATCGATTGGAATTATTCAATTGTAAGTTATTATTGAATCGAGCTTTTTCCTCTACTTGGCGACAATTATTTATGACTACTATAATCAATATATATAAAACTCTTTTGAAGCTGACATAGAATCAACGCACAGCCTAAACGACAAGTCCTAGAGGTATGAAATTTGGAGGGTAGGTTCCTTATATAGTGTAGGGGCGCACTAAGATAGGAATTTTGAAAAGTAGCACTCTAAAGGGTCTAGAACGCGAGCAACGCCGCGGGCGACGGCTAGTTATTAATACAAGAATGAACTGTGTAACTAACTGATACAAAATGCATAAAGCTCTCTTTTTTTAAAAACTTTTTTTGCTACTATATTTATTACTGTTGGAAGTATTAATTAAATAAACTGCATAATGTAACTATTCCAAGTATTTTTATAACAAAAGTTATGAGTCGAGGCGGCATAACTTTTAGTACCTTATATAAAAACTTAATGATTAAAGGAAACCGCAAAATGCAGTGTACTTTAATAACTAAATTTGAAAATATTATTGTCTAGTTCAAGTTTTCCATACAAAATAAAATAAATAAAAAATCAAATGAACCCGTAATTTGAAAACGCAAAGTTATAATTAAAGTATATAATAGTAATAAGTATATAATATAATTAAAGTATTATTGTTATCAAAGGTTCCCCGCACTTACCTACTTCCCTTCAATGTCGACCAACAAATTGCAGGAATACGTGCACGCGTCTATAGAACCAAATTACGTCTAAAATATCGGTTACGAAAAGGTTAAGACAAGGACAATATTCAAATATATTGCATAACCCAATATTAAAATAAGAATTAGTAATTTATTCCAATAACATTGGTAATATTTTTGCGACAATTTGGTTACTACAAAGTCATATGGAAATATATTTTTTTTTGGAAATTCTCAAGGATTTTGAAGAATAATGGTCAATCTTATAAGAAGTTATAGTAGACATTATGTCTTGTTTACCATACGTAATCAGGACATAATGTCTACTCTAACTTTTTATAAGATAGGCTTATACTTAGGATTTGCTAAAACAACGCCAAAAAATTGAGAGCTAATCATAGATTGCTGTGTTCCGGTTTGAAGGGTAAGGGCGCCGGTGTAATTACAGGCACATGGGACTTCAATATCTTTACGTCTCAGAGTGATGGACGCAGTGCATTGTCTTACAGGGCACGTCCTCATTGGATTTGCTCTGTGAGGTAATGCATTGTTATAGGCAGAAGTTACTACTTAACATCAAGTGAGCTATCAGCTTGTTCCATTACTTATATCATTAAAAAAAAATATTATCAATAAAAAAAATATTGGTTGAGTCCGAATTTCGAGTAGGTACTTATATATTTGTTTGAAGAGATCGAAGTCTGCAAATGTCTGGAAACTACATTATTGATGGTATAATATTATTTTTCAACACACTTGCTCATAAAGTGGCTCTATGGTCACTGCAATTAGGCACATAATGACACCCATAATCAAACTGTGACTTTTTCATTGCTATAACTCACTAGTGAGTTATAGATTTTTTTTTGAATTTTATTGGTAGAGTTGCTTTGTTCTTAAAAAAGTTTTTATATTCAAAAAAAAGATCGTGTTCAATAGAACAAATAAATTAATGTTCCTATTGCTTACTCATTTCATGCAACTTCTTATTTAAATAGATAATTTTAACTCGTACGTGTTTAATAAATAAAACTTTCACTCAAATATAACTTTTGTTTTCTCTGTAATAAAAGAAAACTTTAAATTCCCCATTTTTTACGTGGCAGAATAGGCGCAAGCCCTAAGCGCGGAAAATAAATTTAAAAAAAAACCTCATCCCTTTAGTCTGTGGCCGATCGCAATGCGCGCTTATAGGAAAACTGATTAATTTTTCCCGCCATAGCGAAACATTTTTCACAACGCGTTTTCACTGTTGAAATTATAGTTATTTTATTGTTATTTTATTCACAAGTGTGTTGAAAAACGTCGTATGATACACGTGTGTATTGATGATTACCGTCCTCGGCTCTCTTAAGACCCTTGCCTACGGCTCGGGTCTCAATGGCACCTCGGCGGTAATCACCAATGTACCACACTAGTACCATAATGTACTATTATTTTATTCAGTATTTTGCGTCTAGATTAACGTTCCGGCATTCAAACGGTTAATATAAATTATTGGATACAACTTTAACAAAACTTAAAACGGGAACTTATAGAAAAGCAATAAAAATAATAATAAACAAATCAAAGTTGATAAATATTCAATGAAACCGCAAGGATCATAAAAATATTAATATATAAAACTCTTTTGAAGCTGACAGAGAATCAACACACAGCCTACACTATAAGTCCTAGAGGTATGAAATTTGGAGGGTAGTATCCTTATATAGTGTAGGGGTGCAAATTTCATACCTCTAGGACTTAAAGTTTATAGTTGGTAGTTAGTAGAGACAGCCTCAAACTAACATAACATTTCAACACTGTATTTATTTGATCTGTGGTGAAGTGTTAGTACGTTAAAACTACCTATATAATCTGTGGTCACATATATTAAGTACGTCGTGTAATTTAGAACTACATACCTACTATTAAGATTATTATCTACAAACGTTTTGCCATATTTTATGTTTATTTATTGCCTACTTGGTTTTACTTCATAATCATCATCATTTCAGCCCGTTTGCACCCACTGCTGAGTATAGGCCTCCTCTTTATTACGCCATTCTTTTCGGTCCCTTGCGAGTCTTGTCCAGTGATTCCCAGCCAGTTCTACTATGTCATTTGACCATCGGGCGGGTGGTCTGCCTCTTGGCCTACGGGCATTCCTTGGCCACCATTCTGTGACATCCTTCGTCGCATCTCTCGTCTTCCCTTCTTGCCAGGTGTTTTACTTACTGCAGAATATTAATTATCTTTATTTAGGTACCTAGGTACTTACCAAATTTTTTTCACACTATAGAACAGCAAACCTGGGTTTACCTGGGTTAAGCTTGAATTAATCAGTGTAACTAAATACACGCATAATCATGAAAAGGGTTTTTTAGTCGGTATTTTTTTTTACAAAAATTTTTGGTTAATACTTTTTTATAACCTCAAAACTAAGATTTGTTGAATTAATTATTTGTTATTGCATAACGAGTGCTTCTATGTACATGTCATTTACGGCACCAGACGATGATTTTAACCTAAATTTTATATATTTTTTTCTTTATTTAGAGCAAAAATTTGCAAACAACAGAATAAGTAAAAAAGTTCTTAAATTTTATAAAATTTTCATTCACGAACTGAAACGACGAGTTTCGTGTTCCAAATTCAAATTCCAAATTTTATTCACGCTATAAAACTGATTATAAAAAGATAAAAACGTTTAATTTATATTCTGTGGCTCGTGTTTCGGATACATTGTTGGTAAACAAACCAGTGGCAGCGTGATGTCATTCCGGTGTCATTCGCATTTATTTTTGCGAGCCGGTTCTAAACATGGTCCAAACTTTCAATCAAACAGACGACCAGCATGGCGAAACTCTCGAACAACGAACAATGTATGGAACGGGGCTCAAAAAATGAATCACTTTTCATACAAAACGAAATTTTCAGTGTGTAATTTTGGTAGACTGGGAGTCCCGCTTCTTCTTACGTAGGAACTACGTATTACATATTCTTTGCAGAGTACGACACGACATCTAGACGATACCGTGGGGAATTATTATGACTTTGTTCGCGTCCTGTTGAATCCTGTAGATTTTCCGGGATAATAAGTAGCCTATGTGTTAATCCAGGTCATGGACAAGATACCACGTTCACACTATGCCCATGCCGCTGCCGGAATTATTGCCGCGGACTTATTGCGACAGCAACATCGGCTTTATTCTTATTAGAGAGCAAGGGCATGAACTCGGGCCGGGAGCCGGGACAGAGGCATGATCGTGTTCACACTATGCTCGTACCCACTTCCCTGCCGACTGCGGCATAGTGTGAACGCAACAATATATATTCCAGAGCCCGTAGTCTGTGCATTTGTTTTACTCTCGACTCGATTATAGCACACGCAAACGCATTCGCAACGCGAGAAATTTTGTATGAAACCCGGATAAGCGCCTCTAGCGGAAGATTTTGGAATTATGCAATTCCCTACAACATTTCTCGCTTTGCGAATGCGTTTGCGTGTGCTATAATCGAGTCGAAACTAAAACAAATGCTCAGACTACGGGCTCTGGATTCATCCAAATCGTGTAGTCACTAGGGAAAGCCTCAGCAGGACAATCACGCCACAACCTGAGTGTTCACGGGAGGAAGTTACTCTGAAACCGAAAGTTTGTAAGCATGTATGGAAGTTTGTTAATTTTTCACGCAAAAACTACTGATCCGATTTTGATGAAACTTGGAATATATATTGTCCGTGACCTGGATTAACACATAGGCTACTTTTTATCCCGGAAAATCAACGGAATCCAACGGAATCTAAGCTAGTAATCAGTAAAATGTAGGTATTATGCAGCAAAAGTTTTCTCTACAGTCATGGACACTTATACAAGCCCGGACCTTGAACTCATTTGTAATTGAAAACGATCAAACACACGTTTTTTACGTTCACAGAGTAGGTACTTATTAATGTAGCCTTAATGCGGACTGATTTAAGCCCATTTGCCCGCATGCGATCGTCATATTGGTTGTCAAAAATTTCAAAAAATATAATAAGATTTTATCACTGCTAGTTATTATAAACAATATTAGGTTAGTAGTTTTTTTTTAATTTGATTCTAAACAACTTTTGTAAATACTATTCTTCGGGTGAAACAAAACTTAAACCTTAAATTCAAGATGGTGGATGATGGAACGGATTGATTACCACGAATTTCAAAGGAAAATTGCTACTTATAATTTTTTCCGGGTTTGTCCCTTTTTTGAGCTAATTAGAATGAAGGTTTATACAATTTATTGAGTAAAAAAGGCACCTGACAGGATTAATAATTTAATTAAATGACATTTAAGTGTCATTCAGAAAACCAGTTTAAACCGGAAATAATTAATTTTTGTACGATAAGCGCGAAACCACACCTTTTAACAACAATACGCTAAAATTTGGACACTGTTATAGCACTTTCAAGTATAATACGTATATAAGTATAGTATCTATGTATTATAAGTATGTATTTACAAAAAAAATATGTATGTATGTAGTCTATCAGCCATCTAGTTTCCCTCGTACAAGCTTTGCTTAGTTTGGGACTAGAAGGCGTTGTGTTAAATGTCCGTGAATATTTATTATTTATTTATTAATACAGGGTGTCCCAGAAATAGTATGTTAAGACGCTGACAGTCGTTTGCACATTAAGAAACCTTGTTTAGATCAAAATAATATTTATATTGAACGAGTTTTTAAAATAAAAATAGGGAAAAACACAAAAAAAAAAACTTTTTTGGTTGGAAAACTTGTTTTTATCAAAATGACTTACTTGACTTGATTTACACTGAACCTTGTGCAATGTTATTGCACACAACATTGTTGTTTGCGATTTTTCATAAACAACTTCAGTGATCTTATATCTTCAGAAATATTTAAATGTGCGAGCGAGGTTGTTTGACGGCTGCCAAGGGTGATTCAAATGTTTGTCTATGGTCTTCTAAGTTGACAACTCTGAGTTTTTAGTTTTTAATTCAATTCAATTCTTGTCTATGGCCTTTGCAGTGTTGCCCGCAATTTCGTCAATGTCACGTTTTGTTAGACCTTAGCACGATGGAGAATGACCGGTGGTGAGAAGTAATGTTCGGTAATTTTAGCCGGTTTGTGTAGTAAAACTAAATTATAGCATATTTTATGTCTGTGCAGTGTGTCGATCCCGGAAAATACGCCGGTTGCATACGAAATGGCGTCCTTGCCTGCGGCGGAACAGCCTAGTCAACCGACCTACGTGCACAATGTCAAAGTCAATGTCAAAATGAAGCATTTTGAGTGATAATCAGGAAAATACAAAAAAAATGAGAATGAATTTGCGGATAACACTGCAAAGGCCTTGAATTGAACGAAGTTGAACGAATGAAATGAAATTACATGGCGAAATGAGTTGGGATTGATATACTTACTTATCTCATTTAATCTCACTACTCACTTATAAGTATTCTAAATGTCAAAGTTTAGATGTTTGGGTGTTTGTGTTTCAATCACGCTTTAACTTCTAGGCCGATTTATATGAAACTTGGAATATACTCGTATACAGGGTGTTACCAGACCACTTCCGAAAACTTGGAGGTTCCAATCAGACCATGATACTGAAAACATTAAGCGAAAAAAATCGCGAAAAAAAAAATTTACTTGACTATCTCTTTTTAATTTTTTTACTAGTTACATACACACAGTACAACATAATAAGACATATCTACCTAATTATCTCATTTAAAAAAGCAAAAAAACAAATAAAATAAATAAAGCAGCAATATACACGCAGCACGCAGATTACGCCCACTCTACTACAGCATGAACAGCTGAGAGTTCACCGCGGGTCATTCAAGTACGCGACGTGCGAGCGAGACAAGAGACGCCCGTCTTTATCGCGCGGTCGCGTCACGCAAGCATAGAAAATAATAAGCGCGACTACAAACGGTAGGTATTATACCTACCTAGTGCCCGCGTCTGCGTCTACTTAGGTAGCCTACCTAGGCAGCCAGCCTGCCTTATTTCTACAAACTACAGAATCTTAGATACCGCAAAAACACAAAGTTGACACAAATTGCAAGTACCTAATCTAGGCACGTACATAATGGAAAGAACTTATGCACCAATAGGTTGTTTAGGCTCTACCTGGATGAAGCGTGCATCTGAGTAAACACATACGGAAACACTTTACTAAGTACTTACAATCGAAGAGAATCGAAATCGTAGCTTTGTAATAATTTCATGATTTCATAATAAAAACAACCCACTTCTTATAAAGGGTACTTACCTACCACCTTTAGTAGTACCTACTACCTTTTTTTCTCAACGTTTTAGGTTGATGTATAAGAATTGGAATAGAAAACTGATATTGTTACTTTTCGTCTTTGCACATAGAAATACATCGTCGGAACTTTGCTACCTTGCCGGCGCGCGCGCGAGCGACCGTTCCGCTCAGAGACTGTTTTGTGACTAGCGGGGCGCCCCGCGAATGGCGTGAGCCAGGCGTTCAGCTACCCGCGCGGAGGGACGGCAGCGTAGAGGGGATGGAGGAGCAGAGGGGCCACACTAGGCGCTATACGTTATTAATTACTTAAGTAGGTACCTATTAAAGTACTTAGGTACTTTGGTTTTGGGAAGGACTTAGATGACAGAGCACTAAATCATTGTGTCATAAACATAAATAATCGTAAACATTACATCAGATACCTAATACCTACTTAGTTTACTTACTTACCTACTTTCATTAAATAATTAGTAGGTAGGTACCTATCTACAAATAGGCAGGTCGGCACTTAGTCAAAAGAAAATGTAGCGAAATAGAAGTCTGAACCTTAAAATTACTCATTTAGAACACAAAACAGATTGATGACCGAGCTTGCGCTGGCGCTTATTTTTTCTCTGTCGGCATCTTTCAAAGGACTGTTTTGGCGCAATTTACCTACTCTCTATCATTTTGCTTATTTTTGATTTATTTTTACCTAGTTCGTGTTTGATATTCGTACTGGACACTTGTGCGCGGTGCATACAAATTGCATACCTTTCGTGAAAGAGTTGTTTTTTTGTTTTATTTTATTAATTACCTACTTAAGTTAATTAGGTACTTAGTTAGTTTATGAGTGTGTTTTTTTATTAATTTATGTGTTAATTTAGAGTTACTTTTAGAGTAGGTGGATACTTTTGTTAAGATTTTAGATAGAACAGTGAGTGTTAGTTACTATGTTTCGTGCGAGGGAATATGGGTGCGATACGGCTGAAGAAATGAGAAGCCGTATTAGATTAGTATTCTCAGACCTTAAGGCGAGAAGTGCCGAGGATCCTTTATTCCTGGATCGCGTTCATCAGGCAACAGTCAGGCGAGCTCAACTGTGCCATGAACGAGGAGGAGCTCAGTTAGAGCCATTTCTAGTTTGACCGAGGCTACAGCGTAATTATGTAAGTAGGTACTATTCCAATTAGGTATAAATAAACATAGTAGGTACCTACCTACGTTAGTAGGCACTTACGACACAGAATAAATAATAGTACTACGCCTCGACCTTACCTACGTGAATGCGTACATTGCGGGCTGGCGAAATAAATACAAATCTTTAAACATTGTTTTCTCCGGCTATAATTATTTTTCAGGATAACTGATTTTTTTTTGGTTGGGTTTTGGTGTGCTGTAGCTCCCCCTTTCGTTTTCGGAAGTGGTCTGGTAACACCCTGTATAGTTCGTAACGATTAACACAAGGCTACGCACGTCAAGCAAGAACTCTATAGAGAGCAGAAAAGAGGTCGAGTTTAAAAAGATAGCACTTGCTTCCTACAAGGCCGTGGGAACCAAAAAGTATAACACAAAATAGTTATTATTCCTGTCTCCTATATACACTGAATCCTGGTGGAAAACACGGCATGAAGATTTACAGTGCTTCTATCATACACGGCTGGTCGCGCATACCAATCATTGTTATTCTGTTGTTTTTTTTTTTTTTAAGTTCTTTTCGTTTCGAACGCTATCTTGATGGTATACATAAAATACAAAGTATCTAGACAGACATCCTTGAAGGCTTTTGAAGAACTGTGTAAAGACTATTGTGTGATTTTAATCCCCGTCTTATAAATATCACCTCTCTTGTGTTGTAAGTTTGACAGCGTAGCATATTTGTTTGTCTATTTGGCGTAGTTAGCTTCGCACGTATTGACGATGTCTTTCCTGTGGATATGGCTGACTAGGCTGAGAGGATGGTATAGGTGCTGGGCAAGCCTACAGCTGTCAAATTAGGTTAGTTTAGAAAAATGCAACAAGTGAATCAAAGCAAGCAAGCTCGTATGAGTTAGTGTCCAACTCTGTGACGGAGTTTTTTAGGCCGCCTTAAAGCCTCCGACGTGGTCTAACGACTGCTAGAGCCAGTTTGACGTGACCTCCGAAGCACGGAAGCGCTCAGTAAATGCCACTAACGTTCACCCATCCAAATAGTAACCGCGCAGGACGTCGCTTAACTTAGCTTAAAATTGACTAAGCAAGCCTAACCACCAGCGCTTCACATGTGAATACCATTGGCTGTTTATATGTGGGGAAAATCCTTATTTTCGCAGACCTTAGTAAGGTCACCATTAATATAAATCATTCATGACACGTATATAGGTACTTGATAGATCTTTGCGACTGATTTCTATACTAAGGCCACTGACATAATCTGCCCTTCCGGAGTACCGGGTGATGGATGAACGTCATGATCGTGCATTTATTATCAACAGAGATATTACAACTAATGAAGTTACCTTAAGTAGATAAGGAAGTACAGAGTTTAATAAACCAGTCCCTATATAATCCGGGAATTAAATGTATGAATATGAAAAAAATTTAGACCGACTTAAATAAGAGGAGATTATCATTTCGGTTGATTTTTTATGCTTGTTATGGCAGAACTCCGTCATATATAAACGGATTTTTTTTCTGAATGGATGTATGTAGGTAGGTAGGTACTTCCAGATTGGTACCAAACATTTTTTTTGTTTTTTTTTTTAATGCTAAAAGTAATGGAACAAGCTGATAGCTCACCTGATGTTAAGTAGTAACCTCTGCCTATAACAATACATTACCTCACAGAGCAAGTCCAATGAGGACGTGCCCTGACAATGCACTGCGTCCATCACTCTGAGACGTAAAGATCTTGAAGTCTCATGTGCCTGTAATTACACCGGTTTTACGAAATCAGTTCGATAGTTTGGATCTTAAATCAAAATAACTGCTATACAAATGTGCCTAAAACTATGGGAGATTTGTAATCCATTTGAATATGGTAGGACTATTAGGTAGGTAGGTAAGTAGGAGTGTATATAAAATACTGATGAGTAATGTAGTGAGTCTAATAATTCAAAATATTACTAGCATAGCGGCCCGTTGCACAAAACGCAACGCTAGCGCGTTTTACAAAGCGTACAAATTTAGCAGCGCCATCTAGTTCCGCATCGAGTACTAATAAACTAAAACAACCTTTAACACCATTTTTTTTCTTCCAGTGCATATTCTCTGTGAGTTTCTCAATTCTCAGACAAAACTCAGACGGGCTCGGATCAATAATAAATTACGTTTTTCAACGAAATCGCCAATACTTGCGTAACTCGTGAGTTTATCGTGTTTTTATCGAACGCGTTGCAAAATGTTGAGTACCTGCTTTCCCTTCGTAAATAAAGATAATACTTCTTACCTTATACGTACAGCGTACAGCCAACAGTTGATTAACAAATTGAGTTTTTAAAATTCAAGTTAATGGCGTACCTATTTCTACCGCCAAGCAGCGATGCTCGCATTGCTGTGTTCCGGTTTGAAGGGTAAGGACGCCGGTGTAATTACAGGCACATGAAACTTCAAGATCTTTACGTCTCAAGAGTGATGGACGCAGTGCATTGCCTTACAGGGCACGTCCTCATTAGACTTGCTCTGTGAGGTAATGCATTGTTATAGGCAGAAGTTACTACTTAACATCAGGTGAGCTATTAGCTTGTTCCATTACTTTTATCATAAAAAAAAAGTTACAAGAAGTTCTATCATTCAAATTAGTAACTAGTAAGGAGCGTTTACGCACAAGTTCTAAACTTTGGAGTGTCGATCCGAATTAGTTCCGTATACGTGAAAATACATCATGCTAGATGCGTCATCGGTCATCCGATTTTTGTCCGTCATCCGTGAATCTCTAATTTGAAAGAAAAGAAAGAAAGAAAAACTTTTTATTTCCCACACATAGATATAAATAGGAGGGTACGGTACGACGTACCCACATTGAGGGAACAAAAAATTGCAACAAAAAGATTTTTTCAACACACTTGCTCATAAAGTGGCTCTATGGTCACTGCAATTAGGCACATAATGACACCCATAATCAAACTGTGACTTTTTCATTGCTATAACTCACTAGTGAGTTATAGATTCTTTTTTTGAATTTTTTTGGTTGAGTTGCTTTGTTCTTAAAAAAGTTTTTATTCTAAAAAAGATCGTGTTCAATAGAACAAATAAATTAATGTTCCTATTGCTTGCTCATTTCATGCAACTTCTTATTTAAATAGATAATTTTAACTCGTACGTGTTTAATAAATAAAACTTTCACTCAAATATAACTTTTGTTTTCTCTGTAATAAAAGAAAACTTTGAATTCCCCATTTTGTACGTGGCAGAACATACGCAAACCCTATGTGCGGAAAATAAAAAAAAAACCTCATCCCATTCTTTAGTCTGTGGCCGATCGCAATGCGCGCGCATAGGAAATTTTTCCCGCCATAGCGAAACATTTTTCACAACTCGTTTTCACTGTTGAAATTATAGTTATTTTATTCACAAGTGTGTTGAAAAACGTCGTATGATACACGTGTGTATTGGTGATTACCATCCTCGGCTCTCTTAAGACCCTCGCCTACGGCTCGGGTCTCAATGGCACCTCGGCGGTAAGCACCAATGTACCACACTAGTACCATAATGTACTATTAATTTTAATTTGCAACAAAAACATGGACATGAAAATATCCAACAACTTTTTACTGTGTTTTTACTCGGACTCGGCTGATTCAAGTTTAGGTTCGACTAGAGATTTACAAAGAAATCTGTCGATCATCGATTAAGATTTGATTATATATTTTGTTATTGATTTGATTCTCTAAACGAGCTTTTAGATATATTTTCTTCACTTTGCATGTCTGTTTCGTCTGACAATAAAAGCTTGGTTAAAAAACCTATTTTCTTTTAAAAATGTTTTTAAAATAAGTTAATCCGTGACAGCTAAATTAGGCACCACCGTTAAATTGGAACGAATCAACTAATAGATTTGACAGATGACAAAAAGTAAAGCCTTGTACAAAACTTCCTATTTGCAACATAGAATTTGTTGTCTGTCCACACCGGATAAATAATGAATGAATGAATGACATCGACAGCGAAACATTGTATTATTAGCTTCCACCCGCGATTTCGTCCGCGTCCCCTTGGATCCCGTTGGTATTCCAGGATAAAAATTAGCCTATGTATCAATCCAGGTCACGGACAATATATATTCTAAGTTTCATCCAAATCGGATCAGTAGTTTTTGCGTGAAAGAGGAACAAACGTACATACATCCATACATACATACCCTTACAAACTTTCGCGTTAATAATATTAATATGAAGGATTTATGTGAATGAACGGATTAAAAAAACACCTTGCATACTTTTTACAGAAAGGTACGTGAACGGTCAAACCAAAACAAATATTTTTCAATCTTTATATTCGCAAACCCCGACAACCTTCATTTTGGACAAGATTATAATCACAATATTGATTTCAAATTAGTCCCTCATTTGTGTTTATTGTCCAACAAGGTTATGAACTCATGATTACCCAGTCGTTAATTTGATATTCTTTTATTACGATTTATACCATTTCAGAAGTATATTTCTTTAAGCAAAGCAAGTGTTGACGACCACCGCCAAGGAAAGTTTTGAAACAAAACTTGTATCTTCTTCTTTGTCGTATCACTCTTGTCAGAGTGGTCGTGGTCGTCATATTGGAGTAGTGGCCCGTCTCACAATCTTCCGCCATTCCTCCCGAACCGCTGCTTTTCTGGCACATTCGTTCAGAGGAACATCAATTGCAGCCTTGACTTGGTCCGTCCATCTCATCGGTGAGCGGCCGCGCGCTCTTCTGCCCTCGAACTTTCCCTGCACCACCAGACGTTCAATGGAGACTTCCCCTCGACGCAACACATGTCCAAAGAAAGTGAGAATGCGCGACTGCACTATGGATGTAACTTGTATACCAGATCGAATTGTTGTTTACACCATGCAATTCATTTATTGCATCAATATGGTATGGTGTAATTGGTCCTTAATTAGGAATTACATCTCGGCCAAAAGCTCATACAAGCTGATTTTCTTTAAACTGATCTGTAGGGCTACTCCCGACCACCGCCGTTCCAAATTGGATCCGGATTTTGACTGATTTTGTGTCATTTTGTACTGAAAAATGACAGGACTTCTGTCAAAATCTATGAATCCGAATTGGAACTGTGGTCGAGAGTAACCCCACCAGGTGATTTTCATACAAAAGTATATGCTTGAGTCTGAATCAATGCTTGATCAGTAAATCAGCATAGGCCTATATATGTAGGTACATACTTTTTGCACGGCATCACATTTCTATAGAAATCATTGTTCGAAGTTCGTTCACAAACTTATTTTGTTTTATAATGAAAGGAGTCTTTAGTCTTTTAGTCCCGCATCAGTATTCTTATATTCAAAAACAATGACGTCATGTTCTACGAAAGTTGTGTGACGTCACGAAGCTAGTCGGCCCTAAGGGACATGAGCTCGCGCGAAGCTCTATAATTAATTCTGGGCCTCGCATTACGTAAGAATGTGGACCCTTTTTTAGAGTATTGAAAAATATTTAGGGTCCTGCTTAAAAACTCACTGAGCGGTCGAGTCGGGTGACGGGTCGAGTGACGGGTCGAGGTGCCGTCGACTTAACTCACCAGCGGGCCTAAGATGCGCACGCGAGATATTTTGTCATGTCGTTCTGTCAAAATGTAAGCATTTTGCACTAGTTTTTGAACTTTTGCATTATCTGTGGTAATGTTGTCGACAAAACGCGCCTTGTTATTGTACACTTGTGACACTTCTTAGTCGTCGTATCTGTCTGAGGACGAGATAATAGTCATGCAGAAATGTCAAAAGTTGAATATTCAAGGCGCGTTTTGTCGACAATATTGCCACAGATAATGCAAAAATTGAAAAACTGGTACAAAATGCTTACATTTTGACAGAACGACATGACAAATATCTCGCGTGCGCATGCTAGGCCCGCAGGGCTAAGTCATCTAGGTGAATAAAGTACACTATTTAGTAGACTTAATATACCTGTCTTTTTTATAAAATATTTTCGAAAAAGATCGTTCATTGCCGAAGTTAATTTAAGTACTCTCAAACTAGCTTGCCACTTATTTTTGAATTTATTCAAGTTTTAAATAAAATAATAACCTACTAACACCGAAATTCAGGTAAAAAGTAGGTACCTACTTAGTAGGCAGCATAACTGGGCCCATAACCTAATAAAACACAGAGTTGTCCTTGACACAGTGCATTAGTTTTTTATTGACCTAGGATACACAGATAGCTACTATGTACGATGATTTAGTTACAATAATACTAACAGTTGGTGGGAGCAGGCCCAGGAGAGAGAAAAGTGGAAGATGTTGGGGGAGACCTTTGCCCAGCAGTGGGACGAAATAGGTTAGGAAAAAAAAATACTAACAGTACTTCAGTTTATTGTTTAGAATTCTCTACAGCAGGCTTAGCATGAGTGGTCTCCGGAAAACGCGATTAGTCTATGGAAGAATAGACAAGCTTTTTTGTCTCTTTTCTGTCAAACAAAAAAGAAGAAGCTAGGTTTGTCTCTTCTTCGATAGAAATAACCAAGACGTCAAAAGGGGGTACATATTGGGCAAACAGCTTTAACTAGCTAACCAGTGAAAAAAAGTGAAAATGTGAAATAGGCACGATAAAAGAAGCAGAAGAATTAGGGTAAAGCAATAAACTCGCAGGATTAAAAATAATTCCACGGAACCCGATACCCCTCAAATAACAAACTTGATTGACCACGTGCGAGTCGTGACGGTGCCGAATTCTCTTTTTTTTTTTTTACGAAATTCTTCCTTTTTTTGTTTTTTTCGAGCGTGTTTTGTTTTTTTGTTGACATTCTTTGTGCCGGTAGCTAGTGTAAATAACTACTTTGTGAGCTTTTCAAATGGCAGTTAGTATTCTAGTAGCGGTGAAGAGCTTGCTGCCTAACGTGTGGGATACAAACAAACTTGTACAAAATGGAGGCTTGTTCCAAATTGGACGGACCTCTGCCTTTCTAGTCTCTTTCACACCATCAATGATCTTGAATTTTACCAGTTGTGTAATATTTATGCGTGTTACAAATTACAAATGTACTTAAGGGGACTAAAAACAAGAGCCTTTTGTTTTCAAAATGTCTGTAGAGTCTGTAGAGTAATAAAACAAAGACTTATTTCAAAAGCATAATATAAAATATCAGATTATTTAGAAGACAAACAAGCTTGGGACGAACTAGCAACTAATCCAATAAAAGAAAAATTTGTAATCATGCCTAATCATACAAAACGTAATGACGATTCAAAGTGATCAGTGAGATTTTATTGAATAAAAGCTTTTTGACTTTGACTTTGACTTTGAGTCAAACCTTTTATCATAAAGTAACATTTCGTATTTAGTGCTTTAATGACCGCAGTTGCAATTGCTTGCGAAAAAAATCCTTTTCATTTGATTAAACGTTTATTTATTGTAATCAAATAACATGAAATTATATAAAAAATGTCCACCATGACAATAACCGTTTTTTGATACTTTTAGTCAAAAAAAGCACAACTTTGGATTTTCTTTTAAAATGCAAAATATACACGCTCATTAGTATTCATAATACCAACCTAGCAAAAGGAGTAATAAATATTGCTTTTTCGAAAAAGTAAACATATTTTTTTTGCCAAAGCAAGCAAGCTCGTATATAAGTTAGTGGTCAACTCTGGCTATGGAGTTTTTAGGCCGCCTTTTTTTGCCCTAAAGAATAAGTAAAATACACTATATATAAAATCTTCTAAATATATAAAACTCTTTTGAAGCTGACTTAGAATCAACGCACAGCCCAAACTATAAGTCCTAGAGGTATGAAATTTGGAGGGCAGTATCCTTATATAGTGTAGGGGTGCACTAAGAAAGGAATTTTGAAACGTCACACTCTAAAGGGTAGAACGCGAGCAACGCCGCGGGCGACGGCTAGTACACTATATACTGCGTTAAATACTCGTACTTAAAGCTGATAAATCTAGTCATGAGGTCAAGTCCATACATGAAAATTTTCCATACAACTCATAGGACAGGTTATGTAAACATGGTAACGTTTTGTAAGTGCTTACGATGTTACGCGGGACTAAGCAAACAAATCTTAGCCGTAATGTCTTCATTTACTTGTTTTTTGCTGCAAAAAGTGCGCAATTGGCACTTACTCGAAGAGACCGAACTAACATTTGACAGGCGTCATGGCTCAGTCGGTAGTAGCTCTGCCTTACGTGCTGTGGGCCGTGGGTTCGATCCCCACCGAGAACAAACATTTGTGTGTTGTAAAACATAGATATTTGTTTTGTGTCTGGGTGTTTCTATGTATTATAAGTATGTATTAACAAAAAAAAATTATATATGTATTCTATCAGCCATTTAGTTTCCATCGTACAAGCTTTGCTTAGTTTGGGACTAGAAGGCGTTGTGTTAAATCTCCGTGAATATTTATTTATTTATTTAATACTTTATTGCATAAAAGTTTGTACAAAAAGCCATCCTTGACAGGAGATCCTTGAGCAAGACACAACTTCTCAATCAGAGAGTGTATCCACCGAAGACGTGCCCAGTAGGTACCATTGCACATGCCTCTATCATGCGATAAAGCTATACTTGGGCCGGTACGCCGATACAGAAATTGTTACTCAAGCAGATATTTTAGTAGAGATTTTTGCTAGAGCTTAGAGAACTTGAGCAGTAAATCAGCATACGGGCGTTACTCTTCCTCTTCAAATCAGAACGCATCAATCTATTACCGCGTTCACACTATGCCATTGCCGCTGCCGGCATGAATGCCGCGATTAATTCAGGAATGATTGCCACAGCAACATCGCCTTTATTCCTACACCGCGTTCACACATGCCCATGCCGCTGCCCAAATTATTGCCACAGCAACATCGCCAAGTTCATGCCCTAGCTCTTTGGTGAGAATAAAGGCGATGTCGTTGTGGCAATAATTCCGGAATTAATCGCGGCATTCATGCCGGGCATAGTGTGCACGCGCTATATGAAAAGATCAAACCGGAATCGCTGGAACACAAAATTGCGAGCATCATTGTCCGACGCACGAAATAGATTCGGTAGAACTTTCCCAAATTAATCTTTTACAAGGAACTTATCTTTAGTCCTTTATTAAGATAGCCTCCTCACCTAAGCAGTAGTTTTACCATCTGCAATTAACATAGGCATTTACCCAGCCAATTGTTTACAAAACTAATCCTGTGTCTCTTTTGTTACAGATAAACAAAAACTCCTAAAGATGCTATAAACTAAACAGTGATTATTAAAACATGGCTGTGTTCAACAAAAGGACCAGAATAGCACTTTTAATACTAATAGTGAACTTTTACAGTGCGAAAAGTGATAGTGATAGTGATGCGGACTATAACTTAGACGATTCAAAAACAGAGCAAATCCTGAAAGACAATGGCGATGTTATTGACGACACAAATATCCAGAACTACGATAGGGATGAGCATCTAGAAAGGCATGAGGAAGTAACAGAGTATACAACAACAGAATTCGAGGAGTTTAGGAACGAGAGCAGTGAAGTTACGGACACAACAGAAGTGACAGATACCACATCTGTGACAGACTATGTTTATAAATCGAATGATGAGGATGAGGATATTTATACAAGCAACAATGAAGGGAAGGTAGGTGTGTGATAATAGTGATCTAATAAATAGATCACACACAGGCGATAGACGAACAACATAACACATCCAAATCATATAATTACTTTTGTCAAACATTACATTTAATTTTGATAATGAGCAATATTGTATCACTAAGTCTTTTTTCACGTGTTCCTTTCGCAAGCTTTAGATTTTTTGACCGTAAATTTTAGTAATTGCGTTGCAGTGTTTTAGAAAAAGGAAAAGTAAAGTAAGTATACGTTGATATTATACTTGGGTTTTTCAAACGAACAAAGACTAACAAGATAAACCAAAAATTGGGAAACCAGAATTTCCATTTGTTCCCATTAACTTGTATAAAATATTGACATTTCGAGACTCACAAAAACCGACACCAAAACTGTATAACAAGATTATCTAGTCTAGACATAATAGTATTAATATCGATGGTTGTAAACAATTTTATGTGACCACATGCCCTCTGAATCCTAATCCCGTTCTTTTTATACAACTAAGGTAAAAAATCGATTTACCTATGTCAAATGAATGTCGCATACCTTCGACTCATCGACATTATCATGCCTGTAGAAGTCATAAGCTTAATCAGGTGATTAAAATATTTCGTCTATTAATTTCTTTTGTTTTTGGAAGATACGTGTATTTAAAATTACCTTCCTGGGCCCTCTCGATCTACCAACTTCCCACGATCTCAACAATGTTTTTCCATTAGGGTGGGGCCATACGCTTTGCCTTCCTTCCTTGGTCAGTATTCGACAGCTTCTCAGACGACCTTTGAACTGTGCTAATTACTTCAGTATTTTGACTATCAGCTTCAATTTCACTAAAAAAACCTATAAGAGCTAGCCAGATGAAGTTACACCTACAAATTTACTAAAGAAATATCTAGCTACTTCTTTAAAAAGTAATTCTAATACGGTAAGCGACAATGTTGACGATATTTATTACAAATTATGAATCTATGAATAGCTATTTTAGATAACAAGCCGCGCCATGACCTTGTCAACTTAAAATTTACTAAACTAGAATCTATTTTATGTTATTCGATGTATTAGTAAACTCAAAACAACGTAACAGCTGAACAAATAAGAGAACTTAATATCAACAAAGGTTTATTAATTCTTAAGTCCCTAGTATTGAACGCTTAACAAGAAGCGGAATAAGCTAAACACCTGATTCAAATTAGCCCAATAACTGGTTGACATTGCTCGCTGTTGAGTTTACCTATACTTCTATACTTACATACAGACGCTCTTTCAGTTAAGCCACGATGGAGGCCTTTAGGCGGTCTAAAAACTCCGTCACACAGAGTTGGCCACTAAATCATACGAGCCTACCGACATACCTTAATCATGTAATAATTGTACAAAGTTTTTATGTATATTGTATAGCTAATATTGTTATTTCTGTATAAGAAAAGGTTAAAATATCAACTAACGAACCTGTAAAGTGGTAGAATGGAACCACAGCCTTTATGTCACCTCATTTCAAAGTAAAAACTAAATACGATTCAGGCATAGACATAGCAGAAGCCGACACAGCGACACCCTTCGATTCACTTCGTCAGTCTAGTTTGAAATGGTGAAGTAAATACTATAAACATTTCATCATTTTCAGACTGAAACAACTACGAAAGCAACAACTAGGTCAATGGAGGCCGAAGACATGTCACAAGAGCTGGACGACCTAGAAGTACCAGGATCCAGGAACCCAAAGACTGAGAATAGTAAGTTCTACAGGCTGGTGGAGACTGGAGAATCATCGACTATCGTGCGTGTAGGGGTGTTCTAAAGCACCCCAATTTTTGCTTCATTATTTTTACCCAAAAGGTTAAAAATTTAAAATTTAGAGAACCTTAGTTTTTTTTTTTTTTTAAATTTAATTTAAGAATACGAGGTAATTTACCCTTGAACTTGAAAAATAAGTTCAAACCAAACCACAGGTAGGTAATAAAAAGCTTATGCTCCGAGTGCGTATCTGATTTTTTTTAATGAGAAAAAGTGACGGAACAAGCATCAGATAATCTGTCATGGAAGTACCTCCCAGTTTATAATGGAAAAAGAAAACGCAAATAAAACATGCATATACATACAGAGAGTTTAAAACAACTCCTTAATATACAAACTACTCGATGAAGTAGAAAGTGAAAAAAAAAGCTGACCAATTAAAACAAAAAATATAACTTTTCTTTTTAAATTTCAATATCTGACATGACAGAAATACTTCTTCTTCTTCCCTTAATTAATGGGCTCTGTCAGTTATTTTGACAGACAAATTTGCCAGTGATATATTTGAAATAATATAAGTCAAGTCATTCGTCAAGTCAGTTTGTTTTGAAGGCAAAATGGTGGATTTTCTCTTAAAAACCTGAAAACGAATTTTCACATTCAAAGAAACCACTTTACAGACATTTATTCCAATGGCTCACACTTTATGTTACGACCTAAGTATTATTGTTACAATTCCACCAAAATTAAACAACAATACTCACAATAACACAAAAAAAACTATTAAAATAAAAGTGCTTTCAAAAAATTACAAAACTCGAATCCCCAGCTATAGTTTTGGCAAACGCGGATACGATCCACAATTGTTTATTTGTTCAACCAATATTAAATGCATGACAAGCACATGACATCCACAAACGACAATTCCATACAGACATATACGATCAAAGTAAAAATAAATAAAGCGTAAATGTACCTAATAATTCATGCGTGTCGTCGCATGCATTATGTCATCTACAAAAAGTGCATGACATGGCACTTACAAAAGACGATTACATACAGCCATATAGGATCGAAATGTGTATAGATATGCGATGCACGTTTGTTTATTTAATTTTGAACCTTGAACCAACAACTTCGTTTGTCACAGCCTTAAAAGGTTCGTGCTTTTTAGGCCCTTTGCACATTATAAGACACGAACACAAGACAAGAAAAATTTTGTATGGCCCGTGTCTTATCCGACATAAGAAAAAATATCATCAATCACCATCATCAATATATATAAAACTCTTTTGAAGCTGACAGAGAATCAACGCACAGCCTAAACCATAAGTCCTGGAGGTATGAAATTTGGAGGGTAGTATCCTTATATAGTGTAGGGGTGCACTAAGAAAGGAATTTTGAAAAGTCGCACCCTAAAGTGTCTAGAACGCGAGCAACGCCGCGGGCGACGGCTAGTCTTGTAATATGTACGGTCTCATAATAAACAATCAAGCGACTGAGTGTCTTGTAAGACACCAAAGCAACCAGCCCCGGCTTCGCACGGGTGCAAATGCTGCAATGCTGATTATTTTGATCTATCTTGAAGGGTTCAGCCAACGTTTGCAATGTAAGCGCAAAAACTGTGTTTATTTACGACATCACATTAGAAACCTCTAAAATTATCAGTGTTTCTCTACTAAATAATGCATGTATTATACATATAAACCTTCTTCTTGAATCACTCTATCTATATCGACTTTGACTTATATCATCCACACAGACCTGCTAATCTCAACTTTTTCTCAAAACAATTTTTTTTCCCAGCGGAGCCCCAACACCCAGAAATCCGTAGCTACGACTTGAAACCTCGCCCCGGACCGGTTGTCAGTCGAAGTTCAACCCTAAAGTCATGGCTGGAAGACAGCTGGCTGAGGCCTCCTGCAGGCCTCCTAGTGCCTCTGAGGCCTGTGGCTCTGCACCGAGCTCTGGCTGTATGGAACGATCTGATGGTGGAAGGACTTAACGTATCCGATATCGTTATTGTTGGGTACGACTCCAATGGTAAGTTGAACCCTCGAATGTATACATGATGTAGAGGATCCTATAGAGGCAGATTCAGGCGCTAGACGAATGCTGCGGTTAAAACTGATCTGGCTGATATTTTTTTTTATGAATACATGTACTTACTTCCTTACTTGTTGTAATTTTCTTTGTTCAAAAAAATAAGATCATTTTGTAAAAAAAAAATGGCTACAAAAAATTCGAGCACTCAAGACAAAATCGTGACAAACCCCACTTATCTTAATAGATAGCAATAGGAAACAAAGGCAGTAGGTAGGTATATGTATGTACCTCTTCCGCGTACTTCTAGCATTACTTTTTTGCATCAATTTGATAGGATTGCGTGTTAACTACCATTAGTAGATAACGGGAAAACTTATTAGGAAAGACAGGGAGCATTTGCTAATGGAACCAAGAGAGCTTAGTAGCGTGGTAGTCCACGGATTCATAAATTCATCCAAATCTATTAACATTATGTTCGCCTAGTACTTCTATTTCAAAATTATTGATAGAAACATTATACATCCTATTAAATCGAGACAGCTAACACCGTTGATTTAAATATTCATCAATCATCATACAGTTCTGTTTGCCTAGTACATTTTCTTTAAAATTACTTGTATTCCAAAGCTTCCATTTACTCTTTTTTATAATGCACCCTTACTTGCAACGAACAACATCCTCTAATTTTTTTTTGCTTATTCCACTAATCCGCTTTACGAGCTCGCATCGGCGTCAACAGGGATTAGTGGAATAAGCCTTTTTTATGTCTAAATCAATGACAGTCTAGAAGATCTAGAAGTTCTAAGTTCTAGCCTGTGCACTGATTGTCCATCACATCATCAGTCAGGCTATGCACCTTCACTCAGTTTTCGTGGGTTAACTACGAATTTACAGTTACGTTGTATGTATCCCCATTGAGTATTTATAACCATAGTCTATTAGACATCGTCTAATTTGAGCAAAAACAATGATTTACAACCGTAGACGATTCACATCAATAAACTTTATTACTTCGACTTGCTAAAATTTTACGGCTATAACAGTGTATACTGTGCCTTGGTCACGAATAAATGTGACAATCGCAAGCGTATCGTAACGCTAGAGTATCCGAGATACACTGCGCGGTGACACTACAACGGTTGGCAGTCGAGCTGGCATTGACGCGCAATATATAGTGCCTTCTGGTAAGATCGGCGTAATAGTAAGTCCGGATGCCAAGCAATTCTGCGATATTTTTATATGATAATTGCTTAGTTACGTGATTTATCCGGACTTAATATTAGGCCAATCTTACCAGAAGGCACCTTAACTCGAATACGTTAACGCGGCGACTGTCAGATTCGTTCGTGATAGAGGTACTGTTGTAGAAAAGAACTTTTCTATCAACAAGCTAGTGGTGCTCGCATTGCTGTGTTACGATTTGAAGGGCATAGATTTTGGATGCCATTGGATACACGCATTAATGTTAACTTTATAAGGGCTCGTCGCCGGGGACTCAAGCAGGGGAAAGGTGGAATGAGTCTAAAAATCCAGCGTGAACCAACCTCCAAAAATTACACCGGCGCCCTTACCCTTCAAACCGGAACACAGCAATGCGAGCATCGCTGCTTGGCGGCAGAAATAGGTACGGTGGTAGTACTGCCCCGGACGAGCTCTCACAAAGAACCTTTTAAAGGCTCGACGCAGGGGAAAGCTGGAATGAGCCTAAAAACGTGAATCAAACCCTATATAGATTTGCTTCAGTTTCGATTTAGAACTGCACAGAGAATGTAAGCGTAGCGAGAGGGCCACAAACGTTTGACTACCGAAGAGAAGACAAATCACCCTTCATTGGACGAAGGATGATTTTGTCTTCTCTTTGGTAGTCTTTGACTTTCTATTTTTCCTTCTCAAGATAATAACTGTGTACATTTAATAGGAAATTAATTCCTACCTTGATATTATTAATTTTGACAGCGTAGAGCGATGACTTACCTGTAACAAAAAAAAAAGTTAATTACGAATTATGAACCTGTAAAGTTAATTACAAATTGACTAGGGGCCGAATACTGAAACGTCACTCAAAATTGCTCTGCCTCCTCTTCTAGCTCCTTGGTGAGAATAAAGGCGATGTTGCTGTGGCAATAAGTCCGCGGCATGAATGCCGGCAGCGGCAATGGCATAGTGTGAACGCGGTATTAGTGTGACGGCAACATAAGGGCCTGGACAGAACTGGGTCCAATGGACGGGTCCAATCTAAGCCACGGCGCGGAGTCGCCATCGTGTACAGCAGCTCACGGCAGCAACCATCGGCTGTCATTTACTTTGTCAATAAATGGATTTTTTCCCTGCCGAGTTGCGCAGTTACTCGAGCCGGCTCGGCGCCAATGCATCATCAGGAGAAACTAGAGACTTTATCGAAAATATTGAAAAGTATCTTAAAATCTATGCTTGAATCACGCTTGAGATTGTTTTTTTACGAGCATACTGGAACATTTTCAAATTGAAATTACCAACATCCAATCAAGCAAATAACCTTAAGAAATCCAAATAGTATTTTTTCTATTTTGATACACAAGTGGAGCGTGACGTGTCGTTTACATAACCCGCGCTCACTAACCAAGGTTAAGTTACTTGGGACATTTGGTTCTGTTAGTTAGACGCAAACTTTGACCAACTTGCGTAAGAGTGTGGACATGATGACTGATGGCGGTGTAGTCGGTAAAGTTCAAATAAAAATCCTACTAATTATAAAAGCAAGGTATTTTATACAGTTAAACGTTTGAGGCAAGATGAAGATCCCGTTAGACTGGACTGATTGGAAAATACAAATTAAATGTTAGAGCCTGTTCAGATCTACCCGGTATTTAATAGTAGAGGTGCTGGATTCATTATTGGAATCCCAGAGTTTTCCTTTTTTACAGAAGTGAAGCGCTCGTGGCGTAGCTTGATTAGCCAATCATAACCGATAATCTAAGTTAAGCAACGTTTTGTGTTGTCACTATTTGGATGGGTGACCGTTAGTGGCATTTACATCTGAGCGCTTTCGTGCTTCGGACGGCACCTAAAACTGTCCCGACTCTAGCAGTCGTTAAGCCACGACGGAGGCTTTAAGGCGGCCTAAAAACTCCATCACCAGAGTTGGCCACTAGCTCATACGAGCTTGCTTGCTTACAGGAGTGAACTGGAGATCCCGTCACAATCTTCAGCCCAGCAGCAACAGTGGACGAGAGAAAGACGTGTCTGAGACCCTATCAAAACTACTTCTGAAGTACCAGGTAACTACTTAACCTTAATTTAACCTTAATTTGGACGAAATATTGACTTGTATTATAATGCGTCTTGGGAAAGATCTGCGTCCAGCAGTGGACTGATATAGATTGATGATGATGATGATTGACTTATGAGCCGTGTACTGACTGAGCGAGAATCCTCGCAAGGCAGCCTCGGTGGTGACAGTTTTATTTTTAATCTGGCTGATAAAAGGCTTAGGAGACTGTTTCCAAGCCAGACTTAATATTAACTTAAGCTAGACTTAATATTATATTTATTAAAATCGCGATTGATATTTTTTGTTATTTATAAGTGTTTTGTTGGTTTTATCGAAATATATGCAGTAGCAATCATAAAAACGCAGAATAAACAAATTTTGACGTAAACACATGAAAATATAGTCAACCTTGAAATTTATACGACATTTTTCATGTGGAATGTCTAATAACTAATGATACCCGTTGCTTTTTAATGAAGTCGTTACATTTCTAACAACTGCATTGTGAGTACATTATAATAAATACAGTTTCATCATTGCAAGTTTTTAAAAACAGGTGGGAGGACCTGGGCTGCATACAATTTGCCCCAGACCCTTTATGCATTTGACATTGACAAGATTGTCCAAATTGAGTTATATTAAAATAAAATTGACTTGAATTGACCTACCTACTCGGATCTCCGCCTTTTGTTAAAAGATTAGTAAACCAGTAAACGCCAATAAACACTGACATTGGCAAATTCGTGGCAGCTCTAGCCACAGAACAGCCACAACAAAAGAAGAAGAAGACTTGACTTGACTTATATTATTACAATTATATCACTTGACATTGGCAAAATTGTCTGTCGAAATGACGGACAGAGGCCATTAATGAAGAGAAGAAGAAGAAGAAGATCAATTAGTATTTAAAGTAGTTCAACCAGCCAGGTCAACTATTAATTTTATTCCAAAAAGGATGATTGTGGACGACGAAACGTAGGTAGTCTTTTTACACCCCGTAGATACTTAGTCAAGCCACACCTATAACTAGTTACGGTTTTGCAATGCCAGGTGTTTCGCCATTCATCACCATGCTTAGTTCATTGAACCTAAAATGACAATCAAAACTTGACGAACAACATATCCACTTGTCATATAAACATGCCATGAAGAATGACGAATTACACGAAAATCGCGTAACGCGAATATTAATATTTAATCTTTGTCTTTGAAACAATTGAGCGTCGATGGCTTCGTTTGACAGTTGTCAATGTCAAATTTGTTTTGCGCTAACGCATAATATGTTGATTTCTGTTGATTTGTCTCCTTGGAAATTGGAATTTGTCACAGATAAATAGAGCAGACTAAACAAGTTTTGAAATTTTTTTCAGCCGTTTTTAAATTCTTCAATAACAACTCAGACTCAAGCTTAGAGTTGAGTAAAGGTTTGCATACAAAACTGTACAAAAATCTATGCTTAAGTCGCGTTCGAGTCTCAATTCTACTGGCAGCATACGAGTCTAATTATGTCTCAATGTTTGTTGTGTACCTAACCTACTCGTAGGTTTAGAAATCCCACAGCCCTCACGCAAGTAAAATCAATCACACCCATTTTTTACCCGCGTTATAAGTGATTATTATGTAGGAATCATTTCGCTCCTAAATTATAGTAAAAACCTGTACCCCCCAGGGCGTCCACACAGACTCGTCGATCGACGGAACCATGCGAGCGCTGACGACAGCCGCCAAGCTCGTGCCGTACGACAGCGCACTGTTCGTGGTGACGGACAAAGGGGCTGGAGATCCTCAGAGGCTACCGCTGGCGTTACGTGCCTTGGTAGAGAAGAGACTGAAGGTATAGAATTGAACACTACGGTTTACAGTTTGTTTACTTCTGAAATTTTTGATGGACACTAAATTCTATGATGATCTAAATATCATTTGCATTCTATCTACAGGTGTACACAATCTGGACAGACCCCAACTATCTGTCGGCGGAATCAGAAGCATCACTCCAGGAGTTGAGAAACATTTCTAAGCATACAGAAGGCGATGTGCTGCCTTACTCCCTTCAAGTTACGGTTAGAACCATCTCGTTAATAGCTTTGCAATAAATACATTTAAATGGGAACTTGTCCAGACGAAAAAAGGAACGATAAGCAAACAGCCTTAAATTTATAGCATCTTTCGTGTGACTGGGGAATCAACATGCACGAATACTGATTTCGGACTGACTTAGATGTTCTCTTCTGTACCATTCACGGAAGATCGTCATAGAACAAGATAAATAAGGAGGATATAGTCCAGCACGCTCAGCATGAGCGCCATTGGCGTTTCTTTCAAAGAGAAGACAAATCATACTTCGTCATTCTTATCTTCTGTAGATAAGTCGCAGCGCATGCCAAGCCTGCTGTATTGGAAAGATGCAAAATTAGAATGTTAAATGATTTCAGGATGTGGACAGCCCCAGTGAGCTAGCCACTGACGTGGAACTTCAAAACTGGGCGCCGCTGGAGCTGAAACAGCAGCGAAGGGGCCGCATCAGCTCTGAACACGAGATCGAAAGGTTTGATGTAAGGAAATTTACCAAAAGCAATCATTAGATGCGCCCTCATCAAGATCATGTAATCAAGACATGTCTTCCATTACTTATTACAGTTTTTCACTAAGAAATGTTAAAATATCAATGCTTAGGTAATTGATTCAGAAGAACTAGCTGGCAGGCAGTACATGACGCGATTTTTTTACAGTTTTTTACTAAGAAATGTACACAAGGTATGCTTCAAACTGTCTTCTCGGTTCAGACTTCTGCAAACTCAATATCGGCATGTTTTAGGTTAAGTTAGATGCCCATGCTCATGTTCTCATGACCGTGCTTTGCTTCTCGTCTTTTACGTAATAATTTTTCTTCCAGACACTATTAGTCAGACGAGGGGGTGCAGAGGTAATCTCCCTGGGCCTTCCAATCGAAGGTGGAGTGACAGCACTGAAGGTATACATAGAAGGTGCTGTGGAACACGCTGTCTTTTACCCACCCAACGAAGGTATGGATAACCTATCAACCTCTGTAATATTGTTACTAAAGGCCATTCCAGATTTATCATCTATCTCTGCTTTTGCTTCCTAAGCTGAAGACATGCTGGCAGGCCAGCTAGTTGTAGTAGCTGTCAGAACTCAGAGCTAATTTCTGCTAATTTTATCTGAAAGGGTTTCGAAAACTATCTCACGCGCGGATGTCGAAATAATCCACTACAATACAATTGCTGTCAAATTGTGGTCATTACCAGCCACGGAAGGATGTGTCGTAACTTGACACTTGACGTCTGACTGTCATTTGTCCACTAATTTGTTTTGTCCGCGCTCTTTCATATAATGTCATTTATATTGGGGTGTTACGCAATGGCAATTGACTTGACTTGACTTATTCATTACAATTTTAACACTTGACATTGGCAAATTGTCTATCGAAATGACGGACACAGGCCATTACTGAAGAGAAGAAGAAGAATGGTAATTTGACAGAATTTTCAGCCCTCGTCGCCCGTAACTGTAGTGTTACTTATCAGACGTTTTAAGCGTACTTTTCAAGGTTGTTTACGTCTCGCAGGTCTACGGTGATCCAGTTAGATGTCTGTTACATTTTTTGAGTTTTGTATAATTCACAGCACCACAAATAGACCTCTACAACACAACATCGGTAGCTGCCTTCTCACCGGCTTCCAGAACAGAGGGTTTGAACCCACGAGATGTGTACCTCATCTTCCCGGGCGCTGAACTTGACGTTGACATGTAAGTCCGAAAATTATCATTTTAGATCAACGTCACCTGAGTTAGCCACTGACTCATACGAACTTGCTTGCTTTTACCAACAATGTAAGATACATTTCGGCACGGTTCAGTGGTCAGGTAAACTAATTTAATTGCGGCAAAAGCTACCCGAGCAGAAATAAATATAAACCCTAAAAACATACCTTTGCATCTAAATTCTCATCAAGATGATAATTAATGATAACAGCGTCTGTCACTTTCTTATCCATCAACGTCCGAGCTGTAATTGGGACAATTTTGTCCGTATATTTTGTCCGAATCGTCACTAAGTCGTTTTTTTGGCCGTACCCATTCATCTATTTCTGGTTTTGTCCTACTAAAGATTAACTTAGCAACCTTGTTTAATTAATGTATATGAATGTAAGGATTTTTGTAACATGTAACAGCATTGCTATGTTAATCCACCTACTTCCAAACGATAGTTAAATGAAACCTGCAATTAAAGAGGGTCGAATTGAGTAGACATTGTGTATTAAATATAAATACACCAGCAGTCGTCCGCGGCTTTGCTCGCGTGGTAGCAGCATACGCATTATTTGATTAAAATCTTTCATCCTAATTTTAGACTCTTTAGGGTGCGACATTTCAAAATTCCTTTCTGAGTGCATCACTACACTATGTAAGGACACTACCTTTTAAATTTCATACCTCTAGGACTTATAGTTTAGGCTGTGCGTTGATTGTCAGTCAGCTTCAAAAGAGTTTTATATGTTTAGATTCTATTCTATTCTTGTCCAGGTTATCAGTGTTACCAGCGAATCCGCCGCGACCCGCCGCCCAGATGGCGCTAGTGGGCGGATGGCATCTCAGCGTGAGATGTGATACATGCGACTACAGACTGGCAGTGTCTGCGAGATCTCTCATCCATCTGGACGTCGAGACTGAGTCTTCGAGTAAGTTAGAACAATAATTGTTAGATAAATAATAGTACAAACATTTTTGGCAAGAACTTTGATGAAACAGCAGATTTTTTCTCGCTAATAATGACCCTCTAATAGGTACTTTTACCCCACGAAGTTTTGGAAGTGGTATTATTACCAGACTGGCGAAACTCTTGAACTAGACTCGTGCTTTCGAAAAACGAACAATGTATGAAACGGGGGTCAAAATTTGAATCACGTTTCATACAAAATGAGATTTTCAGTGTGTAATTTTGGTAGAATGGGAGTCCCGCTTCTTCTTACGTAGGAACTACGTATTACATATTCTTAACTCTATTTTTATTACGTCTTTGTTTATTTATTATTTTTTAAGTGAAGCTTGATGCTGCTTTCTTCAATTTACTTAAATTTATCAACTGAAGACTGACGCTTTCTTTATTAGAGAGTACATAACTACATACCTATTTGAGTGATTTAAGTTGATGCTAATGTTATTAAAAAGCTTGCCAAAGTGCAGAATACCTTATAATACAACGAAAAAGCCAGTTTTTAATGATATGATATTAAATTCACATACAGTCAACAACAAAAGTATAAGAGCTTTTATGTATTTTATAATAAAAGGTTTTACTTAAAACTTGACTTAAATTATACTTACTTAAGTTGGTAAGGTTCTGAAACGAATAGACAGTTGAATCAAAGAAAGAAAGCAAGAAATGAAGGTTACCAATCACGTGATGAATATGAATTATTATTATTATTATTTTTAGTTTCAGATTTATTCTGCTCAGCTTCTTTTATGAATGAAACTGGGGTAAGCTGAAGGGCACGGGCCTAAGCCAAGTGTACTTCAGGAGTCGTTCCGACTTCATTAGGAAGTTCGGTTTGTAGAAACTTTCTCACGATTCTATATCAGCCAATTTCATCCCCCTGCAGGGCAAAGGTCTCCCTATCCCCCTTCCACCTCTCACGATCTAGTGCAGCTGCGGGCCAATCCTTAAAATGCGTCTAATTCGTCTCGCCATCTTAATCTGGGTCTGCCGCGTTGACGTTTACCACCATTGGGGGCCCATTCTGTTATGAATATGAATCAAATGAATAAAAATGTAAGCTATATCAAACTATCACAGCGGAACACAGAATGTATCTAACCACACAGGTAGGTGTACGTACGTAATTTGTTATCTATAAGATTTAAGTAAGCCGGTGTCAGCCGATGTTGCTATTGGTTTTCCACTAAATAGGCAAACCACTTGAATTACTTTACTTTTAATCAACACTGCAAATTCCACAAAACCGGAAATAATATGTAAATTCTGTCGTTGACTGTACCAGTTTCAAGTTTTTTATCGTGATTTTGGAACTTTGGCAATGCGATCGGGTTCAATATCCTAATTTTGTACTTGCTTCTGTAAAATGCATTTTCGAGACTTTCTTCTTCTTCTCTTCAATAATGGCCTCTGTCCGTCATTTCGACAGACAATTTTGCCAATGTCAAGCGATATAATTGTAATAATATAAATCAAGTAAAGTCATTTGTCAAGTCGGCTGTCGTTTGTTTTGAAAAGAAAATGGTGGATTTTCTCTTCAAAACCTAACACGAATTTTCACATTCAGAAAAACCACTTTACACACATTTATTCCAATGGCTCACACTTTATGTTACGACCTAAGTATTATTGGTTAAAATTCTACCAAAATTAAACAACAATACTCACAATAACACAAGAAAAACTATTAAAATAAAAGTGCTATGTGTCGTTTCAAAAAATGTCAAAACTCGTGTCCTTTCAAGACTTTATTATAATTATATTATTCATGACATCAAAAAACAAGAGCACGGTAGATGGCGTGCCAAAAAATCCGCTCATTGTCTCTATACAAATCAGCGCCCACTGGTGTGCTGGGCGTCAGACGTTTCACACCAGATCTACACACCAAAACTCGTACTAGGCCCTCAGAGCTATTAGTATGAAAAGGAAGGAGGAATGTCGAACAGACGCAGGAAACAAAGCTCCTTAAAAATGTATGTTAGTAAATCTCAATAAACTAGCAGATAAAAAGCCGGCGATAACAAATAATTTAATCAACTTCGTTAAATAAACAGCATGCGAAAATTCAAAGCATGTTAATTAACCTCTAAACGTCAAGTTGACAGCTTCCCAATATGGCGACGCCTCTTCTAGGTCAAGGGCAGTGTTGCAAGTTTATAATCTTCAAAATGTCGCTCGGCATAGCCGGTTTTAAAAGTTATATATTATTATATTATGTTGATAATGTTTATTTTTTGACATTATATTTTGTTTAGGACACCAATACAAATATGACCATTTATTAATAAGTCAAATAATTTCGATTTGTTGTTTTTCTAGTTGTATGTTTATGTCAAAATTTTGAGAGCCCTTTTTATATCACTAGGTGCCAAATTTTATTTAATATTATTTTTTTCATCGAGCCACCGGCTGGCCTATTGGTGGACCTGATAGCATTCGCTATGCCAGTTTCATAATATTTAATTTTCTTTTAGTTAGCTATTTAATATTTAATATAATGATAATACTATATAAGTTAGATTTATGATAATAGATAACTTCTTTTGCATGTAAATAACAAATTAAACTCGAATTAAAAAAAACTATAAATATATAAAACACTTTTAATATATTGCGAGTTGCGAGTAATAATCTAATAACCGATCAATTATAATTATACGTACCTACCTATTGCTGTAACAAAAACATAATACAAAATATAACCGTTCATAAAAACTTGGCCAAAAAAACTGGTTAAACCTGTCTCAAAATGGTCGCAAATAAACTAAAGCAATTTTAGAACCGGGGTACTATGATTGGTAACGTTCGACAAATTATCATTCTTCTTCTTTTAACCTATTGTCTGTCGAAATGACGGACAGAGGCCATATAGGTATAGAAGAAGAAGAAGACATTTATCGTATGTTTGTAAGCAACATTGAAGTTTAATTATTTAGAGCGTTTTGTTTTCAAGGCGTAAGTGCGCACAACCTTCTGGTATAATTCTTATGTCGGACATTTATATAGGATAATAAATTACAACTATTATATATTGAAGTAGGTACGACTACTTACTGTAAGACTAAGAAGTGAATAATAATATAATTCGTAGATAGAACAAAATTGAAAATATAAATTGACAGGTGTGCCAGTTTTTTAAGCTTACTTGTTTATCCTTGAATTTGCTAGACCCTAATTAAAAACACAACCTAGAAGATTTGACAAAAAATCATACCTACCCATACCAAAATTCTATGTTCTATTAAAAAAAAATTCTCGCGCTGAGAATATTTCAGAATACACACTACCTATATCGTGCAGTGTGCAGTGCATAGATATTTTTGATAT
The DNA here is from genome assembly GCA_918843925.1 of Eulithis prunata. NCBI lineage: Eukaryota > Metazoa > Arthropoda > Insecta > Lepidoptera > Geometridae > Eulithis > Eulithis prunata. Next base: position 1,827,194 of record OU974028.1, read on the forward strand.
ATCGTTTGTTTAGAAATATAAGTCAGTTTTGAAACTCACAAATGTACGCTATGTCCAAAATAAATAATAATAAATCTTCGCTAATCGTTTCACGAATGAAAAACTTAACATAATAAACAATCGTCCAAGGTGAATGATCTCTTTACGAAAAAATGAATCACAGTTTTTGTTTCAAATCTTTAGTAGGTAAGTATTTCAAGAAGCGTCAGCACACTTAGTATATCCACTAGCACAATAAAAAATAGTTAAAACTTCAAAACGCGCGCGTAAACGAGTAGTTCATCTAATGACGAACAAGTAACTGATTTGTATCATTTATCAAATAATAATAGCGACATTAATGTACGTTTGTTTGTTGACATACATAGTACAACATTACACACAGAAGTAGCTGATAAGTAATTTATGATTAGATTTGAAATAATCTACTTTTAGGCACAATTACAATTTGATATACTGCATTGAATAAAATTAAGACAAGTAAAGCCAAAAACGCTACAAGTCGCACAGCCATTCATCTAACACAGTACAAGAGAGCATCTTATCTATACTAGGATGTGTTGTGTGACGCTAAAAGTTCAAAAGTTTATCTAAAGAAACGTAGCTAACACAATACGTCATTGAATAACGTACAAAGGTTGTTTAGATGGTAATTTACATTATTCACATTAGGAGACCCCATAACCTAGTTATATACTTCGAAAGTTATTAAGAAAGTAAATTGTAGTGTATGCGAAACTCCCTAGTAAAATGTGATGTCACTATGCCCGTAACATCCCTTGTAGCAAAGGCTGATATTCTAAAATAGCTAGATAATAACCTGTTTATTTTCAGATTCTCTAAGAATCAGAGTGACGGGGCCAGTGGCCAGTGTGAGGGAGTCCTTGCTGATCGATGAATATGGAACTGAACTGGCTAAGCTATCCTTCAGGTTAGTTTGAAAATTGTAGGCGTAGATGAAAACGTTCTACGCGTCAGGGATAATTTTGAGTTGTAACGAAACGCTGTCTTGGACTTGGTTTTAAAAATAGGTTTCTCCAGACTTATTCACAACACTAAACCATTTAAGTACTAGGAAAGCAGAGTTAACAAGGAGTATGATCAATTTATATAAAGAATTATCTCTGATTGTGTCACTGACTGTGACGAGAAGTAGAGGTCACCGAAAAAAGCCCTAAGACTAAGAGTAATACTAAAGTTACTTAACACAAATTAAATTCCAAAATTAACCAATCAGAATTGAGCATTACTTCCGCTTTCGTCCAATTCCAGTTATCAACCAATAACAGGCGAGGGCCAAGAGGCGCAAGTGGACACGGTAACTGAGCTGGTGGCTAACGTCGCGGTACCAGCATTCAAGGGCTCCAAGGTTTATGTGAAGATTGTGGGCCGAGATGTGCAAGGTATGAACTCTAAATGAAATAAAATTATTGGAGACAAATATGAGATTCTTTTTGCACCGAAAGCGGAGAAAAAGTTAAGAAAGGAAGAGATTAAAACAAATTTAATGAAAGAGGTATTCGCAGGAAGGAAACAAGTTCAATAAACTAAAAAAACTATTAGAGCTAATAATATGTGGTTTTCTTAGGAGAGCCTTTCGTCCGTCTCTCGGGGCCTCTTAACCAGCCCGAAGTGCGGCTCGGGAGATCAGCTTCGATCGTATTCCCTGACAGCGACTTGGAACTGGCTGAGGAGGAGAACTCCAGAGTCTACAGCAAATTGCTCTTTAACGATAGCAACGTCATACCTTTTGGGAGATCTGTGTCGCAGGTCAGTTCTGGCAACTGTGTTTTCCACATTGAAATGTGGCATTATTTGAAGCGCTCGTGGCGTACCTTTCTTAGCCAATCTTCACCAATTATCTAAGGGTCGGTTTTTTGATCCCTAGTTAACTCAACTAATAGTCAAATTTGGTCCAAATTTGACTATTCGTTGATCCAAATTTGACAATTAGTTGAGTTAACTAGGGATCAAAAAACCGGCCCTAAGTTATGCAACGTCTTATGCGGTCACTATTTGGATGGGTGACTGCTAGTGGCATTCACATCTGAGCGTTTCCGTACTTCGGAGGGCACGTTAAACTGTCGGTCCCGGCTCTAGCAGTCGTTAAGCCATGACGGAGGCCTTAGAGCGGCCTAAAAACTCCGTCACCAGAGTTGGCCACTAGCTCATACGAACTTGTGTGCTTGCTAATGTAAGCCAAATGGTTACTGTATACTTTAACCTTCAACAGGTGGTCAACCAACACGGTACTATACTGACAGCTGTTCAGATCGGTCTTAGCACCAAGCTATACGGTTCACCAGGAGAAAACTTACAGGTAAGCATCTGCTCGCTTAGCATGAGCACATGAGCATCCTAGGCAACGTTTCTTTTAAAACTGAACAAAATGCTAATTCATTCTAGGCACTCCTGAAAACCAGCGCTAAAGGAGCCACCGTGCACCTTTAGCATGTGCTGAGCGAGTACCCTTTTTACGCATGTCTCTATAATTTAATGTTTATTTCATTGTATCTTTGTATGTGATTTTGCGTAAAATAAATAATTTCTATTTCTATTTCAAATGACACTTCGTCTTGTTGATTTGTTTGACGAAAATAGAATTAAATTTGGGACCTTTTTCATCACCCTTGAGTCTATCCATCAGATAAAAATATTTCTGGCATTGTTATTGACTAGTCGAAAGTAGAGACAGACATATATTATCAATATGATGGTGAAATAGACACATAGCAATCATTTCTGCAAACAAATCGCTGTCTAGGGCGGCCGCTCATACTGTTGCCTGCAGGCAGATAAGTGAGGCAGATTCCTGCTTTATTTAAAAAAAACCATTTATAATTTTAGATGCATTTCGAAGTGACGAACTACAGGGAGCAATCGGTCACATTTCGATTTGGAGCTGTCGGCGAACTGAGGTTTTTGACCGATATCAGTCCTGCAAGGTAAGTTTTATTGATATTTATAAGAAATCTGAAGCGACTGTATCTTTCATACTGAGACGTAGGTTAAGTCAGTAATATAATTAAAATAACTTAGCATATAGACATTTCTTTATAGAAGAAAAGACAAAAGTAAAATAATAAAGCTCACTAAGCATGAGCGAGCGTCCTAGGCAACGTTTCTTTATCGAACAGAAGACAAAAACACTTCGTCCCTTTCTTATGCTTGACGGAAAATGAGACAGGGAGTCTACATTCTCTTCCGTAGACAAACGTTTCTACCGAAGCAAAGACGAATAACACTTCGTCCTTTTCTTTTGCAGAGACTGGAATAGTTCTATTCTCTTCCGTAGAGAAACATTTCTTTAAAAAAGAAGACACAAAACTTCATCCCTTTCTTATGCTTGACGGAAAAAGAGACAGGAATTCTACATTATTTTCCGTAGACAACGTTTCTTTCTACCGTAGTGTTTCTTACACTTCGTGCCTTTCTTATGTTTGACGGAAAAAGAGATATGAATCGTTTTGTCTTCTCGTCTGTCAACAAAACGTTGTCTTGGACTTGTATTCAAGAACACAAACTTAAGCGTTACTCAAGCATAGATTTTAGAAGATATCACTGTAAACTGTAATGCTAGAATGTGTATGCTTGAATCCGGATCAGTGCTTGAGCAGTAAATGCACCTAGAATAAACCAAAGATTATTTTTTCAGGCTAACTATACCTTCTGGGCAGACGGTAAATGTCATCGTCAGCGCGTTTATTCCGACAACAGCACAGTCCGGGGCGAGAGACTTCGTCACATTCACGGCTTATGGTATGAGAGTAACGTGAAAGTTCTATTATCAATAATGATTGAAACAAAGTCATCGTAAGCTTTGGGAGTACTTTAAAGGGAATACAACTTTTCTTGCTGCGTCTATGGATTTTTCTATTCGAAAAAATTTTTGCAACGACAATCCCCCTCAAACAGTAGTAAATATTGTTAGGAAACCTACGACTCAGTCAGTTTCAGTTTCCGTACGTATTGGATTAGTCCCTAGTTCTCCTTTAAGGGGATTTTTATATTTTTGTCTCAAAATCCTATTGGTTGGGTCTTTCCTGTGGATAAGAACACTTTGATTCGCTGTATATCCTTTATCTCTACCGATTGTACACTCTAAGAGCTGCACTTTTGCACGTTTTTACATGTCTAAAGACCTAAATCTCTATTCCAGGTTTAGAGCAGGTCTCAATATACGCCTACATATACGTCCTGAACCCTCAAGACACCAGAGCAGACGTTTGGGCTCCAGAAGTACGGCATAACTTCCAAGGCAGCTGTATTGGAAGGCAGGGCGCCGATTGCTCGCAGTATGTGTGGTCAGCTACGATCATAGCACGGGATTCTCCGGGGGGTAAGTAGCTCTGCCATTCACTTTCATACATTGAAATAAAAATAATAACTTTTCAGACCGATTAATAAATTAACGGAGTTCTGATGTAACAAACATGAAAAAAATACAACCGAATTGAGAACCTCTTCCCTTTTAAGACTGTTAAAACAAACAAAAATAGCGTCAAAAGTTCCAAAGTAGAATTTCCGAACTGAACAAGAACAAATGTTATTCCCAGGTATTCTGCGGCTAACCTCATCGCCAATAGGCGTGATGTATGACAGTAACTTTGTAGCCGGTTCTCGAGACGAAGTGGTGGCTACATACCGGGCCACTTGCTGCGCGCCTAGAGTTCTCATCACCGCTGTCGACTCTTTTGGAAACGTCAACAGTTATACCGTAGATATATCTAGTAAGTATCAAGTACCTAAGTAAACAAATTTCTATATATTTTGAAAATAGACTATAGCATCCCGACTAAGGCCGTTTGTCCACCAACGGACGGCACCGATAATGAGATTACGAATGACGTGACGGCGATCGTTTGTCCACCGCGCCGGCGCCGATATCAGTGACTCAGCAGTCCTACCTTTAACAAAACTTGCGAACGGCGCCGTGGATAAGTTCAAACGTTCTTTGTATTACCCTGGTAGTGCCTGCACATCGACCCGTCTCAATCCTAACCCGATTTCTAGTAGGATATTCTCAACAGACTACTATTTCGCTTATAATGTGATGGGTCATCTGTTCTTCCCATCACTAATCATAGAGGCTCCTTCAACTTCAAGTTTTATGGCTTTCGCAACTTGTTGTTACAATTCTGCAAGTGTCTGTTCACAAACGGGATTAAGGGTTAGAGGCTCCTTTAGAGGCAGATTCAAGCGCTGCCCTAGATGAATTGGCTGGTTCAACCGATTTGGCGGAGACACCACCTGAAAAACTCCTTGTTTTACTAATATTTTTACTCTTTTACAGGTTACTTCACCCCAGCAGCGATAGCCGCGATAGTCCTAGGAGTGCTCCTAGTTATAGCTCTTATAGTACTAATAGCATATCTTATAGTATTTTGTGTGAGACGGCGGAAAGATTCTCGGGAACTATATAGCACTTCATCAAGAAATATCAGTTAGAGCTCATCAGAAATTGATTCAAATTAAAATTGTTTATTTAATAAAAACGTTATAATTGTTCTGTTTAAAAAAAAATCTTTTCAAGACATGAGAAAATTTATGGTTTACTTTTTAAATCCTGCACGCTTAGCATAAATGGCCTAGACAACGTTTCTTTAACGAAGAGGGAAAAATAATACTTCTTCTCTTTTTTTGTTTGACAGAAAAGAGAGTTGTTCATTTTTGACAACTGTTAGGAATAGTGAGGAATAGTTTTAGTCTCTCTTGTGTATAAATCGTTGTCCAGAGCCCTCAAGCTATGCCTGCTGGAAATCAGATTTCAAAGTTTTTTTTTAACTTATTTTACCCATATTGACACGTTTTTTTACAAATATTACCGACAAAACCCGTACCTATGCTGATTGACGCTCAAGCACTGATCCGGACTCAAGCATATATTTCTGTATGATTTCTACTGTTTTTTTTAACTCAAATCTATGCTTGAGTAACAGTTTCTTTATCAGCGGCCTATAAGTTTATACCTTTCTAATAAAATAAAATTAAGTGTTTGTTTCTAAATTAAAATATATATATATCATTGATACGTATTTATGTAATAGTTACCTTAGTTTATGTTTATTACTGTTTCCGTTGAACTCAGACTAAAATGTTTTGACATTGTCTTAGTCACCGTTAGAATAAAAGTGATTAATTAAGTTAATAATATAATTTAGTATAGAATACAATAGAAAATGTTTATTTTGAGTCATATAAAGAAACATGCACAGTTATAACAAAGAAATCACAATAAAAATTAAAATCTAATACATGACAACAAAATAGGTCGTCACTCAGCATAAGCTGTAGCAGCAAGTATGCTGCTACAACGCTGGTATTATGTGACGCCAGATTTATGTTCAAAAACATTATTATGAATGTCTACTATTATGGCTGCGGACTGACAAAGCTCACGGTTGACGGTTTGTGGCTAAGGCCCGTATTCTGTGCTGATTTACTGCTCGAGCACTGATCCGGACTCAAGCGTAAAGGCGTTGGGGCATTTCAGGTCCCCATTTGGATGCGTTTAGTTAATTTTTAGATTATTTATAACTTCTGTTGGTTTTATCATAATCTATTATGCAATAGCAGTCACGAAAACACAAAATAAAGTAATTATTTTGATGTAAACACCTGTAAACACGATAAACAACATTGAAAAGGACGAATTTTTCGAAGTAATATGTCTAATAACTAATGATTCTTGCTGCTTTATAATGACATTGTAACATTTTTTAAAACTGCATTGTAAATGTATTGTAACAAAGAAAGTACCATCATTGCAAGTTTAAAAAAAATTTGGGACCTGGGCTCCATCCAATTTGCCCCAGACCCTTTTTGTATGCAAATCTCGACTCAAATATAGATTTGTTACTGAAGCATACTTACTGTTTTGAATCGTTACTCAAGCATAGGCTTGAGTAACGATTTCTTTATCAGGATGCGGGCCTAAGTAACAGCCGGCAACTCTGAGCTGCTACTTAGTTTGCTTGTGTATTGTCGCAAAGTGTCAACGGATCGCGCGTACGCAAAGTAAAAAAAATCAGTGCCTTGATCACGAACAAATGTGACAATCGCAAACGTATCCGAGATACACTGCGCGGTGACACTACAACGGTTGGCAGTCGAGCTGGCAGTGACGCGCAATATAACTCGAAAACGTTAACGCGGCGACTGTCAGATTTGATCGTGATAGAGATTAATATCTACATGACAACGAATTACACGTAGACACACGACAGCGAACTCAGACGTATGATCATGGCGCATACGGCTGTGCAGACACATCAAGCAATCTATAACTAACATGGTAAATATCTTATGGTAGAGTAAGTTCGTATGAGTTAGTGGCCGAGTCTGGTGACGGAACTTTTAAACCACCTTAAGGCCTCTATCGTGGGTTAACGACTGCTAGAGCCTGGACAGTTTAACGTGCTCTCCGAAGAACGGAAAGGCTCAGATGTAAATGCCACAAACGATCATTGATCCAAATAGTGACAGAGCAGAACATCGGTTAGCTGAAATAATCGGTGAAGATTGACTAAGCAAGCTACGCCACGAGCACTTTGCTTTAATAATAGGTAAGTTATGATGTTAGTTTCAAAAGTATGTTAAGAATTTTGTTTAATAATACGGGTAGCATTAATATAAGACCAATTAAAGGAGCCATACTATTTGTGAAGTTAATTAATTTTGAATAAATTAAACTCTTTTCAATTGTTTTGTTTTATTTACCCTACCAATGGGTGTCTTAAGACCACACATTTTTTTTTAAAGTTTATTTTTTGTATAGGTATGTACTTAAATCTTTTACAATAATATGACAAGGCTTATGTATAGCCGCTAGAGTACAATGTTATAAACAAAGCAGTGTCCCATATTGTGTTCCAAATGGTGAATAAATACCTATGAATGAATGAATAAATGAATGAAAATACTTTATTGTACGTAGGTACACCTTACAAACTAATATGCGAGACAGATTATATTACATTACATTACGTACAAGGGGCGGTCTTATCGCTAGGGAGCGATTTCTTCCAGACAACCTTTGGATGGAGTGAAGCGTATAAATGGGAAGGTCGGCTAGGGTGTACTATTTGATAAGAAAATATTTAATATAATAACGAGGTTAAAATAAAATAAAAAATACTATGATTATACCTACTTACTAAGATAATATAATACTATACACAGATAAATAGGAATTGTAATTATTCCAAGCTTACGAGTTTATTACTATCAGGGGAAGAGAATTAGAGTAGGTACCCATCAATATGTACAAGATTTCTTTTGAAACCAGTGTGAGTGCAGTATTACAATCAGCTGTCTTGTTGCATTTACACTATGCCGCAGTCGGCAGAGACTTGGACAGGGAAGTGGGCACGAGCATAGTGTGAACATGAACATGCGTCTGTCTTGTCTCCCGGCCCAAGTTTTTGCCCTTGCTCTCTAATGAGAATAAAGGTGATGTTGCTGTGGCAATAATGCCGGCAGCGGCATGGTCATAGTGTGAATGCGGTATAAGGTAGTGGTTTTTTACACCCACAACTGAAATAGGAAAGTGTATTATAAGGTGCGAGGTATCACATGACCAAGATACGAGGGGCGGCTGATAAGTCCGCGACCTAAGGTACTTACAAAAAGAAAAGTCAGTTTTTCTATTTCTTATTTTTCAATATAATCTCCCTGTAAGGTTATGCATTTCGCACATCTGCCGTATAATGCCTTTAAACCACCAAAAAAAAATTCCTTATCCTTGTCATCAAAATGACGATCTACGGCGGCTATCATTTCATTGTCATCTGAAAATCTCCGGCCCCGTAAGTCTTTTTTCAAATTGGAAAAAAGGAAAAAGTCGCTGGAAGCTAGGTCTGGACTATAGGGAGGATGGTCTATTTCTGAGAAGCCTGTGTCTTTCAAGGCCTGCCTCGCAATGCGCGCCGTGTGAACCGGCGCGTTGTCCTGTAAAAAGAGTACTCCGCGCGCTAATTTCCCACGTCTCTTCTGAAGAACTGCCTCACGAGACTGAGGCAATAAACTTGCATAATACTGACCATTCATCGTAGTTCCCTTAGGCAAGTAATCGATTAGCAAAATATCTTCGCTATCCCAGAAAACAGTCGCCATGAGCCCGAACGCCGATTTTTTCATCTTGAATTTCTTCGGCGCCTTTTCACTTTTTTAATCCATTGCGTGGATTCTTGATTAGACTCGGGGTCATACTGGCGAAACCATGCTTCGTCAACGGTCACGATACGATCACAAATAGCATCCAGTTTTTCGCCGGCTAACTCCAAAAAATCCTTGCAACTCTCGAGTCGTCGTGGCTTGTCGAGCGGCGTGAGCATTTTCGGTACCCAACGAGCACAATTTTTTTTCATATTCAAATGCTGGTGTAAAATTTCTCCAATCCGTTCTTTGCTGATCTGCAACTCTTCTGCTATCTGCCACAATTTAATTCTTCGGTCGGCTAGTACTATTTTTCAACTTTTTTAATATTTTCTTCGGTCACTACCGTTTTTAGACGTCCCGGGCGGAGGTCATCTTCGCACCTCTCTCGTCCTTGTTGAAATAAATGAACCCATTGTTTAACCATCGTGTACGAGGGCTCAGAATCCTAAAGAACCGATGACATGTCTTCAAAAATTTCTTTAGACGTTTTTCCTCTTTTAACAAAATATTTGATTATGGCGCGGTGTTCCAAATTACGAGAATTTACAGATTCTGCTGACATGACTGTGTTTGATGGTCCACGGATTATTCAATTATAAATAAAAAAAAAAAAGAGAGTAGTTTATACTACCATTGAGTCTCGCAATAAAGTGTTATTAGTTCAAAGACGATAGGGCATTGCTAAGTACCTTAGGCCGCGGACTTATCAGCCGCCCCTCGTAGTATAGAGTGATTTGGGATGGTTCTTAGATATGTTTGGTGAAAGTTGGAACAGCTGATTCCTTATGATGATATTCAACAGCTGTGATGAGATATCTCATGCATAATTTATTATTGTTAATTATTAATTATTAATTAATTCTTTATTCAGGTAAAGTAAAGTAAACAAAAATGAGCGCTTATGAGCTAAAGACTACACATTACGCAGAATGTGTAGCCATTCATAAACACTATGGGGAACCCTGAGCATCGGACAAGAAATTCTGTTTCCCGATACTCAGTGCCCGCCCCTCTTATACTACAAACAAACTAATAAACAAAAACTAACAAATAAATGATTACCTACAGCTAAGACAAGACAAGTGTGAAAGGAGAATTGGTTTGTGAGAATGTGTAAAGGGTGTGTGTATGGTGTGTAGGTGGGTTTCCTGATCCACGCCAGTCTCTTAAGAGTCTGGGTATCACAGGAGATTGTTATTGCAGTTTGAAAAGTTAGGTTCATCTCAAAGTGAGAATAAGCCAAACTGAAGGCCCTACACCAATGTGATGATGACCAGCATATAATAGAGCCTCTATTCTAGGGAGATTTTCTGGTTTGAGTTTTTTTAAGTTCTTTCTTGTAACCTCCTAACCTTTAGACTGACGTTTCAAAATTTGTTTCTTAGTGCACCCCTACACTATCTAAGGATACTACCCTCAAAATTTCATACCTCTAGGACTTATAGTCTATTTTCTATTTCTTTCTTTTCTGTGCGTTGATTCTAAGTCAGCTTCAAAAGAGTTTTATATATTTAAAATAGCAAAAACCAGCTCTTAAAAACAAAATTGATCGTATAAAACAAAACAAAACAAAATTGATCTAAGCTAATCTTTAGGAGCCACAGCCACACATGAAGGAGATGAATTCCCTGACTGATTTAGTTTCAAGATAAGATAAACACAGAAAGGCGAAAGTTTAAAGAAGCACTCACAAAAGCTATTCTGATGATCTTTAGAACCTTTTTATAGATAGTTTTGAGTGTTAAGGTCAAGTCCGGTGTGAAACCGTTTTCAAACGGTGCGTTTCTGTAAGATTTGTAAAGAAATGATGCCATTTCCACACTATTATGTAAACACTGTTTAAACACTTGTTTAATAGAAAATTGTATTTCTCGGAGATTATTAGTCTGCTAAGAAGTGAAATTAAGCACTACGAACTCGATAATAATAAGTAAAACTAAGGGTTAACGTATAAATTGCACAGTTTTGACAGAAGTATCGCACATTGCTGTGATCACTATTTTGGGTTTGAACAGCCACTTGCGTCACAAAAATCACGATATGTATCCGTAAATAAAGGATAAAAATACATTATAGTACTCACCTAATCGTGTGACTTCCCCCTGGCACGGCGAAGCAGGCAGCAAAACAGCTTTGTGAGTCAAGTCCTCCAATGAGAGACCAATAACAGCGCTCGAAAGAAGAGAGTTTTTTACAACGTTCCTGTTGATATGATCACCGAAACTTTTGTCAGACATGTTCACTTATTTGTTAGCTACCGGCACATTCGATAATTTTAACAAATTCACACATTTGGAGGTCGAAAATAGATAATTTAATTTAGACAAAGTTAAAAAGTTACGTGTCACTTGCTTTGCTTATTTTGACAAAGCATTTGACGTTGACTTGACTTGACATGACTTTCATTGACATTTGACACTCGTAAATGGCGTAAAATCCACAGACTTTGGTGCTAGTGGGACACGAGTTTTGACATTTTTTGAATCGACACAATAGAGATAGCTCAACTGTTTCAGGTTCATTTTGTAAAGATTGTATTCGTTGTAATTTTGGTTGTGAATAGGTTTAGGAAAGGAAAATGTGACAAAATTAGGCACGTTTATTATTACATTTATTCATAACCTTTTATTATTACAAATTAAAATCTACGATAAACTGCAGAGTCCATTCGTTTTAGTTTGTTGATCCGAAAAGCGTGAATCGAGAAACTCGCAGTTTTTGTATGGAGAAAAATCGTATTCAAATCTCCCGCTAGAGGCGCTTAAAGGGCTTATACACATTCTCGCAATTAGCTTATCGATATTCGATCTATTAGTGTTAGTAGTCAGCGGCTGTATTAGCCAAATAGTCTCTTCTGCCGATATTTGATGCTTGCTTGTTTTGGACAGCCTCCAACTTTGGACATTCTGTGAACAAATAACGTTGTAAAGAAATTGAAGGGGACTCTATTTTTTTGTATTACACAGACAAAGTTGCCAATGGTGTCAATTCTACGCTAAAATTATAGCTGTTTTTGTCTTGAGTTTATGAGCAACAAATTTAGTGATGTCAAATTAGGTTAGTTTACAAAAATGCGCCAACAGAATTGACACCAATGACACTGGCAAAGTTACCAACAGATGGCGTTGTATTGTACACAATACAACGCCATTGGTGTTTAGCCCAGCGCAAGCGTCATTTTAAATTGTAAGTCAATGCTCAAGCATTGATATCAGTGCCTTGATCACGAATAAATGTGACAATCGCAAACGTATCGTAACGCTAACGTATCCGAGATACACTGCGCGGTGACACTACAACGGTTGGCAGTCGAGCTGGCATTGACGCGCAATATAACTGGAATACGTACGCGGCGACTGTCTGATTTGTTCGTGATAGAGGTACTGGAGCTACGAGAGAAATGATGAACATCATACATGGACTGTTACGAGCAAGCTCACAACCTTCCTTTCGATAATCGGTTACGTAAATGAATAAAATATATTACCTGTGATCCTATGACCAAGACCACCACAGTACGAGCAGCCTTGTCCATTAGCCAAAGGTACTTCTGGCTCGCCTATCATCTCTAACAGGAAGGCCGGTACCTGCAATCAATTATATACGTTGAGAATCTAGGCATCCAGTGCCGTGTTAAAATGTACTTTATTGCGTCTGAGCGAGAGTAGCTAATTGAAGTTTCTCACGGAGTCATTCTGTATTTCTACTAAAATTATGTGTCTTTACTGTCTACTCAATAACGGGTTTGTATAGAATTCTGGGAGCTTTGAAAATTGCTAGGATTATAGGTTATGATTTTTCATTTTGTTACAAAACTGAGGACTTAGTAGGTACGAGTTTTGGTGTGTAAATCGGGTGTGAATCGTCTGACGCCCAGCGCACCAGTGGGCGCTGTTTTGTGTGGAGACACTGAGCGGATTCTTTGAGAGGCTTGGTCTACACTAAGCCCGTACTAGCATGTCGAGCTTCTCAAAGAATCCACTCAGTGTCTCCATACAAATCAGCGTCCTCTGGTGTGCTGGGCGTCAGACGTTTCACACCCACACTATACACTCAAAACTCGTACTAGGCCCTCAGGAATCCGCCATCTTGGAAAAATGGCAGCCAAAAACTGTTTTTTGTACCTTTTGACCGGCCTCTGTGAGTAGATGAGCCAAATCTCGCAGTACACTATCGTCCTGCGCCCGCGCCAGTAGCGTGGTGGCAACACCTTCGCCGCCCGCCCGCCCAGTCCTTCCTATTCTATGGACGTAGTTCTCTATATCTTCCGGCATATCGTAGTTTATCACGTGCTGGATATTAGCGAAGTCTAGACCTGGGGAATAAGAAATTATGCTCATCATTAAATCAATATATATAAAACTCTTTTGAAGCTGACTTAGAATCAACGCACAGCCTAAACTATAAGTCCTAGAGGTATGAAATTTGGAGGTTAGTATCCTTATAAAGTGTAGGGGTGCACTAAGAAAGGAATTTTGAAAAGTCACACTCTGGTGTAGAACGCGAGCAACGCCGAGGGCGACGGCTAGTTAATAATAATTTTACACGAAAATGTTTACAGTAATTAAACTTAGATCAATAGAGAATAATCGCTCGAGGCGCAGCTTGCTTAGTCATCTTTAGTCTTTACTGATTATCTAAGTTAAGCGACGTTCAGCGCGGTCACTATTTAAATACAAGCAAGTTCGTATGAGTTAGTGGCCAACTCTGGTGCCGGAGTTTTTAGGCCGCGTTAAGGCCTCCTTCGTGGCTTAACGACTGCTAGAGCCGGGATCGACAGTTTAACGTGCCCTCCGAATGAATGAATCAATGATTAAAATTTATTTGCAAAGAACGGAAGCGCTAAGTAAATGCCACCTATCTAAACCGCGCAGAACGTCGCTTAACTTAGATAATCGGTGAAGATTGACTAAGCAAGCCTAGCCACGAGTGCTTCAGCTAACAATCTATCTATTCTTCTATTCTAAATATATAAAACTCTTTTGAAGCTGACAGAGAATCAACGCACAGTCTAAACTATAAGTCCTATGGGTATGAAATTTGGAGGGTAGTATCCTTAATATAGTGTAATATAGTGTCATTTTTAGTGCACTTTTTTTTTTTCTTAGTGTAGGGGTGCACTAAGAAAGGAATCTTGAAAAGTCACACTCTAAAGGGTCTAGAACCCGAGGCAAAGCCGCGGGCGACGGCTAGTTCCCTCATATAAAAATTATGTACCTTTACTAGCCACGTCTGTGGCGACTAATACATCCTTCTCTCCGCGTCTGAATGCTTCTACCGCTCGTGTTCTTTCTTCTTGGTCTTTACCTCCGTGTATTGCAACTGCTTCCACTCCTACAAATATTATTAAAGTCACATTAATATAAAGAAACTAACTGATACCCGCGACTTCGTACGCGTGCGAAACTTTCCACTAAAATATTTGTTATCAGCATACGATGAACCGCGTAGCAAATGGCTGCTTTTGGTTTAGAGAGTTCAAGCTGTATCTAAGAATCCACGTCTTTAATTTCAATAAAATATAAGGGCTTATGAATGGTATAAGTTTCATTGAAATCGGTCCAGTAGTTAAGGCGGGATCCGCGAACAAACAAACAGACAAACTCGATTTTCAGAATCAGAATCGTTTATTTAGTAGATCTGCATAGTTTATCCATATCTTTCATTTTAGTTTTTGGCTTTTTTACAGTTTTATAATAGAATAGATGGATAAATATTCACGGACATAATACAAATTTGTTAGACTCACCTTTTAAAAGTAAGTACTCATGTATAGCATCGACATGCTGCTTCCTCTCCGCAAAGATGAGAACGGGAGGAGGTGTTTTCTGGAGGCAACTCAGTAGATGCACTGTCCTGGCCTCTCCTTGCACAGGCTCTAGGTCTTGGCGGACGTGCATTGAAGCCGCGCCAGCACGTCCCACGTTGACCAACACTGGTTTTACTAGCGCTGATCTGTGAGATAACAAGACCAGTTTTAACAACAAAAAGGACTTCCGTTAAGGCTGGTGCGGCGGCAGATTTGGCCGAGGACCACAAGAGGCGCAAGTATGCAGGTCTCGATAGGGCCTACACATTTGTGCCTCTTGGGGTCGAGACTCTAGGTCCGTGGGGTACCGAGGCCCTCCGGGTTTTCAAAATTCTTTCAGGGCGTCTAGTCGAAGCGACGCGTGACCCGAGGGCTGGTGATTATCTAGGCCAGCGTATCAGCATTGCTATTCAGCGCGGCAATGCAGCCAGTGTCTTGGGCACCCTTCCGATTGGTACTGATTTGGACCAGTTGAGCTATCTATAAGTCGTTTGCAACGGTTTGTAGATAGCTCAACTGTTCCATGTGAATATTGTAAATACTGTATTAGTTGTAATTTTCTTTGTGAATAAATAAACTTTTCATAAATTGAAAACAAAAAGGTATGAAATAACTAGTTCATTGACAGATGACAGGCGTCATGACATTTGTGTGTAGCAAACATAGATGTTTGTTCTATGTCTGGGTGTTACCATGTATCATAAGTATGTATATCATAGGTAAGTATACAGGGTGTTACCAGACCACTTCCGAAAACTTGGAGGTTCCAATCAGACCATCATACTGAAAACATAAAGCGAAAAAAATCGCGAAAAAAAAAATTGACTTGACTATCTCTTTTAAATTTTTTTTCTAGTTACATACACACAGTACAACATAATCAGACATATCTACCTAATTATCTCATTTAAAAAAGCAAAAAAACAAATAAAATAAATAAAGCAGCAATGTACACGCAGCACGCAGATTACGTCTACTACAGCATGAACAGCTGAGAGTTCATTGCGGGTCATTCAAGTACGCGACGTGCGAGCGACCTACGTTAGTACCTATCTACGTTAGTAAGCACTTACGACACAGAATAAATAATAGTACTACGCCTCGACCTTACCTACGTGAATGCGTACATTGCGGGCTGGCGAAATAAATACAAATCTTTAAACATTGTTTTCTCCGGCTATAATTATTTTTCAGGATAACAGATTTTTTTTTGGTTGGGTTTTGGTGTGCTGTAGCTCCCCCTTTCGTTTTCGGAAGTGGTCTGGTAACACCCTGTATAAGTATTTACAAAAACAAATTTGTTAAAATAAATATATATCCTTGGACATTACACACAACGCCCTCTAGTCCCAAACTTTGCAAAGCTTGTTCTATGGGAACTGGATTGCTGATATACATACTTTTTTTTAGTAAATATATACCTTTTTTTTTTTTTTTTTTTTTTTAACGTGAGGATATTTATTTATTTCATAAATTATAACGATCACACACACAACCAATTACACCAATTAATCAGTCAATTAAACACTAGGCATAGATTAAATAACATAACATACATATAATACATAGTAAACCGTAAGACATAGAACACTATATCAACTTTCTTGTTCTTACCTTGCAAAGTTCTGTATCTTCCGTGGCATAGTGGCGCTAAATAGCAGCGTTTGTCGTTGTCCTCCGAAGTATGAGAATATAGTTCTGACATCCTCTTCAAATCCCATATCTATCATTCTATCAGCTTCGTCCATACATAGGTATCGGCATACGTTCAGACGAACCTATACATACATTATTTTATTTCAAGTTTCCAAAACATATTTAAGTTACGCTTATATTATAAAACTAACTTTCGCTAGCGACTTTGTCCGCGTCATGTTGTATCCAGTTGATTTTCCGGGATAAAAAGTAGCCTATGTGTTAATCCAGGACACGGACAATATATATTCCAAGTTTCATCCAAATCGGATCAGCAGTTTATGCGTGAAAGAGACAAACATACAGCTATCCATCCTTAAATAAATATTAATTTGAAAAGTGGGTTTATTTACTTACCATTTTCTTATCTAACATGTCCATTAGTCGTCCTGGAGTAGCTACCATGATATGAACCCCTCTTTGCACTACTTCCATACATTCTGATACAGCCACACCTAGAATTCATACAAAAAACTGTATGAATTAGAAGCTAAGGCTTTGGTCGTGAGAAAATGGTCCTACGTTTCGTAAATACATAGGTACTTATAATACACTATCTGACACCCGCGACTTCGTACGCGTGCGAAACTTTTCACAAAAATATCTGTCAATTATCATACGATGAACCTCGTAGCAAATGGCAGCTTTTCGTTTAGAGAGTTCAAGCTGTATCTAAGAATCCACGTCTTTGATTTTAATTAAAATATAGCCTATGTTTTAATCCGGAAAAAGGGCTTCCAAATGGTATAAGTTTCGTTGAAATTGGTCCAGTAGTTTAGGCGTGATCCGCGAACAAACAAACAGATAAACAGACAAACTCGATTTTCGGGATGAATCGTTTATTTAGTAGATCTGCATAATATTTAGTTTATCGATATCTTTAATTTTAGTTTTTGGCTTTTTTACTGTTTTATAATAGTATAGATAGATATATAGATAGTAACCCGACACAGAACAAACATCTATTTAGCACACAAATTTTTGTCCTCAGTGGGGATCGAACCCACGAGCCACAGCACAGAAGGCAGAGCTAGTGCCGACTGAGCTGTGACGCCTGTCAAACATACCTCCGATGGCCAAGCAGCTTCTAATCTCCGGACATCCAGCTTCTTTCAAATGCTTTGAGAAGTGCAGAATTATATCGTGCGTTTGTTTTGCCAGCTCGCGCGACGGGCAGATTATCAGGCCGTAGGGACCCTCATTCCTTAAAAAAAAAAAAAATTTAAAACTTTACATAAATGTGCCTTCTGATAAAGATCGGCGTAAGTGGAAGTCCGGATGCCAAGCAATTCTGCGATATTTTTATATGATAATTGCTTAGTTACGTGATTTATCCGGATTTCCACTTACGCCGATCTTACCAGAAGGCACTATATAACACTAAAAACATATGAGAGAAAAACAAAACAGATCAAAATAAATAACAAATAAATATTCATGGACATTTAACACAACGCCATCTACTCCCAAACTAAGCATAGCTTGTACTATGGGAACTAGATTGCTAATAGAATACTTAGAATACTTTTTTTTGTAAATACATACTTATAATACGTAGTAACACCCAGACACAGAACAAACATCTATGTTTGCCACACACTAATGTTTGTTCTTGGTGGGGATCGAACCTATAACCCACAGCACGGAAGGCAGAGCTACTAATAACTGAGCTATGACGCCTGTCAAAAAAAAAAATTTATACTGAACCTCGTGCAATGTTATTGCACACAGCATTATTGTTTGTGATTTTTTTTAAATAACTTCGTAAATTTTATATATTACTTTATTTATAACATTGTACATTAGCGACTGTACATGGGCTGGGCCTTGTCATATCGTACAAACTAACCTTATAAAAGGCATATTCGCTTCTTGATGCAGACACAGCATGATTATAGGTAATGTGAACACCAAAGTCTTGCCCGACCCAGTGAATGCAATACCTATCATATCCCGCCCGCTAAGCACCGCTGGTATACCCTGCACTTGAATGGGCGTCGGCTTCTTGATACCTTTAGCTTCTAGCCCGCGGAGAATTCCTGTAAGTTGAATTTTTTTATACAACCTAACGAAAACTTAACGACCTAAATGAAGATGGCGTGACGAACTTGACCATTTTTTGACCGACTGGCAAAGCGTAGTCCTAATCAAAAATCAAATCAAATCATTTATTTGCATAAAAATATGGTAATTTATGTACAAAGATGTCAAAGTATAAATAAGTGCCGCATATTTTTACCAAAGAGATTGGCGTGCAAAAATTTCCAGGTACCTAATCCACTATTAATAGTTGTAGAAGCGACACGAACCCTTCTTCAAGAAGTCAGAAACTGAATAAAAGCTCTCCAATAATAACCATTTTTCCAACTCAGTACAAAATTTTTTATAAGGGAGATCAACAATATTTTTTGGTAGGGAGTTGTAAATTAGGGGGGCCATATAAACACAGTTTTTTCTGTAGGTTTCCAGCTTAGGCACTGGCATCTTCAGACGAATAATAGTTGCTAGTCTTTTATTTAGGTTGCAAGATCCTAGATCGGAGTGTGTGGAAAGAATGGGGGGATGCCTTTGCTTAGCAGTGGGACTCAAAAGGCTGAATATATAATAGCAACCTAACGATGAAACAAGCCAATACTTCTGCCTGTGAAGTTGTGATGCCTCACTGCGCACATTAGCCGAGGATGTGACTTGTGATGCATTACACTGCGTCCATCACTCTGAGACAAAGGTCAATCTATCAAGTGCCTTTCTAATTCTAATTCGTAGTGGGGGAATAAGATCTGCACTGACATACCCGTGTTGTTTTGTCATTGTTTGCGATTTTTCATACGAAACTTCAGTGATTTTATATCTTTTAAAATGTTGAAATGTGCGAGCGAGAACTTATTTGACGGGCGTCAGCGTCTTTTTATCAACTGCCTTTTAAACTTAGGACTTCCGTTAAGGCTGGTGCGGCGGCAGATTCGGCCGAGGATCTCAAGAGGCGTATGTATGCGGGTCTCGATAGGGCCTACACATTTGTGCCTCTTGGGGTCGAGACTCTAGGTCCGTGGGTTACCGAGGCCCTCCGGGTTTTCAAAATTCTTTCAGGGCGTCTAGTCGAAGCGACGCGTGACCCCAAGGGCTGGTGATTATCTAGGCCAGCGTATCAGCATTGCTATTCAGCGCGGCCATGCAGCCATAGTGTCTTGGGCGTCTAGTCGAAGCGACGCGTGACCCCAAGGGCTGGTGATTATCTAGGCCAGCGTATCAGCATTGCTATTCAGCGCGGCCATGCAGCCATAGTGTCTTGGGCACGCTTCCGATTGCTACTGATTTGGACCAGTTGAGCTATCTACAAATCGTTTGCAACGGTCTGTAGATAGCTCAACTGTTTCTTGTGTATATTGTAAATACTGGATTAGTTGTAATTTTCTTTGTGAATAAAGTGGAAGTTCTTTTAAACACAGGCATTATGTCATGTATGACAGGCGTCATGGCTCAGTCGGTAATAGCTCTGCCTTCCGTGCTGTGGGTCGTGGGTTCGATCCCCCCCGAGAACAAACATTTGTGTGTTGTAAACATAGATGTTTGTTCTGTGTCTGGGTGTTTCTATGTATTTACAACAAAAAAATGTATGTATGTATTCTATCAGCCATCTAATTTCCATAGTACAAGCTTTGCTTAGTTTGGGACTAGAAGGCGTTGTGTTAAGTGTCCGTGAATATTTATTATTATTATTATTATAACATACCTTTATGAAACTTCATGTGATGAAAGGTAGTGATAGGTGGTGGTACGTTTTCTCCTTCGACTAGTATACGCATGCGGCGTCGAACGCGTTCATGTCTTTCCGGGGGTAAGGCCAAGACGCAGCGAGGTGGCTTCCAAGAAGTCTTTATTGGCTCCTCGTATTGTATACCTGAATATGAACAAATACACATACCAGTCAAAATAAGAAACCTTTTTTTTAATAACCTTTTTTGGAAATGGCGAGAGCAACATAATTACACCGACAAGAGCTGAGCTCTTAAGTTAGAAGAAGAAGAAACTTTGCGTCTTAGGTCTGTATGCTGTTACTGCTCAAGCACTGATCCGGACTCAAACATAGATTTTTGTATGAAAATCTCTACTCAAATCTATGCTTGAGTAACAATTTCTTTATCAGCATACCCAGGGCCATATCAGAGCCCTTTATGACGATGTCAGTTTCATCGTATCTTCATTATAAAGCGCTCGTGGCGTAACTTGCTCAATCTTCACTGATTATCTAAGTTAAGCAATGTTGTGTGCGGTCACTATTTGGATGGGTCACCGTTAGTGGCATTTACATCTGAGCGCTTCCGTGCTTCGGAGGGCACGTTAAACTGTCGGTCCCGGCTCTAGCAGTCGTTAAGCCACGACGGAGGCCTTAAGGCGGCCTAAAAACTCCGTCAACAGAGTTGGCCACTAACTCATACGAGCTTGCTTGCTTTCATTATGTTAAGTCAATCTATCTACTATTTTACATACCCTTAGCCAACTCAGCGACACCCATCAGGGCTTTACTCTGAGCCACACTCTCAAGAATATGCTGTTCCTCTCGCGCCTGCCTCTCTGCCGCCGACAGCGCCCGTGCCTCGGCTAACCTTTTCAACTCGCTGTGCTGATCCAGTAACGAGACGTTGTAGCGACGACCCCATTCCTCCTGGGAGTCTGTGCATATATAAAATTTTAAAATTTCAAAAATTTAAATTTTTTTCAACAATGTAGACAAACAAGCTTACGGCTAGCCTGATGGGAAGCGGTTACCGTAGCCTATGGACGCCTGCAACACCAGAGGTGCCACACGCGCGTTAACGACCCTTGAAGAATTTTAAAACACCCTTGTTGCAGTGCCCCATACTGTAATGTAATGAAAATGACTTCCAGATCATCTTTATTATTCCTGGCCCTTATCAGGCTTTGGAGTATGGACTAGAGTTGCGCTCGGATTGCGTGTTCACACGACACAAGTAGCATCCGAGTAGACATCGGAGTGCAACTCTGACTGTGAAAACCTGGCAGCATCTAATAAACTCTATCAAAGTACCTGTCATGTTTAAACCACTATCCGTGTACACTTGTTTGAAGGTGACTAGTATGAGTGTACTCTGTCCAAGCCAACTATGACTGTGAAAACCCAGACTCATGTAGACATTTTTTTTTAGATTCTTCTGGTAAAAGAGCTATAGTTTTGGGCCCACTGATATGGTAACATCTATGTGAAATAATCAATTTGTATTTGTATGCTGGAGTTTTGATTCAAACAGTACTTTTATTTTATATGATAAAAGTAATGGAACAAGCTGATAGCTCACCTCAACCTTGCCTACAACGATGCATTACCTCACAGAGCAAGTCCAATTAGGACGTGCCCTGTAAGGCAATCCACTGCGTCCATGACTCTGAGACGTAAAGATCTTGAAGTCTCATGTGCCTGTAATTACAGTACTTAAAGTACCTACCTATTTTTACAGTGTGATACACAAAATTCTGTAAAACTACTCTCAAAATGGTACCTACCTACATAGTTACTCTTTTACTCTTTTAGAAGCGTAAGTATATTATTCTTTTACCGCATTCACATTCAGTTAATGCCACTGCCGACATTATTGCCACAATTAATTCCAGACTCTTGATTGTGTGGCAAACATAGATGTTTGTTTTGGGTCTAGGTCTACGTATATAAGTATTCTATCAGCAATATAGTTTCCATTGTACAAGCTTTGCTTAGTTTGGGACTAGAGGCCATTGTGTAACATGTCCATGAGTATTTATTTGCTAACAGGGAGCAAGGGTATGAGCATGCCGGGACAGAGGCATGATCGTGTTTATATTAGGCTCATGCCCACTTCCCTGCCCCGTTCCCTACCGACTGCAGCTAAGTGTAAACGCAACATTTTACCAAAATGCTTACTTTCATCGTCAGGGTCGTTATCACTAGAGCTCTTCTGCTCAGCGGCGGCCTCGGCAGCTATCTGCCCTATTCTGCCGAGCTTTAGAAGCTGCTGTTTCTTCCTTTCTTTCACTGGGACGTAAGGTTCGTAGTTATCGACGTCTTCCTCAGAATCTGAAAATTTTTCGTTGCGCCTGTACCGTTTGATCGGCGGCTGGGGCTCTTCAGCTTTGTCTGACATTGTAGCGAATTGAGATTATAATTGGAGGCAGATTTTTGCAGTTTTTCAAGAAAATTCATTCCTGGTCAATGTTTACGTTGTTTACAAAACATCCTATTTTATTTAATGTCATTTTTAGCTGGTTTCTTGAATGTCAATGTCAAGTGTCCGCAGTGTCACATTTTTTTTCCCCAAACTGACTTGACATCTGACTTGACTTGACTTATTTATTACAATTTTAACACTTGACATTGGCAAAATTGTCTGTTGAAATGACGGACACAGGCCATTACTGGCCATTAATGAAGAGAAGAAGAAGAGAAGAAGAAGAAACTGATTGATTTGTTTGTAGAAGAAGAGAAGAAGAAGAAACTGATTGATTTGTTTGTATGTACTAAAAACGGAAGGAATGGCAAATTTTTAGGAAAATACATCCGTAATAAATGAATCACCGAAACAGCAAAATTGATCGTCTTGCCCATAGAAAAAGGATAAAAATATCCAAGGCCATGCCATACACTAAAGTTTTAGAAAAAAAAAAATTCAAATATTGTTATTTTTTTGCATTCTCTTTGTATTGTTGGGTTTTTGATTATTGATATTTTCTTTCTTTCTTCGTTTCTTGCATTCTTGTGTCTAAAGCTAGGTATTTATTCTGTTAAATTTATCGAAAACCCGAAAAATGGAGAAGAAAGAGGAGACCCATGAATCCATGTCATCATATCAACTTACTGAAAACAGGGTTGCACACCCAGCAAGACCGCCGCTTAGCTATGTGAAAGAAGATAAATTCTGGGCCACATGCCCCTACAACAGTGCCCACAAGGTCAAATTCAGTCGCATCCAGGCACATTTACTTAAATGTGAAAAAATATATCCGAAATTGGAAATATGTGCGTACAACTACACTCACAGGTTTCCAAAAAGTGAAATAAACAATCATATAGCAAATTGCCCTTCTAAAGTGATCCACGCGGAGGATGCGACAGTCAAAACAAATGGTTTACTTTATCACCCGAAGCCGGACGCAGCTTATCAAACACAACTGTCTGATCCAGATTATGAATGCTGGGATTAAGATATAAGCGTCAATTTGATTTGTATGTGCTATGACTATTTCAACAAGATTCGATTCGAATAACAGCCATAGGACATAATTATTAAAACTAGGAATTAAGAACTCAGATGCTTAAGTACAAGTTAGATAAAGATGTGTTGACACGATCAGGACCTGCTCGGACTGAGTGGACACTGATGTCTACTGGGACATTCTTTGTATCGTGTAAACACGCATTCCGAGCACACTCGGATGCCGGTGTTTGAATGATACGAGAGCATTCGAGTAGACATTGGAGTCCACTCGGTCCGAGCAGACTCTGATCGTATCAACAATGCTTAATAAATATTGTATACTTTAGAGCTGCTATTGATGAACTCGATGTAAGCTTGGTATAGATAAATTGGGCTTTGTCTATGGAATATGAATCAGCTTGTGTGCAAACACTATTACAACCTTACATCGAGTTTTTCAATACTAGGGGGTCAATCGTGCTAAGTTGTAACAGCTCACCAGTTACTGTTACTGTTACGTTATGGCCGATTTACACTGTGAATCAATCTAGTTGAAAGAACTCCTGGGAGTCAATCTCTTTGAAATACTGTGAAAATCGGCCATAACGTAACAGTAACAGTAACTGGTGAGCTGTTACAACTTAGCGCGATTGACCCCCTGAGTAGGTCTTAGGGAAAAAAAAATGTTTTAATGTTGATTCATTCAAATTTTTATATTGTATGTAGGTATGTAAGATTGTATGTAACTGATTTAGTAGAAGAACTCATATTAGTGGAGTAGAAAACTAAACACGTATGTGATAGTAATAGTTTGACATTGAAGAAAGAAGTTTTGTTATTGTGTTTGTAACACACCACCACATTTTAGTAGGCTAATATTTGAAATAAGTAGGTACCTACACTACCTACTTAATTTAATATGATTAAAGGTACTTAATACCATATTTCTAGGTATACTAAGAATATTTTTTTATTAAGAGTTCAATGATCTTTTCTTTGAAAATGTGATATTAAATAACTAATTAAATGTTGTTATCCTTCCAAATTTTATCTTTTTCTACCTTATTTAATGTTTCTACAAAATGTAGTTGGGATAATACCGCAGCCGCTGCCATCTATAGGCGGGCATGTGTAGCAATCTATTCGTTTGTTCGGCAGGAAAAGAGAATAGCGCCATCTGTCGACGAGTAATAATATACTAAATGTATCAATAGATGGCGCGGACTCGCGAACCTAGTCCGACTAATATACTATAGGAATGATGTCATTTTGGAGTTATGCCAATAACATATAATTATATCCCTAAGTACGCGAGTATCTTACCATTTCGATGATCTACTTATACCTCTTATTTGCTTACATACCAGTAGGTAGGTACCTACCCGCCGTATTGTGCTATAGAAAAGAAATTTCAAGAAACCTTTCAATCAAAGCCCGCCAAGTTTTTGAATTCCTTTACGTCATGGATCGATCATCTTGTCATTGTAAATTTTTGTCTTTGCCACATTGACAAGTAAAGTAACTTCAACAAAATGTCCGCCATGTAAAATATCTATGCTGCTTTTTCGTGCTGGCTACATTAATAACAACATCGATTATAAAAATCGATAAAAAGTAGTAGTACATACTTAAAGCAATGTTCGAATGAAAAAAACCATTGCACTATAACAAGGCTCGTATTTTAATAAAGAAATTATTTTTCAAGCATGGATTTTAGGAGAGGTTTTCATACAAAAACCTATGCTTTATATTAATAAAACTTCTATAATATTTTACAGTAACTATTAACAATACCTACAAATAACATAATTTTGGTCTTAGACTTGTGTGATAATTTTTCTGGTTAAAATCTAGATGCCATATTAATCGATTTTGAATCGAAACATTTTTACTATGTTGCCAGAAACTTTGCCGCCCAAAAATTACATCACACTTTCATGGTGGCACGCGTTTGACGCATTTGTTAATTTTTCGACTTTTCGTGACAGCACGTCAATTTCGACATTTGATTGATAATTTTGCAAGGGACCCATCAAAATTAGTTTGTTTGAAAGCTAGTTTACGCGCTAAATGTGATTTGGGTATAAATCCCATCTTTTACTAGAATGTGAGAGTGTATTGTTCGTTTTTGGTTAGAAGCCCTACCATCGCTATGTCCGACCTAAAGTGTGTGGTCGAAGGTTGCGATATGGAGTATGATGTGACCTGTAGCTTTTCCTTCTACAAGTAAGTTTGTTTTTATCATTTTCCCCTGGTTTTGGGCCACATTTGGCTTAGTTTCATTAGCTTCTCTTCATTGGCAATGGCGTACGCCCATTGACCTCCAACTAGGTTGGCCACAAGTAGCTGCAGACCACTTTGTAAACAACTTTGCCTATAATTCATATTGGGTTATATATTACCAATTTTACCTGCTTATACATCTCTATATCAAAGAAATAATACACCTTTGCAATATAAACATGGAAAGTATTACTCGGTTGACCTAGTTTTTGTATATTATTCATAATTAAGTTTTTTCTCTTGATAAAAATTTGTTGTTCGATTACTTTGTATCATAACAAAAGGGTATTTTATCAATCAGAAATATATTTATAGGTCAGTTATTACTCTAACCCTCCGTAAGTTAAGGTGTAGCTATTTGTATCAACCATACATTTGGAATAAGCTATGTAACTTACAAGACCAAAAATCTGAGATAAGGCTTAATCCTATTGGAAATAACCATAACAGACCCTAAGAATCAGCAGGCGATAATAAACGGCTAATAATGTTTCAGTGCAAACACTACTGCAGAGGAAGGTGCCAAACGTCAGGAGTGGATCGATGGAGCGATGCATGAGGAAAGTGAGCTCCTATGGAGACATGTCAGTCTCCAACTATGCGGGTAAGCATTCAATTTAGTACCTATCTTCTAAATATATAAAACTCTTTTGAAGCTGACTTAGAATCAACGCACAGCCTAAACTATAAGTCCTAGTGTGCGGTGATTCTAAGTCCGCTTCAAAATATATACTTAAGCACCTGAGCTAAACATCTGAGGATAATACTCTTAATAAAATATATATTAAAATTATTATTATGATTTTGACTCACAAGTTTGCTTGAGTGATCTAATTACACCTGGTATTGTTATTCAATATCTGCAGATATCATTTTGAGTTGGACCAGCAAGGCCTGTGGATCGACTCCCCAATGTTGCCAGACCTTCTTACAATTCAAGACAAGAAAGCCAAGCTTAAACAGAGTATGGATGATAAGAAAAGTTAGTATTATATCCATAACTGCCAAAAATGGTGAATATTTTGACAAAAAATGATAAAGAAAGTTCACATATTATTAGACTAATGCAATCAAATTATTTGATAAGAAACTTTGTGAAAAAGTAATAATTTATTGATATTTTTTTTTCTGTACATAAATTTCTCAAAAGTCATTTTAATCAATTTATTCACCTATACCTGAGGGCCCAGTACGAGTTTCCAGTGTATAGTGTGGGTGTGAAACGTCTGACGCCCAGCACACCAGTGGGCGCTGATTTGTATGGAGAAACTGAGCGGATTCTTTGAGAAACTCGACATGCGAGTACGGGCTTGGTGTAGACCAAGCTTCTCAAAAAATCCACTCAGTGTCTCCATACAAATCAGCGCACACTGGTGTGCTGGGCGTCAGACGTTCACACCAGATTTACACACCAAAACTCGTACTAGGCCCTCTGAGGTGAGTAGGAAAAAATCAAATCACAATCGCCGAGTTCCGTAAACCTACCGCCTAGTTACGTATTGGAGTCGCACCGCGCGTCAACACTAGCTCGACTGCCGAGCTTGTGTGTTTGACACACACTTGACAGGCCCCTCACTATTGATTTAATAGTTAAAAATTAGTGTGTGTAAGTTTAAGGTTTTTTAGTTTAGTGTTCTGTAGGTGTGTTTGACACACAGGCCCCTCATTTCTTATTCGAGTGTCTAACCAGGTTTTCACAGTTAGAGTTGCCTCATACAGAGTATACTCGTACGAGAGGCAGACTCGCACAAGTGTAGTCTGTCCAAGTCAACTCTGACTGTCAAAACCTGGCTGAAATTAATGTGTCTAAGGTTATTTAGTTTAGTATTCTGTGGGTTCAGCAATATAATGCTGATTAGTACCCATTGGTTGCAGGCGGTGCCTCCAACTACCAATCTTTGTATGAACAGTTCATAGTTGGCACGCCTAAAGGTATAAATAGATAAATATCGTTGGACATTTCACATAACGCCATCTAGTCCTAAACTAAGTAGAGCTCGAATATGGAAAGTAGATGGCTGTTACTTAGATTAATTTTGTTTTTGGAAATACACAGGTACTTATAATACATAGTAACACCCAGACATAACAAACATCATGTTTGACATACACAAATGTTTGTCTTTGGTGGGGATCGAACCCACGGCACGGAAGGCAGAGCTACTACCGACTGAGCCATGGCTCCTGTCACATAACTTACCTATAAGTATTTTTGTATGACGCTAGTTAAAATGTCAATATTGTTCGCAGTGGCGGAGATTATAAAAACAGAACATAACTACAGCGCTGACCCGCCGAAGGCAGAACCTCCGGAAACTATATCGCGTCTCAATGTCAGACAACTGGTCGACACACTTGGATATTTGTAAGTACCACAGAGTAATAAAACTGACACAAAAGTCACATTGAGTGTGTAGCGCCATCTATCTCGCTACATGAGAACTATCCTAGATCGCGCAAACGAAGTTATCACGGAGTTAAAACATAAGTAATACTACCGAATACCATCCATTGGTCCTCGGAGCCCGAGCCAAAGGTCACTCGGCATGGAAGATCTTCCCTTCTCGTAGGAGGACACATATCCTACAGAGTTCTCCTCATTGGTGACCCCGACGTGATCCAGCCGTCAACCACTACGTAACAGCTGCCGAAGCCTGACGACTGGAGTTACCTGAACACGCACAACCTTCTTCAACCATCAAGCCGATCTAACCGGATCAAAGTCTTCCCTTTTCGTAGGAGGACACATATCCTACCATGTTCTCCTCAAGTGAAAAAAAAAACTCTTTTTCTTTTCAACTTGTAAAACCAGTTTGCGACGTCATTTTAATAGAGTAAAATCTCTGCTACCGACTACTAGAGCTAGATAAAAAGATAAAAATCAGAATCGTTTATTGAGTAGATCTGCATATTTCGTGGATTATCTTTAATTTTAGTTTTTGGCTTTTTTTACAGTTTTATAATAGTACTAGCCGTCGCCCGTGGCGTTGCTCGTGTTCTACCCTTTAGGATGCGACTTTTCAAAATTCCTTTCTTAGTGCACCCATACACTGTATAAGGATACTACCCTCCAAATTTCATACCTCTAGGACTTATGGTTTAGGCTGTGCGTTGATTCTCTGTGAGCTTCAAAAGAGTTTTATATATATTTGATGATGATAGATAGCGTTGTAATATCCAGGTATAATTACAGATCCCTGAAGAGCATGCAGCGCAAGCAGCTGTGGGTGGTAAAAGTTGAAACAGAGAAGGTGGAAGCGTCCATCACTCAGTCCGAGCAGGTCATTACTAAGATGCCGGACCCACGGCAGGTTATTGAGGTGAGGTTTTGAAGACAAATAGGGACAAAAAATTACAATTCGTAGTGCATAAAAATGGAGAGTACTATGTAGTAGCATATATACTTACTAGCTGACCCAACAGACGTTGTCCTGTCATTCAAACTCTTACTGTCAAACAACTGACATGAAAAAAGTTTTCATGGAAAATGTTAAGGAATTTTCACCCCCTTCTTTCAACCCCTTACAACCCTTTTTTCGCATTAAAAAGTAGCCTATGTCCTTTTTCAGGCTCTAGACTATCTGTGTACCAAATTTTATTCAAATCGGTTCAGTAGTTTTGGTGTGAAAGCGAGACAGACTGAGAGTTACTTTCGAATTTATAATAGTAGTTACTGAGGTTATTAAATACAAAAGTAATTAGAACGGAGTGATTTCAAATAATAGTTACGAAATAGGTTTTATGGTATATTTTGCTAACGGTTGGGAGTACAAGCAATGTTTAATTGTGATTTTAATAATATAAATAAAATAAATAAATATTCACAGACATTTAACACAACGCCTTTTAGTCCCATTCTAGTACTATGGGAACTAGATGGCTGATAGAATACATAATATAATTTATTTATTTTTTGTAAATATACTTATAATACATAGGCACACCCAGACACAGAACAAACATCTATGTTTGCCACACACAAATGTTTGTTCTCGGTGGGGATCGAGCCCACGACCCACAGCACGGAAGGCAGAGCTACTACCGACTGAGCCATGACGCCTGTCAAAATAATGTGTTTCTCTTCAGATAATACCTCAAAGTTCGCACGGCGAGTCTTCTCAAGATCTCGGTATGTTAGACGGGAGTACCATCGGCGATAACTTTATATACGAGATCGCAGAGGAACAGGAAATAAGTATGGACGAGGTTTGTATTCAATAAATAAATATTTAAATATTCACGGACACTTAACACGACGCCTTCTAGTCCCAAACTAAGCAAAGCTTGTACGATGGAAACTAGATGGCTGATAGAATACATACATACAATTTTTTTGTAAATACATACTTATAATACATAGAAACACCCAGACACAGAACAAACAGTCATTAAAGGTATAATTAATCTTAAAGTAAAAGTAAAAATTTCAAGACAAAATAGTGCCCAAAGCCCAAAGCTTTTATTATATTCAGCTCTTTGAGTCCCACTGCTGAGCAACGGCCTCCCTACATTCTTTCCACATACTCCGATCTTGGGCTACGCGATGCCAGTCGGTCAAAAAATCGTCAAGTTCGTCTTGTCATCTTCTTCTGCCGCGTCGCCTTCTTCTCTTCCACTTACAAAGTATTTATTTCAGGTGAAAGAAATCCCCGCAGAGAACCATGAGTGGATGGTCAACATACTGCCAGACGAGACGAAGCCGAAATACGCATACATAAAGCACTGTAGCACGGGGAAGAAGAAACGCCACTTTACTGCTGACATGAACGAAATAACTCTTCAAGGTAAGTATCACACCATGGCCTTATTGAACCAACTTAATACCGCGTTCGCACTATACCCATGCCGCTTTTTTTTTAATGATAAACGTGATGGAACAAGCTGATAGCTCACCTGATGTTAAGTAGTAACTTCTGCCTATAACAATGCATTACCTCACAGAGCAAGTCCAATGAGGACGTGCCCTGTAAGACAATGCACTGCGTCCATCACTCTGAGACGTAAAGATCTTGATGTCTCATGTGCCTGTAATTACACCGGCGCCCTTACCCTTCAAACCGGAACACAGCAATGCGAGCATCGCTGCTTGGCGGCAGAAATAGGTACGGTGGTAGTACTTCCCCGGACGAGCTCTCACAAAGAGCTCTACTACTGCTACAGTGCATCCACTACTGCGACGTCGCTGCCGGCATTATTGCCACAGCAACATCGCGACGGGCGTCATGGCTCAGTCGGTAGTAGCTCTGCCTTCCGTGCTGTGGGTCGTGGGTTCGATCCCCACCGAGAACAAACATTTGTGTGTTGTAAACATAGATGTTTGTTCTGTGTCTGGGTGTTTCTATGTATTATAAGTATGTATTTACAAAAAAAAAAAGTATGTATGTATTCTATCAGCCATCTAGTTTCCATCGTACAAGCTTTGCTTAGTTTGGGACTAGAAGGCGTTGTGTTAAGTGTCCGTGAATATTTATTTATTTATTATTCGCATTACGAAGCAATGGCATGAATTTGGGCCGGGAGCCGGGACAGAGGCATGATCGTGTTCACACTATGCTCGTGCCCACTTCCCTGCCCAAGTCCCTGCCGACTCGTACTAGGCCTAAGACTGTCAGCAGAAAGTGTGGTGTAATAAACACTTCTCCTTTTCTACAAGGTGATTTCGAGAATTACTACATACTGCCAGACGTGGACCCTTCGAGCAGTGTGGAAGTATCTACGAGCTATGAGCCCGAGAACTATATCGTTGAGGAGTATGAGCATATGGTGTTGGACCAGCATCGTCCCAAAAAACGTGGTAAGAACTTTTATTTATTGACTTTTATTTTATTTATAGTTATCAATATATATAAAACTCTTTTGAAGCGGACAGAGAATCAACGCACAGCCTAAACCATAAGTCCTAGAGGTATGAAATTTGGAGGGTAGTATCCTTATACAGTGTAGAGGTGCACTAAGAAAGGAATTTTGAAAAGTCACACTCTTAAAGGGTCTAGAAAGCGGGCGACGGCTAGTTCTAGTTATGTATTTCTCTTTTCCGATTACTTCGACATTTTGAGTTGTAGCATGCCATCTCTATTTGCACGCCAAAATCGGTAAGACATGTTGTGTCACCAAATTATGTACCTACAACATCCTTATTTACACATGTTTTTGCTAATAAATTATCATTATCTTTAGTTTCGGACTAGGTACAGATATCTCGTCTATGGTTGCCAGTTTTTTTTAGAAATGAAGTATTTTTAGGGTCGGAGAAGACGTAATAAACGTGGCGGATCCAGGATTTAGGTCATATAGCGAGGGGTACCTACCATTTCAAGTGTTCGAGATTTGCGTATTTCAAGCAAGAACGCCCTCATCGACGAGCGCAGAGAGCCGTGATAATTTTCTTGTTTTAGTTAGCTCAGCTTTAGAAGACCAATATGAATATGTAATTACAAAAAAAAAAATTATGTATGCTATCAGCAATCTAGTTCCCATAGTACAAGCTTTGTTTAGTTTGGGACTAGAGGGCGTTATGTGATATGTCCAAGAATATTAAAATGCAAATAATTTAAATTATTTTTATTAAGTACTAGCCGCCCCCCTCGACGTTGCTCTAGACCCTTTGGAGTGTTGCTTTTCAAACTTCCTTTCTTAGTGCACCCCTACACTATGATACTACCCTCCAAATTTCATGCCTCTAGGATTTATTTAGGCTGTACGTTGATTGTCAGTCAGTTTCAAAAGAGATAATTAGGAGATTTTTATTAAGTACTAGGACCGCCCGCGACTTCTTTCGCGTCCCGTTGTATTCCGTTGATTTTTCGGTATAAAAAGTAGCCTATGTGTTAATCCAGGTCACGGACAATATATATTCCAAGTTTCATCTAAATCTGATCAGTAGTTTTTACGTGAAAGAGTAACAAACATCCATCCATCCATCCATACTTACAAACTTTCGCGTTTATAATATTAGTAGTATAGTATTTATGAACTTTTTTCCAGGTAAAGTGGATCCCGAGAAGAAGAAACGTAAAAAGGCGCAACCAACCCCTGTTCTCAAAGAGGAGCCTAAAGATATGCCTTTGACCGATGAAACAGAATCCGAAGATTGGAACATCGATGGTAGTCTAGTGTACGAGGAAAGTGATGATTACGACGATAAAAAAGCAGCGCGGGTTAGAAGAAAAAATAAGAAGTACCTCGGATACGATTTTGTAACGTAATTCATTTTATTGTTGTTGAGTTTTTAACAGATATATTTAACTACAATAGTGAAGCGTTGCTTTTTAGTTCAAATATTATAAACAGATTTTTTTTTTATAATATAAAATATATTATATTCAATAGGCAACGCCAACAGCGCACATAGTGTACAATACAATAATCACTTTTGAAAACCATTCTATAAAATGTATGCCAATTACAGACATGCACAGCATTTGCACATATTATTATAATAAGATTATGGCTGAGTAGCCGATCTCTGTTAAAATAGAATATGAAAATAATCAGACCTTTGTAATCTAGATGATAAATCTACAATGTTAGGGGCCACTTTTTATCCATACTCCTAATAACGGGACGCTGCAGTGCCTGGGACATGATTTATATGGAGTAGGCTTGTAACTCCTATACATTATGATCTGTGCCTGTACCTTCCTCTCAGATAAATCGGTATCTACAGGAAAGAAAAGGTCAATACGTGCGGAGCTGACTAAAGCCTTGGTCTCGCGATCGTAACGCACAACGCAGAGTACAGCGTTTGTTCCTCGCCGCTGACGCAGACTGCGACGTAACAAAAGACCATACTAGACGTTTTCCATACAATTATGTGTCCGGCGCTGCATGTCGCATACCGCTGTATACGAGCCGGCTCGTAGACTTTCTCAAGCATAGATTTGAGTTCAACTCAAAACTATACGCTTGAGTCTGGATCCAGTGCCTTGATCACTATTAGATGTACTAAGCGTATCGTAGCGTATTTGAGATACACTGCGCGGTGAAGCTACTACTTTCGACAGTTGCGGCGACGTTGACGCGCATTATGATTAGAATATTATACTTTAAGTTTACGGAATGCGGCGACGATTGTCTTATTTTGCTCGTGATCACCCCTCAGTGCCTGTACAGTAAATATGTACCTACCTACTCTGTAGGGCTGTTCCCGACCTCCGCCGCCGCCGCCGTTCCAAATTGGATCCGGATTTTGACAGAACTCGTGTCATTTTGTACTGAAAAATAACACGACTTCTGTCATTATTGGAACTGTGACCACAGTTCCAATCCGGATTCACGGAATTTGACAGAAGTCATGTAATTTTTCAGTACAAAATGACACGAGATCTGCGGTGGTCAAGAGTAGCCCTTACAGGACTGAATCGAGCATAGATTTACTTGATATTACTAAATGAACTGTCAAGACCTATGCTCGAGTCAATTTTTGGAGACTCGTTCTCCTTAGTATAAATGTTTGTTAAAAACTCAACTAACTAAGTATGCAATATTAGATGTTTTGCTTTGTTTTAAAATGTTCATTATATAAAGGTCTTTCTCACAAAGTCCTATGAGGCTATATTTGGCTCAAAGGGCTGAATGACTGCAGCCTTTGACAGCTGTCATAGAACTGTCAGTTGTCAACCGTAGGACTTTGTTAGGTAAACACTTTGCTTAGAAAAAATGTAATAAAATCATTTAGATTTATATAACTATCAAATAATCCAAGCACGTTATGAAAATATGCAAGAAAATAAAATTATCATGTTTTATTGTCAGATTTTTATCAATAAGTTTTGTTAGAACTTATACGGTCTTACTTATAACCGCCTTCCAACTTTTTAACACTGTTAAGATTCTCCTTGTCACACAAAACGGCACTATTGTAAATGGTGATTAGCTTTTGACAGAAGTTCAGAGGAGATTATAAGTAAGCCCCATAGTCAATAGTCACATCACTCCCTTCTTACTTCCTATCGGCAGAGACCCAGAGACTATAATCTAAAGATAAATATCTAATTTAAATGAATTGTTAGATACTTATTCCACACCAGGATCTCCAGTAGTAGGTACCTACCTAAGTCCCGTATGCTGATATAGGTACCTACTGCTCAAGCACTGATCCGAACTCAAGCATAGATATTTGTATGGAAATATAACGATTTCTTTAGCAGCATACGGGCCTTAGTTCATTAGGTATTGCGCCCAATTCTGTTGGGGCATTTTTCTGAACTAACTTATCAAATAGGTTTATTTTACAGCACTAAAATGATAGCTATCTTTGTAGTTACAGTTCTTGAAAGGGATGGCAACAATTTTTGTGCTGTTTTAGGTTAGTTGAAAATTAAACAACAAAATCGCGGATATTATGTGATTTTACTTTACACTGCGCCTACTAGGTTCATAGTGAAGCAGCGTTTCGGCGATCGTAACGCACAACGCTGCGGTATGCGGCTCAACCCAGAGTACCGCGTTTGCTCTTCGCCGCTGACGCAGACTGCGACGGAACAAGAGACCATACTAGACGTTTTCCATACGATTATGTGTCCGGCGCCGCATGTCGCATACCGCAGCTTTGTGTGTTACGATCTCGAGACTTAAGACTAATGGTCTGTTTAGCACCCTTGTCTCGAAGTGAAACTGGTAATGGAGTTCAAAACTTCGGACATAGTTTTTACAATATTACTGAAATCTATAATGTTTTTAACTTGATAGCGAAATTAAAACCAGCCGCTAGTTACTATTCTTTATTATCAGTTTTAAATGATTTGGGTAATGGTAAATTTAAAATGATGTTCAAAGTTTTGAACTCCATTTACCTACTAGTTTCACTTCCCGATACAGGCAGATCCACGCGTATTCGGTACCCAAAGTGATAGAGAATACTTTGGTCGGATACCCGCCTGTTATTTTCGATTTTTAATACGTGCATCGCGCTGGGTATCGTAGATTTAAACCCTAAAAATAAAATATTTTCACAATGTGATCGGGAAAACTAAGTACGTGCATTATCATAAAGTTTTGTTTTAAATAAATCATCTGGTTGTATTATTCTGTATTATATAAGTTTTATTGGAGATGGTTATTTTATTTATAAAAAAAAATGCATTTTGAACGGCGATAGGCTTACTCCCTGTTCCACTAAAAACATTCACAACACAATCCTTACAAACTATTTTTTTTGTTGGGCTAGCGTTCCCAACGGAGCACAAAATGTTTCACAATCCTTACAAAAATCGTGTATTTTTTGTTATCCAGCTAGGTTGGTAATCATCAGAAAGGTCCGTGGGAGTCCTGATGTCCTTGATGTTCAAGGACTTGTATTTGAAGAGTAAAGCGTTATCTGTTTTTCAGTAGCTGTACTAAACTAACCATACCTGAGGTAGGGCTACTCTTGACCACCGCCGTTCCAAATTGGATCCGGATTTTGACAGATCTCGTGTCATTTTGTACTGAAAAATTACATTACGTCTGTCAAATTCCGCGAATCCAGATTGGAACTGTGGTCGAGAGTAACCCACCAGGGAACGTATTTATTTATAACCTTTGGTTTTGAGATGTCAACACCAGGCAAAAACGGCGCGAACTA
This sequence comes from Eulithis prunata, assembly GCA_918843925.1. NCBI lineage: Eukaryota > Metazoa > Arthropoda > Insecta > Lepidoptera > Geometridae > Eulithis > Eulithis prunata. The sequence continues at coordinate 1,863,891 of OU974028.1, forward strand.
AAGTGACGTCAAAAATATTCAAAAAACCAAAAATGACTTTAGCAAAAGGACAAGCCTCCGGTGCCAGAACAAAAAAAAATAAAAAGAATGGCGCGAACTGCATTTTTTTATTGTCTTCAAGTTCACGTCAGTGAGTGCCTTTTTTGCATTCTCTTTGGTGCACCGAACACCTATAACCTCTTTGGTGAGTGCAGTCAAGTCAGCCGAGTGCGTTGTTTTGTGTTGATTAGTAGAGAAGATATTCAGAAAGGTCAGTCCACAAAGAAAGAACGAAAGAACTAACGTAATGTGAAATAAATAAAAATTAAATCTTTTAAAACGACTGTGGATGTTTCATAGAGGTTACCTATGTGTGTATGAGATCATCAGTGTGACATGTGCTAGTCATTGCTTACAAAGAGAATGCAATTGCTTAGCGCACTGATTCCTGATACAAGAAATACTTAGCTTCCAAAAATAGCAGCCATATAAATATTGTATTGTAAGTAGGTAGGTACCTTTAGTAGGTACTTATTAGTAAAGTCGAGTAATATTCTTCTGTGTTTGTGTTAGTGACCTTAAAATGAACACCTTATATCTATGCCTGATAACTATAGTTAGATTTAGGTTACCTAAATGGGTAGTGTATTTTATATCCCTGGCTCACTGGTACTCCGAGCTGCATCCGGTCTGCTCCACCCTTAACTACCTCTATACCTAGTAGGTACTAATCAGTAGTATGTAGGGTCAAGTGGTACACGGTGGTGATAGCAGACACAGTGGATCAGTAACAATACGCGAGAACTAACAGAGATAGGAACCCATCTCATTCGCCGGTCGGCAGCGCTTGAGACGCGAACAAGTCATGACCGGTCAGTAACTACACGGCGGAAGGTTTTTGTGTGGAAGGAGATTTTATATTTTTACATAAAAAAAATTACCTACTTTCAAGCTAAAAAATCTCTAGTTCTATCTTAATTTTCGTATTACATTTTACTAAGGCTTTCATTTCACTGTGTTAGATATGTATGCTCCAACAATATTTTAGGAATATTTTATCTATCGGGCACTTCACTACATACCCACTATTCAGTCAAGTGCGATCCTTTTCAGAGTAGTGTAACCACGAGTAAAATAAATTACTCGTAGTCACACCGGTGTAGCAAACCGGTGTGACCACGAGTCCGTCGTAGTTTTAGCATGTAATTCACCCTCGAATAATTTTTCTGCTCATTTATTTATTAAAAACGATGCAGTTCACAGTGGCTCAGCTGATCTCATAAGGCTATAATGTTGTGTTCACACTATGCCGCAGTCGGCAGGGAAGTGGGCACGAGCATAGTGTGAACACGATCATGCCTCTGTCCCGGCTCCCGGCCCAAGTTCATGCCCTTGCTAAATAATAAGCACGCCTTTTTGCACGCCATGGAAGACTGGTAGACAATGCTCTTAGCATTAAGTCCTCCTAGCACTACTTGTCAGTGTGAAATTTTTAAATAAAAAAATAAATATACAGGGTGTTACCAGACCACTTCCGAAAACGAAAGGGGGAGCTACAGCACACCAAGACCCAACCAAAAAAAAATCAGTTATCCTGAAAAATAATTATAGCCGGAGAAAACAATGTTTAAAGATTTGTATTTATTTCGCCAGCCCGCAATGTACGCATTCACGTAGGTAAGGTCGAGGCGTAGTACTATTATTTATTCTGTGTAAGTGCCTACTAACGTAGGTCGCTCGCACGTCGCGTACTTGAATGACCCGCGATGAACTCTCAGCTGTTCATGCTGTAGTAGACGTAATCTGCGTGCTGCGTGTACATTGCTGCTTTATTTATTTTTTTGCTTTTTTAAATGAGATAATTAGGTAGATATGTCTTATTATGTTGTACTGTGTGTATGTTACTAGAAAAAAAATTAAAAAGAGATAGTCAAGTCAATTTTTTTTTCGCGATTTCTTTCGCTTAATGTTTTCAGTATCATGGTCTGATTGGAACCTCCAAGTTTTCGGAAGTGGTCTGGTAACACCCTGTATAATAAAATAACAACAGTTTAAAATTATCCTATTAAATTTATCCACTGTGTAGGCCAATATTCCGATCCACTGTTGACCACTTGACTCTAACTACTAGGTAGGTAGGTACTGATACTAGTGATCTAGATTTATGAGAGAAATTTTTACCTAGAAACCTAAACCTAAACCTAAATTTTTTAACATTTAGGTAGTGCCGTCGACGGATTATTTAGCTGTTTGTTTGTGACTTTAGTTAAAAAGTTCCATTACGCAAGCTTAATTTTTATTCTACCAGTGTAGGTTTGTAGGTATCTCATACAAATATGAAGTGTATGTACTTACCTACCTGCCTAGTTAATTAGTTACCTAGTTTGTTTATTTCAGACACATTCGAGCTCAACTTCTATGAAAAAAAATCGACACCATAATGACTGAAGAGATAAAAAGGCTCACGCAAGGTGCTAGTGATGAAGAAGAAACAAATAGTGAGGTTTTAAAGCCTCCATTCAAATACAGCAAAAGAAAAGGAACGTCAGTGATGATGACTGGATCTATTTACAAAACAAATCTTCTTAGTTTAGTGTTATACAGAACACTGATTGATAATTCAGTCGACTTCGTTCTCGGATGTGATGTTGACAAAATTGGGATCATGAGCGATATATGTTATAGACATCACGCTGGTAACACAGAAAAGCCAGCAGTGGTGTTCATAAAAACGAGCTACAAAGACGCCATCACCGACAAAAACTTCAACACTGCAGTCAGTGACTTTAATTTACTAAAATGCTACCAAAGCTTTCTCTTGATCAAAGAAAGATTTAATAATGATGAAACTGATCCTTTATTTAAAGGAAATTTTGATGATGTGGAACCTTATTTAGTTATATACACTCCAAACTCATGTAAAATTAATAAACGTATAACTGTGCCTGTTAAAGACCAAATATTTACCAAGAAACTGGACCGTATCATAAACGATGGTGAAGTCAAAAACATATTTAAGATTGAATCTAATACGTCGGTCGACGATATTATGTACGATGAAATTGAGAAAATAGGAAAAATCATAGCAGCTTGTGTCGCGACTGATGATGGAGATCCAAAACACGTGAATAAAGAGGCGCTAAACGTTATTGTCCAATACTATAACTTTTTGATACCCGATGTTATACAAATAAATGAAATGACAGACCATTGCTATGGAGAATTCAATCATGCATTATATGGGAGCAGCAATAAATATCATAGAAGACTGAAAAAAGTATTATTCGAAGAAGTTTTAAGGAACTCGATAGTAAGCGAAGCTGATAGTTCTCACAACGAACGTCTACTACAACGAGGAGACATCGCTACTCTTATTGCGAATGGCCTTAGGATCAGTGAAAATAATGATCCTGTTATTTACGAGCTATTTATATTCGATGAGCTAAGACAAAAACTGATATTTAAACCTGGCTTACTTTTGGAACAGAGTGCAGTTGTACAAAGTTTAATTAAAATTAAAGTTACAAAGGCTTTGATGGATGAAGCCCTGGAAATTGCGGGAATAAGAAAATTAAAAACAATGAAGATCTTATTTACAAGCCAAATTCATGAAAGTATTGTAAAACTTACAGAAACACGAAACACTGAATGTTGTTTCAAAAGCGACAAAAAGGTAGCTGAAAAGTTTCTAAAATCGCTGTACATTTACAGCGAACAAGGCAAACATTCAGTTAAACGTATAAAGAAAGAGATAGAAGATCATGTTTTACCTGAAAGCGGTTCTACATTCAAGTGCCAACCTGAATCAGTGTACCTTCAACTTTACAATAAGGTGCAGAGATGGTGGTTGCTGCTAGATAAACCATACTACCTAACAAATAACAATTGTGATTTTCTGGAACAGGATACTGCCATAAAATCGCCATACCTTAGTACACTCAACTTCCGGTGCATCAATGAAGTAGAAAATTCTAATTTTAAGTTTAAAACAGCCTCTTTAGAATTAATTAAAAATATCAGTTATCTACAAAATCGTGCTATAGTGAATATAATATCAGACAATGTGTTTCTCTCCACTATGAAACTCGTACAGTACTTCGAGCAGTCGGATAAAAATTGTTTGTTTGCTGATTTTGAACACGTATCTCACATGAAAGAAATAGAATTTAAAATGCTCACAGACGAATTAAGCAAAACCAATGTTGACACGTTTGTCTTAATAATGCACAAAACCGAATATAATAATTTGGTTAGGTTATATGAAATCATTAGTGTGTTCACGATGAAGATTGTAACAGTCTCAAAATCAGCTCTAACTATCGACGAAACCAAAATAGTAAAATATGATAATACTAGTTTGATTGATATTGATAATGTCGATGAAGTTTTAAAATATGAAATTACTGTGCAAGGGAAAAAAGATAAACTGGAAACTTTTATCGGAAATAATATGAATTATATACACCTTATAAAAGCTGAAGTTCTTTTCAAAATAATAAAACAAGAAAAAATTGAAATAGGTAAAAACTTGTCTGATTCTGCTTACGAGATAATAAAGGACTATTTTATAGAGAGAAAAATAAGATTCGATGATGGTACAGAAGCAGAACTAAACATAGTCGGAAAAACAATGGAATTTCAAAAACTCCATGTATTCTCAGATATCCAGGAACCAGTCGTTACTATCATCGCTGCACCTGGCATGGGCAAGTCAAAGCTGTTAACACATTTGTGTGTAAACACAAAAAGTGAATTTCCTAACAGGTGGATTGTTAGAATGAATTTACTAGATTATAGCGAATATTTTAACAACATGCATGAAAATCAATCTTTGAAAATTGGTTTGAAAGAGAGCATGGAACTCGTCTGCAAGGCTGAAATAGGCAACGACGATAAATTTTCTCTTGAGCTAATTGATGGGGTTTTAGTTTTAAATAATAAAGAACTGGAAGGAACAGACTTACTGCATTTAGAGGTGATCATAGAGTCGTTTAACAATGGATATATATTTTTTATATTTGATGGGTTTGATGAAATTTGTCCACATTACGAAAGAGAAGTTGTGCAGTTTATAAAATGTTTCATAGATTGGAATAGACAAAGTGAAAGAACAAATCAGTTCGCCGCAAGCAATGATTCATTGGATAATCGATCAAAAAAAAGAGAAAATAGACATCGTGTCTGGATCACTAGTCGACCATACAACACTATTAAACACGCACTGATAGAAAACTTTTCTACACCGTTTTATCTCCTACATCTAAACAAATATGAACAAACTCGTTTCTATCACAAGTATTGGGACCATCACTTAAAGATTGAAAAGTTGAGCAAGGAGCAGTTTGGAAATGTCGACTCCTTTTTCGAATACATGAATAAGTATCGTACAAATAACATAGTATCGGAAGGGACGATCCTACAGGAGGTATACGACATTATACCTCCTCCAGGATCGGTCCTTCCGTTACGAATAATGCACGAGGCCGCCGTAGACTACTTCCGAGATAAAGTCGCATCCTCTATGATGGTGGATGTTAATAAGGAAGAACTTTTGTGCAGATGGATTAATAAAACTGAAATGCAAACCTTATTCAAATATAGTTATAGTCGTGCAACGCGTTTCCAATTTTTGCACTGTGAAACAGCTGGCACTCCACTTCACATGCAAATATACGCAGATTTTTTTGTAAGTGAAATCATTGACACTCCTGCAAGCAGGAATTGGGAAACGGATGCTCACACTTTTGAGTTTTACGAGCGTTTTCTTGAAACTAAACTAAAGAAAATACGATTTGAGGAGAAATGTGGCGAGGAATTTTACTCAACGACTAGTAAAATATTTTATGATGAAGAAAAACAGAGCTTTATTGAAATACACAAGTTGCTTGCACTGTACGCTCTTTTTGATTCAACTGTAATTAATTTACTATTGCCAAAAAAACAGAAATTCATAGAAAGTACGGTAAAAAAATTTGCGAAAGGTAAAGAAAAGACTGGGCTGATTGACCAAATACAGCCAAATGGCGTTCCGCGTTTCGTACATTTAGTTTTTACCGAATATTTTGCTGTTGAGTGTGTAGCCGACTTACTGACGACCTACGATGATGAATATTCTATGAAGATACTAATCGATTTCATCATCAACACTTTTCTTAAACATTCAGAAGGTATCGTGACTGTATTTGAACAAAAGGTAAAGAACGATGAACATTTTAGAACAACGCTTACCAATAGAAGCGTCATGAAAACTATTTTTAATGTTTTTATGAAAAATATTGTTACTGGATCGACTATGTTTCCGCTAGTAAATTTATTACGAAGCGAATCTACGAATACTGTGAAGCTACTGCTTCAATGTATGGAAGGAAACTTAAACTCATCTAATATGCAAATATTTATGAGAATCTTTAATATTCAATTCATATCTTTAGCGTTACAATATGAGGATATACTTGAATATGTTTTAGATTCTGCAAAAAAAGTAGACCCGTTAATATACAACGAATTTATAATAATAACGTTGAGAGTTGATTTGAGCGAGCGCGAGCAGTCAGCGTGTCCGGACAATAAAACAGTAATAAAACTTATACATGACAAACGCTACAATTTTTCTGCACCCTGGTTTGCTACTTGTAATCTCTAGTAATGTTTCGATCCAGTTTGTAAAAACGGAACACTGTTTTAAGTGCCAAATTGTAACACTTATTTATGCAAATAAACATCTTGTATCTGGTAAAAAATTAACAAGTTTTCTTTCCTTCTCTCTTTACTGCCAAATGAGGCTCTCACCTAATTGTGTAATTTTAGTTTTAGTTTAATTTTAATCTTGTATGGACATGTGTAGTCTGAAATAAAGAATTAATAATAATAATTTACTGTCTCCGACCACAAGTTGAAGAACGATGAAGAAACTTAACTTTCTATGCTTAGAATAATAACACCGAGAAGGAGCGTTGTCATTCAAACGTCATTCCAAAAGTGAAGCCAAAAACCGATTCATGTGTGCGTGACAGGTATGTAATTAAATTACGCTCGCCGCCACGCACACTAGCGCACGTATAATGCTGCAAGCGGAGAGACATTTTCCCAAAAAGTAGGGAAATTGTTACAGTTCCTCTTTTTCAACCTTGACTCATTAATAGGTGCAAAGGTATTATTATTTGTTGTTAATAAAGCCTATTTCGTATAAAGCGAGCGGTTTCATCGATTGGCGCGTAATAGGTAGGTATACCTACTAGTAGGTAGATTCAACCTTAGTTTTTCAATCCAACAAGCAGAAATAATCGGACCAGTAGGAATTCTAAAAAAAAAAATTATAACACAAACCATTTGCACCTGAGCGAAGCCGGGGTGGGTCGCTAGTGTGAAATTAAATATCTAGTACTTAGATTGTAAAAAAATATTTTGATTAACATAATCATAATTTGGCGAAAAAAAATCCGTTGCTGGCAACATTTGATTGTAATGGCGCCAATCAAACTATCGAATAAATTTATATTTTTGATTAATGTTTATCGTAAAAATACAAGTTGGCAGTAAGTACTTACTTGTGAAATGTGATGTTATCAGCCTTATTATGTTTGTCTGATTTATTGGGACATCCTTTCACCACGCAATTCGGCATTTTTCACAAAAACTGCTAGAGATCTGCCCACAACAATTTGACCTTGATCACTGGCGAGCCGCTCGACGACATGTGACCCAAAGGGCACATCTGGAACGGCTTCACATTACGCGCGCGTACTTACTATCCGAGTGTTATTAATCTAAGTTTCTATGTAAATATAGCACTTATGTACGTATTATGAATGACATTTTCGTGCCGGAACAGAATAAGTTTGCGAAAGCGCGATCTACTGCAAATAATAAGTAAAAACACAATTTAGTGTTGGAAAAGTTATGTGTCAATCCGGAAAAGGGGCTTCTGAATGGTATAAGTTTCATTGAAATTGGTCCATCCGCGAACAAACAAACAGACAAACTCGATTTTCGGAATCAATCGTTAATTTAGTACAGTGCCTTCTGGTAAGATCGGCGTAATAGTAAGTCCGGATGCTAAGCAATTCGGCGATATTTTTAAATGATAATTACTTAGTTACGTGATTTATCCGGACTTAATATTACGCCGATCTTACCAGAAGGCACCCAGATCTGTATACCGATTTAGTTTATCCCTTCCCTATCTTTAATTTTATTTTTTGGATTTTTTACAGTTTAATAAAATAGTAGGTATGTACCTAGGTAAGTATAGATTTAAATATTTTATTTTACTTTTTACATACCTAAGGTCATTATTACACTATGTTTAGTTATTGAGAAAAGTTATTGAGAACCTGTTGTAGGTTCTCAATAACAGGTTTTTGAACTACCTATTGCATTATCTCTATTTTCTTAGGCACTACCGAAAGATATGTAGATTATGTAGCCCATTACTTTCGTTGCAAACTTAGTGTAGTCATACTGTGAAACAGTCAAATGAGGGAACTGGTATCAGCACTAAGTATTACTATTTTTTCTTTTGAGAACCCAGTGATTTTTGGGTCTGGGGAGAGATTAATAAAAAAAAACAAATGCCAACTAGTAGCTATATTTTACAAACTCTTAAGCAATAATTTTATCTGGTAGCCCCAATAGCTTCCTTACTGCTATATCGTAATTCCTCAAGGAGGATTCACTTTCACCGTCATTGAAGAGACTACTGACAGCATTTTTATATTCTTCAGCATTTGCAACCTCTTTTTCATCAAACTGTTTATACTCCTCATCAGTCAGAACTCTTTGTTCATTCTTGCATCTCAAATACCAGTTGATTAAGGATTTTTTTGATCGGTTATTATTCCAATCATAGTACTCCATATCGTCTTCTGTTTTTTCTTTCTCCCACTCTTCAATATTCCACGCTTCATGGTAGCAAGCGGTCAGTAAATAGTTGACATAATCTTGGTTCTGTATTCTTACGGGGCAGCGATCAGCTGTGACCGTGACCAAATCTGTTGATGCATCATAGCGCTCACCGACCAACCGCAGGAACTTATCCCGAGCATGTTTGTCTAGGTTTAACGAAGAAAGTTTCACTCGGAGAGTAACAATTCGAGCCAGTGGGTTTCTAATCGAAGGAGTTCCATGACAATAGTCGGAAGTGATGATTTCTACTGGGTAGTGTTTTTGTATAGCTTCCTCGGAGTTTAGAAGCTTCGGCCATTGTGTACAGAACTGTTTTAAAGCTTCACACTGACTTTGGATTACCGGAGGAGTTAAATGCAAGAAGTTGGGTATTTTCATCAACTCTGCATTGGCTTTCTTACTCGGTGGTGCTTGATCTTTAGGTACATAGCCTTGACGGATTGGCAACGGCACTGATGATGGGTGGAAGGTTTTTGGACCGGGCCAAACATTGCCCCAATTCTAAAAAGAAAAATATAAATTATCTCTAATGTATTTAATCTACTTGTTCAGGTAAACTCTGTAAACAGCAAAATATTATGGGAATAGGTAGTGATTTTAAGTGGAAGAAATAACTAATTTGAATTTACTTGAATCAAGCCTCTACTATTTGAATTATTCCCAAAATCTCAACTAAGAAATCTCTAGCAGTGGCCAATGTTTTCGAATGGTGTAAAGAGTATCTTTCTAAACATATAAAACTCTTTTGAAGCTGACTGACAATCAACGCACAGCCTAAAAGTTCTAGAGGTATGAAATCGGTAGTATCCTTATATAGTGTAGGGGTGCACTAAGAAAGGAATTTTGAAAAGTCGCACCCTAAATCTAATAATAATAAGGTTATCTATGTTGACGTAAGTATAAGTATCTATTCCTTCACAAACGATTAGAAAACTTTGTAGATGTATATTCACCTGATCAGTAGACATTCTATCAGCCCTATCAGGCTGTATATCCGCCCTGCGGACCACTCTCCGCTGTAGTCTTGCTCTGGTCTTCTTTATATCAAGAACCCTAAATTCTTCATCCTCGTCCTGTTTCAGCGCTGTGTCTGCAGTAGTAGAGTTTAAACGCCATAGTTTTACGTTAGAAAATGCAGCGAGCCCTCCTGGCCGGCAGTGTTTGATAAATAAACTCATTTTATAGATAGCTTTTTCTTATTTTATGTTTTATTGGCAGTGTTGATCCATTTTTTCTTCTACTTTTAGGTTATGTTATGATTTATTGATTGACTTTGACATCAATATTATCATTTGACACCTTTCGTCAGTGTCACTTTGTGTGACTGTAACATAGAAAATCTGACTGTAACGAACCAAGTACGACTGTCCGTACCTATCTTCCGTTCCGTTCCGAGTAGCCGAGTTAACTTAAGCCTAGGTCTCGCGATCGTACGTAAACGCGGTAACGCGGTACTCTGCGTTGTGCGTTACGACCGCGAAACCAACGCTTTACTGTGCTCATCCCGAGCAAGTGAGTCCAACACACGCATGCTGGACCGAATGATGCAACATGACTGTGCTCGGAAGTGTTATCCCTCCCGGGAACAGTCCCTTCCGAACGTGCGCAGCGCAACGCTGCAAGCAAGGCACTGGCTCACGACGTAAGCCAAAAATGGAAACAAACGTTTGGTTCTTACCCGCATTCCTTAAACGGGTCTGGATGGAGTGGGCACGATTCATGTTAATTGACAATGACAGACATGACGTACGTGACGTGGTCCATCCATTTTCGGTTTCTTTTGTTTTAGTTGCGTGCATGGTTTTTGTTTATTTATTTTATTTTCTCGCTGTTTTCCTTTTAGTTTATCAACCTAAACTCAATAATTTTACTTTACTAGTCTATATTTGCATCCGTCCATCATGAAAAGTGCTATAAAAAAAGAGCACCACTGTGAAATATGTAACAAAATATTTTCATCCACATACAAGTTGAATTCGCATCTTTTTTACCACAACGCTATAGCAGCTCGGTACAAGTGTGCCGTCTGCCTCAAGGAGTACTTCAGAAAGGATGAGTTCAAGAGGCATGAGGCAACGCACGACAATCAGCAAAAATTGCATTCGTGTGACCACTGCGGGCGTGGGTTTGTTGACAAGCGGAATTTGATCAAACATTTGTACATACACGACGATTTACACGTTCCTTCCAAGAGATACAACTGCATTGCGTGCGACGTCAGCTACTGCGAGGAAAGACTTCTAAAGTATCACATCAGAAAGCACCATATGAATTTAGATGCTAATATTCCTGCTCACTCAAAGAAAAAACTAAATGACTCCTGGATCGAGCCCACTAGGGATTCCCTGAACTGCGTGCAGATAACTAAAGTCAAAAACAATATGTTGAGTATAAAGACATGTAAAATAGCTAAGACAGAAGTTAAAGTAGAATCTGATAAGTTAGATAAACTCAGTATTACAAAATATGGTGCAAAAAGCAAGAAAGACGAAGCTGAAATAGCTCTTCGGCATTACTTAGCTTCTGTTTTTGCATTGAAAGACAATTTATACTCGAAAGCGATTTGCGACTATTGTAATAAAGAGATGTTGAAAAAGAGTTTGATTGTGCATATTAGAGAAAGGCACTCTAAGTTGAGAAGATTCCACTGTTATGAATGCAAGAGAAGTTTTAATCGGCACTACCACTTATCCGACCACATTTGTGGTAAAGTACGGAAGACAAAAAATAACTCGGCTTTGTCTATGAATCACTCAAGTAGAAAGTAAGCTCGTATGAGCTAGTGGTGAACTCTGGTGACGAAGTTTTTAGCCTGCTTTAAGGCCTCCGTCGTGGCTTAACGACTGAGCTGGGACTGACAGTTTAACGTGCCCTCTGAAGCACGATGTACAAATGGCTAAACTTAATATTCAACCCTTATCAAAAGTTAGCTAGCCAAGATCAAATCTAGAAACTTTTAACTAAATAAGGTTTGTCCTCTAGTAGGAACTGGAAAGACTGAATATGGAGATTGGCCGTAGATACTTTTTTTGGTCAAAAATTTTATAAAAACTAGTGCAGCTGTTAACTCAATTATAGTTAGTGCTTTGTCAAATTTTGCCAAGTATTACAATCTCTCTGATTGTAATTTTAGCACACAATTTTAGAAGTAACTTTTCATGTATGTATCCTGAAAGCACAGAAGGACTGAAAATATTCTGATAAAGTTTTACAAGCATGTCTGTTGTATCTTAATAAGTATTATGGTCATTTGATTATTGCAGTCTTATTCCAGAACGGGGACTAAAGAAAGTCACGGTTTAAACGTCAAGGTTTATACAACCCTGGCGAAGTAACATGACACCTGGCTTGGAACTCGATACTTCCCCCGCTACACGGCTTAATTCGGCCGGGTTGTATAAACCTTGACGTTTAAACCGTGACTTTCTTTAGTACCCGTTCTGGAATAAGACCAGTTAGGTTTACGTAACACGGTGAGAGTTTGATTGTTTCGTGATCAACCCTCAGTCCTTAGGATCTATATGATTCATTTGTTTAAGTATAAATAAAGTAAATATAATTTACAATTTAACAGCTACAGTCAGAGATGTAAAATTTAAAAGATAATTCATGCTTACTCTATTCACATCTCTGACCAATGAATAATGTTGAAGAGACATCTTTAATTGAAATAAAAATATTATAGTAATGTTTCTGAGTGTGGCTATAAGTGTTATTAAGTATACATCTGTTATTGGAATCAATATAGATTTTTATTCTTGTCCTTATCACAAATAACTTCCATTAGGTATGTCTTTTTTACAATGATGTCTGATGTAGGTATAACATAACTTGTTACTTGAAAAATGTTAAGACTGAGATTTAAAAGGTGCCTTAGATTGCATGTAGTATTGTTAGATTTATGAATGTTTTGGTTTTAATGTTAATAGGTACATAAAATATGTTTTTCTGTAAATAGTTTTTATTTTAACGAATGTTTTCAATTAGGTATTAGTGTAGATTCTGTTTTTACGTTTTTCTAAACTTAGATTAGCTTATAAAAATGCAACAACAGAATCCACACCATTGTTTGGTATAACTATTGTAACAGAAAACCATAGCAAGAGGGGCGTGGCCTGTCCCCGCGCCACCGGCTGACGGCTGGCGTGACGTGACGGGTTTGCAGCGGGGCGCATCGCCTGACACTTTTGCTCGGACGGTCGGAGAGTACGGACGTATTAGACAGCCTTAAGCTATTCTGAGTTGTAGATACTTACCTGTTGATATTTATGTCGTTAAAGTTATAAGAGTTCTAGTTTTTGTTCAGTTTTGTATTTTTTTTTATTAAATTTCGCTTCTGGTCTATAAAATCAGAAGTGGGATTGCTCTCAAGCCCATATGGTCAAATTAATTTTATTTTTATGTACCCGCAGTAAGATTGTGAAGAGAAATCATCAATTTTATGGTTTTCATAGCGTTTTATGGATGTAAAACGCTTTGGCTGTTCACTAATGTTGTTTAGAAATGGATTATTCGATCCATTCCCAAGTGAGTTAAAACAGGTCGCGTGAAGTGTCATCTATGTTTCACTATCGGAGGTGATGGCAACAGATGTGCGTGCCATTGTGGCTGCCAGCTCGATCATCATGTCTACATGCCGCAGTCACGCCTGCGTGCACTGCCCCTAGCAGTGCAAGTGCCAGTTGCAGAGTTCGCGACCCCAGAGTTTCGGTGCCAGCTTGCGATGCTAGCACAACGTGTGAGCCTCTTTTTGAAAGTGCTGTGCCGTCGTTGGACGTCACTGAACGCCTCATTGAAACGTTGAGCGTTAACCAAGGATAGATCTCACCCACACATTAAAATCGGTGGTTTTTCGGTTACTTTTTCCCCTTTTCTTTTGCTTTGGTAAAACGTCCGCACTCCGCAGTGTACGTGTCGAAAATTATCTGCCTACCCTCATTACGAGGTTCTACTAATCAGTGTTTATTGTGTTTTGCGATTGTGTTTTTAGAAGAAGCTAGAAGAAATGGATAGAAGGCCTCGATCCAGGTCGCGTGAGCAACGCTCGCGGAGCCCGCGGGGTCGGCGTTCGCGAAGCAGGCATTCGCGAGACCGGCGGTCGCGCAGTTTTTCGTGAGGGTACACTCCGCGGCAACACACGTGACACTCTAGCCATGGTTTTAGTACCAGAGCGCACCGTGAACGCAGCAGGTCACGAGCGCATACACCACGACGAGAAAAACACGGTATCGTAGTTCTAGTTCTTGCCATCGTATCCGGGCTACAAGTTTGTAAACACGTACGCAACTGATGAACTCTGCTCTTATAAATTTTGTGCTACAGCACAACCCTCTTATGTTAAAGCCTAGTCCTGATTGAGGAAGGCCGAACGGTTTGTTGCTGATGTTTATGGTAAAAGGGCTACCTCCTCGTGTGTTTCAAGTGGATGACACATTTTCTGGTATCAGGTACCTTCATGTGATTCTTTACAGGTTCACGTTGGCATTGAGTGCGATTCTCTGCCACGGTTTTTCACGGTATTGAGTGTGATTCTCTGCCGGTTCACGTTGGTATTGAGTGCGATTCTCTGCCACGGTTTTTCACGGTATTGAGTGTGATTCTCTGCCGGTTCACGTTGGTATTGAGTGCGATTCTCTGCCACGGTTTTTCACGGTATTGAGTGTGATTCTCTGCCGGTTCACGTTGGTATTGAGTGCGATTCTCTGCCACGGTTTTTCACGGTATTGAGTGTGATTCTCTGCCGGTTCACGTTGGTATTGAGTGCGATTCTCTGCCACGGTTTTTCACGGTATTGAGTGTGATTCTCTGCCGGTTCACGTTGGTATTGAGTGCGATTCTCTGCCACGGTTTTTCACGGTATTGAGTGTGATTCTCTGCCGGTTCACGTTGGTATTGAGTGCGATTCTCTGCCACGGTTTTTCACGGTATTGAGTGTGATTCTCTGCCGGTTCACGTTGGTATTGAGTGCGATTCTCTGCCACGGTTTTTCACGGTATCGAGTGTGATTCTCTGCCGGTTCACGTTGGTATTGAGTGCGATTCTCTGCCACGGTTTTTCACGGTATCGAGTGTGATTCTCTACCGGTTCACGTTGGTATCGAGTGCAATTCTCTACCACGGCAGGGCAGTAGCTCTGAAAAACACTGTCAGGCATACTAGTCACTGCTAACGTCTTCCTAACTGGTCAGGTTGTGTGAGTGAATGGGGGCCCTCGAATGAGATTGATATGTATGAATGTTATAGGTGTCCTATACGAGTATGAACATGGATACATTGAGATTGATAGTGTGAATAACGATTGGTGATGAATGGATAATTTTGAATGAAGTTTTAGAAAGAAGTATGGCGTTAGATGGAAATTTTAAGTGATGAGTTCTATTGTGTCCAATTTTCCTGCTAATTTTAGCTGACGAGACTGATAATCTCGACAGCTGAGGACCAGTCACGAGCATCCCATGGCAGCGGACGAGGTCGACCGCTCGTCAGGAGAGGCCGTGTAACAGAAAACCATAGCAAGAGGGGCGTGGCCTGTCCCCGCGCCACCGGCTGACGGCTGGCGTGACGTGACGGGTTTGCAGCGGGGCGCATCGCCTGACACTTTTGCTCGGACGGTCGGAGAGTACGGACGTATTAGACAGCCTTAAGCTATTCTGAGTTGTAGATACTTACCTGTTGATATTTATGTCGTTAAAGTTATAAGAGTTCTAGTTTTTGTTCAGTTTTGTATTTTTTTTTATTAAATTTCGCTTCTGGTCTATAAAACTATGTTAATAAGTTAGTAAGTTAACTGTTAAGTGCCTTAAACAAGTATACAATGTTATTTTTATGTCTTAACTGCCTTATAAAATAAGTTTTTATGGATTTCCACAAAAAAAAATCTTTATTTTTAACAATGTTAGTATCATCGGGGTGGTAGTAGCAGTATCAAAGTATTGTTACTTTGTAAGAGTTGAGTATCATTACAGCAGACACGATTTTTGTCTCTCCAAACTAAGCTAGTTATTCCACAGGCCATTCTTGACTCGAAGGATTGAAGGAAAGTGGGGGGAGGGGGAGTTAGTGCTTACTTCGGAGAGAGAATGGCTGTGACTATTGCACCTTGTATTATAAGTTTAGTACTTATTAGTTAATACGCTGTATGTTGTCGATAGAGCTTGACAATTGTATCGGTTCTTTTGTTGCATTTTTCTGAACTAACCTAATTTGACAGCACTAAAAATGAATAAGAATAAGAATACTTTTTATTTACGACACATACTACATATAACAGAAACAAATACCGACTAATTAAATACTAACTAAACTAAATAGCCGTCCTTTTCTCATGAACTGAAACGACAAGGACGGCTATAATTTTAGTGCTGTCCAATTATAGTTGTTAACCCTACGTAAACTATATTGTCGTATAGAGATCGAGCAGCGCCCCTAGCGGGTAGTTTACAAAACTGATGATTGTTCCTAGGCTTGCTCAAATTATTTCTTGCAAAGTTATCTACTCCTCATCCATTTCGTCTTGTACAAGAGAGAGTTTTAACGCTTTACATGTTGGAGCTTTTGTTGTAACCTCCTCATACATAAAACTGTTTACTCGATTATAGTTATCAAACTTTTTTGTTTTACTATAGTTATTTTTTTCTTTATAAGATTGTTGTACATCATCGAAATTATTCATAGTTTTAAAAACGGTGTCTTCCCGCTTATTTTTACTGCCTAATAAATTTATTCTTAAAGAGTTCTGTGATGTTTTTATTGTATTTAGATATGGGTTCAGTTTTCCACAATCTTTGATGCAGGCATAGTTCTTTTTATTTGGTTTCATGATTCTCGAGTAAATCACATCGTTTGACGTGTTTACTATTTTGAAGGAAATGTAGTCTGATGACATCTGAAATAAAATAACACGTGGTAGGTATTACAGGAGTAGGTACTTAGGTTTTAGGTTAGGTAGCCAGTTTTAGGTTAGGTATTGATAAAAGTTTTTTTCTATGGTACAGAATGTTATAAGCAGCAATAGAAGGGAGATCTTTGCTTGGCAACCAGACACTACGGGCTAGTAGGTATCTATCTTCTAACTTCAGTTTAGATAAGCAAAATAAAAAGAAAAAATAAAACTTACCTTGTACAATGTTAAAATTGTGCAACTTTCGCGCCCTCCGCAAATAACACTAGGGAAGCGTTCGGAAACTTTATCATTGAATCTTTTCTTAATCTGCCATTCCGTTACTATTGGATTATCGCAAGGTCCGGTAAGATCGCTGAGATTTATCACCTTGCTGCACCTTTTTTTAACATTGTGGTATTGATTTATATGTACAGCACATATTTTATTTTGATTTTTTAATGAAAAAAGTTCAAACGGACACGGTGGTGGTTTATTATCGATGATCTGTAAATAGTAGAGTTCCAAAGTTTCAGAACGTATAAAGGTAGTGACGTAATTACGGGTTCTAATATCTATGGTCGGATTCATTCTGTTTCGTTCGTTTCAGTCTGTCTGACATAGGGTCATCACCTCGCCCCAGTCGTCATTGGGATTGGGCAGGGCCACTAACTATATAAGTTAAAAGTTTTTTTATTTCAATAGGTATATCGTTTGAATTGGTATGAATATATTTGCTTATCGTCATTTTATAGAGATGTTCCACAATCAAATAACTTTTAAGTATTTAGAGTGCCTAATTTTACTTACCCAGTAACCGCTATCTCGATCATTAGTGAAATTCACGGAGTTTTCATATCGATAAAATATAACTTTATTTTTTTTCGGATAGCGCACTAATCTCCATGTTCTCCAAAAGGTATCCCTTCGAAAAGTATATTTTAAGCCCTGCATGGCGATTAGTTTACGGAAGCCACTTTCAAATTCATTCACTTTCTTCCAATCAGATTCTGTCGTATTCTTAACGATAAGAAAGTGTGTAACTTCGTCTATGTACACTGTATCGTTTGGTAAATATTTGTCCAGTAGTTTAATTCTTTTAGCTGTTTCATATTTTCGCTTCTTGCTATTGATGAAACTTTGTCGTACGTCTTTAGAACGCTGAAAAGACGGGTTCCCATAGTCTGGAAAGGTAGAGAGATCTTCAAAAATAATTTCACATGAAACCAGTATGAGTAAATTGATTATTTGTGCAACAGTTTTCGAATACATTATTTGACTGAAAACTCTGAAAGTAGAATTCCGTGCACAGCGGTTAACAATGGAAGGAAATTGTGTTTGTAAACATGATCTGGCATACCTACAACGACGGCCTAAGTTTAGTTTTTCTTCTTTTCCTGTGAGTATACCTTATACGAGTACCTAGGTAGGTAGTACCACAGGTAATGCTACCTATAAAACTACCCACTCGAATTTACCAAAAAATTACCCTTAGGCACACCTTAGTAAAAATAAATGTCTATACTATTAAAAAAATGAGTAGGTAGGTATGATAGGTAGGTACCTAGATATTATTTAGTAAAAACTTGATTTTAATTAGAAAGAGTGTGGTCGATTGAGGTCTTACACACCTACCAATACCTTTGGGTCATTATTGTGCGTGTAACCAACAATGAACCAATACGTATACAACAATAAGAACAAGAGCACAGGATCAGATAATACTACACACAAGAGCCATGAACGAAGGTGGTGTGCTAGTGCTAACCCTATTTTATTAGATATGAATTAACAATTTCATTCGTTCATTAGTCAAACATCAAAAACGACAAAAACTCTCATTCATTTTCACTCATTCACTGTGAAATTATGAAAGACAGTGGCTGTCCTCAAATTTTTTTATGGAAAAAATACAATTATTTCTATATTTTATCGCGGAAAGAGACGCTAAAAGCGTGTGACATGAACTTGTGAGTTCGCAAATGTGTGTTAGTGTTGTATTAGTGGATTTATTTGTAGTTTTCTACATTGTTTTTGTTTGTGACAGCTGATTTTGGGTGAGTGATAAAAAGTTAATTTGCGTTACCACGCACCTTATTATTATTATCCATCCGAAACTGGTATCCGCACAGGAAATAACACAAAAGATCTTATACTTATGGCTGCGTCATCACTCCTACCTACTTTATCCATATTTAGAAAAGTATTTGATCACTCTCTCAAATAATAATTTTATCTTTGTATTGTCAACTTTGGTGACCTATGGTATGAACTAGTCCCCACGCTTAGCACGTATAGCATTGAATATCTTATATTTCCTTTGATATAACATTATCTTTCCCACAACTGATATCAAAGTGAGTTTGCAATACAACTTTTTTGATCTAAGAATTCTGCGATGAGAATAGTCAGCCCTATTGTTATACTTTAGCTAACAGTCAATAATAGTATTACAAACTATTTGTATTAATTTAAGATAATTTTGAACTAATTTTGAACAAATGAACTGGCTAGAAACCTACTTAACACACAAGAGAATGTAAAACGCCTCAGGAGATGGCAAATACTAGACCTGGACCAGAGAACGTAGACTGTTCTTAATACCAACTGGTGTCACTCGCTGGAGTCTCACCGGAACATCCAAATACCACGAACCAATCTGATTATGGCTAAGTAGCCGATCGCAGATAAATTAGAGAGAAAAAAAAAAACATAATTTTAAGTTGGCTAAAGGTACTTCTCCACTAGAGTTAAGCTAAGCTACGTTGCTAAGGATGTGTTTGACATCCACCAATATGCATTATTTAGTATGAAAACAAATGATCCTAAGCTTATCTTAAGCTTTTGACAGGCGTCATGGCTCAGTCGGTAGTAGCTCTGCCTTCCGTGCTGTGGGTCGTGGGTTCGATCCCCACTGAGAACAAACATTTGTGTGTTGTAAACATAGATGTTTGTTCTGTGTCTGGGTGTTTCTATGTATTATAAGTATGTATTTACAAAAAAAAATGTATGTGTGTATTCTATCAGCCATCTAGTTCCCATAGTACAAGCTTTGCTTAGTTTGGGACTAGAAGGCGTTGTGTTAAGTGTCCGTGAATATTTATTTATTTATTATTTATCTTAGCTCTGGTGGAAAAGTACCCTAAAGCTGCAAACCCTACTAATATTAAAAACCTGAAAGTTTGTAAGGATGTAGGTTTGAATGTATTTTTATTTTTTTTATGATAATTGTAATGGAACAAGCTGATAGTTCACATGATGTTAAGTAGTAACTTCTGCCTATAACAATGCATTACCTCACAGAGCAAGTCCAATGAGGACGTGCCCTGTAAGGCAATGCACTGCGTCCATCACTCTGAGATGTAAAGATCTTGAAGTCTCATGTGCCTGTAATTACACCGGCGCCCTTACCCTTCAAACCGGAACACAGCAATGCGAGCATCGCTGCTTGGCGGCAGAAATAGGTACGGTGGTAGTACTTCCCTGGACGATGATGACAGACCGATGCTTGAGTAACACTTTCTTTAACAGAATAAACGCTTAGATATCTAATTAATCATAGTAGATATTGCACAATTCCACTATCTCGTAGCAAAAGATAAAGCATGAGTAAGGCCATCATTTAGTTTATTGTTTGCTTAAAATACTGGTTTTATCAGGATTTGTTTAACCGTGCTGCGTGTAGCGTGCTGAATTATTTGATTTGATTTGATTTTAATAAAATTTTCCTGATACCTAGTATTTATAAGGAAAAATTTATGAAAATATCAGTATCTTTATTAAAAATCATTAATCATTATATATATTCATTATACTAGAAATATGTATAATGATTGAAAATTTTATTAAAATATCAATATCATTATTAAATTAATAACATTATTCATCAATCATTTTATATTCAAGTATAATATTTAATACTTATACTTTTTGTAAATACATACTTATAATACATAGTAACACAGACACAGAACAAACATCTATGTTTGCCATACGCAAATGTTTGTTCGCGGTGGGGATCGAACCCACGACCCCACCGCGAAACTGCACGGAAGGCAGAGCTACTACTGACTGAGCCATGGCGCCTGTCATGTTATTATCTATGGATGGCACACCCACAGCTCGTCAAATTGTTCGTCATACTCAGTGCCTTGATCACGAATAAATGTTACAATCGCAAACGTATCGTAACGCTAGCGTATCCGAGATACACTGCGCGGTGACACTACAACGGTTGGCAGTCGAGCTGGCATTGACGCGCAATATAACTCGAATACGTTAGCGCGGCGACTGTCAGATTTGTTCGCGATAGAGGTACAGAACGCCTCAATATCGTATTGTATCTCTCTCAATGAAAACGCCTATCAACACGTCATCGACAATTCGTAGATGAAGACTAATTGACCTCTTCAGAGCGTCCGATCGGCTTGCCCACTGTGACATGCTGGTACTTAGACCAAGCTATCGGCAATGAGACGAGTATCTTTGTTCTTAAACGACTTCAAAGAAAAAAGGAGAAGGTTCTCAATTCGATTGTATCCTACTTAATATTATAAACGCGAAAGTTTGTAAGTACGGATGGATGGATGGATGTTTGTTACTCTTTCACGTAGAAATTTGGATGAAACTTGGAATATATATAGTCCGTGACCTGGATTAACACATAGGCTACTTTTAAACCGAAAAATTAACGGGATCCAACGGGACGCGAAAGAAGTCGCGGGCGGCACCTAGTTTTTAAAATAAAGCAAGCATGCTCGTATGAGTTAAGGCCAACTCTGTTGACGGAGTTTTTAGGCTGCCTTAAGGCCTCCGTCATGGCTTAACAACTGCTAGAGGCGGGACAGTTTAACGTGCCTTCCGAAGCACGGAAGTGCTCAGACGTAATTGCCACTAACGGGCACCCATCCAAATAATGACCCCGCGGAAGGTCACTTCACTTAGATATCGCTGAAGATTGACTAAGCAAGCTACGCCACGAATGTGTAGCAAAAGGCGTCTTATCGAAAAATATTTGTGAGGCACTTGGCCGAATACTCAAACGCTACTTAAATTAAGTTCACGCGTAAATTATTGCAAATGAGTAATGTCAAACAGAGGCAGAGCAATTTTAAGTGGTGCTTAAATTTGAGTGACGTTTCAGTATTCCGGCCACATAGTGATACATGAGATGACGCTCGTTAACTTTGTTTTGTTCGAACGCGGCCTACTTCGTCATTCATATCATACCATCCATTACTCATCGTATTATATTTATTTGAACCAGATATAAGCACTTCTTCTATCTATACTATTATAAAACTGTAAAAAGGCCAAAAACTAAAATTAAATATAACTAAATATGCAAATCTACTAAATAAACGATTCTGATTCCGAAAATCACGCGTAAACTACTAGACCAATTTCAATGAAACTTATACCATTCAGAAGCCCTTTTTCCTGATTGAAACGTAGGCCATAGGTCTTTGATTTTAATCAATATATATAAAACTCTTTTGAAGCTGACAGAGAATCAACGCACAGCCTAAACTATAAGTCCTAGAGGTATGACATTTGGAGGGTAGTATCCTTATATAGTGTAGGGGTGCACTAAGAAAGGAATTTTGAAAAGTCGCACCCTAAAGGGTATAACGCGAGCAACGCCGCGGGCGACGGCTAGTTAAATATATTTATTGAAATCAAAGACGTGGATTCTTAGATACAGCTTGAACTCTCTAAACCAAAAGCAGCCATTTGCTACGAGGTTCATTGTATACTGGTTACGGGTACGAGAAACACCGAACGTTGTTTCCTCGCGTTGATGTCTCTAGAGAAGTGGTATGTAGTGACGTCATATGTTTTTCCTCAGTTCACTCGATTAGTGATTCTCAGAATCTGTATCATCTTCCTGTTTACCAATTTATAAAGACTTTCCTTGTGTCTAAGGCCCGTATGCTGATTTACTGCGCAAGCATCCGGAGTTCCGGAATCAAGCATAGATTTTTGTATGAAAATCTCTACTTTTTTTTTTTAAATGTTATAACTGGAAGACTAGCAGGCGGGCCACCTGATGGAAAGTAGTCACCGCCGCCCATTGACACCTGCAATACCAGAGGTGATGCCAGTGCGCTGCCGGCTTTTACTTAAATCTATGCTTGAGTATCGATGTCTGTATCGGCACGCGGGCCTTTAAGGTAGTTGTACCTAGTGTCTGGAACTATTTTCTTTATGACCAAAACACAACACTCAAAGTAACTTCATGTTCTGTGGGCAGTAACTTTATTCAAATGGAAGGAATTGGAATGAGGAGCAAGAGTAATCTTAGTGACAACTTTGACAAAAATGCTTTGTATGTTTGTTCGACGAGATCTTTGGAACCGCTTATCCGATCTTCACAGAATTTGGTAGGTATACGGATAGTACTCTTAAGTTTTACTGGTTTGTTAAATGAAGTAAATATGTAATAGAATTGATAAAAGATAAGAAAAGTTTTTTCTGGGCTGAGTGATTTCCCACCGAATTCATGTTCAGAATATATGTTAAATAGTCCGGCAAAACGTTTCAAGTTAAACAAGCCTAGCGAGCCCATTATGCAAATGAGTGGGCTCGATGGGATTTTTTTCCCATCTGGCCCACCGGTGCGCTGACCTTAGGGTTCGATGGGAGTAACCCTATATTTCCGGAAAATTGTATGGCCACTATGTGTTCTAATGTGCAGTGCAGATTCCATAGCAACAAACATTTGATTAAGTACCAGAACCTACCTACTTTAATCGTACCTATCCGATGTAAAATGTCTCTAGAATGTAGATAAAACATACGTTCCTACCTACTCGTAACGAGGTCGTTAACCTTGGCGACTAATAGCTGTTAGCTTTGCTAGAATTTGCTAGTAGGTAGGTACCTATACCTATGTGATATCATGCACCTAGGTATTAGTTTAGTTCTTCATAGGTAGAACTAATATAAATAGCAATAGATTTTTTTTTCATTATCAGTACCTACCTACTAATTATAATTAGATATACCTACTTATCGTAATGTTCTTGATACGTTTATCAGTTGCTAACAACTGATTGCAATAATAGTTTTTGTAAAAAATATTTTTTAATTTTGTAATTTAAGTATCTTAATGGCCCTTTGCACTTATGATATGAGACACGATCACAAGACAAGAAAATTTTTGTATGGCGCGTGTCTTATCTGACATAAGAAAAAATATCTCGTACCTATGTGCAAAAGGCTTAAAGATACCTAAGCCAAGCAACAGTGCCTTCATAGCTACGAATAAATGTTACAATCGCAATCGTATCGTAACGCTAGCGTATCCGAGATACACTGCGCGGTGACACTACAACGGTTGGCAGTCGAGCTGACATTGACGCGCAATATAACTCGAATACGTTAACGCGACGACTGTCAGATTTGTTCGTGATAGAGGAACAGGAAACTGCGATTGTGCGTGCAAAATGGCGCCAAGGTCGCTGGCTGTGTCAATGATCTACTCAAATTCTTATTTGCATAAAAACTGAACCAATCGCGTCAAATCATCAGATCAATACAACACTTACCTAGGTCATATAACTTGAAAAATAAATTATATGGGCGAGGATCGAGGATCGAGTCGCAGTTTCTGTATGGAGATAAATAATTGTGAATTGTGGCGCTGAGGGCGCTTGCAAGGGACTTTCAGCATTTAAGTGGATTTTTCATGTAAAGTAAAACATAAACGAGTTGTTAGTCAAAAATTCACCCTCTCTTCTGGGATATAAATCGGAAACTATCGATCCTAGGAGAAAAATTATGGGAACCAAAATTGTACCAAAATTTAGAAGACAAACAAGCTTGGGACGAACTAGCTCTAACTCATCCAATAAAAAAATAAAAAAATTGTAATCATACCTAATCATACAAAACGTAATGACGATTCAAAGTGATCCGTGAGATTTTATTGAATAAAAGCTTTTTGACTTTGACTTTGTAGGAAATTTAATTCTAAACAACTTTTATTAATACCAGTTTGCGTGTGAAATTGAAGATAAACGAGTTATTTAATAAACAAAACTTAAAATCGAGATGGCGGATGACGCAACGGGTCGAGTACCACGCAAAACAAAATTTAGGCTGCCAGTGATATTTAGGCTCAACGTATTCCAAAGGAAAGTTACTATTTTTGTATTTAAAATATTTTCCGGGTCAAATCTTACTTCGACTGGGCCAGCTGCCTGTATATTAGTGTATTGGTTGATTGCTGTACTAAAGGTGATGGTCGCTTACTTTATTATTATTGTATATTAGATTAGGCACATAATATTTTAAGCTGTTAGATTAAGTTTGTTGTAAAACGGAGCGCGTGTCGCAGAGGCTGTACGCCCCTTCATTCTAGGCACTCCTGAAAACCAGCGCTAAAGGAGCCATCGTGCACCTTTAGCATATGCTGAGTGAGTGCCTTTTTTACGCATCTATCTATAATTTGGTGTTTATTTAATTGTGTTTTTGCGTAAAATAAATGGTTTCTATTCTATTCTATTCTATATTCTGCACAATGTGCAATGGCAGTTTTACTTCGGTGCTAAGTATCTTTTACTTCAATTGAATAAAGATTTAAGATAGATAGATATTGTACACATTTTGTGTACAATAATACTTTATTGTACACAAGGAATAGGTACGTACGAATCTTAAAACTAACTTTGTGTAAAGATACAAAACTCCCGAGTTTGCTATTCAAACTATGACAGTTCTTAGATATGCATCACTCACAACTAGACCCACAGGGAGTTAAACTAGAACACGGAAATGTCTACTAACGATCGACTTCAATTAGTCGACTAAGACAATGAGACTGTTACATGATAGCCAGCAGAGCGAAATGGCCTTGAAGTACCAACGACGATGAAGGAGGAAGGTTTTTCGTGCAGTTTTGTCGATTCGATTGTCCACAACATTAATTATGAATTAATTGAAGTTATCAGTTAAGTAGGTACAAATATTTATTACATAGGTTAGCCAGCGAAGGCCAAACTAAGCGTTAAGCTGGTATTTTGGACTTCTAGAGTACAGTTACTAAGTTGGAAGTACCTGATACGAGATTCAGATTGACACCACAGGCCACAGCCTGTCTTTACTTTACCCAGCTGAGCATTATGCTGTCCTACTCACATTACATAGAATCAATCACTACAGACAGACTTTAAGTACGTATACGGTATACCTACTAAAAAAAAAACACGTGATCCTTTTCAATCATTTATCCTGGTCACGTGACAACTGTCACGCGTCGGCTTTGTGGTGTTTTGCCTTTGGGTACACTTGTACTGTGCCTGTACTAAAATTCAGTGGTTAATGCTTACTTTGTAAAAATTACGATTAAAAATGTTTTTGAAGTCTATTGAGCTTTGCGGCTGCAGATCGCTCATAGCGATAAGGCCGCCCATTGCACTTCACATAAGAATAATGAACTCTGTGTTTATTTTATAATTTCTGTTAAAGTGGTGAACGTTTTCTATCTATCTATCTATCGACGTAGTAAGTGACCTAGGTAACCAGGTAGTTCCAACTTAATAAGAAACTTTATTTGAACACTTATTTCTTTGTTCCAGATCAAAGCCAGCCAAAAAACCAAGACTGAACGTAGTTATGTAGCGTACTTTTACAAAAAAACTTAGCTTACATTCCAAAGGACCGGCATGAGTTTCGACAAAACTTCGTGACGGCGCCATTTTGAGTCCGCCATTTCGTGAAAAACAAGATGGCGACGCCGATCAAGTCTGTGGCGTTAGAAGAGGGTGGGGATGATGCTGCTGAGAAACTACTCGAGGGGAACAGAGAGCTGGTGGTGCCAAAGGATAATGCACTGCTCTCTGCCAAGTCTTCCAAGAAAGGTGAGGTTTGGTTTATTCCGCGAATGTATTCTACTTTAGAAATCAGCTTGTTAGGTTAACTAGGAACGATGTAAGTGGGAGTGTACTGTAGAGGGTATGTAATGCCGCGCCGAGGCCGGGCCATGCACTCGTTAAACTATACTTCATTTAAACTTTAGTTGTACTATAATAATATAGTAGAACTAGCCGCCGCCCGCGGCGTTGCTCGTGTTCTGCCCTTTAGAGTGTGACGTGCCATTATCATTATCATCATCAATCATCATCAATCAATATATATAAAACTCTTTTGAAGCTGACAGAGAAGCAACGCACAGCTTAAACTATAAGTCCTAGAGGTATGAGATTTTGAGGGTAGCATCCTTATGTAGTGTAGGGGTGCACTAAGAAAGGAATTTTGAAAAGTCGCACTCTAAAGGGTCTAGAACGCGAGCAACGCCGCGGGCGACGGCTTGTTGTTTGTATTACGCGTCACTGGATGTGATGATTCATTTGTGTTTTTCTACTGATACTGGAAATATTACAGAATTCCCTTAAAATGTGGGTTGTTCAAGGTCACAGATCTATGTTTTATAGCTCGGCCTTCTGCACTGTAGGTTATGGTTGGATCCCCAACGAGAACGGACGAAATGTCTGTTCTGTTGATGGCTGTTTATGTAGGTACGTTTTTACAAACAAAATATCTATGACTATGGATTCCTTCTATGAATCATCATTCAGATCATTCAGATGTATCTTTCCTACTCTAAGGCGGAGCCCTGGTAGCTTTAGTGATAAAATAACCAAGACGAGAATAAAACTAATGAAAGAATGAAAGCTTCATGAAAATAAAATCTAAGATGTAGATGGTGCTGTGTGTAATATCGGAAATGACCAATACTTATAAATAAACTTTTCAAAAATCGATTATTTAAATGCACATAAGAACGCATTGAAGCATTGAACGAACCCAAACTCAAACTGTCAAAGTAATATAAAAGTATTGAGGGTAGTTTCAAAAACTTATTTATTGTTGCTGTCGACTTTGAGTTCTAGAAATTATCGAAGTAGCGCTTTCGCATTGACGTGGTGTAGTTAAATTAGTGATATTCATAATGCCCAGATCTGGATACAGGAAGTTGCGCAAATGTAAGTTTTTTTACCGATTTTAAATTGTAGGTCAAAATAACATTGAAGATCAGTTTCAGAAATACTTACTCAATTAAATAATTATGGTCAAAGAAAAGATGGATGAATTGTGTGACAGAAAGATCACAATGGGTTAGAATGGGCAAGTCAAATGTCCACAGCTGAGCAGTCGGTTTCATTTAAATCCAACACGACGTTTTTTTCATTTTCCGAATAAACAAATCTTTTGGTAGACAGATAGACCATTTCCTTAATTTGAACACCTTTCATCATAATACTTACCTAACTTACAAAGTATTCGTGAAGCTTTGGTCTCGCGATCGTAACGCACAACGCAGCGGTATGCAGCATGCAGCGCCGGACACATAATTGTATGGAAAACGTCTAGTATGGTCTTTTGTTACGTCGCAGTCTGCGTCAGCGGCGAGGAGCAAACGCGGTACTCTGCGTTGAGCTGCACAACGCTGCTTTACACCGTCATCATCATCATCATGTCATCATCAACCTATATCAGTCCACTGCTGGACGTAGGTCTCTCCCAAGACGCGCCACTGAGCCCGGCCTTCGGCTCTTCTCATCCAGTGTTTACCAGCTCCATTTCTCAGATCGTCACCCCACATAGCCGGAAAGCGTCCTACACTACGCTTGCCTAAACGCGGTCTCCACTCAAGTATTCGTTTGCTCCAACGATCGAACTATTTACACCGTAGTAGTCCTAAATAAATTACAATAAACAACGTTGCTATACCTAAACCAAGTAGTTCATTATCATCAAACTGATTCATAAAACAGCTGCGAGCCGAAGTTCAACTGCCTACATAATACTAATCATTGTTTGCATACTGCGTTCTAGTTGCGGGAAGTATATTTATGTTATGGCGAAAGGCATGCGCTGGTCATTGTTGGACTCACATCCCACTAATATTATAAACTAGCTTCCGCCCGCGACTTCGTTCGCGCTCCGTTGGATCCCGTTGGTTTTCCGGTGATAAAGAGTAGCCTATGGTTTAATCCAGCTCACGGACAATATATATTCCAAGATTCATCCAAATAGGATATGATGTCAAAGTTTAGATGTTTGGGTTTCATTCACGCTGCAACTGCGATTTGCATAGCTACTACTTACACTGGCCTTCAAAAATAAGTTGCAATATCTTTTTAAGTACACAAGATATGCTTTCGAAACAAAAAAGACTCGAAATAGAGTTTAATTTAGGTACTATAGTTTCAAAGAAAGCTGATAAAAATTGCTATAAAACATGTTTTATTTTAAATCTCTTACTTCTATAGTTTAGAGAAAATTGAATATTAAAAGTGTAGTAGGTACTTATTTTTTCAAGCCAGTCTAGTCATATTAGCATTTTCCAACATAGGCCTATTTTTATCTCGGTAAATGTTTAGTTCTCATCACGTGTCATTAAGGAAGGGAAAGGGTACCACGTGATAAAAAAATAAAAAATAAAAAATGTATGTATGTATTTTATCAGCCATCTAGTTTCCATCGTACAAGCTTTGCTTAGTTTGGGACTAGAAGGCGTTGTGTTAAGTGTCCGTAAATATTTATTTATTATTATTTATTCCGAGTTCCGAGCTTGATTGTACACTGATTTAAAACTATTTCTATCAGTACCTACCAGGTGAGATTGAATCAGCAGAAAACCCTTATAAATAAATAATCTTTTTCATACATTTTAAACTAAACATAACATTATTAATATCTCCAACCGTGTCAAGGCAACACTGACCGATCTTATTCTGAATGCAATAAGGTTCAATATTCGCATGCTTGACCTGAAATAGCATACCTATTCATATTTCGACCATGAATATAAGGAGAATATAATTTGAGTATCACGCAATTGAATGATGTGGGTTATTTTATATATTTGAAGTTATTATAAAGTTAACTTTGGTACCGATTTGTCGTTTCTGAAAGTTTAAAAATAGTGACTGACAATAGTCACTTGATTGACTAAATATTTTATTTACAATTCCTCTCCCATTTTCGGACATACACCTTTGATTTCGGTGCTGTGATTATATTTCCAAAACTCGTCTACTCGTCGCCTTAAATTATATTGTCAAATTGAAATGAGTGTGGAAATTAAATGTTTGGGTCTAAAGTGATGATGATCTTCACTGATCATCAAAAGTAGATAATTATAGTGTAACTTTGGATTTATAGTGAAACTCTATAATCCTCCTTTTGGTCCGGAGTTGGGTAAAGATTGAAATGACATTGACAGAGTGTTCGGAACGTGAAGGTAAATTTGTTTGTTTCGTTCGGCGTTTTTGTGTAAAATTGCGCTTTTAGAGTTTGTACTATGGGAACTAGATTGCTGATAGAATACTTATAATATACATGATGATAACCAGCATAATTGATCGAGGGAGCGAAGCGAACGAAGATGTTAGTGACAACTTGGGCAAAAATGCTTTGTATGTTTGTTCGACGAGATCTTGTGAACCGCTTATCCGATCTTCACAGAATTTGGTAGGTATACGTGTAGTACTCTTAAGTTTTGCTGGTTTGAAAATGAAGTAAATCGGTAAAGGGGCTGTAAAGTTATGAGGGTCCAAAGGAATAAAAAAAAAAGTCGTACAATAATATCAATTGGGGTGTCATTATGATAGGGCGGGCTTTCTTTAGACATTCCAAAACCGTTTTTATTCTTATTCTAGTTTAAATAGTTTTTGAGTTGTAGTGTAGTAAAAATATAATGACTTCCAAGTGCTTCCAAGTCATCATATTATCGGGAAGTATTATTTATCGGAAACATCACGAGATCTCTGTTTGGGGCGAACTACTAGTCATATTACAGAATTTACAGATGGGGGTTTGTAAATTGTAAAATTAACTTTTAAAACATCTGACTGTGCATGAACATTCTATAAAGCTGGGTACTGACGAACGTTACGAGGTGTAATGTAACATGTTACACAGCGAGCATTCGCGCAGTCAGTACGTCGTTGCTCGCTGGTTTCCCCGTAATACGGCGCACTGACTGCACACGAATGCTCGCTGTGTAACATGTTACATTACACCTCGTAACGTTGGTCAGTACCCAGCTTTAGATTTGAACCCACGACCTTAGAATCAAAAGATCACTGACCGACTCCGCGTTCATTCTGTTTGGGTACTTGCCACTGGTCATTAAAACAAGGCTACGCCCCTAATTGGGTAGTAGCTATTTTAGGCCCTTTGACATTCAAGAAGGAACAGATTCCTATTGGTTCCAATTGGATGTGAAATAAATAAAGCGTAACACACGGGAGCGAAATATGACTAGCATGTTTGTTTTTGTTAAACCGCGTTCACACTATACCATTGCCGCTGCCGGCATTCATGCCGCGGACTTATTGCCACAGCAACTTCGCCTTTATTCTCATTAGAGAGCCAGGGCATGAACTTGGGCCAGAAACCGGGACAGAGGCATGATCGTGTTCACACTATGCTCGTGCCCACTTCCCTGCCCAAGTCCCTGCCGACTGCGGCATACACCGCGTTCACACTATGCCATTGCCGCTGCCGGCATGAATGCCGCGATTAATTCCGAAATGATTGCCACAGCAACATCGCCTTTATTCCTACACCGCGTTCACACATGCCCATGCCGCTGCCCGAATTATTGCCGCGATTAATTCCGGAATTATTGCCACAGCAACATCGCCAAGTTCATGCCCTAGCTCCTTGGTGAGAATAAAGGCGATGTTGCTGTAGCAATAATTCCGGAATTAATCGCGGCATTCATGCCGGGCATAGTGTGCACGCGCTAATAGTGTGAACGCATCACTGTCATTCATTCATATCATTGTCTTCCAACTTGCACGTCAGAACAGCATCCCGTGTTCCCCTTTCTCCAGTCGCAAGTTCCATAGCGTTAATTGGCGCGGCGCCAGCACTAAATATACCCGGGTTAATGGGTCGAGGGCTTCTGACTTTCTCATTGCGATCAAAGCCACTGCTTTTAAGAGCATTTGGACGTGCTCCTGACTTCCCCATTATCATCAAATCAACCTGTAGAAGTTCACTACTGAACAATCTCCGTAGTAGTACTTATAGTATTATTGCAAATGCTGTGCATGCCTGTAATCGGCACACATTTTATAGAATAAGGTTTTCAAAGTGATTATTGTATTGTACACTATGTGCGCTGTTGGCGTTGCCTATTCAATAAATAAATAAATAAATCTCTTAAGAGTATTGAAATCTTTATGTGTCAAGAGAAAAAATATTCCGAAAAAATCGTCTGAGAAAAAACATTAATATAAAGTAATTCAAAACCTCCGATCCATAAAAGCTCCTAGATACCGTTCATTATTGATCTCAAATAAAGTCCACTAGGGGTTTTTATACTCTTTGGCAAAAGAAAACATTTTTCCCCGAAAAAATTGTAAATATTCCCTGGCGTACGTCCAGAACTCTCTCTGACACACTTCTTGGCGTGTAGCTTATCTGGCCCTAAAAGATTAAAGGTAAGGAAAATGTAGCGCCATCTATCTCGCTACATGAGAACTATCCTAGATCGCGCAAACGAAGTTATCACGGAGTTTGAACATAAGTAATACTACCGAATACCAACCATTGGTCCTCGGACCCCGAGCCAAAGGTCGCTCGGCGTGGAAGATCTTCCTTTTTCGTAGGAGGACACATATCCTACCATGTTCTCCTCAAAAACTTCGGTTAATATTTAGGACTAGCTGATACCCGCAACTTCGTACGCGTGCGAAATTTTCCACCAAAATATCTGTCAATCAGCATACGATGAACCTCGTAGCAAATGGCAGCTTTTGGTTTAGAGAGTTCAAGCTGTATAACAATCCACTTCTTTGATTTCAATAAAATATAGCCTATATTTCAATCCGGAAAAAGGGCTTCCGAATGGTATAAGTTTCATTGAAATTGGTCCAGTAGTTAAGGCGTGATCCGCAAACAAACAAACAGACAAACTCGATTTTCGGAATCAGAATAGTTTATTTAGTAGATCTGCATATTTAGTTCATCCATATCTTTAATATTAGTTTTTTGCTTTTTTACAGTTTTATAATCGTTTATTTTGGTGAACTTAACATTGAATAACTACCTATATAGATAGATCAGATATATAGATAGAATATTCTTTATTGTACACCACTTATAAGTAAAGAAAATAACAAAAAAATACCATAATTAGTAATACGATCAAGTTTTAGGAGGTAGGTACAATAGGCGGCCTTATTGCTTAAAGCAATCTCTTCCAGGCAACCTTTGGATGGACAGGATCTAATACACAAAACACGGACAATAAAAGTTATAAATAAAGTTGAAACTGGATAATAAAGAAGTAGGTATAATCTGTGTCACAGTTTCCAGTAACTAACGAAACTTAGACAAAGACGAGATATACGTTGCAGATGGTTTTGTAATCACAAAGTTAAATGGTTAATTTCATTGTCCACAGTAAAACTACCCGAAGATGAAGGAGGGGCAGTCGGCGCGGGGCGCTTCACAATCGGACCGGCTCCAGAGCGAGACTGGGAGATGGTCCCGCCCGATGGAAAATGGGGCTGGTGCGTGCTCGTAGGTAAAATGAACCCTGTATCCTTGTAATAAGACTTGATATCCTGGTTCAAACTTAACGGCACTGACTGCGCTAAAGGAACAAGCGCAATCCATTCTTATGTACGGTGTAATCTTGTGGGGTCCTTGATATTATCCAAATATCTTAACGTTTATAAGATTGTAGTAGGTATAGCTTAGCATGTGATTGTCTCGTTCTGATTCTGAATCCGGGATAAGATAGAGAAATGATCAGACATTTTGAAAAGGCGTGGGGCATTTCAGGTCCCGCATTTAGTTAATTTTGTTATAACTTTTGTTGGTTTTATCATAATATATGCAGTAGCAGTCACGAAAACGCAAAATAAACTAATTATTTTGACGTAAACACCTGTAAATACGTTAAACAACATTGAAAAAGACACATTTTTCGAAGTAAAATGTCTAATAACTAATGATTCCCGCTGCTTTATAATGACATTTTCAAAAACTGCATTGTAAGTGTATTGTAACAAACAAAGTTCAACCATTGCAAGTTTAAAAAAAATGTAGAACCATGCCCCCATCCAATTTGCCCCAGACCCTTAGGGTTAATACGGGCTTGGTCTAAAAATCCCCTTAAAGATTCCCCTTCGAAGGGGATTATTAGACTTTTTGTCTACAAATCCCCTTACAATCAGATTTAGCTGAGGCAGGGGATTATTAGACAAAAAGTATAGAAATCCCCTTAACCGTAATTTATGTTGGTGGAAGGGGGTTATTAGACAAGAATAAATAAATACTCTTAAACCTTTATTTTATTAAATGAAATAAAGTTAATTCATATAGGCCGGGTGAATTAGCCATAACTAGCCTACAATTTATTTAACGTGACATCTGACCCACCGTGGCTCACTTGTGAAATGACCACCCTCAGTCACCTATCCAAGGTATGGCCGGGCCTGAGGGTAAGAAACACCTAAGCCAGCTGCGCTATGAGTGCTACCAATGTTTTAGTGTAAAACTAGTGATCATCATATTATATATATTATAGTGGGGCTCATGACTATTGTACTACCTACCCATTAAGACCTTGTACTACACATGAAGCAATAAATCTATACTATACTATCAATGTAAGTTGTGTATGATTCCAGGTGCAACGCTAGTTAATATCCTTATCCCGGGAACAATAAAGTCGTTTGGTGTGCTTCTGGTGGAGTTCAATGACGTGTTCCACTCCAGTGCCGCTGCATCATCAGGGATTGTGGCGCTATGCTACTTTTTATACAGCAGTTTAGGTAAGAATTCATATAAGTATTTTTTTTTTTACAAAAGTGTACACATCCATGTGAACAACTTTTTAACCAATTTCGAAAAAGAAGGAGGTTCTCAATTCGGTTGTTTTTTAATGGTTGTAGCCTAATAACTCCGTCATTTCTAAACAGACTAGCCGTCGCCCGCGGCGTTGCTCGCGTTCTACCCTTTAAAGTGTGACGTTTCAAAATTCCTTTCTTAGTGCACCCCTACACTATAAAAGGATACTACCCTCCAAATTTCATACCTCTAGGACTTATAGTTTAGGCTGTGCGTTGATTCTCTGTCAGCTTCAAAAGAGTTTTATATATATTGACTAGCCGTCGCCCGCGGCGTTGCTCGCGTTCTACCCTTTAGAGTGTGACGTTTCAAAATTCCTTTCTTAGTGCGCCCCTACACTATATAAGGAACCTACCCTCCAAATTTCATACCTCTAGGACTTGTAGTTTAGGCTGTGCGTTGATTCTATGTCAGCTTCAAAAGAGTTTTATATATATTGATGATGATATATATATACAGGGTGTTACCAGACCACTTCCGAAAACGAAAGGGGGAGCTACAGCACACCAAAACCCAACCAAAAAAAAAAACAGTTATCCTGAAAAATAATTATAGCCGGAGAAAACAATGTTTAAAGATTTGTATTTATTTCGCCAGCCCGCAATGTACGCATTCACGTAGGTAAGGTCGAGGCGTAGTACTATTATTTATTCTGTGTCGTAAGTGCCTACTAACGTAGGTAGGTACTAACGTAGGTCGCTCGCACGTCGCGTACTAGAATGACCCGCGATGAACTCTCAGCTGTTCATGCTGTAGTAGACGTAATCTGCGTGCTGCGTGTACATTGCTGCTTTATTTATTTTATTTGTTTTTTTGCTTTTTTAAATGAGATAATTAGGTAGATATGTCTTATTACGTTGTACTGTGTGTATGTAACTAGAAAAAAAATTAAAAAGAGATAGTCAAGTCAATTTTTTTTTTCGCGATTTTTTTCGCTTAATGTTTTCAGTATCATGGTCTGATTGGAACCTCCAAGTTTTCGGAAGTGGTCTGGTAACACCCTGTATATATATATTGAAATGATGATTTAAAAAAATGTTTTTTTATCTGAAAGGATATAGGTACCTACTACCAGATTAGTCCCATAAAAATTTCATCAAAATCAGTTAAGTTGTTGGGCTTTTAAATAAGAATAACTGGAAAAAACAATTCATCCGCGCACACGACATTGCGTATTTTGTTTTCTGTGACTTGTCAGTTTTTACGATCAATAGAACAAACCCAATGAGCTACCACCATCATCATCATCATCATCATCATCTGAAGATGAAGCCAAATTAGTCAAATTGAAGTCGGGTTTTCTAGTCTTTTTATCTTAGTAAGTTATCTGTGGAAATTATTGATGAGCGCGAAAAAAATGTATTGTTCCACAGCAAAAATTTATTGAAAACAGTTGATTTTTCTGATGATGATGAGGTACAGTGCCTTTTGGTAAGATCGGCGAAGTAGTAAGTCCGGATACTAAGCAATTCGGCGATATTTTTAAATGAAGCAACATCGCCATGAAGGCACATGAGACTTCTAGATCTTTACGTCTCAGAGTGATGGACGCAGTGCATTGCCTTACAGGGCACGTCCTCATTGGACTTGCTCTGTGAGGTAATGCATTGTTATAGGCAGAAGTTACCACTTAACATCAGGTGAGCTATCAGCCTGTTCCATTACTTTTACCATAAAATAAAAAAATCGCCTTACGCGCCATTTTGTTATGCCCCTGTATAGTAAAATGGCGCGTATGGCGATTTTGCCATCATATTGATTTCGTGATTTATCCGGAATTACTACTACGCCGATCTTACCAGAAGGCACCCTATTGGTTTGAACGGGTCGCTAATCGGTAATCTAACGTGACAGTACATTCGTCATGCTCACGCCAAACCTTGAATACAGTATTACGTGTGTGTCAGATGAATGCATTTTAGTACAGTTCATATTTATCAATTTATCATCATCAATATATATAAAACTGTTTTGAAGCTGACAGAGAATGAACGCACAGCCTAAACTATAAGTCCTAGAGGTATGAAATTTGGAGGGTTCCTTATATAGTGTAGGGGCGCACTAAGAAAGGAATTTTGAAACGTCACACTCTAAAGGGTACAACGCGAGCAACGCCGCGGGTGACGGCTAGTTGGAGATAAAATTGTAGGCATATTAGATAACTAGCTGATACCCGCGACTTCGTACGCATGCGAAACTTTCCACAAAAATATCTGGCAACCAGCAGATGAACCTCGTAGCAAATGGCTGCTTTTGATTTAGAGAGATCAAGCTGCGTACATTACATATATGTACATACAAGCTGCATACATATTTTGCTCTTCTGTGGTGTTTACGGTATTTATCAGTAGAACTCCTATCATCATCATCATTTGATGATGTAGGCGTATCAAATTGGTATATCCAGTTTTTTAAACTTGTAAATTTTTTGTAACTAGGTGCCGCCCGCAACTTCGTTCGCGTCCCGTTGAATCCCGTTAATTTTTCGGGATAAAAAGTAGCCTATGTGTTAATCCAGGTCACGGACAATATATATTCCAAGTTTCATCCAAATCGGATCAGTAGATTTTTACGTGAAAGAGTAACAAACATCCATCCATCCATACTCACAAACTTTCGCGTTTATAATATTATTAGGATTATTTTTTTTATTTCCAGGTCCTCTATCTTCGATTCTATCAGTGAAGTGGTCGTATAGAACGGTGACGCTCATCGGAGGAAGTTTTGCAGCATTCGGCATGATTATGAGTAGTTGTGCCTTTTCTATATCATATTTGTATTTTAGGTAAGACCTTTTTAGATGTAAAACCTCTCTTAGGTCTTTTTTTTTTTTCTTAGAAATTTTGTTAAGAATGGCACAGCTCCCGCTATAGGTGCATATTCGGTTTTCATACAAAATTTCTCGCTTTGCGAATGCTTTTGCGTCTGCAATAAGTCAACAAATGCACTGACTCGGGGCTGCGTCGGAGATCTGATGTGGGTGTTTTTTTTTTTTTTTCAAAAATACCACTATATCACTAGGTTATAGTCTTATGAAAGGAAAACTATAGGCAACATCTGCAAGTTAACTGAATTGGAGAAATTAAATAAAAACCACTATTATTAGTCATCCAGCCAACTTGAACTGTATTCTTATTAAAAATCCTACAAATGGGAGCTCATGTTACGTTGGTTTCTTAAAGTGGATATTTAAAAAGACCATCGAACCCACTGCAGGGAAGGCAGGGCTGTTACCGACTGAGTTGTTTAAGCCAAGCATGGCAGTTCGTTTTCTTAACCAATAAATAAATAAATATTCACGGACACTTAACACAACGCCTTCTAGTCCCAAACTAAGCAAAGCTTGTACGATGGAAACTAGATGGCTGATAGAATACATACATACATTTTTTTTTGTAAATACATACTTATAATACATAGAAACACCCAGACATAGAACAAACATCTATGTTTTACAACACACAAATGTTTGTTCTCGGTGGGGATCGAACCCACGACCCACAGCACGGAAGGCAGAGCTACTACCGACTGAGCCATGACGCCTGTCCATGACCAATAAATCTCTTCAACCAACAATCTTTAAGATCCCTTTTTTACACAGCTTTATAATTAGTTATTTGTTTTACAAGAGTGCAAAGTTGCTTTTTAACCGCGTGTTCAATTTTGATGACCGAGCAATCGAAGAATTCTAAAATTAGAATCCTGAGTGTTAGCGAGTGATTCAAAATTAGAATCCTGAGCGTTAGCGAGGGAATCAAAAGAGCACGAGGTGAAAAATCTTTGCACTCGAGTGCAACACGTAACTTTTCATTCCACCTCAGCGAGGAAATGACTAAATGCAAAAAAAGCAAATTGAAAAAAGAACACCAAGAAGGTTCCGAGTCTGAGTTTTTAACAAATTAAAAAAAAGTTGTATGATATATTCGGCACCATAGAGGTAGCAGTAAATAGGTTTAATGTTTTTTTTTAATTCACAAACTTAGTGCACACGATGTTCTAAATTCAATTTACTTTATCCTCTAGAGAATAAAAACGGCTTTTCCACTCAGATATTGAAGATTGAAAATACTCTTTCCGAGATGGTGGGATGAAAAAATTATTATTCTTATCCTTAAAAAAATTCCTTCCAGTTTTGGTGCAATGGTGGGCACCGGTGCTGGGCTAGCGTTTCCCCCAACTGTGTACATAGTGACGTCATATTTCGTACGTCTACGTGGGCTCGCTAACGGGATCTGCATGTCGGGGTCCGCTTTCGGAAGCATTATCCTGCCGCCAGTACTGAGATACCTGCTAGAGACGTACGGATACAAGTGAGTATTGTTGACCCTTATTGGTGCATACATTGTGCATAGTAACTTTATAAAAAAAACAAGCAAGCTCGTATAAGTTAGTGGCCATCTCTGGTGACGGAGTTTTTAGGCCGCCTTAAGGCCTCCGTCATGGCCTAACTGCTAGAGCCGGGACCGACAGTTTAACGTGATTTCCGAAGCATGTAACTTTATAAGAAACTTTTATATAATCGGTTTATTTTTATCATTATATATGCTTGTTTTTTTAGTAAAAAAAAAAAGAAAATGGCAGTGAAAGTCACAAATTTAGCTGTTATTGTTACTCAATAACGAACGAGAAAATTGAAGTCTTGAAATTTTCGGACGGAGTTATCCCGCTCTTCCTTACATAAAATCTAATGGTCTATCTTATAAAAAGTTAGAGTAGACATCATGTCTTGTTTACCATACGTAATCAGGACATAATGTCTACTCTAACTTTTTATAAGATAGAGGGTAAATATATAAAACTCTTTTGCAGCTGACAGAGAATCAACGCACAGCCTAAACTATAAGTCCTAGAGGTATGAAATTTGGAGGGTAGTATCCTTATATAGTGTAGGGGCGCACTAAGAAAGGAACGTTAAAAAGTCACACTTTAAAGGGTCTAGAACGCGAGCGACGCCGCGGGCGACGGCTAGTACCTTATATTTATTTATTTACTATGAAGCTACTATAGAAAGCATTGCTTGAAGTTACTACGAAAAAATATGTATATAAGTATTCTATCAGCAATCTAGTTCCCATAGTACAAGCTCTGCTTAGTTTGGGACTAGATGGCGTTGTGTGATATGTCCATGAATATTTATTTGTGTATTTAAGGGGTGCAGTGTTAATACTCGGCGGTATTATGCTTAACGTCTGGGCGGCGGCACTGCTCTTCCAACCAGTCGAGGAACACATGGTGAGGAAGTACAAGGAAGTCGAGGAGGATGAAGAGGGCCCTCAGGTGAGGATATACATACAGTTTACTATTTATATTATACTAGCTGGTGCCCGCGACTTGGTACGCGTGCGAAACTTTCCACTAAAACATCTGTCAATTAACATACAATGCGCCTCGTAGCAAATGGCTGCTTTTGGTTGAGAGAGTTCAAGCTGTATCTAAGAATCCACGTGTTTGATTTCAATAGAATATAGCCTATGTTTCAATCTGGAAAAAGGGCTTCTGAATGGTATAAGTTTCATTGAAATTGGTCCAGTAGTTTAGGCGTGATCCGCGAACACAAACAGACATTAGGCTGTATTTTATTGAAATCAAAGACGTGGATTCTTAGATACAGCTTGAACTCTCTAAACTAAAAGCAGCCATTTGCTACGAGGTTCATCGTATGCTGGTGACAGACATTTTGGTGGAAAGTTTCGCACGTGCACGAAGTCGCGTGTATCAGCTAGTTTATAATACGATTCTAAAATGATCTTTGTAATTTTACAAAATAAAAGATATTTGATTTTGATTTACTTACGGGTATATAATATTGGTCTGCTAAAGCTCCGCTAGCTAAAATGGCTGCTAATATTCCTGTCATATTATTATGACAGAATTCATTAAAGCCACTCTAAAATGACAGCAGATTATAAATAGGGTTAAGATTGCACCGAGACTTACCGGGTACAATAACATCTGAAAAGGCTTTGGGGCATTCCCGTAAAACTACGTGGATAACTTCGCTTGCAAGGGGTCTGGGGCAAATTGGTTGGAGCCCAGGTCCCACATTTTTGTAAAACTTTCAATGATGGAACTTTGTTTGTAACAATACACTTACAATGCTTTTTAAAAACATGTAACAATGTCATTATAAATCAGCGAGAATCATTAGTTATTAGATAATTTACTTCGAAAAATGCGTCTTTTTCAATGTTGTTTATCGTATTTACAGGTGTTTACGTCAAAATAATTACTTTATTTTGCGTTTTCGTGACTGCTACTGCATAATAGATAATGATAAAACCAACAAGAGTTACAAATAACAAAATTAATCTAAAAATTAACTAAATGTATAAGTC
This sequence comes from Eulithis prunata, assembly GCA_918843925.1. Classification (NCBI taxonomy): domain Eukaryota; kingdom Metazoa; phylum Arthropoda; class Insecta; order Lepidoptera; family Geometridae; genus Eulithis; species Eulithis prunata. The sequence continues at coordinate 1,904,870 of OU974028.1, forward strand.
GGGACATGAAATGCCCCAACGCCTTTAATTTATCGCGAAGTTAGAATGAATTTGGGAAAGATTTATTTTATTTATTAAAAAAAAAATGGATACCCAACACATTATATGAAATAACTTCAAGAGACAACAACTTTTCATGGTGTTTCTAAGCGAAACGTTGCAATGCATTCGTTCACTTTTTACAGTTTTATTAATTTCTGTTTGGGCGCTTTTTTAAACGAATTTGCAATCTTTATTATTTTAAATAGCAGCTACGCAAAATAACTACTATTTATTATCAAAAACATATTTAGCGCATAACAATAACGCGTTATTAGTTATAACGAAGTGACTAGTGTTTTTTTTGAAAATGAAACCGGTTATTATGCAAAACCAAAAAACACATGGAGTTAGAGGTGTCATCGCAACATTACATAAAGTAAAGTAAGCGAATCCATTTATTATTTGTTTTAATATCGTTTTATAAGTCTATCTTGTGAGAAATAACGGTTTTTTGTAACTGCTTTTTTTTGTAAAAGCATTTCAGAATGACGGTGACAAAATAACTAAGTTCTATTTGATCGTTATTTTTGACAACGGCTTATAACGCGTTTTTAATCAATGTTGTGTTGTCCGTATGTTGTGTTTGTACATGTTTTTAGCTTGTGTAGTATTAACATTTATTTGCAAACCATAATAAAGTTTCAGAATCGGAATTTACGCATAAAACTACAAATTGACTATGTAGTTCCCGTTTTACCTAGAAATGCGTAAGTGATTGTAATAGCTAAGTACTAAAATAACTCTTTTGGTTATTGGGTAGTTTGAATAATCATTACGCTAATTTGGTGATAAAAAAAGTCGCCTAACATAAATATATGCTTTTTTGAGTTCCAGAGTCATTACAATTTAGAAGTTGCTTATTATCACAAAAAGCTTAAATAAATAAAAGTATCCGCTGAATAACAAACACATTTTATAACGTAACTAATTAGTGGTAAAAAAGCATTCAGCTTTTATCAACGTACTAACAATTGAATTAACACAAACAATAATCACTTTCCTTAATACACATAACAGCGGTAAACAGTTTCATTTTCAAAAAGCACAAAATAACGTTAAAACCGTTTTCGTCGTTATAACGCGTTAACGTTAGCTTAGCTATTAGTAACGGAAGTGATTATGCGTTGCTTATTAGTTAAATGTCGCCAAATCATTGCTATTTAGTTGCGTAGCTAGATGTGTAGATTCTATTATTTTACTGTCGCACTCAGAGGACGATAAAAGATCAACGCTTAGTCCATTTACATCTTACCAATTAGAAATTAATGACGAACATAGACCCCGCAATTCTAAGTGGATGCCTCTGAGTGTGACAGTAGGTTTCGGAGTAGAAGCTATTGGTTTTATTAATAACAGCTAAGTTATGATTGAAAACATACATTCAGAGGCGAAACTAGGTTTATACTTTACGCTTCTATCTACAAATTTTTCTGATTTGTTAAAGAGTTAGTCCGAGAGCACCGTTTCTATGACAAGTCTATGTCGTGGTTATGTTATTGACATAGGTAGAAGAAAAATTGTGCGTGAAGTCCCTCCGCGCGGAAGAAGTGAAACTTCGAGTGCCACGCATTCACTCTCGCTCTGTCTCCTTCTATTCCCCCTCCCCAGGAGCGTTAAACGTTTAACGCAACCTTGTTGGAAGTCGCATTAGAGGTTTCACTTCAATAAACTTGTTATTTCCGTACAGGCTCCAAACAGTCCAAACATAGCAACAGCTGCAGCTATTTCGTAACACAGAGTCGTCAAATCCCGATATATCCTAAGACGCCTGCAGTTTTTATTGGTCTAGAAATTATTTCCATGCCAGAACTAATGACTTTCTTGAGGTTTTTTTTTCAAAGTACGTCAGCTTTTTCTCCGTTCAACCTCAACTTGTTCAATTTGGTAAAAATTACCATCAATAGAAGCGTAAGTTTATGCCTAGTTTCGTCTCTGTATGCTTGTGTAGGTTTTCTGACAATGCTCAAAGTCTGGAGACTTGAAATAATTTATTATTATAAGCCTATTTCTTACTGCGGAGAAAACTTTATGTAAAACTGAAAAATTATTGCGCTCGAGTCTCTTTTGACACTTAAGCATTGTATCAAAACACGAGCCCTAACTAGTACCTACAACTTCAGAAACTGACCATTGAAGTTAATTACTGTCCATGTCTTATCACAGTCAGTTTATCACAAAAAAATATTTTCAGGATGATATTCTTTTCGAAGAGGAAGAACCGGAAGATCCAAACATCACCATGGCTCAAATACCTCGCATCTTGACCAGCGAAAAGATTGAGAAAACTGAAAAAGTTCACACCAATCCCATCACCCCAGTTGCTTCTCAAAAGGAGCTACGCCAAAACATGTCTAAACGAAAACTGTCGACTACCCGTCCTATTCCCAAAGTCACTTACAGCTCAACCTCTATAGGCTCTGAGGTTAGGAAGTTGGGGTCGCAAGAGGCTTTTGGTAGAAGATTGAGCTCAGCTGGTCCGAAAAGGAATTACTCAACTTCCAGCTTCGCTTATGTCCCTTCAACACCCTTCCACGGTTCAACGTTGTCAGCTTTTGATCAGCCAAACCAATTCGCTTCTCAATTCTCTTTGAAATCTATCACGGAGAGCGTTTCAGAAGTCGCATATTGCTGCTTCTGTTGTAAGAAAAAACCAAAGAAAGAAGCCAAACCGAACCAGTTCTTCGATCTCAGTCTACTCACCGATCCGACTTACCTAGTTATTCTTATTTCGAGTAGCACAGTCGCTATATCTGTTACCAATTTTATTATATTACTACCCTCGCACGCGCAAAATATTGGGTTCGATAAAGCTAGAGGCGCGTACTTGCTCAGTACTGTCTCGGCGTTGGACCTGGTCGGACGTATCGGCGGCTCAGCACTTTGTGATCTCGATATAATTCCAAAGAGTTTTTACTTCGTAGGCGGGCTAGTATTCTCGGGCATAGCTTTGATAATCGTACCTTTTTTCGAATCGTACTTAGCGATAAGCGTGGTTTGCGCTTTTTTCGGCCTTGCTTCGGGCGTTAACAATAGTGTGACAACTTTAGTTATGGCAGAAGTACTAGGTGTTGATAGACTAATGTCAACGTACGGTATAAGTTTGTTTGTAAACGGTATTTTACAATTGGTAGGCCCACCAATATGTGGCATATGGTTCGAGAGACAGAAGAATTTCGTCTCTATGTTCGTGACTTTCGGTTTTATTTTCCTTGGCGGTGCTTCGCTGTGGTTATTCATGCCGTTAATAAACAAGCGCAAACGTGAAAAAGCTAATCTTGAGCTTGAAAAAACTAAAGTTTAGCTTTTAGGTTGTATTTTGACGTTGTTTTACATAAAACTTATTTTTGCTGCTATTTCAATGTTTAACTTTAAGTTTAATCATGTTACCTACAACGTTAACCGCAACGTTATTTTATTGTTTTGAAACTAGTTTATATTAACGGTTATTTTTATAACCGTTACAACGGTATTTTGAAAGCCGCTTTTTTAGTTATTTTTTTAATAACGTTTTTATATTAAGTTATTTAATAATGCATCACTAATGTTACATGCAAACTAAGAATCATTTTTTACACTCGCGTACCCTTAATGTCTTAAGCCTTGACGTGACTCCGACTCATTTAATACTACAAATTAATACACATACGTACAAAAACATTTATTGCTTCATTAGTAGTTACCAGTGTTTGAAATAACAAGGTCTCAACATTGACGGTATCATTATGTTACTGGATTTATCTTGGATTTTTCGAGGGTTTCGACCCGGCCTAGCTAGGCTCGGTCTAAAGTTAGACTCGAGTTAAAACTGAGACGTGATTATGTAAGACTTTCAACGAAGTCTTAGAAAAACCCGTTCTTTTGTGAAATTATTCATTCATTGACTCAAAACTGATCAGTAAGTGAAGTCAGAAAAGGATTTAGCGGCAAAACAAGCCAAAACAAGGGGTAGGTAGGTAGCTACGGACAATTATTTTATCAATGTAAATGTTAATGTCGTATATATTTTCGAAAAAACAGTACGTAGTAAATAATATAAAATAATTGAGAAAATAAATAAATAAATATTCACAGACACTTAACACTACGCCTTCTAGTCCCAAACTAAGCAAAGCTTGTACAAATGGAAACTAGATAGCTGATATAGAATATATTTTTTTTTTGTAAATACATACTTATAATACATAGAAACACCCAGACACAGAACAAACAGTCACCAAATTGATTTTCATGACAAATGTGAAGTTAGACCCGAGTTAAACCTGGGGTGGGGTCGGTTTAGCGAAAGTCTATATATAGTTAGACCTCGGTGAAGGTGCTAAATATGGTACGTAATATGAAAAAACCTAGTTAAGTCCAAAGCACGAGTTAGAGACACGGTTTTTCGATAGATCCAAGATAAATCTAGTAACGTAATGACACCGTGAGAGTTCAAGGGCTTTATGCTCACTTCGTTGGTGGAACGAACGGGATGTTATTTAGAAATCTTCGCACTCGTCGCATCACTAGCAGTATTTTATTTCATGTATTAGTTAAGGCCGTGCTCACTTGGGATACGATTTCATCCGAATTTGATTTAATTTGATTTACTCACGACGTCCGAATACAATCCGAACTTGTTGGGATTTATCAAGCAGTCGTGCTATTTGACGGAGAAAAGCGTATTCAGTGTGAGCACTCAATTCGTACGAACATTACTCGTACGTTTGCGTACGAACAAATTCGTGTCCAAAGTGAGCACGACCTAAGTACTTTTTTATATACTTTAGTGCCACCAAATAACAGCTCAGAGGGCCTAGTACGAGTTTTGGTGTGTAAATCTGGTGTGAAACGTTTGACGCCCGGTGGGCGCTGATTTGTATGGAGACACTGAGCGGATTCTTTAAGAAGCTTGGTCTACACCAAGCCCGTACTCGCATGTCGAGCTTCTCAAAGAATCCGCTCAGTGTCTCCATACAAATCAGCGCCCACTGGTGTGCTGGGCGTCAGACGTTTCACACCCAAACTATACACTGAAAACACGTACTAGCCCCTCAGTAGTCTATAACCTAATGTTCCTATTTCACGTCGGCTCAGTGCCGCGCACAATGCGTTCGTATAATTTGGTATTGCCAACATAAGTATTCTATTTTGTTTATATCACTTACATTTACTTAGACTTGTTCCCTTTTACTATTGTTGAATTAATTGTATTTTAAATTCTTCTTGTTAAATCTGCATTAAGAATGTATGAAGAATGCAAATATGCAAGTTTGTAATTTGAGTTCGTTATTAATTGCAGAATTTGAAAAGTTACAAGGGCCACTTAAGTTTCACTCGGACCGATTTGGTTCAACTCAAGTTGCGATCCGAGTCTGCATTTGTTTTGACTTTCGACTCGAGTATAGCACACGCAAACGCATTCGCAAAGCGAGACATTTGGTTGGCAATTACACAATTCCCAAATCTCCCGCTAGAGGCGCTTATCCGGTTTTCATACAAAATTTCTCGGTTTGCGTGTGCTATACTCGAGTCGAAAGTCAAAACAAATGCACAGACTCGGGGCTCCAAATCAATAGACATTAAGATTCAAATCTCTTTGATATTTTTGTTAAGTTAAAAATAAAGCAGACTAAAGAGGTATTTCCTAGATAGGTAGATACATAAAAAAATGTTGACGCTATTTTCTAAATAAAAGATGTATTTTCATAGACAATTGTTTTATTTATATAACGTAGGTGATGTAAAATAGACCTGAAGAGAGGGCGAGGTCCAGACATCCTTATTTTTTTATTTTTTTTGGAAAACTTAAAATTAACAGCTGTCGCTTAGCTCACGTGGTAGCAGCATACGCATTATTTGGTTAAAATCTTTGATCCTAATGTTAGACCTTTCAGGGTGTGACTTTTCAAAATTCCTTTCTTAGTGCACCCCTACACTATATAAGGATACTACCCTCCAAATTTCATACCTCTAGGACTTATAGTTTAGGCTGTGCGTTGATTGTCAGTCAGCTTCAAAAGAGTCTTATATATTTAGATCAAGATGATTTGGATGATTGAAGCCAGCATCAGGAGTTGATAACTTTTCATAATTTCAAATAGTTTAAGTTGGTAAGGTACAAACCAGGTAAGTGTACCTAATAGCAATTTGCAAAGAAATCGTCTCCTGATTTACCTACAATGGATAATTTCTAATTCAACTAATGGATAGTAGGTACGTAAACTTGATTTTCGAAATCAGAATCGTTTATTTAGTAGATCTGCATATTCAGTTTATCCATATCTTTAATTTTAGTTTTTGGCTTTATACAGTTTTATAATAGTATAGAAAAGTATTATAGCATTCCTTCTCTTTCTCAGTTGGAACCGTTCGCAGAAGAAGACATCGGTGACACAGAAGATACAATCCAGCAGGACACCACACACCCTCGGATGGTGTTCACTTCCGATGACATTCCCGGCGACAAGCAAAACGGTTCACCGCCAATCTTCAAAAATAAGTCAAACGCGCATTTAGAAGAACGAATATCTCCGACAAAAGACTTCGCGCGCTCCGCTAGTGCCGCCTCAAACATCGATAGACCGAAAAAAATATCGACCCCGGTAAACTCGAAAAACGCGTTACACAACATCGCCAGCAAAAGCCACCTACCTAGCAACCCTAGCTTGCTAGAATCGGTACCCGAAGGGAAATCCAGCCGAGCGAACAGCCAGGAAGCGTTTTTGAAGAAATTACAGGTTCCAAAAACACCGAAACGTAGCCCGTCAACGTCCAGCTTCCAGTACATGTCGACGCCGTTTCATGGTTCTACGCTGTCAGCTTTTGAGAAGCCGAGCGAATTCGCGTCTCAGTTCAGCTTGAAGTCGGTGACGGGCAGTTTAGCGCCGATTGGTTACTGCTGCGGGCGCAAAAAAAGGCCGAAAGATTCAATCGCGAAACAAGAACCGAGCAAATACTTCGATGTGAATCTACTAAAAGATCCGATATATTTAGTGATTCTTATATCGAATTGCACGTGTGCGATATCGTATACTAATTTCATTATATTAGTGCCGTCTTACGCGAAAGAATGTGGCTTCGATAAGTCACTAGGCGCGTATCTTTTGTCGATTATTTCGGCTTTCGATCTAGTGGGTCGCATCGGCGGCTCAGCGCTGTCAGATGTAGTGACCACGCCGAAGCGTTACTTCTTCATTTTCGGGCTTCTGCTTTCTGGTATTAGTTTGTCGCTCATACCGTTAGTGACAAGCTATTCGGCCATCAGCACTTTTTGCTCGATTTTCGGCCTAGCGTCCGGTATTAACGTTGGTGTCACAGCACTAGTTATGACCGAAATGTTAGGTACGGAGAGGCTTATGTCGTCGTACGGAATAAGTTTGTTCGTAAACGGAATTCTGCAGCTGATTGGTCCACCAATTTGCGGATTTTGGTTCGAGTATACGCAATCGTACAAATCACTTTTTATTACTTTAGGGTTCATTCTAGTAGGAGGGGCGGCGTTGTGGGGTTTCGTACCCGTCATCCATAAAAGGAGAAGATTAGCGCAACAAAAGAAAGAAGGAGTCGAAAAGGCGTAATATTTACTTCTGTCAATAATATGTGCACACAGCCATTGCGTCAATAATGGGCGCACACAAATATTGGAGTCAATAATATGTGCACACATGGATATATCAGTACTATTTGCACACATTTTCAAGTAACTATCGTTGTCTCGCTCGTTTTTGGAATAAGAGTAAATGAGACAAGTATATATTAAAGTCCATGAAAAGGCTTAAATTGTAAAAATTAAGTATGTCATATTATACAATGCAATATTCAAATTAACAGTTAATGCTAAATGCTAGTTTTAATTTTGATACAAATACGAATTTAAGCCAGTTTACCTATTAACTTACTTTAGATTTTAATAAGACTTATATTTTATTTTATTCGTGCAATTACGTTTAGAGTACCAATACCTACCTAATAATGATTTTATTTCAACTTAAAACACAAATATTGGGTTATTTTGTGGTTAGAGAGCTAATTGAATTTTCTTTCAAGTAGTGACGTAAACTTCTTGTATTTAGTTAGGTTATTTACATAGGTACGTTCATATTTCACATCAATACTTATTTTAAATCAATTATCAAATAATATTAAATAAATTTCATAGTTCCTGTTATTAACTGATAAACGAACAAGATATTTTGATATGTAAGTAAGGATTTATCTATCTTTGCACATCTTGAACACCAACTACTAGTGCTAGTGTATTTTTTATTATTATAATGTAGTTTTTATACAAATGTTTAAAGGTTTTATAAATACATCGTATGGAGATAACATCTTTTAATTATTTAGCGGTAAACACTTCGTAAAATATTTTGTTTAAATGTCGTATTTTGTATGTTTTAAAGTTTTGGTGGTTGTATGGATTTTTGCTAAGAATTTACACAGAGTTTTTATCCCATTTTAATGTATTCATTAATAAACCAATTTAAATTAAATTGATTCTACAAGTTTCTCAAATAACTCATAAGAATTTGGTCAATTAGTAGATCAAATGACATTTTCAGCTACCATTTTTGCGAGTGCTAGTTCAACCAAACGGTGAGTTGATGATAAGATGATGGTAAGAAATGATAACTACTCTAAAAAGTAGGCATTTTGTCGATTATTATGTTTGAATATGTTAAATATTCCCACTCAGACATCCTCAAAGTTAAAAAAATATAGTATCATAATAATATGTAGGTATTTAATTTTTCGAAGCGTAGGTTTATGTTGTCTGAGTGTGGCAGTTATATTATTCCGTTCTCTAGTATTAATCCATGTTGTGTCGTTAATAGGCTAAAGATTTTATCATTATGATTTCATATACCTAGATATACTCATATAGGTATGTTCATAATTTTTGTTTTAAATTTATTTTGATACAGCGCAGGGCAAATATCTGAAAATAAAATAAAAATCAAAAATATCTGAACACACTACCTAGAATGCGCAGTTACTTTTGAACCGAATATATTATATATTGGCTATTATATATAGGTCTCATACCTGTTTTGTTTGGCTTCATCTCTACATCTGACATGATACAATAAAATTTTAAATTAGTTCGAGTTGACTAACTGTCGATGTCAGTAGGTATAGAATTTTGATTGTGTAGGTATAGGTTTTATTTCGCTTTTGTCTGTACTTTGGGGACCACTCGCATTCACATAAAAAATACGTAATTACATCACTAATTACCATACCATGTAAAACGAAGTAAAATGTCACATATTTGGGAGGCACGCTGCTAATTTATCCCGTTAGGTGGCACTAACATCTGGAGGTGTCGTGGCGAACAAGTAATAGCGGTTAGTACTGCCACCCGCCACCCCGACGCCAATAAAGCTTGATTTTCATCATTTATGACGGATTAGACGGTAGCTAGGTATATATTATGTATATTAAGCTGTTAACTATTATTGAGATGACGTGTGAAAGTGCGTGCATAACCGAATTGGTGACTTCAAGCGTCTTTGCTCATCTAAGCTTCAAGCACTACCACCAACAAACCAAAACAAACAGTCAATCCAATCGCGTTAGAGAATTCATTTTCCCACGCCATCCCAAGAAAATCAAGAACGCAATTTATGTACCCTATACCTAATTTAGCTTTATTTGTGCCTCCCCATTAATAAGTTGAGGTTTTATAGGTTAGTTAGAGCGCTGTATGAGAAAGAAGTTCTTCGGAGGCGCAGCGCTAGGCTCGAGTCGTGTCGTGACATCGCCAAAATCTATACCTAGTAGGTATACTACCTACATAGTTCCGCTGCTCACCGCAGGACTTCTTTTTAGAAAAGGTTTATTCTTTCAAACCTGAAGAATAGATTCTATAATCGAACACTCAATAGATCTTGGTAGGGGTAGTGTCACTAACTTACCAGTTCAGTAGGCCCAAAAGAACGGTACCTAGTGTACTTACTTATTTGGCAAAAGTGTCTTGAAATGGAACTAAATGTATTCATTCATATTCATACCTACACTAATTAATGTATTGCAAAATGGTGACCTCAATTTTTCCTACACTTTTTTACTGCAATTTAAACCCCTTACCTACGATCGCTGCATAACTTTATTCAGCTGTTTAAATTATTGCTGTCACCTACTAACAGGTAATGTCAAACAGTGACAGAGCTAGACTTTGATTCCACTGTTTAACTATTCATTTGTCATACGTAAGGTCTTCTTCTTCTTCTCTTCAATAATGGCCTGTGTCCGTCATTTCGACAGACAATTTTGCCAATGTCAAGTGATATAATTGTAATAATATAGGTCAAGTCAAGTCATTTGTCAAGTCGGCTGTCGTTTGTTTTGAAAAGAAAATGGTGGATTTTCTCTTCAAAACCTAACACGAATTTTCACATTCAGAAAAACCACTTTACACACATTTATTCCAATGGCTCACACTTTATGTTACGACCTAAGTATTATTGGTTAAAATTCCACCAAAATTAAACAACAATACTCACAATAACACAAGAAAAACTATTAAAATAAAAGTGCTGTGTCGTTTCAAAAAATGTCAAAACTCGTGTCCATACGTAAGGTCCTAAATGTTTAGTTTCACTTGTGGTGGCGCCACTGTCTACTGAACTGTTATGTTGACAGCACTGTATGGTACTCCGACAAAACGAACTAGTGTCTAAGATATCCACCAAGTAACTTGTAAAGTCCATACGATTTAGTCTCAAAGACGATGTACCTATCTTATAATTTACTATTGTAAAATAAATATTTTTTATCATGGTGAAAATGGTGTATTTTTCTCTAGAACCACCTTATTTAGGATACCTAGGTAATAGTACTTATCGATGCATGCCGGCCTAGGCACCTTATAAGCACTAATATTGAAATAATAGGTGTGCGTTACTCCAGCAAAAGTGTTGAATCTGAAAATTCTAAAAATGCAGATAATTAAGAGCCTACTGCCCTGTAATTGTGCCCCAAGTGTTAACTACTGTATTCATATCTATTTATTCCATAGAAAAACAATAGTGCGGAAGTGTGCGCAATTTAAAATTAATCTGGTGTTGCAGGCGTCCATAGGCTACGGTAACCGCTTCCCATCAGGCGGGCCGTACGCTTGTTTGCCTACTTAGTAGTATAAAAAAAAAAAAAACAGTAAAATCCAGTAGGAAAAATATATTTATATGTTTGTTCTATGTCTGGATGTTACTAGGTGTATGTACCTAACTATTTCCAAAAAAAAAATATCTAGGTATTCTATCAGCAATCTAGTTCCCATAGTACAAGTTTTGCTTAGTTTGGGACTAGAGAGCGTTGTGCGTAATATCCATATTTTTTTATTATTATTTGTAAAGAGCCATGCACGCATAATATGCATATGGCTGATACTATGTAGTTCTCTCATTTGAGCATATAGTATGACTACGCTAAGTTTGCAACGAAAGCAATGGGCAACATGGTATCTTTTGAGTAGTGGGTAATGTTCGTTTACATTGTCGTTTTCCCAGTGCTTCCCGCAATAAGTAGGTCTTCAAATTGAACCATACTTTAAGCCCCGCAGCTTAGGCCTTCTGCACACTTGACGGAAGTTCCGTCGCGGACCTTTCCCGACGGAACGTCAATACAATGTTATTGCATATAAATTACAAATAGCGGGCACACTACGCGGAAGATCGGTCGTCCGTCGCGGACGATCGTATGGTACCGGATTGACTCCCGCGGAACTTCGGCGACGGAATTTCCGTCAAGTGTGCAGGCCTTAGTGTAATCAGCGTGATGATCACTGAACAGACTCTACCGACAATAACAAGATTAGAGATAAGATAAAGGTAAATGTAAAAAAAACAAAGGTAATTTTCAAAATAATATATAATTCACTGGATAAAACAACAAAATATCAACAGTCTAAATAACGCGACAATAATCCACATAATTAAACAAAAATACTCAAAATTTAGCAATTATTAGGAGAAAATACAATCACGTATTTTTAAAATTACCTATCATTTATAGGGTTATAATACTTATAGAATGGCAACCCAGACCTTAATTTTTTACACTGGCAATCCATGCATACAAAATAGATTATTTTAATCTGCGTGCTTACAAACTTCCTAATTAACAATTTGAAAAAGCTAGTTCAACTTTACCTATGTAACTATCAATAAGTTGCAAAAATACCTTTGTGAATTTAGTGACACATCTCGAATGTTTTGTCAAAAAGTACGATACAAATTGAATAAAAAAAAAACCCAGTGCTTTTTCTAACGTTGCGCGTTGTGTAAATAAATTATTTTAACTTCTGATTACCTATATTTTTTATGGAAACTTTAAAGTAAAAGAATTTAGAAAGAATTAATTCGTTATGCTAAATTACTATGTAAACTTATACAATATCAAAACATACCTACCTAATGGAAAGTATTGGCAAATATCATTCCGACAGAAATGGTCGCACTATATCAGAAACTAGCTCCCGCTCGCGACTTCGTTCGCGTCCCGTTGGATCCCGTTGATTTTCCGGGATAAAAAGTAGCCTATCTGTTAATCCAGATCACGGACAATATATATTCCAAGTTTCATCCAAATCGGATCAGTACTTTTTGAGCCAATTCGTTAAAACATACAAATCTTTCCTCTTTATAATATTAGTATAGATAAAAAAAAGACGCGCAACGAAAAGTAATATTAGGAATAAAGTATTATTTATGGATATCAACACTATAATATTCTTGACGTATTGGGTACTTCATAAGTAAACAAGAATAACGACAAAATTACAGCAGATGGTCAGATACTTTTGTCCGATTCTGTCCACACATTTTTGATGACAAAAAGGGACCGAAACCATTGGTCTATTTTATATTAAGCTGTTTGTCTAAAACAATACTAATTACGGCATTGTATACAAGGCATTAGAAAATAAATGTCCTTAAGATTTCTTAAAAAAAAGAAAAGAAAAAAAGAAAAAAAAAGAGTGGCGTAATAAAGAGGAGGCCTATACTTAGCAGTGGGTGCAAACGGGCTGAAATGATGATGATGATGAAGATTTCTTCAGGGTAGGCAACGCACCGACCATGCTCCTAATGTCATCGTTGTTTCTAGGCAACAGTGACCGCTTACCATCAAGTGGGCCGTATACCTGTTTGTCTACTACTTGTATTAATATTCTGTGATACTAGTCACATAAAAAAATTACCTAATTAAATTAATTTTTATCTGGCAATAATTTCCTGATATAGTGCGACTAAATTTAAAATATACGCCCGTTTTCTCGGCGTAAGCAAACCACGAACTTAAAACCTTACACCGTCGCTATAAACAATCACAAAAATAAAAATATATAATCTAAAATACCTTTAATTTTACTGTCTTAACTTCTGGGTCCATTGCAAAAAAAAAAAAAAATAAGATGTCCCTGTAATTGTGGGACAATGGAAACAGCCTCGAGTCAGTACATTTGTTTTGACTTTCGATTCGATTAAAGCACGCGCAAACGCATTCGCAAAGCGAGACATTTTGTATGAAAACCGGATAAGCGCCTCTAGCAGGAGATTTGGGAATCAAAAAAACTATCCCGAGGTTTTTTCCGAGGTTATCGCTTTGCGAATGCGTTTTGCGTGTGCTATACTCGAGTCGAAAGTCAAAACAAATACACAGACTCGGGGCTCTGTAATCAACATTACTGCTACGTCGTAGCAGTGGGGGTTTCTGGAAAATAAAACCTGAAATCCCCATTGGTAGGGATTTCTTAGTGGGAATTCCTGGAATATATATCATTTTTTGCACAATAATTTCGGATTTGTTCACAAAACCGGTAAATAACAGTAATAAGGCATGTTACTCAAGTCACTATGACCGAAATAGTCTTTGGAAAAGAATAATTTCTAAAACTACAGAAAGTAACTATTGGGACTACAAAAATAGCAACACAAGTTATCCGGGTACCCCTTAACTTTATTACCAATGCATTTTGGGACATCCTGTATACATAATAAAAACAAAACACGTTAATATCTAAATCACTTTAAATTAAACTAAAATTTAGAAACAGCAATGAACCCAACATCTTAAACTAATTTTGGTCGATGGATGTACTCTAGTACTAAATTAAACTAATGGCAACACTCGCCGATTCGATTAACTATTCAAAATTATACATTCCCGCGCAATCTATTCGATAAGCGAATTAAAAAAAAAATTGTCTTTGAATACAAACATGAGATAAATAATTACATTTTTTTTTTATATTTGACACTGTCAATAATTTACGTTAATTATGTATCTATATTTACGAATTATAAAGATTTCATTTGAAAAATATTACATAGATATTTAAGCTTCTCGTATAGCGTTAATAAATATCTGATTATGATACTGGTATACAAAATACTAAGACACATCGTTGAAGCGTACTTTTTTGTTACACTTTTTTGATAAAAAAACCGATTCGCTTGCAATTACGAGTAGCCAGTGCCTCGATCACGAATAAATGTGACAAACGTAAACGCACCGTAAAGGCAGCGTACCCGAGATACACTGCGCGGTGACACTACAACGGTTGGCAGTCGAGCTGGCATTGACGCGCAATATGACTAATATATATCATCACCGAGCAGTGTATTTCAAACATGCTATTATAACGTCACGACGAGAGATAAAATATATAAATAAAATGTTCCTACACATTTGTTTTTTGATATATCAGTATCATCATAGATCATATTTTATATTTAGAGAACAGTTAGAAAGGGATTTTAACTATTTACGTAAAGCCGAATCGAAAATATAGTCGGACCACGCTAAGTCTGCGGTGCCTGAATATGGCAAAATTTGGTCACACCGCCTGTACCAGACTGGCAAAACTGTCGAACAAGACTCGTGCTCTCGAAAAACTAACAATGTATGAAAAGGACGTCAAAATTTGAATTACGTTTCATACAAAACGAGATTTTCAGTGCGTAAATTTGGTAGAAGGAGTTCCGCTTCTTCTTACGTAGGAACTACGTATTACATATTCTTTGGCCTGTACTGCCAAAACGATTTGACAACTTGTACCTATTACAGCTTGACAAGAAAGTATATAAAAAGTTACTGTCTTTGCAGTTCATTCAATCTTTTGAATAAAAATGAATGAACAAAATATTTAGTTACGTTTTAAAAAGTTTTTGCCAAGTTGTAGATATAATAATCTTTTTTGAGTTGCCCATTTATTTCACTGCAGAGTGCAGACTTAGCTTGGTCAGACTATTTTTTTATTATAAATATTACATTTTTATAAATAGTTAAAACCTTAATACTGTTGCGTTTTGGTTATATCACGATATTATTTAAAAAAAAAAAAAAACACCTGTGTTATTTTTACCTAATACCGCAATATAAGCAGTACTTAGAGTTATATTCATAAGAACTTTTTAAATATCTGATTTATAAATACATAAAGTGTTGAGATTTACAAACGATCGATTTTTGGCATGAAAAATGTTCATTAATCATCTTAGGCCTTTAAATCTACTGAAGATGATTTATACAGCGTCAGGAGGCAACCTATGCCCACACTTAACGGGACACTGTAGTGCCTGGGGCAATGTTTAGATGGAGTTTCATTAGAACCACGGCAGCCATGGCGTGGAACGGTCTCCCGCTCTGTGGACCGACGACATTGCGAAGATTGCGGTTAATCGGGGAATAACGACTTGTTATTCTTATCAAAATCAACATGGAAAGTTTTTAATAATATTAGCAATTAATTAGCAGCGTAATATAAATTTATTATCAAGATAATCTTTTTATTACTTTTGCTAGATTTTTTTCAAAATATCAATCACTTTCGTGTCTAACAAACGTAGTTAATCACTTTTGTGATTTACACTTCTTAATTTATCACTTTAAATTTAAAGCTGACACATTTTCAATTTTTTGTATTCAAATAATCACTTTTCTGATTTTTATTTCCACTTTTCTGTTGAAGCAAACACTTTTTCGATTTTTATTTCTACCGTTACTTTATCTTCCTTTTGTATCTTATTTTTTTATCAATTCAGTGCCTTGATCACGAATAAATGTGACAATCGCAAACGTATCGTAACGCTAGCGTATTCGAGATACACTGCGCGGTGACACTACAACGGTTGGCAGTCGGGCTGGCGTTGACTCGAATACGTTAACGCGGCGACTGTCAGATTTGTTCGTGATAGAGGTACAGAGCTCCGAGTCTGCATTTGTTTTGACTTTCGACTCGAGTATAGCACACGCAAAAGCATTCGCAAAGCGAGACATTTTGTATGAAACCCAGATAAGCTCCTTTAGCGGGAGATTTGCGAATGCGTTCGCGTGTGCTATAATCGAGTCGAAAGTCAAAACAAATGCAGAGACTCGGGGCTCATAAGCCAAAAATCGTCGTGTAACCGTTCAAACTAGACAGTAATATATCACCCAACGAATCACTGATCACCAAACGCATCTTTACCGTACAACTCATTAATTTAGCTAATACGTCTTTTATTTATTCCATTTTGACAAACATGTATGACAAAATTTGTAGCAGTAGGTCTGACAGCCGAATACTCAAACGCCACTTAAATTAAGTTCACGCTTCAATTATTGCCATCTCTTACAAATGAGTAATGTCAGACGGCAGAGCAATCTTAAGCGCTGCTTAAATTTGAGTGACGTTTCAGTATTCCAGCCTTAGTGAAGAAAGTTGATCAACAACGCAGATGCAAAGGGGTAGTTAACCCTTAAGTAATTTGTAATTGGGATCAATAAATCAATCTTTATGATAAAAAAGCCAATTCAACAGCGCTTGCAGTACAATAGCTAGA
Organism: Eulithis prunata; assembly: GCA_918843925.1. Taxonomy (NCBI): domain Eukaryota; kingdom Metazoa; phylum Arthropoda; class Insecta; order Lepidoptera; family Geometridae; genus Eulithis; species Eulithis prunata. The sequence goes on from OU974028.1 coordinate 1,921,717, forward strand.
ACAAACCCTCCAAATAGGTCCCAGGAATGTGTAGTGGTGGGTAGTCTACCTATGTTCTGTGCTCTTTGGGTTCGATTATCGGGCAGCGATTCTACAACTTTGTTGAGGCGCTCGATCGCTATAGTTTGGTCTCGGAGAGCTATTTCTATTGATAGAAGTGTTTGTTTTAGCGTTCGCCTGAAATATAATATTGAATAAATAAATAAAACATAGAGTGGGACCAGCTATGTTAATAAGTATCTATGGACATTTCACACAACGCCCTCTAGTCCCAAACTAAGCAAAGCTTGTACTATGGGAACTAGATTGCTGATAGAATACTTATATACTTTTGTAAATACACACATAAAATACATAGTAACAGCCAGACATAGAACAAACATCTATGTTTGCCATACACAAATGTATGTTCTTAGTGGGTATTCCAAGTTTCATCTAAATCGGATCAGTAGTTTTTGCGTGAAAGAGGAACATACATACATACATATATACATCGTCGTACAACGTGTTTTTAATAAATAAATATTCACAACGCCCTCTAGTCCCAAGCTAAGCAAAGCTTGTACTATGGGAACGAGATTGCTGATAGAATACTTATATACTTTTTTTTTTAAATACATACTTATGATACATAGTAACACCAGGGGATCGAACCCACGACCCACAGCACGGAAGGCAGAGCTACTACCGACTGAGCCATGACGCCTGTCATATTATTAGTAGTATTTATAGAAACTTACGTGGAAACCTTATCCCTTCCGTGGAGTCCGACGCCCGTCTGATGGTATATCTCAATCTGGGCTCGGAAGCTTAAGCAGTCGTTAAGCCACGACGGAGGCCTTAAGGCGGCCTAAAAACTCCGTCACCAGAGATGGCCACTAACTCATACGAGCTGGCTTGCTTGACTTATACTTACGTGGAAACCTTAGCCCTAGGCGCCAGTTCGTCGTGCGTGTCGGAATCCGACGCCCGTCTGATGGAATCTCTCAGTCTGGGCTCGGAGGCTGCTCGGACGGTGCCTATCAGACCCACGCCGGAGCGGAGACTCTGAACTACGAAGTCCTCTTCAAACTCTATTACTTCTTCCGCGTTCCATGGACTGGAGAATGAGGAATAGTAATAATAAATTAATATTTAAAGTTTAGTGTTTGGGGCAAATTTGATGGAGACCTGCAGGCCTAGGATGCGCACACCAGATATTTGTCATGCCGTTCTGTGAAAATGTAAACATTTTGCACCATTTTTTGAACTATTGCATTATCTGTGGCAATTTCGTCAAAATAATGACTTTATTTTGCGTTTGATGACTGCTAATGCATAAATAGATTATGATAAAACCAACAAAAGTTATAAATAACAAAATTAACTAAATGTATGCAAATGGGGACATAAAATGCCCAAACGACTTTATTATCTTAATTTATTCCAATACTATCCATCCAACGGTTGCCTGGAAGAGATCGCTACTGAGCGATAAGGCCGCCCATTGTACATTTAATGCAACCTGTTTTGTTATTTTCATAAAAATATGTTTCTGTATTTTTTATGTACAATAGAGCGTTTTCATTTTTAAGGACATAATTATCACACAACGCCCTCTAGTCCCAAACTAAGCAAAGCTTGTACTATGGGAACTAGAGTGTTGATAGAATACATTTATTTTGGTAAATACATACTCATAATACATAGTAACACCCAGATATAGAACAAACATCTACGTTTGCCGCACACAAATGTTTGTTCTCAGTGGAGATCGAACCCACGACCAACAGCACGTGTGAAAGTACTAAATGAAATGTTAAATACCTTGAATTCGTATAATTATATTTCCATCCTTGGTCAATAACTCCTGAAAAATATTAGATAATTAAAATTCATAACACAGATACTACTTAACTATTTTTAATGAGACATCGCCTCACAGGGCACGTCCTTAGCTAGTTATTGTTAGTCATTGTTATAGGCCATCGGCTAATTCCATCACTTTTTCTTATGAAATACTGATTTCGACCAGTTGAGCTATCTATAAATCGTTTGCAACGGTTTGTAGATAGCTCAACTGTTTCATGTGAATTCCCTAAATATTTTAAATACTGTATTAGTTGTAATTTTCATTGTTTTATATTTTTATTTTATTATTTTTATTGATATCAAAGACGTGGATTCTTAGATACAGCTTGAACTATCTTAACCAAAAGCAGCCATTTGCTACGAGGTTCATCGTATGCTGGTTGTCAGATATTTATGTGGAAAGTTTCGCACGCGTACGAAGTCGCGGGTATCAGCTAGTAGGATATATGAATCTACTAGCCGTCGCCCGCGGCGTTGCTCGCGTTCTACCCTTTAGAGTGTGACCTTTCAAAATTCCTTTCTTAGTGCACCCCTACACCATATATATAAGGATACTACCCTCCAAATTTCGTACCTCTAGGACTTATAGTTTAGGCTGTGCGTTGATTCTAAGTCAGCTTCAAGAGTTTTATATACAGGGTGTTACCAGACCACTTCCGAAAACTTGGAGGTTCCAATCAGACCATGATACTGAAAACATTAAGCGAAAAAAATCGCGAAAAAAAAAATTGACTTGACTATCTCTTTTTAATTTTTTTTCTAGTTACATACACATAGTACAACATAATAAGACATATCTACCTAATTATCTCATTTAAAAAGCAAAAAAACAAATAAAATAAATAAAGCAGCAATGTACACGCAGCACGCAGATTACGTCTACTACAGCATGAACAGCTGAGAGTTCATCGCGGGTCATTCAAGTACGTGACGTGCGAGCGACCTACGTTAGTACCTACCTACGTTAGTAGGCACTTACGACACAGAATAAATAATAGTACTACGCCTCGACCTTACCTACGTGAATGCGTACATTGCGGGCTGGCGAAATAAATACAAATCTTTAAACATTGTTTTCTCCGGCTATAATTATTTTTCAGGATAACTGATTTTTTTTTGGTTGGGTTTTGGTGTGCTGTAGCTCCCCCTTTCGTTTTCGGAAGTGGTCTGGTAACACCCTGTATATTGATGATGATATCGGAAAAACGAAATAAACTAAACTTAGTTATTTAGTTTTTACCTTCTGGTGGTGTGACTACAGTATCTTTGTGGAAAAACCGTGGAACCCATGTTGCGACTAAATTCTTCGCCCTCGCCCGTTGAGCTTCCTCCACTATGGTCTTTTGCTCAGTCGCTGCTATCTGAAATTTAACAAAATCAGACAAGGCGCAACAAACTTTCGCATGTAGTGTTCCGAAACAAAGCCAATGTAAAAAATACATATAAATAAAAAATAAAATAAATATTCACGGACACTTAACACAAGCCTTCTAGTCCCAAACTAAGCAAAGCTTGTACGATGGAAGCTAGATGGCTGATAGAATACATACATACATTTTTTTTTGTAAATACATACTTATAATACATAGAATCACCCAGACACAGAACAAACATCTATGTTTACAACACACAAATGTTTGTTCTCGGTGGGGATCGAACCCACGACCCACAGCACGGAAGGCAGAGCTACTACCGACTGAGCCATGACGCCTGTCATATCAATATCAATATCAGATGGGAATATTTTCTTGGTTCACCAGACGCCGCGCCGCCGGCAGCGCCCCCTACACACGCGTAGACATATAGTGCCTTCTGGTAAGATCGGCGAAGTAGTAAGTCCGGATGCTAAGCAATTCGGCGATATTTTTGAATGATGGCAACATCGCCTTACGCGCCATTTTGCTGTCTAAAAGCATAGCTAAATGGCGCGTAAGGCGATGTTGCCATCATTTAAAAATATCGCCGAATTGCTTATTGATTGAGTGAACGAAGCGAACGAGATCTCAGTGACAACTTGGACGAATATACTTTGTATGTTTGTATGTTTGTTCGACGAGATCTTTTCAACCGCTTATCCGATCTTCACAGAATTTGGTAGGTATACGGATAGTACTCTTAAGTTTTACTGGTTTGTTAAATGAAGTAAATCGGTCAAGGGGTCGTGAAGTTATGAGGGTCCAAAGGGAGTAAAAAAAAAAAAAAGTCATACAATAATATCAAGTGGGGTGACCACGAGTAAAAGAAATTACTCGTAGTCACACTGGTGTAGCAAACCGCTGTGACCACGAGTCTGTCATCCATACTTTACAGAGCGTGAGTTTCAGTAGTCCGGTTTTTGTTTTTGAAAACTATTCTTTTACGAATCGAGACGAATACTGTTACAGCATCCTTTGATTCATACTAGTTACAGCTTTATAAGTATTTTTTGTATAAGTTATCATTTGTTTTACAGAGGGCCTAGTACGAGTTTTCAGTGTATAGTGTGGGTGTGAAACGTGTGACGCCCAGCACACCAGTGGGCGCTGATTTGTATGGAGACACTGAGCGGATTCTTTGAGAAGCTCGACATGCGAGTACGAGCTTGCTGTAGACCAAGCCTCTCAAAGAATCCGCTCAGTGTCTCCATACAAATCAGCGCCCACTGGTGTGCTGGGCGTCACACGTTTCACACCAGATTTACACACCAAAACTCGTACTAGGCCCCCTGATTACATATATGAAAAACTATTGCTTTATCTTATAAAAAGTTAGAGTAGACATTATGTCTTGTTTACCATTTTAGAAGATATGGGGTAAATATTTAAGGACATAATTGTACTGAGGTCAACTAACTATATAGTTATAATTTAGCTTTTATTGTTACTTTGTTTGTGCACCGCCTTCCGTTACCGCTCCGCTCGTTACTTTCCATGCTACGGTTGCCTGGAAGAAATCGCTTTCAGCGATAAGGCCGCCCATTGTACTATACAAAGTTATTTTTAAGATTTGTACGTACCTTACTCTTGTGTACAATAAAGTATTATCTATCTATCTATCTATCTATCTAACTTTACCTGATCATCATTACCAATGGCTTCAGAAACCTTTGCCCACAGTCGCTGCGACTCGAATTCTGTCTGGCTATCGAGTTTCATTAGGTATCGGGGCAGTCTCTGCTCTTTTAGTAGTGCTACATCTAGTAAATTACTTTCTTCCTGTAACATTAAAATAAAGATACTGTGGACGTGCTCGGTGAAGTAATGCAGTTGTCTGAAGCGGTTTAACCGCTTAACGCCAAAGGAAGCTGTGACGCCTGTCAAATATACATGATGTCCTAAAAAAAGTTTTTAAACTTCTAAATTAGTTTTTAGCTGCTTAAGGAAAGTTAATTTATTTATTTTATTTTAGCCTGTATCATCCCACTGCAGGGCAAATGCCTCCCTGCCTTGTTTTCACACTTCTTCTTTGGCCACAGTGGGCCAATCACTTTTATAGGTATCGAGATCGTCCCGCCATCTTCTCCGGGGTCTATCGCGACGACGCCTGCCTTGTGGGACCCAATCAGACTGGCGAACCTCTCGAACTAGACTCGTGCTTTCGAAAAACGAACAATGTATGAAACGGGGGTCAAAATTTGAATCACGTTTCATACAAAACGAGATTTTCAGTGTGTAATTTTGGTGGTATGAGAGTCCCGCATCTTCTTACGTAGGAACTACGTATTACATATTCTTTGGACCTAATCAGTTGTTACTTTGGCTCAAAAATTGTCTGGCATACGTGCCACGTGCCACATCCCATTTTAATTTTGCCGCCTTAAAATAACCGACGTCATACACAAGGACAATCATCATCATCATCATTTCAGCCCGTTGGCACCCACTGCTGAGCATAAGCCTCCTCTTTATTACGCCATTCTTTTCGGTCCCTTGCGAGTCTTGTCCAGTGATTCCCAGCCAGTTCTACGATGTTATTCGACCATCGGGGGTAAATAGATAACCCAGTTTTTTTTAAAACAATACCTACCCCAGTCTTCTTGTCTTTAATATCTATTTTTCCATCCCAGTATCCTTCGACAGTGGCAATAGTATCTTTTCCCATTTTGATCCTTCCAGATATAGCGTTGGTTTGGTCCGCACTGCTCAGGAAGGATCTGAGTTTGAACTCTATGTCTGCGTGGTAGCCGGTAGATTCGCACATTACATGTACCTGTCAATAAGATAACATTTTATAATCCAATTTTTTTGCTCTTGATTGTACTATCCTACTTAATATTATAAACGCGAAAGTTTGTGAGTATGCATGGAGGGATGGATGTTTGTTACTCTTTCACGTAAAAACTACTGATCCGATTTGGATGAAACTTGGAATATATATTGTCCGTGACCTGGATTAACACATAGGCTACTTTTTATACCGAAAAATCAACGGGACCCAACGGGATGCGAACGAAGTTGCGGGCGGACGCTAGTACGCCTTAAAAAATGTCCCCCTCATTGAGTCAAGGGTCAATTGAGGTCAATTGATTTTCCGGGATAAAAGTAGGTATGTTAATCTAGGTTACGAACTATATGTATATATCCCTAGTTTCATCCAAATCGGACCAGCAGTTAAAAATCTAAACTTTGTCATTTTTATAATATTAGTGGGATGTAATGAGCCTAATTTTATTTTCTAATTTGCGTTCAGCGCTTGTTCCGTATATCACACTTCGGCCCTTATTTTGAAGCAAGCTCGTATGAGTTAGTGGCCAACTCCGGTGACAGAGTTTTTAAGCCGCCTTAACGCCTCCATCATGGCTTAACGACTGCTAGAGCCGGGCCGACAGTTTAACGTGCCCTCCGAAGCACGGAAGCGCTCAGATGTAAATGCCACAAACGGTCACCCATCCAAATAGTGACCGCACAGAACGTTGCATAACTTAGATAATCGGTGAAGATTGGCTAAGCAAGCCCAGCCACGAGCGCTTCCTAGGCTATAAGTACATACCTTCCCTCCTAACTCCATACTAAGCGTGCCGATAACAATGCCCTTGCAATGCGCGTACGGCGCTGTAGTTACATACGTCTCGCCCCACTGTAGTAAGTGAACCCGGGCGCAACCTTCTAGTATTGCTGATGTTGAATTACCTGTAATAATAATAATAATAATAAACATTCATGAACACACAACGCCATCTAGTTTCAAACTACGCAAAGAGAGCACTATGGGATCTTTGCTGATTACTTCTTTTTGTAAATATATAGCTGATACCCGCGACTTCGTACGCGTGCGAAACTTTCCACCAAAATATCTGTCAACCAGCATACGATGAACCTCGTAGCAAATGGTTGCTTTTGGTTTAGAAAGTTCAAGCTGTATCTAATAATCCGCGTCTTTGATTTCAATAAAATATAGCCTATATTTCAATCCGGAAAAAGGGCTTCTGAATGGAAAGTTTCATTGAAATTGGTCCAGTTGTTAAGGCGAGATCCGCGAACAAACCAACAGACTAACTCGATTTGCATATTTAGTTTAACCATAACTTTTATTTTAGATTTTGGCTTTTTTACAGTTTTATAACAGTACTAGCCGTCTCCCGCGGCGTTGCCCGCGTTAGAGTGTGACTTTTCAAAATTCCTTTCTTAGTGCGCCCCTACACTATATAAGGATACTACCCTCCAAATTTCATACCTCTAGGACTTATAGTTTAGGCTGTGCGTTGATTCTCTGTCAGCTTCAAAAGAGTTTTATATATATATATATATTGATGATGATGATGATAGATGATAGATAAATATTCGTAATATTCGTATAGAAAAGCATTACGTCTTGTGACTTTTCTTACCATAAAACTTAGATCTAGCTAGAAGACTTCCTTCAATAATGTATCCATCCTTTCTATTTGACACGTAGAAAGCTGATACCGGCGGATGGTGGGACACCTGTTATAAGAACATTTAGAAAAAAAATAACCATGGAAAAATAATATAAGAAAACCAATTTTTTTTTATTCTTCTACTGTAGTTGGGAGGCTTATCCTTTTGACAAGTCTTTTTTCAACTTCAACTTCTTGGTTTGTGGCTTTTGTGGCTAGTTGTCACAATTCTGCCAGTTTCGAGTTCGCAAATTCTAGTGTCTTAAACAAGAGGGGAGTGCGGATAAGAATATGGTCAGTGTACAGAGGGAGGTACAACCAAAATTTTGACAATAAGATTGATCTAAAAAGTCTTTTTTGTTCTATTCTTCTTCTCTTCGTTAATGGCCTCTGTCCGTCATTTCGACAGACAATTTTGCCAATGTCAAGTGAGATATATAGAAATAATATCAGTCAAGTCATTCGTCAAGTCGGCTGTCGTTTGTTTTGAAGGGAAAATGGTGGATTTTGCCTTCAAAACTTGGAGACGAATTTTAGCGTTCAGAGAAACAACATTACACACATTTATTCCAATGGCTCACATTTTATGTTACGACCTAAGTATTATTGGTGAAAATTCCACCAAAATTAAACAACAATACTCAAAATAACACAAGAAAAACTATTAAAATAAAAGTGTTAGCGTTATTTCAAAAAATTACAAAACTCAAATCAGTCTTTTTTGGTTTTCTGAACATTTTTTAACAAAAGAAAAACAAAATGAATGTGTTTTTGACAAGTGACGTGCTAAACACATTCACTTTGTTTTGTTTTTTCTTCTAAGGGTGAGAATACCAAATCTTTTCGGGGTTGCCCATCATCATCATAGATAGATAGATAGATAGATACATTCTTTATTGCACACCAAGAAAAGAAGAAAAACAATAAAAGATCATCATCATCATCATCTCCTTGCCCTTTTCCCACTTTATGTGGGGTCGGCACAACATGTGTTTTTCTTCCATGCTCTTCTATCAGCCGTCATCTCAGTTGTCATTCCTTTCATACCCATATCATTTTTCACGCATTCCATCCATCTTTTCTTTGGCCTACCTCTACTCTTATATCCATCTACATTCATATCTAATACTCTTCTTGTTACATGACATTCATCTCTCCGCATAACATGGCCATACCATGCTAACCTACTGCTCATCATCTTTTCATTCACTAATATTATTATTAATATATTGATATTATTATATTATTTATTTGATATTATTCGGGGTTGCCCATCTAATTGCAAAGTTAACTTGACCAGAATCTACTAACTTGTTCCGCAACATAGTACGTGTAAGTTTCAGGGCTGTGATGCTTCCAACAGCATCTGAAGGTTTCACCGAGCACAGGGTTGTAAGGTTTCTTCAGGCCCTTAGGTTTCCGGTATAATCCGGAGAGGTACCAACGTAGCACGCATTTGAAGCGCTGGTACGGATCGTCTATGCTTTGGGCCCTGGGGAATAAAGGACATTTTTATTTAGGACTAGCCGTCGCCCGCGGCGTTGCTCGCGTTCTAGACCCTTTAGAGTGCGACTTTTCAAAATTCCTTTCTTAGTGCGCCCCTACACTATATAAGGATCCTACCCTCCAAATTTCATACCTCTAGGACTTATAGTTTAGGCTGTGCGTTGATTCTCTGTCAGCTTCAAAAGGGTTTTATATATATTGATTTTATGATTTTATGTATATACCTTATACATTTATCTGAACGAAAAATCCATTGACATTGTCCCAGCCACTACAGTGTAGGCATAGGTTGCCATGTAAAACAATTATATAAGTATTCTGTCAGCAATCTAGTTCCCATAGTAGGTACAAGCTTTGTTTAGTTTGGGACTAGAGGGCGTTGCGTGTAATGTCCAAGAATATTTATTTATTAATCTATCAAAACTTCAATATCATGAAAACTATGAATAAAACTTAGAAAAGTAGAAAATAAGCAAAAACACAAAAAAAAAAATTGTTTGTGGGCGGAAAACTGGTTTGGATCAAAATGATATTTACGCTGAACCTTGTACAATGTTATTGCACACAACATTGTTATTTGCTATTTTTTATAAATAATTACATTGATTTTATATCTTCAAAAAGTCTTGAAATGTACGAGCGAAGTTCTTGACGCTTGCAAGCGTCACTCAGCAGAATAAAACGACTTGATATTCTAAAAGCAACTTTCTGTGGATTACATAAGACTTACTGTGACAATATATCAGCATGATAGTAGCTATCAGCCAACTTGTCGAGGAAAGAGCGCGGCTCCAGAATGAAGGTCGGCAGCACCACTTTACTGAGATCCATGCCGGGACGCACTTGCTTCAGTAAGAACCATAGCAGAGACTTATTCTCTTCACCCACTTCTTCTACCAATTCTCCGGCCTGGAAATAAATTTTGGTGGATATTTCACAAAAAATATTCATGCCCAAACTATAGTCTAACTAACAAACATTCATATTCAAATTTTAACATTTAGGGTGTTTATAAGTTTTTTTCTGTGGCACGAAAACCCAGCCGTTTCGGATTCATCTCGTCGTTAATCGTTATACACGCGAAATAGTACATTACTGCAGCGGCCAGCATAAGAGGCAATGAGGGACGATTTTAAGTCCATCATTGCCTTAAGTCCATCATTGCCTAGTTGTGGCCAAGGCTTGTAGGCAATAGTACTTTCTTTAATGTCAAGTCTGGCGAGATAAAAATGTATTCGCTTAGAATGTGACATCAGATGGACCAATTAGGCTCATTGTTAGTTATCAGTTTATGTTTAATTTTGATGTCATTGTCAAATTGAACATGGATTTGTCTGTTCGCCATCATTAGACAATAACCCTGCTGTTTACTGAAATAAAAAACTTAACAACGAACATAGCCAACGAACATAGCTCGGATGCATAGCCAGTCGGTTATGCATCCGAATAAAAACTCACCGCTCCAACATCCCGGTCTGGATCCTCAACATAATTAGCCTCGATCCTCGCGAGCACGTCGTGCTTCGCGGTAGCGTGCCGCGGCGTCATCCCGCGCGATCCCTCGCTGTCCGTGTCCGAGGCCGCGCCGGCCAACTCTGTGTGCGTCTTAACATTAGCCCAGTACCTCTAGCTTTACTATGTATGGATTACTTTTGATATTACTGCTACTTTATTAGTTGTGAAAATTATAAATGATATTAGCTCTAGGATCGATCCCTGGGTAATACTCGGAGTGTACCCGGACTAGCTAGGTTCGAGGTCGCGCCGGTTAGCTGTGTGTGCGTCGTATGATAAATGATATTAGCTCTAGGATCGATCCCTGGGTAACACTCGGAGTGTACCCGGGCTAGTTAGGTCAGAGGCCGCGCCGGTTAGCTCTGTGTACGTCGCAACATTAGCCCAGTACCTCTAGCTTTAGAGACACAACTACTTTGTTGTTTCTGAGCATAGTAAACATTATCAGCTGTAGCGTCGATCCCTGGGCAAGCCCCGAAGGGTTCAAAGTAATTGTCTGAGGCCAGTCATGGTGACATAAAACGCACTTATAAATATTTGAAAAGATAAGCAAAAACGTGGTTATATTAAGCAAAACGAAAGAGGTAGCTATGAAAATGAAATATATATATTGGGTTTGAATGATTTCTATGTAATTTTCTTCATACATCTCTTGTTCTTTAATATTAATCCTAAGAATATCCCCGAAATGACCGAATTGTTTGCCTTGTACTTATTTAGAGTCATGAAACGCAAATATAATACTGACCTCCATTACTAGGATACGCTAGTTTACAACAACTGTCCAAGATAACTTCGTAGCTATCATTCTCAAGTTTCGTTATGTCGGAGAGTATTGCGGAGTCGATGGAGTACTTTCTATCTAGTGATGGATCAGAGAACGGAGCTGGTTCCGAAAACTGTCTGGTTAGTTTCTTCTGACGCTTCAGTAAGGAGAATATGCTTGAGCGACGTCGTACCGGCTTCTCCTTTATTTTTGTGGAGAACATGATTGATGATTCGTGTTGCATATTAATTATCCATTATTTTTACGCATTCCGTGTCACTCACTTTGCATAGTTCACATATAGTTTAATACATTGTATGTAGTACAATCTTTCCCGTTTCATTTTCACTCTGCATAGTTCATGTGGTCAATGTGGTCATAGCTTTAATAAATAGCGGTATTTATATTTCCCGCTTAGTTTTTACTCACTTTGTTTAGTCCATGTGGCATTTGCGAATAAAATGCTACGGATAAATGATACCTATCATAAGATTCACAATAACTTCGAGAAAATATGCGTATTTTTATTATTTTCCAACACATTAACCGTGTCTATGTTCTTGACAGGTAAATATTTCACGTTTCGATAGTTCCGTCTGTCGCAGACAGCTGTGGTAGTTGATGACGTCAGTGTTATTGGCGGTCTTACTTAGAATAGTCACTCAACTTAAACACTGTTTCTGCTTCAGCTTTATGCGATATTAAGCAGTAGGACCACTACTCTGGACCACCGCCGTCCCAAATTGGACCCGGATTTTGACAGAAACCGTGTCAGACATGACTTTTGTCAAAATCTATGGATCCAAATTGGAAATGTGGTATCCCCACAGGTGGTTATGGAACCAGATTGGAACTGTGGTCGAGAGTAGCCCTACGGGCCGTATTTTCTTGCTTCTTCTTCTAGGCTCCTTCCTGTCCGACTAACTTTTTCTTTCTCTGTTATATTTGTGTGTTTGTACCCAATGGGTTGAATAAATGCATTTAATTAATTAATTAATTAATTCATTATAGGCTCTGTTCGCGAAGAACTGACACCTGCCAGTTATTCGCGATGAGAATCACCTAGTATATAAGACGATTCTGAAGATTCTATGCAAGTTATTTGACTTTTGTTTTATTTAACATTCTCCCAGTCACTATTTATCACAATCTAAACTAGATGGCACTATTTTAAGCCGTTATTAAGTTTTGATATAAGTTGAGAGACGATAATAAGTAAACCCTTAGTTAGATCGCTGTTGGTGAACGCTCTAAGGTTAGAACCTAGGTGTACATAGCGTAAGTACTTGTTTCTATTCTAGATTAGATATTAATATTATCAAGAGAACCGAGTATAGTACATAGTTACTACTACACTGGATCGAAATTGTAATGTTGTCTGTCTGTCTTTTAGGCTAAGCATAAACGGGCCACGACCCACAGCCACCGGTGGCTAGCAACAGCCACTGTGTTGTGTGTTAATCTAGATTACGAACTATATATTATAAATAAAATATTCACGGACACTTAACACAACGCCTTCTAATCCCAAACTAAGCAAAACTTGTACGATGGAAACTAGATGGCTGATAGAATACATACATACATTTTTTTTAATACATACTTATAATACATAGAAACACCCAGACACAGAACAAACATCTATATTTACAATACACAAATGTTTGTTCTCGGTGGGGATCGAACCCACGACCCACGACGATATATTTCAAGTTTCATCGAAATCGGAATCATGGTTGCAGCGTGACAAACATCCAAACATAAACTTTGACATCCTATTTTAATATTATAAACGCGAAAGTTTGCGAGAACGCGTAATGTATGTATGTCTGTATGTTTGTTCCTCTTTCACGTAAAAACTACTGATCCGATTTGGATAAAACTTCTAATATATAAAAAAATTAACTTGGATTAACACATAGGCTACTTTTTATCCCGGAAAATCTACAGGAGCAAACGGGACGTGGACGAAATCGCGGATGAAAGCTAGTAAAAAATATTGAGACGACATTCACGCAGATCAATCCCCTGATATTTCTTGATATTAGAATTCAATACAATATTCTATATTCATATTCAAGTCGCGGTCTTGCACTAGTTAAAGGTGTTGACCTTATCTCACGACAGACAAGGCTAGGAAAGGTAATGTCGCAGCCAAATATGGAGCTTAGACATTTCGTAATAATGCCGATAGAATCTCAGTGTCATTTGATAATAATAAGGTGTGTATTATTTTATTAAATTAATACTTATTTAGTATTTGCTAAGTTTGGGACGTGGCGTTGCGTAAAAATGTCTTAGAATATTTGACAAGCGGCACGGCTCAGTCGGTTGAACCTCTGCCTTCCGTGGTGTGGGTCGCGGGTTCGATCTCCACCGAGGATAGAGGTATGAAATTTAGAGGGTAGTATCCTTATATAGTGTAGGGGTGCACTAAGAAAGGAATTTTGAAACGTCACACTCTAAAGGGTAGAACGCGAGCAACGCCGCGGGCGACGGCTAGTTGTTAACATAATTGTAAAAAAAAACATTGTAATTGCACAAGACCTGGACCGGAAATAAGTTAGACAACTTTGACTGCAACATCACACAAACACTCATTGTTGTGTATAATGTATGGATGTCGTCATTTGGCATACAAATGCTAAAAAGTAAAATAATTATTTTCAACCATATTTTGTACTAGCTTCCGCTCGCGTCTTCGTCCGCGGCCCGTTCGATCCTGTTGATTTTACGGGGTAATAAGTAGCCTATGTGTTAAACCAGGTTACGAACTTATATTCCACTAATTTATTTAAGATCTACTATGTATGTATTCCTTTCCGTGCAAGGTTGTCTGGAAGAGATCGCTGCATAGCGATAAGACCGCCCATTGTACAATTAATTTAATTTTTGCATTTTATTTTCTTGTGATCCCTAGGTTAAGGTGTGTAATAAAGTATTTTCTATCTATCTATCTATCTATGTACCTACCACTCTTCACGCAAATAAATCATTCATTCATTCATTCCAAGTTTCGTTCAAATCGGCAAAGCAGTTGCAGCGTTAGAAACAAACATCTAAACTTTGACATTTATAGTATTAGTGGGATGGGATTATAATTATAGTGAGATGGGATGTATTTCTTCGTGCTCATGCTCTAGGGATTACTCTGTGGTCCTAAATACTAAGGATTACATGGATTAGCAAATTCTCTGTCTATCTTCTGCATACAGGCCTTATCACCCAAGGGCGTACTTAATCTACCTACTAGACACCTAACTACCTATGCCTAATCAGAAGCACTTTTGTAGGTAGATTTTTTTTTTTTTTTTGTTTTCACATCTGCGATCTGCTTGGCTATAAGTAGATCTTATGGAACATATTTAGTGGCGTATACTTGTACTAATATTCTGTGCTAATATTATAATCCCATCCCACTAATACTATGAATGTCAATGTTTAGATGTTTGGATGTTTTTACCTTTACCTTTTATCTTGTGTACCTACTTAATTTCAAATATATATAAAACTCCTTTGAAGCTGACAGAGAATCAACGCACAGCCTAAACTATAAGTCTTAGAGGTATGAAATTTGGAGGATAGTATCCTTATATAGTGTAGGGGTTCACTAAGAAAGGAATTTTGAAAAGTCACACTCTAACGCGAGCAACGCCGCGGGAGACGGCTAGTTTCAAATACGATTGTAAAGAATTGTGATTGAATAAATAAATGAAATGAAATGAAATGTTTGTGTTTCATCACGCTGCAACTGCTGGTCGGATTTGGATGAAACTTGGAATGTATATAGTTCGTAACCTGGATTAACACATAGACTTTTTATCCCAGAAAATCAACAGGATCAAACGGGACGCGGACGAAGGCGCAGGCGGAAGCTAGTGAGCAATAATACATGTATCAAAGGATGCTGCTTCTTCAGTTTTGAGTTGTTTTCACGTCGACTTCAACTTGTTGTTACAATTCTGCCAGTATCTGTTTACTCTAGTGTCACAAACGGGATGGAGGGTAGAGAATAACAATATGGATTCGAGTTTTGACATTTTTTGAAACGACACATAGCACTATTATTTTAATAGTTTTTCTTGTGTTATTGTGAGTATTGTTATTTAATTTTGGTGGAATTTTAACCAATAATACTTAGGTCGTAACATAAAGTGTGAGCCATTGGAATGAATGTGTGTAAAGTGGTTTCTGTGAATGTGAAAATTCGTTTCAGGTTTTGAAAAGAAAATCCACCATTTTCTCTTCAAAACCAACGACAGCCGACTTGACGAAGCCTTGACTGATATTATTTCAAATACATCACTTGACACTGGCAAAATTGTCTGTCGAAATGACGGACAGAGGCCATTAATGAAGAGAAGAAGAAGAAGAAGAATAACAATATGGCCGGTAAAGTTTATAGCAATCAATGTTTTCTCGTCTTTGTGCGTTTTGTTTTATCCTCATTCTTACATTATTATACAATTGGATATTTTATTTCGTTACTGTTTCATTTTCCTTAACAATTTTTCCTTGTGAGAACTTTTATTTACAAGCTTTCAAATTATTTATTTAATTGGATATTAATATCCCTGGCTATAATAAGATATATTTATGGCATCATTCATTTAATTTAACAGCTAATCAGGTGGGCCGTCCGCATGTTTCCATTATATTATATTGTTAGTTTATTGAAACCAGTTTGCGACTGCGTATTTATTTTGTCATTTGTCACTTACACTTACATGTTAATTACCTAGTTGCAAATAAACTCTTTGATTCGATTTTAGATTTTTTACTTAATTGTATTAAAAACAATACTGTAGACGATGCATACCTCCTCGGTACGCGAGTGACGGAAGGTGGTAAAAGAGACAGTTTTTTGAGTCATGTCACAGAGGATCAATAGATTTTGGTTTCAAATATTTTTGCAATTTAATTTACTCCAGCCTTCCCTTCCCCATAACAAATACGTTTAGATTTTTTTTTAATTTACGTTTAGTATTTTCACTAACAGACGCCGGTGTTATCTCTTAAACGTTTTCACTAAATAGAAACTTATCTAACACATGCACACACATTTAAAACTCTTTACAAGTACCAAAAATCAGCAAACCAAACATTGCTTATCGTATCAGTATTATCTGTTAAGCATGTCTAGTTTGGTGCGCGAACGATATGATACTAAAATTGTGTTGTGTTGTTATAATCAAAAAGCTTGTCTTGACTCGCATAAAATTATGATTATTTATCTATCTATACTATTACTAGCCGTCGCCCGCGGCGTTGCTCGCGTTCTAGACCCTTTAGAGTGTGACTTTTCAAAATTCCTTTCTTAGTGTACCCCTACACTATATAAGGATACTACCCTCCAAATTTCATACCTCTAGGACTTATAGTTTAGGCTGTGCGTTGATTCTCTGTCAGCTTCAAAAGAGTTTCATATATATTGATTTTTCAGCCGTGGTTTTCCCTCTGCAGGGCAAAGGACCTCCCCTCCCTCCTTCCACTCTTCGCGATTTAACGCCGTTACAGGCCAAGATCTTAAATGTGCATCGAGTTCATCGCGGCATCTCCTCCTGGGTCTTCCACGTCGCCGGATTGCGTTTGGTGGGATCCACTCTGTGGTAGTTTTTGCCCACAAGTCGCTGGTCTTGACTCGCATAAAATTATGATTATTTATCTATCTATCATCAATATATATAAAACTCTTTTGAAGCTGACAGAGAATCAACGCACAGCCTAAACTATAAGTCCTAGAGGTATGAAATTTGGAGAGTAGCATCCTTATATAGTGTAGAGGCGCACTAAGAAATAAATTTAGAAAAGTCAACCTCCAAAGGGTCTAGAACGCGAGCAACGCCGCGGGCGACGGGTAGTTTATAAAGGAGCAGCTTTCACTGTTACGTGTACGTCACACAGTGTTGAAATGTGTTTTCTTTTAGTCACTTTTATAAGCACTGTTTTATTTATTCGTGTACTACAAAAATTGTTAACGCTCATCAGTGGTATAGAAGACCAACATGTCTAGCTCGGTGCGCGAACGATATGATACTAAAATTGTTGTGTTGCTAGGACTGTGTTTCACTGTAAGAAGACTAATATATTTTACTAGCTTCCGCCCACGACTGCGTTCGCGTCCCGTTGGTTCCCGTTGATTTTCCGGGATAAAAAGTATGAATGTAGTGAATGTAAGTTTGTTTGTTACGCTTTCACGCGAAAACTACTTAACCGATCCTCATGAAACTTTGTACACATATTCTTGGAGGTATTAGAAGTAACATAGGATACTTTTTATCCCGGAAAATCAACGGGATCCAACGGGACGCGAACGAAGTCGCGGGCGGAAGCTAGTATATTGTAACTTATTATGTTGGTCCCCTAGCGTGGGATAAATGTAGTAAAATGATGATGATAATTTCATCAAACTCATTGACAAAAATCATTGACGATGGATGTATTTTTGCGTCGCTGAGTCTGATTTCTTGATAATATATCTAGCATAAAAATCGTGGAACGCAAGGCTTACTATTTACAAACGCATGACAAATTAAGCCATAAAACTAAGAAGATAAAGTCTTATTTGTATTGTCAAGGTAATTTCGATGACTCAGTAATAGTCACTTTAGACTTGAGAGCAAGGAAATAGAGTTGATAATTGATTGTATGGGTTTATTTATACACAAAGTATTTTTTGAATAGTTTTTGACTTATGACCTTTGTATATATTATGTAAATATATTATAAAAAAAAATATTCTGCGTGTTACTACATATGTATTACAAGCGCTCGTGGCCAGGCTTGCTTAGTCAATCTTCACTGATTATCTAAGTTAGGCGACGTTCTCCGCACTCTTTGGATGGGTGACCGTTAGTGGCATTTACATCAGCGCTTCTGTGCTTCCGAGGGCACGTTACTGTCCCGGCTCTAGCAGTCGTTAAGCCACGACGGAGGCCTTAAGGCGGCCTAAAAACTCCGGCACCAGAGTTGACCACTAACTTATACGAGCTTGCTTACTTTCTTATATTACAAGTATTTACAAAAAATACTCTGATGGCGACGATTTTTATTTAAAAAATAGTTCTTACCACTTTGAACAATTTTTCCGGCTACATACACATTTTGAAGGCTCAACCTCTCGACTTTCCTCTCTGTCTTATCAGCTTCGTAAGACAGAGATGGTAGCTTACCGTAGTCTATTAGAGAGTACTTTTCAAGCATAGGGCACTGTAGTTGTGGAAATGTAGGGGATTTCCTAGAATAAGAGTTTTTTAACTATCAAAATATGATAGAAATTATTACGAAAAAAAAATCACATTCCCTAAGATAATTTATCTTTGACTTTACTAAAGTAGACTTTAATTGAAACGTGGGCCCGGTTGGGAAGAGAAATAGTTTTTTCTCAAATATGCTTGGAAATAAGAGCATTATTTTGACAACCTTCTTCAAGATAAATCGAAAATGCAGTACTGGTCAAATACATGCGAGCAGCCAGCGGCCAGATAAAAATGTATGAAAATCCATTTCTGTCGTGTTTAGCGGCCAAATAAATTACATAAAAAACTCATATCTGTCGTGTAATTTAAAAATAGAACGTTCTTTTACTCCATGACGTGGCAACCAAGGAGGTAACTTATCAAAGGTTTTATTCAAATTTCGAACAGGCTTGCAAATAGAAAGCTGATTATTGAAAAAAAAAACAAATGAACACTGTAACTTCGTTGTTCGTTAACGGTTTTGAAAAGTAATTGTATTTTCAACAAAAAGTTTTGCCTAGGTACTTAATTTCCGCGCATTATTTGAGAAATGTACTACCTATACAAGCCTTGGCCACAACTAGGCAATGATGGACATACGTATGTGTGCCTCGTTTTTGACTCGGCCCACACTTGCACGTTCGTCCCTCATTGCCTCTTATGCTGGTCGCTGCGGTAATGTACTATTTGTGGATAGTTTTAATTGGGCCCACCCGGGCCAACAGAATCGGGCCCAGACGCTTACTCCAAGAAACACGTTTGACTATATGAATTTGATCAAGATCACTTTATATGCAACAAATACTCTTATAAACACAAACCTGTAATCAACATCAAATACATCATCATCAGACGACGAGCTGTACCTCCGAAACCGTTCAAGAGATGGCGCTGTCTCCGTAATAATAATATTATCGGGCGTACTGCATATCACTTTAGAACCAACACATTTCTTGGGTAATTCCTTTAGGGATAAATCATCGTTTTCCGAATCAGTTTTGATGCCGGATTCTCGTAACTCGCTTATTCGTGTTTGCATACTTTTCGTAGTTGGAGTTGAACTTCGCCTTTTTGATAGTACTTTTAGTATATTCTCGTCGATCTGCGTTCGTCGTTTTTTATCTACTAAAGGTGATAGTCTTGGTAGTTCGAAACATCGAGTTAAATGTGTCCGTTTAGTAATGTCTAATCTCGGACTCGATGCTAAACTTTTACTCATCGGTTTATCGATTGTATTATCGATTACTCGTAGAGATGAGGTCGACGCTGCGTTTCGATCTAAGCAGTCTTTTTTCCAGAAAATGTCCAAGAAACCCTCCTTTTTGTCGTTTTCCGATGAATCGGAGGAATGATCGCGAGACATTATTTCAATCGATTCTACGAATTTATCCCATTTCGATTTCGTTTTTTTAATCGATCTCCGATCTGTTTTTGAGGTATATTCCGAGACAGACATTAGTGGTGAGCTTGATTTAACTAATTTTTTAATTTTTTTTAATGAAATGATGTGATTTTGTTAGCGTTTTCGATCACACATTAGCATACAGGTGTGGATAAATGAAATAATAATTAATTATTAGTTACCTTTGGAAAAGTATAAACGCTAGAACATTCAGAAGTTGTAACATTTATAAATAATTTGTATAATGTACACAGATAACACAAAGCCTGGAAGAGATCGCTTATACCGATAGCGAGAATAAGCAATGGAATATCAGATTACCAGTTGTTAACACTTCTGTTAAAAGCACGTTCCCCCATGGACGCTATAACGGTTTATTCAGCTGTTTATCTAACCGTTTACCAAGCTGTTTATCCAGCTGTTTATCTAACCGTTTACCAAGCTGTTAATGCAGCTGTTTATCCAGCATCCAGCTGTTTATCTAACCGTTTACCAAGCTGTTTATCCAGCTGTTTATCTAACCGTTTACCAAGCTGTTAATGCAGCTGTTTATCCAGCATCCAGCTGTTTATCTAACCGTTTATCCAGCTGTTTATCTAACCGTTTACCCAGCTGTTTATCTAGCCGTTTACCCAGCTGTTTATCTAACAGTTTACCCAGCTGTTTATCTAATCTTTTATCCAGCTGTTTGTCCCCTGTTTATCCAGCATAAACAGGTGCTAGTACTGAACTCGGACGAGCTCTTAAAAGGTCTACTACTAATAAAAAACGAAGCGCTCGTGGCTAGGCTTGCTTAGTCAATCTTCAATGATTATCTAAGATAAGCGACGTTCTGCGCGGTCACTATTTGGATAAGTGACCGTTAGTAGCCTTTACTGAGCGCTTCCATGCTTCGGAGGGCGCGTTAAAGTGACTCGGGTCAAACAGTCGTTAAGATACGACGGAGGCCTTAAGGCGGCCTAGAAACTCACCGTGTTCATTAAAATGCTTCTCCAACTCCTCGTGGGATATATTCGTTTGTGTGATTGGAGCTTCTGCGGCGACCATTTGCTTTGGCCGCGAGCGGGAACATCTGCAAATAACACTCTTATTACTGTATACGTAAGGTTTGAAATGCAAAGAAGACGACGGGTAAGGACAATCAATCTTATCGCGCGCACGTTTCAACACTGAACTTTATCATTACATCCCGAAGAATTAGTATGAATATCAGAAGACTCCACACTCCACACATCATATTATATATTACCCTAAATACGCATTATTTGGTTAAAATCTTTGATCCTAATTTTAGATCCTTTAGGGTGCGACTTTTCAAAATTCGAAATTTGAATAAAACCTCCTTGGTTGCCATGTTATGGAGTAAAAGATCGTTCCATTTTTAAATTACACGACAGATATGAGTTTTGTATGTAATTTATTTGGCCGCTAAACACGCCGGCAATGGATTTTCATACATTTATTGCGGGCCGCTGCTCGCATGTATTTGGCCAGTACTGCATTTTCGATTTAGCTCGAAGAAGGTTGTCAAAATAATGCTTTAATTTCCAAGCATATTTGAGAAAAGGCCTGTTATTATAAATGCATACCTGAGCATAGCATTGCTGCATGTTAGCGCTAGTTCTAACCCGTCTAGCCAGCAATGTCCCGCCGCTTGTGACGGCGCACGGAATATTAGATGTGCAGTCGGCAAGGGCTGCACTACCGCTCCTGTTACACATACAAATAACCATTAACCATTTGATTATACTTATTAACTAGCTAAATAAATAAATATAAATAAATATTCATGGACATTACACACAACGCCCTCTAGTCCCAAACTAAGCAGAGCTTGTACTATGGAAACTAGATTGCTGATAATACTTATATACTTTTTTCTTTTTGTAAATACATAGTAACACCCAGACACAGAACAAACATCTACGTTTGCCACGCACAAATGTTTGTTCTCGGTGGGGATCGAACCCACGACCCACAGCACGGAAGGCAGAGCTACTACCGACTGAGCCATGACGCCTGTTACCCGCGACTTCGTGCGCGTGCGAAACTTTCCACGAAATTATCTGTCAACCAGCTTACGATGAACCTCGTAGCAAATGGCTGCTTTTAGTTTAGAAAGTTCAAGCTGTATCTAAGAATACGTATATCTTTGATCATCTTTGATTTCAATAAAATGTAGCCTATGTTTCAATCCGGAAAAAAGGCTTTCGAATGGTATAAGTTTCATTGAGACTACTTGAACTGTATTCTTATTACTGAGTAAATACATACTTATTATACTACTAGCAGATACCCGCGACTTCGTACGCGTGCGAGACTTTCCACAAAAAATATCTGTCACCAGCGTACGGTGAACCTCGTGCCAAAAGCAGCCTAAGAATGCACGTGTTTATATACATACATATTAAAATATAATTACCAATAGATTCGTTATGTGGACCCCTAGGCGCCCATATGCTCTGCTCCAGCGGATGGTAGATCTTGAAACAGAAGCCGTCCTTCTTCGAAGGTCGTTCTATAACTTGGCACGAGGTCAGGAGAACTGTACCTACCCAGTGACTACTCTGAAATTAAATTAAATTAAATAGTTTAAAAAAAGGAGGAGGTATTCAATTCAGTTTTTTTAATGTTTGTTACCTCATAACTCCGTTCATGTATGAATATGAACCGATTTGAAAAATTCTTTTTTTATCTTCCAGATTGGTCCCATAATTTTTTTATTAAAAGGTTAGGGAGTTAAATAGGAATAACTGGAAAAAACACTTCAGCCACGCCCACGACATTGCGTATTGTTTGCTTTCCTGTGACCTTTCAATGGTGTTTATGATCAAATAGCCGTCGCCCGCGGCGTTGCTCGCGTTCTACCCTTTAGAGTGTGACGTTTCAAAATTCCTTTCTTAGTGCACCCCTACACTATATAAGGATACTACCCTCCAAATTTCATACCTCTAGGACTTATAGTTTAGGCTGTGCGTTGATTCTAAGTCAGCTTCAAAAGAGTTTTATATATTTAGAAAGAAGATAGAACAATCATAATTAATTCGAAATAGCTTTTTTTGTTGCTAAGAAACAAAACGCAACAAATAATATGTTATTAAAATTACACATAGGGTGCCTTCTGGTAAGATCGGCGTAATATTAAGTCCGGATAAATCACGTAACTAAGCAATTATCATTAAAAAATATCGCCGAATTGCTTAGCATCCGGACTTACTATTATGCCGATCTTACCAGAAGGCACTGTAATTTTTTTTTTAGTTTTTGTACCCTGTATAAAAATATTATTCGCATACATAAATAGTAGTTACCTTGGCTTTAGGAGTTTTATACAGCAACAGTAGACCAGGTTTCAGAACGCACCAAAGTTTCGTCCATGACTTCAGAGAACCTCGGACCTAAAAAAATAAAATGCAAGTAATATAAATGCAAATATAAACAAAGTTTTTTTTTTTTTTCAGATTAGTTTTTTTTTTTAAAAAACAAAGTTTAAATTTTTGTTTTTATGATAAAAGTAATGGAACAAGCTGATAGCTCACCTGATGTTAAGTAGTAACTTCTGCCTATAACAATGCATAAACTCACAGAGCAAGTCCTATGAGGACGTGCCCTGTAAGACAATGCACTGCGTCCATCACTCTGAGACGTAAAGATCTTATCATCAGTTTTTATAGTTTAAACAAAACATTGACAGGCGTCATGGCTCAGTCGGTAGTAGCTCTGCCTTCCGTGCTGTGGGTCGTGGGTTCGATCCCCACCGAGAACAAACATTTGTGTGTTGTAAACATAGATGTTTGTTCTGTGTCTGGGTGTTTATATGTATTATAAGTATGTATTTACAAAAAAAAATGTATGTATGTATTCTATCAGCCATATAGTTTCCATCGTACAAGCTTTGCTTAGTTTGGGACTAGAAGGCGTTGTGTTAAGTGTCCGTATTTATTTATTTATTATTTATTTATATTGGTCTTGTAAATCTAAATTAAGATTAGATGTTTGAATTGTGTTTTTTAAATTTATTTATGATTTAATAAAACACATAACATATTTTGTACTAAGGAAACCCAAACGTTTATATGTGGTTCATTCGTTCGGATCGACCCACAAAATTATGAATGGGACTTGGGTCAGTAGACTCAGTAGTAGGCACCTACGGATAACGAGTAACTAATTATCATCCTTCTTTTTTGGAATATTTTTTTTTATTAATAATTTTGAGTTTTTCCTACCTAAATGTGATCTGAGAGCCTAGTACGAGTTTTGGTGTGTAAAGTCTGACGCCCAGCACACCAGGGGGCGCTCATTTGTATGGAGACACTAAGCGGATTCTTTGAGAACCTTAGTCTAGACCAAGCTCGTACTCTCATGTCGAGCTTCTCAAAGAATCCGCTCAGTGTCTCCATACAAATCAGCGTCCACTGGTGTGCTGGCTACACCGCTTAATTCGCCCGGGTTGTATAAACCTTGACGTTTATATCGTGACTTTCTTCAGTCCCCGTTCTGGAATAAGACCTACTGAATACGCTTTTTTGTTACTTACAAAATAGTGGCGTATATTACCTTTAGCCAATCGTGTAGAACAACAACCGACGGATCTTCAATAGAATGTAGTAACGCAGTAGCAGCCCGTTTCTTCTCTCGACTGTAATGTTGTCTCTGCGCTTTGTAACTCTCCTTCCGAGATAGCGCAGTGCTCTGCGGCCGTGAGATGTTACCCACTGCGGTTTCTGACGACTGCAAGTAAAAAACACACTAAAAACAGAATAAAAGCCAATGTATCGAGTAATTCTATGTTTTTTCTATGTCCGAATGTTACTATGTTATGTACAATTTATAAAATAACTAGTGTAACGCGAGAATTTATATTCGTACTATTCGCGCTCTTAGGATAGCGTCAGGACGCTAATAGTTAGGAGCGTTACCTCGGGCGACGGCCAATCAGTGCGCAGCGCGGACTAGAGTCCCGCTAATGCTCGCAAGCATCTGGCACCCAGATGGGTCGGTCAAGCGACGCTGCACTGGACGGCGCCGAATGCATGACAACGAGAGGAAGCTACGACAGTCGATCCTAGGCCACATGCCAATGCACTTGCGTTCTTGTGAATCCCTTCGCGCACTCGACCCAATCGTAGCGTAATTCGTAGTACTATTATTGTAAACTGTTTTCCCTGTGTTGTGTAACTGTAACTCCCCTACCTACTCTGTGTTCTTGTCTTTTATTTTGTTCGTGTTCTTTTACAATTAAATTTATCTTACAAACTTTTGACGGTGTTTTATGCGATTTATCGAGTCCTGAAACGGTCACGTAGTGATCCCCCCGTTAAACTAGCTGTTACCCGCATGCGTGCGAAACTTTCCAATAAAATATATATCCACCAGCATACCAGATGAACCTCGTAGCAAATGGCTGCGCTTGGCTTAGAGAGTTCAAGCTGTATCTAAGAATTCACGTCATTGATTTCAATAAAATATAGCCTATGTTTCAATCGGGGAAAAGGGCTTCTGAATGGTATTAGTTTCATTGAAATTGGTCCAGTAGTTTAGGCGTGAAAACAAACAGACAAACAGACAAACTCGATTTTTGGAATCAGAAACGTTTATTTAGTAGATCTGCATATTTAGTTTCCATAGAACAAACTCTGCTTAGTTTGGGACTAGAGTGCGTTGTGTGAAATGTCAAAGGATATTAAAAAAATAAAAAAATATGCCACCGCTATGCACTCAGCGGTGAAGTGAACTATAGTTATAGTTACTTTATCAGAGGAGGTGCCGTCTGGTGGATGTGAGCGAGCGTCGCCCGATGCTGGCGTCACTACCGCTGTGCCAGGGGAGCGCGGGGGCGGAGTTATAGCGTCGTCTGCAATGTTAACAAAAAATTGTATAATACCTACTTTTTTGTCGCAATTGGTTCGGTCAGTTGTTTTTTGAGTTGAGCACTCACTTGAGTTGTAGTTAGGTGGTGTTGCCGGAGCAGTGGCTGGAAGGATTACGTTTAGCGGTGGCTGGCTCTGCTTCTGAAATATAACGTTTAAAAACTAAAAACCCGACTACTGACGAATCCAGCTCTAAAGAGTATGAAACAAGAAAACATTCTCATCTGAACATTGAGATGTAGGCCACATCCGCCAGATTCGAAATTCGTCAAATCATTTATTTATTCCACATTCGTCAGATTTTTTTGATCTCTGACGAAACAATTGTTACGTACATAGTGATGTTTAGTGTTTCGAGGATCATCATCATCATCTCAGCCCGGTATCAACCACTGCTGGGTATAGGCCTCCTTCATGTTATGCCAGCCTCCTCTGTCTTGTGCGAGATCTTGTCTTTCGAGAAGTAGACGAGTGTAGCAACTTACCCGTCCAATATAGTTAGGAGTAGACGAGTGTAACAACTTACCCGTCCAATATAGTTAGGAGTAGACGAGTGTAACAACTTACCCGCCCAATATAGTTAGGAGTAGACGAGTGTAACAACTTACCCGTCCAATATAGTTAGGTGTAGGTGAGTGTAACAACTTACCCGTCCAATATAGTTAGGTGTAGGTGAGTGTAACAACTTACCCGTCCAATATAGTTAGGAGTAGACGAGTGTAGCAACTTACCCGTCCAATATAGTTAGGAGTAGACGAGTGTAACAACTTACCCGCCCAATATAGTTAGGAGTAGACGAGTGTAACAACTTACCCGTCCAATATAGTTAGGAGTAGACGAGTGTAGCAACTTACCCGTCCAATATAGTTAGGTGTAGGTGAGTGTAACAACTTACCCGTCCAATATAGTTAGGAGTAGACGAGTATAACAACTTACCCGTCCAATATAGTTAGGTGTAGGTGAGTGTAACAACTTACCCGTCCAATATAGTTAGGCGTGGATGTGTGGAACTGAACGCAGTCTGTTCTCAGCGCCGGCGATGAAGGGGTAGTGGCAGGGGAGGAGGGTTCCAATGCTGGGGAGGAACTCATATTCGCATCAGGGCCGTCTCCACATGGCGAGACGGGTGGGAACGGGAAGCAGGTTTCACTGCACCCGAGTGATGTCAGTTTGACAGCTGACAGTTTCTCTTGCGTATTGCAAGGTTCTTTATAATTGTTGGTCTACCGAATCGGATTTTTATGGCTTTGGGGAATAAGCAGGCGTTACTGCATCCGAGTAATGTCACTTTGACAGCTGACAGTAAAGCTTTTTTTTTTAATTGATAGAACAAGCTAATGTCTACTAAAGTTTGTATTATGTAAGGCTTTTTATTGCTTAGATTTATTAATAAAATAGTAATCAATATTTAATTTAATGAAATTGGTGCATATAATATAAAAATATGTCTATAATTATAACTATTTATTGCTTTATTGATTAGAATAGATACTTTAAGGCAATATAAGAAAAATATGTTATATGGAATGCAAGTCAATAACTATTTATCATATAACAATATTATGTACATAACATTAGGTATAGTGGAATGGGTTTGGAAGTATGGTGGCATAAGGAAAGGATCTCTCTCGAATTTTTCTGTAAAAATAAAAGTTATTAATATACAAACGGAAAAACAATAATAGGCTATTCAAATTATTGAAGTACTAGCCGTCGCCCGCGGCGTTTCTAGATTTCTACCCTTTAGAGTGTGACCTTTCACCCCTACACCACATAAGGATACTACCTTCCAAATGTCATACCTCTAGGACTTATAGTTTAGGCTGTGCGTTGATTCTAAGTCAGCTTTAAAAGAGTTTTATATATATATACTAGCCGTCTCCCGCGGCGTTGCCCACGTTAGAGTGTGACTTTTCAAAATTCCTTTCTTAGTGCGCCCCTACACTATATAAGGAACCTTCCCTCCAAATTTCATACCTCTAGGACTTATAGTTTAGGCTGTGCGTTGATTCTCTGTCAGCTTCAAAAGAGTTTTATATATATTGATTGATGATTGATGTATTTTTTTTAATTACATAGTAATTCTATCAGCAATCCAGTTCCCATAGTACAAGCTTTGCTTATTTAGGGATTTAGAGGGCGTTGTGTGTAATGTCCATGAATACTTATTTATTTAAAACTCTTTTAAAAATATAGTAAGAGATAGTGTAAATAAATAGATAGAGAAACAAATTGCTGATATCGTTCGTTGTGTCCTCAGAATAGTGACGTAGTTAGTATGTACTATTATAAAACTGTAAAAAAGCAAAAAACCAAATTAGGGATATGGATAAGATTAACTAAATATGATGATGATGATGTATGATCATCATCACTATTATAAAATTGTAAAAAAGCAAAAAACCAAATTAAGGATACGGACAAATTAAAGATTAACTAAATATGCAGATCTATTAAATAAACGATTGTGATTCCGAAAATCGAGTTTGTTTGTCTGTTTATCTGTTCGTTTGTTCGCGGATCACGCCTTAACTGCTGAACGATTTTCAACAAAACATATACCTTTCGGAAGCCGTTTTTCCTTTATTGAAATGAAAGACGTGGATTCAGATACAGCTTGAACTCTCTAAACCAAAAGCAGCCATTTGCTACGAGGTTTACGTATGCTGG
Source organism: Eulithis prunata (assembly GCA_918843925.1). Classification (NCBI taxonomy): domain Eukaryota; kingdom Metazoa; phylum Arthropoda; class Insecta; order Lepidoptera; family Geometridae; genus Eulithis; species Eulithis prunata. The sequence continues at coordinate 1,950,374 of OU974028.1, forward strand.
TGACAGATATTTTGGTAGAAAATTTCGCACGCGTACGAAGTCGGTGTCATTACAGGTACATGAGACTTCAAGATCTTAACGTCTCAGAGTGATGGACGCAGTGCATTGCCTTACAGGGCACGTCGACTTTTTCTGTGAGGTAATGCATTGCTATAGGCAGAAGTTACTACTTAACATCAGGTGAGCTATCAGCTTGTTCCATTACTTTTACCATTTAAATTAAAAAAACAAAAAGTCGCGGGTATCATCTAGTATAAATAAATAGATAGAGGAAAAAACTGATAGTGTTTGTTGTTTCCTCATGATAGTGGCACAGTTAGTCATACATATTCGGGTAAAAAATAACGCGATAAGCCTGATAATGATATCAAGCATTTGAATGATAAAAGAATTTTTTTTCCATACACAATAGTAAGCAAGCTATTATAAGTTAGTGGCCAACTCTGATGACGGAGTTTTTAAGGCCTCTGTCATGGCTTAACGACTGCTAGAGCCGGGACAGTTTAACGTGCCCTCCGAAGTACGGAAGCGCTTAGATGTAAATGCAACTAGCGGTCAGACATTCAAACAGTGACCGAAGCAGAACATCGCTTAACTTAGATAATCGGTGAAGATTGACTAAGCAAGCCTAGCCACGAGCGCTTTGTACACGAGTAGTTATTATGTTTCACATAATTATTAGTTTTTAAGCAAAATTATGCGTCGATGGGCTTGCTCGCTGTCACGTATGTAGGGGGAGGTCTGTTGCAAATCCTACTAATATTATCAATGCGAAAGCTTGGATGTTTGTGTTTCAATCTCGCTGCAACTACTGGTCAGATTTCGATGAAACTTGGAATGTATAGTTACCTGGATTAACACATATGCTATATATTTTATCCCCGAGTATCACTAGGCAAAAGACGAAGTCGCGTGCGAAAACTAGTGGTATAGTGCGTTCTGGTAAGATCGGCGTAATAAATAGTAAGTCCGGATGCCAAGCAATTTGACGATATTTTTATATGATAATTGCTTAGTTACGTGATTTATCTATATAAATAAATACTAATGGACATGTTACACAACGCCCTTTAGTCCCAAACTAAGCAAAGCATGTACTATGAGAGTTAGATTGCTGATAGAATACTTATATATATATTTTTTTATGATAAAAGTAATGGAACAAGCTGATAGCTCACCTGATGTTAAGTGGTAACTTCTGCCTATAACAATGCATTACCTCACAGAGCAAGTCCAATGAGGACGTGCCCTGTAAGGCAATGCACTGCGTCCATCACTCTGAGACGTAAAGATCTTGAAGTCTCATGTGCCTGTAATTACACCGGCGCCCTTACCCTTCAAACCGGAACACAGCAATGCGAGCATCGCTGCTTGGCGGCAGAAATAGGTACGGTGGTAGTACTTCCCCGGACGAGCTATCACAAAGAGCTCTACTACTACTAAAATACGAATATACATTTTTATGGCCAGTGTGTAAAAAAATAGCTAAACGATGAGTTAAACAAATAAAATTACATTGACTCATATTGATTGACTGATATGATAGATAAAAGTAACATACGCATTCGTGGTAATCTTTCGGCGCCTTCAAGAGATTGTGAGACATTAGTTTTTTAAAATAATTATAATGCTGCTGTCTATAAAACGTGTATTTTTTATTAGTCCTACCAAAGGATTTGATAGAATAGCAATTTTGTATAACATCTTATATAATATTGAGCTACAATACCTGGGAACCATCATTTTATTACAAACTAGCTGATACCCGCGACTGCGTACGCGTGCGAAACTTTCCACCAAAATATCTGTCAACCAGCTTACGATGAACCTCGTAGCAAATGGCTGCTTTTGGTTTAGAGAGTTCAAGCTGTATCTAAGAATCCAAGTCTTTGATTTCAATAAAATATAGCCTATGTTTCAATCCGGAAAAAGGGCTTCCGAAGTATAAGTTTCATTGAAATTGGTGCAGTAGTTACGGCGTGATCCGCGAACAAACAAACAGATAAACAGACAACCTTGATTTTCGGAATCAGAATAGTTTATTTAGTAGGTTTGCATATTTACTTTATCCATATCTTTAATTTCAGGTTTGGGCTTTTTTACAGTTTTATAATAGTACTAGCCGTCGCCCGCGGCGATGCTCGCGTTCTACCCTTTAGAGTGTGACTTTTCAAAATTCCTTTCTTAGTGCACCCTTACACTATATAAGGATACTACCCTCAAAATTTCAAACCTCTAGGACTTATACTCGTAGTTTAGGCTGTGCGTTGGTTCTAACTCAGCTCCAAAAGAGTTTTTTATATTATATTGATGATAGATCTATCCTCAATCTATCATCTATCAATCATCATCAAATCATCTATCAATCCATCATCATCATAGATAGAAAATGTTGTTGCTACCCAAAAATGTCGAAAAAACTTTCAGGACAACAGACGCGAGGTATACCAACAAAACTATGACACATAGGCCTTCCAATAGCCCTGAGCGGAAAAAATCAGACATTTCAGTGGCCTTGACCCAGTCTGGCGCCACAATACCATTTGCGTAGAGATCGAAACAAAATATCGAGCCAAAAGGCAGCGTTAGTTAATATGTATGATCAACGCAAAGAAATAACATATAGCGCGTGCACACTATGCCCGGCATGAATGCCGCGATTAATTCCGGAATTATTGCCACAGCAACATCGCCTTTATTCTCACCAAAGAGCTAGAGCATGAACTTGGCGATGTTGCTGTGGCAATAATTCCGAAATTAATCGCGGCAATAATTCGGGCAGCGGCATGGGCATGTGTGAACGCGGTGTAGGAATAAAGGCGATGTTGCTGTGGCAATAAGTCCGCGGCAATAATACCGGTGTTTCTATATATTATAAGCATGTATTTACAAAAAAAATAAATGTATGTATTCTATCAGCGATCTAGTTTCCATAGTACAAGCTTTGCTTAGTTTGGGACTAGAAGGCGTTGTGTTAAGTGTCCGAGAATATTTATTTATTCTCACTAGAGAGCCAGGGCATGAACTTGGGCCGGGAGCCGGGACAGAGGCATGTTCGTGTTCACACTATGCTCGTGCCCACTTCCCTGCCGACTGCGGCATAGTGTGAACGCAACATTAGATGGGAAACATTAGTTACTTCATTCCGTATAGTCTGGTCAACTATGACGTAACCCTATCTAGCTATTTCCTGGAATGCCAGCATATTGAGCGCTAAGAGATTCTCCACGCCCACAGAATATCCTGCTATTTCTCATCGGGGACAGTGTTACGGAATAATTGACGCTCTAGAATAGATTGCACTAAATGCTGGCAGCTACTTCTGAGCAGATTTTTACCAAACATGTAAGCTATCTTATAAAGAATGCCGCAGTGAAATCAAAGCATGCGTTTTAAAGTTACTAGGCCAAAGAGACAACGGCGTCAAACTCAGAGCACACGTTCCTTTCCTGGTCAGGGGTAGAAATAGCTCTTTTCTAGTTTCATACTAATACCTATAAGTCGCACTGGTTGTATTACCTTTATAGATATATATATCTAGGCTTGTTTGTATCTTGGACTGGTATTTTTTGACGTTAGATCTCAAACCCAGAATAATTAAACCTGTACCTCTATCACGAACAAATCTGACAGTCGCCGCGTTAGCGTATTCGAGTTATATTTCAACGCTGTGTGACGTAGACATAACAGCGAAAGCTGCTCGTCTATAAACTAATAAATAAATAAATAAATACTGCGCGTCAATGCCAGCCCGACTGCCAACCGTTGTAGTGTCACCGCGCAGTGTATCTCGGATACGCTAGCGTTACGACACGTTTGCGATTGTCACATTTATTCGTGATCAAGGCACTGATATCTGAAGTAATCTTAGATCTCAAAATTTTTGAGTTTATTTGATTTTTTTTTAAACAGACAAACCATAACTGACGCACAGATTTTGTTTGTTTGCTAAATGTATCAAATTATCACATTACATTATCAGCAGTGTTTACTGATCTAGTTTCCTTGACCGTGTGACCTGTATCTTGCCCAATTCTATCAAGTACTGTTAGTGTTAAAAGTTGGTAAGTTTTCTGAAAGAAGTTTGTCAGGGGGAGTATGAGGAATATCTCATACTTATATTATTGAGTATTAAGTACTAGTATTAGGTAAGTATGTCAGAGCGATGGACGATGGACGCAAGACTAAAGCTTTGGTTTCGCGATCGTAACGCACAACGCTGCGGTATGCGGCTCAACGCAGCGTACCGCGTTTGCTCTTCGCCGCTGACGCAGACTGCGACGGAACAAGAGACCATACTAGACGTTTTCCATACCATCGTATGTCCGGCACGGCACCGCATGTCGCATACCGCAGCGCTGTGCGTTACGATTGCGAGACCAAAGCTTTACAGGGCAGATGCCCTGTAAAGCATAATGTAAGATGTAGACACATCACCGTACTGTACCGCGCAGTCGCTCCGCGTACATACGCCGTTATCTGAATGCTCCAACTGCGCGGCAACGTGCCGTACCGCGCTGTCATATGTTTCTGGTCTTAATGAGTACCTATACCTACCTACGTACTGAGTATAGTACAACACACTGACGATATTTTCTTCTTTAATCTTCCTTCTTTAGAAAGTGTATGTAGTACCTATCTATTCTACTGTTATTATTCCATCCAGACTCAAGCATCGATTTTTGTATGATTTTGCCTCAAATCTATGCTTGAGTAATGATTTCTTTATCAGCATATGGGCCTTTATCTTACTTCTCAATTACAGCTGGAAAACAGACATGTTGTGTACTAATCAGTACTAATATTCAGTCATAAAACATTTTTAAAGCTTTAGCTTGTCGTCATCTCCTAGTAATGTTGACTGTACCATTACTAATATCTCAATAAACCCAGTCATAATATTTACATTTCCAAAATAACCTGTTTTAAACATTTGTAGACATGATGCTTGTTTAAAAATTGGTTTAATGTTCCAATCTCTTTGATTTATCTTTGAAGTTTGTTCATAAAATTAATCTGTTACGGTATAGAGTAAATGATTTAATATTACTTTGAATAGTTTACTCTAGATACCATATTTTATTATAGGATGATTGACATACATCTACGAATGTACGAGCCAATATTTTATAGGAATAACTTAGTTATAAATTGAATATAAAGGTTACTTGTTTTGAAGTCTAGGAACAACAGTTGACTGTTCTTTTTTTGAAAAGTAAGCTTTGTAATGTTCAGAGAATATACACATTGTATGTCAAGAGAAGTGTGATGTAATATAATTATATCAGACACCGCTAATTCAATTACCTATGAGAAATATAGCAGTGAGCCAACAACTGCAAGTAGTTTTATCTTGCACTTTTACTGTATTTGTATTGTAGGGTAGAATTCTAAACAGGTACCTAGCAGTTTATTAAACTTGGGTGCAGACTGCAAACTAAATTATGTTGTTGTTTAGCCTGAAATACTGCGTCAGTTTTGCGAGCTAAGCTTAGCTTTGTTCGGTCTACAGTATCTAATTAAATTTTTATACAGGTTATGACAACAATTTACTTCGCGAAAATGTGTAATTACACTGATATTTTCACCACAAAGTGATTAATACAGGAATCCGCTAGAAATAAGGATCTGAGAGAAGGAAATAACAAGATACTCACAGTCCTGGTCACTATTTTCGCTCATGAAAACAGCCTTCAGGATATGTTCTCGTAATTCACTTGGCTACCATCACTCCGCTCCGTAGGCCATTGTAATACGAACAATCAACGATATGTCCGGCGATTGTGGTAAAAACAACGTTGCGGAATAAGCAAACAGTTAATTAGGTACACTGACGAGATCTTCGGAATCCGCCGCATACCCCGCAAAACAATGTTCTAACCAAATTGTGTGTGTTACACTTGCACGGAAAATAGTCTTTATTTTTGTCACAGTTCTTGCCCTAATTGATGAGTAATTCGGGTTTGTTTTAAGGGATAGAAAACAATGTTTTATTGAAATTGAATGCTTCAAGGCACAAAAATAAATTATGCCCTTTTTCCTGATTTGATTTTTGACGGGAATGACGTGCGTGACGTACGATCGCTGTATTGCCCTCTTACTGCTCAACTTACCTTATTTTTGTTGTAAAAGTGGTCAACTCTGGTGGCAAAGTTTTTGGTGACCGCGTTGCTTCCTACGTAGGCATGTGCCCCCTAAACAAATCCTATAATAACCCACAATCCACACTGAGCTACAGATGTTTCTTTTCTTTGATTTCATCCTCCTGGAATTCAAAACATTGGACTTCATTTTTAAAATATCCTAAAATCTACTATGTTTTTAAATTATATCCAGACGCTAGTGACCATCACTTATTTAATTTTCGTTATGATCAATGATAAAGGTAGGTACCTATTTAAGTAATGCTACAGGTGTTTCTTTAGTTTGACGATCGATGATCATATGAAATTATCTTGTCATGTAGTGAAAGAGTACTATTTAGGCAAATAAGACTTCTTCAATCTTCATCTTGTCTTCAATCAACCAACACGTCATCTAATAAACTCCCATTATTGGTGCTAAAATTATTAAGCTGGCAACATTATAACTTGCAAGCGTGACAGAAGATAGTCATGTGCCATGCCAACTACATATTTTTGTGCTTGATTGCTTAGGTTTAATCGACTAAATTACCTTTAATTTGTTTCACATGCTTATATTTCACAGCACTAATTCGAAATTCATAGATTCATAGACAAAAGATATTTTGGAAAACTTAAAAAAAAAATCGTTTGTTTATTTACATTGTTATGGGATTTCTGTGCTATTATTTTATTTCTTCTCTTGATGATTTACTGACAAAAATAGTGAAGAAATGTCCTCCTTCCTGTGTTTTGTGTGCCACAGTACAGTAAATGCTGATACGAATGAAGACACTCGGGATAAATACCGCGAAGTTATTGGAATGCACGTAAGATCTTTTACTTCCATAATTTTCCACCTATCTTCCTGAATTTGCCTAGCAAATGACCCTGAAGAAGTCTAGTTTTTGATCCTCCGGATAGAAAAACTTTATCTACAAAGATAGTCTAGCTAGAAGCATAATATGGTACCTAGCTATGGATAAATGAATATTACGAAAGCAATGCATCAACATCACCATTCACAGCCCGACTTCGCCCACTGTTGGGTATAGGCCTCTCTTCGTCTGTGCCATTCCTCACGGTCCTGTGCTCTCATCCATGTCCTGCCCGCGATGATCGCAACATCGTCTGCCCATCTCGCTGCTGATCAACAGACGTTTCTGTGACCGGTTCTTGGACGCCATTCAATTAGCGCCTTACTCCACCTGTCGTCACCTCGCCTTGCCAGGTGTCCTGCCCAACTCCATTTTAGTTCCGTTATGCGATTCCCAATGTCTTTGACCTTTGTTCGACTTCGGATCTGAACATTGGGAACACGGTCTATAAGCTTGATGCGGAGCATGGCACGCTCCATGACTCTCTGTGCAACTCTCATCCTTTACACAGCCTCCTGCAATGCATATCTCACAAAAAATGTCCAACAATGCTATCTATATTATAACATATTTAGTAAAATGTTATAAATATTTTCAGCTGTGCCCGGACTCTCATTTATGCTTCATTTGCTGCCATTTTCTGAACAAAATGTGGCTTTTCAAGTCCATATGCCTGAAGAGGAGCTTAGAATATCCAGTTCTGTTCAGGTAAGTGAAAAATTATAAAGTGAAATATAACAGGCTTTTATTCTAAAAGTTATCTAGTCTGTAAATAAAAATAAATTAAAACTCTTATACTTAATGAAAAAAAAAAAACAGCAGTAAATGCTACTTAGCATTAGTACAAAAGATTACATCATATCAACTTTTAATTAATAAGTATAAACTTTGTTTTATTATTTCTAGTGAAAAAGGAACAATAAACCTACAAAGAAGTGACACTCAAGTCGGCATCCTCTGCACAGAAGATATCTGCCTCCAACATCGAAACTCAAAGTACCATTTCTATAACAATAACGAGAACTCATCATTGGAGATCGAAGAAAACAATTACGTACAATTACACGAAGACATGCATTTTGGTTTACTTCCAAACAACGTAGAAGTTCAAACCGATGATATATTTGACCATTTCAATGATAATTTACTAAAATCAGATGCAGATGTACATTTTAACAATGAGTTTTTGGTCAGTATTAGTAAGGAAAATGAAGTTAACGCTCGAAGAGATATAGATGAGTTTATATTCGGTAACGATAGCATAGAATCACCGTTAGAGAATATAAATAAAATAGAGTTGGCTAATCTAGATGAAATGACAGAGGTAAATATAACGTTGACAGATTTGAATGTAAGAAACTTTGAAAAGTTACAAGAGAGTAATGAGAAAAATTATATGGTTGAGAAAACATATTACCGAAATGATTTTGTTAACAAATCTGATGTATGTACTGTTACAAACAATGATTTTGTTGAAAAATCCCATGAAATGGTAAAAAATATTGAATATACTCAAAGATCTGATGAATTTTGCATGCAAAATAATAATTTTGTTGAAAAACAAGTTGTAAATAATGAATTTGTTGATAAAACACATGAAGAAGTTTTAATTATATTAGAAAAATCACCACAACTTGTTAGAAATATTGGCTTTATTCAGCCACCAGAATTTAGTACGAATAATGATTTCGATGAAAATACAGAAAATAATGAAACTATTGATATTTCGTATAATCACGATGAAACTTTAAATCAAGATAATGAAATAACTAATTCACCAACCGAAGATTATTTAGAACTAGCAAATGCAGAAGAAAATGTTAAAAAACAAAAGCAGAAAGCAAAAAAACCTAAGAACATTTACAGACAAATAAATCTAACGTTAGAAGAACAGAAATTAGAGTTGGATGCTAACAGGAAGGATAGAAAATACACAGATGCAGTGTTCAAATGCTATTGTTGTGGTATTGGGTTTATGTTCAAAGATTCTTATCAAGCGCATATGATGAGGCATGAAGAGGTAATATTGTTTGCTTATAGTAGTCAATGTATCTGTCAACCAGCTTATGATGAACCTTGTAGCAAATAGCTGCTTTTGGTTTAGATAGTTCAAGCTGTATCTATGAATTACATCTTTGATTTCAATAAAATATAGCATAATATAATATATATATTCAAACCGAAAAAAGAGCTTCTGAATGGTATAAGTTTCATTGTAATTGGTCCAGTAGTTTAGGCGTGATCCGCTAACAAGCAAACATACAAACTCGATTTTTGGAATCAGAATCGTTTATCTAGTAGATCTACATATTTAGTTTATCCATATAGTTTTTTAGTTTTTGGCTTTTTTACAGTTTTATCATCAATATATATTAAACTCTTCTGAAGCTGATAGAGAATCAACGCACAGCCTAAACTATAAATCCTAGAGGTATGAAATTTGGAGGGTAGGTTTGTTATATAGTGTAGGGGCGCACTAAGAAAGGAAATTTGAAACGTCACACTCTAAAGGGTCTAGAACTGGAGCAACGCCGCGGGCGACGGCTAGTAGTAATATAGATAGATAGAGCTTTTCATATGATGCTATTCAAATATACTTATGTATTGTGAATCTATATTTTCAGTCAAATGGTGAATATAAATGCTCAATATGTACTCTCCGGTTCGCGAACTTGTCAGTACTTCGCTCACATCGCGCGAATCACGCGGTAAGGTATGTTCTAAACACTTATTTCCATTATGTCCAACAATATTTATTACTGTAACGCGGGCTTAATATTATCAGGTTGCGCTCGGAATGCGGCCTTTAAGCGCGCGCATGCGCGCGACACCAACGCCCTCCGCCGGGGAAGTTTTCGTTTTGTCAGTCATGTTCTGTCAGGAATTCAGTTGGAGGTTAATTTTGGATAACTAAGAATAACTAGAAGATTATTGGTACCCTAGTTGTTAAATGGTTGAATAAATGATGTAACAAGCATTATATTAAATATTATTCTTTAATATTGTGTATGGTCCAAGGATATATTTTGTAATATTTTTATCCCACAGATACCAGTGCAAACGATGCGAGCATATAATAAGACGGAGACACAAGCAGACGCATGATTGCCAGCGTACCATCCACGCCACAGTACCTTGCCAGCAATGTGAAAGTATTTTTCCGTAAGCTCATTTCAAGATCATTCACTATTTATCCAGTAAAATAACAAGGATCATTTTATAATCTTCTAAATATATTAAAACTCTTTTGAAGTTTACTGATAATCAACGCACAACCTAAACTATAAGTCGTAGAAGTATGAAATTTTGAGGGTAGTATCCTTATATAGTGTAGGGGTGGACTAAGAAAGGAATTTCGAAAAGTCGCACCCAAAAAATAAAAAAATTAGTATCAAAGATTTTAACCAAAAAATGCGTATGCTGCTACCACGCGAGCAAAGCCGCGGGCGACGGCTGGTCGTCTAAGAGTCGAACAAAGGTCTATCCTGAGTCAATACTCAGGATTGACCTTTGACCTCTACATGTTTTTTACAGGAGTCAACGCCACTACCAGCAACATTTGAAAAGAGTACATAATAAGACAAATTTGCGATCTTATTTATGCAATGTTTGTGGCAGAAGTTTCAACAACCAAGCTGCGGTTAGAACTCATATGATGTAAGTTAAAAATACATTGTTTTTTGTAAAAAACAAGTGGTGAAACACGCAGATGTTGAGTGTTTATCTCTACCTTTAGCAATTACATTACCTCACAGGACACATTGATTGAGGACGTACATTCATCACTCTAAACTAGTATATTGAAACAAGTCTGAATCGAGACGCAAGCGCAGATTTTTCTACATACATTTATTAAAAAGAAAAAACAAAGTTAAATATATTTTATTTAGTAACATTACAAGGATCATTTAAAATCTGTCTTATAAACTAGATTAATGTTCCTCGCGACCAATCTATGCTTATCTGTTTATCATCATCATCATCATCAATATATATAAAACTCTTTTGAAGCTGACATAGAATCAACGCACAGCCTAAACTATAAGTCCTAGAGGTATGAAATTTGGAGGGTAGTATCCTTATATAGTCTAGGGGTGCACTAAGAAAGGAATTTTGAAACATCACACTCTGAAGGGGAAAACGCGAGCAACGCCGCGGGCGACGGCTAGTTTTGAGCATACGTGTCCAAGGTAGGAGTGTTTCTTCAAAGGTATCTTGCGTGTACCAGCTCCCATATCAGAACAAAGCAATGCGAGCATCACTGCACACACTCAGAAATTGGTGCAGTTAATACTTAACAAAGTATTTTACAGTCCTACTACTTATTTTTCATTTTGCACTTCACAGAACGCATATTAACAAAAAATTCCCCTGCGACGTCTGCACGTCGACATTTAGTAGCCCGTACACGTTAAATCAGCATAAGAAAAAACACGAATTACAAACAACTGAGTTGCATTATTGCGTTACTTGTAATATTGGATATAAAAGTAGGAAAAGTTTGCTAGCGCATCAGAGGAACGCGTTAGCGCATATGGAAAAAGTGTGAGTATTTCTATGTTGAACTTTGACAACTTGACATTGACCTCTAGTTTACTAAAGTGACCTTTGCTTGCAATACTAGTAATCTTGATAACTACCTATTTTTTAACCCTAGATTAAAAAAAAGAGTTGTTGCTAAGTGTTTTATCAGCAATCTAGTTCCTATAAAACAAACTTGCTTAGTTTAGGACTAGAGGGCATTGTTAGAAATACCTTACTTAGGCCTTTGCCTACTTAACCTTGACCTCTGTATTTTACTTAAGTGACCTTAACTGATCTTGATCATAATAATATGATTATCACCTTCAAGGATTTGATAAACTGCAGTCCACACTCAGTCTGATGATGACCAGCAACGATGAGGATTCATTGAGTTTTTCAGAGATTATTCGAGTAAAATTAACTTAAAATCAACCAGTGTCTTCTCGGTTCCGATTGGAACTGATTTAGATTCGTTTAACTATCTATAAATCGGTTGCAACTGTTTGTAGATAGCTCAAATGTTTTAAATGTATTTTGTAAATAGAAATACTGTATTAGTCGTCATTTTCTTTGTGAATATTAAAAAAATGCTGGTTTACAGATACAAATGTCCGGTTTGCGATAAGACATGCCCGTCGATACGCTCGCTACACAACCACACATCGTCAGTGCACGCTCGAACTAAAGATCTGTTCTGTGCTAGGTGTCCTGCTAGATATTCTACTAGAAAGGTTATTTATTTATTTATTTAGATTTGATGAATAGAGAGCCTAGTACGAGTTTTGGTGTGTAAACATGCGGGCCTAAGATGCGCACGCGAGATATTTGTCATGTCGTTCTGTCAAAATTTAATCATTTTGTACCAATTTTTGAATTTTTGCATTATCTGTGGCAATGTTGTCGACAAAACGCGCCTTGAATCTTCAACTTTTGACATTTCTGCATGACTATTATCTCGTCCTCAGAGAGATACGACGACTAAGAAGTGTCAAAAGTGTACAATAACAAGGCGCGTTTTGTCGACACCATTACCACAGATAATGTAAAAGTTCAAAAACTAGTGCAAAATGCTTACATTTTGACAGAACGACATGACAAAATATCTCGCGTGCGCATCTTAGGCCCGCTGGTGTAAAATGTCTGACGCCCAGCACACCAGTGTTCGCTGATTTGTATAAAAACACTGAGCGGATTTTTTGAGAAGCTAAGTCTACACCAAGCCCGTTCTTGAGTGTCGATCGTCTCAAAGAATCCGCTCAGTGTCTCCATACAAATCAGCGCACACTGGTGTGCTAGGTTTTAGACGTTTTACACCAGATTTATCCACCAAAACTCGAACTAGGCCCTCTAAAAGTCCTAAGTCCTTATAATTACAAGCAATGATGAAGAGGATCTAAGAAGATGTTCATGATCGAGTTAGAGTTTCTTTATTTGCTTCAAATAGGTACACAACAGGTGGTAAACAAATTTTAACTAGATCCATTATTTCGCTATTTTCTTATGATAGCATGCAAAAAATTTTTACAATAATAGTTAGGTAGGTCTAATAACAACTATACAAGGGTCTTCGAGGGTTTTAAATTTTGTAAAATACCTTGTTTCAGGGTTTAGTGAGACATATGAGATGTCACAGCAACTCGGAACCACAACAGCTCCCTCTATGTCACGCTTGTGGACAATGTTTCAAGGTAATTACATTTTACAAAGTTTCCGCCCGCGACTTCGTTCGCGTCCCGTTGGATTCCGCTAATTTTCCGGGATAAAAAGTAGTTTATGTGTTCAACCACGTAATTAAATATATAGATTTCAAGTTTCATCCAAATTGGACCAGTAGTTGCAGCGTGATTGAAACACAAACATCTAAACATTGACACCAATCATCATCATCATCATCAATCATCAATATATATAAAACTCTTTTGAAGCTGACAGAGAATCAATGCACAGCCTAAAGTATAAGTCCTAGAGGTATGAAATTTGGAGGGTAGTATCCTTATGTAGTGTAGGGGTGCACTAAGAAAGGAATTTTGAAAAGTCACACTCTAAAGGGTCTAGAACGCGAGCAACGCCGTGGGCGACGGCTAGTAATTTTATAACTAGCTTACGCCTGCGACTTTGTCTGCATCCCGTTTGATCTTGTTGATTTTCCGGCATAAAAAGTAGACTTGTTAATCCAGGTCACGGACAATATATATTCCAAGTTTCATCCAAATTAGACCAGCGGTTCAAGCGTGATTGAAACACAAACATCCAAACATCTAAACTTTGACATTCATAATATCAGTGGGAATGGATGAAATGGGATATCTTTTTGAATCGGTTTTTTTTTATATTTCAGAGTTCAAGCATATTGAAAAGGCATCTCAAAAATGTATGCGAAAAGGATAAGTTAGAAGAGGAACTGTCTAGTTATTACGAGCAATAAAAGTATTAAAGAAATACACTGTTAAAGATCGGAGCGACAGACAGCGGCTCTTCTGTCTTCAGGAAAAAGAAACGTAAAGCAAGCTTGTATGAGTTAATAACCAACTCTGGTGACGGAGGTTTTAGGCCGCCTTAAGGCCACCGTCATGGCTTAGCGACTGCTAGAGCCGGGGCAGTTTAACGTGCCCTCCGAAGCACGGAAGCGCTCAGTAAACTCATGACTTCTTCAGCAACAGAGTGGTCCACAACTGGAACATGCTGCCTGAGGACGTTGTTACTGCTGACTCCATAAATGCCTTCAGAATAAACTCGACAACTGGCTACGAATAAATAATACAGTGCTTAAAAAAAGTGACTAAAAAAGACATTTCAACACTGTGTGACGTAGACATAACAGCGAAAGCTGCTCGTCTATAAACTAATAAATAAATAAATACCACTAACGGTCACACACCCAATTAGTGATGATAAGTTAAGATTGGGTAAGCAAGCTACGCCACGAGCGCTTCCAAAACCTGATCAGTGACATTTTATTGAATAAAAGCATTTTGACTTTGTCTCCAGCTACGTTGTAATTTTGCCCAATTGATTTTAAAATTTTGAAATCAAGGGGATTATTAGACAAAAAGTCTCATAATCTCCTTGAAGGGGACAGCTCATAGGGGAATATGAGACTAACCCCTTATTATGTAAAAGGTAAGCCAGCAAGATTAGTTACCAAAGGGCTAGATCGTGTTGAGAATAAAAAATTGATTAATATTAACAAAATATTTTTATTTTAAAACTTAATATTAGAGTTCTGATACCTCTAAACTTCTTATTTACAATAACTAAAATATTGACTTCTCATTATAATTATAACTAAACAATATTTACATATTAGTGCATAGCTGGCACGGTTTAATAGCTCTGACTGCGCTGAGTCGAGTTTTATATATATCTGCAGTGCAAGTACCGTTCTTATCGATCGCTTAGTTGTCGATCGCTAAAGTCGATAAACGTATCGAATCGTATCGTTCCATGCGAGTACGGATCTCTTGTCGACAAAAGATCCGTACTCCCAAAAATAAGGTCAGAATTTATCGAAATCATTTCTTCACTGCTGCCATGATTTACTAGTTTACTGTCAATATCACTGTTAATCACTTTCGTTTGTCAGAATCAAATTATAGTAAACATACACCATTGCCAATTCGTTAAAATTTACCGAATTTGTCTACCGATCGACTAAGTTGGTAACGTACCCGCAACTGTCGATAAAACCATTTTTATCGAATTTTGACGATTCTAAATGTCAAATTATGCGATCGACAAGAACGGGACTTGCACTGCTGTTTTGCTACGCAAAGCGTTGGCTTCCTTCCACCTTCATTGAGCGCTGTTAATCCGTGACGGGCCTTATAACACCTAGAACAAACATCTGTTTACACAAATGTTCTCAGTGGGGATCGAACTCACGACCAACGAGTACGGAAGGCAGAGCTATTACCGACTGAGCTGTGACGTCTGCAAGACTGTTCATCGTAGCATTTCACTGTAGCAAGTTAAAACATTGCAATGCCGCAAAGGAAACTAAACTATACCCATCAATAGCAGTAACAATAATCTTATTTAAAATATCACTACATTCTTTCAAAACACATTTTGTTTCAGATCTACCCTCTTTTGGAATTTCTTTGTGAACTACCCACTTTTTTCTCCAAACTTCAGAAATATCTTTTTTCTTAAATTTTTCGTTTTCTGTCTTTTGTGTTGATTGGGTAAAGTTTACACGGTATTTTGGTAATATTATTTCTAGTATATGGAAGATATAGTTTAAGTTTTCAATTTTGTTAATGTTCTTTATCTCTGATATTGTGTTAGCAAGCAACATGTCGTCCGGCAACTTTTGTAGAATATTGTTGATATTTTCAATTGTGAATTTCTGTATGTGCATTGACTTGCTGAGTAGTAATATCCTTTGCATTTGCTCGTCTTTATTCAGGAGCTGCAAAAAAACGTTTATCACATTTGAAGTTAATTAATAATATTAATACGATAATCAACGCTTAATTTTGGCTTTTCACGAATAACTAACATACATTGCTAATTTTAAGTTACGTCTTTGGAGTGTGGCTGTAAAGCCCGAAGAAAAACCGCTTCACATTTTTAATGAGAAAATAAAATATAACAGATAAAATCCACCTGATATAAAGCGGTTACCTCTCTTTATCTTTTTTGGCTGACAGCACACCTGATAGTAAGTGTAGCTGTACGAGCATGTCGTCCCTTATGAGCCATGGGCGCAGTGCAATGTATCACAGGGCTTCATTGGACGTGCTCAGTAAGCCAATAGCTATTGGCCTGTTCCATCATTTAGTTGTATTAAAAAAAGTCCACTGAGGATGTGATCTGTAAGATATTGCACTGCGTCTTTGGTACTGTTGATAATTTAAGTTATATTACCACATCAAAAACATAGTTTTCTTCCTCGTAAACTAATTTTAATGTATCTTTAATTGTATTTAGTAGTTCTTCTAAAAATGGCGGGTATATTTCGTCTTCGTGCAGTTTGTCGATTAACTTTCCTAGGACCTAAAATATAATATTTTTATTTATTTATTTATTTATTTATTTATTATTTTTTATAAAATGTTACACATATTATCAACAAAATAGTGCCTTAAAGCCTAGGTAAGGCTAAATAGCAACATTCAAGTTTAGTATGTACTAGCTTGTACAGGCAACACAGTTTAGTAGGTACTAGCATACGGCCGCGACTTCGTCCGTTTCCCGCTTAATCCAGAGCCCGTAATCTGAGTTTTGTTTTGGTGATCGAAACGCATATCGAGCGACTTGCGACTTGCTTCGTTTGCGCGATCTAGGATAGTTCTCATGTAGCGAGCTAGATGGCGCTACGAAGATAATGAAAAAAGTAAAATATAGATCTACTAAATAAACGATTCTGATTCCAAAAATCGAGTTTGTTTGTATCTAATAAAATAATTACCTCGGAAATCTCTTCCGTTAGAGATCTTGTAGTATTAATTATCGAGCAAGTAGTTAGATAGTTGAAAACGCTATAAGCTGATTGCTCGATCATCGTTTGATTTTCCGACTGGGTACCTAAAAATTAATTAATTGATAATAATAATCAATATTTATGGACACAACGCCCTTTAATCCCAAACTAAGCAAAGCTTGTACTATGGGAACTAGATTGCTGATGAATTACTTATACCTATACATTGTTTTTGTAAATACATAGTAACACCCCGTCATAGAACAAACATCTATGTTTGACATACACAAATGTATGGTCTTAGTGGAGGTCGAACCTACGACCCACAGCACGGAAGGCAGAGCTATTTAGCAACTGACCTGTGACGCCTCTTCTTCTTAAAGTGCGTCAAAAATTGACAGTGACTGTCAAAAAAGTATAACAGTTACCTACCTACAACAGATTCTGTCAAAAAATTAATAAACTAATCTGTCGAAATGACGGACAGAGGCCATTAATGAAGAGAAGAAGAAATAAACTAATAATTGTCCTATGAAAAACGACATTTCCTTGAAATGATAGATTTCGTTTTCAGGTTTTGAAAGGAAATTCCACCATTTTATCTTCAAAACAAACGACAGCCGACTTGACGAATGACTTGACTTATATTATTTCAAATATCTCACTTGACACTGGCAAAATTGTCTGTCGAAATGACTGACAGAGGTCATATTGTATAGAAGAAGCAAAATTAAATACTTACTTCCCAAAGTGCCAAAAGATTGTAAACTTTTGTATCCACTCGAACAACTTTGAGACTCCTTCCTCTTCAAGTAAACTTTGATTCTTTTCATTTCTTCTAATATCTTAAAGGGTACTAACTCGTTCCTATAGTTTTCTGTGTTAAGACTATCATATTCTGTGTTTTTATCAAAAACAACACAGTCTTTGTCAGTTCTTTGATCGAAGGCATCGGCTTGTAGTGAATTTCGGTTAAAAAATCTGTCATTTTGCGAACTTGGGTTGAAAAATCTGTCATTTTGAGAACTTGGGTTGAAAAATCTGTCATTTTGAGAATTTGGATTAAAAAATCTGTCATTTTGAGAATTTGGATTAAAAAATCTGTCATTTTGAGAATTTGGATTAAAAAAACTGTCATTTTGAGTCATATTTTGTGAATATGTTGCTTGGTCTATGGAATAACCACTATTTTCATTGTGAGCTTTCTCTAGTCTTGCATCAACAATGTCTTTATGTAATGCTGTATCATTTTCCATAAGGTTTTGTCGTTGAGACTTATCGTTTAGATACTGTCTCTGTGTATCAAATAAAGTTAGTGACTCATTTCTGTTTTCATCTGTGCTGTGTCGATTTTCTCTGTTGAAATTTTCTTCATAACATGGAACCACATTAAATTTATTTAAACCTTCTCGTCCATTTACTTTTCTTATGTTATTGTTGATATTACTGTGTACAAATCTCTTATCTATAAAAACTTCATTAATTTGACTTTGACTGTAGTGTGTTTGATCTGTTGTTATTACATTGAGCATTGCTGCGTGACTTTCGTCTTTATGTCTGGTCTCTTCAAGGCTGTTTCTTGCAATGTTAACATTATCAGTCTCTGTTTTAGTATGATTTTTAGTATTCATTTTCGCTATTTTTGAATGTATTGTACCAACATTCTCATTGTTATTCATTTTTCTTTTAATTTCCGCTTTTAATTCTTTCATTTTATCACTTTGACTGTAATTTGTAGCTGTGTTAGTACTTTGACTTGCTATTATACTTATGTCTTTAGTAATTTGCTTTGGTACGTCTTGTTTTAGTTTATTAGTTTCGAGTTTCTCGCTACCAGTTTCTTTAGAACCTCTTTTATCAATGTTGGTTAGTTTATCGATGGTTTTAGATAGTGTACTATAGTTTTCTTCGTAGCATTGTGTTAGATCTAAATCCATTGGGTCAAATGGTTTAGCTGGTAATGAATCGAAATCTCGTCGAGTTTCGTCTACCCTCACCTGAAATTATTTATTTTTTATTTAATACGTAACTAGAACCTACCTTCGATATTGTGTTATTAGATATTGTAAAGATAATATTAAGGTGCCTTCTGGTAAGATCGGCGTAATAGTAAGTCCGGATGCCAAGCAATCCTGCGATATTTTTATATGATAATTGCTTAGTTACGTGATTTATCCGGACTTCCACTTACGCCGATCTTACCAGAAGGCACCATAACTAGTCTTAATAATATCATAAAGTCATTGGACTTTAAAAAAAATGGAAAAATCTTTGATATTAAGTATTTTAGGTATAATCTCTGAAAATGTTTCAGACGACTGTTCAAATTTACATAATTTTTTCCCAAGAGTTTGCCACTTGGATTCCACAGTCGGTACTATCGGTGGTCTTCATTAAGGCATATGCCCATGCGGTGGGCCGCATCTTGAGTAGGAGCTCCACATTCATACTGAACTTCAACTGGGACTCTAAACCCACTTTAAACCTGATTTTCTCTACAGCCGCCATTTTGTGATTTGTTCTGCAGCGGCCATCTTGTTATTTGTTCTGCAGCGGCCATCTTGTTTCCGGAGAGTATAGCCATCTATACTGTCACATAACTGTGTGTGTAAAAAGTGTTTAATTTAATACTATACCTGATCCATGCTTATAACATCAACTCCTTTTAATACTTGTATTACTTCTCTAAGCTTCTCCCTTCTTTCTTTATTAACATCTGAAAAAAGTAGGTAATATATCAGCAATCTAGTTCCTATTAGTACAAGCTTTGCTTAGTTTGGGAGTAAAATGGCGTTGTGGGAAATGTCCAGATATATTGCATTTTTTTTAAATTAAATTCTGATGGTTATTACGTATTTTGTCATTATTTTGAGTCTTACCATTAGCTTGAGTTTCCATATCATTAAATTGAACTCCATTATCGTTAAAAAGAGTTTCATCTTGTCTTTCATCATTACGTGTTTTATTCACATTGGCGCTATCATTATTACTTTTACTTATATTTAAGTCATGTGACAGTCTGTTTTGATTCATATATTCTGAATCATTTTCATCAGAACTATGCATTTTAAAATCATCACTACATGCACTGATTTGAAAATCATCGTCCATATTCTGATTTTTATTTATTATATAATTTTTTATTTCTTCTAGGTATTCATCGATACTTAAGTTTTTGGGCTTAGTGTTAAGGACAGCTATTGATAATGCTAAGCGGTACTTGTGCGTCATATGCCGGGCTAAAAACAAATGAAATTTGTAAAAAAAAATATTTACAGAGGTCTCAGAAGACTACATCTTCTAAATATATAAAACTCTTTTGAAGCTTTTGAAGCAATCAACGCACAGCCTAAACTATAAGTCCTAGAGGTATGAAATTTGGAGGATAGTATCCTTATATAGTGTAGGGGTGCACTAAGAAAGGAATTTTGAAAAGTCACACTCTAAAGGGTCCAGAACGCGAGCAATGCCGCGGGCGACGGCTAGTAGGTAATATGTATGGGCAGGCATTAGGTAGTCACCAAGTTGACTGTCATTTATTTCAAACTATAAGTTATTTTGCAAAAAAAAAATGCCAACTTGAATATCTCCTTAGCTGGTCGTTGCTGGTCATCATCAGACCTTACTATAATGGACTCTGTCACATCTGAACACTTTGAGATGAACCAAATGTTTCAAACGGAAAATTACGCCTGTGATTCCATATAGACCCTTTCTTACAAAAAACCCGCATTCATATCGGCTTTACTTTCATTGCAGGGGTAGGGCACAATGGCACAGCAAACAAACAAACTGACAAACAGACGCGATCATATTTGTAAGTTTTATATTTAGGTATAATATCGATGATTATTATTTATTTACAAAGTAAATAGATTCAAAAACTCACCGTAATCTTCAAGACTCATTATTATTTTTTTACAATTTATTATACCATTTTGATATTAATTATTTAATTAGAATAAACGAATGCAAATAATGCAAAAAGCTAAAATATAAATATTTTTTTATTTGGTGAAAAACTTTCAAGCAACTTTCACGCTACGCGCCATAATTTTGTAAAAAGGTTCTTTGTCAGGACGGATTTCTACGCAGACCTCCTTGGTTAGTTTTTTTTTAACTTTTATGTCATGGCATGTCATAAAGGCTTTGAATGACGCATGATGATTGATGTCTGCAGAAGTCTGCTTTTGTCTGCTCAGCTCTGAAAGTTTTGCTTGAACTTTCTTCATGAAATATCATGTTCACAAAACAAATTGTATGTTTAAATGGCACTGTACACAATACTCTTCGGCCTAAGCATATTCATGATTGCTTTAGTAATGGCAATTATAAAGAAAATGTTTTTCCACTGGAAGGAGGAGCACAAAATCGAAAGAATGAATGTAGCATTTGTTGAAAGACCTAGTAAGTGCGCTATGCTATTTCACTGCCGTTATTATTCATTACTTTCAAATCTCCTATCTATTATAGCCTAGATTCGATGCGATGAACACATTTTTATGCTCTCCTATGAGTCTCGTTAGATCTAACAACACTGGTAGGTAAGGTAAGTAAGGTACGAGGTAGGTACCTAAAAAAAGTTTTGTTTTCAGCAGTGAGCGTAATGATATACACCGATAAGTGCGTATTCAGAAAACGAACTTATGTAGGGAATATACACATATACGATATAATCAGTAAAAGCGATATAAGTTTGACGAAGAAGAGCCTCGAAATTTTATACGACTAATGTATTGAATGTAAGTTTTATTTATTAAATCATTTATTTCCAATCATTTCATTTCTCAAATATGTAGGTATGTAATATGTAACATCCAAATATTCTATATAGATAGCGAAACTGCACACCGTAAAGAACTTAATATGATTTTTTTACTTTTTTTGTAAAGTTGCAGGACTGCAGCTGGTTTTACATTCTACCTAAGCTTTCGTTTCATGGTTTTTATTTTAACATCGCTACAGTAGCTTTCTCATTCTGCCACAGTTTTCGCTTTGGTGATTTTTCTGGCTCTTTTACTGCGGATCTTTCTCTATGGAGGCATTTGTCGCCATAGACGCTGTTTATCTTCACGATGTCGATATCAGAAAGAAGTTTGGAATTCTGTCCTAGTGATTTCATTATTGTACCATCAGGGTCCTGTAAAAAATGTTATAATACCAAATATAAGTAGGTACCTATGTAAGATAGGTAGGTAGGTGGTTTTCAGTAGAATTAAATGAATCTAAGAACTGCACCAATATGCAAGAGCGCGTTGAAGTCTTTTGTATCGCGAACTAGCTGGTCTAGTGAGCTTTCCCGCTATCCATAGAAGATGCACCTGTTTTTGGATCTTTGCTGAAGTCCAAGCCATGTTAGGTATGTACTGTAGGTGTCTAAGTTTGATACCTACCAGACTGACGAACCTCTCGAACTACACTCGTGCTTTCGAAAAACGAACAATGTATGAAACGGGGGTCAAAATTTTAAACACGTTTCATACAAAACGAGATTTTCAGTGTGTAATTTTGGAATTGGAGTCCCGCTTCTACGCTTATTCTTATTCTTTGGAAGATGCACTTGGTTTTGAAGTCTAAGCCAAGTTAGGTAGGTAGGTACATGTACTCTAGGTGCCTAGATTTGATACCTACTTTTCGAGTGATAGAAATTAAGTTAGTCTGTAGATGAGTTTTTTTTTTTCAAACTGTTTTTAATCTGTCGCTAAAATGAGGTTATAAGGACAGAATTCTTAATTAATGACTTTTTTCCAAGAGATTAGTGCCATTTGATCTTATGGGCGGGTTCCGTTGGTCGAATGGGGGTTCCTTCATTCTAGTTTTTTTTCTGTAAATAAGTAGGTACTAGGTATGTACCTACTAACTTTTTATGCTCGCTCACCTGTTGTTTGTAAGTAGCGACGGTGGATATCCCAGTTTTCCCGATCTGTCGCCAGTATTGCCAGGCGGGGTGAGTCGCACTGCCATAATCGTATGGCAATGGCAGTGTTGCATCTTTACGTATCATCTCGAAGTGATGAAGTTTGTCTAAAAAAATATATCCGTAAACATAGGTATTTCTTTAAGAAAGTTACCGGTTACCGACTATAACAATAATAATCTCGCAGTAGGCTGCAGACGTGCTCTGCGAGGCAATGTAATTCGTACTTACACCCGATGATAGGCGATTACATTTTCGGTACACAGCAATGCGAGCATCACTGTATGTCGGCAGAAATAGGTACGGTGATATTAGTTCTCCGCACAATCTCTTACCTAATCGACATGCTTCTGTCCATCCAAAGGTTGTCTGAAAGAGATCGCTTATAGCGATAAGACCGCCCATTGTACCTCATACTTAAAACTTATTTCTCTTTTATTGTTTTTCTTCTTTTCTTGGTGTGCAATAAAGAATATATCTATCTATCTCTTTTACGAAGAGCCCTAAACTTGTAGCGTAGTATATCAGATTTAGAAAAAAATAAGTAAAAAAAGTAAAGGTGTTACCAGGTCTAACATGACGCATGTGCACACGAACATACTTGTCACGATCATGACGGGACACCTCGAAGTAGAAGCCCAGCATTGCCATCACCATCATAGCAGTGTGCTGGCGATGCTGATCGCCACGGTACAACTCTATGCTGCCGAACCTCTGCCAAACAAATGTCGAAATGAGTTTCAATCAATAAAGTTTTATTTAGAGTAGGGACAAGTTGTTTATCCTTCCAAATTCTCCACCGAACATTACTTCTCACCACCAGTCATTCTCCATCGTGCTAAGGTCTAAAAAAACGTGACATTGGGGAAATTGCGAGCAACACTGCAAAGGCCATAGACAAGAATTGAATTAAGTTGTTCATCCTATTTCGATGGGGGCAAACATTGCTATCATAGCCAGTACTCTGAGTGTCAATCTTAATTAACCTCTTTTTTTCGTTCGTGAGGTATGACGGTCAAAAAGTTAAAGTGATATCACATATACTTTAACTTTTTGACCGTAGGTAGGTAGGTTTGTTTCGATTAAACTTGGCTGAAACCTCAGTCTAATGAAAAAAGAAAGAACCTACGTTTATTTATTTTGGTTGATAATTATCTTTATCGTAAACCACTCGTAAACCATATTGGTTTACGAGTGGTCCCAGAGTGATGGACGCATTGTCTTACAGGGCACGTCCTCATTGGACTTGCTCTGTGAGGTAATGCATTGTTATAGGCAGAAGTTACTACTTAACAGTGAACTATGAGCTTGTTCCATAACTTTTATCGTTAAAAAAAAAACTGCCTGTAGAACCTACTATAAAATAAAATGCGAAAATAAAACTTCCATTAATTTTACTGGTTTATTAGTTAATCAGAATGCTTACATAGTTAAGTAAACAATAAAATAACCAAATGAACACAACTACATACGGCGGTGATCCACTTACCATATATAAAAAAAAATAGGTACACGGTAGTGACATTCATAAAATTGGTAAACAATACAAGAATACTTCTAAAAACTAAAAAATATTTGCAGTGGTAACTCTTTCTCAGCTCTACGGTTATCACACACAGTCTCAGAATCACGAACTAGACTCGTGCTTTCGAAAAACGAACAATGTATGAAACGGAGATCAAAATTTTAACTTGCGTTTCATACAAAACGAGGTTTTCAGTATTTAATTTTGGTAGAATTTGAGTCTCGCTTCTTACGTAGGAACTACGTACCTATTACACATTCTTTGCTCAGAATACTGTGAGGATTATTAGATGAACAGATTGTTGAGTTAAAAATTAGATAAACTCTGGTAAGCAAGAAAGAGTGTGCAATATAATAAGTGTAGCCTAACCTAACCTATACAGTCTCAGATATTATAAACATTTATTTAAAAAGAAAAAATAACTATCAAAAATATCATTGCTAAACACAGTCTTAAAAAAAGTCATCGCTAGCTCTTGTCAGCACTCGTTGAATCTGCTCCTCTTTGCCTGGTGCCTCAAATGGTGATCTATCTTCTCCAAAATCACGGACCACTGCAGCATCAGCTCTGTATTCTTCATCTCAAACTCTTCTAGTAGCCTTTCATCATTTTCTTCTAGCCAATCCACTGCTAGCGTACATTGTTCTAGTATGTATGTACTTTCATTGGGACTTAAAAGATACCCATTAATATGTATAGTATGTTTGACGTTGTAAATGTATGTTTCTAGCTGGTTTCTGGCTTCCAAGCGTCGTTTGTTTTCACTATCTTCCGTCCTGTAGACTTCAGCATCTTGTAGCATTTTTCCTATGTCACTTGCTTTTAGTCTATGTTCGTTTCTGATGGTGAGGCCCTCTGATTTACCAGTTATTCTATCTTTTGCAGTAACACTCAGTATACCGTTGGTATCGACTTCAAAAGTCACATCCACTTTGACGACTCCTCTGGGAGCTGGTGGTATACCGTTCAGATCAAAAGCTCCGAGTAGATTATTGTCTTTAGTCAAGGTACGTTCTCCTTCGAAGATTTCAATGGTCATGCTGCTTTGGTTGTCTTCAAGAGTTGTCAAATCTTTAGTTGTTGAGCAAGGTATGGCAGTGTTTCTTTCGACTACTTTTAACATGACTCCTCTAGCTGTCTCCACACCTAGGGATAATGGCACTACATCTATGAGAAGTAGGTTATTGATGGCGTTATGTCTTTTTCCGCTTAAAACTGCTGCTTGTATCGCTGCACCACAAGCTACAGCCTCTTCTGGGTTAATAGAAGCAGCTAACGGTACTCCTTTGAAAAATTCTCTAACTATACTTTGGACTTTTGGTATCCTAGTACTACCTCCCACCAACACCACGCAGTTTATATCAGATTTATGTAAACGAGCATCTAAAAGCACCTTTTGGATTGGCTTCAACGTATCTCTGAACAGATCAGAACACAGTTCTTCGAAAAGTTCTCTGCAAATCTTTCCAGAGTAGTCTATGCCGTTGAATAAAGATTCTATAGTTACAGCAACTTCTTTGGCTGATGTCAGCGACTTTTTGGCTTTCTCAGCTGCTACTTTTAAGCGCTTTAAAGATTTACCGTTCCCCGCGACGTTTACGCTGTAGCGCTTGTTAAAGTCTTCGGCGAAGTACGCGGCTATTCTATTGTCGAAGTCTTCTCCTCCCAAGCGAGAGTTTCCAGACGAAGCCTTGACTTGGTACACCGAGTTCTTGATTTTAAACACTGCTACATCGAAAGTCCCGCCACCTAAATCGTAAATCAGCACATTTTTGTCTCTTAATTTCTTATCCAACCCGTAGGCCAAAGCAGCGGCAGTTGGCTCGTTTGTGACCCTTAGAACTTTGAGACCAGCGATAGCTCCTGCTGCCCTGGTAGCTTGGCGCTGTGAATCGTTGTAATAGTATGGCACTGTTATAACAGCTTGGTCTACCTTCATGCCCAGGTAAGCCTCTGCCATCTCCTTCATCCTGAAAAGTAACATGCTGCTTATTTCTTCAGCCGCGAACTTCTTTTTCTCTCCTTTGTATTCCACGATAATCATTGGCTTACCATTTTTGTTTTGAACTTCGAATGGCCACAGACATAAATCCCTTTGAAGGCCGACGTCATCAAATCTTCGGCCTATAAGCTTTTTTATGCCAAAAACCGTGTTTCCAGGGTTTATAATTGCTTGGTTCTTAGCGGACTCACCAAAAATACGTTCTGATTTCGTAAAAGCAATACACGACGGCGTAGTCCGATTACCTTGCTCGTCTACTATCACTTCCACCTTTCCATTTCTCCAGACAGCGACACAACAGCACGTACTCCCAAAGTCAATACCTATGGCCGCCATTTCGGGAAAGTTACAAAAACTCGTCCATCGCGCGCGTCTGGTTCAAACTGAAGTTGATTCCCGCTCGCGGCCATTTTATACCCAAAGCCAATCGGTGTCCAGAATTTTCTAGAGTGTAGAAAGTTCTAACCAATCAGAACGCGGCCAGCAGAGACGTTTCTAGAATTGGGTTACCCGTTTCCAGAAAACAAATCTGCACGCAGTAGATAAACAACTTTATTATGTCAATAGAATGATGAGAACAAATAGATTGTTATTATGATTTTTAAAAGTGTCGGGGTCAATTATTTTGTTTTGCATGCTTCTATTTAGAGAACGCGTTGTGTCACAAAAATACTAACTCTATTTACTGTTTCGGTAAAGTAGTCACCGTACCTCTAAAAACACGCACACAACTATTAGTTAAGTAGGCACGTGCTAGGTGTTTGTTCTGTATTTTATCATTAAAAACATTTTAGTATTTTATCGATTGAATTTGCTAAGGTATAAGTTAACTTATACAAATTATGTGCATTTTCAATCCTCAATGACAAGAGAACAGAAGTTCGGGAGTATTCTACGACATGGCAACTCTGTTAAGCCAATCAACTTTAATTCATGAGAAAACACGTGGTATCTCTGTCCTTCACACTACCTACAAACATTCATCTCGCTCACTCAAGTTTATCCACGCAAAACAGTTTATGGGGTTCCGTTCCCGAAGGGTGCGGTGCGAATGTAACGTAAATAGGTAGGTATATATTTTTGCTTAATAACTTTAAAACTTGTTTGGATCAAAATAATATTTATGCTGAACCTTGTGCAATGTTATTGCACACAACATGGTGGTTTGCGATTTTTCATAAATAATTTCAGTGATTTTTTATCTTCACAAATGTTGAAATGTGCGAGCGAGAACTTGTTTGACGCTTGTCTTGTCTGTCTGTCTACTTTAGGTAGTCGCGAACAGGATTATTATGATGGATTCGATTTTTTTAATTTTTAAGTATTTTTGTTTTAATAGTTTTTCTTGTGTTATTAATAAATAATAATAATAATAAATATTCACGGACACTTAACACCACGCCTTCTAGTTCCAAACTAAGCAAAGCTTGTACGATGGAAACTAGATGGCTGATAGAATACACACATACATTTTTTTTTTGTAAATACATACTTATAATACATAAAAAAACACCCAGACACAGAACAAACATCTATGTTTACAACACACAAATGTTTGTTCTCAGTGGGGATCGAACCCACGACCCACAGCACGGAAGGCAGAGCTACTACCGACTGAGCCATGACGCCTGTCATTGCATCATCTATTGTGAGTATTGTTGTTGAATTCCGGTGGAATTTTAATCAATAATACTTGAGGTCGTAACATAAAGTTTAAGCCATTGAAATCAATGTGTGAAGTGGTTTCTCTAAATGTTAAAATTCGTCTCTAAGTTTTGGCGGGAAAATCCACCATTTTCCCTTCAAAAGAAACGACAGCCGACTTGACGAATGACTTGACTGATATTATTTCAAATTCACTTAACACTGGCAAAATTGTCTGTCAAAATGACAGACAAAGGCCATAGATAGAAAAAGAAGTATAGGTATTTTTTATCACCTGTCTTCCACCAACTCGGCCAGTTACATAGTCTGGACTGTTGTCTATGACGATATAGTCTGTGTACTTGTTCGCTTGGTCTTCAGTAATCTCCTTCAGTTTGACGCAGGTCCTTCTTTGCAGGATATCGTTGACCTCCTCTATTCGGTTTCGGAGGTCGTTGGTGTCATCTGGGGGATGAGAAGTTTAGGTTTTGATAACCACCAAAATTTTCCAGCTGCGCTGCAACGCGTCATCGCGTCAAACTAACATCAGATAGTTACATATACAGTAGTTCATTGGGATTAAAAAAAAAAACCAATTGACATACGCCTTTTTTTGAAGTTGATTAAAAATCGCAATGCCTTGATTCAACTTCTCTCTAATTCTCTCTTGTCTATAGTTGAGTGACTGTTTAGTGAAAATAATAGCACAATTCTAAAGGTTCTTTAAAACTCACATGTTGTATCTTCCGTGATGATATACCGGACGACTCCGCCAGGCCATTTCCTATCGTTATAAAACTCCTCATTGGACTTTGACAGCTTTACGATCTGCGGTATCTCTTCTATCTGTTCCTTCTTGGGCCTTTTGTATCTTTAAATAAATCAATAGACGATTTAGTAGTGTCACTTCCGAACACAATGGTATACAGACTAGCGAAACTCTCGAACTAGACTCGTGCTTTCGAAAAACGAACAATGTATGAAACGGGGGTCAAAATTTGAATCACGTTTCATACAAAACGAGATTTTCAGTGTATAATTTTGATAGAATGGGAGTCCCGCTTCTTCTTACGTATTACAGTCATATTCTTTGAAACCGTTTCAAACAGCATTTGCCTTGTGCAATAGCTGAAGCCATGTTTTAGTATTCTATTTTTTTAAAGATCCAATAAAAACTTTCGTTTTTTTTACTTTCGAAAAGTCTATGAATTATTGGGTTTCTTATTGCCCAGACGAGACTCGAGTAACTACCTACACGGTTTAGAAAATAGATCACCGAAATCGGAATGCGTTTCATACTAACTAAAGTAGAGGATTTTTTCGAATTTGTTTAGTCAACTTACCTCGACTCATTTTTACAGTAATGATTTTAGAATTACTTGTCTGTGAAATTATCTACTAGAAAATCAGACATGGCTTCGTCCTTGGTCAAATTCGTCAAAAATAGAAAAAACCTACCCATAGAAAATTATAAAGTTAGGTCTATTTACACACCTTTTTGTTGTGTATTCTTTTTCTTTTGTAAGTTCGTCATCACTTTCACTCTTAATTTCAACTCTGTCTTTCTTCTTTATTCGCTTCGTCTTCCATCGTTCGTCTTGCGTCGTTTCCCTACGTTTCCATTTTTTTTCTTCTACATCTACGTCGTCTACATCAGATTGTCTATGGTGCTTTATCGGTTCTTGATATCGTGTAGTTTTTATTCGTTTCTCTTTGTACTGCGTTGTCTTCCTGCGTTTAAATTTGTTATCTTCTTCATTAGATTGTATTTGCTTTGCCAGTTCCTCGTATTGCGTCGATTTTTTAAGATCCCACTCTATGTCGTCTTCGTCTGATTGTCTATGACGCTCTTTCGGTTTCTCTGTCTCCATAGATACACTGGAGTAGTCCATTTCTTCGTTGCCTTCGGTTGTTTGAACCCTGAAAATGTTTCTCAGGGAAGAATTACTAGTAATGTCATATTGAGAGTTTAGTGCCCTTAACGTAATATCAATTTCTATTGTTCCTAAGTCTGAATTGTGGATCACTTCCTAAACAAATAGTGTGACACTATTACTGAGTGGTCTTTCAGTCAGCGAGCTATTGTCTGTTGGCGAGTCGCCATATAGTCCATATTTTTGATGTTGGTGATAGGTATAAGTCACAGAATACCTAGGTCCGCATGCTGATTTACTGATCCGGACTCTAGCATAGATTTTAGTATCAAAATCTCTACTCAAACGATTTCTGTTAAAGTTAGTAAAGTTTGAAATTTAATTTTAACGGCTTTGTACGTATTTACCATTTCTTTCTAATCTTAATCATATAACAAATCTTTACTAAGTGATTCTCATAATCAGAAAACGTAACTTAAATCCTAATAACAATTATATATGTGTGCCAAAAAAAGGAAAATAAAAAATGCATTAATATAAGGGTGATTTATTTAAAAAAATCTTACCTATTCCTCCTCCCTTGTCTTTTCAGTGGCTCATACCGATTTACTTTAAGCGCTGGGATAGTCGTTCCGGACCTCAGTACTGTATCCCCTCTTTTTTGGTCGTTTTCTTTACTTTTTTCTGCTCTTTCATCATCTTCTGACCTTATTTTCGTTTCTGCTTTTTCTTCTTTATTATCCGATATTTCTTTTTCATTTCTTTTAATACCACTATCTCTTTCACCATGTTCTTTTTTATCAGTATTCTCTATATCTTCCATATCTCTAGGATCTGTTTCTCTTTTTCTTCTTTCGCCAGAATTCACTGGTTCTGTAGTCTCTTCGTCGGTGTTATTGCCAGATCTAAATACACGATCGTAGATGTTCTTATTATGACCTGCTACTCTGGTTGGTTGTACGTAAACTGGTCTGTGTTGCGTAAAGTGTTTGACAGCGCCTGATTTCGTAGACCTATAACTCTGTCTGCATCCCGCGCTGCCATCGTTCCATCCGCACCTAGCTCTTTGGTATATGTCTATAGATTCTGATTCTTCGCAGAATTTTGTTAGATTGACTACAGCGTTACCTACCATTCCTTGCGCGTAATTCGCTATTACTTCTATTATGCCTAACAAATCAGTACCTTCCCTTTCTTTTACTTCAACAGTTCTCAGAATCGGCTTAGATTCGTTCTCATTGCAGTACTTTTGTCTTGCGTTTCGCAATGCTAGTGCAGATACTTTGTGTACGTGATCTACAACGTCTTGAACTGCTTCGTCTATTCCCAATTCTTTTAACGTGTTGTCTACAGCGTTTGGCGGTGGTGTTATATCAGGGTTTACGCGTAAGCTTTTAGTTACTACTTCTTCGACATCTCTTTTCTTTCTATCAATCTCAGGTCTCTTATACATGTCTATACCATGTTCTACATCTCGCTTCTTTCTAACAATCTCAAGACTCTCATGTGACATATCTCTAGTGGATCGTACATCTCTCTTCTTCCTAGCCACTCCTGGGTAGGATTGACACAGCTCAATCTTCTCTTGTCGGTCTCTAGTCCTGCATTCTGGGCCGTACACGATATCTATCTTTTTTAGATCAGTCTTGGTCAGGCCTAAGCGGTTTTGCTGCAGGTTTGGATCCTAAAACATCTTTAAAATCTAAGAGATATTCATTATTGGTCTTCTAAATCTGAGGTAACAAAAATGATTGCTAAATCTGTTGTCAACAGCACTAAAGTTATAACTGTTTGACGTTTCAGTTTATAAGAAACCGCAACAGCGCTGTCAGATTAGGTTTTTTTTAAGCCTAGTGAGTCCTACTAGACAAAGGTCTCCCCCAAAATGTTTCATGCGTCAATCTTTGAAAATTTTCCACCAATCCTTCTCTTGGACGTCGACATCTCAGCCCGGCGAAACTCTCGAACTAGACTCGTGCTTTCGAAAAACGAATGTATGAAACGGAGATCAAAATTTGGATCACGTTTCATACAAAACGAGATTTTCAGAGTGTAATTTTTGTAGAATGGGAGTCCCGCTTCTTACGTAGGAACTACATATTACATATTCTTTGATCATCTTGCTAACGTCTTCTCGGTCGCTCTAGGTTAGTTTATGAAGATAAAACAAAAGAATTTGCTACCTATCTTTGTGAATGTCCCTAAGCTATGCAGTACCTTGAACAAGATAGTCCTGTGTCCATTTTTGCTGAAGTCTCGAGGTCCGAAATGCATGACGCTGTTAGCGTCGTAAGGCATCGCGCGAAGCTCCATCGGCTGTGTCGATTCTTTGGTGAAGAGATCAATGTAACCTTTAACAAAATGGCGTAGATCATTGAATTAGTTGACAAAATTGAGTCATGACCATTAAGGAACCAATGGTTGAAATTGTCATTAGATAGGTCATCAGTAAGTACCTAGTGAAACTATTAGAGCTCCGGTAATAATAAGCCTAATTTTACTCAGCTTTGTACAGACTACGCACGCCCGAATACTAAAATGTATTCTTACACTATTGACATCCATTACTTACCCTTTGTACGGGGCTGATGCTACCCCGGTACACTACGATGATATGCTATTGGAGAGGGATCGGGTTTGAGTGAAACGACCGCACGATGCTAATGTGAAATCGCAACTAAACTTTATTCAATTAAATTTATAAAACTAAAAGTGCTTGCTATGCTACATTTGATACTGTACGAGTTGGCTCGTACACCCTTAGGGCTCCTGCACACTTGACGGAAATTCCGAACAAGAACGTCACGGATGACGGAAATTCCGTCATCCCCGACGTTCTTGTTCAAGATGTTAAATATGTTCAAGAGGTTTATCTAACGAAAAAGTGGATAGAAGATAGAAAATACTTTTTAGCACACCTTAACCTAGGGATTACAATAAAATGAAAAACAAAACTTAAATTAATAACACAATGGGCGGTCTTATCTCTAAAACATAGGTAAACGCCCAAAGTCATTGTAAGCTATCATGAGCTAGTTTCATCTTTCTCTCTCATAAAAAAGAATACCTAGACTTAAACCTTAGTAAGGAATTATTGAAACAGACTAACCTTAGACAACAGATCAAACTCTATTTTAATGTCGTAAACTATTTAATTTATAAATAAATGATTATAAGAACAGTAACGTGAGAACAATGATATATAATTTATCAATATTTATCGAGCGATTATGTTAGATTAAAACAGACGCAACATTAAGATAAAACAGTGTAAGTACAGTATTTACACAATGCTGTTGAACAATAAAACTGATAAGGTTTGGTCTGATAAGGTACCTCAAAGGTTTGCTGTAAGAAAACTCTTTTCAAATTCAAATTCAAATTCAAATCGTATATTGCACTTATGTTGTTATAGAGATGTTGTACAAAAGTAGGTAGTAGTTTTTAGGGTTAAGCTCGCCTTTGTACATGTTATCTATTTCTGTCTTCTGTTTATGTGTTATTTTAGTGTACAATAAAATATTACAAGAATTACAAGATAGGTAGGTGTTACATAATTTAAGTAAATTATATTTCGCTGACGGTAAGCGTAGGTGATTCTACCACATATTTTATAAAAGAAAACGATCACACCTATTAATTTATTTCAGTATTTTTTTTACAAAGGGAATTAATGCCGATAGCATTGTCTGCCAGCCAACCCAAACATGGTGGTGTATGGAAATGGGCGACTAAATATTTCCGACATTAAACCCCCCCTACATAAAGGTAAAGTTTGCCTGTTTGAAATGTTGCTGTTTGAATTAAACACGTTAATTATGTTGAAGGTAAAACGATAAAATAGATAGGTACTAATAAAATAGCTTACAAAAAAACCTTATGGAGTTGACACAAAGACAAAACCGGTACTGCTGTTGGCTCGGCGGGCGGTGTTCCGGCCTCCCCAGCAATATCCAAATGAGTATACTTCACATTCTTATCCTCCAGTCCTCCAACTTTGATCAGGAACCCGGCCGCTAACTGATGGTTCCTTCCCTTTGCGTCAGTATCCAGTTGCACCAAATCATCCCCTTTCGCCTTCCCGTTATTCACTGCCAAGTCTTCTGGCCTGATGATGGATACTTCGATGCCTTCAGACATTCTAGACGCACTGAATTGGAGTCTGTTCGAGTGGTTTGTGGCTTTAGCGCTGTGGTTATCCATCGCAGCGGTGTAGTTTCCGTAGCAAGCTCTCGCGTGCCCTGTCAGTGTAGCTATTGTGTAAATATGTGGATTTAACTGCTTGACAGCCAGTTCAGAAGCTTTAAAAAGAGCATCAGCCATCGCCAGCCTTCCTTCTGCATCTGTGTTGGCAACGCGAACTGATAGACCGCTTCTGGATATCAGCAGTTCATCAGCTACATAAGAATCTGAGCCTACGGAGTTCCTGCATAAGCATAGCACGCCAATAACCTTCAAATGAGGAGGTTTGAGGATCGAACAGGCTTTTAGGAAGCCTGCTACGGCAGCAGCACCGCATTTATCACGGGACATGCCCGCCATTTTACCAGAAATCTTGATATCAGCACCGCCTGTATCGTAAGTTACACCTTTTCCGATCAGCAGAATAGTTTCAGTAACCCTCGCTGGATCAGAAGGCGTGTATTCAATTTCTACCACTCTAGGCTTATGACGGTCAACATGAGTGGAAGCTCTGGATACAGCAGCTAAAAGAGGATATTCTTCTGCGATTGTCTTCCCTTCTTCGGTTACCTTGACGGTGATGTTGCTATCTCTACGGAAAGACTCTTTCACGAAATCTGCAATTCTACCTGGCGCCATTCTCTCAGGATCACCTCCAGCGATGTCTCGGGTAAAAACTCTAGCTCTTTCTAAAGCTATGGCGTTTCTGACAACCTTCTCAAAATCTTCCGTTCTCTTTTCCTCTGCAAAGAGCCCAATTTTTAAAAAGTTCTTCGTGTTGAGTCGTTCTTTCAACTGGATTGGCACATACAAAGCTTCAAAACTCCCAAGAATGCATACTAGCTGCCCATCAGGGAATGGGACCACGTTTTGGACGACAATCAGAGGTTTCTTGGATCCAGAATCAAGCGCTCTTATCATCCCTTTGTATGCTGCGTCTTTGACCACTCTTGCATCGTGATACGGGCTGATCTTTCCAGTAGGAGACAGGATGATTTTTCCTCCAGACACATAATCACAGTTCCACACAGTAGCGGTTTTGTGAATATGTTTGTCAAATTTAGCAATCTTGTCTATAAAGCTTCCGATATGTCTTGGAAGGGGTACGTTGAGTTCTTCAGGGTACAGGATGAGTATAACAGAGTCGTATTCGTTAGATTGTAGATTCGTTTCTATAAATATGTTATCGTATAGTTTAAAATCTCCCATTTTTTCCATCCTTAGCGATATCTTTATCGCTGGTTTTATTCTTTCTTGTTATTATTTAGTTTGTTGCTGCCGTTATAATTAGAATGACTATTATTTTCAATTTTGATTAGCAGCGACTCTCCTAGCTAATGTTTGAAACACAACTGATAAGGCATGGTAGGTTGCAATTATAAATACTATCAGTATTTAGCAGTATCTACCTTATCTAGTGATTTATACATCGATTGTTTGTTACTAAGATCCATTTGAAAATATATCATTGTTATCATTGTAATCGATTTGTACCTACCTACCTACCTGCTAGGTGTCCTATGTACTTATCGGTGAAGATTCCGTCCCCTGCGAAGAATATGTAGGTAATAATAAAAATCCTTCGGTTCCCCGGATCAAGTGCCCGACGGACATTGCGTTTTTAGTCAGTAGATACATAAACATAAATTTTTATTAGTCTCTTTTGTCTTAAGCATATCTTTATTACTTTTATTTGTATTACTTTTTAATGTAAATATTTTAATAGTACATTATGGTACAAGTGTGGTACATTGGTGATTACCGCCGAGGTGCCATTGAGACCCGAGCCGTAGGCGAGGGTCTTAAGAAAGCCGAGAACGGTAATCACCAATACACACGTGTATCATACGACGTTTTTCAACACACTTGTGAATAAAATAACAATAATTTCAACAGTGAAAACGCGTTGTAAAAAATGTTTCGCTATGGCGGGAAAAATGAATCAGTTTTCCTATGCGCGCGCATTGCGATCGGCCACAGACTAAAGGGATGAGGTTTTTTTTTATTTATTTTCCGCGCTTAGGGCTTGCGCCTATTCTACCACGTAAAAAATGGGGAATTTAAAGTTTTCTTTTATTACAGAGAAAACAAAAGTTATATTTGAGTGAAAGTTTTATTTATTAAACACGTACGAGTTAAAATTATCTATTTAAATAAGAAGTTGCATGAAATGAGCAAGCAATAGGAACATTCATTAATTTGTTCTATTGAACACGATCTTTTTTTTGAATAAAAACTTTTTTAGTAACAAAGCTACTCAACCAATAAAATTTAAAAAAAAATCTATAACATACTAGTGAGTTATAGCGATGAAAAAGTCACAGTTTGATTATGGGTATCATTATGTGCCTAATTGCGGTGACCATAGAGCCACTTTATGAGCAAGTGTGTTGAAAATATAATAACGCCGTGGACCAATTGTTATGTTATTTTATTATTGAATAAATTTGAAATTTGAGTAGTCTGATGACCATGGTGCTAACAAATGACATCCATGAGGGGTTCCTTACGATTAAAAAGAAAGATGTGTACTTATGTTGTATCACGTAACTTCCCTGAGACGAAAGATATGCGGGCTCAATGTCTGCAGCTGGACAAAAACTCGATTCAATTGGAATCGAACCAAGTAAGTAAATCAACGCATATTCGATTTTAACTTGTAATTAACTTGTAATTCTTTATTGTACACTAAAATAACACATAAACAGAAGACAGAAATAGATAACATGTACAAAGGCGAGCTTAACCCTAAAAAGAGTTTTCTTACAGCAAACCTTTGAGGCTAGAGAGAGGTAATTTTGAAATATAAAAACAACTAAACAAAATTACTAAAATAGCTCTAGGTAGTAGAACACAAGTTTAGAGTTCAGTAAAAACGTACCTGGTTCAATATTTTCGTCTAGCACATCGATGTAGATCCCTCTGCTCATGCGGTTATGTTCAAAAGGGAATCCCAAGGTTCTCATAATGACCATGTCTATCTGAGGGCTTTGCAAGCAGTCGTAGCCTAGAACCACGCGCTGTAATCATGAATGAATGTATGAATGAATGAAAACGCTTTATTGTACATAAATAACACCGAAACATATTCAAACAAAACAGGTTGCATTAAATGTACAATCAAATGGGCGGCCTTATCTCTACATAGCGATCTCTTCCACGCAACCTTCACAGGTCAAACAGGTCCTAAGCGGTCACAGTCGCCTAGAAACACTAAGACTAGGAGCACTCTCGGTGCGTTGTCTACCCTGAAGGACTCTAAGGACATTATTCATTGAAGCGATTATTAGAATAGATATATAAAATGTTTGTCTGAAACTGCACTCGAGATTCGCAGAGATTCTCACACACAGTGCACGTTCACTAACGAGTAGTGACGTGTTCCATGTGGCACCTATACCCTGCTAGCACTAGTTGCTACAAACTTGAAAACCTAAGTTTTACGTAATGTCGTGGCCTCTACTCCTCGTTTTAGGCAGAATGTTCAGGCACTGATGGTTGGTTTGATTTAGAATAAACTTAGTTTACTCAATCGAAGTCGTGTCTGTCGAAGCGACGCGTGGCCCGAGGGCTGGTGATTATCTAGGCCAGCGTATCAGCATTGCTATTCAGCGCGGCAATGCAGCCAGTGTCTTGGGCACGCTTCCGATTGCTACTGATTTGGACCAGTTGAGCTATCTATAAATCGTTTGCATCGGTTTGTAGATAGCTCAACTGTTTCATGTGTATTTTGTAAATATTGTGAATGTTGTTTCATGTTTATCTATGAACTAGCCGTCGCCCGCGGCGTTGCTCGCGTTCTACCCTTTAGAGTGTGACGTTTTAAAATTCGTTTCTTAGTGCGCCCCTACACTATATAAGGATACTACACTCTAAATTTCATACCTCTAGGACTTATAGTTTAGGCTGTGCGTTGATTCTCTGTCAGCTTCAAAAGAGTTTTTATATATTGATTTCATACCTCTAGGATTTATAGTTTAGGCTGTGCGTTGATTCTCTGTCAGCTTCAAAAGAGTTTTTATATATTGATTTCATACCTCTAGGATTTATAGTTTAGGCTGTGCGTTGATTCTATGTCAGCTTCAAAAGAGTTTTATATATATTGATATATTGATAAAAAAAAAATTTACCTACTCAGATGAAAAGGTCTGAATACTCACATGAGGTTCGAACACAGAATGTCCTTTTACATCAAATATACAACGTCGTACTCCATCAGTATTTTCAAACAGCATCACGTGCTCGTTAGACGACGGTGGCGCCATCACTGGTAAGAACTTGATGCACGTACGAAACGCGAACATCGAAAGAGCTGATAGAATGGCCAATGATTGCTCGTGATCTGGATACAAACGTTATTGTTATTGTTATTGATTGAACGAGCGAAGCGAGCGACTACTTTTCTTCTAGGCATTTATTTTCCAGTGAGCTAAATTATTTTTATTTTATACAAATACAAATATAAATACTAAACGTTTATTTGCAACACAAACTTAAGAATAAAACACATTGCACAATTATTTACGTTTTAGGACAGGAATTTAATTTTATTTTATTGTTGAAAAACAAACAGTACAATAATAATTAACACGTTCCCTGTCCAGGTGCCCCCAATGTGGGGCCATAAAGCTTTTTTTCAGGAGTCCGTGCTTCCGCTATGGGTTCACAACTTCAATGGCCCCACAATGTGGGGAACCACACTTGGACGTATGAAGTTGTCAAATCATTTTGTATGGGGACAGGGAACGTGTTAAAATTATTTGTAGGTTGGCAAATGGTTAGTCTGGCCTGACCCCATACTGACCTGTCCCCGATGTTGATTACCGAATACTTACTACATCGTCAATGGACG
Source organism: Eulithis prunata (assembly GCA_918843925.1). NCBI lineage: Eukaryota > Metazoa > Arthropoda > Insecta > Lepidoptera > Geometridae > Eulithis > Eulithis prunata. The sequence continues at coordinate 1,989,319 of OU974028.1, forward strand.
GTACAACAGCAGACAAAAGTATTACTTATGGGTTTGACTCCGTTTGGACCCTCGTATCTTTACAACCTCTTGACCGATTTACTTTATTTTTCAAACCAGTAAAACTTAAGAGTACTATCCGTATACCTACTAAATTTAATGAAGATCGGATGAGCGGTTTAAAAGATCTCGTCGAACAAACATACAAAGCATTTTTGTCCAAGTTGTCACTAAGATCTCGTTCGCTTCGCTCACTCGATCAACAAGATTGAAAAAGACGCATTTTTCGAAGTAAAATGTCTAATAACTAATGATTCCCGCTGCTTTATAATGACATTGTTACATTTTTTTAAACTGCATTGTAAGTGTTTTGTAACAAACAAAGTTCCATCATTGCAAGTTTAAAAAAAAATGTGGGACCTGGGCCCCAGTCAATTTGCCCCAGACCCTTTAGTTAAAATTGAGGAGAACATTGTAGGATATGTGTCCTACGAAAAGGGAAGATCTTCCACGCCGAGCGACCTTTGGCTCGGGGTCCGAGGACCAATGGATGGTATTCGGTAGTATTACTTATGTTCAAACTCCGTGATAACTTCGTTTGCGCGATCTAGGATAGTTCTCATGTAGCGAGATAGATGGCGCTACAAAATGAATGTTATGTAGGTTCTCTAATAAGTTCAATTACGTTATTTTCTTACCATAGTGATCTGGGTTCACGTAAAAAGGAACAGTAGCGTTTGGCCAGAATACATAGTTTTTTATTGAAATAGCTGAAAAAAAAAAATATTACATTTCCCAGGTCTTGTACGACCAGGATTCGAACCTACTACCCTAAATTAACTGCCTATATTACAAGACGATTGCGCATAAAGTCAAAAATCTTAAGTACGCTGCGGTGTGCAGCTCAACGCAGCGTACCGCGTTTGCTCCTCGCCGCTGACGCAGACTGCGACGTAACAAGAGACCATACTAGATGTTTTCCATACGATTATGTGTCCGGCGCCGCATGTCGCATACCGCAACGTTGTGCGTTACGATCGCGAGGCCAAAGCTTTACAAAATAAACATACCAGTTTCCTCCAAGGCTTGTTTAACCAAATTTTGCCGTCGACATGAAACTCCTGTAAAAAATACTATAAAAAGTACAATTTCTAAGGAATATTTCCACATATTCAGTAGCACTGAAAATACAGGCGAAAGTGATTTTATTTTTACTACGTTTTTATGTATTCTTTATTGGAGTGTGTCGAAATATGATTATATATAATACCTACCTAGTTTTTTATTGATATTCATGAACTCTTTATTTATTCATGTAACTTCAGGTGTAAAGTACCTATACAGAAGGAACTTTTGACAGGCGTCATGGCTCAGTCGATGGTAGCTCTGCCTTCCGTGCTGTGGATCGTGGGTTCGATCCCCACCGAGAACAGACATTTGTGCGTGTGGCAAACATAGATGTTTGTTCTATAACTGGGTAAAAATGACGATTAATACACTATTTTCAATATTTACAAAATACTGAAATCTATCTCAACTACCTAATATATAACTTAAAAAAAAAGTAATACCTATTGTAGTTAGTGAACGATAAAAAGTTAGCATACATAACACATAATTAAAAAATACGGAATTAAATACATTTTTTTTTATGATAAAAGTAATGGAACAAGCTGATAGCTCACCTGATGTTAAGTGGTAACATCTGCCTATAACAATGCATTACCTCGCAGAGCAAGTCCAATGAGGACGTGCCCTGTAAGGCAATGCACTGCGTCCATCACTCTGAGACGTACAGATGTTTAAGTCTCATGTGCCTGTAATTGCACCGGCGCCCTTACCCTTCAAACCGGAACACAGCAATGCGAGCATCGCTGCTTGGCGGCAGAAATAGGTACGGTGGTAGTACTGAACCCGGACGAGCTCTCACAAAGAGCTCTACTACTACGTATTAGTAGGTAGCTGTGTATTGTGTAGGTATTTATTCTCAATAACTATAATTGCAAGGGTTAGGAGCTTTACGACTACATCTCTATTTGACTAGGCAGCAGATGACTCAACACTAACTGCCAAAATATCTGTCAACTAGCATACCTACAATGAACTTCGTAGCAAATGGCTGCTTTTGGTTTAGAGATGTCAAGCTGTATCTAAGAATCCACGTCTTTGATTTCAATAAAATATAGCCTATGTTTCAATCCGGAGAAAGGGCTTCCGAATGGTATAAGTTTCCTTGAAATTGGTTCAGGAGTTATGGCGTCATCCGCAAACAAACAAACAATCAAACTATTTTCGATTTGGAAATTGTGTGATTCCCAACAAAATGACTCGCTTTGCGAATGCGTTTGCGTGTGCTACACTCGAGTCGAAAGTCAAAACAAATGCACAGACTACGGGCTCTGATCTACTAAATCTAGGTATTTCTACTAAGCACTTACCTATAGGTACGGTTGAGAAAATCGACGAAATTAATCATAGCTTTTACGACGCTGGAATTCAATTACTTTCTTAACTAAACAAGAAACCATTAAATTCAACACGTCTGTGAGATGTATTGGTTTTAAATTTTTCTAGTTATTACTAATTATTCACGACAATGTATTGTTGAAAGGTGGAAATGTTCACATCAGCGTTTTGTTTATATATTTTATTATTATTTAGTAAGTACCCAGTACCCATCATCATCATCATCACCAACCTATATCGGTCCACTGCTGGACGTAGGTCTCTCCCAAGACGCGCCACTGAGCCCGGTCTTCGGCTCTTCTCATCCAGTTTTTGCCAGCTACATGTCTCAGATCGTCACCCCACCTAGCCGGAGGGCGTCTTACACTACCCAGTACCCACCTGTGTTTATTCAGCTCATTCCAGTTTTCCCCTGTGAGTCCCCTGCGTAGGTGATTTATGGAACATTTGTCCAATAATCCCCTTTGCGACCCCTTGGACTGCCGGCAGGGGAAACTAAGCTACTCTTTGGGCACTTGATCTTTATACAGGGTGTTACCAGACCACTTCCGAAAACGAAAGGGGGAGCTACAGCACACCAAAACCCAACCAAAAAAAAATCAGTTATCCTGAAAAATATTTATAGCCGGAGAAAACAATGTTTAAAGATTTGTATTTATTTCGCCAGCCCGCAATGTACGCATTCACGTAGGTAAGGTCGAGGCGTAGTACTATTATTTATTCTGTGTCGTAAGTGCCTACTAACGTAGGAAGGTACTAACGTAGGTCGCTCGCACGTCGCGTACTTGAATGACCCGCGATGAACTCTCAGCTGTTCATGCTGTAGTAGACGTAATCTGCGTGCTGCGTGTACATTGCTGCTTTATTTATTTTATTTGTTTTTTTGCTTTTTTAAATGAGATAATTAGGTAGATATGTCTTATTATGTTGTACTGTGTGTATGTAACTAGAAAAAAAATTAAAAAGAGATAGTCAAGTCAATTTTTTTTTTCGCGATTTTTTTCGCTTAATGTTTTTAGTATCATGGTCTGATTGGAACCTCCAAGTTTTCGGAAGTGGTCTGGTAACACCCTGTATACTCACGGATAATTAAGTACACACAAGGTTATTTTATAAGAAAAATTGAAAGGTGTAAATTCGTCGAGTATAGATAAATGTAGAGCGCGGAATTCCGGCACCAAAATTTAGCGCACAAAGTTTTTCCGCTAGTTCGCTTTTGAACAGCAATCAATTTTCGCTTTAAATCTTTTTTTAAAGCCAAAAACGGCCACAAAGGTTGAACAAAAGAAAAAAAAACGTTTGATACTTACTAAGTTTGTTTATTTTTCTAATTACTATAATATTAATTAATCTACCTATCGATTAGGTGGGTACAATGATTTTCTACCCAAGAGTTCTACCCAGTTTTACTTATTACTTATAATTTTTACAGTACATTATGCCACCCCCAAAATCTACGTCGTAGACCTTACCAATGAATCCCACGAAGATATCAAACTTCACAAGCTACTGAAACTTGTCAAAAAAATTGAAAACAGATTCGAAAAAGTCAAACAAAATAAAAGGGATAACGAAAAACCAGCTGATAATGACGATGATGATGATGATTGTCTAACGGTGACTACGAGAGCGGAAAAAATTAAATGCCTGGAGAATATACAGAAGGGTAAAAAGTCAATCGGACGCGACTCATTTATTTACCCTGGTTTGTATCACGAGTTCTACACGCAAAGACCAAAGAGAACAATTTACTCTCTTTACAACGTCTATGGAGGGCTTCTGAAATCAAAACCATCGTTCACAGACTTGACACGACAGGAATTCTCTCAGGACTACCTAGATGTTGGAGAGCTTAGTAGAATCGAACGTAAATGCACCGACCCCGAATGCTTGCAAGAAGTCAGAAACCGAGATTTCAAACGTAAATTGCGATCTTTGAACTCGGTCATGAAACTCCAAAGACGAAGTCGACAAGAAAGTTCCTCAGACGAAAGTTCCTCCAGTGACAGTGATAAACGAAGTGAGAGAATTAGGAAACACAGACGGCCAAATCGATTCCAAGTTGTCTTCAACGATGAATCCTCTCTAGAATCAGAGGAAGAGAAAAAACCACAGAAATCGTTATCGTCAGAATCTGATGAAACAAAAAAATCGATTCGAGAATCGAGTGAGTCACATTCAGATTCGATAGAAATAACAGAGAGGCCGAAAACTGAAAAGTACTCGTACTTACAAGGGAATAAACTTTACGATAGTTTTCGAAGGAGGTTGCAACATTTTTTACCGAAGAGGTTTCACTGGGACGAGGATGATATACACCATCTTGGGTACTATTGGTTTAACGGGCCAAGAGGCAAATATTCGTAGTAGGACGTACTTTTTTGTATTTTCACTCTATAAGCTGCCTTACCTACAATAATTTTATTGGTACAATTCTACCCATGAAATTATAATATTTTTAATTATTTGAAATTTATTGTAATTAACTAGCCGTCAACCGCGGCGTTGCTCGCTTTCTAAATAGACCCTTTAGAGTGTGACTTTTCAAAATTCCTTTCTTAGTGCACCCCTACACTATAATATAAGGATACTACCCTCCAAATTGCATACCTATAGGACTTATAGTTTAGGCTGTGCGTTGATTCTAAGTCAGCTTGTGTTATATTGTAATTAATAAGCTAGCTACGAGTACTTAAGCTAAAAAGAAAACAAATGTTACATTCGGAAAATTTATTACAAAAGCTGATACAAAATTTGTACATACAAGTAGTACTCAGACATAAATACACGCACCACATTGTACATTTTAGGGTAAATGTTATGTTTTCAGGGTAAATAAAATGTGACAGAAAAAGGTTGTCAACATAAAGAGAATTTCTTTATAACTCTATACACGTATTACGAGAAGTTTAAGTCGTGTGAAGTAAGGTGTTTTATTTTTTATTAAAAACTATCGGTTTTTTCTCAGGTGGTTAGAATAAAATATTACCCCGAAAACGTCAGTAATACCCATATAACATACAACAATCTAGACTTCTAAACGGCCTAGTAAAGGAAGTAGAAAAGACACGTCTAAATGAGCGATATGAAAATCTAACATTGAAAACTTTAATGAATGACAGAGTATTTACCCACATTTTGGGTAAATACCCAAAATTTTGACGCATTTGGGTAAATACCAAAAATGTAGACACATTTTGGGTAAATACTACAAATGGCAACACTGGTACACAACCAAGTTTGCTACTATTTTTCCTACTGGTCGGATCAATTTTGTCAATTTTCTAGTAGAAAAAGTTATTAAAAAGTTTTACAATTTCTACAAAAATATACCAAAAGTTTTGTTTTGTTTTGGTCTATAAAGATAAAGACGGCATTTTTTTATACTATTCAATTTAGTACATAATTTTATACTTTTGAAACTAGATAAAATGTATTAATCTTATACTTATAGAAATGTTCTCTAAACAGTACTATTTGCTAAACTACATAATATTATAGATCTAAGCTGGAATTCTTATGCGTTAATGCTGGTATGAAGAAATCATGAATAAACATACATTATTAATAATAAAAATGAATAAATGTACCTACTAAAAATAAATGAATAACTACCTAATAAATACCTATGAGAAATACCTAATAAAAATAAATAATTGACTAGAACTTTGTAGGTGGGATACTTTATACCTACAAATTAATAAAATAATACTGTTTAATATAAAATAACACTAAGGGTACCTAAAAATCTATTTATACTAAGTCCAGTGGAGTATTTTGTTAGGTATTTTTATGGCTTACGTAGATGGGTACTGGCACTCCCAAAATCTGGAATGGGTACACGTGCTAGTTTTGATGTTATAAAACTATGAATATTATTATCTTTTTAAAGTATCCTATTTCACAAGTTTCATATTAAGTAAGGGCAATAGTGGACCCAAACCGACAGTTAAATTGTACTTTTACCCAAACAAAATGCTTGAGTATTTTAACATTTACCCTAATTTTTTGTTTGGGTAAAAGTTAAGGTCCAATGAAAAAGGGTAAATACCAGCATTTCATAAATTTAACGGACAGTTACATAGCTAAATGGAATAAACACGATTTCTTAAGCGTTACTAAATAGTTTTCTGTGCGCAAAATAACTGTGATTATATATTATTTTATTCTTATTGGTAATACTAGTTTTCGACTGAGCCTTTCTGTAAACTTCTCTTATTATTTACGACCGTACTTTATGGATAATGAACTACTATTCCTCGAACTCGTAAACGATGTTAAATCGTTTTGGCCGACTGTTCAAGTTTTTTTTTTATGATAAAAGTAATGGAACAAGCTGATAGCTCACCTGATGTCAAGTGGTAACTTCTGCCTATAACAATGCATTACCTCACAGAGCAAGTCCCATGAGGACGTGCCCTGTAAGGCAATGCACTGCGCAAGTAAGGCTGCAAGTATTCAGCCTTTGTGCCTGAATTCGGTAGGTATTATAATTTCACTAGTAAAGAAAATTTCTATTCTAAAGATAATTATTATTAATTAATGCGAATAATGAGTTAAATCCGACATATTTTTTGAGATCATCATCAGAGTATGGAACTTTTGCATGATAGGTAAATTATTTATAGTAAAGCTATTGGCGAGATATGCGAGATTATGATAAATTAATATATTTTATTAAACAATAATTACTATTTTAATTGAAATAACTACATACATAAAAAAAGATTTTAGAAAATTTCGTTGGCAGAGTGATTTAACTCGGATCTCACTCCACTCTAGGTGTCAAATATCGCGTAGATCCTGAACAGACTTTAAGGTTCGTTTTCTGATAAAGAAATCGTTACTCAAGCATAGATTTGAGTAGACAAAAATCGATTTGTTGTACCTATGTGTGTTAATCTAGCTTGATTCCAGACAAGTGCTTGAGCGTCAAATGAGAATACGGACCTAAGGACGCTACGCTACTAATCGGTATCGATTACTGGTTTATTAGAATGGTATCACCGCACAGACTAGTGTTATTCTTCTTCTTCTTCTTCTTCTCTTCAATAATGGCCTCTGTCTGTCATTTCGACAGACAATTTTGCCAATGTCAAGTGATATAATTGTAATAATATAAGTCAAGTCAAGTCATTTGTCAAGTCGGCTGTCGTTTGTTTTGAAAAGAAAATGGTGGATTTTCTCTTCAAAACCTAACACGAATTTTCACATTCAGAAAAACCACTTTACACACATTTATTCCAATGGCTCACACTTTATGTTACGACCTAAGTATTATTGGTTAAAATTCCACCAAAATTAAACAACAATACTCACAATAACACAAGAAAAACTATTAAAATAAAAGTGCTATGTGTCGTTTCAAAAAATGACAAAACTCGTGTCCCTAGTGTTATTAGTTTTTTGGGTAAATATTTATTACGTAGGTACTTTATTGTTTTTTGACAGCCAATCAAAACACAGTGTAACTAATAACGAGCTTACACTGTGTTTTTTGGTAACAGAATACCAATGTCGTGGGTAAATCGATATTTTGGGTAAATCTTTTTAGATATTTTCTTCAGTTTTATTGTTTGTCGATAGCCGCGAAGTATTTCTGTAGATCTGCGTCGGCGCGCGACACCCACGCTACATTGAGAGCTATTGTGTCTAAAGCTGTTGAAGCTCCTTTGAGATCTCCGAACATTTCCTTGAACTAAAAAAAAAGAAATTTGTATGTTGGTTATCGATGTGTTTTAATGCATGCTTTTTTATGTAAATTTTCATCAATAATATCACCATTCAATGGATTAATAAAAGGCTTTAATAATAATAATGGTAATCGATGGTGAAAAAATTTTTGAGTAGAAAAAAATGAAAAAGTGATGCTGATATTTCACTAGTAATGCTGATTAGAAAATAGACAATGCTACTTACTACTACTTCTACCCACATACTATTACTTTTACTCACTACTACTAGATAGATAGATTAATTTATTTCAAACCACCACAAATTTAACAAAGTAAAAGAAATAACAGCATTAAAAGTAAACTTAAATCTAAACTAATTAGGTACCTAAAGGAAAAGAAAAGCAAACGAATTGTAAATAAGAAATAAGTTATGCTCTGTGGGGTGGTTTTTTTTTATGATAAAAGTAATGGAACAATCTGATAGCTCACCTAGTGTTAAGTAGTAACATCTGCCTATAACAATGCATTACCTCACAGAGCAAGTCCAATGAGGACGTGCCCTGTAAGGCAATGCACTGCGTCCATCACTCTGAGACGTAAAGATCTTGAAGTCTCATGTGCCTGTAATTACACCGGCGCCCTTACCCTTCAAACCGGAACACAGCAATGCGAGCATCGCTGCTTGGCGGCAGAAATAGGTACGGTGGTAGTACTGAACCCGGACGAGCTCTCACAAAGAGTTCTACTACTATTAGACACATATATATATATATACTTACAGTGTAGTAATCCTGTGGTTGATGCAGACATTTCGCAGCGGCCAGTAACGCTGATGGTGGAAGTACTGGCTTCGGTCGCAGTATCCTCCAAACGCCAGCCGCACCGCGCCATCTTTTGGGTAAAACAGTCATAATAATAAAATATTAGAAAGCTCGTTAAAAAAGTTTATTCACAAAGAAAATTACAACTAATACAATATTTACAAAATACACATGGAACAGTTGAGCCATCTACAGAACATACATCTACGTTAAAAATGTACAAGAAAATTTAAAAGTTATAGCGATTTTTTTATTACATATTTTACTATAAGTATATAAATACATACCTATCTGCCTGTTTGCAATAAATTTTCCTTACATATCATCAATATATTATCAATCATCATCATCATCATCATCATCAATATATATAAGAAGCTGACTTTTGAAGCTGACAGAGAATCAACGCACAGCCTAAACCATGAGTCCTAGAGGTATGAAATTTGGAGGGTAGTATCCTTATATAGTGTAGAGGTGCACTAAGAAAGGAATTTCGAAACGTCACACTCTAAAGGGTAGAACGCGAGCAAGGCCGCGGGCGACGGCTATTTTATCATATAACCTAAAAATTTGGTTTTACTAAATCTGTAACTAGGCATGTATAAAGACTGCCTAAGTGTAAGTAACCGACTAACACAGTTAAATAAATAAATATCCTTAGACATATCACACAGCGTTCTCTAGTCCCAAACGAAGCAAAGCTTGTGAAGGCAGAGGTACTACCGACTGAGCTATGACGCCTCTCTTATTGGGTTATTTCCATCGAACCCACCGGTCGGCCCACTGGTGGACCGGATGGGAAAAAAATCCCAATGAGCCCACTATGCAAATTAGTGGTAATTTTAGAGGAAACAGGTACCTAGGTAGTACGAATTTATAATTTTTGAAACGATCATGCAGTTTTAAGCATAATTTAAGCTAATAAACTCACAAATCATGGTTTAATATAGTTTTTAGTAAAAAATACGTATGTACTTACTTGCAAGCGCTTGATAGTAATGTCGTAACCCACAGCTTCCATTCCCTATTCCTTTGTGCTTCTTTCGATAATGTGGTAAACGCAAACCTATAATAATATATTTTCTTATTTTATATTAAAAAAAAGTATTCACAAAGAAAATTACAACTACCTACCTAATACAGTATTTACAATATTTACAAAACACACATGAAACAGTTGAGCTATTTACAAACTGTTGCAAACGATTTATAGATAGCTTAACTGGTCCAAATCAGTAGCAACCAGAAGCTTGCCCAAGACACTGGCTGCATTGCCGTGCTGAATAGCAATGCTGATACGCATTATTTTCTTGATTATCTTATTTATGTATGTATGTAATGTTTGTTACTCTTTCACGCAAAAACTAGTGATCCGATATGGATGAAATTGAAACACAAATATTTATAAACTTTTTACATTTATATATGAGTGGGATTGCTTGAGCACGTTAAAGAATATACTTACTTATAAAAGAGCCAATCGCTGGAAGGCGAAGCGAGTGCCGCGAGCAGAGCTCTATGCGAGTGCGTGGCGAGTGGCGCCGACCACGAGTGGCTTAGAACTCGCCAGCATGCTTGCCACGCAGCCAAACCGTGGCTACGGACGCCTGCTGTGAATGCCGCCTACACACAAACAAGGAAATAAGAGTGGCTGGCCACCTCTTATGACGGCGTGCACATAGAAACTAATTGCTTATTTCCTCTTGAACAGAGTAGTAACAGATTCTCAAATAACACAACGCTGTTTTTTTTTCCGCTATAGAAATAATTTGGAAAAAGCGCTAGTCCTACTTTTTCTATTTTATATTTCCGTGGTAATAGGATACACCCATTTTAGAGATGGGCGCTTTCGTTATTTCTCGCAAACGGTTATGTAGCCGATACACAGTTTGCATATCGATATCGGTTTTCAGATATCGATATCTTTTTTTTTTAATGATAAAAGTAATGGAACTAGCTGATAGCCCACCTCATGTTAAGTGGTAACTTCTGCCTATAACAATGCATTACCTCACAGAGCAAGTCCTATGAGGACGTGCCCTGTAAGGCAATGCACAGCGTCCATCACTCTGAGACGTAAAGATGTTGAAGTCTCATGTGCCTGTAATTACACCGGCGGCCTTTACCCTTCAAACCGGAACACAGCAATGCGAGCATCGCTGCTTGGCGGCAGAAATAGGTACGGTGGTAGTACTGAACCCGAACTAGCTCTCACAAAGAGCTCTACTACTACTAAAAATCAGTCGGAGGTCGTAGCATAGCGTACGTTAAACTAGTACCGAGCGAGGAAGAGTGCGAATTTTGCGCGCTTGGACCAAAAAAGTTACAATAGAAAGTATTGCCAGCGTCCTATGATATATTTTTACGCACGCCATATCATGCAAATATAGCTAATGTTACGTCATTTATATTCGCTCCATCTCTTTTTAACCAGTAAAACGAAAGGGAGGTAGCGAATATTTGTGACGTTTTCGTTTTGTTCGTGTCTTTAGGTAACAGAAGAGGTTTTGAATAGTTTTCAAGATTAAAAAAAAAAAAATGTTTTTATTGTTAAATACAAGTTATATAACTAATAGGGTTGGGATCTCTTCTTTTTAGTTGATCTAACCTGTGTTAGAAGAGTCCCCTCTTTTCTGTGGTCACTAAAAACACACTTGTATAACTTAACTTAGGTAATGTACAGTAAGTTCTTATAAAAAAATATTAAAGTAACTAGGATCGGTTATGTGGATATAAATATCGAGAAATCTAACCCATATCCGATATAAGATACGATATATCGAACTCATGTCTAGCCCATTTTCCCCTACCTCTTGATATATCTCTGGTATGGTGTCGTTTCTCTCGAGCCATGCGTCGAACATCTCCAAGGCTTGCTTCGTCACCTCCTTGTTCTCCCATTCCACGCCGGCAGTCAGTAATGCTCCACTGAGCCATCTACAACATAAATACATCCGTTTGCTACTGATTTGGACCTGTTGAGCTATCTATAAATCGTTTGCAACGGTTTGTAGATAGCTCAACTGTTCCATGTGTATTTTGTATATAGTGTAAATCCTGTATTAGTTGTAATTTTCTTTGTGAGTAAATTATAATAAATAATAGGTATGTCTATACTATTATAAAACTGTAAAAAAGCCAACTAAAATTAAAGATATGGATAAACTAAATATGCAGATCTACTAAATAAATGATTCTGATTTCGAAGATAGATAGATAGATAGATATATTCTTTATTGCACACCAAGAAAAAAAGAAAAACAATAAAAGAGAAATAAGTTATAAGTATGAGGTACAATGGGCGGTCTTATCGCTATAAGCGATCTCTTCCAGACAACCTTTGGATGGACAGAAGCATGTCGATTAGGTAAGAACGGGGCGCACATAAAATAGACTTTGTCTGGTTGTTTGTTCGCGGATCACGCCCTAACTACTAGACCAATTTCAATGAAACTTATACCATTCAGAAGCTCTTTTTCCGGATTAAAACATAGGCACATATATATTTTATTGAAATCAAAGACGTGGATTCTTAGACACAGCTTGAACTTTCTAAACCATAAGCAGCCATTTGCTACGAGGTTCATCGTATGCTGGTTGACAGATATTTTGGTAGAGAGTTTCGCAGGCGTACGAAGTCGCGGGTATCAGCTAGTTATCATTTTATAATGATTTATCATTTTATAATGGCATTTCAGTTAATACAGTTTTAATAACCAATAATATTAATCGATTAAAATTTAGACAACACTACTAATTCTATATCTACTAATATTATAGCAAACTTACAGACCAGAATATTAAGTTTTAGCAATCTGAAGTTTCAGTAACTTACAGTTGATCGGAAGGAAGTGCAGGTCCAGTATTGGTAGTGGAATGCAAAGTAGCCAAGAGCGTGTTTAGCCGCGGTCCGGACGCACTTAGCGCCAGAAGTTGCTTCCACCAGGATAGTTGGGAAACCACTACACGCCATGGCGCCCAATGCGTCTCTGTACTTAGACGAGCTGTGAAAAAATAATAAAAAAATTCTTGGACATATTACACAACGCTCTCTAGTCCCAAACTAAGCAAAGCTTGTACTATGGGAACTAGATTGCTGATGGAATACTTACTCGTATATAAATTTTTTTTTGTAAATACATATGTAGCACGTAGAATCTTCCTATCCGTCTTCAGAGAAACTCCACTTACTACAAATATTCTTTATTCCCAAAAAAACAATACAATAGGTAGGCGTAGGTACACTAAACTAAACTTAATTAATAGGCAGTCGTTCCCGGCGATACGTTCGTTACACAGGACGTGAGACGAAACGGTCGTAAGGATGCGAACTGTGCGTGAGGGGGGAGCGTGAGGGGTGCGGGGAGCGTCTGAGAGCGGAGCCACCTTTCCAGTGCTGGATACGGGGCGGAGCGCATACGCAGACTGAATGCTTGGCCCGCACGGCCGGCTTTATATAGGCGAGCGGCGGGGCTGGCGTCTATGTGTGCGTAGGCCGGTTATAGGAGCGGGGCGTGTGGACGCCGGCACACTAGCGACCGCGCGCTGTGGTGCTACATTCTCCCCCTCTGGATACGAAGACGTCCCGACGAGTAGACAGTCAGGCTGGTTGCTCCGGGTTGCAGTTTTCCTGGGTCGCCCACGACCGCGAGCGGGCTGCGAGGATGCCACAGAAGCAAGCCTGGGTTTAGGCGGACGCCCTCGTTTCTTCAACGGGCGTACAGGCAGGGGAAGCGGGCTCGCGCCACCTTGATAAGGAGTCAAGGCAGACGTGTGATATACCCCAAGGGCTTTGTCTGGTGTGCTGTGATCTGAAATCACATAAGAGGAGACACCATGGCGTTTTTGGATGACGTAAGGGCCATCACGTCGAAAGCTTGTATTTGCAGCGCCCATCTTGCTAACCGTCCTGTTGGAGACCGCAGTGCCATTAACCATTTTAAGGCTTGATGATCAGTTATCACGGTAACTGGTAGGCCTTCTATGTAGCCTCTGAATTTGCTAATTGCCCAAACTACAGCGAGCGCCTCTCTCTGTGGTGGAGTAGTTCCTTTCTGCAGGATTCAACAGTCTACTAGCAAGTTCCACAGGATGTTCATCGGCTCCCTCCCCCTGGACCAGAACAGCTCCTAAGTGCGTAGTTGCTTGCGTCTGTCTTGAGGATGTAGGCTTTGGTTTCATCAGCTTGGCGGAGTATGGGGCTGAGGTTAACAACGTTTTTAACGTTTGAAAGGCTTCTTCTTCTTCTCTTCTCCCTCTTTTAAATGTCGGTTTCGGGCTAGCCTGTTTTCGGGCCTGTACGTTGAGCGCCAGTTTGTAACAAGTAGAATCTTCCTATCCGTCTTCAGAGAAACTCCACTTACTACAAATATTCTTTATTCCCAAAAACAATAGGTAGGCGTAGGTACGCTTAGCTAACTTAACCACTAGGCAGTCGTTCCCGGCGATACGTTCGTTACACAGGACGTGAGACGAAACGGTCGTAAGGATGCGAACTGTGCGTGAGGGAGCGTGAGGGGTGCGAGGAGCGTCTGAGAGCGAAGCCACCTTTCCAGTGCTGGATACGGGGCGGAGCGCATACGCAGACTGAATGCTTGGCCCGCACGGCCGGCTTTATATAGGCGAGCGGCGGGGCTGGCGTCTATGTGTGCGTAGGCCGGTTATAGGAGCGGGGCGTGTGGACGCCGGCACACTAGCGACCGCGCGCTGTGGTGCTACACATACTTAATTATGATACATAGTAACACCCAGACACATAACAAACATCTATATTTGCCACACACAAATGTTTGTTCTGGGCGGGGATCGAACTCACGACCCACAGCACGGAAGGCATAGCTACTACCAACTGAGCCATGACGCCTGTCAGATTAGATTAGAAAGAATATTAAGCATTTTTTAAACAACGCCATCTAGTCTTAAAGCTTGAACTATGGAAACTAGATTACTGCACACAATCATAGGACAAAAAATGTGTGTGTGTGTGTGTGTGTGCACTATGTTATAATATAATAATTATAATGTATGGGTACGGAAATCATTGGTGCTACGTACGACCTCGTAGAAGTGCTACGCGTGTGCTACGCGGGTGCTACGTAAGTGCTACAAACTTCTACAGTTGCTACAACTCTTTAGAATTCGATCAATCTAATTACTCACTGACTTTATACTTGATGTGTGACGTGTGACGTGTGACGTGTGACGTGTGACGTGTGACGTGTGACGTGTGACGTGTGACGTGTGACGTGTGACGTGTGACGTGTGACGTGTGACGTGTGACGTGTGACGTGTGACGTGTGACGTGTGACGTGTGACGTGTGACGTGTGACGTGTGACGTGTGACGTGTGACGTGTGACGTGTGACGTGTGACGTGTGACGTGTGACGTGTGATGTGTGATGTGTCATGTGTGATGTGTCATGTGTGATGTGTGATGTGTGATGTGTGATTTGTGATGTGATATACTCACTGGCGGCGGCGATGGCTCGGCTGGCTGGCAGTCGTCCGGCTCGGCTCAGTACAAATGCGTCGTCTAACATTAGTGCGCGTTCTGCCGGCCCGCCATTATCGTACATTTCGGCTGCGCGCGCTGCTACTGATTCTGCAGTCTGTTATACAAATTATTATGATATAGAAGTAGGTACTACATAATTTAACAGTAATAAGTTTAAAAACTAAAACCCGTCTATTTAAAAAACACGCTCAAAAAATATGAAACAAGAAAATATTCCTATTTGAAATTATTATGTACTTAATGATGTTTAGAGGATAGTCTTAGTCATGTGAAAATACACATAACTCACTAGAAAGATACTAGAAGATATTATG
Source organism: Eulithis prunata (assembly GCA_918843925.1). Taxonomy (NCBI): domain Eukaryota; kingdom Metazoa; phylum Arthropoda; class Insecta; order Lepidoptera; family Geometridae; genus Eulithis; species Eulithis prunata. The sequence goes on from OU974028.1 coordinate 2,005,087, forward strand.
TTACAAAAGTTTTAACCCTCAGAGGGCTTTGTACGAGTTTTGGTGTGTAAATCTGGTGTGCAACGTCTGACGCCCAGCACACCAGTGGGCGCTGATGTGTATGGAGACACTGAGCGGATACTTTGAGAAGCTTGGTCTACACCAAGCCCGTACTCGCATGTCAAGCTTCTCAAAGAATCCGCTCAGTGTCTCCATACAAATCAGCGCCCACTGGTGTGCTGGGCGTCAGACGTTTCACACCTACGCTATACACTGAAAACTCGTACTAGGTACTCTGTTCGCATTTTTTTACATATCAAACATTTTGTAAACAAATTTTTTATTTTCAAAAATTCACAATTCTGTTTTCAATTCGATGGTTCAATATACTTACATCGCCAGCAGTGATGTCTTGGGGTGCAACTCGGTACAAGCCCCTCGCTCCGACGTTGTACCTAACCCATTTATGCTTCCCAAGGTCTGCTATTGTCACTGCAGGGAAAAATCATCATAGTTCTCGTAAAATAAATATCTAATAAATAAGTAAATCTCGTTGTAAATGACCTCGTTCTGTCTCTATTTACATCGCACAGTATCAAGCCAGCTTGAGAGTTAGTGGCCAACTCTGTGATGGAATTTTTAGGCCGCCTTAAGGCCTCCGTCATGGTTTAACGACTGGTGCATTGCTGTGTTCCGGTTTGAAGCGTATGGGTCCCGGAGCAATAAAATAAATAAATAAATATATCCCTGGACATTTCACGCAACGCCCTCTAGTTCCAAACTAAGCAAAGCTATACTTAGCTATAGCGTTTACACACGGTTTTTTTTTGTAAATACATATTTATTAAATATAGTAACACCCAGGGACAGAACAAACATCTATGTTTGCCACACAAAAAAATTTGATCTCAATGGAAATGGAACCCACGACCCACAGCACGGAAAGCAGAGTTATTAGTTAATATCCATTGTGCAAATGCTCTTATTTTTTAACTTACTCTGTGTATCGTTCATCCAAATCAGATGCGTCACATTTTCGGCCCAACGCGATACTTTGAGAGGCTTTGTGTCGTTTACAACATCGTACCTACAACAAACAATACTACATTACTGCAGCCAAAGAATATGTAATACGTAGTACCTACGTAAGAAGAAGCGGGACTCTCATTCTACCAAAATTACACACTGAAAATCTCGTTTTGTCTGAAACGTGATTCAAATTTTGACCTCCGTTTCATACATTGTTCGTTTTACGAAAGCACGAGTCTAGTTCGAGAGTTTCGTCAGTCTGACTGCCAGCGGTCAGCATAAGAGGCAATGATGGACGAACGTGTAAATTTGGGCTGAGGCGAAGCAGAGGCACACATACGTAAGACCATCAATACCTAGTTGTGGCCAAGGCTTGTATAGTAGGTATCTTTCTCAAATAATGCGCGGAAATAAAAACTGTACTTAGGCAAAACTTTTTATTTGAAAATACAATTACATACTTTTCAAAATTAATGACGAACAACGAAGTTACAGTGTTCATGTTTTTTTTTTTCAATAAACAGCTTTTATATTTGCAAGCCTGTTCGAAATTTGAATAAAACCTTTGATAAGTTACCTCCTTGGTTGCCATGTTTCGAAGTAAATTGAAAACCTCCTCCTTTTTTAAAATTGGTTAAGAATGGTCATAATGAGAATAAAGATATTTAAACTTACCAAGTTCCATTGTGAACATTTTCAGTTGAGTTCCTCCAAACCCGAGTGACATTCTCAATCTCCTCCTCAATGGGTCCTACCGCGAATGTCACCGGTATCACCCATTTAGCCAGCGGAGCTTGTTTCGTGGTGGTACGCCGGGTCGTGGTCGTGGTAGGGGCAATAGTTGTTGAATTGAAATCTTCTTCGGATATTTCTGTGAAGTTCTCTAGAAGACGGAAAATGTTTCGAGCAGTCTAGATTTTATTATTAGTTACCAGCCTTCATTTGCACCTGAAATAATAGGCCTTTACATCTATTGAAGATGATTTATACAGCGTCAGGAGGCAACCTATGCCTACACTTAACGACACACTGTAGTGCCTGGGACAATGTTTAGATGGAGTAGGCTTGTAGCACCTATACCATCCTCTCAGCCTAGTCAGCCATACCCACAGGAAAGACATCGTCAATACGTAAGGAGCTGACTAAGCCAAGGGTTTCCTTACCCCTGAAAAGGCATCAATAAATCTTATTCCTTAGGCTCGTGTGTTGATTTACTGCTCAACCACTGATCCGGACTCAAGAATAGATTTTTGTATGAAAATCTCTACTCAAATCTATCCTTTGACTAACGATTTCTGTAAGAGCATACGAGCTTTAGGCCTGCTTGCTCCTTAATTGATCAAGCACATCCGGACTCAGATTAGTTGAGTATAGATTTGGCTATAAATCGAGACTCAAGTCACGTTTTCCTTATAGAAAAATTATAGATTCAATCTAACAAGGTTTCACTTCCGAATCTATTACTAAGAAGGCTTATAGCACTTATACCATCCTCTCAGTCTAGACGGCTTTATATCCACAGAAAAGACAGGGTCATACATTTTACGATGCACGACCGGTTTTGAACCAACGGCCTCGGGATCGGAAGACAGAGTTGTTACCACTAAGCCACCGCATCGGTGGTCTAGTGTATTAATGTTACTGTTATATTATTAGTGTTTTAGTGTTACCTGGTTCGTAAAACAGCTCATCCAATTCAGTCCTCAAGTCCAAAGTAAGGAGATTGTTCACAATGGGCGGGTCTGGGTCGGGCGGGTCTGCTGACATCACAAACCTACAAAAGTAATACACTTCTATAAATTGGTCTTCTGCTATCTAAAATGCCCGCTAAAAAGTGACTAAAGATTAAAGATTGGCCTTATTGCTATGAGATAGCTCATAGCGATAAGGCCGCCCATTGTACTTCACATAAGTATTATGAACTCAGTGTTTATTTTATAATTTCTGTAAAAGTGGTGTACAATAAAGAGTTTACTATCTATCTATCTATCTAAAGGAAAATATATTTCAACACTGTGTGACGTAGACATAACAGCGAAAACTGATCGTCTATAAACTAATAAGTAAATAAATCAGTTGTCCGCACCCCAGAGCTCGTAATCTGAGATTTATTTTATTTATTTTCGAATAGTCAAGGCACGTCCTCATTGGACTTGCTCTGTGAGGTAATGCATTGTTATAGGCAGAAGTTACCACTTAACATCAGGTAAGCTATCAGCTTGTTCCATTACTTTTATATTAAAAAAAAAATTAAATAGTGAGACTCGATAAACTCGTAGTTCTTGTATCGAGAAATCGTTTTCGAATCTGCCCGCTAGAGACGCTTATCGGGTTTTCATTCATATTATCTCGCAACTCGCAAGTCGCGTTTTGAAACAAAACTATACTCAGTCTATTCGTCTCGAGCTCCCAGAACCGTTGAGTTAAATTTTCAAGTGTAGGTTCGATGCCCGCTTGAAATGATTGGTTGTTGTTATAGTTATCGGAAGGGCAGATTTAAGTAAGTATTCCTAAGCAAGTATAGATGAAGCGCTCGTCTTCCACTCTTCACCGATTATCTAAGTTAAGCAACGTTCTGTGCGGTCACTATTTGGATGGGTGACCGTTAGTGACATTTACATCTGAGCGCTTCCGTGCTTCGGAGGGCACGTTAAACTGTCGGTCCCGGCTCTAGCAGTCGTTAAGCCACGACGGAGGCCTTATGGCGGCCTAAAAACTCCGTCACTAGAGTTGGCAACTAACTCATACGAGCTTGCTTGCTGGCAAGTATAGATGTTAGCAGCAACCAGTGAAATTGGAACTTACCGTTCTTGTTTGAGTACAACGTCAGAGCCAATAGCAGTGGCGTACAGCAGAGGGTACCCTGGTTTCTCACACCAGCCGTCCCACGCGTGGGCGTGGGATGGATCCCCATCTGGACCGTCACGTTCTAAGGCTCGCCAAAGATCTCTGATAAAAAAAAATATTTTCATATATTTTTAAAGGTAAGGACATATCTGTCCCACGTACGCAACGTACGTAAAAAAATGTATGTAAGTATTTTATCAGCCATCTAGTTTCCATCGTACAAGCTTTGCTTAGTTTGGGACTAGAAGGCGTTGTGTTAAGTGTCCGTGAATATTTATTTATATATCTGATATCTGTGATGACACAACTAATCTTGCTATCATAAAAAGACCTTACTTCTAAATTTATAAGAGTGATATTCACCTGGCATCAGCACTAGCACACCTATGGTCTCTCAGTAACCGCGCGAGTGCTGCCCGCCCGGCCGACTCGCCCGCTGCTTCGATTGCCATACTAACTATCGCAGCACCCTATAAAAAAAACTAGTTGACTATCTGTCTGTAATAGTCTGTATTAATTTACGTCAGTTACGTTAGTCACGTCCAAAGAATATGTAATACGTAGTTCCTACGTAAGAAGAAGCGGGACTACCATTCTCTACCAAAATTACACACTGAAAATCTCGTTTTGTATGAAACGTGATTTAAATTTTGACCCCCGTTCCATACATCGTTCGTTTTTCGAAAGCACAAGTCTAGTTCGAGAGTTTTGCCTGTCTGGTCACGTCAGTCACGTTAGTGACGTCAGTCACGTTAGTCATGTTAGTCACGCCTGTCACATCGGTCACGTCAATCACGTCAGTCGCGTCAACCGCGTCGGTCACATCAGTCACGTCAGTCACGTCTGGCACATCGGTCACGTCATTCACATCAGTCGCGTCAACCGCGTCAGTGACATCAGCAGCGTCAATCGTGGTTGTCAGTAACATCATTAAGTAAGTAAAACATTTATTTGCAACACGTATTACAAATAGAGTGTTTAGCTAAAGAAAGTGACGTCGCAACCAGCTATCAGCCACGCCAGTTACATCAGTCACGTCAGTAACATAACAAAGTAGTAGAAAAATCGTGTTTTTATAAGCCTACTCACCTTGTGTAGAGATAGCTCATCCGTAGCCGACTCTATATCAGCTCTCTCAAGTCTGGGAGATGCAACCGCTCGCACTGAGTTGCTTGAATCCAACCTGAAAAATAGATTGCTTATATTATTTAGTCATCCACGTCAGTTACGTCAGTCACGTCAGCTAACGCAATCAAGGTAATAATGTCAGTCATATCAGTAATGTCAACTATCAAATAGATTGCTTACATTATTTCGTCAGTCACGTCAATAACGTCAGTCATATCAGCAGCTATCAACTATCATCGATCGTCAACATACAGATGGACCCTCTACCTATAACGTCACGTCACGTCCATCACGTCACATCAGCCAACTCAACCATGTCAGCCACGTCTGTCACGTCAGCCACGTCACCCACGTCAGTCACATCAGCCACTTCATCCACGTCTGTCACATCAGCCACGTCAGTCACATCAGTCACGGTAGTAACGTCAATGTCAGTCACGTCAGTAACGTTAGTCACGTGTGTCACGTCTGTCACGCCAGCCACGTTAGTATCTCACCTCAATGCAGGCAGCACGTGGTCCAACAACAACGCATCTTGCTGCCTTTCCCCAGGATCAGATAACGGTGGAGCTCGTTCAGCCAACACTGATGTTAGCGCTTCAAGCAACCATTGTGATGACCACCAACGGGGCGAGACGAGCCCGGAAAACCACTAGAAATATATCAGTAGAAATATGTTCTGATTAAAAAAAAACAGATACTTGTATCTTATCTGGATATAAGAGAGATTTTTATTTTTATTTTATTAAGCTTCAGAAGAAGCTGCAGAAGATTATCCTGTGAATCATCACCATTGAGGAGAACACGGTAGGATAATGTACCTATTCTCCTGCGAAAAGGTTAGGTTAGTTAGTGCTAAATAGCTAAATGCTAAATAGCATTAAACTCGCCTCTGTACGATTTCTAAAGTGCAATAAAGAATTTTCTAATCTAAAAGGAAAGATCTTCCACACCGAGCGATCTTTGGCTCGTGGTCCGACCTATGGATAGTATTTGGTAGTATTGCTTTTTATGTTGTCTTTCTTTTTTATTCAGTTAAGTTAGTAAAATAAACAAATTCTAATTCTTATTCTTACAGAGAGTGTTGACCAGATACACAATACACATACCTGCTGGGCCAGCAATCTTGCTATAGCCTTCGTATCAGAGAGTGTGGACGGAGACAGTGTTATCAGACCCCAGCCTTCAGAGTAAGAGTTTCCACTTTCTACCACCACGATGTCTGAAACATAGGTAAATAATTTTTTTTTAGTTTTTTTTTTTGCACATCTGCGATCAACCTGCTGGCTATAAGCAGATCTTATGAAGGATATTTAGTGGCGTGCAGGGCTGTACGACAGTGAGTTTAGCCCCATTTTTATTCAGTTTTGTACAACACAAATAAATAAATAAATATTCACGGACACTTAACACAACGCCTTCTAGTCCCAAACTAAGCAAAGCTTGTACGATGGAAACTAGATGGCTGATAGAATACAAAGGTACAAGATAAGATTATTTGCTGTAAATATTACAATTTGGTCTCTTAGCGTTATGTCTTCTTATAGAAAGAGACGAATATAATTTATAACTTTAAAAAACTGGAAAAACCGACTTCAATTTAACGCGTCTTCATCATCAAATGATGATGATGATGATGGCAGTTCATTGGGACTGTTCTATTGATCGTAAACGTCACAGGAAAGCAAAATACGCAATGCCGTGTACGTGGATGGCGTGTTTTTTCGAATTATTCTTATTTAACTGCCAAGCTGCTAAATAGATTTTGATAAAAAATTATGGGACTAATTGGAAGTATACCCTTTCAAATAAATTTTTTTTTTTCAAATCGGTTCATAACTGACGAAGTTCTGGGGTAACACACATAAAAAAAATACAACCGAATGGAGAACCTCCTCTTTTTTTGAAGTCGGTTAAGAATTGAAAAACTTACCAAACTTTGGAAGTGGATACGACGTGTTCAGCTCAAAAGCAAACATCTGGATGGTCCTTTGCACCCATTCTAGTAGAGGCCTGAAATGAATCATCAATATATATAAAACTCTTTTGAACCTGACAGAGAATCAACGCACAGCCTAAACCATAAGTTCTAGAGGTATGAAATTTGGAGGGTAGTATCCTTATATAGTGAAGGGGTGCACTAAGAAAGGAATTTTGAAACGTCACACTCTAAAGGGTAGAACGCGAGCAACGCCGCGGGCGACGACTAGTTTTAATATAATTTTATTGTGTACTAGCCGTCGCCCGCAACGTTGCTCGCGTTCTACCCTTTAGAGTAGAACGATTTAGTCATTATTTAGAGTGTGACTTTTCAAAGTTCCTCTTAGTGCACTCCTACACTATATAAAGATACTACCCTCCAAATTGCATACCTCTAGGATTTATAGTTTAGGCTGTGCGTTGATTGTCAGTCAGCTTCAAAAGAGTTATATTTAGACAATTGAAAACATTGCAAATTCTTATCAATAAAGGCTAATCTACTAAAGTAGTTTTTTTTTTATACAATATAGGCAACCGTTTGACCACAATCTCACCTGATGTTAAGCAATGACGTGAGATTAGCCTTTATTCATAAGGGTTTTTTAGGGTTAAGCTCACCTTTGTACATGACCTATCTTTAAGTTCCCGTAAGTCATTACTTTTGTGTACATTATAGAATAAAGAAAGTATACTGCACTGAACCGTGTGTGAATCGGCTTTGAAATAGTAGATAATTTAAGTAAAATAATATATAACTTACTCAGACTCGTCCAGTATAACTTGTTTATCGCTGTATAGGCTGATCTCGGGTGGTGGCAACACCTAAAATAAACGAAAATGTTTCTATCAAAGTAATTTCCCGTTTAATTCTTTGGCATCAATCAATTAAGTCAGTGTGACATGACGCTATGACGTCAGTCACGTTAACGTAAATTTTAAGTTTACTCTCAGACTGGTAAAGACGTCAGTGGCATCAATGACATCAGTCAACTTTACGTCAATCATGAATGACATCAGTAAGTAAGTAAAGACCCTGCTGATCCTTCCTAACCCGTATGTCAGATCCCGCGCTTTTTTATAATAAGTATTTACCTAGTCTCCTGGAGTGATAGTAATTTCAGTGGGACAATGACGCCAGTTACGTTGACCACAATATCAACAGATATCAGTAAGTAAGTACTTACCTCGTCTCCCGGAGTGATAGTGACGTCAGTGACGTCAATGACGTCAGTCACGTTGACGTCAATGGCGACTAATATCAGTAAGTAAGTGCTTACCTCGTCTCCCGGAGTGATAGTGACGTCAGTGGCCTCAATGACGTCAGTCACGTTGACGTCAATGGTGGGAGCAGCGCGACGTTGTAGTCGGCATACTGCTACTGCCATCATGTGAGGAGACATCGGCGGTGATGTAGCGAATTCATCTTGGAGCTAAATTGACAAACATACTATAAATAATATCTACCGGGGTGTAATAAGAACACTCTTAGTGGGGTTAAAATACTCATCAATATGAACAACTTTTTTTTTTTTTATATGGAATCAAATTTTTAAGCATTTTGTATGAAACATTTATTTCTTTACCTACGCACTGATATATATTTTTTTATTTCTCAGTGAAGTAATACTCGGATGTAATACTCAGTGAAGTACTTACCAATCGATGTCCTAAGTAGAATCCAGCCTCTTCCGTAGCTACTATCGGCATATTTGTAAGTGATACATGAAACCTACAAAAAACATACCAAAAAATTGATATTACTTGCTCAAAACCATTTTTTATCGAAGTCGAATATGAGGAAACAACTTATTGTTATTACACACTAGCTTCAGCCCGCGTCTTCCCCCGCGTCCCGTTTGATCCTTGATCTTCCGGGATAAAAAGTAACCTATGTGTTAGTCCAGATTACGAACTACATACCTATTCCAAGTTTCAACCGAATCGGACCAACGTGGTTGTAAGACAAATATCCAAACGTCTAAACTTTGTCATTTATTTAGTGGGATGGGAATGGGTTGGGATTTTTTTAATGATTTGATATAAATACCTGTCTCTAACTATAGTTAGTTTGAAGGTGGCTCTGAAGTGTGGTTCGTCCAAACAAGGGAACGCTGAACGCGCATGCGTCAACCAGAATCTTGACACGGCACAGCGTCTGAAATAATACAAAAAATATACGTCTAAAGCGTGTATGAAAAAATATAAATAAATAAATACTCATTGACACTTAACACAACGCCTTCTAGTCCCAAACTAAGCAAAGCTTGTACTATGGAAACTAGATGGCTGATAGAATACATACATACATTTTTTTTTGTAAATACATACTTATAATACATAGAAACACCCAGACACAGAACAAACATCTATGTTTATAACACACAAATGTTTGTTCTCAGTGGGGATCGAACCCACGACCCAAAGCACGGAAGGCAGAGCTACTACCGACTGAGCCATGACGCCTGTCATGTTATGTTTTAGACCTATATGCTGAGTTAAAGAAATTATTATTAATTCACCCTGCTCAAGCACGGACTCGAGCATAGATTTTTGTATCAAAATCTCTACCCATGGGTTCATTCCAGTTTTCAGAAAACCCCTTAGGAGTCCATTTACACCATTTTCTTTTAAAAGTCAAATTAAATACAAACTCAGCTTAGCCAGCTCTGCTCGTACCTATTGACCTTGGTTCTCCTGTGGATAAGACCGACTAAAGGGTTGACTAATTTTTTGAGTACAGATACAGACAAATCGAGACTCAAATCACGTTCTTATTCCGAAAACACAACAAAATCTCTACTCAAGTGGCCCCGATCTTAAAGGTCCTTTTTTTGTACACATCCTACCTTGTTTTCCTCATGTACAATACTTACCGATTATTATAAGATATTATAAATTAGTTTTAGAACATTTTTTGTAAAATTTACCAAAATTTTGGAACCTTTTTTTGAATAAACTTTACCACCTTTTACCTTTACAAAATGATGATAACTTACTGCCTGTGTGTCCCAGTTAGAAAGAATCCGCGCTGCTTATCGCTCCGCTCCAGTCGTGTGATGAACCTTAGACTCAGCGTATAGTTGTATTTGCGTCGTAATTTTTCCTAAAAACATTTCATATTTTATAAATGTACATGATAATTTTTTAAAGCCTTATAGTTTTATCAGCCGTCGCCCGCGGCGTTGCTCGCGTTCTACCCTTTAAAGTGTGACGTTTCAAAATTCCTTTCTTAGTGCACCCCTACACTATATAAGGATACTACCCTCCAAATTTAATACCTCTAGGACTTATAGTTTAGGCTGTGCGTTGATTGTCAGTCAGCTTCAAAAGAGTCTATCTAAAACTCTTTTGAAGCTGACTAGAACGCGAGCAAAGCCGCGGGCGACGGCTAGTTCAATATAAGTTTGATCAGCCGGAGGGTAGTCTAGTACCCGGGCGACTTTGGGTCCTACAGACCCCCCAGATTTAACAACACCCAGAAACAAGAATAGCAAGCAGATTAAAATTACGTAAGATTAAGTACGTAGGTACCTTGAATTCAATATAAGTTTGATCAGCCGGAGGGTAGTCTAGTACCCGAGCGACTTTGGGTCCTACAGACCCTCCAGATTTAACAACACCCAGAAACAAGAATAGCAAGCAGATTAAAATTACGTAAGATTAAGTACGTAGGTACCTTGAATTCAATATAAGTTTGATCAGCCGGAGGGTAGTCTAGTACCCGAGCGACTTTGGGTCCTACAGACCCTCCAGATTTAACAACACCCAGAAACAAGAATAGCAAGCAGATTAAAATTACGTAAGATTAAGTACGTAGGTACCTTGAATTCAATATAAGTTTGATCAGCCGGAGGGTAGTCTAGTACCCGAGCGACTTTGGGTCCTACAGACCCCCCAGATTTAACAACACCCAGTAACAAGAATAGCAAGAAGATTAAAATTAATAGTACGTACCTTGAATTCAATATAAGTTTGATCAGCCGGAGGGTAGTCTAGTACCCGTGCGACTTTGGGTCCCACAGACCCCCAGAAACAAGAATAGCAAGCAGATTAAAATTACGTAAGATTAAGTACGTAGGTACCTTGAATTCAATATAAGTTTGATCAGCCGGAGGGTAGTCTAGTACCCGGGCGACTTTGGGTCCCACAGACCCACCAGATTTGAACAGCGCACGTTCAGTGACGTTCATGTCTCGTACGTTCAGAACTACGAAGGTTGTGTCCCGGTCTACCTTGAAGTCTATGGAGACTTCACCTGGATTATTAACGTACAAATTAATATAAGAAATGCACTTGGCCGCTAAAATCGCGAGATATCGAACGGTTCTGGGAGTAAGAGTTCTAAGGCTCGTCAAGACTACATGCTTTTACGACATGCGGCCTGGCTGCCAAGTGTAAAGTAATGTAACTCAAAAACTATGGTGACATTTTTACAATGCGTCTAGTCGAAGCGACGCGTGACCCGAGGGCTAGTGATTATCTGGGCCAGCGTATCAGCATTGCTATTCAGCGCGGCAATGCAGCCAGTGTCTTGGGCACGCTTCCGATTGGTACTGATTTGGACCAGTTGAGCTATCTATAAATCGTTTGCAACGGTTTGTAGATAGCTCAACTGTTTCATGTGTATTTTGTAAATACTGTATTATTAGTTGTAGTTTTCTTTGTGAGTAAAGAAATTTTTACAATACTTGTTAGTAAATTCCGCAGAAGTGTAATAATGGTAATGAAACTCAAAAACTATGATCGCTTTTTTACAGTACATACTAATAAATTCTACAGTGTTTTATACCTCTTAATTCTCCAGTAGTAAGATTCGGATGCAGCCAGATTCCATAATGTTTCGGAATCACGAACGTGGGTAGTCTGGCGCCGCGCCAAGGAAACACAGCACCAATACTGGCTATACGCTCTCTGCAACAAATAATTGGTTTCTAAGGCCTGTTCGTCGATACAGAAATCGGTACTCAAGCATTTTGATCACAGATTTCCATTTTTTTTTATGTTGTATAGCAGAGGGCCTAGTACGAGTTTTGGTGTGTAAATCTGGTGTGAAACGTCTGACGCCCAGCACACCAGTGGGCGCTGATTTGTATGGAGACATTGAGCGGATTTTTTGAGAAGTTTGGTCTACACCAAGCCCGTACTCGCATGTCGAGCTTCTCAAAGAATCCGATCAGTGTCTCCATACAAATCGGCGCTCACTAGTGTGCTAGGCGTCAGACGTTTCACACCCACACTATACACTAAAAACTCGTACTAGGCCCTCTGAGCGTTTGGCTCCCAACACAGCAGTAACGCATTATTTGGTTCATAAATCTTTGATCCTAATTTTAGACCATTTATGGTGTGAATTTTCAAAATTCCTTTCTTAGTGCACCCCTATACTATTTAAGGATACCACCTTTCAAATTTCATACCTCTTTGACTTCTAGTTTAGAAGGAGTTTAGAAGGCTGTGCGTTGATTGTCAGTCAGCTTCAAAAGAGTTTTATATATTTAGAAGAAGAAGAAGATAGATAAAAATCCGATAAGCGCCTCTAGCGGAATATTTGCAAGCTATCTTTCTCCATACAAAAACTGCGAGTTCCTCGATTCTTGCGACGAGCGAGAACATAGACTACGGGCTTGGGTCTGAGTATCGCTTGTATTTTCTTACTTGTTAGATGCTGCCTCGCTTGAGATCGGGTCAGTGGGTGCTTGTCCAGGGATAAGCGTGGCTTCCGAAGCACAGGGACAGTCTGAAAACAAGTGTCTCATGAATCTGAGCGGAAGTGTACCTCAGGGTTTCCTTATCACCCCGATCTTGAACACCAACCATGAAATTCATAGTTGGATTGGCAAAGATAATGCTGGTTGGAACGGATTATTCCCATCAAGCCCACCGGCCGGACCACCAGTGGGCCAGATGGGAAAAAAATTCCCATCGAGCCCACTCATATGCATCGTGGGCTCGATGGGAATTTTTTTCCCATCTGGACCACTAGTGAACCCGTAGCAAGCAAGCAAGCTCGTATGAGTTAGTGGGAAGGTTCAGCCTTTGCCTATGAATTCGAGGGGTAGGCATAAGATATAAAAAATATGGGAACTGGTTTTTGGAATCTCTACAGTTTGTAGATAGCTCAACTGTTTCATGTGAAAAGTAAATACCTACTGTATATGTCGTAATTTTCTTTCCGAATCAATTATTTGAAATTTAATAACCCTTGTGATTTTACTGAACAAATCGACAAAACACATAAGGAAGATCGTACGAGTTAATGGCCAACTCTGAAGTTTTTAGGTCACCTTAAGGCCTCCGTCATGGCTTAACGACTAGAGCTGGGACAGTTTAACGTTTGACTTACATGGTTGAGGAGTAGCATAGACCACAAGTAAAGCGCTGGAAAATATGGCAGAGAAGACAAGTGCAGCCAGGCAGAGAGCTCTTCGCTGTGAGCAGACTGCCACTGGCGTCTCGCGGAGATCCCTCGCTTCTCTCGCCTTGTCAGAATCTGATTACACGCACATTATTGAGTAGTCTAAGCGTCAAACTACATCAGAAGGCAAGACGTCGTGTCGTGTAGCTAGGTAGTGAAAATTAATATATTTTTGAAAGCAAGTGGTTTTAGGAGCTTTTTCGTTACAATTATGCCTTTTCTTAAAAGCTATTTCAGTTATAGCGAAAGCAAAACAGTATAAAAGTTACTAACTAAAACAGCGTATGAAGAAAAACAACTCTTTTGACAGCATGCTTTTTAAAAGAATATTTATATTCATGTCATTACGGACACGACAACGACGTCTTGTCGTCTGGTGTGCGCCAACGCTAAATCTAACTCTAATTCGTTGTCTGACGTCCCGCGTAGGGGTGTAAAGTGCATTGTAATTGAGTAGTGTGACGGTTAGGAAAATACTTCCTGTCCATCACACTAGTGTTACAATTCGGAAAATATTTTCCTAACCGTCGATGACACGCACATAGTTGAATAGTGTGACGGTTAGGAAAATATTTCCTATCCATCATACTAGTGTAACGGCTAGGAAAGTTTCTTCCTAACCGTCACACTCGTGTGGGAGAGCAGCGTGAAGGTAAGTTGGAAAATAACCCCAAATAATTTTGTACCTACGAAAGTGGGGTATGTGGAACTAATGAGTCTGGCTACACGGAGTCCGCAGTGAAATAAAAAGGGCAACCCCAAGTGAAGACCGTGGAAAAATTACTTGCCAGCATCCAGAAAATCTTACCAGCCAGAAAGGCGACGTCATCTAAATCCTGATCCACCATATTGCGCCAAGCCGCTGCTGAAGACCAAAGTAGTGAGTATTATAAACAATTAGGAAGGTGCACAATTTCAATTTAATAATTATTTTTCACTAGGTGCCGCCCGTGTCTTCATTCGCGTCCCGTTGGATCCCGTGTGATTTTCCGGGATACAAAGTAGCCTATGTGTTAATCCAGGTCACGGACAATATATATTCCAAGTTTCATCCAAATCGGATCAGTAGTTTTTACGTGAAAGAGTAACAAACATCCATCCATCCATACTTATAAACTTTCGAGTTTATAATATTAGTAGGATTCATTATTTGACATTTCTAAAATGTTCTTTCGTTTTCAAAAACTAAAGACACATCAAAAACTAAAAACGAATCGACAAGTTTATTTTTCAGAAAGACCTTGGAAGACTCAAAAGATCTCCATCATTATCATGCTGGTCATCATTAACTGTCGAGGACATGTTTTGACGTGAACAAAATGTTTGAAACTGCAATTATTCCTCAAATCTCTTCAGAACTTCATAAGATTTTTGCATAAACAAACTCAACTTATCACCTTTATTAAAAAACAAATTGGATCGTAGGCACCGAACACCTATATCCGTAGGAGTTAAGTTTTGGAACTAAGTGGCCACATCCAAATAAACCATAGACACAAGACCTCAAACGTAAAACCTCTCTTGTTCCGATTGGGGACAACAAAAATAATGCAGGGTTAGAAAATTTAACCCTACTCAGTACTCACCCTTGGCGGACCCGTTTCTGTCGGCTTTGTACTTGCCGATGGGTTCCATTTGAATGCCGTCCATCACTCCTCACGCCGCATACCGAAAGTTACCTAAAAAATAAAAAAATATTCGTAACATTTGCATAGCCTCAGAAAAAAATAAAAGACGAAAACTGCTTTGTAAACTCTTTGCTGAACTTTAGAAAAAAGGCTATCATTCATTCGTACCTTTTTGTGAAAGAATAAAATAATACAATGGAAACGTGAGTGGAATAAAAATATTCTTTTTTAAGTAAGGAATGTAAAAGAGGTTGGATATACCTTTCTTATTTAAACTATCAACATACGAAGGCTGTATGTAACTACGATTCTTCTTCTTCTCTTCAATAATGGCCTGTGTCCGTCATTTCGACAGACAATTTTGCCAATGTCAAGTGTTAATATTGTAATAGTTTTTACCTAGATATGACAAATAGATTGTGATATCACATCACGCGTGTTTTTTTTTTACGTAATGACATAATTACACAGGCGGCAACAGACGATAAGCGGTAAAATGTGGCCGTAAAATTAAAGATGGGGGAATGTTTATATCAGTTTTTGTTATAAATGAGTCTTTTCCGCTAGAATTTTCCTTTCAAGGCTATAGAAAGAAAACAATAACTACAGGAAACGCGTCATTAAAAACTCACAAGTGGTTGGAAAGGGGTGTCGCGTCGTGCGTACAAAAAGGTTGTGCATTATTTCTAGGGTTGTCGACTGTCAGGACCTCAATGCCTTTATTTTGCTAAGCAAGGTCTACTTGATCCACGCGTACTCTACACACTCTCTACGCCTAGTCCACTACGTAGTATAACAATAGTTATCGATTTATGAACGCTCTATCGATGGCTCTAAGTATTTTCTACGCACGGTCTACCGTAAGCCTAAGCCTGGTCTACGCACGCTCTACGTAAGGTCTACGCATGGTCTACGCAAGGTCTACGTCGGCTCTACGCAAGGTCTACGCACGCTCTACGAATCCTCTACGGATGACCTACGCAAGTTCTACGTATGGTCTACGTACAGTCTACGCCCGCTCTACGTAAGGTCTACGCATCGTCTACGAAAGGTCTACGGATGTCTAATGACTTAGGTACTTTGAAAGTCATCTGAGGACATTGACCTTTGGGATCTACATTACGTTACGGCAAAAGAAGTAAAAATGGCGCAAGGTTACTCTCGTTACTTTCGCAATTGAAAACAAGCTATGCATTCAAATAGTAACCACAGATTATATAATACTATTTTAACCCAGGGGTTTTTTTTTTTTTTTTAAATAATGGAACCAGCTGATAGCTCACCTGATGTTAAGTAGTAACTTCTGCCTATAACAATGCATTACCTCACAGAGCAAGTCCAATGCACTGCGCCCAACACTCTGAGACGTAAAGATCTTGAAGTCTCATGTGCCTGTAATTACACCGACGCCCTTACCCTTCAAACCGGAACACAGCAATGCGAGCATCACTGCTTGGCGTCAGAAATAGGTACGGTAGGTAGGTAGGTTTCGAAATATGACAGCCCTAGGTGTTATGGTTTAAGTTTAGCCCGCTTCCCCGATGCCCCATTAACGTAGAGGGTAAGTTCTAAAGCCACCCTTTTAGCTTTGTTTGATGTAAGTAGTGCATACTACCTGTGTGCACCTTACACACTTACCTATACAAGTAGGAATCTATAGAACTCCCGTGGGAGAATAACAATACAGCGGTGCAATTGTTGTCTCATAAAAACCGGCCTGTTTTAAGCCTGGCAGGTTTTCTGAACTGTTTTCATACTAAATCAGGCTTATTCCTATCGAGCCCACCGGCTGGCTGACTGGTGGGCCGGATGGGAAAAAAATTCCCATCGAGCCCACTCATTTGCATAGTGGGCTCTATTCTGTGAGTAAATAGTGACATTAGCTCGTTTCAGCGCGTTTTTTGCGGTCAAAAGCTTCTTGTTTTCGTGTATCTGTAGCCGCGTCGCTTGACATTATGCTGGGCAGCGAAAGCAGTTCAGAGGGCCTAGTACGAGTTTTGGTGTGTAAATCTGGTGTAAAACGTCTGACGCCCAGCACACCAATGGGCGCTGATTTGTATGGAGACACTGAGCGGATTTTTCGAGAGGCTTGGTCTACATCAAGCCCGTACTCGCATTTCAAGCTTCTTAAAGAATCCGCTCAGTGTCTCCATACAAATCAGCGCCCACAGGTATGCTGGGCGTCAGACGTTTCACACCCACACTATACACAGAAAACTCGTACTAGGCCCTCAGAGCTTGCGATATGCGGTGCAGGGGACACCGTGCAGAGCCCATGGTTGTGAGTAAATAACTGCTCAAGCATTGATCCGTATTCAAGCATAGATTTTTGTATAAAAATCTCCACTCAAATCCATGCTTGAGTAACGATTTCTTTATTAGCATACGGGTCTTAGTTCACTGTTCATTTTAAGCTGCCAAGCGCACGTGTAGCAATTACAACTAATTTCCGTGTCTATTCCAGCGTAAGGAAATTGCCAATTTTGAAAGTCATTTAGCGTGCGGGGCCGGGAAGCTTTGTTCACACTGTCAACGACACGACACCAACACAATATCGTCGGAAAGCTCATACATTTGACGTTTGACAGATGTCACAGCTGAGTCTGTAAAAGCTCTGCGTTCCGTGCTGTGGGTCGTGTGTTCGATCACCACAAAGAATAAACGTTTGTGTGTGGCAAATATTAATGTTTGTTCTAAAAATACTAATATGTATTTACATAAAAAATACACAAAAAAAAAGTGACATTTCTTTTGTCTACATTTACCCTAGATAGATAGATAGATAGATTAATAGATAGATACGTCTTTATTGCACACCAAGAAAAGGAAGAAAAACAATAGAGAGATACATCAAGCCTAGATACAGGCCCGTATGCCGATACAGAAATCGTTATTCAAGCATAGATTTAAGTGGAGATTTTCGTACAAAAATCTATGCTTGAGTTCGGATCAGTCCTTGAGTACTAAATTGGCATTTATTATAGGCCTAAGTACTAAGTGGACGCTTTTACACCATTTTGGCGCCGACAACGATATTTTTTATCGGTTGGAACTACCGATATGTCGAGCCGTCATCGTGTCGGTATCGGCCAATGTGCAAACACTCTATGGCTCATAATTTACTTAGGTACGTGGGGACTTCTCTAATTACTTTTCAGAGTTTGTACAAGCTCTCTAGCCAAGATGGCAAATATTCTTGTGAAAGCTCGTCCGGGGAAATACTACCAGACTGGCGAAACTCTCGAACTAGACTCGTGCTTTCGAAAAACGAACAATGTATGAAACGGGGGTCAAAATTTGAATCACGTTTCATACAAAACCAGATTTTCAGTGTGTAATTTTGGTAGAATTTGAGTCCCACTTCTTACGTAGGAACTACGTATTACATATTCTTTGACTAGCACAGTAGATCTCTGCCGCCAAGCAGTGATGCTCGCATTGCTGTGTTCTGGTTTGAAGGGGTTATTCCCATCGAGCCCATCAGCTGGCCCACTGGTGGGGCCGATGGGAAAAAAATTGCCAGCGAGCCCACTATGCAAATGAGTGGGCTCGATGGAAATTTTTTCCCATCTGGCCCACCAGTGGGTTCGATGGGAAAAAAATGTCTACATTGGTTCGTTTGCTTGGGGAAGTAAATTAAGGGTATGGGTCCGGTGTTTACACGTACATGAGACTTAATTACGCCTCAAAGTGATGGGCACAGTGCGATACGTCACAGGGCACGTTCTTAGTGGACTTGCTCAGTGAGGCTATGTATTAGTACAGAGGTAGGCCACTGGCTTGTTCATTTAGTTGTATTAAAAAATTATATTAAATTATTATTATTATTATTTATTGTATTAAATTTAGAAATAAAATTAAGAATTTGTTGCTCCAAGGAGTCTTTTACTCCACAGAGGATTTTTTGACAAGCACTTTTCATTAATGTATTCATAAATATCATAATCTTATTTTAATTCTATTTATTAATTTGACTTTATTTTATCTAATTTTCATTTATTACAATTATTATTATATCAAATCAACTTTAATTTTATTGCATGAACTTTTCCTTTTATCTTGTGTACCTACTTAATTTCAAATACGATTGTTAAGAATTGTTATTGAATAAATAAATGAAATGAAATGAATTAAAATGTCATGGAAACGATTAACGTGAGATACTATCTTGAGACATTATTGATTTGCCTATTTCAGCAACCACATCGTATGCTCTAAACTGCTTCCGCTGCCCAGCATAATATCAAGCGATGTGGCCACAAATGTTTGAAAACAAATGATTTAATATGAAAACAGTTCAGAAAACCTGCCAGGCTTAAACCTGGCAGGTTTATCAGACAATTGCCCCGCAGTAAGTAGTAGTACGTAGTACCTACGTATTATAAACTCCTAAAATCACCTACGCTTTTGCACCCCCACTAGCACCTAACAAATATAACCCCAAATTAAAGTTAATTTTAGATCTCCGCTGTAATATTATCAATAACAAGCTTGTATATTATCTACTTACAGTGCACTGTTGAGAAAAACACAATAACACAAAATGGCCTCCACAATTCACAAAATCCACATGGGATCAACAGGAAACAGAGTTCTTCCCAGAAAACACGTATCCCGCCCGAGAACAGCGTTGGTTATGATAGAATATTGATTTTCTACCCTGTGAGTGAGATAGCAAGACATTTGCGTGGTAAGAGAGATAGAGAAAGATGCAACAGGGGTGGGTGGAACAGTGGAACTCTTATGGCCTCAGCACGAACAAATGTTACAATCGTAAACGTATCGTAGCGGTACACTGCGCAGTGACGGTACAACGTTCGGCAGTCGAGCTGACGTTGACGCGCAATATGATTTAAATACGTTAGATTTACGTAACACAGCGACTGTCAGATTCATTCGTGCTCACCCCTCAGTAATGGGGTTGTTTTTTGGCGCTACTATTGGTTTTTTATTTTTATTTTCTAAGAATAGCTGATGGCAAATGCGTCTGAAAGATTTTTTGCAACGGAAATGTCATTGAGAAAATTAAACCCTCTGCGAGCAGATGCAACTTCTAACAATACTAAGTAGCGGCTCGTCCCGGCTTCGCTCGAGTATTTTAGGTAATTTTTTTACACTCTGGGTTACATTATTGGAGATTTAATAAGGATCCCTAATTTTTTTGAAAATCTAATGTAGCCTATGTCACTCAGGGATAGTCTAGCTTCCCAAAGGTGAAAGAATTTTACAAATTGGTCCAGTAGATTAAAGCCATTTCAGATAAAAAAAGAATTTTTGAAATCGGTTCATAAATGATGGAGTTCTGAGACAACAAACAATAAAAAAATACCTACAACCGAATAAAGAACCTCCTTTTTTGAAGTCGGTTAAAAAATTACTCGAAGTATCTTAGAGAAACCAATGGTAATCTTGTGAGTGCATCCCTAGACCCTACGTAAGTAGAGCAGTGGGGAATGCATTCGTTGACAGAATTACCCAGCTCTCTGCCTTAGTGTGGTTATAAGCAAAGAATATGTAATACGTAGTTCCTACGTAAGAAGAAGCGGGACTCCCATTCTACCAAAATAACACACTGAAAATCTGGTTTTGTATGAAACGTGATTCAAATTTTGACTTCCGTTTCATACATTGTTCGTTTTTTGAAAGCACGAGTCTAGTTCGAGAGTTTCGTCAGTCTGGTTATAAAGGATTAGTATCATAATAATGCTATACTAGTAGTAAATTCAAACGTTGATTGCTAAATAATTTATTTATTTCTAGTTTATAATGAGTATTGGCTCTTATAAGGCTTTCAAATCAATCTAATCCTAATATCTAAGCTATTCAGCGCGGCAATGCAGCCAGTGTCTTGGGCACGCTTCCGATTGCTACTGATTTGGACCAGTTGAGCTATCTATAAATCGTTTGTAACGGTTTGTAGATAGTCTAAAAACGGTTTTTCCAGGACATTTTATCATTAAAAATATAATTATGTTGAATTATCTAATCCATCGAAAAACGAAGCCTTACAAATTTTTGAAACGCGGTTTTTCTTTTGTGAATGAAGACTCCTTGTAAAACGTAATATTTCTTTATTTTTCATTTTGTTTCGCCTCCGGTGTGTTACGGCTACGCAAGTAACTCAATATCAACTTATTTTCGGGAAACTCTCCCAAGTATATGCCACAGTTCCCAAGAGATTTGACTATCATCGATTTATCAACAGATCTGATAGCATCAAGCACATATTCTACCGAACCGTCTAATTTATATTTCACTTCGAAAAACTCACTCCCGATCGTATCAACAAACTTTTCTATGTTAGCAGTATTCAGATTGTTCCTTAAGCTTAACAGTAGCACCCAGACTATTTCAATCAATTTGTTTTCTAGTAATTTCTTTAAGCAAGACTCTTTAATGTATTTTTCGTGTTGTTCGATCCAAACTGTAAAAATGCATTTTCTGGTATATTTTTTGTCTAAAACTTTTCTCAATTTGCCATCATTACTTAATTTATTATTGAAGGCTGAAACGATACCTATTGAACTAGTTAGCAGGCAGTTGACGACGAAATCTATTTGTTGATGTACTTGATCATCAGTCAGAGGATTCATCTTCAGCATATCAGATATGAACTCTACTGCAAAATGCTCAGCAAAAATCTGATGCACGAATTGAGGCACGCCGTTGTGAATTCGGTCGACCAGTCCGGTCTTTTCTTCAACTCTCTCTATTTGTTCTACGATTGATTGTATTTTTATCCACTGGGTTTCTGATAGCACGTTTTTATAGTGACTGGATGCGTTGTGGAAGAACGCATAGAATGCCAGCTTCTTCTGTTCCTCGGTCACTTCTTCCACCAAGTCTTCGTATTCTGTTAAACAAGCGGAAGTATTTACATTCTCGCCAGCCTTCTCTACAAGACGTATTTTTAATTTGAGTTCAAGAAATCGTTTGTAGAACTCAAATGTATTAACTCCCATGTCCCATTGTTTAGTGGACGATGTATCTTTGATTTGATCAATGAAGATATCTGCAAGAATTTTCATGTGAAGTGGTATGCTGATTAACTGTAGCTCTTCTAAGTGGTTCCTGTCTGTAACTATTTCATCTGGTGAGATCCATATCCTCAGAAGAGTCTCCTCATCAATGCTGCTACCTACTACTACTGCCACTGTATTAATATTACTTCGAAAGTAGTCAACAGCGGATTTTTGCAAACGACGAATCAGAATATTGTAAGTTACAGTAAATATTCCTGATTTTAGCAAGTTGTCAGGCAGGCGATGCCGATTCATATGTTCAAAAAATTGCAACACGTTCTTTAGCTGGCGTGAATTCAATTCTTCACACTTAAGTCTAGTTTCCCAATTCATTTGGTAGAAGTGATATTGTTCGTCTGTTGAAAGTTGTTTGAGATATAGCGGTTTCATGTCCAACTCTGCCTCAAATATTGTTTTTATTGCATTGTACGGTCGACTGGTGACCCATATGTGGTTTTCCTTTTTAGCTTCTTTTGAAATATCTGTGAAATGCTCTTTCTCAGTGGGCAGGTGGTTGCGATTGTTTTGTGACTCGTCAAACGCAGCAGAATGAAACAATTCGCTATTATTATCGACTGTAATATCTTTGTTTACAATATTTTTTATAAATTTTACAACTACTTCTTCGTAATGTGGGCAAATTTCATCGAATCCGTCGAAAAGGAAGATTACATTTCCTGAGTTGAAGCAACGGATAATGAATTTTAAGTGCAGTGTAGCTATCGGATCTAGTTCCTTCGATTCAATAAGAACCAAGTCACCGTCAGATCCTCTTTCAAGAGCAAAGTGATTGTCAAATGCTTTATTTCCCAATTCAGCTCTGCAAACGAGGTGCATACTCTTAATTATATCAACGTTTCCGATTCCTTCTAGTTCCAAATTGAAAAAATCTTCACAAAAGTTTAACAAATTCATTCTTAGAATCCACGTTTTAGGGTCAAAATGTTTCGTATTAACTGATAGATGTGTAAGTAAAGTAGTTTTGCCCATTCCTGGTTCAGCGAAGATAGCAAACACATTATTTAAGAAACCTAATGTCTCAGGATCCATTAGATCAAATATATAGAACTCAGTTTGTTGGTCTGGATCATCATGATTGTATTTGATTAGTTTTCGATCTATAAAGCAATCTTTTAATTCGATGTAAAATGAATTAGACAAACTTTTTCCTATTTCTATACTCTCATTTTTTATAATTTTCTTAAGTATTCTGGCATCGATTAAATGTATAGTTTTTTCATCAATTACCTTTCCTAGCTCTACTTTTTCCCCTTGAACTGTTATTTCATATTTCAATAAATCATTTGCATTGTCTATATCTTCGACACCTTTTATAATATCATAGATGGATTCAAAACTTTCAATGTCGTCATTTGAGACTGCAAGAACATTTCTAGGGAAGTTAACAACAATTTGTTTAAACTTATCAGATTCTGTTGTATTTTTCTTAGTTTCACGCACAATTACTACCAACGTTTTGACGGTTGCTTTGTTTATTTCTTTTATGAGCATATCAAATTCCATTTCTTTCATATTACACACGTGATCAACATTTACAAACAAACTACTTTTATCTGCCATGTACTGCATTAGCTTTATACTTGTTAGCAGCACATTATTCGATATTATGTTAGTACGAGATTGAGTATCGACTAGTTTAGAAAATGAATTGAAAGATTTATTATTAAACTTTATGGAATACCCTTGCAGTTCCATAATACAATTGTAGTTAAGAACACTTAGGTGCGGGTCTGAAATGTATGTATTATCTTTCAAAAAGTCACAGCTGTCTGTTAGATATTGTGGTTTATCCATGGACAGCATCCATTCTTGCACCTTATGATGGAATTTAACAAGCAAGGCTTCAGGTTTGTACTTAAATATGGTAGTATTTTTGTGGCTAGCTTGACTTATGTAAATTTCTTCTAGTACTCGCTTGGCTATATCGTTTTCATTAACTTGGTCAGTATATATGTACAAATTCTGAAGAAACTGATTCGCTAATTGTGTTTCACCTTCAAAAACATTTTCTGAATCTTCCTCATTCTCTTCCTTCGTAATAATTTGTCTCATATCGAAATCATCAATATTGATCTTGATAGATTTTAAAGCTTTCTTACCAGCAATCACAAATGCTTCATCAACAATAGATTTTTCTACTTTTATTTTATCTAATGGTTTCTTTACGATACCTGAAAGCCCAGGCTCGTATGCAAGCTTGTTAGTGTTCTCATCATACGTTATAACAGTACCAACTAATGTACTAAGCAGATCTACTGTGTACTCATTTGCTTCCAGTAGTAATTGAATGTTAGTACTCGCTTCTTCGTCTATTACTTTTGATTTCTTTAATATTTCGGTATACAACACTTTTTTTAGCTGTTTGATGTGATTGTCATTATTCTCATGTATTGATTCATTAAACTTTATGTTGCAATTCTCATTTAGTTCATTGAGTGCAATAACGTGCGGTATCAAAAAACTATCATATTTTTTTAGTATATATTTCATATCTTCTGTGGTTTCTTTTAGATCTTTTTCATTAGATGTGACATAGGTAGCTATAGTTTTGCCTATATGTTCTATAGTTGAGTTTATTAAATCAGTGACTAAGCTATCACCTCCAACTTTAAATATGTTATTGTTGTTTCCTGTACATATGATGCTATTAACATTGTTCGTAAATATATCATCATCATCCTTAAGTACGGTCAAATTATTCTTTATTTTGCATTGGTGAGGAGTGTAAATAATAAAATAAAATTTTGTATTATCTTTTCTTTCAAACAACGCATCAGGGTTATTATCGAATTTCTCTTTGATTAAGATATGACTTTGGTAACATTTATACAAATTAAAAGCACTTTTTGCATTAGTCAAATCATCATCAGTTATGTGCCCTGTGTATTTAGATTTTATGAACACAGCCGCTGGTTTTCCTTCGTTATCTTTATGAAGAAATCTTATGCATATTTCGTTCATAACGCCGATTCCATCCACATTGCATCCTAAAACAAATTCCGTCTCTTCGTTCAGGTTTCTGCTTAATATTAAGCTGAGGAGGTGTGATCTGTAGAGGGATCCGGTGATCCCAGACGTTCCTGGTCTCTTTTTGTATTTGGCAATCTTTTTTTCTTCGTGTTCTTTTGTACTTTCATTTATAGTTGTCATATTTATGTCCGGGAGACGACGGTGCCTGATTTGCCTGAAATAATCAAACATAAAATTCATAAACTGAAAACCTGACTATGTAAATGTAAAATATAGCGTAGGTACCTACATCTGCCGTAAGGTCTTTAATTATTTTTCAGTCAGAAAGTAGGTTATATGTCTTTAGCTTTCGTCATAAATAGCAGTAAATAGCGAACAAATAAGGACGTCACATAGCGTATATTACCGGATTGTCAAGCAACACGCATCATTTGACAGTTGACACTTTTTACCTACTTTGTTAAAATCTTCAAAGGTTTGAAAATTTGAAAAACAGACTTCAATTTGATACGCCTTCATCATTAAATGATGATGATGATGATGATGATGACAGTTCATTGGGACTGTTTTATTGATCGTAAACACTGGAAAGTAAAATACGCATTGTCGTGTACGTGAATAGAGTGTTTTTTTTTCCAGTTATTCTTATTTAACTGCCAAACTAATAAACCGATTTTGATAAAAAAATTGCGCTGAAACGCGCTAATGTCAACAGAATACCTATGATAGTATGAAAACAATTTAGGAAACCTGCCAGGCTTAAACCTGGCAGGTTTTTATGAGATAACAATGGACCCCCAGCACGCTGCCGCCATATTATATCATTGACACCAAAAACATTATAGGTCAAAACCAACACAGGCAGGAGCACCGGCAGGAGTGACCTCGCGACAGATAAAAATAAACTTTTGAATGTCTTATTCCCATCGAGCACACCGGCCGGCCCATTGGTGGGAGGTAGGTAGATATAAGAAAGTAGATCAGATTAAGTACTCACCTACTTTAAAAAAATTGCAGAATCAAAGTATGCCAACGGAGCTATAGACCTTCACCGTTTGCATCAGCTCGTCATAACTATCGTCTAGAAGTAAAAAACCACAGAACACTTATATCCTAGCCAGACTAGGCACTACTAGGCAGGTAGTACTTAGATAAACGATGACCACTTCGTCATGAGTAGGATTCCGGCAAAGAATATGTAGTAATACTGCGTGATTTCGGGACTGGGTAGTGCAGAGGTCAAAATGTCTATAGGACCGGTTGTCTATGTGGCAAAAAGTATGAACGT
Source organism: Eulithis prunata (assembly GCA_918843925.1). NCBI lineage: Eukaryota > Metazoa > Arthropoda > Insecta > Lepidoptera > Geometridae > Eulithis > Eulithis prunata. The sequence goes on from OU974028.1 coordinate 2,031,394, forward strand.
CAAAATGTGCAATGGTTATAATGTACATAAATACGTCATCATCATAGTTTGTCAGTAGTACATTGATCTTCTTCTTCCCTTTTGTTGCTGGCTCCTAGGCTCTACCAAACAGAGCTGTCATTTGTGTTGACAATGTTGACTTCTGATAAGTCCGGTTCACGCGGTTCTTCTTCGTCTTCTTCTCTTCATTAATGTTCACGCGGTTCAGGCAAGGGTTCAGGATTTGAGAGTACGGGCCACAGAGTATTGTACGAATACATTCAAATTCAGTCAATTTATTTTGCCTTCGACACAAATGACTTTGCAAATGACAGCTGACTTGAAATAGGTACCTATACCTACTTTATTCATATCATCCTATCCTATTAATATTATAAACGCGAAAATTTGTGAGTATGGATGGATATCTGTTAGGTACTCTTTCTCATAAAAACTACTGATCCGATTTGGATGAAACTTGGAATATATATTGTTCGTGACCTGGATTAACACATACGCTACTTTTTATTCCGAAAAGTTAACGGGATCCAACGGGACGCGAACGAAGTCGCGGGCGGCAGCTTGTTTCAAATAAATCTCACTTGACACTGGCAAAATTACCTGTTGAAATGACCGACAGAGGTGATAAGCACGTACCTACTGATTTGCAAAGAGAATGCTCATTTGGAACGGTTTGTAGATAGCTCAACAGTTTCATATGTATTTTGTAAATACTGTATTAGTTGTAATTTTCTTTGTACCTATGTTGTCCCAAGTTGTTTGAGGCGCCTAACCTACCTAGGCGAGCAATACGCTGCGTGGAAACGAACATGCAATTTATAGGCTTTTAAATATGGTTGAGTTTAAAGCAGCATGTGGTAAAAGATAAAACTTTTTTGATGAGGCTTACATTATATTAAAAAATCTACATACCATTTTGAAAAATAGATCTTGCTCTAATTATTAGGTACCTACGTGCGACGTTGACGGTTTGAGTTGCATTGCGCACAATTTCTGAGAACCCCACTGGTGCACGACCAGCAAGGAAGCTCGTATGAGTTAGTGGCCAACTCTAGTAACGGAGTTTTTAAGCCGCCATAAGACCTCCGTCGTCGACTGCTAGAGCCGGGACATTTTAACATGCCCTCCGAAGCGCGGAAACGCTCAGAAGTAAATGTCACTAACGGTCACCCATCTAAGCAAGCTGAGCCACGATCGCTTGTAGACCACTGGTGCTAGGTGAGGTAGTTAGGTAAGGTACCTAGGTAATTTACTTACCTACCTACGTAAATATTGTGAATATTGTAGGTAAATACTGTATCAGCAGTAAATTACTTTGTGAATAAAATTAGTTTTTCAGTTACCTGCCTACGATATTTTTATGAACGCATAAGCCGCCTTCTATTGGTATCATTCAATGTATTTACACTGTGGGTAAGTATCTAGGTATGTATATTTTTTATCTTATCGGTCTGTCCGGCGTCGCCGCGTCGTGGTATAATAATAGTACATTATGGTACTAGTGTGGTACATTGGTGATTACCGCCGAGGTGCCATTGAGACCCGAGCCGTAGGCGAGGGTCTTAAGAGAGCCGAGGACGGTAATCACCAATACACACGTGTATCATACGACGTTTTTCAACACACTTGTGAATAAAATAACAATAAAATAACTATAATTTCAACAGTGAAAACGCGTTGTGAAAAATGTTTCGCTATGGCAGACTAAAGGGATGAGGTTTTTTTTTTATTTATTTTGCGCGCTTAGGGCTTGCGCCTATTCTGCCACGTAAAAAATGAGGAATTTAAAGTTTTCTTTTATTACAGAGAAAACAAAAGTTATATCTGAGTGAAAGTTTTATTTATTAAACACGTACGAGTAAAAATTATCTATTTAAACAAGAAGTTGCATGAAATGAGCAAGCAATAGGAACATACATTTATTTGTTCTATTGAACACGATCTTTTTTTTGAATAAAAACTTTTTTAGTAACAAAGCTACTCACCAATAAAATTAAAAAAAAAATCTATAACTCACTAGTGAGTTATAGCAATGAAAAAGTCACAGTTTGATTATGGGTATCATTATGTGCCTAATTGCGGTGACCATAGAGCCACTTTATGAGCAAGTGTGTTGAAAATATATATAATAATATGTATTACAGTAGGTAAGTCGATGATAGTAATGTAATAACAATAAAAACTAAGATAGTAAAATAATAACGTATAAAGCTGTATCCAGATACCTACTTTTCCCGTTTTTTTCAGTACAATTATGTAGATATCAATACTAAACAATTATTGAAATCTATCAAGTTGGTAAGTCAAACCAGCCACTACTATTTACATTTATTATTTCGTATTGAGCACATTATTTGGCCGAATCATAATTATTAGACTTTTCAAATCAGTTATGAGCCTTATTTTTATGTTAACAGAAACAATCTTTAATATGTTTAAACGAAGATCCAAATTAGCGTACCATCTCAATGAGTCCATTTTTGTTATTTTTAATTATAGTTTTAAGATTTAATATTTAATACACAACCTCTGTACCTAAAATAAATAAAAACATTATATTCTATTCAATGACAATCTAACTGACAATCTTAAAATTTAAATAAATTTTAAAGAAAAACTAGTCGTCATTTGGTGCTAAATTATTTTGACGATTTTTCATAAAAAAATATAATTATATTAATTCTGAATTGTCATTCATGAGTGTTTAATGTTTATTTGATCTGATGTATACCTACCTAAACATAATTACTTCTAGTTAGTTTTAACAGTTTAATTAGTAAGCGGCAAACCACAGACCACAATGCTCTTTAGTTATTAAAGCGTAAAAAAAAAACTAGGTAGATAAGATACCTAGTGTTCGCGCGATGGCCTTCGAAATTCGCAGGCGTCGTCGCCAGAGGATTGACTGCGTCATAATTATATTTTTACACGCGTCTATTAGTTTTATTTTTTGCCACCAGGGGACTATAGCGGTTGGGCTAGCTTAGGGTGTTACCACACCAATCGATGTATCATTGATCGATGCCATCGATCGACCGACGTCAATCGATTTGTGTGATGATTTGCTGATCGACGAATACGGGTCGATAAAACATCGATCGGTGACCGTATGGATCACCATCGATCGATGATAGATCAATGCTTGGTTGGTGTGGTACGGTACTCAACACCCACAGTGGGTTAGGCAGGCCGATAGCGTTGCAAAAAAATATCCACGCAAAAGCTCTTATGTCATCAATATAATATATAAAATCAATATATTAGGTAGTATACAGCAACATCCCAAACATTATGGAAGTGGTCCCGATGACAGGTGAACACAACATTCAATCCAAGTGCAACAGTTTATGAAGCTTACAATTATTAATACTGATCGATGCTCAATAAGATTGACTTTAACTAGATCTATCGAGTTGATCAACTTATAGTACCTAGTAAGAACCTGTCGCGTGACGATCGCTTTATTCAACAGCGATCGACGATCGATCAATTGGTGTGGCAGTGCCCTAAGACTTTTGGCTTGATAAGCTTGTAATAAGCAGCGTGGCTGTGTGTCTTGTTAGCGTGGCGTTCCAACGTATTTAACCTTGAACAATAAAATAACAAAAATGTTATTAAAGATGTTACTTTAGTAGTTGGTAGGTAAAACCTACCTTTGGGAGTTCTGGTACAAATCAAAAATATCGGTAAGTACTTGGCCATCGTTTCACTTCTATCTTTATAGATATCTGTATTCTTATCATTTTATTGTGTAGGTAACTTACTTATAATCAAGAACACTTCTCAAAACTTCAGAGAGTTAAAGTACCTACACGTCAATGATCAACTTTCAATGTGCAATCGGGTTATTTATATAATAGTCGCTAAGCAACAAAACCCTTTAAATAAATAAATTTAAAAAAAAAAGCTTTCCATGAAATTCACAGTCTTCCCATGAAAAGCTGTTCCATAAAAAACGTAACAACAACTTGGCAAGGAGCTGACTTATTTAATGTTATCACTGTTTTTTCCACGGGAAAAGTTGTTTATATATTGACGGCTATAGATATTAAGTATGTATTTTAACCCCTCCGAAGTTTTAGGGAGTGATTTTAGTCTTAAAGAAAACGCTTTCAGCGATAAGGCAACCCATTGTACTATACAAAGTTAGTTTTAAGATTTGTACGTACCTTATCCTTGTGTACAATAAAGTATTATCTATCTATCTCTAAAATACTCTGTCCCCTGTACATACCTAGTATAATGTATTACGTTTATAAGTAGGTATCTATAGCTACTTATGGCCGGTATAATTATGTATTCAAGTAGTTAACGATTGTCTATAGAGGAAGTCAGATTAGCATTCGATATTTTTATAGGTAGGTGTGACAGAAAGAGCCATTATTTTTCAACAAAGAAACAAGCGTGTTTAATGTTTATGGTAGGTAATATATCTGATAGAAATCATGAAGGATCCTGACAGCTCTGTGACAGACAGACAAACGGCCTCGTGAACGGCACAAATTAAAAATATCGGATACCCGCAAGTAGGTAGGTACCACACCAACCCGAGATACCGACCTAAGACAAGGAAAAAGTTTTTTTTTAATTACGTGAAGTTTTTATTTTATTTCAGACTAACAATATGAAAATTATTGAGATCTGTTAAAGCTTAGGCGTGATCATGACCACTGCAAACGAAACTAAAGAAGAAAGCGAAGTAAAAAAGGTCGCCAAATATAAAAAGAGACCAGGAACGTCTGGGATCACAGCATTTCTTTACAGATCACGCCTTCTTGGCATAATATTATGCAGAAACCGGAATAATAAGACAGAATTTGTTTTGGGATGCAATGTGGATGATATCGGCGATATGAACGAAATATGCTTCAGATTTCATCATAAAGAAAACGAAAGAAAACCAGCGGTTGTGTTCATTAAAACTAAATACACAGGGGACATAAATGATGATGATTTGACTAACCCCAAAAGTGCTATTAATCTGTATAAATGTAATCGAAGTCGTAGCTTAATAAAAGATAGGTTTGATAACAATCCTGATGCTTTGTTTCAAGGAAAGTTTGATAATATAGCACCTTATTTTATTATTTACACTCCGCATAAAAGTAATATAACAACCCATGTAAATATAACCAGAGATGATAGAATATATACAGACGAAGTTGAGAGCATCATAAATACTGAAACCAATAGTAAATTATTTAAAGTTCAAGGTTCAAATATCTTAATGGAAAGTTTAGTTACCGACTTGATAAATGCTAGAATAGAGATAATAGCTAAAACTATAGTTGCGTGTGTTACTTCTAATGATCTAGAAAAAACTAAAAAGGAAATGGATAGGATTCTTATAAAATATAGTGGTCTTTTAATACCACATGTCTTAAAAATCGATAAACAAGATGATCAATATAAAGCAAAGTTCAATGAGTCATTGGACGCGAATAGCAATAGTCAAATCAAATTGCTGAGAGAAGTTTTGTTCACTGAACTATTGATAAAATCAAAAGTAATAGACGAAGAAGCGAGTCACAACATACAATTACTACTGGAAACAAGTGAATACACGATAGAGTTGCTTAGCAAGCTAATTGGTACTGTTATAAAGTTTAATAACAAGAATGATAAGCTTGCATACATGGATGGAGTTTCAGATTCTTTCAAATCGCAATCGTTAGATAGCATAAAAGTAGAAAAATCAATTGCGGATGAAGCATTTGTGGTTGCTGGCATGAATGCTCTAAAATGTATTGAGATAGATTTAAAAAATGTCGATGTGGCACTATTAATTCAAAAGCAAGATGATGAAATAGAACAAAAAATGTCAGAAAGTATGTTTGAAAATGAAAAACAATTAACAGAGTCGTTTTTTAACCATTTGTATGTATACGCTGAGCAAGTAAAGGAAAATGATCTGGACAAGCGATTACAAGAAGAAATTATCAAAATTGAAGCTAACAAAAAAAATGCCACTATAATACAAAACAAACCTGAAGATGCGTGTTTGAAATTCAATTATAAAGTACAAGATTGGATGCAGTACAGGGATGAATCACAATATTTGACAAATAACTGTGACTTTTGGGATGACACTATAGTAGACTTAAACTTTCTGAACTACAATTGTATTACAGAACTCCAAAGCCATGCTGTTATGTTCAATAACAAATCATTAATTTCATTTTCTAAACTAAATGCTGCTAAATCTCGCACTAACATCATATCGAATACTGTGTTATTGACAAGCATAAAGCTAATGCAGTACATGTTAGATAAACAATGTTTATTTGTCAATTTTGACCACGTGTGTAACATGGAGAATAAGGAATTTAGTATGCTTATACAAGATATAAAAAAAACACCCATTCAAACATTAGCAGTCATTTGTTCTGACAATAAAAAACATACAACCAAATCTGATAAGTTTGAACAGATCGTAATTACCTTTCCCGGAGACGTTATCGTAGTCACAAACAAACCTACTGATAATTTTGAAACGATCTATGATACTGTAAATGGCTTGGATGATATTTATAACGCGCATGTGTTATTGACACATGGTATAACCGTTCAAGGAGAAAAAGTCGAACTAGGAAAGATCCTTGATAGAACTACTGTTAAATTAGTCAGCGCTGAAGTGCTTGAAAAAATTATTAAAAAAGAAAGCATAGTAATAGGAAAAAGTTTATCTAATTCATTTTACGACGAAATAAAAGATAGCTTTATGGATCGAAATCTAAGCAAATACAATTGTTACTCTCTAGAATGTCGTAGTGACTTTTATATGTCTCCATATAACTGCGAGAATCTCGACCTCCGGCCTAACACATCTGAATCCTCAAATACAATGATTGCTATTTACGCTGAACCAGGTATGGGTAAATCTATATTACTTACACACCTATCTGTTAAAACGAAGCGTGATTATCCTAAAATATGGATTGTCAAAATGAATTTACTATACTACAGTGAATTTTGGGATGCAATAGGAACAGACGTTGATATAATTAAGAGTATGTACCTCGTTTGCAGAGCTGAATTGAATAACAAAGCCTACGACAATCTCTTTACTCTAGAAAAAGGGTCTGAAGGTGAGTTGATTCTGATAGAATCAAATGAGCTAGATCCTATAGCTGCACTGCATTTAAAACTGATAATACATTGCTTTAACTCAGGAAATATCATTTTCTTTTTTGATGGATTCGATGAAATTTGCCCATTTTACTTAAATGTAGTTGTAAAATTTTTAAAAAACATTGGCAATATTGATACTGTCAATGATGAAAACGAGTATTTTGATACTGAGCGACCTAATGCAAACGAATACATAGCATACTTTATGAAGGAACCTGTAAAAAAAAATCAAGTTTTGATAACAAGTCGACCGTACAATACTATAATAACTACTTTGAAGACAGAACTGAATATCAAATCGCTGTATCTTATACGACTAGCAAAAGAAGAACAGTACAACTTTTACATAAAATACTGGGAGACTCGGATAAAGCTTGAAGAGTTAAATTCTGATCAGTTTCAGAATGTGGAAGCATTTTTCAAGCATGTAAATCAATATCGTCGACGTTCCGATCTGTTTCTAAGGTCTACAATATCCTATAACATGTTGCTTCGCCGCATGCAAGAAGCCGCTATCTACTTCTTCCGAAGAAAAGCTCGTTTACTAACAGCCGGTCACATCTATAAGAAAAGTATTTTGAGCGGATGGCCTCTGTCAATAGAAATGCTCAACTACAATAATTCAGATGATGATTGCCTGGAAGAGCTTCAGTTATCTGGCATACCACTTCACATGAAGATTCACGCCGACATTTTCGTCAGCCAAATCAAAGATGCATCGTCTACGAAGCAATGGGACATGGGAGTTCATACGTTTGAATTTTACAAACGATATCTCGAAATAAAATTGAAAAAAATACGCTTAGAACAGAAGGCAGGTGAAAATGTTCATACTTCTAGTTTCTTAACTGAATATAAAGACTTGGTGGCAAAAGTGACTAAGGAACACAAGAAGCTGGCATTCTATGCGTTCTTCCACAACGCATCCAGTCACTTCAAAAAAGTGCTACCGGAAACCCAGTGGATGAAAATTGATTTAATCATAGAACGAATCAAAGAAGCAGAAGAAAAGACTGGACTGATCGACCAAATTCACAACGGAGTGCCTCGATTCGTGCATGTTATTTTTGCTGAATATTATGCAGTAGAGTATATAGCTGATATGTTGAAACAGAGGTCTCTGTCTCAAGATGAAGTGTACCGACAAATCGATTTCATCGTCAACTGTGTCCTTAAAAGCTCAGTGGGTATCATAACGGCTTTCAATTACAAATTAATGAATGATCTTAAATTACGTAAAGTTTTAGATAAAAACTATGCTAGGGAATGTATTTTCAACGCTTGGATGAAACCAGATATTAGTTCTATAGATAACAAAAAGAATAAGACATTTCTGAAGAAAATACTAAGGAATGGATTTACTGAGATCGCATGGCTACTGCTTAAAAGTGTGAAAGACATGTTAAATTCTGTTAACATAGAAAATTTTATTGATTTAATCGGAAAAGATTTTTTCGAGTTCGCCATAAGATTCGATGACTTGGTAAAATATGTACTTGATGCTATCAGACGCATTGATTCTTCGATGCTAGACAAAGCTCTTTCGCATTGTGGTTTGGAGTTAAGGGACTTTTCGGAAAATGAAATAATAATAAACAATTTGCGAGAAAGATATAAATATGGTTTACCTCTAAGACGGACCTAGCAGAGAAATGGCTTATTAGAATGTTTAAATACGTTAAAGGTAGTGTTATTTACTTACGTATTTACTTAAATCAATGCCAATCTATAGATTATAATTATTGCTGTTATCTTTATAGAAAAACAATTCACTTTAATCTACGAAAAGCAGTGTTTTGATTATAAGTATGACTTAAAAAAAGTATAAAAGCAGAGTGCTTGATTGTCTCGCTTCCATTCTGCTTTGAGACACCATAGAGTTCACATCTCATGTTGTTAATTTTGTTGTAAATACGCTGTTCCTATGACTTTTGTGTGGTTTATCCTGACTCTTATAAGTTAACTTTTACATAATTTATAAATGAATTTTTCGTAATAAATTAATTATTTTGAAGCCCCTAACGATCGTTTTTACACAAACCGCTTACCTACTCTGTAATATAATTTTCTTAATAAAATTGATTAAAAATAAAATAAAAGTAACACAAGCTACCTAAGTAGTTTTATTGTATAGATATCAATTGACGGTTTAACTTCTATGTTATTAAAAAAGAAACTTAGAAAAAACCATTTAGGTAGTGCGAAAGATTTATTGCCACACGGAATACAAACGAAAAATACCATCAAGTAGCTGTTCCAACATTGGTTTCCAAAATCAGGATATCTTTGTAAATAATGGTTTACGAGTAAATCTGCTCTGACAGACAGTCGCATAATAATATAACGTAATTGGCCAGAAGAAAACGGAACCTTTAACAAAAAAAAAAGAATAAATTAAATGAAATGGTTTTAGTTCTTATAACTTTCTTGTTTATTTCACAGAATCTATGTCAGTTCTTGGGATTTAATAAACCGACGAGACAGCGGGAATAATGGCGACTTCTAACGCAACCATACAAAACGAAGTAAGAAATATCTTGACGTACAAAAAGAGGCCCGGAACAGCTGGGGTCGCACCATTTCTTTACAAATCACACGTTGCTAGTTTAATGCTAAGCAGAAACCTAAATGACAGCAAGGACTTAGTTTTTGGATGCAATGTGGACGGAATTGGTAATATGAGCGAGATATGTTTCAGATTTATTCATAATGATAACATAAAAAGGCCGGTAGCAGTGTTCATAAAAACTAAATACAAAGGGCACATCACTGACGATGATTTGAATAATCCAAAGAGTAATTTTAATTTGTATATATCATATCAAAGTCATACTTTAATCAAACAAAGATTTGACAATAATGCTGACGAATTATTCAAAGGAAAGTACGATAGTATAGAACCTTATTTTGTTATTTATACTCCTAACCAATGCAAAATAAACAATTCTATAGCTGTCTCTAAAGATGACAAAATATATTCAGACAAAGTGAATAGTATTATAGGTACGAGAAATAATAATCTGATATTTCAAGTTCAAGATGAAAGTTTGATGACTGATTTGATACATGCCAAAATAGAGATGATAGCCAAAACTATTGCTGCTTATATCACAATATGTGACGAAAAGGGTAAAGAAAACGTCAGTAAAGAAATGAAGAACGTTTTTGAAAAATATCTTAGTCTTTTGATACCGCATGTTATTAAAATCAATAAACTAGACGGAAATTGCAGCGGCGAATTCAATGAATCACTGCACGAGAATAGCAATAGCTACATCAAATTTCTAAGAGAGGTTTTGTATAAAGAAGTATTAATTAAATCTAAAGTAATAAACGAAGAAGCTAGTCAAAGTATACAATTACTACAAAAAACAAATGAATGCACCGCAGAACTGCTTAGCAAGCTTATTGGTACTGTTATAACATTCGATCAGAATACAAATAAGCTTGCATACATACCCGGGACTTCAGATGAAATCAAAAAGGAACCATTGGATGGAATACAAATAGAAACGCCAGTAGTTGACGAAGCGTTAGTAATTGCTGGTATGAAAGCCTTGAAATGTATTAAAATTGATTTTAATGATTCGGATATAAAAAAAAATATTATACAAATGGTAAATGAGAATGAAGACAAAAATTTGGACAGTGTTTTTGAAGATGAAAAACAAGCTGCCGAGCAGTTTCTTAAACATTTATATATATATGCTGAGCAAGGCAAAGAAAACACCGTAAGCAAGTGCTTAGAAGAAGAAATAGTCAAAAAACTAGTGACAAGACAAAAATCTACAATATTTCAGAGCAAATCTGAAGTAGCGCTTGCTAAATTCTATTATAATGTGCAGAAATGGATTTTGTCTATGGATAAACCACAGTATTTAACAAATAGTTGTGACTTTTTGGAAGACATCACATTTATTGCAGACCCCCACCTAAGTATTCTTAACTACAATTCTATCAAGGAACTGCAAAAATATCCCTTGGAGTTTAAAAGTGAATCTTTCGATTCATTTTCTAAACTAGACCACACTAAGTCTCATACTAATATTACATCAAATAATGTGTTACTCACAAGTATAAAACTGATGCATTATTTTTCAAATAAAAGTTGTTTATTTGTGAACTTCGATTATGTGCGTAAAATGAAGGATATAGAATTCAATATGTTAATAGGAGAAGTAAACAAACTAACTATTAAAACTTTAGTGGTTATCTTTTATGGAACTATGAAATATTATACAACAAAATGTAGTAAGTTTAAAGATATTGTTAACAGCTTCCGCGGTAATCTTGTGTCAGTCTCCGCTGAAGATTTTGAAGCCATCTATGATAGAATAAAAGGCGTCGACGATATTTATAATGGTGATGATTTGTTAAAATATGACATAACTGTTTACGGTGAAAATAGAAACCTAGGAATGGTCGTTGGTGAAAAAGCTAAGGATCTAATTAATGCCGAAATACTTTACAAAATTATAAGAAATGAAAGCATAGAAATAGGAAAAAGTTTTAAGGATTCATTTTATAACGAAATCGAGGATTGCTTTATGGATCGACAACTATGCGGATGCGCGTCAAGTTGTGATGATTTTGTAAATCATATATCATGTGGAAATGATCCAAATCAGTATGAGACAGATGGTTATGATCATTATGTCCTTCACGTTAAGCCATTCGAGTTTTTTCATGAAATCCCTGTCGTTGTAATCTTTGCTGAATCAGGTATGGGAAAATCAACGTTACTAACAGATCTAGCTATAAAAATAAACCGCGCTTTTCCTAATAAATGGGTTATTAAAATGAATTTGCAGAAGTATAGCAAATACTTTTTTGAATGGGATGAAGAAGAAACTGAAGTTGACATACTTAAGAGTATGCATCTCGTTTGCAGATCTGAAATAAATCACAAATCATTCAATGAACGTTTTACTATTGAAAAACAATCTGATGGTGACTTAGTTTTGAGAGAATCTAAAGGCCTAGACGCCCTAGATCCTATAGCTTCGTTGCATTTAAAACTGATAATTCACTACTTTAACAAGGGAAATATAATCTTCCTCATGGATGGATTTGATGAAATTTGCCCACATTATGAAAAAGTTGGTGTGCAATTCATGAAAAGTTTAGTAAATAATACACATGTTGCAGTAGATGATAATAGCGAGTGTTTTGGTGCTCTTGACAATCCACAAGTAAATCATAATAAATTATGTACTGCAAAAAATAACTCTGCGATTATAACAAATGAAGTTAAAAGCAAAAATCAGTTGTTAATCACCAGTCGATCCTATAATACTACAAAAACAACATTGTTGACGGCGTTTAATATTAAACCGCTGTACCTGTCAAGGCTTACAAAATACGAACAATTAGAATTCTATCAGAAGTACTGGGAGACACGGATTATACTTGAAGAGCTGACTTCAAATCAGTTTCAGAATGTGGAAGCATTTTTTGAACACATGAATCGGTATCGCATTGATAATGCTTTATGTTCCGAAAATTCTACTAGCATGCTGCTTTGTTGTATGCAAGAAGCTGCCGTCGAGTATTTACGGAGTAAAGTAGATTCATCAGCAAATAGCAATATCAATAAAAAAGAACTTCTAACCAAATGGATTTCGACCTATGAAATGTTCTCCGCTGAAGACTACTCACGTTTTACGGAAGGCTACCTAGACGAGCTACAGTTAACTGGCACACTACTTCACATGAAGATATACGCAGAACTTTTTGTTAATGAAATCAAAGATACATCGTCAACAAAAATATGGGATATGGGAGTTAATACGTTTGAGTTTTACAACAGATTTCTCGAAATCAAATTGAAGAAAATACGTTTAGAAGAGAAGGCAGGTGAGAATACCTCTGCTAATTTAACAGAATACAAAGATCTCTTGGCAGAAGTGACCGAGGAGCACAAGAAGCTGGCATTTTATGCGTTCTTCAACGAAATATCTAGTCACTTTAAGAAAGTACTACCGGAGCCCCAGTGGTTAATAATACAATCAATTATAGAGCGAATAAAAAAAGCAGAAGAAAAGACCGGATTGATCGACCGAATTGACAATGGAGTCCCTCAATTCGTGCATGTAGTATTTGCTGAGTATTATGCTGTGGAGTACGTAGCTGATATGCTGAAGAAGGAACCCCTGGCTGATGATCAAGTGCACAGACAAATAGATTTTGTCATCAACTGCCTGCTCAACAGCTCAGTGGGTATCATGACAGCCTTCAATAACAAATTAATGAACGATGGAAAATTGCGAAAGGTTTTAAATAAAGACTCTACTAGGAAGTTTATTTTTACTGTTTGGATGGAACAAGACACAATACAAGAAGAACAGCAAGAAGAAAGAGATGAAGATTTAACAATAAAACTAAATAAAGATTCTTTTCTACAGAAAATACTGCGGAATGAACTAATTGAGACTACCAGGCTTCTGGTCACAAGTATAAAGGATAATTTGAACACTGTTAACATAGAAAAGTTTGTAGACATAATCGGCAGTGACTTTTTTGAATTTGCCTTAGATTATGAAGAGCTGATTGTATATGTACTTGATGCTATCAGAGGCATTGATCCTTCGATGGTAGTCAAAGCTCTCTCGAACTGTGAGTTGGAGATAGGAGACCTTCCAGATAATGATTTAATAATAAAACATTTGCGTGATAAACCAAAAAGTATTAGAGCCGTTGTGGTAAAATCGACTGATGCTATTTCAGGGCATAACTTCTATAGTATTGGCGGCATTTATAGATGGAATTAGTGATTTGTAATAATTAATGTAATATCTAATTTTAATAAGAATAAGTGCTAAAATGTTCTTTGACATGATGAGATAAGAAACTTGTGTTTTTATGAAAAACTAGCCGTCTCCCGCGGCGTTGCTCGCGTTAGAGTGTGACTTTTCAAAATTCCTTTCTTAGTGCACCCCTACACTATAGTAAGGATACTACCCTCCAAATTTCATACCTCTAGGACTTATAGTTTAGGCTGTGCGTTGATTCTATGTCAGCTTCAAAAGAGTTTTATATATATTGATGATGATGATAAATATGCAACGTGTACTAAATAGGTACAATATATCTTTAAATAAACATATTATTATAAAAGAAAGTCGTGTTAGTTACACTATTTATAACTCCAGAACGGTTGAACCGATTTGGCTAAAAATTGATAGGGAGGTAGCTTAGAACCAGGAGAGGACCAAGGATAGTTTTAATCCCGGAAAGTCAACGGGATCCAACGGGACGCGAACGAAGTCGCGGGCGGAAGCTAGTTTTATATAAGAAAAACATAAGTAAGGTTTGACAATAAACAATGCAGCATCGAGAAAGAATAATATTATGTACGATGGATGTACCTACCTACCTATTATCCTCAAATTACCAATCAATATTATGTAGGTAAATACTTATTGGTAGATTTTATTATTAAAACATAATGTTGGTTATGAAATAAAGAATGAGAAAACAGTTGTAGTAAATAAATATCAATTCAATCTTGTATGGGTATTTTTTATTTGAACACGCCAGAACAAGGTACCTACCTACCAATAACAGTATGTTTCTATAGATTTGTGTAAATAAATCAATTGTTAAAATGAATACGCAACAGCGCCATCTATTACTAGTTCGGGATCCGGAATATACCTACCTAACCCGCTCGACCACGTTGTAGGTTCAAACGCTCTTGTTAAAAATTAGGATGCTACGGATGCTACCTAGTATTCTTAAATACCTACCTTTAGTTTTAGTGTTAGATTCGATTAGATAATAAGCAAAGGTAGTCTGGAAGAAATCGTAATAAGCGATAAGACCGCCGTTTGCAGGACTTTTGTCTGCCTTTTCGTTACTGTAAGTTGTACCAGTCCTCAATAATTTTTTTATTTATTTTATTATCCCATGGGATTAAGCGTTTTATAAAACGCATTCCGAAAATGTTTACCAACTTAACACAAATAAAACAAAATCTGCATTCAACTTCAACTTCTTGGTTTATGACTTTTGTAAAAATATGCATTCCTTCTTCTTCTTCTCTTCAGTAATGGCCTGTGTCCGTCATTTCGACAGACAATTTTGCCAATGTCAAGTGTTAAAATTGTAATAAATAAGTCAAGTCAAGTCATTTGTCAAGTCGGCTGTCGTTTGTTTTGAAAAGAAAATAGTGGATTTTCTCTTCAAAACCTAACACGAATTTTCACATTCAGAAAAACCACTTTACACACATTTATTCCAATGGCTCACACTTTATGTTACGACCTAAGTATTATTGGTTAAAATTCCACCAAAATTAAACAACAATACTCACAATAACACAAGAAAAACTATTAAAATAAAAGTGCTATGTGTCGTTTCAAAAAATGTCAAAACTCGTGTCCTCTGCATTCCTTATCTTGTTTTAGTCCGTCGTTTTGACAATGTCAAACCAATACAGAAGCCGAGAAATGACAGACAGAGGCCTTAAAGGTAGGTAGAAAACCAGAATTGACATTGGCAAAATTGTCTGTCCAACCAAATGACGGACAGAGGCCATTAATGAAGAGAAGAAGAAGAAGAAGAAGAGTTTCAGTAGGTACCTACCTACTTGGTATGGTTTGGCCGATGTTTTCGGGCACAGTTCGGGAGTTCGCCCCGAACTGAAATCTCGTAATGGTGGGAGGTTAATAAAACCCAAACAATTTTTACTGACCAATGGTTGTAATAAACTTTGCAAATCGATTCGAAATCGACGTCTAGCTATGTACCAGTCTTACTTGAACTACAAAATCATTGAAACTCCAAGAAATGGTAGCTCACGTTATACTGAGTTTCAAATTTTATAATTTTTACAACAACTCAAAAACTATTAGACCTAGAATCAAAATAAAAACGGTTTTGGAATGTCTAAACAAAACCCTATCATATGACATCCCACTTGATATTTTGGTACGACTTTTTTTTTTACTCCCTTTGGATCCTCATAACTTCACGACCCCTTGACCGATTTGCTTCATTTAACAAACCAGTATAACTTAAGAGTACTATCCGTATACCTACTAAATTCTGTGAAGATCGGATAAGCGGTTCAAAAGATCTCGTCGAACCAATATACAAACATACAAAGCATTTTCGTCCAAGTTGTCACTAAGATCTTCGTTCGCTTCGCTCACTCGATCAACTACCTACCCTCCCACCCCCCCTACCTACCCAGTACATGCCTTGATCACGAATAAATGTGACAATCGCAAACGTATCGTAACGCTAGCGTATCCGAGATACACTGCGCGGTGACACTACAACGGTTGTCAGTCGAGCTGGCATTGACGCGCAATATAACGCGAATACGCGGCGACTGTCACAATTTGTTCGTGATAGAGGTACAGTACCTACATACGTACATACATACCCGGTAAACAACGTGCCGCGTCATTATACCAAACGGAACGGATCGTGTATAACCTTCAATATTATTTTTAGCCATGAAAATAAACAATGTTGAGAAGTTTTGTAAAAAATAATGCGAAAGAAACGCTTTGTAAGAGAAGAGCTACACTGTCGTGTTAGTCCCAAAATCTAAACTTACTTAGGTAAGCTCTTGGTAAGCTTATGCACTTTTTTTTTAACGTTACAACAACATACCTGCTTGTTAGAGTTGGTTATGTCAGACTACTGACTAAAACCTCACGGTCCACTCATGCAGCAATAATAATGTAATACCGCGTTCACACTATGCCCACGCCGCTGCCGGCATTTTTGCCGCGGACCTATTGCCACAGCAACATCGCCTTTATTCTCATTAGAGAGCAAGGGCATGAACTTAGGCCGGGAGCGTTCACACTATGCTCGTGCCCATTTCCCTGCCCAAGTCCCTGCCGACTGCGGCAGAGTGTGAACGCAACAATATGTAGGTAATCCTACAAATTATTATAAAAGCGAAAGCTTGTATGTACCTATGTATAGATGTTGTTACTCTTTCACGCAAAAACTACTGATCCGATTTAGATGAAAATGTACCTACCAAACTTAATCCACCGGTTTTTGTTTTGCTATTTCTCTAGGTTTCGTCACAGAGTAAATAGGTAGGTACCTACTTATAGCACGTTTTGTTTTTTCCGCGTCCTACTGGGCAATATTTACCTAGGTATATAAAGTAGGTAGATAGATAGGTACATAGTAACCTATTTTAAATAATTCCAGACTCTACTTACCTCCGTAATAGAATGACCACCGTTAACAAAACTACGAGAAAATGCAAAACGAAATATCAAAGTACAGAAAGAGATCAGGAACGTCTGGGATCACCGGATCCCTCTACAGATCACACCTCCTCAGCTTAATATTAAGCAGAAACCTGAACGAAGAGACGGAATTTGTTTTAGGATGCAATGTGAATGGAATCGGCGTTATGAACGAAATATGCTTAAGATTTCTTCATAAAGATAACGAAGGAAAACCAGCGGCTGTGTTCATAAAATCTATATACACAGGGCACATAACTGATGATGATTTGACTAATGCAAAAAGTGCTTTTAATTTGTATAAATGCTACCAAAGTCATATCTTAATCAAAGAGAAATTCGATAATAACCCTGATGCGTTGTTTGAAAGAAAAGATAATACAAAACTTTATTTTATTATTTACACTCCTCACCAATGCAAAATAAAGAATAATTTGACCGTCCTTAAGGATAATGATGATATATTTACGAACAATGTTAATAGCATCATATGTACAGGAAACAACAATAACATATTTAAAGTTGGCGGTGATAGCTTAGTCACTGGTTTAATAAATTCAACTATAGAACATATAGGCAAAACTATAGCTACCTATGTCACATTAAGTGTTAAAGA
This sequence comes from Eulithis prunata, assembly GCA_918843925.1. Lineage (NCBI taxonomy): Eukaryota > Metazoa > Arthropoda > Insecta > Lepidoptera > Geometridae > Eulithis > Eulithis prunata. The sequence continues at coordinate 2,049,364 of OU974028.1, forward strand.
TCGGAAAGAAACTACCGAAGATATGAAAAATGTACTATTAAAATATGGTACATTTTTGATACCCCACGTTATTAAAATCAATGAACTAGACGAAAATTACAGCGGAAAGTTCAATGAATCAATGCATGAGAATAACACCAGTCATATTCAACTGCTAAAAAAAGTTTTATTTACCGAAATATTAATGAAATCTGTAATAAACGAAGAAGCGAGTACAAATATTCAATTACTACTGGAAGCAAATGAGTACACAGTAGATCTGCTTAGCGCACTGGTTGGTTTTGTTATAACGTTTGATGAGAACACTAACAAGCTTGCATATATGCCTCAGGTTTCAGATTCTATTAAAAAGAAACCGTTAAATGAAATAAAAGTAAAAAAATCTATGGTTGAAGAAGCATTTGTGATGGCTGGCAAGAATGCCTTGAGATGTATCAATATAAACTTTAGTGATCTGGATATGAGCAAACTTATTACAAAGCAAGAGAGTGAGGAAGAATCAGAAAATGTTTTTGAAGCTGAAAAACAATTAGCGGATCGGTTTCTTCAGAATTTGTACATATATACTGACCAAGTTAATAAAAACGATATAGGCAAGCGAGTACTAGAAGAAATGTACAGAAGTCAAGCTAGCAACAAAAATACTACCATATTTAAAAACAAACCTGAAGCATTGCTTCTTAAATTCCACCATAAGGTGCAAGAATGGATGCTGTCCATGGATAAACCACAATATCTAACAAATAGCTGTGACTTTTTGAAAGATAATACATACATTTCAGACTCTCACCTAAGTGTTCTTAACTACAATTGTATTATGGAACTGCGAGGGTATTCCATAAAGTTTAATAATAAATCTTTCAATTCGCTTTCTAATATAGTTGATATTCAATCTCGTACTAACATCATATCGAATAATGTGCTGCTAACAAGTATAAAGCTAATGCAGTACATGTCAGATAAAAGTAGTTTGTTTGTAAATGTTGATCACGTGTGTAATATTATGAAAGAAATGGAATTTGATATGCTCATAAAAGAAATAAACAAAGCAACCGTCAAAACGTTGGTAGTAATTGTGTGTGAAACTGAGAAATATACAACAAAATCCAAAAAGTTTAGAGAAATCGTTGTTAATTTCCCCGGCAACGTATATGCAATCTCTAACCACGATATTGAAGATTTCGAAACCATTTACGATACTGTTAAGGGTTTAGAAGATACAGACAATATAAATGATATATTGAAATATGAAATAACAGTTCAAGGGGAAAAAGTAGAGCTAGGAAAGATAATTGATGAAAAAACTATACATTTAATCGATGCCAGAATACTTACCAAAATTCTAACAAATAAAAACATAAAAATAGGCAAAAGTTTATCTAATTCATCTTATGACGAAATTAAAGATTATTTTATTGATCGTCGCCTCTGCGAACAATCATCTAGTTGCGACACTTTTTTAAATCATATGAGTGTGAATAGTGCAGGTGAGCATTGTGTGAATAATACCGCTCACATTGATCTCGATATAAGGGCCTTCGACTTTTATAATGAAGTCGTTGCTATCTTCGCTGAACCAGGTATGGGTAAAACTACTTTACTCACACATCTCTCTGTTAATACGAAGCATGTTTATCCTAAGACTTGGATTGTAAGAATAAATTTACTAAACTTTTGTGAAGATTTCTTCAAATGGGAAGAAGAAGAAACTGACGTTGACATAATTGAGAGTATGCACCTCGTTTGCAGAGCCGAATTGAATCACAAAAAGATCGATAATCTCTTCGCTCTTGAAAAGGATTCTAAAGGTGATTTGGTTGTTATAGAATCGAAGGAACTAGATCCGATAGCTACACTGCATTTAAAACTCATTATCCATTGCTTCAACTCAGGAAACATTATCTTTCTTTTCGATGGATTCGATGAAATTTGTCCACATTATGAAATGACCGTTGTGCAGTTTATAAAAAGTTTTGCTATAGATATTGTAAATAGAAACACTGAATGTTTAGATTCCGATTCGCTTGGGTCAGAAATCAATCTAAATCAACTAATGACTGAAAATGCGTATTCAATAGAAAATTCAGAAGAAGCTGAAATAAATGGTAAGCAGTTAGTGATCACGAGTCGTCCCTACAATGCAATTAAAAAAACATTGGAGACGGAGTTTAACATTAAACCTCTATATCTCACACAACTCTCAATATCTGAACAATACCGCTTCTATTCATTGTACTGGGAAACTCAAATAAAGCTTGTAGAACTAAACACAGATCAGTTGAAGAACGTGGATGCGTTTTTCGAGCACATAAATAAGTATCACCTAAATTACGATTTGGCGTTAGGAAGGTCTAGGGTTTCAAGAAATATGCTGCTTTGCCGTATAGAAGAAGCTGCTGTAATATACTTCCGGATTATGGTTGATTTATCAGTAGCTAACAACATCGATAAGCAAAGACTTTTCAACAAATGGGCTTTACCAATAGAAATAATCCATGTCGACGACAGGTTTAAAGTAGAAGATGACTCTGAGCAGCTGCAGCTAATTGGCATACCACTTCACATGAAAATTCACGCAGACCTCTTCGTCAACCAAATCAAAGATACATCGTCTACCAAACAATGGGACATGGGAGTTTATAACTTTGAATTTTACAAACGATTTCTAGAAATCAAATTGAAAAAAATACGATTGGAAGAAAAGGGAGGCGAGAATGTTCATGCTGCTGCTTTTTTAACAGAATACGAAGACTTGGTGGCAGAAGTGACTGAGGAACACAAGAAGCTGGCATTCTATGCGTTCTTCCACAACGCATCCAGTCACTTTAAAAAAGTGCTACCGGAAACCCAGTGGATGAAAATTGATTTAATCATAGAACGAATCAAAGAAGCAGAAGAAAAGACGGGACTGATCGACCAAATTCACAATGGGGTACCAAGATTCGTGCATGTAGTTTTTGCCGAGTATTTTGCAGTAGAGTACATAGCTGATATGATAAAGAAGAATCCTCTGGACGCTGATCAAGTACACAGACAAATAGATTTTGTTGTGAACTGCCTGCTCAACAGCTCAGTGGGTATCATGACAGCCTTCAATCATAAACTAATGAACGATAAAGAACTAAAACAGGCTTTAAATCGACAATACACTAGGCAGTGTATTTTCACTGTATGGTTACAGCAAGACAATCATTTTGACGAAGATAAACTAAATAAAAAATCTTGTCTAACAAAGGTACTTGAAAATAGGTTGATCGAGACAGCTTGGTTGTTGCTTAGTGGTATAAAAGACATGTTGAATTCTGCGAACGTAGAAAACTTTGTAGAGTCAATTAGTGATGTTTTCCAATTTACCATCATCATTGAGGACCTGATAGTATATATACTTGATGCTATCAGACGCGTTGATCCTTCGATGGTAGTCAAAGCTCTCTCGAACTGTGATTTACAGTTAGGAGACATTCCGGAAAATGAAATAATATTAAAGAATTTGCGTGACAGATACCCTGGTTTAACTTTGACACCACTGTCTACAACTTATTTAGGTCACCCTATGTGGTGCGTTACACAGAAGGATGAAACCGTGGGTGCTATTTGGACGTACATGCAAACGGGATTCAATCCAACTGCAAAATAATAGTTTTGAGATAAATAGATTTTTGTTAAAATTTTGTGAAGAAAGTAAACTGTAGGTAGGTATGTACTTCTAAGAAAGTTAGTTTTAGATACTGTAGGAAATATTGCCTTTTATATATTTAAGAACACATTTTATCAAATAACAGAGCATTTACCACTTTGTTTAATTAAAAACCCTCCGGTCTTTATTGCAAAACACCTCAAATGTCACTTAAAAAATCTACATTTTCTATCTACGTTTTCTACTACATTATGGGGAGAGGTGAATGAGTCTGCAGATTTGTAACGTTAATTAAATTAGGGGAATTCTAATACATGTCATTATATTATTATAGCACAGAAACAGAATAATTTTTTATATTTGATGTGCACAAATAACATTATTAAATTTAATTACACAAAGTGAGTGTGACATCAGTCTCTCGTCAATTGTTTCATTTCATGTGTATTTTGTAAATACTGTACTTATTAGTTGTAATTTTCTTTGTCAATAAAAAATGTATTACCTACTTTGTTTATTTATTTCACTTACCTAATTCCCTAATACCAAGACTGACGACACCTTTTTTACAAGCTGTCGGTAAGAGTTAGAGCACGATCTCATCTAGTGACCTATGACAGTAAACCAACGTTCTGACGAATACTTTGTTTCTCGAATATTTTCTCCAAAAATACTTCACATTCCATAATGTTTTAACTGCGTTAGCTGCAGTTGCCTTTAGTGGATAAGCACCAGCCATGATGTGTTCTGTTTGAGTTCAGTTCTATGTTGTTTATTATTCTTTAGCAATCCTAATAAATAAATAAATATTCACGGACACTTAACACAACGCCTTCTAGTCCCAAACTAAGCAAAGCTTGTACGATGGAAACTAGATGGCTGATAAAATACATACATAATTATAATTTTTTTTAAATACATACTTATAATACATAGTAATAAAGCAATATACGCAATATTATCTTGTACATGGATGACGTGTTTTTTCCAGTTATTCTTATTTAACTACCAAACTACTGGAACCGATAATATATGGGACCATCTCTGATGCATCTACGTAACAAAAAAATCATCAAAATATATTCGTAATTGGCGGAATGATCGATACAAAAAAGAACTACAGTCGAATTGAGAACCTCCTTTTTATTGGAAGTAGGTTAAAAACACAGTTTGTAATGTACCTACTAGCATTTTATTTCAAAAAACTTATTCTACCTTAACTTAGTCGTGGACAAAACAAAACAATATCTTATACAAATTAAAGCAATTCTTTAATGTTGCAAATCATTATACCTAGGGGTCCCAAACAGAGGGCTAATTCCACTTCTCAGCTAAAACGCAATACACCGTAGTTTCATCTGTGCTATTCTGCGCGGCTAGGATGCGTACGCGAGATATTTCTCAACTCGTTCACTCAAATTTAAGCATTTAACAAGTTTTTTGCAGGTGCAAGTTTGACATTTCAGAATTTTCTTGTATGGCTTGTGTTGTTCAAATCTCGCAACACTTACAAGCTGTTGACGTTTACCGATTTATTAGAATAGTAATAAAAAATACACGATTTTGTAAGCATTGTGAATATTTTGTGAAACATGTTCGGTGTCATTATGTTGCCAGATTTATCTTGGATTTCTCGAAAAACCCTGTCTCTAACTCGTGTTTTGGACTTAACTAGGTTTTTTCATATTACGAGACATGTTTTAGCACCTTCACCGAGGTCTAACTATAGACTTTCGCTAAACCGACCCCACCCCAAGTTTAACTCGGGTCTAACTTCACATTTGTCATGAAAATCAATTTGGTGACTGTTTTTTCTCAATTAGTTTATATTATTTACTACGTACTGTTTTTGAAAATATATTCGACATTTACATTGATAAAATCATTAACCGTAGGTACCTACCTACGAGTACTCCTTGTTTTGCCGCTAAATACGTTTTTGACTTCATTTACTGATCAGTTTTGAGTGAATGAATGAATAATTTCACAAAAGAACGGGTTTTTCTAAGACTTCGTTGAAAGTCTTACATAATCACGTCTCAGTTTTAACTCGAGACTAACTTTAGGCCGAGCCTAGCTAGGCCCGGTCTAAACCCTCGAAAAATGATAAATCTGACAACGTAATGACAGGGATTGCGCTCCGGTGGGAACGCAAAGCACAACAAATCGTTAGTTCTTTACATGCAATAATGTTCTTTGGTGGAAATGTTAGCCCAACAAAACAAATCCTTTGCATGGATTGCGTTGTGAATGATACTTGATGGAAACCTACCTAAGATATAAAATGTTCGAACATGTCTGAAACTAACCCCTACATGCTCGTAGTCAGTTTTGTTTAACGAATTACAAACTTAAAATCAACTTTTTCATATGTTTTAGTGACTGCGAGTTTGTTAAGAGTTCTGGATCTTCATTGCGATGCCTCCATCATTTGTGGTGCGTCTGTAATTAAAAAATTGAAATATATAAAACTCTTTTGAAGCTGACTGAGAATCAACGCACAGCCTAAACTATAAGTCCTAGAGGTATGAAATTTGGAGGGTAGTATCCTTATATAGTGTAGGGGTGGAATTTTGAAAAGTCGCACTCTATAGGGTCTAAAATTAGTATCAAAGGTTTTAACCAAATAATGCGTTTTTAAAATTTTCAAAACTGTATGCTGCTACTACGCGAGCAACGCCGCCGACGATGGCTAGTTTTATATACCTAAGGTTAAGTAGATACTTCTATTTAACATTCGGTATATAAAACTAGCCGTCTACTACTAACTATTTTATCTCGGCGATGCTAAAGTAAGATCAGGGAGAACACGGTAGGATATGTGTCCTCCTACGAAAAGGGAAGATCTTCCGCGCCGAGCGACCTTTGGCTCGGGGTCCGAGGACCAATTAATGATATTCGGTAGTATTACTTATGTTCAAACTCCGTGATAACTTCGTTTGCGCGATCTAGGATAGTTCTCATGTAGCGAGATAGATGGCGCTACAAAATAATAAATTAAAGTAAGTAGATGTACGTACCTCCAGATCCATCGTTGAACATGAACTCGTCCTGGTATTCTTTGAGGAACTGCTCAGAGCGATGCTCATCGAGGAACAGAGAATACACCTTCTTAACATCTTCCATGCTCACCTTAAAATAACATCACTTACTTGTACAAGCTTATCATTATACAATGTGTGGAAGAGATCGCTTTTAGCAAAAACGCGGCCTTTTCTCTTCAGTGTGTACAATAAAGTTTTTATCTGTCCTATCTGTCCACACAGATGTTTGTTCTTGGTGGAGATCGAAGCCAGAAACTTTGTTTTAATGGCGAAATGTTTTATAACATATCAAAACTAGCTGATACCCGCGACTTCGTGCGCGTGCGAAACTTTCCACAAAAATATCTGTCACCAGCATACGATGAACCTCGTAGCAAATGGCTGCTTTTGGTTTAGAGTTCAAGCTGTATCAAAGAATCCACGTCTTTGATTTCAATAAAATTCTACATAAAACAGCCTATGTTTCAATCCGGAAAAAAGGCTTCCGAATGGTTTTCTTTTCGTTGAAATTGGTCCAGTAGTTAAGGCGTGATCCGAGAACCGCGAACAAACAAAGAAACTCGACTTTCGGAATCAGAATCGATTATTTAGTGGACCTGCATATTTGATTTTAGTTTTTGGATTTTTTACAATTTTATAATAATATAGAACCGCTATGTTATGTACATCGTACTCACTAGTGACATGCAAAATCGTGATTACAACGAATACGAGTCGACCGACCATTCGGTAAAAAGTTTCGAGAACCGAATATTCGACCGAATTGGTTCTCGACAAAACAAATAATTACTAATTTGTATAACAATATGTATGTACCTCGCTAGCTTTCCTACGCCTTGCAACCAGCGACGCTGTAGTGATCAGTTGTATGGCGTAACGCAAGGAGGTCTCTGTCGCCACTCGTGTTAGCACCGTCAGCGCGTCGGCCGACATCTGACAATCTTCCTCCTCGCATCTGTTATACAATCAATATTATAAAAACTATTTTGAAGCTGACTGATAATCAACGCACAGCCTAAGCCATAAGTCCTAGAGATATGAAATTTGGAGGGTAGTATACTTATTATAGTGCAGGGGTGCACTAAGAAATGAATTTTGAAAAGTCACACTCGAAAGGGTCTACAACGCGAGCAACGCCGCGGGCGACGGCTAGTAAATAAAAAATGTCCTTGGACAATCACACAACACCCTCTAGTCCCAAACCAAGCAAAGCATGTACTATGCAAAACTAGATTGCTGATAAAGTACTTGGGCACAAGCGATGACGTATTTTAACATCCAATACCCCAGGCTGTACATTCCGTGGCTGTGTTTTTCATGGTCGTGAAATGATAGGATGCCACCACTACTCAAAGTAAATATTACCTGATGTTCAGAATATCCCTCAACTCAGGATGTGAATACGGCGCAGTGGGTACGATGATCATCCTATCCAACAGGTCCAATGGTATCCCATGAGGACTTTTGTAGTTGGTACCTCGAATCCGGGTGATACCACGGTTAGTAGCCATCATCACCACCGGGGCTGTCTCCGATTCTAAAGCTCGGTTTAGGAATGAGAAGCATTCTATATCGAGCATGTGAGCCTGGAAATTAATTATCGAGTTGAGTACATAATAATAAGCCTTTACATCTATTGAAGACTAGCTGATACCCGCGACTTTGTACGCGTGCGAAACTTTCCACCAAAATATCTGTCACCAGCATACGATGAACCTCGTGCTAAGCTGCTTTTGGTTTAGAGAGTTCAAGCTGTATCTAAGAATCCACGTCTTTGATTTCAATAAAATATAGCCTACTAGCCGTCGCTCGCGGTGTTGCTCACTTTCTAGACCCTTTAGGGTGCGACTTTTCAAAATTCCTTTCTTAGTGCACCCCCTACACTATATAAGGATACTACGCTCCAAATTTCATACCTCTAGGACTTATAGTTTAGGCTGTGCGTTGATTCTCTGCCAGCTTCAAAAGAGTTTTATATATATTGATTGATGATGATGATGATGTTTCAATCCGGAAAAAATGCTTCCGAATGGTATAAGTTTTGTTGAAATTGGTCCAGTAGTTAAGGCGTGATTCGCGAACAAACAAACAGACAAACTCGATTTCCTAAATCAGAATCGTTTATTTAGTAAATGGCTTATTAGTAAAGAACACTAATTAGTATAGATTTACCTCGTCGATGAACAAAACGCCAGGAATCATCTCGGCCTTGCCTTCCTCTCTCCATTCCGCCACCTTGCCGTTAATTTGTTCGCGAATTTCACATTTAATTTCGCCCGTGTCACCTAAAAATTAAAAATTCTTTTAAAAAACACCAAAAAATCTATAGATACACGACCGGATTCAAACCCGCGACCGTAATGTTAAGGTAGAATCGTAAGGTGAACCACTGATGATGGATCCTCTAAAGGGGCATTCATAATTAATTTACTAATAACTAGCTTCCGTCCGCGAATTCGCCCGCATCCCGTTTGATCCTGTTAATTTTCCGAGATAAAAAGTAGCCTATGTGTTAATCCAGGTTACGAACTATACATTAAAAGTTTCACCCAAATCGGACCAGTGCCTCGATCACGAATAAATGTGACAATCGCAAACGTATCGTAAAGCTAGCGTATCCGAGATACACTGCGCGGTGACACTACAACGGTTGGCAGTCGAGCTGGCATTGACGCGCAATATAACTCGAATACGTTAACGCGGCGACTGTCAGATTTGTTCGTGATAGAGGTACAGCAGTTGAAGTGTGATTGAAACACAAACATCCAAAAATAAGGGGGTAGCCACACTTACCAGAGAACAGCGCCAGAAAGCCATGGCTCCTAGAATTGATGACATCCACCTCATGCAGAGTGACCGTGTGGACGACTTCCTTACGTTTCTGAAGCTCGCCTTCCGGACATTGCACGAACCTGGCTTGCTGACCTGAAATAATCAACCATAGTAAGTAATACCAAGTAGGTATATAAGCAAACAAGCTCGTGTGAGTTAGTGGCTCTGTTGACGGAGTTTTTAGGCCGCCTTAAGGCCTCCCTCATGGTTTAACGAATGCTAGAGCCAGGACAGTTTAACGTGCCCTCCGAAGCACGGAATCGCTCAGATGTAAATGACACTAGCGGTCACCCAAATAGTGACCGCGCAGAATGTCGCTTAACTAAGATAATCGGTGAATATTGACTAAGCAAGCCTAGCCACGAGCGCTTCAGAGCCCGTAGTCTCAGTTTTGTTTTGTTGATTGAAACACATAACGAGAAGCAACTTGCGAGATAATTTGTATGAAAACGCGATAAACACCTCTAGCGGGAGAGTTGCGAAACTATTTTCTCCATACAAAAATTGCGATTTTCTCGATTCTCGCAAATCGATAACAAAACTCTGATACACGGTGCAAAAAATATTTCTGAAAAACTGTAAGCGGCTTACAGAAACGTTAGCTTACCACTGTTTAATTCGCCCAAGCTTCCACTCTATGAATCTGTTAAGTAGGTAGAGACTACGGGCTCAGTAGTGAGTAGGTGAATGTGAAGAATATTGTCAGTATTTTACCTGTAGCGTCATAATCGCGAGCTCGCGAGAAACTTCTGCCCAATTTGTTGATCTTTCCAGTCGCTTTGTCTATGGTGATGACGTCACCAGCTTGTACCTATAATTTAGTTTATTAGTGACATTAGAAAACTTAACTAGTAATGTGAGATATAAAATTTAAAAAAAACTCAAAGAACAGCAAAACAGACACACAACACCATCAAACTTATAACACCCCTTCCTTTTTTTCGTTCAAGGGATAGAAAATCATATTCTTGGCCATTTTACACAACAACCTCTAGTCTCAAACTAACCAAAGCTGGTACTATGGAAACTAAATTGCTGGTAGAATAATAAAATTATACATAATAATACATACATTTTTTGTCTATACATTATGTACTTACAATACATAGTAACACCCATACATAAAACAAACAAAAAGGGTGTTTTAAAATTCTTCAAGGGTCGGCAACGCGCATGTGATACCTCTGGTGTTGTTCTGTGCAGGCGACCATAGGCTACGGTAACCGCTTACCATCAGGCGGGCCGTGCGCTTGTTTGCCTACTTAGTAGTATTAAAAAAAACATATATGTCACACACAAACACGAAATAGAAAGATTTCAATACCTTTTCCTTGAGCAGTGCGTCAGCCATCTTAGCTCCCATATCATAGTTAGTTTCCATGTCGCTAGTCTTCAGAGTAAGTCGACCCACTCTTGCTGAGCCACCCCCCACTCTTTCGATAACAACCTCCACGACTTCGCCTTCAATGATTTCAGATTCTTCCCTGTTGAATTTATTTAGGTACCATTAAAGTTAAATGTATTTTTTTTATATTATGCAATTTGTAATTTAATTGATTATTGTTATGCAATTTTAACTTAGTCGGTCTTATTCCAGAACGGGGACTAAAGAAAGTCACGGTTTAAACGTCAAGGTTTATACAACCCGGGCGAACGTACTTGATCCTGATGCCAATGGATTTTCTGATAGCTTGTGTTAATGCTTCAGTTTTGCTCATCTCTAGGGAGTAGATTTCGGAACCTGCAGACAGAATGAAATTGAACACATGTCCTAGCTATTTGGAAAAAAAAAATATGGGACAAGATACTACAGAAATATTTGTTTTTTTTTTAATACAATATGGGCAACCATTTGACCACAATATCACCTGATGTTACGCAATGACGTGGTCGACGATGTAGCACGGTTACCTAAAAGATACCTATTCACTCTACTCTTGAAAACTTCTAAATTATAGTCATTCGAAAACACAGACGCAGGGTTGGGTTGGAGATAGGATTACAAAGGCAATTCTTAAAAAAAAACATTTTACTAGCTTCAGTACTCATGTTTAGACTTACCAGCCATGCTTGTAAAGGGTGTGTCGGGCCCGAGAGCCTGCGCCAGCCCCATGGCTATAGCAGTCTTGCCTGTTCCTGGCTGCCCGGCCAGTAATACTGCCCGTCCAGCTATTTTACCTGCAATTATTTCAATAGTATTTCCATAACTGGTGGTATGTACATACTTTGCAAGTTGGAAGCTTCTAACAAACATAGATGTTTGTTCTATGTCTGGGTGTTACTATTACTAGGTATCCTAAGTATGTACTTACAAAAAAAAATTATATACCTAAGACAAGTATTCTATCAGCAATCTAGTTCCCATAGTACAAGCTATGCTTACGGAGTGTTGTGTGATATGTCCAAGAATGTGTTTTTTGTGATTTTACTCAACTAAATTATTTGTCGCCATAGCAACCATTCTTACAAGAGCTTTGTTTGTAAAACAAACCTTCTTTGATCATCTGCAAGATGACCCCAGCGGCTTTCCTGGCCATCTTCTGGCCGACCATGCCTTGAGACACAGCTCGGGGCTCCAACGAGTCATCGAGCCCTAAGCCTCTGATGTGAGAGTGAGCACCAATTCTCTCAATGCGCGTTATCGAACGCACCTCCTGCACCTGAGCTGCTGCTATTGACTAAAATTCAATAATAAATATATCGAGACTATTCAAGACCGGATCACTAAAAAGTAGGGTTACAATTTTGTAAATAATAACAACCGGCAGAAATACGATAAATTGATCAATTTGAGATACGAAAAGTAAAGGAATACTTACAGCCATTTTAAAGTTAGCACTAGCAGTATTAGTTCTCCAAATTTTACAAGAAAATCCAGAAAAATCGAGCGTGTTTTTCCGTCGCTTCGCAACACAACAAATCTGCAATTTTTTGTTTGAATTTGATTGACTTACACCTGACGTGACATTGACAGTAAAAATGTTTTTTTTTTGCAATTTTTGAAAGTAGTTATGTGCTGTTGAACTTGACGAAGAAGTTTTGACATATTTTTTCTATTCTTTAGCCTATATTACACTATGTTTTCCATGATTATAGAACTACGCTAGTTTGGCGCAATCCGATTATCGATCTTGAGCGTTTTATAGTTATTTTTTACTGACAGTGTAACTAACCACTAGAAAAAACAATCACCACTATCCACAGTATCACAGTGCATCCATCCCTAGTTCCAGTGTGTGAATGGAATGAACAATTACGAACTGTCTGTCATGTCTGTCAAAGAATATGTAATACTCCGTATTAAAATTATCTCTGTCACTGTCAGTTTACCTCATACCTCCTCTCTGCTCTCCCCCCTTGATGCCCTCCTACCCCTCTTTATATTGATTTTTCCTGGGGACTTTTCGGATTTGGAGAGAGAGTGAAATTCACAAGTGTAATATTATAATATTTCAAAATGCTGGCTATCAGGAACCTCCTCAAAGTAAACAACCAAATCCTCAAGAATGTTGCTCAGCAGAGGAACATGAGTGTAATCGCTACACCTGCCAGAAACAAAGTATCCAAGGGGGTAAGTTTTCCTTCTTTCTTTTTGGAGAAAACTGTCCTTGGGGTAGCTTACACGTTCAATAGAACCTGTAGCATGATAATAAGATGTTTGAGGCAAAAACACAGCTGTTTATAGTGTAAAAATCGAATCAAAACATTACGTAATTTTGTCCCAGAAGTTAGGTTACCTCCACCTATTTTACGCAGAGATAACGAGTCTATAATATCTTTTTAATACTCACCACTCAAGGAAACGATATTTGCAATCAGGGTTGATAGGTCAGTGAATTTCGAGTGTCTTTGTTGGCCGAATTGACAATCAATTTGTTTCTTTGTCCTACAGCAGTAGGTGCCTTACGCTATGTAAAATGTTTCCAAAAGTAGATTTATTGAAAATCCTAAAATTCTTATTTCAGGAACAGATCGTGCTAGCAACCCTGATGGTGATCGGCTGGTCTGCAGTCCCTGCCTGGGTGTTGGTCAACATCAAAAACTACCGTCACGATGATTAAACAATTATGTTAATCATTTGAAATGTAGTTAATATATGTTATGGATAAAGTGTTAATTTAATTAGAAATGCATTTTTAATAGTACATTATGGTACTAGTGTGGTACATTGGTGCTTACCGCCGAGGTGCCATTGAGACCCGAGCCGTAGGCGAGGGTCTTAAGAAAGCCGAGAACGGTAATCACCAATACACACGTGTATCATACGACGTTTTTCAACACACTTGTGAATAAAATAACTATAATTTCAACAGTGAAAACGCGTTGTGAAAAATGTTTCGCTATGGCGGGAAAAATTAATCAGTTTTCCTATGCGCGCGCATTGTGATCGGCCACAGACTAAAGGGATGAGGTTTTTTTTTTATTTATTTTCCGCGCTTAGGGCTTGCGCCTATTCTGCCACGTAAAAAATGGGAAATTTAAAGTTTTCTTTTATTACAGAGAAAACAAAAGTAATATTTGAGTGAAAGTTTTATTTATTAAACACGTACGAGTTAAAATTATCTATTTAAATAAGAAGTTGCATGAAATGAGCAAGCAATAGGAATATTCATTTATTTGTTCTATTGAACACGATCTTTTTTTTGAATAAAAACTTTTTTAAGAACAAAGCAACTCAACCAATAAAATTCAAAAAAAAAATCTATAACTCACTTGTGAGTTATAGCAATGAAAAAGTCACAGTTTGATTATGGGTATCATTATGTGCCTAATTGCGGTGACCATAAAGCCACTTTATGAGCAAGTGTGTTGAAAAGTATATTTAGTAAAGCAAGGTTCAAAACTAATTATATTTAAAAAATAAAAGATAAAATATAAAGAAAGATTACTTAAAATATGTCCTTGCTTGAATTATTGCCATCTTAACACTGATGTTGCCATTTCTTACCAATTGAGTAAGCAAGCAAGCTCGTATGACTTAGTGGTCAACTCTGGTGATGGAGTTTTTAAGCCGCCTTAAGGCCTCCATCATGGCTTGACTGCTAGAGCCGGGATTGACAGTTTAACATGCCTGAAGCACGGAAGGGCTCAGATGTAAAAGCCACTAGCGGTCACCCATCAATTAATTAAGCAAAACAAAGGCAGGGCAATTTTAAGTAGTAGGTATTAACTTTCAGTGACATTTCAGTATTCAGGCTGATGCCTAAATACTAAAATGTCAATATTTTTTCAACAGGGTGATGTCATCATCACCCTGATAAAAAAGTACTGACCCCATCTATGAGTAGTAGGAACACGACGAGGGGTTTTCAGGGGTTAAAGAGGGTTGTAGTGGTTTTTAAAAGTTTGTAGGGTTGATGTTGGTGGGTTGGAGTTTGTAGGGGTTTCTAGTGTTAGGAACAGCGTTTGCAAGGTATGTTCTGATCTAGGTAGATACAATCATACCTATTTATACCCGCACAAAGTTGCGGGCAGACAGCTAGTAGGAACATAAAACAAAAACCTAATCATTATAATATCATTCATTTAATTATTTATAAAACAGCTCTAAAAACAGCAAGTAGTCCCAAAACAGGTGAAAGACTAAACAAGATGGCGTCGCTTCGTCCGATCGGCGCGCATTCCTCTTCCAACCACGCATACTCATCTGTATACCCTCTTTCTTGCAAAATCGGGCCAAGGGTCGATAGAACTCTGGCGTGGTAGTCATTTATGTATTTTATCTGAAAAGAATTGATAAAAGATATAAGCATTTTACAGTTTCTTTTAGACAAATTGACATTACATAATTTCCAAAAAAGTGCTTTTCTTCTAAACACGGTAAACCACGCCGAGTGACCTTCGGCTCGAGGTCCGAGGAGTATTACATTATGTTCAAACTCCGTGATAAACTTCGTTTGCGCGATCTAGGATAGTTCTCATGTAGCGAACTAGATGGCGCTACACATCCCTCAAATCTAGATGTAGTAACTACTCAAAATCTTTGTGGATGTCATAAGGAGTTTGGCATGAACCCAAGTAAGTAGCCTTTCAGTATTTGACCGTTAGTTTACAGATTTAACTAATACCTCAAAGTCAGTAAGCAGGTTTATATCAAGACATGCAGTTTGATGCGGCGCCAAAGAGATGGTATAGAAGCCAACTGCTCCTCGCCCTTCGAAGTCTGCCACCATGCCTTCCGCCTGTAACGAAAAGAAATTTTTACAGTTTGAGTTCGTATGTGTTAGTGGCCAACTCTGGTGACGGAGTTTTTAGGCCGCCTGTAGGCCTCCATCGTGACTTAACGACTGCTAGAGTCGAAGCATAGTTTAAAGCACGGAAGCGCTCAGATGTAAATGCCTCTAGCGATCACTCATCCAAATTGTGGCTGCGCAGAAAGTCGCTTAATTTAGATACATTGCCTCACAGGGTACATCCTCATATTTGTTAGGTATAGGCAGAGGTAACTTGCCATCAGCTCGTTCATTACTTATAATTTTACTAGCTTTCGCCCGCAATTTTGATCCAGTTGATTTTCCGGAATAAATAGGTGTTAATCCAGGTTACGAACTGTATATATTTAAAGTTGCATCCAAATCGGACCAGTAGTTTCAGCGTGATTGAAACACAAACATCTAAACTTTGACATTTATAATACCTGGATATTAGTGGGATGGAATTGATTAAAAAACATACCATAGGATGATCAGCATCGTTAGTGATAGCAATCGTTTCCACCAGGTCTTCATGACGGATTCCGTATTCACCAACCTCGTAGTAGCCAGGCTCTAAGGACAATTAATTACTGTAAGTATTGACTCTGCCCCGACGCTGACAAAAAATACCCACCGTTTCGTCGATCCTACTAAAATATACCCACCATTTAGTCGATCCTACCAAAAAATACCCACCGTTTAGTCGATCCTACTAAAAAATACCCACCGTTTAGTCGATCCTACCAAAAAATACCCACCGTTTAGTCGATCCTACTAAAAAATACCCACCGTTTAGTCGATCTTACTAAAAAACACCCACCGTTTAGTCGATCCTACTAAAAATACCCACCGTTTAGTCTATCCTACTAAAAAATACCCACCGTTTAGTCGATCCTACTAAAAAATACCCACCGTTTAGTCTATATTACTAAAAAATACTTACCGTTACTATAAATCATGTTAGGCCTAATCCCCGGATCGTTAGCGGCTGGTCCACTCAGGATCCAAGTCGGTCCTTCATGCACGTTGAGAAAATGGCCCACACCGTGTCCTGTACCGTGGCCGTAGTTCAAACCCACGTCCCATAGGGCTTTTCGGGCTAGAACTTCTATTACATGGCCCTGGATTAGTAATAAAATAATTAATGTGGGTACCTGTACCCTCCTATTTATAATTAAGTGTGGGCAATAAAAAATTTTTCTTTCTTCTTTCATTTTAATATTCATTTTTGTTTTATTCATTAACCGACTTTAAAAAAGGAGGAGGTTCTCAATTCGGTTGTATTTTTTTTTATTTTAATATTCTTGGGAGTGCATACGGCCACACATTAAGTTAGACATCCAACATACTTCCAACGTTCAACTTTTAAGGCCTGTATGCTGACTGCTCAAGCATTGATGCGGACTCGAGCATAGATTTTTGTATTACCTAATGAAAATCTTTACTCATTTCTGTACTTGCCTAATAGTTCAAAGTCTTCTTCTTCTTCTCTTCAATAATGGCCTGTGTCCGTCATTTCGACAGACAATTTTGCCAATGTCAAGTGTTAAAATTGTAATAAATAAGTCAAGTCATTTGTCAAGTCGGCTGTCGTTTGTTTTGAAAAAAATATGGTGGATATAAACAGTCCTATGTCGATCTGTCACCGTGTGTACCAAATAAAGTGACTCCTAAGTTAGAGTAACATAGATTTGAGTAGAGATTCTCATACAAAACTCAAACAATCAATGCTTGAGTTAGACCTCTGTATCTCTGTAAAGCAATTACGTAGGTAACAACCAACTTATTAGTAGGTAATTTTAATTAGTAGGTAGGTTCGTAGGTGGCCAACTCTGGGTGACGGAGTTTTTAAGCCGCCTTACGGCCTCCCTCGTGGCTTAGAGAATGATAAAGCCGGGCCTGACAGTTTAATAATAATAATAATAAATATTCACGGACACTTAACACAACGCCTTCTAGTCCCAAACTAAGCAAAGCTTGTACGATGGAAACTAGATGGCTGATAGAATACATACATACATTTTTTTTTGTAATTACATACTTATAATACATACATATAAACACCCAGACACAGAACAAACATCTATGTTTACAACACACAAATGTTTGTTCTCGGTGGGGATCGAACCCACGACCCACAGCAAGGAAGGCAGAGCTACTACCATGTCATGACAGGCGTCATGGCTCAGTCGGTATTTTAGTAAGTTTAACTTATTCATTCTATCATTAGAATTAACAATATAATTAGGTATAGATATAAACAGGATTCTTATAGGTACCTATTAGTATTTTATTTTTAACGTAATGGGGATTATTGAACTTTTCAGTTCACTAATCCCCGTTACGAGCTCGCATCGGCGTCAACGAGGATTAGTGGAATAAGCCGATATAAAAAATATGAAAGAAGAAAATACCTGCGTGCCTTGAGGAAATACAGCCGTGCCGAGATTGATCTGTCCTTTTAGTACACGTGTAAACGCGAGGCGCTGTGC
Source organism: Eulithis prunata (assembly GCA_918843925.1). NCBI lineage: Eukaryota > Metazoa > Arthropoda > Insecta > Lepidoptera > Geometridae > Eulithis > Eulithis prunata. Next base: position 2,067,563 of record OU974028.1, read on the forward strand.
GGCGGAAGGCGAAGCGAGCATGTGCCTAGTGCGGGTTATGTCTGTGGTACCGTCCCTGGAAATCGTTCATTCATTCGATCGTCGTGTCGCTCTTTTTCATAAATTTTCTTTTTCGGACGAGTTTTTTCACAAAGAGTTAATTTTTGCTAACTATAATATACTGGCTTTCCAGTTTTCCATTTGATTTCCTGGTATAAATAGTAGCCTTTGTGTTAATCCAGGTAACGAACTACTTAGATATATTCCAAATTTCATCCAAATCGGACCAGTAGTTGCAGCATGACCGAAACACAAACAATCAAACATACAAACATCTAAACTTTGACATCCTATCGTACTAATATTATAAACGCGAAAGCTTCTACGTATGCATGTATGGATGTTTGTTACTCTTTCACGCGAAAACTACTGATACGATTTGGATGAAACTTGGAATATATAATTGTCCCTAACCTAAATTAACACATAGGCTAATTTTTATCCCGGCAAATCAACGGGATCCAACGGGACGCGAACGAAGTCGCGGACGGCTGCTAGATATTAGTAGGATAGTAAGAAGGTTAATTAGGAATTATTCTTACTTGTATTGTCCTCCAGAGTCGACAAGTAACATATCATCTTTAGTAATAACAGTTTGAACGCCGTCGTCACTTGGTTTGTAATGTATAATTGCTCCATTGGCGCCGGCGCCTGCTATTGTTGCAAACGATGGTCCCATTGCATCTTTCTCTTCACTGTGGATAAGTGAAAAAAAAATCATATAGGTACTATCATCTTCTAAATATATAAAACTCTTTTGAAGCTGACTTAGAATCAACGCATAGCCAAACTATAAGTCCTAGAGGTATGAAATTTGGAGGGTAGTATCCTTATATAGTGTGGGGGTGCACTAAGAAAGGAATTTTGAAACGTAACACTCTAAAGGGTAGAACGCGAGCAACGCCGCGGGCGACGGCTAGTGTTTTCATATACCCTAGAAATTTTCAAGAAGAGAGTGAACAGATGAATTATGGCTAAGAGTGCTCTCCGTGCTAAAGCATTGGTCTCGCAATCGTAACGCACAACGCAGCGGTATGCGACATGCGGCGCCGGACACAATCGTATGGAAAACGTCTAGTATGGTCTCTTGTTCCGTCGCAGTCTGCAACAGCGGCGAAGAGCAAACGCGGTACGCTGTTGAGCTGCATACCGCAGCGTTGTGCGTTACGATCGCGAGACCAAAGCTTAAAGTGGCTACAAAAAGAATCGTTATAGGTACATCTATACCAGTACTAAATAAATAACGGTTCGTCTAAGATTATTTGGTCGAGCGTTTATAATACACAAAAAGAAACAAAATGGGCTAACTTACGCTCTGAAATCTCTCATTTTGTCAGAGAGCTGTACTTCAGTGACGTTCACACCTTCGTTCACTTGTTGGTGGACCCAGTAGAAAGATCTGATGACCGCTATACCATCCTTTATGTGCGCGTTTCTGAATCCCTGACACAAAAAATATGTCAAAAAAATATATATTCACAAAGAAAATTACAACTAGGTACCTAATACAGTATTTACAATATTTGATCGAGTGAGCGAAGCGAACGAAATCTTAGTGACAACTTGGACGAAAATGCTTTGTATGTTTGTTCGACGAGATCTTTTAAACCGCTCATCCGATCTTCATAAAATTTGGTAAGTATACGGATGCTGATTTTACTGGTTTGTTAAATGAAGTAAATCGGTCAAGGGGTCGTGAAGTTACGAGGGTCCAAAGGGAGTAAAAAAAAAAAGTCGTAAAATAATATCAAGTGGGGTGTCATATGATAGGGTTTTGTTTAGAATTCCAAAACCGTTTTTATTTTGATTCTAGGTCTAATAGTTTTTGAGTTGTTGTAAAAATTATAAAATTGGCAAACCCAGTATGACGTGAGCTACCATTTCTTGGAGTTTCAATGATTTTGTAGTTCAAGTAAGACTGGTACATAGCTAGACGGCGATTTCGAAGCGATTTGCAAAGTTTATTACAACCATTGGTCAATAAAAATTGTTTGGGTCTTATTAACCTCGGACCCTCACGAGATCTCAGTTCGGGGCGAACTACTAGTTACAAAATACACATGAAACAGTTGAGCTAACTACAAACCGTTGCAAACGATTTATAGATAGCTCTATGTACAAAGGCGAGCTTAACCCTAATAGGTAAGAGTTTTTGTGTAAAATAAATATATTTTGGTAAGTTATACCTGTAATTCCACTTGGTTTTTGACGACTTTCATAAGCGCCACCGGTGATACCGTCGACAAAATGTTAAGATCTGAGCTAGCACCATCCTGAAATTTAGGTCCATATACTTATTTAAAACGATACTCGAGCATCGAAATCTGAGCATAGATTTCACCAGTAACTTTTCCAAGGAAAACGCTTGAGTAGAGATTTTGTTGTGATTTGGTATAAGAATGTGACTTGAGAGGACTTGAGTCTCGGTTTATTTCTGAATCTGTACTCAGCCTAGCATAGTATTATATGATCTGTGACTCAGCTAATTTGAGTCCGTATCAGTGCTTGACCAGTAAATGGGAATACGGGCCTTATAATACCTACAAGAAATAAAATTGAAAGTGCATATGAAACAAGCAACGGTTAGTTTAGCCTTCTCTGGCAAACCCAATCATCATCATGCTAAGTCTGACCACGCTGCCTGCAAGAGAATTAATATGGGTTATTCCAAAAAATATTTGTACTACCTAGTATCATTTTAACATACTTTGGTTGTTAAATAATATTCCCAGTACAGGCGGTGTTTCCAAGTTTTCCAATTCAGCATACATGCTGCAAACTTAGCATTGCTAGATACTTTACTCATTTATACTTACATTTTCGACTGCTAAGTAAACTGCATGGCTAGCGTCTTCTGAAAGCCAAATATTACTTCCATAGGGTAGCTCCGACTAGAACAATCAATAAATCAAATCCCATAACTTCTAAGGTTAAGAAAAGTGAGATAATTCCACCAACTTGTCAGCTGAAACACAGCTGATCTGTAGTGTTTCATCTGTTTTCAATTATTTCGTATTCTACTATCAAACTTCGACAGCTGATATGCAGCTGAACCGTAGTTCCTTTATCTGTTCGTAGACTTTATAGGTCATTCTAATCCAGCTGAACCATTTTGAAAAAACTAAGTATCAGATGATATAGCTTCCGCGTTATGTTCATCCCACAAAATGAAATGTTTGTTATCAGTTATCGAACCCACAACCCACAGCGCAGAAGGCATAGCTATACCAGCGTTCAACTTGTCTTTTTGAAGGGTGATAGCTGAAAATCAGTGTTGCTTTCGAGCAATATTACACTGAGCTATAACCTGTTTGTGTACTGCAACACACAATACATACACACGTCCGATAAACACAGGCAGGTAGTGTTGTTGTGTTGTTTTATTGCATTATAGTTTATATTTTAGTTTTAGTTATTAGTTATGCAATAGTATTGCTTCCTGTTTATGTTGTTAACTTTGATGTGTGTGTTTTAGTGACAAATAAACGTATTATCTATCTATCTAAGCTGTGAAGGCTGGGCAGTGACGCCTGTGGAATGTTACTCACAGTAATATTCCGCAAGTATGTGAATATTTCGGAGTATGGTCTGGCCTCGATCTGCACGTCCTCTGAGGCTAGATGTTCTACCACCTCTGTAGATAGTACGCCGTTGCTCCAGAATAGAATTACATTGTTTGGTGAGCTCTGAAAATACAATATCGGGTGAAATAAGACAACTTCAAAGTTGTCTGTAAGAAATCGCTGCGTAGCATTAAGACCACCCATTTTTAATTTCTGTATCGAACACGGAAAATATTGATAACCAAGTTAAAACTAAAGATATGTACAAAGGCGAGCTTAACCCTGATAAGAGCTTTCTTTCAGTAAACCCTCGAGGCAAAGGAGTTTTTTTTATACCACAGCTGGCAAACGAGCAGGCGGGCCACCTGATGGAAAGTAGTCACCGAGGTGATGCTAATGAAGAGGTGATCCTAGTGCGCTGCCGGCCTTTTAAGAGAAGATAAATTCGCCTTTTGAAGGACCCCGTGATCTCGAAACTCCGAAAACCGAAGAGGGAAGTTCGTATAGGTACTTAGTTAAATCTTTTTTCTGTATAAACTTTTTCGTATATTGGTTTGTCAGATATACCTTAATGCGTTAGCGAGATTATAGGTAACTCACCACACCATCACTTCTTATGACGAGGTAGGAAAAAAACACCGGATTGTACGGAATATCAGAACCTCGGAGATTCAATGTATCTGTAACAAGTGTGATAAATGCAGTTCGATGCGTCACAGGACTCGTCCTTAATGGGCGTGCTCGGTGAGGCAATTAGAGATTATGACTACATCAGCTGGGCTATCAGACTGTTGCATTATTTACACCCGAATACTGAAACGCCACTCAAAAACACCACTTAAAGTTGCCCTGCCTCTTGACCTTACCCATTAGCAAGAGATTGCAATAATTTGGTATGAATTTAATTCTTTTTAGTTTGGTATTTGGACGTTACTCCCATAAAAAACCGTATTATTTTAGTAGCTACCTATCGCACCTATTTCTGTTGACAAACAGTGATGCTCGCATTGCTGTGTTCCGGCTTGAAGGGTATGTGAGAGAAATGTCTCATTCATGTAATAGCACCTAACTAAGCAAAGCTTGTACGATGGAAACTAGATGGCTGATAGAATACATACATACATTTTTTTTTTGTAAATACATACTTATAATACATAGAAACACCCAGACACAGAACAAACATCTATGTTTATAACACACAAATGATTGTTCTCGGTGGGGATCGAACCCACGACCCACAGCACGGAAGGCAGAGCTACTACCGACTGAGCCATGACGCCGGTCCAGTTGGTATGAAATATTGCAATCACTGTGTGTTGGCAGAAATAGGTACTAGTACTGTATCTCTATCACGAACAAATCTGACAGTCGCCGCGTACGTATTCGAGTTATATTGCGCGTCGACGCCAGCTCGACTGCCAACCGTTGTAGTGTCACCGCGCAGTGTATCTCGGATACGCTAGCGTTACGATACGTTTGCGATTGTCACACTGAAGCCGTACGAGCTCATTCACAATAAGCAACTTACATGCAATTTCATCCATGGCAGTCAGGATAAGGATACCAGCATTGCGTGTTTGCATCTGAGATCTAAGCTCCGCTATTTTCTCATTCGACGGTCTACCTGAAATAAAAATAATATCCATAGACAATTCGCGTGGTATAAAGCTTCTGGCTAGTAACAATAATGCTCATTAATTGATCAAGCACTGATCTGAACTCAGATTAGCTGAGTATAGATTCAGACATAAATCGAGACTCGGAAGTCACGAAAGTTCTTGTTCCGAAAACACCAGCAAATCTCAAGTCAAGCTTCTTTAGAAAAATTACAAATGAAATCTATGTTCAAGCCCAGATTTTGTTACTTGAGTATCGTTTCAAACTTTACTTACATATTCGACACTCAAGCAACGTTTCGGGATAAAAGCTCGACTCAAATCAACGCTCAAGTATTGAGCATAACTCCTAATGCGATAAAAGGTTTGGTTTGGTACCTGTAAAATTGGTTGTCAAAGTAATCAGTTCATTGCTGGGCCGACTCGGAGGTGCATCATTAATGCTGCTACGTGCCAAATCTACCAAATTATCAGTAGTCGCCAATAAGGAGATGTTAGCTGCAGACAGAGCATTCTGAACAGAAATAATTTATAAGTATAAAAACATGGAAAACAAATTTATTCACAAAGAAAATTACAACTAATACAGTATTTACAATATTTACAAAATACACATGAAACAGTTGAGCTATCTACAAACCGTTGCAAACGATTTATAGATAGCTCAACTGGTCCAAATCAGTAGCAATCGGAAGCGTGCCCAAGACACTGGCTGTATTGCCGCGCTGAATAGCAATGCTAATACGCTGGCCTAGATAAACACCAGCCCTCGGGTCACGCGTCGCTTTATAACGTATTATAATATGGAAAACCGACTTTTATTTATATGCAAATTGCATCGATCGATACTGAGGTCTAGCTACGTGCCAGTCTTATCTAAATTATAAAACTATTGAAACTGTTAAGCTCCCATTAAATTTCATTATACTTAGTTAAAAATTTTATTTTCACTATAGTTAACCAATTTGATACTTACCTCCAACGCTGTCCAAGAACTTCTAGTGTAAGTAGTAGGGTCAACGCCCACTACAGACAGGGCTGGTAGGTACTCCACCAACCATTGTGTCACTGATAAATCAGTTCCTGAAAATATAAATTAAATTTTGACTTATTTATAAACTATACACAACCCTGTCCGTAATTTCAAATTGCACGCTGATTTCGGCTCGCTTCGCTTACCCTGTCTCATCAACTCCCACTGCGTAGTGTCAACCTGCATTTCGAATTGTGTGAAGTATCTCGCATCTGTCCATACTAATGCTTTGCTAAAAGTAACTACTGCTGTGCCGGAAGAACCTTGGAGACCAGAGAGCCACTCCCGACGGGCATCAGCGGGTGCTATGTATTGATTCTGTAAAAATTTTTTGGTGACTTTTAGTCGTTATCTATCTTCTTCTAAATATACAGGGTGTTACCAGACCACTTCCGAAAACTTGGAGGTTCCAATCAGACCATGATACTGAAAACATTAAGCGAAAAAAATCGCGAAAAAAAAAATTGACTTGACTATCGCTTTTTAATTTTTTTTCTAGTTACATACACACAGTACAACATAATAAGACATATCTACCTAATTATCTCATTTAAAAAAGCAAAAAAACAAATAAAATAAATAAAGCAGCAATGTACACGCAGCACGCAGATTACGTCTACTACAGCATGAACAGCTGAGAGTTCATCGCGGGTCATTCAAGTACGCGACGTGCGAGCGACCTACGTTAGTACCTACCGATGTTAGTAGGCACTTACGACACAGAATAAATAATAGTACTACGCCTCGACCTTACCTACGTGAATGCGTACATTGCGGGCTGGCGAAATAAATACAAATCTTTAAACATTGTTTTCTCCAGCTATAATTATTTTTCAGGATAACTGATTTTTTTTTGGTTGGGTTTTGGTGTGCTGTAGCTCCCCCTTTCGTTTTCGGAAGTGGTCTGGTAACACCCTGTATAAAACTCTTTTGAAACTATAAGTCTTAGAGGTATGAAACTTGGAGGGTAGTATCCTTATATAGTGTAGGGGTGCACTAAGAAACGAATTTTGAAAAGTCACACTCTAAAGGGTCTAGAACGCGAGCAACGCCGCGGGCGACGTCTAGTACCTACATACGAGTCGAGATTACCACTTCGGTAGGTAACATCAGGTGGGACATTGACTTATCGTATAAGATAAGTAGTTGTATAAAACATGGCTAAGAATGTATTCAGATTTCAGACGGCTTTCCCCTGTATCAAAATAGGTATATCTTAAGAAATTATAAAGGTACATGATAAAGCTATCCTTACATTATGCGCATCAGCAGTGGGTACAATGTAGGCATCCACTGCTGTCTCTTCTAGCACGCGACGGACAGCAGTCAACCGGTCCAAAGCCGTTTGACGACTGAGCTGGCTAGAGTGCTGGGACACTGGTAAAAAAATAATTTCTGAGCTCTAAAACCACTCACTCCTGAAAACTTTTGAGGGTTCAAGTATCAATTTGAACCACTTTATCAATGGAATTAACATCGTATTATGTTACAGGTTTTATAATACTGCTGTCTATAAATATATGTATTTATGATCACTTTAGAAAGCGAGTTTAAAAAAAACAATTTTATTCTTAGCGTATAGGATTTTCCAATTTTAAGGGCGTATACTCATTAATTGTTCAAGCACTGATCCATACTCAGATTAGCTGAGTACAGATTTAGATATACCTAAATCGACTCATGTCACGTTCTTATTCCGAAAACACAACCAAATCTCTACTCAAGCGTTTTCCATAATATAACAAATAAAATATAATGCTCAAGCACGGATTTCGATGCTTGAGTACCTATCGTTTCAATCTTGGCCGAACTCTACATAAATATTCGACACTCGAGCAACGTTTTGGAATCAAAGTTCGACTCAAATCAATGCTCAAACATTGATCCAGACTTAAAATGTAAAAATAACCATGACTTATTGTAAAAATGTTACCAACCATAAATAGGTGCATCAGGCTCAGCTGAATTGAAATACCTCATCGGGATATGGCCCCAGACCAAATTTACTGTAAAACTGAAAAAAAAAGTAAGCTTCATATTTGTTTGTCATTCTTTCTTTGTATCTTTTATTTAGGTGTACAATAAAGATATAATCTATCTAGGTATCTATGCACAAGTAAAGTATGTAGGTATCATTCATAAAGCAAATTTTTGGGGTTGCCAATCTCACTGCAAACTTAGCCTGATCGACTATACATAGTATTAGTAAATAAAATAGTTTAATACTCACGTAAAACATATTAACCAACACCTTAGTTCCATCATTAGTGTGCAAATAAATTCGATTAAGTTTATCGATTTGATATCTCCTTGATAAAACAATTAAGGGGATTAGATTAATGTTATTATCAAACTAGCTGATACTTCTGAATGATCCTATAATTTACTAGCACTAGATTTGACAGTTTTACTATGGGTTTCCACCAAGAAGATGTCTACACAAAACATGCACAACTCTGTGGAGATATCGATTTGCGTTTCCACCGTCAACCCTTGTTCATGTTTGACATTTCAGAATCTTGTGCAGATTGTAAGGAATTCTCGTATAGATTGTGTTGTACAAATCTCGCAACACTTACAAAATGTGGAAACGCAAAGCAGAACAAATAGTTAGATCTTTACATGCAATCCACGCAACGTATTTTAGTTGAAAAACTAGCACTGACCAATCTACAGATATTTACAAACGATTCTCACATGTTTTTGGTGGGAACGCTAACACAACAAAACAAATATTTTGTAAGGATTGCGTTCTGAATGTTTATTGTAAATGTTTTTCGGTAGAAACCCAAGACTTTTTTTCGTACCCTTTCCCTCCATATTTCGTAGTTCCTGTAAGTTACCGCTAGAGGCGCTGCAAGTAAATGTATTGAAGGAAACGAAATAAGTCTTGTATTAGACACTCAGCTGTTTCGTTCCATACAAAATGTGTGTCAAAATGTATGGAAAAGCAGATTTTTGTCATTTAGGCTAAATAAAGAAATCGTTTTGGAGCACAGATGTGAGTAGAGGTTTTTATACAAAAATCTATGCTCGAGTCTGGATCAGTGCTTGAGCAGCAGCATACGGGTCTAAGTATCGTACTTACATGGGGTATAAAATGAAAAACAATAATATTTATAAAAATATATTCTCTATCTTACAATAAATGATCACAAAGTGTGAGATATGTACGTATGTAGATAATATTTATTAACAAAATCACAAATCTATATTATACATAATTACATAGCTATAAATACTCTTTTCAAAAGATTAAGCCACCTCTGGTTATATTTTGATCACATTATTGCTAAAATCTGGGTAAGCGTGCTAAATCGTCGACCACATCATCGCTTAACATCAGGTGAGATTGTGGTCAAACGGTTGCCTATATTGTATAAAAAAACGTGAAAGAGCAACAAACATACATGCACGCTTAAAGGATCTAATAAAGAATAAGGGCTCCTGTACACTTGACAGAAATTCCGTCGCGGACGACGGAAATTCCGTCGGGAAAGGTCCGCGACGGAATTTCCGTCAAGCGTGCAGGAGGCCCATAATTTCTTTAATGGCTTCCCATAATTTTTAAAACATGAATAGATGTATCATGTGTTTGCAACACTATCAAAAACCTGGCAACTTTTTTTAACCGTCACCTAATCTAAACATTAGTTATTAGTTAGATTTTGAAATCAGAGGTGGCTTGATTTTCTTCATAAGAAGTATATTTATTAGTATTTCTGTTTACCGCGGCATTGCGATCTGTATCTTGGGCACACTTCCGATTGGTATTGATTTAGATATGTATCTATCTATAGATAGTTTGTAGATATGTAGATAGCTCAACTGTGTTTAATTACCTACTGTATAACTGTGCGTTTCCACTGCAAAACATTCACAATAAAACATGCACAACTCTGTGAAGATATCGATTTGCGTTTCCACCGCCAAACCTTGTGCATGTTTGACATTTTGAATCTTGTGCAGATTGTTTTAAGGACTTTCTTGATTGTAAAAACTAATCGTTTGTAAGGATTGTGCTGTGAAGGTTTTATTGTGAATGTTTTTAATTTAACCACGCAGTAAGTTGTAATTTTCTTTGTCAAAAATAAACATAAGCTAAATTTGTAAAATTTTGCTAGTTTTATGCAATTTTTTTTAATTTTTAATATAATAATTTTTAATTATAACTGGACGCATTATTGCACTAACCTTAGAAAAATATTTGTAAATATAAATTGTATCTAAAATGGTTCAGCCTATAGTAAAATTCTTAGCATTAGTATATAAGGCCGGTTATGTATCAGTGCGGTAGTAGTTTTTACATAAGAAGCTGTGGCGACTAGCCACAAGTAAGTAAATCGGGCTGACGCGATAGTTTTGTGTCCCGCGTCGCCAGTCGTCTCTCCCCGCTCGCACAGTATCATCATCATCAATATATATAAAACTCTTTTGAAGCTGACAGAGAATCAACGTACAGCCTAAACCATAAGTCCTAGAGGTATGAAATTTGGGGTGTAGTATTCTTATATAATGTAGGGGTGCACTAAGAAAGGAATTTTGAAACGTCACACTCTAAAGGGTAGAACGCGAGCAACGCCGCGGGCGACGGCTAGTAAACAATAAACATGTAACTTTGTTGGTGAAATAAATAAGTAATTATGTGGAACACTGAAGTTTATCATTACATCCTGAAGAATTAGTAAGAAGATTTAGAAGACTCCCACCTCATCATATTATATTTACCCCTAAAGAAGCTATTCTGAAAAGTAGAATTCATGTTAATTTTCCTAGTAAAACATTTTCATGAAACTTAATTTTCAAGTAAAAAATGTATTTATAATGTACTCAGTATAACAACTCTGGAATAAATGTGTGTAAAGTGGTTTCTCTGAATGTGAAAATTAGTCTCCAAGTTTTGCAGAAAAATGTCCACCATTTTGCCTTGAAAACAAACGACAGCCGACTTGACGAATGACTTGACTTATATTATTTCAAATATCTCACTTGCTTGACACAGGCAAAATTGTCTGTCGAAATGACGGACAGAGACCATAAATAAAAGAAGAATAATTTTGAATTGTAACGTCTTCGTGAGTAGTTCTTTAACAAAATGTAAATTGCTTATTTTTTTTTAAATAAAATATGATAATATGTATTTCATTTACATTATAATTACATTGATTATTATAATACACTTTACATAAAACTTATAACTAATATACTTTTGGTCATTGTAAAAGATCACAAAATTTTATATAATTGGAAATTTTCTTCTAAAATATTTGAGATTTTCTTATATCTTACCTTACTGCAAACGCGCCACCGACCACGGCCACCGGTGGCCTGCGACAGCCACTTTATTTTCCTTTTCATATTTGTAGTCACACCGGACACGTGTGGTTTGTGGCGGCGACTACTTTATGTGAAACTATAGAAAGTGGCCACCAGTGGCTGTGGTCGGTAGCACGTTTGCACTTATCCTATAGCGTGGTGTTATCATACATTTCTCCCCGGACACGCGTGGCCTGTGGCGGCGACTACACCATGTGAAACTATAGAAAGTGACCACCAGTGGCTGTGGTCGGTGGCACGTTTGCACTTATCCTATAACGTGGTGTTATCAGACGGTTCTCTTCTAGTTCTCGTCTTGTAATAGTTAGAGCGTGTTCTCTCTTTCGATCTAATTTGAAACTGCTTGTCAATGCAAAGGACAAAACATAGTGACTTTGCATTCATAAAAGCAAGCTCGTATGAGCTAGTGGCCAACTCTGGTGACGGAGGTTTTAGGCCGCCTTAAGGCCTCCGTCGTGGGTTAACGACTGCTAGAGCCGATTCTGCAGAGTTCGATTTTATCCTTGAGAATAAAAAACTGCGATTTTTGACGAAATTGCACCAAGTTTTAAATAAAACATACATAGACTATCATCAAGCTAAAATTCTGTGGTTTTGACGGAATTGCACCAATTTCTGTTATAAAAAGTAATTCAATAATAGTTCTTATCTTAGTCCCAGTAAGGTTTTGTTCCCTTTGAGTGCAGCTCGAAGCTTCTTCACCAACGCCGAAGGCTGCAGGAGTACTGATGCTTCAGTACCGTTGAGACTTATTCTGTTCATCTCGTCTTCGCCACACTGAAATAAAAAATACTAGTAGTTCGCCCCGAACTGAGATCCCTATCATATGACACCCCACTTGATATTATTGTACGACTTATTTTTTTAACTCTCTTTGGACCCTCATAACTTCACGACCCCTTGACCGATTTACTTCATTTAACAAACCAGTAAAACTTAAGAGTACTATCCGTATACTTACCAAATTCAGTGAAGATCGGATAAGCGGTTCAAAAGATCTCGACGAACAAACATACAAAGCATTTTAGCCCAAGTTATCAATAAGATCTTCGCTCGCTTCGCTCACTCGATTAATTAATATAGCATTATGCTGAATGACTATATAGTATAGTACCGTGTTCGTACACTACTACAACGCTAGTGTTGTGACATCATCAAGTATATTAAATAAATAAATAAATATTCACGGACATTTAACACAACGCCTTCTAGTCCCAAACTAAGCAAAGCTTGTACTATGGGAACTAGATGGCTGATAGAACACATATATACTTTTTTTTGTAAATACATACTTATAACACATAGGCACACCCAGACACAGAACAAACATCTATATTTACAACACACAAATGTTTGTTCTGTGTGGCGATCGAGCCCACGACCCGCAGTACGGAAGGCAGAGCTACTACCGACTGAGCCATGACGGCTGTCACGGCTCAGTCGGCATGTATTGTACCTTGAGTATATTGAGAGGTCTGTTGTTGACCTCGGTGAGCGCCCAGCGGCCGGCGGGCGGCAGGCCGGCGCGGCTCGCGGCCGAGTCACTCTCCACCGACACTATGTTACACTCACTGTCCAACTTTATACCTATAAACAAACAATTTCAAATATGTACTACTAATAGTACATTACTGCAGCGGCCCGCAACAGAGGCAATGAGGGACGAACGTGCAAACGTGACCAGAGTCGAAGACGAGGCACACATACGTGAGTCCATCATTGCCTAGTTGTGGCCAAGGCTTGTATTAGTACACTAGCCGTCGCCCGCGGCGTCGCTCGCGTTCTACCCTTTAGAGTGTGACATTTCAAAATTCCTTTCTTAGTGCACCCCTACACTATATAAGGATACTACCCTCCAAATTTCATACCTCTAGGACTTATAGTTTAGGCTGTGCGTTGATTCTAAGTCAGCTTTAAAAGAGTTTTATATATATTGATGATGATGATGATGATGATAAAATCCCCAGCTCTTAAGAATAATGGTGAATCTTAATTTTAAAGCAGATAACCAAAGACGAATTTACATTCTAAATACAATAACATATAATCAAAAATTGACGACAGTCACTAGAACACAAAAGAAAAAAAAAGTAGAATAATGCAGGTAATTATGGTGAGTGAATGTAATGTTGTGTTGTGTTGATGCGAGAGAAGCTGTAAAGGTGTAAGGGTGCGTGTGAGGGTGTGGGTACAGGTGGGTTTGTGGGGGTGAGGGCAATTTCAAATATGTACTACTAATAGTACATTACAGCAGCGGCCCGCAACAGAGGCAATGCGGGACGAACGTGCAAATGTGAGCAGAGTCGAAGACGAGGCACACATACGTATTATGTCCTGATTACGTATGTAACTTTTTATAAAATAGACCATAGATGTTTGTGTTTCATTCACGCTGCAACTACTGGTCGGATTTAGATCATACTTGGAATATATTTATACTAGCTTCCACCCGCGACTTCTTCCGCGTCTTGTTGGATCCCGTTGATTTTCCGGGATAAAAACTAGCCTATGTGTTAATCTAGATTACGAACTACATATACCTATTCCAAGTTTCAACCAAATCGGACCAACGTGGTTGTAAGACAAATATCCAAACGTCTAAACTTTGATATTTATTTAGTGGGATGAAGGTCACGAACAATATAATTATATTCTAAGTTTCATCCAAATCGGTTCAGTAGTTTTTGAAAGAGTAACAAACATCCTAACCAACTTTCGCGCTTATAATATTAATATAATAGTTCGTAATCTGGATTAATACATACGCTAAGTTTTATTTTGGAAAATAAACAGGATCAAACGTGGGCGAAGTCGCGCATTGAAAGTAGTTACAATAAAACACTTGTATTTATTTTATACTAGCATCCGCCCGCGACTTTACGAAATATTTTCCTTGAGACCTGTAACTTACCAATATGTTCCTGGTCTCGTTTCGTGATGACGTATATTTTAGCTAAAGGCACCCGATGGAATAAGATGTCAACCTGAAACAACATAAGCAAGCATTGAGTTGAAACTACCGAATGCAAAACGAGGGGTTTTTGAAAATCCACAGAGGATTTTTTGACAAGCACTTTTCATTAATGTATTCATAAATATAATAATCTTATTTTAATTCTATTTATTAATTTGACTTTATTTTATCTAATTTTCATTAATTACAATTATTATTATATCAAATCAACTTTAACTTTATTGCATGAACTTTTCCTTTTATCTTGTGTACCTACTTAATTTCAAATACGAATGTAAAGAATTGTTATTGAATAAATAAATTAAATGGGTGTTATTAGTTTGAGGCGTTGTCTTTCTGTCTGTTTATGGCCTCGTATCTCCAAAACGAATGCTATTCAAATTAAACTAAAAAAAATTCATTCCCCGTAATGCCTGTATGTAATCTGACGTTCGGTTCGGAAACACAGCCCCCCAAGTACCGTTCTTG
Organism: Eulithis prunata; assembly: GCA_918843925.1. Classification (NCBI taxonomy): domain Eukaryota; kingdom Metazoa; phylum Arthropoda; class Insecta; order Lepidoptera; family Geometridae; genus Eulithis; species Eulithis prunata. The sequence goes on from OU974028.1 coordinate 2,082,593, forward strand.
TCGATCGCATAATTTGACATTTAGAATCGTCAAAATTCGTTTTATCGACAGTTGCGGGTACGTTACCAAGTTAGTCGATCGGTAGACAAATTCGTTAAATTTTAACGAATTGGCAATGGTGTATGTTTACTATGTTTTGATTCTGACAAACGAAAGTGAACCTTATCTTGACGATCGTAAGGCATCGTTAAAATTTGTCGACAAGAGATCCTTACTACCATGCAACTATACGATTCGATACGTTTATCGACTTTAGCGATCGATAAGAACGGTACTTGCACTGCAGAGCCCGTAGTCTGAGTTTTGTTATGTTGATTTGCGACAAGCGAGAATCGAGAAACTCGCAGTTTTTATATGAAGAAAAATAATTTGCAAATCTCCCGCCAGAGGCGCTTATCGGATTTTCATATAAAATATCTCGCAAGTCGCTTCTCGATATGCGTTTCGATCAACAAAACAAAACTCAAGACTACGGTCTCGGTACTAGTATGCTATCTCTATCGCACAGTACTCACGGCGCGCGCGTGTGAAGAGTGCAGCACTAGTTTAGCGTGTGCTGCGTCACGCGGTGTATTCGCTCGGAGGCCTACAACCCGGTCGCCGGTTCGTCCGTTACAACGAATACCACTTGCGCCCCACCACGCTATCCTGCAATGTTAATTTTTTGTAAAAAAAAAAACACTTATGTAATGGAATGGCAACATAGAAAAACGAAGAAAAAACCATCTTGAACGTGACATCTCGGATTTTGTACGATTAGTTAAATAAATTCAGAAAAAAATCGAGTTCAAAATGAGTTTCAGACTTGTTCATCGGTTTTCGAAAATGTGAGCCAATATGTATTTTGAACCTAACTTTTTTTATCGTTAACCTTTTGGTGGAACTTTAACTAATAATACTTAGGTCGTAACATAAAGTGTGAGCCATTGGAATAAATGTGTGTAAAGTTGTTTTTCTGAATGTGAAAAATCGTTTCAGGTTTTGAAGAGAAAATCCACAATTTTCTGTTTAAAATAAACGACAGCCGACTTGACAATGACTGACTTATATTATTTAAAATTCACCACTTGACACTGGCAAAATTGTCTGTCGAAATGACGGACAAAGGCCATATAGGTTAAAAGAAGAAGACACTCACCACACTTGTTTGTTGTAGTCTGCGAAGATAGGCGGATCCGCGGGAGAGATACAAGCTACCATAGCCGCGCCGCGACGTTGGGCAGCTATTAGTGCAGCCGCCTACAACATTAACATTATATTATGTATTTAACAAAAAAAAATTACATGCAATATTTTTCTAGCGATTTTTCGTGTCATTTCCACCTAACAACATTCACAACTCTGTGAAGATATCGATTTGCATTTCCACCGACAAACCTTGTGCATGTTTGACATTTTGAATCTTGTTCACATTGTTTTAAGGATTTTCTTGATTGTAAAAACAAAACGTTTGTAAGGATTGTGTTGTGAAGGTTTTATTGTGAAAGTTTTTAGTCTAAACACGTGGTTATACTAAAAGAATACACGATTTATGTCAAAATTAAGAAAACATCATATAACACTTTTACTACTAAGTCGACTGTTTGTACTCAAGTATAGATTTTCATACAAAAATCTATGCTTGAGTCCGGGTCAGTGCTTGAGCAGTAAATCAGCATACGGGCCTAAATGAGTCGACTTGTATTCTTCTTTGAATAGTGCATACCTGTCTCGCCCTCAAAGGCTGCAGCGCTGTAGGAATGGATGTCGATGGAGGTGATTGACCTGAAAAGGGTTCGTATGAGTTAGTGGCCAACACTGGTGACTCAGTTTTTAGGCCGCCTTAGGGCCTCCGCCGTGGCTTAACGACTGCTAGAGCCGGGATAGTTTAATGTACCCTCCGAAGCAGGAAAGCGCTCAGATGTTAATACCACGGTCACTCATCGCACAAAACATCGCTTAACTTTGATAAGTGAAGATTGACTAAGCCAGCTACGGCAATTTTTTTGCACTCTCACTGTTGGGGGGACCGAACCCACGACCCACAGCACAGAAGACAAAACTAATACCGACTGAGCTGTGACGCCTATCATAGCTCTTGGCAGACTGGCGAAACTCTCGAACTAGACTCGTGCTTTCGAAAAACGAGCAATGTATGAAACGGGGGTCAAATTTTGAATCACGTTTCATACAAAACGAGATTTTCAGTGTGTAATTTTGGTAGAATGGGAGTCCCGCTTTTTATTACGTAGGAACTACGTATTACATATTCTTTGGCCTTTGGGAGAGGGGTTTTATTAAGCTTACAGGTAACAAATACAAACATACCATTACTCAATGAACTACTTCTCCGCCTGCTTCTGTCACTCCTCGCTTCTGTTCGTGATCGGTGCACCACTTTGACAGGTGACATTATGCCATTTCTGTAACAATTTATAACGTGACATTGGCGAAATTGCGGGCAACACTGCATAGGCCATAGACAAGAATTGAATTGAAAAAACATATTTAAATTACTTATATGAAAAAATGCAAATGAAAAATACATTTTACAGGCAAACAGGGCAAGATAGGGAAACTTGAAACGGTTGCACCAATTTTCACCAAACTTAGCCAAGAACCATCCCAGATCTACCAGAATTTTCACTAAAAAATTTTGAAATCAGCACAATTAAGAGGCCACAGACAGATACAAGACCAACTTATAACACACCTTTCTTTTTAGTGTCGGTGTCAATTAATATTAATTTTCTTCTTTTATTAATGGCCTCTGTCCGTCATTTCGACAGACAATTTTGCCAGTGTCAATTGAGATATTTAAAATAATATCAGTCAAGTCATTCGTCAGGTCGACTGTCGTTTGTTTTGAAGGAAAAATGGTGGATTTTCCCTTAAAAACCTGAAAACTAATTAAAAGTAATTGGGGTCACCAATTCATAATTATGTACCTGTCATTATTGTCAGCATTTCTGACAGGACTTTCTGGCCTTTTCCCATGACCTATTCCCCGCAACCTTGTCAAAAGTGACAGTTCTGTCAAACCTCTTTTCCAAATAGGTTTATGTGTATCGGATTTCTCTGAAAAGAAAAGAAAATAACCACTTTATGACCTCACAGCTCAGTTGGTACAGCTCTGGCTTCTGCACTGTGGGTTGTGGTTTCGATCCCCACTCAGAATAAACTGTCTGATGGCAAATTAAGATGTTTGTTCTGTGGTCAGAGTTATTATGTATACTAACTCTCCAATATTGAAACGCTACTTGGGATTTAATGAATTCTTAATGATTGCCATCTCTTACCAATGAATAATGTCAAACAGAGGCAGAGCTATTATTATTATTATGTAGTGTTTGATGACGTTTCAGTATTCGGGCGTTAGTATGTATGTATTTACAAAAAAAACGGATTTATGTACTCAGCAAGGTTTCATACTGACTACTGATACAAACTTTGCTTAATTTAGAACTAGATGGCGTTGTAAAATGTCCATAAATATTTTACGTCTTACCTACTTTCCCATTGGATTTCTGCCCTTCATTCGGTCTTCTTTCCCTCCTTGGTGAATCATATGAATTCTGGCTGTGCGTTCTTTCAACATTCGACCTTAAACTTCTTGAATCAGAGTCTACAATATCAACTGAGTTTATGTGCCTATTAGAATTTATTTCTGTACTTGTTACATTCGATGTATTAGATATAGTAACAGTTGTGCTATTTGTTGATATTGATGTAACATTGCTCGATGTTTGAGTACTTTGAGAAGGTATTTGAGCACTTTGAGTGGTTACTGGTGCACTTTGACCACATATTGGTGTACTTTGACTGGATATTGAAGGACTTTGACTGGATATTGGACTTTGAGTGGATATTGATGCACTTTGAGTGGGTATTGATCCACTTTGAGTGGGTATTGATGCACTTTGAGTGGTTACTTGCGCCGTGACGTTATCATACGTTGCAGTATTATTATTCTGGCTAAGAAACAGATATTCATACGTAGAGTTGACTGTATCTAAATTAGGCAGCGAGGATTTCCTCACTTTCTCTATACCCTTCAGCCTTCGGACAGGCAAAGGAGATGGTTTAGTGGATGCCATGCACAACCTCTCGTACACATCTTCATTTTTGACAGTGACATCTCCCATCAAACTGACAGTGGTTGTCATACTCAAGTGTCCGTAGTCAGATTCGTTGTCGGTAAATACAGTTCCATAGTCGTTTTGAACATTCTCAGTGTTGACTATGTTTATGAAGTCCGGTGCTGTTTTCAACTCGAAATTGAAAATGTCAGTTTCTGTGCCGATCACTGGGATTGCTGTGTGCGGAGCCTCTTTGTTTGATACTTGAATTACCGTTATGTTAGAGGGTCGTTCGCTGAAATAAATGTGAAGATAGTTAGAAAAATAAATTATTTATTAGTGTATTTTCCTTCATGTTTTGAATTTTTGGAAACCTACTAGGTACCCCTATGGTATAGATTGTCGACAGATCGACATAGACTAGACTGTTCGGACTTCTAACAATTATAAGTTGAATCGTGCCAGAGGAACAATACAATTCAGTAGTGTACATACTGACATTTATGAATTTTTTTAGTTTTTTTAATCCTATGCAGTGTTTACTATTCGAAGGGAAGATAATAATTAAATAAACCCTTCAAAATGCGCAAATAACATAAAATTTACTTGACGAAATCTTTATAGATTCTTACGGTTACCGGTTCCGACACTTTAATAGCTTCTGACCTTGAATGGAAAGACAAGATATAGGATAGAAAAAGATCTAGTGCACTTTCATGGAAAGTTCATAAAACGTCTGGGCCTCGATTTCAAGACGAGTAACTCGCTCCACATTGTTGCAAACCAACTGAAACTATTGTGCTACTAACCTCGTTAGATCCTCAGCCTCTTTTGACCTCCCAACCACCACAGTCTGTCTATAACTATCCTCACTCTCACAATCCGTGAACTCATCATCACTATCCCTTTTGAATACGGAATCATCTCCCCGTTTGAATATAGAATCATCCAGGCATATGTTTTGGCCGCAGATCTTTGCAACACTAGTCGGTGCTTGACTTGTACTGGGTAAGGATAGCTCATCCCAGTTTGAGATATCTATGGGGTGTTCAGGGGGTGATATGGGGTGTTGAAGGGGTTCAGGAGGTTCAGGGGTGATTGGTTCTGGCGTTTCGGGGATGACTGGGGTACGTATGACTGATGTTAGGTCTATTCCGGGGACTCTGTAATAGAAATAGGCATTTAAGTAATGATTAGGAAAGTGTGGCTTAAAATTTGATTATACCAATTTTGACTATTGGCACTTTTGTTCAAGATTTGATCAAATCTTTGCACCACTCACACATGCAATGCACACAGTAGCCATTTTTCTTATCGATTTTATCAAACTAACAAAACTTTGAAAGTAAACATAAATAAATTATTATTCATTATTATTATTAAATTATTATTATTCTTAAGAGCTGTGGATTTTATTACTCAATAAAATAAAAATAAAAAATAAATATTCTTGGACATATCACACAACACTCTCTAGTCCCAAACTAAGCAAAGCTTGTACTATGGAAACTAGATTGCTAATAAAATACATAGATACAATTCTTGGAAATACATACTTAATGATTTATAGTAACACCCAGACACAACAAACATCTATGTTTGCCTACAAAATGTTTGTTCTCGGTGGGGATCGAACCCACAACCCACAGCACGGAAGACAGAGCTACTATCGACTGAGCCATGACGCCTGTCTGTTTGTTAAGCACTGGAGCCTTATTTAATGAGAAACTTCAGAATTCCCCTCGCCTTTTGTAGCACTAGAAACATAACCTGTTGATTACTAACCTGTCGGGGGGTAGTGGGGGTGTAGGAGGTAGAGGGGAGGTGGGGTCTCTAGCGGCGGCTCTCGGGGCGGGCGGCACAGGCGGCGCCATGTACACATTCTCACAGAGAGACAGTATCTTTAACTCGTGTAGTTTGTTTCGGAGAGTTGTTACCCAGTCTTGCATGTCTTCCCTGGAAATAAATTTTGGAGCTGGAGATTGACTGCACTGTGATCCCACTAATATTACTACTACTACGAACTAGCTTCCACCCGCGACTTCGTTCGCGTCCCGTTGGAACCCCTTGATTTTTTGGGATAAAAGTAGCCTATGTGTTCCTCATAGTGCCCTCATAAAACTTCTACATACCATGTCGGAGCAAGCATTCTGACAGGTCCCTGATGGGTATCAATCAAGAAGTCATATTCTTTATCCCTCGAGGTGACGCTAGCTGTCACATGTCTGGCTGTAGCAAGGGAAGCTCTCCAAGCCGGTCTGTGAGCCCTGGTGGATGTCGGATCTTGGTACTGCTCTAGGTAAGGTGTGCGACCATTGTGAACGCACAGTTGTGTCCACATTTTTTTGAGTGGGGCTTTCTGGAATGTTTTTTTTTATACAATATAGGTAACTGTTTGACGACTATCTCACCTGATGTTGAGCGATGATGTTAGGACATTTACCTAGATTCTAGGTAAATGTCCTAACATCATCGCTCAACTCTCCTCTTGAAAATTTCCAAATTATAGTAATTCCAGATCACATATTTGGGATATCATGTAAAAATGATTATTGAAAAAATAATAATGTAATCTATGCCTTTAATCAAAGTAGTTTTATCTAATTTACAGCAGAGTTGGTAAATGCATCTTTGTATCAATGGAAAATATTGTCTACAATGCCCAGGCTTGGTGTAGTAGACCAAGCTTCTAAAAGAATCCACTCAGTGTGTCCATACAAACCAGCGCTAACTGGTTTGCTGGGCGTCAGGCGTTTTACACCAGATTTACATGACAAAGGCCTATACCTTCAATGACAAAGGCCTGAGTTTCCCGCTGCCTTCATCAGGCATTCTCTTAAGATATGCATGCTTTTGTATCTCCCTGTAGTACACCGGGCTTGAGTCTCTTTGAGCCATTATCAAGCTGAAACATAAGTTCACCTGTAGGTTGAAAATACTTAAAAATGCTAGGACAATCTGTATCGATTGTAGATATTGGTGACCGACACATGATTTTTATAGGGTCACCAATTGGGTGGCTGGAACAACAGCCGCCACCTTTCATGCAAAAAGGACCCATCGGCGGCCTAGTTGCGGAAACATGTCCACTCTACAAGTAACAAGTCAGGGTCACCAATGTGTAGGTTCTATCTCCGTTTTATTTTTACAGTTTTTTACAGTCACAAATTGGCTTGATTTCGGCATTTTACAGAGCGTTAAAAGGTAGCGTGTACTTTCATTCTTTGACAGGGCGTACGTACAGTTATAAAAAATAGTTATAAAATTATGTTTTTTAAACTAGCTGCCATTTCTAAAATTACTAGAACTTATTATACATTCCATTGAAATCCGGTACCATTCAACAATCGTCTATATTTGACGAAAGACATAATTAGTATGGACATCGGGGCCGCTCGGTAGTGACTCAATCGAAAAATATGCGAAGAGGAAGAGTTAAACCAACAAGTAGAAAGGGAGGATAATTAATACTAATAGGCAAGTACCAAATGAAATAATCGTAAGCATTAATCAGGGAATGGTAACAGTTATGGTAAATAAATAATTATTAGGCTAAAAGTGTAAAAACAAATAAATAAAGTTACCTCGTAACAATGAACCACTTTCAACAATCGGTATTCATGAGTTTAGCAGTGTATGTAATTCAGTTGCGAAAATGTTTGCGGTTGACTGAGCAGGCTAATAATTAATAACAAGTTGGTAGAGCCAACACAAATTACAATTTCGTCAATTTACACAAAACACAACAAAGCTGAAGGCAACGACGCCATGATTGATTGATTGTGATTGATCATTGATGATTGGTTGGATTGACTGCTTGCTTGATTGGTTGAATTTTTGAAGTAATGAAGACAGTGTTGCAAACACGAAATAAAAAAAACCAGTGCGTGGAGTCCCTCCGCGCGGAAGAAGTTATACTTCGAGTGCCTCATTCACTCTCGCTCTGTGATTTATGTGAAATTAATTTAGTATTTCAGAACTATATGGCGCTGCAAATTTTGGTCGGATCCTAGAACGCGCTATTGAAGTGTTTTGGGTTTTGTGTGGGTCTCCGTATGTGATGACTTTCTTCTCTCTCTCTTTCTATTCCACGCATTCACTCTCGCTCTGTCTCTGTTTATTCCCCCTCCCCAGGAGCGTTAAACGGTTGCGCAACCTTGTTGGAAGTCGCATTAGAAGTATAGCTTAAAAAATCGAGTAAGTTCACCAGCACAGTTCACTGTAACTGTAACGGGAAGGCGAATGGGCTTGTACACTTTCACCATGGACACCATTGGAACGTACCTCTAAGCTATAAGCACCATTTTTGACACGTTAGAGGCATTTCTACATCCATGAAGACAAGCATATTGAGACCATAATCTTGTTTTTATTCTATTCTAATTTTATTTATTTCTTTACCACATTTAAAATATAGTAAGTCGAGTCTGACTCAATATATATTTTATTTCATGGACAGGATTTTGAAAAATTCGTTTGGCAGCACTTAAATTCGTGGTGTGTTGACTTGACGATACGATACGTAGGGATGTTCCGATACCATCAAAGTATCGATAACTTCTCATTTCGATAGTACTCAAATCTTTTTTCGATACTACTTAAACAATGACCCCCTATCTTATAAAAAGTTAGAGTAGACATTATGTCTTGTTTACGTATGTTAATCAAGACATAATGTCTACTCTAACTTTTTATAAGATAGACCATTACTCCTAAAGTATCGATACTTACTGATATTTTATTCACAAAGAAAATTACAACTAATACAGTATTTACAATATTCACAATATTTACAAAATACACATGATATCGATACTTTTAGCACTTTTTTTTTTTATTTTTATTTTGAGGAAGAATCTAACGTAAAAACAATGAACGATGAAGGACAATAATCAAAACAAAATTGAGAAGGAAAAAAATATCTTTTATTATAAACTTTTGAGTCGTTTTGAGTCGTCGTCGTTTTAAACGTTATGTAACTACTTTAAACAAAGAACTCTTTAAAATCAAGATTGCCCAAAAACAGTAACTATTCGAGGATTTTGGAGACAATGTTCCTTGTTTGAGACATTGTTGCACCGGCTTTGGAAAAATGGCACTCGCTAGGAATTGATGCTGTAGAGGGCTTTTATTCACTCATTCTGTCTGATGCGTTCGGAAATTTTAGATTTTTGAAATGGTGATGCTGATTCGATTTGATACCAAGTTGTAATTTTGTTTCGTTACCGAGTATGTATCGCAAGATTGATTCGATGCTATACCTAAATACTTGGTATCGAATCAAAAGTATCGAGTACCTACTCGTATCTAGTATCGGAATATCCCTAACGATACGTGACGTTACTGACTTGTTTGCTGTGGTGCTTGACGTGAGTCGTGCTTGTTTGTTTGTTTCGAACGTTTTCGATTCTCTGCCGGTCGAGTGCTGACTGCTGACGTTTTAGTTTTAGTGAAAAACAGCATAGAATCAAAAGAAACTGTGAGTAGATTCATTATCCAACTTCATACTAGAACGTATTGTATCATTGATCTAAAGGTGAAATCGTTACGATAGGCTTTATTCGCAAACTAAACAAAGCGCATTTCGTCATCATAAAGATAAGTAGGTAGGTAGGTACCTACTTGAACATTGTTGGATTGTTTGTTTGCTTGACTGACGCTGTCTGAAGTAAAGTAAAGTAACTGACCTGCCATATTTCAACCAATCAAATGAACGAGCAAGCAATCAACCGTCAACCGGGCGCACCGCCAAAATTAATGTCAGTGTCACTTCACTTTATTTAATTATTTTGCCGACTATTTTCCACAAGAGAAATTCAAGAATTTCTACTATTTTCCATTGCGAATATTACGATACATTATCATCATTACAATACAACCGCTGCGTCTTCCCAGCAACAACAGAAAACAGTAAGAACAATGGCAAAAGTGCACATAACCAACGTCGTTGTTCTCGACAACCCAAGTCCGTTCTTGAATCCTTTCCAATTTGAGCTGACTTTTGAATGTATCGAAGAACTGAAGGAGGATCTCGAATGGAAGATGATATACGTGGGATCGGCTGAGACTGAGGAGCACGATCAGATTTTGGATACAATTTACGTCGGACCAATACCCGAGGGACGGCACATGTTTGTATTCCAAGCGCCATCACCTGACGTGACTCGAATTCCGGAAAACGACGCGCTCGGCGTCACTGTGGTGCTTCTAACGTGCTCATATCGAGGGCAAGAGTTTGTCCGTGTCGGTTACTTCATAAACAATGAATACAATGAGAGTGAGCCTGAGTTACGAGAGAACCCTCCCGCGAAGCCGCAGTTCGACAAAGTAGTTAGGAACATTCTGGCATCAGAACCTCGAGTGACCAGGTTCAAAATCAACTGGGCAGAACCTGACGCAGCAGTCCCAGACTCGGGAGATGTGAACTTGGAATCGTCACATGCACCGAGCAACGACTCTTATTTCAGTGCCGGACAAATCGGTGGAATGTTTCATGACAGTTTGAGTGGTTATGGAGATAACTCAAATTCAATAGCTCCTATGGAATGCTGAGGTTTGTATTATTGAATGATTTTTTACAATATTTCTTTAGCCGTCGCCCGCGGTATTGCGCTCGCGATCTACCCTTTAGAGTGTGACATTTCAAAATTCCTTTCTTAGTGCACCCCTACACTATATACGGATACTACCCTCCAAATTTTATACCTCTACAACTTATAGTTTAGGCTGTGCGTTGATTCTGAGTCAGCTTCAAAAGAGTATATATATTGATGATGATTTAGGGATTCATTATCATAATAATTATTGATACTAATACCTCCAGGGAGAAGTGGAAGGAGAACTAGCCGACCCCACCTAGCATGGGATAAGGGCAGGGCAAATGACGATGACCTCCAGGTAGATATTTTTGTCTAATGATGACTATTTCTGGTTGCAGATGAAAGAAAAATGAAATGCAATGATCATGAAGATGCTGTCTCACTAGCAATAATAATTATAAGGAGATTGCATGAGAGTTCTCAGTATGACAAAGAAATTGTACAGTAGTGTAGTAAATTATGACTGATATTTTGTATGTGCGCGTGGTTGTATTTTATACATATTAATAGCAATTCTGTTAATTTTCTTATGCTCTGAAGCAACAAGACTGGCTAAAATAGGGCTGTCAAATTAACTTTAAGAAATAGCAACAAAATCTACATTGTTCTTACATAGCCAGTGACACGGTTTCATGTATTCTAATAACCCTAATAGTTTTCCCGGTTATTTAACACAACTTAACCTTCTTTCAAAGTTGTCTAATAATCCCAGACTATGGCGGTCTGCCGGACCATCACAGACTATGTGTCATCAGATCGGTCTTTCGAATGGAGCATCATTCACTCATTCAGTAACCAAACTAATGATGCAAATTCTGTGATGGTCTCGCAGACCACCAGACTGTCTATGAACCCGATTAGTTTGACAGCTAACTTTAAATCGTCCTATTATTTTTGTTAATCTTTTAGATCTATCCATTTTTCTGTATAACAACTTGTTAACCTATTATTCTTAGCTCATGCAATATAATCATACTTCTAAGAGCCTGGGGCTTATGCTCAGCACAGCAGAGATGTAATATTGATGATGTTGAAAGCTCCTTTCGAAGCATATTTTCAACCTAGATATGACATAATCAATATTAGAGTAAAACCTCAGCCAAAGTGAGGATAAGGCCCCAGTTTACATTTCTATAAGTACAGTAGAGAGTTCAGTAGCAAGTTACTCTACTTGCTACATTACATGTTAATGACAACAGCTTGACTGTGGAGCATTACTATGTTACCAATAATTATACTTAACTCACTATACTTACAAGTGTGTAAATTAACCAAGCTTTGTCAGAATTGTGTGATTGTATTAAAACTGTTTCTAATTTTAAGTTCATTTACCTGGCATCTAAGTTGAACTCTGTGAAATTTGTCTTATGCCTGGTTTACATTGGTGTAGTAGTATGTCAAGTCCATTGTTGCTATGCAGTGTAACTTAACTTGCTACTTCTACTGTACTTATGAGTGTGTAAAGCCGACGATTATGGACGTCGCGGTACGAAGTTTTATAATATTAATATAGAAAAAGGCATATCTATTCATTGCGTTCAATTTATATTGACCAGTTTACAAAAAAAAAACGAATAACATGGTGCCTTGTTAGGAAGTAAATAATTTGTGTTCCTTGTCAACTTTGTGAAATAATTAGGCTAGTTTACTAGAATTAAGAAGGCTACTTTTGATAGCAGATACAAAGTAACATAGAGCAAGCAAAGGTTTAAACTAAGATAAGTATTGTACGCCTTTGCTTGCGTTCCGGTATCTTGCTCTGTAACCTGCATTACATAATATGTATGATACGCGGTTTACACATCACCAAGTAGTACAAAATGGGCAGAGATAATTTTACTAAGTGTGACAGCAGTGCGACGGTTAGTCTGACGTGAACTTTCGGAGCGTCGCGCTAGTGTTACTTAACTTGCTACTGTCCTTCTACTTATTGAAGTGTAGATCGGGCATTAGCAATGTGCCTCGTAAAACTTTTACAGACTTGAATGAACTGAACGGGTAATATGCCGGTTTTAACTAATATTAAATAGGTAGTTTTATTCATTTTGATTTCTAGATTTTCTATGATTTAACCCCCACGAAGTCGGGCAGGTAACAGAACAAATAACGATTTTCCTAAGAAATGAAACTCAAATAGCATAGTAGCAATATTTTTATGTAAAATGTAAATTAATGTTGTTTAAAATACCTATATTATGTATTAAAATTAAAATAGTTATTCTAAATAATGCATTTTTATTTGTATAGTCATGCAAATTATAGTCCAAAATCTACCTGAATCTCTTAAAATAATCTTAAGTGCAAGTACTCGGCATAGTCAAGTAAAAGGAGGTCAAATTCGGAGGTTAGGTACCTACTTATAGTTAGGTCTTAGATCACAATAAGATGTCTTAAAAAGGTCAATATGTTTCACTAGGTTTACAAACTTGGTGTTTGCTAAGTTTTTCAAAGGTTATGTCTTAATCAAAAGGTTAAATGGCAGCCTTGAAAGGTTAAACAACATGCCTCGATAGGTGTTGTGGGTTAACTACCTAAACCACAAATAGAAACTACTAACTTAGCTCACAGAGTAGCCTTCTCAAAGCTGAAGAACAGTGTCTTAATATATAGACGGCTGCTTTTCGGTTCGGTTGCAGAAGTTCAAAATGTCTCTCCAGCGGCTGTCAGCGCTGCGCGCTCTGATGGTCAGTCAGCCTACAGCACTGGCGGCATACATCATCCCAACTGCTGATGCTCATAACGTAAGTATTTAATTACTTTAGCTAAACAATTTTCAGAAATATTTATTTCCACCCTAGATACGAACGTACTATTAAGCAGTGATGCTCGTACTGCTGTGTTCTGGTTTGAAGGGAAATAGGTGGCGGTGCAATTATATACAGGAACCTACCATTAGGTAGCTAGGTACGTCTCGTCTCAGTGGGACGCAATGCGATTACCGTTACCTACGTCTCGTCTTATAATGAAGGACGCAGTTCGATACTTACAGAGCACGTCCTCAGCAACGCGCAAAGAACTTCTTCAGGCTGTTATGATGATGATAACGAATGACTCCTTCTAAGGGCAGCCTGAACATCAGGTGTCCCCCACGCAGGGGACTCACGTAGGGGAAAACTGAAATGAGCCAAATATTCGACATAGTTCCTTATTTACAGTCAGAATACATAGCACCAGTGGACGCGCGTCGCGAATGGATCTCAGGGTTCACTGGCTCCGCGGGTACTGCGGTCGTTACGTCATCACACGCGCTGGTCTGGACTGACGGCAGGTTAGTGCTGATGAGGACCACCCTAACCGATCGTAGGATCCATTAAGCCAATAATAGTTCTTAGTTCGTAGTCTTCCCAAAGGTGGACCAGAATTGGTCAGGGAAACCCCTAAATACCTGGGGCATACCTAGTTACCTATTAATTATTATTATTATCTGTGACTTGGTTATATGCCCCTTCCAATGGAAAATTGGGTCAGCCTTAAAACTAGGTTAAACATGAAGATTTACGATTTAGCATAGATAATGCTAAATCGCAAACCTTCATGTTTAACAATGCAAAGGTTCAGCAAAAATATCATTTTGATCCAAACAAGTTTTCCGATCAAAAAAAAGTTTTTATTTTTAGCTTAGAAAACTTCAGCAAAATACTTTATAACGTTTTCCGACCAAAGTGTTTTTTTTTACTTTTGGTTGGAATGTTTTTGGATCAACATGTAATTTTTGCTGCATTGTTATTCTCTAGAACTTGAATGTTTGCGATTTTTCTAAACATTCAGTGAACTGTTGAAATGTGCGAGTGAGAAGTTTGACGGTTATCAGCTAGGATAATATAGGTGTTCTATGGTTATCAGCGTCTTCTTGATTGCCTGATTGCTTACCTACCTTCGTGTTTGACAGATACTACACGCAATTTGAAAAGGAGGCTGACATGACGCTTTGGACTTTGATGAAGCAGTGTAAGTGTATACTTTTAGCTTTTTCTGATCGGAAAGCGCGCAAAATAGGTAAACTGAATATTTTTGTTCGCTTTTTTTAACAAAGTCAATTAGGTAAGTGATTTAGGCTCGTATGCGGGTTTACTACTACTCAACCACTAATCCGGACTCAAGCATAAATTGTTAAATCTCTTTAAAATCTCTACCTACTCAAATTATGTGTTTCCGTAACGATTTCTTTAACAGCGTACGGGCATAAATGCCAGTACTTTGCGATCGAGCCTAATTTAAATAAATAAATATTCACGGACACTTAACACAACGCCTTCTAGTCCCAAACTAAGCAAAGCTTGTACGATAGAAACTAGATGGCTGATAGAATACATACATACATTTTTTTTGTAAATACATACTTATAATACATAGAAACACCTAGACACAGAACAAACATCTATGTTTACAATACACAAATGTTTGTTCTCGGTGGGGGTCGAACCCACGACCCACAGAACGGAAGGCAGAGCTACTACCGACTGAGCCATGACGCCTGTCATTTAACAGCTTGGTTCCAGTTTAAAATGATAATTTTAATATTTTATACTTTTTAACGTTCTATTTTATAATGCAGCCCTGCCAGACACTCCGTCCATTGAGAAGTGGCTGTCGATAAACCTGACAGATGGTGCAGTAGTCGGCGTTGACCCACACACCATGACAAGAGGAGAGTGGACGCCTATTCAGGTATTTTAGAAGTAGGGCTTTTTGTACTGAGCTGTGGGTTCGATCCCCACCAAGAACAAACATTTTTGTGATGGCAAAAATGATTTTCAAACTTACAACTAAGTATTACTATAATCAATCAACAATAGTCTTCAAACTATTCATTGGACTTGCTCTGTGAGGCAATGCATTGTTATAGGCAGAAGTTACCACTTAACATCAGGTGAGCTATCAGCTTGTTCCATTACTTTTATCATAAAAAAAAAAAAACTAAGCTCCGTTAGCAGACACAAAACTCGTTACTCAGCATACGCGCCTAAGGCCCGTACCTATGCTTATTTACTACTCAAGAACTGCTCCCGACTCGAGCATAGATCTATCTTCTTCTTCTTCTAAATATATAAAACTCTTTTGAAGCTGACTTAGAATCAACGCACAGCCTAAACTATAAGTCCTAGAGGTATGAAATTTGGAGGGTAGTATCCTTATATAGTGTAGGGGTGCACTAAGAAAGGAATTTTGAAACGTCACACTCTAAAGGGTAGAACGCGAGCAACGCCGCAGCGACGGCTAGTTTATTTTTAAATTTCACTCAAATCTACGCTTGATTTGCTTGAGTTACGTACGATTTCTGTATACCGATACAGAAATCATACGGTTTTAAGTCGCAAAAAAAGCAAATCTTGTAGGAACCTACAAATTTTCACACAACGCCATCTAGTACCGACAACCTTTGCTTAGTTTGGAACTATATGGCGTTATGTGGACTAACCATGAATATTTATTTCAGACAGCACTATCACAAGTCAACATGAAATTCGTAGCCGTATCCAAAAACCTGGTCGATGAAGTTAGGAATGAACTAAACGATCTCCCTCCTGCAAGACCACATCGGGATATTATACCGTTGCCTGTCAAATATACAGGTAATAATAATAAATATCCTTGGTCACATCACACACACAACGCTCTCTAGTACGAAACTAAGCAAAACTTGTACTATGGGAACTAGATTACTATCATCATCAATCATCATCAATATATATAAAACTCTTTTGAAGCTGACATAGAATCAACGCACAGCCTAAACTATAAGTCCTAGAGGTATGAAATTTGGAGGGTAGGTTCCTTATATAGTGTAGGGGCGCACTAAGAAAGGAATTTTGAAAAGTCGCACTCTAACGCGAGCAACGCCGCGGGAGACGGCTAGTCATTTATATAGCTTCACAGCTCAGTCGGTACTTCTGCCTTCCGTGCTGTGGGTCGTGGGTTCGATCCTCACTGAGAACAAACATTTGTGTAGGAAACATACATGTTTGTTCTATGTCTGGGTGTTTCTATGTATTACAAGTATGTATTTACAAAAAAATCTATCAGCAATCTAGTTCTCATAGGACACGCTTTGCTTAGTTTGGGCCTAAAGGGCGTTGTGTATGAGTAATTAGTATTATAGATAGCTCAACTGGGCCAAATCAATACCAATCGGAAGCGTGCCCAAGACACTGGCCGCATTGATACAAAAGAAATAAATCTGCTTCCTATAGAACAAGCTTTGCTTTAGGATTAGCTAGCGAAATGTCCATTAATATTTATTGATTGACAGGAAAAACAGCTGGCGCTAAAATCGAGGACCTAAGAAAGAAAATGGTGGAGAAAAAGTCATCAAGTTTGGTGATCACTGCATTGGATGAGGTGGCCTGTGAGTATTTATCCTGTAACTTGACATAGTGACGGAAAACATTGACAGTCTGTGAGTATCTTATGCGCAGTGGTGAGTTAAAACATCACCCTGGCAGGCTGTGAGTATCTTATGCGCAGTGGTGTAGGAAAACATCAATTCAGCAGGAAAAATCAACCATTAGTTCATGTCAATTGAATTTTATTGGACTCGTAGATACTAGTAGGTACTAAAAAGTTCCACTATCCACCTTCTGGCTCCATCATCAGATCAGCTCAAAGATACCAAATTTATTTATTTATTTTATTTAAAAATTTCACACAAACAAGTAGTGCTAGGAGGACTTAATGCTAAGAGCATTGTCTACCAGTCTTCCTGGGCGTGCAAAAAGGTGGTGTGGCGTGTTTTTATAGGTACCAAACAAGTTGTATATATACGAGAAATTATAAAACTACTAATATTATATATATCTACCTACATACTGAAGAATTTAAAATATACATACCTAGGATACATCATTGTATCAATACATATATTATTATATAATACATAAGATACAAATTATAGTATCCAAACTACCTAGGGGGTCGTCCATTAATGAAATGACTGTTCCTAGCAACTTTTTACTTATTTTTTTGTTCGTTAGTTACACTACAAGTTGACTACAAGTGAAACTACTAAAAGAGTGTTAAAATAAACTTTTCAGACACTTTGAACCTACGAGGCAGCGACATAGAATACAATCCAGTTTTCTTCTCCTACCTTGTCATAACTCCGACAGCTGTCAACCTATTCTGGTTTGACAGCAAACTGTCAGATGCAGTGACAGCTCATCTTCAATCAGAAGGAGTGGGGGAGTTTTCGGTGATGGAATACACTGATATTGTTCCTTACTTGGAGAAAGAAGCGGTGAGCTCAAAATCAAAATACTGTATTAATAAATAAACAGGTTTTTGCATCAAGATAATTTATACAGCATCAGGAGCCACTTTGTAGCACCTATACCAGGGATCACCAAATGCATCGCATCCGAATCGCCGACCCATTTTGTGCGGACCGCGGGAGTGATAAATCTAGGTACTCTGCAGAAGGAAATGATCGATTTCCAAGAAAACAGTTTTAAATTAAAACAAAAACATGCGGAAGTTTCCAGGGGAGAGTTCTGAAAAAAAATGTGTGTGGTAATAAATATCCAGAACTACAAAAATTTGCTTTGAAACTTCTTACTTTGTTTGGGTCAACGTATATTTGTGAAGCTGTGCGGATTTTATTTCATAAAACGGACATAAAACGTTTCACGTACCTTAGAGGTATACGCTTTTCACATCCTTTAGATACCAAAGAGTAATGATAGCCACAAACAAACAAAACTCTTTTTAAAGAATAGATATGTCACTAAATGTTTTTTTTTTTTGTCACAGATGAAATTATCTGAAACCGGTGACGGAAAACATAGCGTATGGTTATCTTGCGAAGCAAGTGAGGCGATTCACAGGGCAGCCTCTGGGGTAAGTTGTAAGGGATGTAAGCGGTAGGGAATGTTAGTGATAAGGTAAGTGGTGAGGAATGTAAGCGGAAAGGAATGTAGTGAGAAGTGGTAAGCAATGTTAGTGAAGAATGTAGGTGACTGTGTTAGTGAAATGTAAACGGTTAGAAGGTAAGCTGTAAGGAATGTAAGTGATGCAGTATACAGGGTGTTACCAGACCACTTCCGAAAACGAAAGGGGGAGCTACAGCACACCAAAACCCAACCAAAAAAAAAAAACAGTTATGCTGAAAAATAATTATAGCCGGAGAAAACAATGTTTAAAGATTTGTATTTATTTCGCCAGCCCGCAATGTACGCATTCACGTAGGTAAGGTCGAGGCGTAGTACTATTATTTATTCTGTGTCGTAAGTGCCTACTAACGTAGGTAGGTACCTACTATGTTTATTTATACCTAATTGGAATAGTACCTACTTACCTAATTACGCTGTAGCCTCGGTCAAACTAGAAATGGCTCTAACTGAGCTCCTCCTCGTTCATGGCACAGTTGAGCTCGCCTGATTGTTGCCTGATGAACGCGATCCAGGAATAAAGGATCCTCGGCACTTCTCGCATTAAGGTCTGAGAATACTAATCTAATACGGCTTCTCATTTCTTCAGCCGTATCGCACCCATATTCCCTCGCACGAAACATAGTAACTAACACTCACTGTTCTATCTAAAATCTTAACAAAAGTATCCACCTACTCTAAAAGTAACTCTAAATTAACACATAAATTAATAAAAAAACACACACTCATAAACGAACTAAGTACCTAATTAACTTAAGTAGGTAATTAATAAAATAAAACATAAAAAAACAACTCTTTCACGAAAGGTATGCAATTTGTATGCACCGCGCACAAGTGTCCAGTACGAATATCAAACACGAACTAGGTAAAAATAAATCAAAAATAAGCAAAATGATAGAGAGTAGGTAAATTGCGCCCAAACAGCCCTTTGAAAGATGCCGACAGAGAAAAAATAAGCGCCAGCGTAAGCTCGGTCATCAATCTGTTTTGTGTTCTAAATGAGTAATTTTAAGGTTCAGACTTCTATTTCGCTACATTTTCTTTTGACTAAGTGCCGACCTGCCTATTTGTAGATAGGTACCTACCTACTAATTATTTAATGAAAGTAGGTAAGTAAGTAAACTAAGTAGGTATTAGGTATCTGATGTAATGTTTACGATTATTTATGTTTATGACACAATGATTTAGTGCTCTGTCATCTAAGTCCTTCCCAAAACCAAAGTACCTAAGTACTTTAATAGGTACCTACTTAAGTAATTAATAACGTATAGCGCCTAGTGTTGCCCCTCTGCTCCTCCATCCCCTCTACGCTGCCGTCCCTCCGCGCGGGTAGCTGAACGCCTGGCTCACGCCATTCGCGGGGCGCCCCACTAGTCACAAAACAGTCTCTGAGCGGAACGGTCGCTCGCGCGCGCGCCGGCAAGGTAGCAAAGTTCCGACGATGTATTTCTATGTGCAAAGACGAAAAGTAACAATATCAGTTTTCTATTCCAATTCTTATACATCAACCTATAAACGTAGAGAAAAAAAGGTAGTAGGTACTACTAAAGGTAAATAAATAAATAAATAAATATTCGCGGACATTTAACACAACGCCTTCTAGTCCCAAACTAAGCAAAGCTTGTACGATGGAAACTAGATGGCTGATAGAATACATACATACATTTTTTTTTTTGTAAATACATACTTATAATACATAGAAACACCCAGACACGGAACAAACATCTATGTTTACAACACACAAATGTTTGTTCTCGGTGGGGATCGAACCCACGACCCACAGCACGGAAGGCAGAGCTACTACCGACTGAGCCATGACGCCTGTAAGGTGGTAGGTAAGTACCCTTTATAAGAAGTGGGTTGTTTTTATTATGAAATCATGAAATTTTTATAAAGCTACGATTTCGATTCTCTTCGATTGTAAATACTTAGTAAAGTGTTTGCGTATGTGTTTACTCAGATGCACGCTTCATCCAGGTAGAGCCTAAACAACCTATTGGTGCATAAGTTCTTTCCATTATGTACCTGCCTAGATTAGGTACTTGCAATTTGTTTCAACTTTGTGTTTTTGCGGTATCTAAGATTCTGTAGTTTGTAGAAATAAGGCAGGCTGGCTGCCTAGGTAGGCTACCTAAGTAGACGCAGGCGCGGGCACTAGGTAGGTATAATACCTACCGTTTGTAGTCGCGCTTATTATTTTCTATGCTTGCGTGACGCGACCGCGCGATAAAGACGGGCGTCTCTTGTCTCGCTCGCACGTCGCGTACTTGAATGACCCGCGGTGAACTCTCAGCTGTTCATGCTGTAGTAGAGTGGGCGTAATCTGCGTGCTGCGTGTATATTGCTGCTTTATTTATTTTATTTGTTTTTTTGCTTTTTTAAATGAGATAATTAGGTAGATATGTCTTATTATGTTGTACTGTGTGTATGTAACTAGAAAAAAATTAAAAGGAGATAGTCAAGTCAATTTTTTTTTTCGCGATTTTTTTCGCTTAATGTTTTCAGTATCATGGTCTGATTGGAACCTCCAAGTTTTCGGAAGTGGTCTGGTAACACCCTGTATAAGTGGTTTGGAATGTAAATAGTAAGAAATGTGAGATGCAGGTGGTGAGTATTGTAAGTGGTAAAGGTAAAGGAAAGTAAGCGGTAAGGATGGTAAATGGTAGTAATACAGTTGATAATGTTAGTTGCATTGACATCAGTAGCTTACGATTTTATTGATTTGATTTTTGTTACTTAATTTTTTTGTATTTCAGAGTGATGTACTGAAAAAGCCTTTGAACTTAATATCGAAGGTATCACCGGTAGCACTCGCAAAGCTGATTAAAAACGACGTTGAATTAGAGGTTAGTGGTTACTAGCTCAAACCTCTTCCCTGGATACCCCCAGACACCCCCCCACGAACAGACGAACATCGTCTTTTGCACATTTGTACCAAAATCCAAGCAATCCAAATTTTTTTTCGGTGACTCTTTTAACCAACTTAAAAAAAGGAAAAGAATTTATGAACCGATTTGAAAAAATATTTTTATCTAAAAGCGTAACTAGAAAAAACACTTCATCCACGTACACGACATTGCGTATTTTGCTTTCCTGTGGTGTTTACGATCAGTAGAACAGTCTCAATGAACTGCTATCATCATCATATGAAGGCGTATCAAATCAGAAGTCAGTTTTTGAAGTTTTTACCTATAGGCAAAATAGATTGAATATAGGACACGAGTTTTGACATTTTTTGAAACGACACATAGCACTTTTATTGTAATAGTTTTTCTTGTGTTATTGTGAGTATTGTTGTTTAATTTTGGTGGAATTTTAACCAATAATACTTAGGTCGTAACATAAAGTGTGAGCCATTGGAATAAATGTGTGTAAAGTGGTTTTTCTGAATGTGAAAATTCGTGTTAGGTTTTGAAGAGAAAATACACCATTTTCTTTTCAAAACAAACGACAGCCGACTTGAGAAATGACTTGACTTGACTTATTTATTACAATTTTAACACTTGACATTGGCAAAATTGTCTGTCGAAATGACGGACACAGGCCATTATTGAAGAGAAGAAGAAGAAGATTGAATATAGCATAATATAGGCAATGTGCTATATTCAATCTATTTGGTTTTCTTCAGGGTTTCCGTCAATGTCACATACGCGATGGCATAGCGGTAGTTAGATTGCTGCGTTGGTTGCACGTTCAAATCGACGCCGGCAACGAAGTCTCTGAGATACAAGTGGCTGATAAACTGTTGGAGTTCCGCAAGTAAGGATGTTACTATTATTTACTTGAATGAAACACTTCTTGCGTTAGGGATTAGCTCTGAGAAATATGGAGAATATTTAATTACGAAGAAAATTACGACTACCTACTACAGTATTTTTTTATTTATTTATTTATCATAAAAAAGCAAGTCCTCATTGGACTTGCTCTGTGAGGTAATGCATTGTTATAGGCAGAAGCTAATACTTAACATCAGGTGAACTATCAGCTTGTTCCATTACTTTTATCATAAAAAAATAATAACTATATAACAGTATTTACAATATATGGATATGGACGCAGAGCACTGCAAACAAGCAAGCTCGTATGAGTTAGTGGCCAACTCTGGTAACGGAGTTTTTAGGCCGCCTTCAGGCCTCCGCCATGGCTTAACGACTGCTAGAGCCGGGACCGACAGTTTCACGTGCCCTCCGAAGCACGGAAGCGCTGATGTAAATGCCACTAACAGTCACCCACCCAAATAGTGGCCGCGCAGAACGTCGCTTAACTTAGATAATCGGTGAAGATTAACTAAGCAAGCCTAGCCACGAGCGCTTCGCACTCATAAGACATTTTCGGCACATTCTAAACGCTGCAGACGTAGCATGGTCTCTAGTTTTAATAAACTTTTTACAGGGAAGAATCAGATTTCATGGGCCCATCATTTGAGACCATCGCGGGCGCTGGTGAGAATGGCGCTGTTATCCACTACAGTCCTAACAGAGACGGCAAACAGAGGATTATCAAACCCTCTGATATGTTTCTACTGGACTCTGGTGGTCAATACAGGTACTAATTAAAAAACATGGAAATTTTCATACAACGACCGATGTCATAAACTAGCAAGCTTTTACAATGGGAACTAGAATGCTGATAAAATACTTACTAATTTTTTTTGTAAATACACAGGTAGGTACTAAAAGTAAAATTTATTTACAAAAAAAAATGTATTTACGAAATACACATGAATCAGTTGAGCTATCTACAAACCGATGCAAACGATTTATAGATAGCTCAACTGAATAAATACATACTTACAATACATTGTCAAACTACATACTAAACATAGTAAAAACTGCACCAAAATTGGTCACATTGGTGCATTGTTTGGATCAAAATGATATTTTTGGCATTTTTTGTTGAACCTTTGCTTTAATATTCTCTAGAGCGTGAACCTTTGCATAATTACATTCAGTGATTTTATATCTTTAAAAAATTTGAAATATGCGAGTGAGAAGTTGTTAGCTAGAAGTTGTGACGTCAGTAATTTCTACTATTTTCTGTCTAGGGATGGAACTACTGATATAACTCGTACAAGACACATGAGCAGTGCTCCGAGTGCTGAGCAAAAAGATGCCTTCACTCGGGTGCTAAAGGGTCAAATTATGCTTGGTAGCGCGCTCTTTCCGAAAGGCGTCAAGGTAAGTAAAAAGTCAAATTGCGTACAAAAATTAGTAACAATACCTACATAATTATACTAAACAATTTAAACATTCAAATGAAGCCCCATTGGTACCTAAACTAGACGGAGTTTTTAGGCCGCCTTAAGGCCTCCGCCGTGGCTTAACGACTGCTAGAGCTGGGACCGAAAGTTTAACGTTTTTAAGTTGGAAAAAGATATTATTAGATAGGTATTATTATTTGTTCTTGGTTTTTTTCCCAGGGCAATGTGTTAGACAGTTTCGCCCGTAAGTCGCTCTGGGACGTGGGGTTGGATTACGCGCACGGCACGGGTCACGGTGTGGGTCACTTCCTGAATGTTCATGAAGGGCCCAGTGGGGTCTCTTGGCGCCCCTACCCGAGAGATCCCGGATTAGCGCCGCATCAAATTCTTAGCAATGGTAAGATATTTATAGATCACTTTTTGACCGATAACAATCACTTTTCGACCTTGCACGGGTAGGTAGACACTTTAAATACAAATGTTTTTATGGTTTCTCTATCATCAATAATCAATAAATATATATATAACTCTTTTGAAGCTGACAGAGAATCAATGCACAGCCTAAACTATAAGTCCTAGAGGTATGAAATTTGGAAGGTAGTATCCTTATATAGTGTAGGGGTGCACTAAGAAAGGAATTTTGAAAAGTCACACTCTAAAGGGTCTAGAACGCAAGTAACGCCGCGGGCGACGGCTAGTTTAAGTATAAAATTCTTGTTTTAGAAAATTCCGCTTTTGCCAGGATACATTTCAAGCGTTAAAATCTAAGTTAAATACATTTGAAATAAGTTGGTACTAATATTAGGAACGAATACTTTACCATGGTGATACACTATGGGTCATTTTTGTCCATGGCTAAGATCCCGCGGTCTTAACAATGTTGTCGTTCATCGGGTCCTACACTTCCCCTTCCTGTTGGTTTTCGCCACTAGTAGTTACACTTACTTACTTACTTGGTAGTAGTTATACTGTTTTTCTTTACAGAACCCGGCTACTATAAAGTTGGTGAATACGGCATTCGCCACGAAGATTTGGTGGAAACCATACACGTCACTAAACAGTCAAATCATCCTAAAGTAAGTTGAGAACCGTCAAATAATTTCCGTAGCCATTTCATAATTTTTGTACATAATATTATTAAAAAATTAATTAACTAAATTATTACAAAATTATAATTAACATTGTTTTTGTGTAAACAGGCAAAGAGTTTAGTCGGAACTTACGAAGGCAGAGGCGTTCTTGGATTCAACACATTAACATTGGTCCCAAATCAGAGGCAATGCATTGATGCGAGCATGTTTGATGATTTTGAGGTAAGCATAGCAGAGAAATCTCAAGGAATATCTACTGTTAAGTCGTGAGCCTAATAATATAAACAAACTAGCTGTCGCTCGCGGCTTTGCTCGCCAGCAGCAAACGCATTATTTGGTTAAAATCTTTGATCCAAATTAAGGGTGAGACTTTTCAAAATTCCTTTCTTAGTGCACCCCTACACTATATAAGGATACTACCCTTCAAATTTCATACCTCTAGGACTTATAGTTTAGGCTGTGCGTTGATTCTCTGTCAGCTTCAAGAGTTTTTTATGTTTAGAAGATATTCATTGACATTTCCAGCAACGCCTATTAGTCCCAACCCAAACTAAGCAAAGCTTGTACTATGGGAACTGTAGGAAATTGGCTATTGCTATTTCCCGGGATGCTAACTGATTCCACTTAGTTCACTTCAACGATACTCGTTTATTGTAAACTCAAAGTAAAAAGCTAAAATGAGTGCGATTGGTGTGAATGATGCTTGAGCACTGGTTTACGTGGATCGCCCGGCCGCGCTCGCGACGCAAGCGACCCACTTAGGCCAAACTGCTAATGGTGGTGATGTGTTCGATGTATCGAACAGGAACTAGATTGTCTTGTAATTCTTTATTGTACACTAAAATAACACATAAACAGAAGACAGAAATAGATAACATGTACAAAGGCGAGCTTAACCCTAAAAAGAGTCATATTGTCGATAGAATAAGATATTTTTTTGTAAATACATAGGTAGGTACTATAGTATTATGTCGTTATATAATAAAATAGTACCTAGGTAGGCAACATCCAGACACAGAATAAACACCTATGTTTTCCAAACACAAATGTTTGTTTGTTGGTGGGGATCGAACCCACGACGATGCACAGGCAAAGCTACTTTCAACAAGTTATTTTTTAACCCGAGACCGAAAAGGAATATTATAAGTTTGACGGCGTTGTCTGGCAATGATGTCTGAAATTCCTTATAACTCTAAAGCCGGGCTGATGAATATCTTTTATAACTTTGCTTTTTACAAAAAACTGCGTCCAAATCGCGTGGCCACAGATATTACAGACATTACAGACACAATGCAGTCAAACTTATAACACCTCTTCTTTCGGTCGGCGGTTAAACCCTTATTTTATTACTTACAGTTACAATACACAAATACATACCATCTAAGGGTTTTGGACACTCTAGGCCCCATTTTGAAAGAACGCGGCCTAACTGATGATTACGAATGGCTGAAGGCGGAATGCGCACCTATCACAAAGGCATAAGGTATATTTTACATTGCATTTCTTTTTTACTTTACATAACTAATAATAATGATTGAACAAGCAGATGACCGACGTGATGTTGTGGTAACCACTGCCAATACATTACCTCACAGAGCACGTCCACTGCGCCCAAACGTCGTAAGTTATCGTAAAACTTAGCCATGTAAGCCGTTATAACTGGCGCCACTGAAAACCAGCGCCTGGGCAGGGTATTCACATATGGCACCAAGGCACCATGTTGAGTGGTGGCCATTTTTGTTATTTTAATTTAATTTTAGGATTCAATTTTACAATATTGTCAATTTTAAAACTAAGAAAATAAATATATTCTACTAGCTGACTCGGCAGACTTCGTACTGCCTCAATCGATAAATAAAAGACAAACTCTTGTATTATTATTCACCTTTTAAACCTTCTTGGACTTCCACAAATAATTAAAGACCAAAATTAGCTTAATCGGTCCAGCCGTTCTCGAATTTTAGCGAGATTAACGAACAGCAATTATATAATTTTTATATTATATATAGATTTCTATATTCTTGTTTGCCGCCTCGGGCTACCTACTAATTTTAAGTCCTACAAAAATCTATTTTAACCTACTTTCAATTATTTTTTATTTTGTTTCAGTTGTTTGAAGGAGAATGGGCTCAAAGCAGTTATTTTAAGTTACCTAAATTATCCATAAAAAATGTATTATCGTAGTTGTATGAATTCTTAGTACATCTACATATTTTGAACTATACAACCTATTTTATTTACCGATTATAACCTGGACCCAAAAATACTTTAACAGCCACTGCACCCAACAACCAATGAAATGTTTTTCCGACCCGCGACCCGTGCACCCACTGGCTTCACCCACCGGTTTCCTCGATGACGCCAAGCACACAAGTTTCTAGTGAAAAGACAGAAGTGTAATAGTTATTTGTTATACAAGAGTGCAAAGTTGCTTTTTAACCGCGTGTTCAATTTTGATGACCGAGCAATCGAAGGATTCAAAATTAGAATCCTGAGCGTTAGCGAGGGAATCAAAAGAGCACGAGGTGAAAAATCTTTGCACTCGAGTGCAACACGTAACTTTTCATTCCACCTCAGCGAGGAAATGACTAATTTGCGCATTATTAACAGTTTCAGTCAATTCTGTTGGCGTCAAACAAACTTCCTCGTCGCTAGAATCACTCATTTTAGTTTTTTCACTTGTTTTTAATATAAGGTTTAACAATGACGTGAAAAAATGCCGCGTAAAGAACTGCGTACAAAGCAAATTGAAAAAAGAACACCAAGAAGGTTCCGAGTCTGAGTTTTTAACAAATTAAAAAAAAGTTGTATGATATATTCGGCACCATAGAGGTAGCAGTAAATAGGTTTAATGTTTTTTTTTAATTCACAAACTTAGTGCACACGATGTTCTAAATTCAATTTACTTTATCCTCTAGAGAATAAAAACGGCTTTTCCACTCAGATATTGAAGATTAAAAATACTCTTTCCGAGATGGTGGGATGAAAAAATATTAACAGTCTGTTCGTACCGTTACTTATTGGTAAGAGATATTAATACACGTGGGGGCCGCATTTTGATTTTAGCCACAATTTAGACAGTTTTTCTCGGACTCGAATTTCACAAAATATAAGAGAATAAAAGTTTGGTTCTTCGTAAATTGTATGTAGGAAGTAGTTTTCTTTAAATAAAACGTATAACAGAAAAATAATAACAGGCGTTTCGTAAAATGAGCAAAATAAGTGAACTTTCAACCACGTGTGTCTCTGAATGCGAATATGTAAACTGCCTATCAATGGAAAATCAATCCACACCAAAAATCAAACTATTCATAGGTTTATAAAATTTTATTCGTCCCATCACTTGGCAGGCTTCGCAGCCTTGGCAGGCTTCGCAACTTTAGCAGGCTTCGCGACCTTGCCATCCTTTACTTTCTTGACTTTCTTGGGTGGTGGGGCGGTTTTCTTAGCTACTGGCTTCTTTGGCTTCTTAGCCATTGCAGCTTTGATTGCTTTGCCGCGTTTCTCACGTAGCGCCTGCGCTTTCACGGCCGGGTCAGTTGCGGGCAACTTGATCTGAAAAATAGTAATATTGGTTAGAAAATGCGACAAAAATTGGGAGGAAATGGTGGGGTTAGGTGGAATCAGTTATTGTCAACGTGTAAGTAATCATGGTGTTCATAACCCAATGCTCTGATAGAGAATATCATCATTTAGTTATCAATTTGTGTCAAAGTACATAATCACTTGAATTTTTTTAAACTGGAATCTAAGCCAGAGTTTTTTACAAGACAAATAGTAGAATGAAAAACAAACTTTACTACTTATTTTGTACAATCAGCATCGTAGGTCAGCGATGATTAAACAAAGTTTCAAAAATGATAAAGTCTGAAGAATTGTAAAAAAATTGTGAGATAAACTTCTAATGCTGACTGTACATATAAAAATAACTTTTACTTAAGTGTAATAAAGTATGATTATACTCACTCCTTGCTTCTCAGCAAGAGCCAAAGCCTTAACATTGTTGGTTCTGTTCTGATCGAGCAGGGCCTTCCTCCTCAGCACAGCCGAGAACGGGTTAAGTCTCAGCATAGCCTTGGTGTTGGTCAACGGGTTAAGCTTGCGAGTAGCACGGACCACGCGTTTGCTGTAAAAAATATATTTTAAGTTTTGTGCGAAGAAACAGAGAGGTAGAAGGATGTTTGAGGTTATGTCAGAATAAGTCAACGTGATTTAGGTAATCATGGTGTTCATAACCCAATGCTCTGTATAGAGATTTCATCATACAATGTTTAATGTGAAGTGAAATGATTGCAAAAACGCGCTTATTTACAAAGCGACCGTGGCCACTTAATACTTATGCCCACTAAAATAGTATTTAGGACATGTTTAGATGGAGTAGAAACATTTTTTGCTGGTATAATATTACAGCCTAGATGGCCTATTGTGATCACTTATGTAGTTGTCTGCCCGAACTCCGGGTGTTCATAGTTTACTAAACCCTGCAGCTGTTAGAAACTAAAGAATTTTAGATGCTTTCGGTGTATGCTGCGTTTTTGAATTAGCCCTCACTCCCTTAGCAGGTGAAGATGCGTTTAGTGTAGTACTTAATATCCTCTCAGACAAGTCTGCCTCAAAAAACTTCAAGGGCCAAATGTACCTTCAATATTTACTATTTTTTGTAAAGAAAAAAATAGTATAACTAGCAAGAAGTAGCTTTATTCCAAAATGGCAAATTTTGCTGCAAAAATGATCCAGAGATTTGTACGATTATTTGTTGACCTCAAATTTTATTCTATAAAAAACAAGGGTAACATACTTGGGAGCGCGCAGAACCTTGCGGATCT
Source organism: Eulithis prunata (assembly GCA_918843925.1). Taxonomy (NCBI): domain Eukaryota; kingdom Metazoa; phylum Arthropoda; class Insecta; order Lepidoptera; family Geometridae; genus Eulithis; species Eulithis prunata. The sequence goes on from OU974028.1 coordinate 2,112,250, forward strand.
CATCAGACTTGAGCAGACGACTTAGATCGGTGTTAGCCATCTTAGGTTGAGGCAGGTTGAAATTCTTCTTTTCCTTGGATGGAGTTTTCCATGATCCGAAGAGGGGGTCTGAGAAAATACAGTTTCAATCAAGCTACGTACAATGCAGCGATGTGTTCCAGTTTGATGGGTATGGGGTGCTGGTACTATTACACACACATGTGACTTTATGTTGCGTTCACACTATGCCGCAGTAGGCAGGGACTTGGGCAGGGAAGTGAGCACGAGCATAGTGAGAACACTATCATGCCTCTGTCCCGGCTCCCGGCCCAAATTCATGCCCTTGCTCTCTAATGAGAACAAAGGCGATGTTGCTGTGGCAATAATTCCGCGGCAATAATGCCGGCATGGGCTGGGCATAGTGTGAACGCGGTATAAGACATGTCTCAAATTGATTGGCGCAGTACAATGCTTCACAGAGTACATTCTCAATGGCTGTGTGAGCTAATGTATTGTTAGAGGTAATTAATTAACACCTGTGGACCATCCAACTTGCTCCAAACCTCTATTTTTCACAATAAAATGGTGTATGAAAACGAAATATTAGTAGACTCACCAAGCCGGTCAAAAGCAGACTGCGTCCAGATAATGAAACGTCCAACATGACCACCAGGCGCGAGTTTCAGCAGGTTCAATTTGTTCACATTTAGCATCTCCACTCCGGGAATGTTGCGGAATGCACGAGTCAGACCCTGGATAACAATAGTTATTGTTTACACTTTACACAAAATATGTTAAAATTTATGAAGAATTCTTTACTCCTTTCCCAAAAAAGGGTTTTGCAAAATAGTGCAGTCTGTATTCTCTTTCCACACGCGAATAAAACGCTACAAACGCGGTTTACTTCTAAGCTAGTCTAGTATTTCCAGTTCTTTCTTTAAGAAATTTGCTATGGGACTTTGCAAAGTTAAACTTCAATGTCGTCTGGTATAAATGTCATCCACAAGTCGACACACCGCCGGGCTCGTTAGACCCGGCGATGTTTCCTATGGGAGTTGATGTGCTATACCCTCGCATTCGTAGCTCAAAACATATAAGTATGCAGTGAGTAAGGCTGTTGAGGGAATTTACAAACATATAGCGGCCTTATGCTCTAAAAGAGATGACGTCATACCTAAGCCGGAATAAGCTTTTGAAGTCATCCCTATTATAGTAAAATTTCTACCAAATTGCGCATAAAGGCCCAGAACTTATGAATAATGTTATTACATTCATATTACTTATTTACCTGATCTTTGTTGTAGATAACCAGAGGTCCTTTACGTTGGACGCGACGACGGTTACGCATTTTTCCCTTACCGGCGCGCAGGCGCTGCGATTTGTATACCTAAACAAAAACAACAGGAGATTCAGTTGAAGTATTCTGACACAAAACTCCGAATTAAGAGTTGGCTGAATTTAGTGATCGACCACGTGAGCGCGTATTGTGAGCGCTGACCGTTAGTCCATACATAATATAGTAGCAATACATCAGCGCTGCACTGCACTGTACACGTTCATACGCTATCATTGATATAGCTACGTTCGACCGACAACGTCAGCGCTCACCGTCGGCCGAGCACTAAATGCAGACTTGCACAAGCATAGATTTGAGTAGAGATTCTCATATCCGCCCGATGCATATTTGCTAATCATATGATCGCATAGTCGCGTTGTAGTTAGACAAAAGCCTACCATAGCATAGTTATACCCTTCAAATCGTAACACAGCAATGCGAGCATCACTGTACGGCGACAGAAATAAGTTTTATCGGCTCTAAGGAGTTTATGCATGTATTCCAAAGTCTATGTCGAAATTGAAACAGTTCAATCAGATTGTTGTCTAAGGAGAACTAATCTTGTCCCAAATGGCAGATTTCACAGGGAATATACCTTGCAAAAATGTAAATTCAGGACTATAACTGGGAAACGAGGCGCATTTTCCAAAATAAGCGGTAGAGATCAACTTGGCTCAGTTTCACGCGGTATTCCACCGGGTATTTCGTAGAATTCGACGTCTAAGAATGAAACTAGATTGAAACAGTAGGATATAATTACCGCATACCCACTTGGCATTGGCCTTAGCTCTAGACAGCGAAAACCGCTTAGGTCTAAACAGGCCTCCAACCCTTTAGAGTCTCTGTTCTTCATCGGTCATTTTTATAACTTAACTACTCAGATCTCCGCCCATAGTTATAATATTAGTAAACAAGAAAACGCCAATAAACACTGATATTGGCAAATTTGTGGCAGTACTAGCCACCAAACAGCTACAAGTAAAAGAAGTCTAGCTTTACCTTGAGGACATCAGACCACGCCTTGACGCGTCTTAGGAAGATGACAGCCTGCTTGGTTTTGTTGATCTCCTGGACCTTGTCGGAGACCACGAGGGGCAGTTCCGGGATTTTGTCGATCACGTGTCCTGAACAAAGAGGTTTATTAGAACGTTAGCGTTTCGTAGATACGACTACGTACGACAGTCGAGCTGGCGTTGACGCGCAATATAATTCGAATACGTTAGTGTAAGTAACGCGGCGAGTGTCAGATTTGTTCGTCTTGCTAATAACCCTTCAGGTGACCAAGGAAATATATAACTTAAAAATATTGTAGGAAAATGTAGTGCCAACCTTGCACCCGTCCATACTATGAAAGCGCGTACGGAACGCCATGTCAGCACGATAATGTAGCACTAATTTCGCAGTAACACCCAGCGGCATAGTGGCGCACTGGGCGTGGACATTTAGTGCACACAACTAAATTATTTTTAAAGGTACTTTACATGTAATTTTGCGCCAACAGGCCGACCGCCGCCGTGTAAATATGCGATTACTATCGCTATATCTGATGCGATATAGCGATAGTAATATCCAATATAAAGAAACAGGTTTAAACTATATCACACATGACAGGCGTCATGGCTCAGTCGGTAGTAGCTCTGCCTTCCGTGCTGTGGGTCGTGGGTTCGATCCCCACCGAGAACAAACATTTGTGTGTTGTAAACATAGATGTTTGTTCTGTGTCTGGGTGTTTCTATGTATTATAAGTATGTATTTACAAAAAAAAATGTATGCATGTATTCTATGAGCCATCTAGTTTCCATCGTACAAGCTTTGCTTAGTTTGGGACTAGAAGGCGTGGTGTTAAGTGTCCGAGAATATTTATTTATTTATTTATATGCAAGTTAACCCTGCACCAACCAGTACAGTACTGACCCGCATAGATTTGTCTGTAACGGAAACCTGCTTCTTTATGTAAGCAAGCACCCTTAGGACATGAACCTTTATTCATGCCGAGCCTTCATATAGCCCATCTATTTCTAAGGTATCTTACCTCTAGCTTGCACGAGAGCAGGTACTCCCGCGGCGGCCACAGCGGCGGCGACGGCGGCGCGTCGTTGCCGTAGGTTGACGCGGCGATGCCAGCGCCGCCACGGCTTCGTGGGCGCGAACATACGACCACCGCGACACATGTTACCGAACGCACCCTGACCTGATCTGTGAACAAAGATTGCCCATATTATTAAATTTTTCTGTTTTTTTATTTTATTTTTAAACTTTGCGTCTAATAAGACTGTTAGTTCCATCGTATCTTCTTATGCTAGGCTCACTAAGTAGTTTATCTAGTAGCAAGTAGTTGAGATTCACTTATTTGTTATTGGTTTGAATTAATGTTGTGACAACTCAACTCAAACTAAATCCTAAGCATCCCCAAAGGTACCTGTATCGATCCGGTAAGGAAATGAAGGATATGGAATGGAAGGATTCGTTGCTTTGTATTGATTTCTATGGTAGTGTGCTCTAGGTCAGCATATATCGTCAACACCGACGCCTCGTACGCTGAGCACGCTCCGATTCCGTAGACTTAGTCGCTATTCAAGGCCTAGGAAACTTCTGTTCTGGGAAAATAGACTGCCTCAGGTAGTCAGATCACCCCATATGAAGAAATATCTACTGTACTACTGTAGTGTCTTCTTACCTGTGGGTACCACCACCACGGACACGTGGGATACGCGCTACAGCACGACCGGTACCCCATGACTCGGCACTGGTTTGGTGACCTGAAAGTTAAAATGTCATTAAGATCAGTTGAAATACTCTAAGAACATATTTGATGGAAGAGGATTAACAGATTGAACATATGAATATGTCTCGGCCTAAAATACTTTGTCAGTGTAATAAAGGATGTAGGTACCACTGGGATGTCTTCTGCTGCAGCCTTACTAAGTTAATGGAAATCAAACAAAAAGATGTTTCAAAGCGTTCTCAATGGGGATGCCATATTTTACAGTATTAGTAAAATCTACAACATTTTTCTTGACATGAACTTATTTGACATATTTCCATTATGAACCGGTTTGAAACTTCTAAATCCACTGACTTGCTGCAATATTTTGTATTAATGGTCCTTCAGGGGATGCCCTCTTTTTATTCTTGTTTTATAATCTATTTATTATCTGGTATAATTCTTTTTAAAGATTCATTTGTAGTGTCAACCTTGCACCCGTCCATGCTATGAGAGCGCGTACGGAACGCCATGTCAGCACGGTAATGTAGCACTAATTTCGCAGTAACACCCAGCGGCATAGTGACGCACTGGGCGTGGACATTTAGTGCATTGTAGTGTCAAAAGATTGAACACAACAGTCAACCCTTGCTTGGTTAGGTATCTGCATCAAAGGGTGAATTGGGTTTGTTTACCCAAATAAATAAGAAAAATAAAAAATTGATGAAATTATCTATTTTAGCTATGGTAAAATAAGTTAAGTATATCAGAGATAAAAGTGATAAGTTAAGCTGTATCACTATCTCTGGTACATGAAAAAAGTTTTAGCACATACCAGCCTCCTTGCTAACGCAGTACGGCTGCCTAGCATTCTTGGACATGGAAACGTGGACATTGTTTACGAGGTCCGGCCGGATCGGGGCCTTGAACACGAACGGGAGGGGCAGCGAGGCATCCTTGATGACCTCGCTCTTCTCCGAGTACACCGACACAAGCGGCCGGGCTACTGATAGACTCTGAAATTAAATGGTGGTGTTTAGCAACTATTTTGACAATAACCAATTGTTTTATATTTATTGTAACTTATTTATTTTTTGTGTAGTACCTATATTATTATGTAATTTATTATGGCAAATCCATAGAAAACAAAGTGAAGGAAATAGTATAGAATAACTCAGGCAGATTTGATAAAGACAATTCCTACTATCATCCTTTTACATATTGAAAACGAGGTAGGTACCTTAATTTGTCTATCCTTGATTTTACGATAGAAACGCTCTATTAAAGATTTATAGTAACATAGAAGTCTTCAACTTCAACAAAAGAATTTTGTGTATCATAGAATGATCAGCAGAATTGAATGTTGTTGATCAATAGCAGAGTAACACCAATAACCAAATGAGACTCGATTATTTTACTTAGCGCTTAGAGTACGTTACTACACTTCGCAAATAATCTATTTCATTCATATCACTGGCTGTACGAATTGAATGTAACTACAATATACGCCATTGAAGAGTTACAACAAAACCTAACCTCAAATTTACGATTGAAATAGATATTGAAATGTCGATAACCAGTAATGCCAGGAGCACAAAGTAGCTTGATAAAAGTATGGACAACTGAATTTTCAGCCTGTAACAGTACAATATCTGAAGTAAACACGATGTAAAAGCTATGGATTACCAACGCATAACATTCAGGTTAGAACCTAGAATTGCGCTCGTTTCAACGACTTCTATTCATGAAATTCATTGTTCATCACTGCACTACACTTTGGGGACACTGTACGATGGTGATAACTCACAGAATTGCTCCGTTTTCATGAAAAATGAGCAACTTTACAGACAAACACGTGTCTCCAGCACCGAATAATTTTCGAACCAATTATTCACTTGCACTATGTAGAACTACAGCACTTTGTTGCAATTTCGATGCTAACCACAATCCTGCCGATATAAACTTACCATTTCGCTGTAATAGCGAAGTTATTTCTCCTAAAAAACACTAAAGGCGGCGGTACAGACCATCCGCCATGCCACGAAGGAGTGAAAAGACCGGAAATCTAAATAATTTTTGACACAAAAAACTAGCAATTGCCATACTAAAAAATTGTAGAAGCGGAAGTTGTGTCATGGATTTTTGATTTATCCGATGAATATAACCGAAAGGCAAGGCAATCCCTAGTCTTGTAGACCATAGAAAAAATGCATAAACAATTTTTGTATCAAACCATTCAATTCAAACTATGTATTTCAAACCTCCACCCAGTCCACAGCACGGGACAGTACGGGAGGAAGAAAATCAATCAAACAATGACCAAAAACGTGCCAAAAAGATCCACCCGATCCACTGATTTAGATGGAGTATGGAGTTTGGATGTGGTCTCTTTGGTCAATAGTCGATGGCATTTATTGGCAAATAAAAGTTTTAAGTTTACATTGATATCGTTTTTTTAGTAACTTTTGAAGTTATTCACTATTTCGCTTCGGAAACTATCCACATGAACATCTACGAACTTTACGCGATTTACGTGACGTAGATTATCGACGCCTCTTAAAAGTTACGATAAAGCTAGCAGCGCCTAAACGCCTAAACGCCTAAACGCAGCAATAACAACAATGGATCAAAATAATGAACCACATTGCAGCAATGCCATGGCCACTCAAGGAAACGATATGCACGAGAATAGAATACCATCTAACATCCAGATCCACAGTCCTAACGCACCCATACCCTTCAATCTAGCCACTGCTACTGCTTCCTGTGAATCTACTAAAAGTTCAGTGACTATGAGACCATCGTATCAAAATCAAATGACAAGCCAAGCCTACAACAATCTACCTTCACCGATCTCTTTGTCATCCTGCCAGCCTCCAACGCTCTTCATTCAAGCTTTGTCAAAGCTAAACGAAAGTTCACTGAGCTTGGCAGTTCTAGGCAGATTAAAATCATCACCGTTAGTAACCGATCCGTTACGCTCTGGAGAACTATCACCACCCGATTCTTTAACAAGTGCGCCGCCATCTTATTCGTTTGTGCTTCGGCAAATGGCGGCACGCCGCAGGCCAAGACTGATGGGAACTTTCATACCATCACCATCGTTTGTGCAACATACGCCTCCACCGAATTATGCCACGGCTTTTGACATTTATGTGGATAATCCAGTTCCTCCACAACCTCCTAGAGTGTATAACTTTGGTTTTGCTTCCATGCCCGCGGTTTGCCCAGAATGTGGTTACGCTGGAATGACGGTAGTTACAACAAAAATAACTCTATGCACTCACATGTGCGCTTTTCTACTGTGCATATTTTGTTGCTGGATTTGTGTACCATTACCATATATTTTGAAATCTTGTAAAGATGTTTATCACCATTGTAGAGGATGTAGAAACTATTTAGGGATGTATTGTCCAACAAATCCTGATAACACGCCTTCGTCGTACGCATGACAAATTTGAGTTTTATTTGAATCATAAAACTTTAGGTACCTAGGTAGGTATCTAAATCCATTTGAAAAAAGCATTGCCCTTGATTTCTCTGTTTGAACTTATAGGAGGATGGATGGAAGGCCAAGGCATGCTTCATTTCGTACTGATTTCATATCTCGGAAGACCATTTGGTCATACTACCGTTCATATACCGTTCATACTATGTTCATACTCTGTCCATGATACTACGCTACGTCAATGGCATGGACCGAGGTATGGACGTAGAAATACAATGTTCGATCCATAGACCTAAGAAGGTTTGATCACGTTGGTTAATTTGAAACTCTGAAGAATTTGAAGTTTTGAAAGGCTGCGTTCATGATTTATTTAAAGCGAACCAATATGAACCAACCAAGCCACAACGCTGCTGTAGAGAAAAGACAGCAGCTCATTACAATACTTCAGTATAAATTATTAATTTTTTGGCACATATATAAAAAAATATTAGGACTGGTTTATTTAATATTATGTTTTATTTGATGATAGTAGTAGTAAATTTATAGTCTGTTGCCTAAAAATTGAACGCAGTTAAACTTTATTTATTTGGTTTAACGCCATCTGTTGGCGAAATGTCGGTCATGTAAAATTAGAAGTCAGCCTTCTGCAAGTTCCGTGTCTGTCTGTTGCGGAAAAATCCCTTTTTGGGCGTCCGACCACATGTGTGATTGTGAACAAAATATAGTTCTGAAGTGATTTTCTGCCCTCGCTAGCGTTTTTCAGTGTTATTGGTACAGATCATTGATAGATAAAGTGTGCGTGGATCATTGGGTGTGCTGTAAAAGTCGACACAAGGCGACTGAAGTGCATTTTTTCGATGTAAATACGGTCCATCCAGGGTCAGTCCGGTGTGCCTCAAAAGTTCGTGGATATTACTACTGGTTGCACCATCTGCGCTAGTGTTTCGTGCTAGTATTTAGTTTAAGAATTCGACCTTCAGTGCGGTTCGATCGGTTAGGTCAATCGGGAAAGTTCAGCGATTTGTGGGTTAACCCCGCGACCATGCAGTCGTGTTGAGAGGCATGGAGGCGCGCTCGTGATCGTCTGTCGGCGCGGAGCGCGCGCCCGGGCTTACATAACAAGGACGGCGGCGGCGGCATGGCCGCTCGCGTCTCCGCCGAGGCCGCAGGGCCTTCCTACGCATCAGTGTTGAACTTTCGAGGGGGTGACAGTAATAAGGAGAACATAGAGGCGCCGCCGGTCGAGGTGGTGGACGCTCCTCCTGTGAACAAGCAACAGCCAGTGGTAGTGGAGGATGGTGAGGAAGAGGAAGGATTTGTGCCGGTGATATCCCATGCGAGAAAACCTGGGAAAGGGAAGCGTGAAAAGGACAGGAGAGGAGCGCCTCCCAGGCTACATAAAGCTACCACGTCCCATATGGAGCCACAGCAGACAGCGGAGCAGCAACAGCAGTCTTCGGAGGCACAGCCGAAGAAGTTTGTTGAAGCGCCCATTCCTAAAGTCAATCCTTGGCAGGTAAGTGCATCAGTAACCATGTAAACAAACTCTAAATACAATCATAATCATTGATCTTTCAGTGATTTCGATCTGTAATTAACTTTTCAATGTATGAAACACTTATTTATTTACAATGCTCAATGATTGCCAGTTAATAAGTACCATTTGTTTACCTCCTAAATATTTACACAAGCGATGCATAGAACATCTATCAAAACATAACCTCTGCAAGAGGTTATGCATCTTACTGACCAAAGTAAGGTTTTAGTTACAATGTATTCACTATTTATGTGTCGAACTGTAAGTTGTAGTGCAACGTTGTTTATTCAATATTTTCTGTTATTCAAATATTCTTAGGTATATACCGAATAACTGAATATAAAACAGTTTGAAAAAATAAAATGACCAACATAGCCCCAAATCCTACTCAATTTAAAACCAAACATTTTGTGTGATATTAAAGGTTAAACTAAATTATTTATTTATCTTATGAGACATGTCAAAACTAAAGTTTTTAAAAGAAAAAAGACACACTTTAAAAACCATTTTTTAGAAGTTTAATTTTAATTCAAGGTAGTTATTTAAGATGTGCACTGACATTCCGGGTTGCGGTGCGTTGTGCAGTTTCGGTGGTCCACCTACCTACCAAATAATTACAATTAATATTATAGGTATCCAACATTCATAAAAATATTAAAATACATACCTATTCATTTCAAGATGACTTTTTCTTACCTATTTAAATATAATTTATCATCTGGAGCTAATTTTCTTCAGAGCTCAGTTCAATGATTTTTTCTTCAGAAAAAATCATTGAACTGAGTTATTAATTTTCCTCGGTGAAGAGGCCTAGCTCCCAGATATCTAAAACTGATCAAAAGTAAACCTTACCATTATTATCATACTACCATCCACCCCAGACTTTGCCCGCGTCCCGTTGGATCCCGTTGATTTTCCGGGATAAAAAGTAGCCTGTGTTAACCCAGGTAACGGTTTCATCCAAATTAGACCAGTCGTTTTTGCGTGAAAGAGGAACAACTTATATACATACAAACTTTAAACGATATCCATACAAACTTTTGCGTTTATAATATTAGTAGGATAGGATTAAATCAACATAATCAATATTATATAAAACTCTTTTGAAGCTGACTGACAATCAACGCACAGCCTAAACTATAAGTCCTAGAGGTATGAAATTTGGAGGGTAGTATCCTTATCTGATATAATCTAGATATTGGAAAGTTGTTCTTTATAAATTGTTACTCAATCATGCTGTAACAGCTGGGATGTTGTGGTCAGTTCAGCTGAGATTTTACTCTAAAAACGTCCAAATGCTGGTTTCATCAGTGGGAGAAACAAGTTTTTGGCATCGATATTCATTCATTCATTCATTCAGAGATATAACATCAATCCCTATTAGAGTGAAGTCTGCCCAACTGAGCGTAAGCCCCTGAGCATTAAGACCCTAAAAGGGTCTGAGATGGTTCTCCTATTGGAACCTGCAGGAATGGCCCAAGAACTCTCATCTCTTTTTTTCTGGCCTTAGAATGAGATAACTATGGATAGGAATAATATCACTACCGACAGGGGTCAAAGCTCAGTTGGTATTAGCTCTATGTTCAGTGTTGTGGTTCAATCCCCATGGAAAAAAAAATGTGTGTGGCAAAGATGTCTGTTCTATGTCTAGGTGTTGCTATGTATTAAAAGTATGTATTTACAAAAAAAATGTAAAAACTTTGCTTAGTTTGAGACTAGAGGGCGTTGTGTGAGAGGTTGAAAAAGACAAAACACTATCTCATCAAAATTATGGTAAGAAGTTTAGAAATTCAGGGAATTTATGAACATAAATAACCCACGCACATACATACACACCAGTCAAAATCATAACCCTCCTTTTGCTACGCCGCAGTCGGGTACAAGTATTGCCCAATATGTTTTTGTCAAGCCGCGCCAGATCTTGTGTGATATTTTTCCTAAACACAAATATAAATATTGTTGATTGTGCAATGTAAACCTATGCCTGCTTTACTAGATGCCGATATTTTTTATCTGCTTTGATGACTAATTCATAATTTAGAAACTGTCGCCCGTGACTTCGTTCGCGTCCTGTTTGATCCTGTTGATTTTTTGGTATAAAGAGTAGCCTATGTGTTAATCCAGGTTACGAACTATAATATTCCAAGTTTCATTCAAATCGGACTAGTATTTGCAGCGTGATTGAAACACAAACATCTAAATCTTTGACATCAATCAATTATATATTTTAAAACTCTTTTGAAGCTGACTTAGAATCAACGCACAGCCTAAACTATAAGTCCTTGAGGTATGAAATTTGGAGGGTAGTATCCTTATAGTGTAAGGGTGCACTAAGAAAGGAATTTTGAAAAGTCGCATCCTAAAGGGTAGAACGCGAGCAACGCCGCGGGCGACGGCTAGTTTATAATATTAGTAGGACTGCCTACTTTAATAGTCACTAAAACCTTTTAATCATGCGCCTGTAAATTTAACTATTTTAATTTTAGTAATTTTAACTATTTTAATATCTTGAGCAACATGAAATTTATTGATTAGAATAAATGATTTATAATTTACTCAAAGCGGCATTATAGATGTCTCTATCGCTCATTCACCCCGTTCTAATACATATGTACCTATTTCTTCAATCGGAAATCGCATTATATTACGAAATATGTACCTACCTACCATACTTCTTTCTGGGGTCCAATCCGATGTCGAAACGTAAGGTTTTTAACCCCAAAACTGTAAAATATGCATTTATTGTCGATCACTGAATATGCGCTTGCGTATTCAAAATTCGCCAATTAAAATGTCGCATTCGAAACGTCTATAATGGTGACATAACACGTGACTTTTTGAGGTTAGGTATACTATCATTCAATTCTCAACCATGTTGTTATTGGAGTAAGGTCGTGAAGGAACAACAGCTACTGAAGATAACTTGCTTATCAAACGTATGCCTTACGATGACGAGATAAGAACCAAAGTTGTGGTTACGTGTTGGTTTTGTAATCGTGGTCTTGTATGATAAGATAGCAGGTTAAAAGAAATGTGGTTCAAAATTTATGTTTGACGATAAAATTGACGAGTATTAACGTCTACGTCAAATCCTATTGGAATGAAAATAAACCCTCTTTCGGTACTCGGGTAAGTCCAAAAAAATTGAGAAAACCTTATTGACAACCCACATGGTAAAAGTGGAACCACGGAACCTAGTGGTTTGAAGTTTGGATCTGAAACTAGCGGTGTTTGAGTAATAGGAAATAGGCAAGTAATATGTTTTGGTTTTTTACTAGAACTCTTTTGACGCTGACTGACAATCAACGCACAGCCTAAACTATAAGTCCTAGAGATATGAAATTTGGAGGGCAGTATCTTTATATAGTGTAGGGGTGCACTAAGAAAGGAATTTTGAAAAGTCGCACCCTACATGGTTCAAACATAGGATCAAAGATTTCAACCAAATAATGCGTATGCTGCTACCACGCGAGCAACGCCGCTGGCGTCAGCTAGTTTCTGTATAACATCCTCCTTTTAAGGTTACCCAGAGGCAAGTCCGAACACTCTTGTCTTTGATTACATCAGTTGACACCTTGGCACAACAGGGGCCTTTCCGAAGGCCCCAGATTCCAATTAGCAAAGTCAAAATCTGCGCCTTGATATGTAGGCATTATGAAATGTGTCAAAATCATCTGATTAGATATAGCGATATTGCATTTCTGATACGGAATTAATTTCATGGCCTTGACTCTACCTACCTACTAAAGAGGTCCTTTAGGTGTTGACTCTTACCCCTAATTTGTAGGGTGTGGACTGGACTGACTTACGTTGCTTACATAATAGTAACCACGTTTTTCATCCACAAGTGTCCACGTGATTTCATTTTCATGATACACCACCAGAGACGTAAGAGGTGGCGAGTTCGATCCCGTGAAGACAGTAAAATTTTTGGATGTTTTCATTTGTTCCGGGTATAAATGGTGCTATACTTACGACATGAGAACTAGTGTAGGGTTAATAATAAGGCCTTTGCATCTAATCTAGATGATTTAGGGGCGACGATCTGAGAAATGTAGCTGGCAAACATTGGATGAGAAGAGCCGAAGACCGGGCTCAGTGGCGCGTCTTGGGAGAGACCTACGTCCAGCAGTGGACTTATATAGGTTGATGATGAGGATGATATGATTTATACAGCCTCAGGAGCCACTTTACCCATGCACCTATGAACGGGACGCCGCCTGGAACATGATTTACATGGGGTAGGCTTGCCCAGCACTGATACCAGTGAATTGTAGGGTTAAAGAATCTTAACCCTGCAAGATTGTAGTATTTGGGTCCATGACTCGGTCACGGTCCAGCATCGTCTGTACCTAGTAAGAACCAGTCTAGGTATTGCGTAAAGTTTCGTGAAAGTAATCACAGCGAATCAAGAGGCTAACTTTACAATCAAAATTCGTAACGTGGAAGTATAAGATAGTATAGTACGTTATCAGGTAAAGGCAAGGACGAGGGTAATCAGTAGATGTATCTTTACTGCTAAACTTAGGCCCGTATGCTGATTAATTTGCTCAAGCACTGATCCGGACTCAGATTAGCTGAGTACAGATTCAGACAAATCGAGACTCAGGTCACGTTCTTATTCAGAAAACAACAAAATCTCTACTCAAGCGTTTTTCACAAGAATGACAGATGAAAAAATCTATGCTCAAGCACAGATTTGGATGCTTGAGTTATAGTTTCAAACTTAAAAATATTCGACACTCAAGCAACGTTACGAAATCTAAGCTAGACTCAAATAAATGCACAAGCATTGCCTAATCCAGATTTAAGGGAACATTATGAATAACCATTACTCAAAAGTCAAGTAAATTACTATTATTACAGAGTTTTACTGAAGTTTGTACAGTTTTGTGAAATTTGTATTATTTTGTAATACTTAATTCTCGTAAAAAAAATCCTGACAGAAGAAGGTAGAGTTCTTAGAAAATTTTAAAACTCAGCTGTGAATATTTTTATCTAGTAGCGTTATTTGCGTCGCGGTTTTTGAGCGTTGTTTAGGTAACCGCTACGGATTCCCCTTGATGTTTTCCTTCACCGTTTGATAGCACTAAAGCCGGGACAATGCGCTGCAAGTGTGATGATGATGCAATCGTCCACAGCCGTTGCGGATGCTATGTTTGGCGAAATGCCCAATGATGTAACAAAGTTTACCTAAATACGGGTTTCTTCTGAGGATTATCACTACCTCCTACATTCGCGTCGCAGTAAGGAACTCCTCATTTTTATTAATCTTTACTTTGAAATAACTTCAGGCTAATTCAATTCTACCTATTGATCAGTCAAATTGTTCTGACTCAGCCTACTATGTCTCCATATGACGTGGGTATGAAAAACTCACAGCCTTATCTGATATGCTGTCAATCTCTCTAGCAAGAAATCTCTAAAACGCTTGGCATGAGCGTTAGACGAAATTTATTTCTACGGAAGAGAAGACAATTCGAAAGTAGTCTCGTTATTTTGCTTGGCTGAAAAAGAGTCCGAAGCTATAGTCCTCGATTACCATACCAGAAATAAAAGACGCCTCTTAATTTAATGGGGTTATGGGACATTCTAGAATCGGTAACATCCCATTTTGCGATCCATCAAGTCTGAAAGCATTATCGCATAATTACCGAAACTGCGATAATCATGCGAAAACAAGCAGACTAACCACCAGACAGAAATAGACAGCTGTGACCATCAGAGACCTTCAGAACTTCAGAAAGGCGTTGACATTATGACGTATTTATTGGAATACCGCCAATACGCATAACCCCGCGTTATGCGATACATCAACTGGAATAGTTCAAGAGTCATTTCATAACATCATGCAGGAGTAGGACATGTTTATTTGCGAATGTTTGATACATTTCTGATCTGATTACTAACAAAAACCCTGACATTGAATTTTCAAGGTCGTATGAGACATCAATTTATCGCTGGGAGTACAGACTATGCCCCACTGGCTGTCCTGCCCATCTTGTCCTAGTGAACAACTGAAGATCTTATTCAATGCAGTAGGTGTCTCTGTTTTTGATTGATCAGTCTAGTTTGATTCTATCATCAACACCTCAGTCATAGATTCATAGTTTTTCGTCAAGCAGAAGAAATTAATCTGGTATGTTTTATTTTCTCTTCCGTAGACATAAACGTTGTCTAGGGCGCTCATACTGAGCGTGCAGGGCCAAATGGTACAGATAATTCTTGCATGCTGATCACGAATGTATTTACTCATTGGCTTGTCTCGTGCACGGCTTATTTGAAGTCTGTGAGCTCTTGCACGGCCAATTTGCTTCGATATCTCAATAATATTGGCAAGTCACAAAATGGACTGCCAGCTTTCAATCCCGATATCTTAGTTGGATTTGTAAGTTTCTGCATTCTACAATAATCATACACTCTGAATAAGAGAGCAACGCTGGTGGGCTCGCTTTCAGGCAATGCCTAAAAAGTCCCCAGAATGATCTTGTACGTTTGGAAGGAGTTAGGCTAACTACAAACCTAACCAGATCAGGCTTAGTGGGCCAGCGAAGTCCCCACGCACGATGGACTGGATTCACGGATAAAGAGGTGTCAAACAAGAAGCGGGGTTGCTAGACTCATCGTTTGTATTAACTGCTCTAGAACTCAGTTAGCACTATCAGAATCTATGTTGATTGATAAGAGATCTGTTTGGTATTTTCTTTGGAAGTTATCGTGTGTATTATGTAATACCTTTGAACTCTGACACGTGGGTAACCTGCTCAAAACAACTTTACCTACTTATACTTAAGGTTTTGTGAAACGTGAAGAAAACAGCGTTTCGCAAGCGAATGGAAGCCAAGAAAACTTGTCAGAAACTCTTTTGAAAGTATCAGAATGAGTTGACAAATTTCGAAATAGTTTTTTGTACAAATGAAGCTCTGCAAAAACACAAAAACCTTGTTTTGTTTACGTTGGAAACTCAACCACCTTGTTCATAACACGTGATCATGTTTAGATACTATAGGCCCTAATAGTATAGGGTATAGGGCAAACCCCTTCATAGTAACTGACTTCATAGGTCCTATAGTAACAATAGATCCTTTGAGCCTAGTAGCGTAGCAACGCAATAACATCTCGTTTATCTCTTGATTAGATGCAAAAGTAAGTTCAAGTTCACTCACTACTGATTTCTGATCGATGCTCAGTCGGCAACCGATTAAACATGTATCGATAAATCTCTTCAGTGCAACGAGCGCGGTGCGTCTCCCTGCATGTCACTTGACGCAACACAACGACGACGGAATAACATTGCCGTGGTAGTGATCACCTGTGACTTTGACTGTCTTGTGTTTTTTATGAGAATCTGTGAGCAGAATTTCTTCATACTAAAAAAAGGTCTCTGTACACAGTAGACATCCTCTCAGATCTCTTGACACCTAGTACCTACTCAAGGTGCCTTGTGAATGTCTAAGGAGAGTCAGAAGCGCGTCCAACTTTTACATTTGGCATATCCAAACATTTTGCAGTAGGTTGTATTCCATACGTGACAGGTTGCAAGCACATCGCCGCAACTATAGCAGCACTAAACAGGCCCCTAAATTATACGAGCTCAATTAGTCGCGATAAGTCATCAATAACAAAAACTAACAGACAAACGCGGAAATTATTTTTCTATTAGACAACGCCGCCACGGCAAATCGCTTGGATAATGTCCAAATGTATTTTTAAAAGGTCCATTTATATGCAATGTTACGTTTATCTCACTGTGATTGTTTTGTATGGTGTCGCTTTGTTTGTATGGGCTTATAACAAACTGGCTCGCCCGCTACGTCTGCGTAAATATTGAAATTACGCACTGAAGGAAAACCAATATTTCTATCTTGAATCTCTTGGGAGTCGGGATTATTTGATGATACCATGAAGATGGTCAAAGGCAAAGTTTTCGACTTCTAACCTATTCAGAAATCGTAAAATAATGATTAATTTAAAATGTATAGGAAAGTCTGGTATGTTGATTTACTGCCTAAGCACTGACCCGGACTCACGCATTGATTTTTATATGAAAATCTCTACTAAAATCTATGATTAAGTTACGATTTCTTTATCAGCATACGCACCTGATACTCGTAAAATGTGAAAAGAACCTGTCTATTAGATCGCTAAGTTCACTCGAATCGTGATCTCCTCGGTTATGATTAATTTAGCATTCTATAACACAAACTCATGCTAGCCAGTAATGGTGATTACGACAAAAAAATGTATGCCTGAGTATGAGTAATAAAATCTATTTTCTAGCGCTGCGAATTGAACCGACGTAGGCTTCACTTCGAAGCACGAATCGCGACTATACGGCAGATGGTCATGCAAGTTTCCTGATAACATGCTAGCAGCTATCATCACCTGTACATATACCAATCATTATATATACATTACTAGCCGTCGCCCGCGGCGTTGCTCGCGTTGTACCCTTTAGAGTGTGACGTTTCAAAATTCCTTTCTTAGTGCGCCCCTACACTATGTATAAGGAACCTACCCTCCAAATTTCATACCTCTAGGACTTATAGTTTAGGCTGTGCGTTGATTCTCTGTCAGCTTTAAAAGAGTTTTATATAAAAAAAAATATAATATGATTTAGTTAACCTTGATATACAGGCATAGTCACAACCAAGGCTGTCTATAATAATAAAAACATATGTGTGCATATTAAATATCTAGGTAAACGTAGTTACTGCGTTTACCTAGGTCGGTCGATATTCATAAACTGTAGTTTTCATGTTTTGTAAAACACAGAAGCGCTCAAGTAAACAAATTGGTATAAATTAAAAGCGAAAAGGCTCTAAAGACTACTCAAGTCGCAAACCACTAAAACCTTCATACCTAGCTTTATGCTAATCGATTCTTACATATTGTACAACTGTCTGGGGATATGCCTACAAAGTAATGTGCTAGCAGTTGATTCTAGATCCTATTTGTTATTATTCTCAATATTCAATCGATCTCCGGTTTTGCAACGTTAGTACTATAGCAACATGGCTTAGTTGGTCATGTATAGATTTGACGCAGATACTATTTAACCCTTACGAGGGTTGGCAATAACGATAGTCTTGCCTGTCCCTACGCGCGTTATACTTTTTTCAAGGTTTCTCAGATCTACACTCGGTTCTCAAGATCAATGATAACATTTCTGAAGTAACCAGAAGCAAGTCCACATGCCAACTTTTGCGTGTGGCCATGAAGCCGAACAGTTCCAAAGACATTGGCTATTGTTTTTAAATAGCGTAATATTTAACGTGCTCATAAAAATTAACCGTTCGGAGTTCAGACTTCTAATAACTGTAAAAAGTCCGTTACGCCTTCAGCGGCGATTGAAACTCGGGCCAAGAGGAATGTTAAACAAAACTATTACTAGTTTACGCTAATTAATTCAGTAAAATGGTTAATTTATTATCAGCCTCAGAAGTCCCAAGTACTGCTAAATCTATTCTTCAACCTTTATTCTGCGCCTCTGCCTATTTTTAAACAAGGAATGGATCTCGTTCCCGTTTTCTGTCTTTCCTGAAAACCACAAAGGTCCTCTAAACTAGACTGTCCTGCTTCATCGTCACCATCAGATAAGATTGTTACCAAAGGACATTCTATCTCATATAAAAAAAAATACCTAGCATATTATTAGTATCCAGGAAATGTGAGGGAATACCGTGAATCTGTATTTTTAATCTGTCAACCTATTTTATAAAAGAAACAGTTCAGCTCTGCCGTTCGCGTGACCTTCAATGTTGGGAAGATCGTGTAATGTTTGCTGGAGTTTTACGAGCTACATCTTCGTATACCCGTAGTGGCTGTGACCGGTATAACCTTGACATAACACTAAGCTATTAACATTAAAAAAGAAAATATGTAAGACTGTCGCCGAAGACTCAAATATAGCATTATTCATTAACATTGTGGTTTCCTTAGTGCCGGATTCAAACCTACAGTCAAATACTTTTGAAATGAAATGGATGACAACAGTCATTATCTACATAAAGTTGATAAACTATGTTGCTTTTTAACACAATGAATTATTTCTAGGGCAGGTTAGTGTCAGGAAAACAAAGCACGCAGTACAATAACACTTACTTTCGTCTGGAAATTTAGATAAGCGTGTCGGTGTATGAGTATGACGCGTCTATTGATATCTGTGGGTCAAGGGCGGGCGGTTCAAGGGTACCCACGTACCCAGCAGACATAGGGTCTGCGTCTGTCCGTACTATGGGTATCCGCTTTGATTCCACAGTCAACCATTGGATATGTGGATATGTATCTCTTGAAGTAGTAGAGCTCTTAGTGAAAAGAGTCTGCGTCTGCCGGTTCGATGGGTGTCCGTCCGCTTTGATTCCACAATCAACTATAGGAGTCTTTAGAACTTCGACAGTTCGATATGAAGATAATGTGTGTCGA
The DNA here is from genome assembly GCA_918843925.1 of Eulithis prunata. Lineage (NCBI taxonomy): Eukaryota > Metazoa > Arthropoda > Insecta > Lepidoptera > Geometridae > Eulithis > Eulithis prunata. The sequence continues at coordinate 2,131,679 of OU974028.1, forward strand.
GCTATAGTAGAGCTTCATGTGGAAAGGGTCTGCGTCTGCCCTTACGATGGGTATCCGCTTTGATTCCAGAATCAAATAGGAACCCATAGAACTTAGACAGTTGGACATGAAGATATGTTATATCTTGTAGTAGAGTTTCTTGTGAAAGAGCTCGTCCGGGGAAGTACTAGCACCTATTTCTGCAGCCAAGCGGGCAGTCAAACCATTTAAACTGGTTTGAACGGTTGTTAGGCTTAACTCCTTCTGTATTTAAAAGTGTTGGACGTGGTGCGATACTTCACAATCACAGAACTAGTCCCCTGAGGACGTGCTCTTTGAGGCCATGCATAACTCCTTTTATACCTATCTAAGAATGTTGGATACAGTGCGATACCTGACAATCACGGAACACGTCCTCTGAGGACGTGCTGTATTATGAGCCTTTTGCTACGGATAGTTCCATCACATTTTCTATAAAAAAATCCTCGTATTCTTGAATGACTACTAAATTAATAGACATCACTACACTACGCTTCACATACAATAATTACACGTCTTGTGACTCGGTGTCCTTGTACAATTGTCATGCATGGGGGAATTAGAGGCATACTAAAATTGTTTCTCGGTTTATTTGTGTAAATCATTATTTTACGCTCTGTTTCGGCATTTCTGGTCGTCTAGTGCTTATTTCCTTACTAGGCTCGTGACGTGCGTGATTGGCACAGCGACATACTAACTGCGAAAGAGACTTACGCTAAAAGATAATAAACGCATCTATTGTTAGGTCCATACGCACTAAAAATTCTGCCGTCTCTTTCTCTTAAACTGAAACGACAAGGACAGCTATAATTTTAGAGCTTTCAAATTAGATTGGTTTAGAAAAAAAAAACGGAATCACCGTTACCCATTATTCGGAACCGATATTATCTAACTTACATAAAGTAAACAATAAAATTAGTATAATCGATTATAATCAGATCGCATTTACTGCTAATACTAATATGCGTATAATGTGAAATAACCGTGGGGTTTGTTGCTAAGGACAACATTTCTACGTTCTACCATTTTGGTACAAAATTGCAAATATGTATCTGCCGACGATATAGATAGATAGATATATATATATATAGAAAACTCTTTATTGTACACCACTTTTACAGAAATTATAAAATTAACACAGAGTTCATTATTCTTATGCAAAGTACAATGGGCGGCCTTATCGCTATGAGCGATCTCTTCCAGCAAACCTTAGGTTTACAGGCACATGAGACTTCAAGATCTTTACGTCTCAGAGTGATGGACGCAGTGCATTGCCTTACAGGGCACGTCCTCATTGGACTTGCTCTGCGAGGTAATGCATTGTTTTAGGCAGAAGTTACAACTTAACATCAGGTGAGCTATCTGCTTGTTCCATTACTATTATCAAAAAAAAAAAAGAGAACCCTTTTTAGGGTTAAGGTCGCCGCCTATATGTACATGTTTTAAGTTTAAGTTAAGTTTCTCTGTGTACAATAAAGAATTAAAAATTATATTCTTTCGCTATCATTTATCAGTTACCTAGATATTAAACTGTCAGTATCGTGTATTGGTTGTCATTATCAGACATCGTAACTAGTGTTTTAAGTAGCTACGTACGATAACATGGTGTAGATAGGTGAATCACATTTTACTATCGATATTTCTTAGGTAATAAAATAGTACATAAATAGGTACCTACTAGTATAATGTCAATATCTAAACAGGAGGTATTTTAGCTATTTTGGTATCGTGAATTTTGACATAAAATCGACGATGAAACTCTTGTCAAACTCAAATTATCGGTCTCACTTTTTTAGTTCAAAGTTGACTTATTTATTACAATTTTAACACTTGACATTGGCAAAATTGTCTGTCGAAATGACGGACACAGGCCATTATTGAAGAGAAGAAGAAGGGTTTACGATACAACAAACGTCAAAATAAAGTTCGGTTGGATCGAATGGCTAAGTGATCCGACCGACCGAATATAGTGGTAGTTCGTAGTAGGAAACGACCGAACATTCGGCCGATATTTCGGATTTACCATTTGGCAGTAGACCCCCAGCTGTTCTAGCATGTCTACTTTCCCGTTGATAATAACTTTAGACCTTTTTTATTTAAATCTATATGACGGATCTAAGCTAATGGCCCTGATGTTCAGTGCTAACCAAACTACTTCCTAAAACTCACTAAAACACTGGACATTTTCGAACAGAAAATTCCATTGGTTCACCACCGGATTTGAACTCACGACGATCGGAAGATGATAATCCTTCCTACCAAAACAAGACAAGTGCTCAAAAATAACAAATATTATTTCAATGTAGCTGTTATTACACTGATCTAGCAACGAGCTGCTCTTTTTTTATTCCCAAAAAGTTTTATAAGTCCCCCAGCTACCTCTCATCGAGAAGTTGAACAAATTCAATGGCCTCTCTTTAAACCTACTCCAGTAGTTACATTTACACACCGTATCTCTCACACAATAAGGGCTAAATTTCAGTACACGAGCTGTCACATTTCTTCGCAGTTTAGACTGTGGACAAAAAATATCTGATGGATAACTGAGCAACTTTTTGTAGTATCGATCGACTTTTTGCTTGAAAGATGATGATGTCATTGCTAGCTACGAGGGTGGTGGAACATGCGTCACAACTCAGTCGGTATAAGCTCTGCTTTACGTGCTGTGGGTCGTGGGTTCGATCCTTACGTGTTTCTTTAGATATAGGAGGCCATGACATGCATTAACATGAAAATTTAACTAGAAATAATATATCCTATCCTACTAATATTATAAACGCGAAAGTTGGTGAGGATGAATGTTTGTTCCTCTTTCACGCAAAAACTACTGATCCGATTTGGATGAAACTTGGAATATATATTGTCCGTGAACTGGATTAACACATAGGCTACTTTTTATCCTGGAAAATCAACGGCATCCAACGGGACGCGAACGAAGTCGCGGGCGGTAGCTAGTTATACTATAAGGAGTTAGATACTTACAATACAGAATAGTTAAGGAAATTGTAAACAATGTTACCACCAGCAGTATAACGGCTCTGACTAGGACTTCAGTATAGGCCCTTCAAAAGTGTTCAATCGTAAACAAGTTTTTATTCCACTTGTCACTAAAGTCTACTATTGTTTACAGGTTCGGGGGGGCAGCACAGGCGTGCCTCCTCCCTCAGCTCCTGTGATAGAGGAGAAGCGATCACCGCTGCAGCCTCAGCAGCAAGGCAGGGCTCAGCCACCACCACCAGGTATTCATATTATCCTAATAAAAATACCGAACAAATACTCCGCCTATCAGCAAACATCTACTCCGAATAATGATCAACGAAGATTCAGTAGTGACGTTTGTGTTCGGTCAATCAGAAACTCTACAGACTGCGGGGGTTGGGTGGTCCGGCAGGGGATGGTAAACTACCACTGAAGCTTAGGGTTATCAACGAATGTTTCCGTAGAGGCCTTTACATCTATTGAAGATGATTTATACAGCGTCAGGAGGCAACCTATGCTTAGACGGGACACTAGGCAAATTAGATCCGTAGAGGCACGGACAAATTATTGTCTAGGCCGCTAAGCCTGCTGTTGCAGCGTTCAGAGAACATTTTATCTTGTCCTTACTATGCTAAAATACATCATAATCTTATTTTCACCATAATTTTCTCTAATTCTTAATCTGTTTTGCAACAGAACCAGTGGTTGTGGAACGACCACCGCCTCCGAAGCCAGCGATCGTGAAGGCACCCAAGCAGGCCAGAGTTAACGTCAAGGTAAGAGTAATTTCTAGAGTATAATTTTTATCTATGGCTGAGGGCAAACATACCAGTAGACCAACTCTTGACCACCACCGTTCTTCTTCTATTTATGGCCGCCTCTCGTGTTTATTCCAATCGGTCACACTTTATTTTACGACCTCAGTAATTATTCAGTACCTATTGCTGCCGCCAAGCAGTGATGCTCGCATTGCTGTGTTCCGGTTTGAAGGGTAAGGGCGCCGGTGTAATTACACGCACATGAGACTTCAACATCTTTACGTCTTAGAGTGATGGATGCAGTGCATTGCCTTACAGGGCACGTCCTCATTAGACTTGCTCTGAGAGGTAATGCATTGTTATAGACAGAAGTTACCACTTAACATCAGGTGAGCTATCAGCTTGTTCCATTACTTTTATCATTAAAAAAAAAAATGACCAAAGTAATATTGGTTTAAGTTCCACCGTAATTAAACTCAAAATAACACAAGAAAAACTATTAAAATAAAAGTGCTACATCTTGATTCAAAAAATGACAAAACTCGAATCTCACCAGTAATTTTATCGGGGTTTTATATTATGCTGTTACTATACAAATAAATCCTATTCCTGTCTCTTTTTTCGTTATCGGCCAATCAGAAAGTTTGAAAACTGCAGGGGTTGGGTGGTTCGGCAAAGGGATGCCAAACTACCGTTGAAACTTAGGGTTGTCAATATTTTACAGAAAGTATTCTTTTATTATGGCCTCTGTCCGTCATTTCTACAAACAATTTGGTCGGTGTCAAGTGAGATATTTGAAAAAAAAAACCGGAACAAGTACAGAAAGTCCTGTTTTTTTTCTTCGTTTAAAGTTGCTAAGTTATAAATCTGATATCTCCTACCAACTTACCGCGACCCCACATTAACTCGAGCCCCGATACCAATGGATGTTTCCATTTAACGTGTTCTTCAGATACGATACTAAACATTTTATAAAAGTACCAGAGTATTTTTGTCAATTATACTGATAATGTTCATAAAACTAGGCATATTAAATGTACTGAACGTACAGTACAGGGGACTTACTTTTTACAAACCTATTTGTGTTAAATTTTTGTAATTTTCTACCTACATTCTGATTATACAAAACACTATAATTGACGTTGAAAAATAGCCTTTATCCAACTCTGTTGTGGTACATTTTGTAATGGATGTAGAGCCAGTTAGTTAGATTTACTGCGCTTGGTGACGGTATAATCGGGTGTACGGTGACCACGGTTCAGAAAAATGTAAGATTTTGTGTATCGTGCAAATCCGAGCATAATGCGCGTGCGCGGGTGTTTTTTTACGTTTGATTACTGCCTTACTGCCATAGATCAATTTAATTTATTTCGATATTGATCACACAATAAAACGTTCAGTTAAATGTATTTGTGAAACAGATTAAAAAGGTATTTTTTTTACATTACAGTGGCAGATTAAAGAATAATTTGTGCACGCAATAACAAACGTTGGTTTCAAAAATAGCATGCTTATCTCGTTGTCCATACATTAGCACTATTATTATTATTATATTCAGCCCTCTGAGTCGCACTACTGAGCAAAGGCCTCCCCCCATTCTTTCCATACACTCCTATCTTGGGCTACGCTCTGCCAGTCGGTCAAAAAGTCGTCGAGTTCGTCCTGCCATCTTCTTTTAGTTGTGGGCAAGGACTGCCACTGAGTGGCATCGTGACCCAGCAAGAAGGCGACGCGGCAGACATTAGCATTAATGTGCATTAAAATAGTTCTGTCCATATTATCCCCATTCGGCTATTCTTGTCCTACAGTTTTCCGGAACAATGGTCATCGTGCTCGCCGGTCGCTGCGCAAAACACGTTTCCATACGAATAATACGTGTCGAGTTTATTATTGTTTTATGAGTAGTGATGTTCTTTATCGATTGTTTTGCAATCGATCAAATCTTATGTTGATGTTTCATATCGATTGATGTTTTATTTAGAACGTTCGGTAGTTCGATGACAGGAGTTATCTTCGGTGTGCGGCATCTAATCATTTATCATTGCGTCCAATACTGACTGAGTACTAAGGTTTAAAGAAATTTATTCACAAAAAGACAATAGTCACTTACATGCGAATAGTTATTTAGCGTAAATATTCATAGGTAGTAAGTATAATAAAAGTAAAACAAATCTGAGTAGGTAGGTTAGGTAGATCAAATACATTGTTTTTTTTACCATTGGTTGTAATTAAAAGTAAATGGTCTAAATTAAATAAAGGGTAAAAGGGTAAATTTTACAAATAGCCGCGCCGATAGAAACCTTTGTAAACATTGAGATCCATGTCAGATCACATGTCTGTCTGTTTAGCTACTCGCTCTGAATTTAAACTCCACTCAAGCATATTAGAAATCTAAAAGTTCGTCTACAAAACGACGTGACATAAATAATCGACTCGTTTCAACTCATTAATTGTTTAATCCGATTCAAATCACGTTTCCAACCGTGTCACATCACTACGTCAGTATTCCGACCAGTCGTGCCGTGGACGGTCGCGCGTATCCCGCGCGAATTTAAATTTTCAATTTCATCTTGTTATTATTTCTAATTACTGTCATATTTTGGACACCGTGCTCTGTTTCAATAGCTTGTGGTTGCTCTGTGAATTATACCAGTTGGATTGACGTTCTGTTAGTGCTCTTAACATTTGATGTATGCTGTGTATGGTTTTTAATTTGTTCTGGTGACACAAATATTGTGCATATTTCTCGCGGTGTTTATAAGCGCGGTTTTGCAATTTATCAAGATTAGTCGTGCGTTACGTCTCGTTATCAATTGTTTTTCGTTCGAGTGTTACAACACGATTAGCATATAATAATGCCTGTAGATAAGGCTTGAATTCACTGCCATATGCTATTACCAACTCACAGTACTTGGAAATACCTGTTTGGTATTACATTTTATATCGAACTTTATTCTTGCTCTTTTTATATTGGCTTGAAATCGTAAATTCGTTCGGTATCAGGTTAACTAGTTTTTGTTTGATCAACAAACGCGGAGTATCTACTATTTTTGCTATTATAATATAGCCGGCTATCGGCGGTATCATAGAGGCATATAATTTACTAGCTGTCGCCCGCGGCTTTGCTCGCGTAGTAGTAGCATACGCATTATTTGGTTAAAATCTTTGATCCAAAATTCCTTTCTTAGTGCACCTCTACACTGTATAAGGATACTATTCTCCAAATTTCATACCTCTAGGACTTATAGTTTAGGCTGTGCGTTGATTGTCAGTCAGCTTCAAAAGAGTTTTATGTATTTAGAAGATTATATCACTTAAGCTTACTGCCCACTTCATTTCTACTATTACTAATTCCCGTATTCCGAATGAAACATGGCTTCATTCTTAACAGTCAACAATGTTCATTTTTAATGCGTTCTACGTCATCACACAACGAGCTCCAATACTCCGATCCCCACTCGAAATATCATTCACCCCATCGATTAACCGATAATCGATCGCTTTGAACGATTGCCGTGACCAGCTGCTACTTCAGCTGGCTCTAAGACTGTACATTTGAAAGGAATTCGGCTCATGATTATTCTCGATTAATTGTTTCTCAGATCCCTTGTAACTTGAGATCTTAGAAGTCTGAAAGCGTAGATTAAGAAATTTATTTTGTTTTTTTTTTATAAAACTAGTATTTTTTCTAGAAAATTTATGGAACATGCGTGTGTTACGAATAATACATATCACAGTCGCAACAAAACTTGTCATTTGGAAGGAAATGAGTGAAATATGCGCGTATTATCAAAGAAATGACAGATCAGATCAACAACAGGAAGATTGTTTATTATCATGCGAACATTATCCAATCGATAGCGTCACGAAGCTGAAATTATACCCTTTATTTGATTTAATCAGTTTAAAGACAGGCGTCATGGCTCAGTCGGTAGTAGCTCTGCCTTCCGTGCTGTGGGTCGTGGGTTCGATCCCCACCGAGAACAAACATTTGTGTGTTATAAACATAGATGTTTGTTCTGTGTCTGGGTGTTTCTATGTATAAGTATGTATGTATGTATTCTATCAGCCTATCAGTTCAGTTTCCATCGTACAAGCTTTGCTTAGTTTGGGACTAGAAGGCGTTGTGTTAAGTGTCTGTGAATAATTTAATTTAATTTAATTTAAAGCACCTGCGTTGTATTCCGACTTGGGGAAATAACTGCAATTTATTGCAATAATGTCCTTGAATTTTCGAAAGCATGGTAATCTTAGTACTTCCTTACAATAACAAAATTAATTAATAATCGACATCGATCGATAGAAGAAGTGTTTGCTTATACCGCGTTCACACTATGCCATTGCCGCTGCCGGCATGAATGCCGCGATTAATTCCGGAATGATTGCCACAGCAACATCGCCTTTATTCCTACACCGCGTTCACACATGCCCATGCCGCTGCCCGAATTATTGCCGCGATTAATTCCGGAATTATTGCCACAGCAACATCGCCAAGTTCATGCCCTAGCTCCTTGGTGAGAATAAAGGCGATGTTGCTGTGGCAATAATTCCGGAATTAATCGCGGCATTCATGCCGACAGTGGCATGGGCATAGTGTGCACGCGCTATTAGAGTTTGAAGTTTTATAAAAGCTGAATTGAAAAAAAAGAAAGAACTGGAACAACTGCATTTTTTATGGCGCACACACTGTTGGCTCCATAGAAAAAGTTGCTCATATTGATAGGTACTTTAACCCTTCGAAGTTTTCGGAAATGGTCTTGTTACACCTGGTATGCTAAAAAAACGGGAGCAACAGTTTTTTTTTCGCGCACACACTGTTGGCTCTATATAATAAGTTGTTCATATTAATAGGTACTTTAACCCTTCAAAGTTTTCGAGAATGGTGTATTTAACACTCGGTATACGCTTACGCTACTTGTACCGTAGAACTAACAGAATCTGATGACGCTGTCAGGGAGGACGAAGGGGATGTGGACGAAGTCGCGGGCGGAAGCTAGTGCATTATAAGTACGTAAAAGAGTTTTTGTAACTCGCTCGTTCAATCAACGGCCAATACAAACCTTGCACTCGATAATTGGCAAAGCTGAACTAATAGCCGCATAAATATTGTTTAGATTGGGGCCTTGCAGTAATTATAACTCGGTGTTTTCAAGCCAACTGTTGTTTACTTCTGAAGGGCATGGCTGACAAGACTACAGCACGAATGAGCACAATATGCCGTTCATCTTTCAATTTATTGTAACTCTTTTACCAGTCAACGCGACGTAAGCTCGGATTAGTTGTATCGTATTTTTCCGCGGGATTATTATACACGGGCGTTTGAATCTAATCTATGAACCAATCAACGACGCTGTGGTACCTGGGACATTCTCTCTCTACACAACATTGATATGCCCGATCTAAAAATTTTGAGATCCCATAGAGATAGAGATAGAGAAACATTTATTTGGCACACAACACAGGTACAACACAGTAAAATAATTACACAATAAGAATACAATAAAAAAAAATTAGGTGATTAGAAAAAAAATAGTACAAGCTTTGCTTAGTTTGAGACTAGAGAGCGTTGTATGATATTTCCAAGAATATATTTTTTTTATTTTATTCCCATCGAAATGTGATCCACCAACAGTGTAGAGAAAACTTTTAATGAAATGTCTCTGTAGGTAATTATTGATCGAGTGAGCGAAGCGAACGAGATCTTAGTGACAACTTGGACGAAAATGCTTTGTATGTTTGTATGTTTGTTCGACGAGATCTTTTGAACCGCTCATCCGATCTTCATAAAATTTGGTAAGGGGTCGTGAAGTTATGAGGGTCCAAAGGGAGTAAAAAAAAAGTCGTACAATAATTTCAAGTGGGGTGTCATATGATAGGGTTTTGTTTAGACATTCCAAAACCGTTTTTATTTTGATTCTAGGTCTTCTAGTTTTTGAGTTGTTTTAAAAATTATAAAATTGGCAAACCCAGTATAACGTGAGCTACCATTTCTTTGAGTTTCAATGATTTTGTAGTTCAAGTAAGACTGGTACATAGCTAGACGGCAATTTCGAAGCGATTTGCAAAGTTTATTACAACCATTGATCAATAAAAATTGTTTGAGTTTTATTAACCTCCAACCATCACGAGATCTCAGTTCGGGGCGAACTACTAGTTAGTTAGTTAACGTGACAGTCCGTCGCATTAAGGAATTGCGTGTGATACAGCTATATCCGAATCTACCATCAAAATAGGTGTGACTTTATTGAACTATCACTAGTCACGATTGACCTAGACATAATATTATTAAAGTAGCCACATAATTACTTCTCAGTTTTGATTAACTGCCATAATAAAACATGCCGGCATGCGCGCTAAGCGTTCTAGACAAGACAGCGGTTTATCTGCGGAAGAGTAGATGACAGACTATTGCAGTCTCTTTTCGTCACACAAAAAATAGCGTCGAGATATTTTTTGTGTTCTCTTGGTAGAAACATGTGGTCTATTGCGCTCATGCTAAGCATACATTGGACATGTCAACAGGGTGTTTTAATTTTAAAACTCTTCAAGGGTCAGCAACGCGCGTTGACACCGCTGGTGTTGCGGGCGTCCATAGAATACGGTAATCGCTTCCCATCAGACGAGACGTACGCTTGTTTGTCTACTTAGTTGTATAAAACAAATACATTGTCGTTGCCTGAAAATATCCTCATAATCTTCCTTTTCATATCCTACAGTCTACACTGTGTGACGTCAGAACGGTTTTATTTTTTTAGTTTTTTTTCATCAGTGTAAGTCAATTGACGTTCTGATTATAATATTGCAACTTCCTCTATCATGTCATATCTTACTAAAATATTCTGTGCATTTATTGTATTGAAGTTTTGACTGAGAATGGTTAAAGAAAGAACGAAAAATTACAAAAAATTTATAAAGAATATGGTATGTGTACGACGGGATTAGAAAATTTGAACCCACAACCTAAGGATCGGAAAGCGGGGATGTTCCCAATAGTCCATCATTATTGCTCCTAAGATAACGGTATTTAAAAAGATTGTCAGACACGTGATAAAATCTATTCTCATATGTTTTCGTAGCGATTTCAAGGTCTATCCAGAACCGTAAACATTGAACCGTATTTCCAACGTAATAGAGTCCAGTATTTTATTTATACCTAGTTGATAACCAGCGCCTACGCATTTGCGGAATTTATAATGTTATTGTTGAAATTTAAGAAAAAAAAACGGTAATGGAAGAAGTAACGATATAGTTGCAAACTGTTTCGGTTAGTTTGTATGTAACAAAAACCCTATCAGATCCATTAAGGGTGTGATAAAGTATCGATATTTGGTCACAATCACGTAATTCTGTATCAGAAAAAAAATACCGCCGAATTTCATTCTTTGGCGCACAAAACTTTAAACTTACCTCGTGAAACAATTAGTTACAACTTGTATTTTGAAATAAGTAAAAACGTGAAATGTCACTTTTCTAAAAAAGAAATCCAGAATAGAATCAAGTAAAAGTAAACGCTTGTTTACATAAAATCTAATCTTCTAAATATATAAAACTCTTTTGAAGCTGACAGAGAATCAACGCACAGCCTAAACTATAAGTCCTAGAGTTACGAAATTTGGAGTGTAGTATCCTTATTGTATAAAACTCTTTTGAAACTGACAGAGAATCAACGCACAGCCTAAACTATAAGTCCTAGAGTTACGAAATTTGGAGTGTAGTATCCTTATATAGTGTAGGGGTGCACTAAGAAAGAAATTTGGAAAAGTCACACTCTAAAGGGTCTTGAACGCGAGCAACGCCGCGGGCGACGTCTAGCTATAAATAAATATTCACGGACACTTAACACAACCTAGTTTTAATAGACTAGTTAATTAACCTAGTCGATAATCTTTTTGACAGTACAGACTGCTGTAAAAGATTGCTGATAATTCTACTCTACGTGTTTGCTAAGCAGCTGTTTGAAATGCCAACAGTAGCTCTCACAACTCCTAACTGGCTTCGATGCATCAAAATTCATCATTTCATCAGAACAGTTTAATTATGAGCAGAACAACATTTTCGCAAGGACTTTCGTAACATTATTTCGGTTATTAACTTATTACGTGTTACACAATTGTTTGTTGACCTTTGTGACTTACAATCTAATTTTGTGGTCGACTGGTACCTCCCTAGACAGGCTGACATTCTACTATCACTAGAGAACAGACATGGGAATAGTCACGTGATTTATTGTTGAATTCTTCCTACGTTGACGTCGATCGCGGACGTCAGTTGCGCGCAACGATCGAAAAGTCCCGCTGACTTCAGTGTCGCAGTGCAGTGCCTCTTAGAACATAATTATAGTTTATTCGTACGCTCGATCGACGTCTGCGACCGACGTCAGCGTAGGAAGAATTTCAGCTTTAGATGAGTTCGTCCTTCATTTTGTATTTAAAAATTATATTCTCTAAGGACTGTAGAGAACTTGACAGGAGGCAGTGTAGTTCTGAAGTTGCATTTCGAATATTCCTATCTCGCTCATGCTCCTCACAAGTTGACGTGTGGAAAAGAGAACAAAGTTTCGTTCAGAGTGTTCAGATTTCAAATACAAATATGTACTGTCATGCTTATTGCCAATAATGTATCTCTGGTGTTGCCTTACTAAGAGTAGATTACCATAGCAAAAAAATGTTAAATTAGTCAGTCTAACAATTTGGATTATTTCTGTCCAAATAGTTACTAGTAGGACGCCTAGGACTGGATGGAATAAACCCTTATTTTGTCCTGGCTTTAACCGCTCGATGGTTTCGGTTGCAGCAACACTAACAACACTTTATTATTGCTGAAGCAACTTCACACGATAAAAGAGCATTGAGAAAACTTGAACGGCTTTATTTCATGCCCATAAAATAGCAATAAACCCTATTTACCTGTGATTAACTGATACTGAACCAATCTATTAGGTACCAATGCATATCAATATCAAATCAACTGTTAAAGGACGGAGAAGGGGAAGAAATATACACAACTCTCGCGAGAAACAAGGACGCAGGCCTACGTCACAGCCACGTGCAATTATATCGAAAACGAGATCTGTCTTATTAAATATGCCACGCGAATATCAACTTTGTTGTATACGAAATAGCAACTGCATTTAGTTATCTTTCTCTAAATTTAAAAATTGGCGCGGTTCAATGTTGCCATTACTCTTTTTCGAAAGGTGTAGGTGGTGAAGGAACTGGCCGGTGACATTTTTATTTTTTAAGGTCGCACAACCGGATCTTTCGATATCGTCACCGCGAAGTGTATCTCGGATACGCTACCGTTACGTTACGATACGTTTACGATGGTCACATTTCTTCGTGATCAAGACAGAGGCCAAACAAATCTGACAATCAACTTGCTACGTAAACCAAACGTATTCGAATCATATTGCCGTCAACCGTCAACGCCAGCTTTACCGCCGAACCTTTTACCGTCAGCGCGGTGTATCTCGGATACGCTAAAGTTACGATCCGTTTACGATTGTCACATTTATTCGTGATCAAGACTGCGGTGACCAGAAACAAATCTGACAATCAACGTGTTAACGTATTCGAGTTATATTGCGCGTCAATGCCAGCTCGACTGCAAACCGTTGTAGTGTTACCGGACAGTGTATCTCGGTTACGCTACCGTTACGATACGTTTACGATTGTCACATTTATTCGTGATCACAGTTCTGGTCAAGTCAGCTGTTATTATTACGTGTATTCTAGTCACCTGCCGTTTTAACCTTTTAATAACTGTAGCTAACGATTTTCCATCACCTGGTTGCATTTTATATGTAACTTATAAATAACCAATTGCATCACAAGCCTGACGGCGTTTCCAGACCGTAGACTCATGAATAAGGGATTTTATTTTTTCATTCATTTATTGGCATAGTTGCATGCGGAAGTGGTCTGGTCTGATGAAAGTGGTTTTGCATACTTTTTGGTTACGTATGTTGGGTGTATTTGGGTTTTCCGTTTTGCTGGTCGCCTAGGTCTTACAGCGTTATATTAGTGTCGATTCTATTATTGCATCTGTCTAAACTAACTTAATTTGACAGCGCTCTAAATATTACCGTCCCGTGGGTTACTCTAGACCACAGTGCCAATCCGGATCCATAGATTTTGACAGAAGTCGTGTAATTTTTCAGTACAAAATGACACGAAATCTGTCAAAATCCAGATCCAATTTGGAACGGCGGTGGTCAAGATTAGCCCTACTGTTCTCATAAACTGAAATAGCAATGACGGGTATATTTTAGCGCTGTCAAATTAGGTTAGTTTAAAAAACTTCACGAGAAAAACGAGACAAAAATCTCTACTAACGTTATCTCTTTGTATTATTGGCATTAAATGAATACCCTACAATTTAAAAATGCAACAATTTAACACATGCGTCGCTTACGTGCCCAGATTTCATATTACCATGTTTAGGTAGGTCCGAAAACAGATTAACTAGAAACCTAGATCGTAACTTCGTAAGTGACCACACCTGTGCGTTGAATATTAAATTTTGGTCAGATTTTATTCATTACCCTAATATATTTAAACTCGTATACATTTGAAACTCCAATGTTAGTCGGTCGAATAATAAAAGGGTTATAAGTTTACGTAGTTTTTGACTTTCAATTTGGCTGATTAGCAAGGTCGTTTTGACACTTTTAACGTAATTTTATTACAGTTTTAAGAGCTATCGTAGCCAGAGTAACCACTTCTTAACCCACGTTCGGTGTTCTGTCATGAGTTAGTAGGAGGCTTTTCCTACTCAGAGCTTAGCTAAGCTACGTTTGAAATTGACCAATAGGGATCGTTTGTTTTCATATTAAACGATTCCTATTGGTGGATGTCAAACACATCCTTAGGAACGTAGCTTAGCTTAGTTCTGTTGAAAAAGGCTGAAACCCCCAATGACATTCATACATAAAAACTAGTGTAAAATCGATGCAGTTCAGGCTCAACACAGTAATCTCCCAGACCACGGCGCAGATATCCCAATAAATAGATAACATTGCATACAAATTAAAAATCGCTAGCGTCCAACAAAACGACTTATCTACGGTTGATTATATTTCCGAAAAAGAAAAGGATAGTATGATTGGTCTTCTGCTCGAAAAATTATCGAGCGTGCTGTATCCGCAAAGCTACCTGGGTGTACTAAATCTGTCGCACTAAACTGACATACATTAGTATAGTGGATCGAATAATAGCTATTGTAGAATGTAGCGAACGCCCGAGCGAGTATTCCACAATGTTATATCAACACGGACTGACAATGTCCCATTCAGGATGGTAAACATAGATGATTCAAACCGGGGTGGCGAGATTGTGCAAGTTTTTGTTCAAGTTAGGACCGGAACTTGTTATTCATGACAAAAAGTCATGGAACTAGCAAATGGCGCACCTATTGATAGCTCTGCTTAGTATGGCAATAACGATTTGCACTTTCTCACAGATCACGTCCACCGCAACTATGTCATATCTGTCAATGCATAGCGTCCTCTAAAAAACCAAGAAGTTCCCTCTGAGACACTTCTGGATTCTTGCAGCTGCCTTATTCATGACATTCATGATAAAGCGTCTTGGGGGTTGGGGGTTACAGTCTTGTGCTTATTTCATCTTCATATTCTCTCTTTTTTACAATGTTTTTTTTTTTTTCAATTTATCTGCGATCGGCTACTTAGCCACAATCAGATTGGTTCGTGATATTTGGATGTTCCGGTGAGGCTCCAGCGAGTGACACCATTTGGTATTAAGAACAGTCTACGTTCTCTGGTCTAAGTCAAGTATTTGCCATCTCTTAAGGCGTTTCACATTCTCTTGTGTGAGTTTCTTCATTTTCTCTCTTTTTTACAATTCGATTTTTCTACATCCTGTTTTTGCGTACCTGATTAATCTAATAATAAACACGCCATTTTTACCTCAATCGGACTATATCGCTCGGACTCGCATACCGTCTATCATGTTTGCCAGACGTATGAAAGGTCAAGGTTGTATGTTACGTTTCTTTCTATATGTCAGTAGTACGCAGCAACAAAGTAAGATATTAGCTTAGATAAATTCTTCTTTTATAAAAATCTATCTGCGGAGTGGTGATGTAGACGATGGTCTCGTTCTGCGGGCCTAGGATGCGCACGCGAGATAATTGACATGTCGTTCGGTCAAAATTGTAAGCATTTTGCACCAGTTTCTGAGCTATTGCATTATCTGTGGTAATGTTGTCGAGAAACCGCGCCTTTGAATGTTTAACTTTTGACATTTCTGCATGACTATTATCTCGTCCTCAGAGAGGTACGACAAAGAAGTGTCAGAAGTGTACAATAAGAAGGCGCGTTTTCTCGACAACATTGCCACAGATAATGCAATAGTTCATACACTGGTGCAAAATGCTTACATTTTGACAGAACGACATGTCAAATATCTCGCGTGCGCATCCTAGGCCCGCTGGCCGCGTCCGGTCATGTCAACACGTTTGTGACTAGTTTCACTTTTAACTTATATTTTGTTTTCTACATTTTGTTAGCTAGCTTTATCTCTTATACTATCGTATATTTCATAACATGTGGTTTTGTACCCGTGCTCACAAATAGTTCTAATGTTCTGTTTGAGTAAATTTTTAAAGCTTTTCAAACACGCTCAGCTTATGTGAAATTGGAGGAAATAAAACTCGTATGTGTAAAACCTTGTAGAATGGTTTACAAATGACGTGTGCAGGGGGTCGTTCGTTAAAGTATTGTCGTGAATAGTCGTGATGTCGTGACCTCGTGACACAAAATCGATTAAGGCAATAACATCGCTATGCATTACATTACAACTAATCAATCCATTTTATGTTTTGAATCCTGGTTTGATTTTACACTGACATGAGTTTGGCCAATGGGCTCATCGGCATTTCTCAGTTCAAGCTGAATTTTGGAATCGTCTCGCGATCGTCTTACAAATAAGCCGGCTGCTTGGATAAACTGTCCAAGACTGTTCTCTGCAACGTGGCTCTTGACGCTATATCAATCTGTAAACGTAGATAACAAATATACAATCTAGAACTCTAGAGCTAGTAAAATATCGATGAAAATGTGAGTATATTTTGCATTACATACGTAATTTACATGAATTATAAAACTGTGCTATAATATAACACGGTGTTACGTAAGTTACGGCCTTGATGTCGTTGAGACAATATTTGTGCCGCGCTTATTCACAGTTTTCAGTAACAAAGTACTTAGGGCTGTCTATTGCTACTAGAAAATAACAGAATTTCAACCAAAACCGTATTTTAGAGCCTTATTTGGAAACTCATTCAATCGAGACGATTTATTGTATGTTAGGGACTACTATGAACCCATGCTCCGATGAACGGGACGTTGTAGTACCTGCAGTGCAAGTGCCGTTCTTATCGATCGCTTAGTTGTCGATCGCTAAAGTCGATAAACGTATCGAATCGTATCGTTCCATACGAGTACGGATCTCTTGTCGACAAATTTTAACGATGCCTAAGATGCCTTACGATCGTCAAAATAAGGTTCACTTTCGTTTGTCAGAATCAAAACATAGAAAAGTACACCATTGCCAATTCGTTAAAATTAAACGAATTTGTCTACCGATTGACTAAGTTGGTAACGTGCCCGCAACTGTCGATAAAACGAATTTTGACGATTCTAAATGTCAAATTATGCGATCGACAAGAACGGTACTTGGGGGGCGGTTTAGATGAAGTAGGCTTGTCGCACCTATACCATCCTCTCAGCCTAGTCAGCCATTCGCAGGGCAGACATGGTCAATTCGTGCGGAGCTGACTAAGCCGCGGGTTTCCTTACGATGTTTTCTTCTTTGTGTCTTGTATTTGCTTGCGTGATAAATAAATGAAATGTCATGCTTTGAAACAAACACTTGTATATACTCCTACATCATTTTCGTTGGCAATGGTTTCAGTTTTAAAACCGAGAATCAATTCTTAACTGACACAAACCACTTCTGTTCTTAAAATAGGCATTCAGAGCAAAACCTGAATTTCGGGTTGGAGCGTGATTCGTGTAAAAACGTCAGCGATATAGTTGGTGCGGTTGGACTTCACCACAAACTTATTATCGAATCCTCATACTGGTCTTCTAAAGCTCCGCTAGCTAAACTGGCTGCTAAATCTGTTGTCATGTCATGCAAGTTACAATGACAGAGCATTTTCTATAGCCGTAATAAAATGGCAGAGATTGTGTTAAAAGGGTAATTATTAAACATTTAGTTAATATAAAGATATGGGTGTGGCAGGGACATTCACTCTCCACTTACTTTCAGTTTTCTGACATTGCGTATTGCATTGTGTAACTCTGAGATAAAAGTAGTATGTTTAAATTTCTGAAACAGTATAGGACTATTTGTGCAGCTTAAGCACTTCATTGCTTATCTGCTGGTGTAGGCTGTATTAGTTTTCTGTAACGTTTTTCTTTCAATCTTTATAAAGTAAGCCGTAAGCCGTCGCCGGCGGCGTACCCTTTAGAGTGTGACGTTTCAAAATTCCTTTCTTAGTGCACCCCTACACTATATAAGGATACTACCCTCCAAATGTCATACCTCTAGGACTTATAGTTTAGGCTGTGCGTTGATTCTCTGTCAGCTTCAAAAGAGTTTTATATATATTGATGATGATGATGATGATCACAATCTGAGACTGATGGACGCAGTACAGTGCAACACACGGCACTAGGTGTACGTTACGAGGAATGTCTTTGATTGGGTCGCTGAAGGATCATTCATCATTAAATAGTGACATGTGAAATAGTGATTTGTCACGCAATTTTTGATCGTAATCTCTGATTAGTCGAAAAGTGATTCGCGTGGAATTTAATTAAAAAAGTAGGTAGGTAACGTAAAATCGAAACACACAGCTATTACTCGATTTCGAGACTCAAGTGTTTCAAAATGCTCTTGGTTCTAAATTTTCGAAATCAGGGGATTTTGGGACTAACCCAGAATAAATAGTAGTTTTGAAATGAAACTTATTTGCCCGAAACATGTTCTAGTTTCACTAGGCTAGGCACATTAGGCTTTTAAAATAAGTCTAATAAAACAAAGACTTATTTCAAAAGCATACTATAAAATATCTGATTATTTAGAAGACAAAAAAGCTTGGGACGAACTACCCAGCTCCAACTCATCCAATAAAAAAAATTTGTAATCATACCTAATCATACAAAACGTAATGACGATTCAAAGTGATCAGTGACATTTTATTGAATAAAAGCTTTTTGACTTTGACTTTGACTAGTCGATTTTTGTCCATGCAAAAAGTGCGACTTGTGTAAAGTGGTTTTTCTGAATGTGAAAATTCGTGTTAGGTTTTGAAGAGAAAATCCACCATTTTCTTTTCAAAACAAATGACAGCCGACTTGACAAATGACTTGACTTGACTTATATTATTACAATTAAATCACTTGACATTGGCAAAATTGTCTGTCGAAATGACGGACAGAGGCCATTAAAGAAGAGAAGAAGAAGACTAATTTTTCGCTTACTAACAAAATAAAACTCAGAATACAGACTCTGATCATGCGATTTCACCGATGCATATTAGATTCAACGTAAAGGTTACCCAAATACTTGTTAATCTTGAACATTATTATCGAATAATAAACTCGCACATCAATTCTGCAAATATCGATCGCAGTAAATAGCGAGACTGGTCGGATACGACTTTTATTTTCACCTCAACCTATTCATTATCATAAAATATTACATTGTAAGGTGATAGAGTCGATACCGACTGGCCTTGGATGGTGAACGGTAGATGTAGAGAGCGGGACGAAAGATGGTTGTATCGTGCGCGAGCGAGATGCAAGACCGGCGCAAGCGCAACGTGGTTACCACGCGGCGTACTTGTTTTAGGTTATATCATTGGATAAATAGGGCTAATATTGACATAATTTATTGTCTTTCTTGTAATCGTGTGGGGCTATATTCGCGTATAACTAGGCGGGTGGTATTTTCAGTAAATTGTGGGTTTTCTTAACATTACTGTTGCTAAGCAGGCATAGGTTAAATTTAGTCTATAGAAATCACACACAATAATTTAAACTTTATGTTAATTAAGTAAAATCAAAAAAATCTTTATATTTTACTTAATTAACATAGGTTTGTCTCTTATATTACATCTAGTTTATTGAAAATGATTATTATAAGTTATACTGCCACGTCCGTCTGAGCTTAGTTTATTGATATTTCTTACCAATGACTAATATTATAATTACGAACAAAACACCGCTAATATTAAGTAATGCTTGTGTATAAGTGACGTCTCTATGTGTGGAGCCTTTTAGTTAATAGGTTTTTTTTAAATGCCATAAATAGTGAAAGGCGTTTCACCTTTATCGTTTTTATTTTACTTTTCGCTTACGACAGTTACGGCGCTCTGATATAGGAGGGTAAACACGAACAAATCTGAAAGGTAATCAGTGCCTTGATCACGAATAAATGTGACAATCGTAAACGTAAACGTAACGTAACGCTATCGTATTCGAGATACGCTGCGCGGTGACACTACAACGTTGTCAGATTTGTTGTGAATTTATTCGAGGGTTAGTCACGAAAAAATCTGGCAATCGCCGCATTACGTAAACTTAACGTATTCGAATCGTATTGCGCGTCAACGCCAGCTCTACTTACGAACATTGTAGTGTTAGCGCGCAGTGTACTTCGGATACGATACCGTTACATTTACGATTGTCACGTTTATTCATGATCATGGCAAGATTTGTTCGTGATCATCTCTGACAGTCGCCGCATTACGTAAACTTAACGTATTCGAATCGTATTGCGCGTCAACGCCAGCTCGACTACCAAACGTCAAACAAACCAAACGTCACCGCGCAGTTCATCGCGGATACGCTAGCGTTACGTTACGATACGTTTACGATTGTCACATCTATTCGTGATCAAGATACTGAATCGATTCCATTTCGTTTTAGGTATTTAAAGTGTTGTTAATACGAGTATCATTCAGGTTCTGATTTAAATGGCTTCCTTAATTTTGTGTAAATGTCACAGCTCGTTTTAATTTTAACTGTACAGGTTATGTGAAACTAGTGAATGCCGGTGACACCGGCTTGATGACATTCAAAAGGACTCTTGATTTTTATTGATTAAACAAAGTAGAAACTAAAAAAAGTTGAAAAGATAATGCAGGCATTGGCATTTGCATTTGCCCAGCACTAAACTGAAAATGTGTGAGGTAGCTGGTATACGCAGTACGCACATATATAATACATTTATTGCTTTCACGTGGTACACTCACACATGACCCCTGTATTTTTGCATGACCCCTGTATTTTTACCATGCGCGCCCTAGATAGCGTTTTGTCTACGAAGGAGTAGTTGGCCCGCATGCTGATTATTATTATTACGAGCCATCTCTGTCCCACTGCTGGGCAAAGGCCCCCCCCCCATTTTTTCCATTCATTACGGTCTTGTGCTGCACTGGTCCACTCCTGGATACTGACTGATAAAGAAATCGTTACTATTATATCGTTATGATTTGAGTAGAGATTTTTACACAAAAAATTTATACTTGAGTCCAGATCTAGGTCAGTGCGTGAGCAGTAAATCAGCATACGGGCCTAAAACTGTCTCTTTCTCATTTTCAAAGTATTGTCTTCGCTAAAAAAAAATTGTCTAGAGCGGTCTCTAAGCGTGCTGAAGATTATGTACTTATAGCAAGATTTCATATTGACTTGGTCATATTAGATCGTGGGTGTTTTAGTTTTTTTTTTAACAATATATATAAAACTCTTGAAGCTGACAGAGAATCAACGCACAGCCTAAACTATAAGTCCTAGCGGTATGAAATTTGGAGGGTAGTATCCTTATATAGTGTAGGGGTGCACTAAGAAAGGAATTTTGAAACGTCACACTCTGAAGGGTAGAACGCGAGCAACGCCGCGGGCGACGGCTAGTTCCTATTAAATATCAAATAAGTAGGTATATAGTGCAGCTAGACATCATGTCCACATTCGGCATAAATATTAGATGTTTTTTAAGATTTATAACCCAAGTCGAAGCAGCTTGGAAATGCAGACGATTTTGAGCCATATTACTTAACGAGAACATGTTCGGTTGTGACATTCTGACTAATTAGTGATTAAATTATGCAATCGCCTCGTCTTTTAAATTTGTTGACCCTGGATTTTTAACGTAACAGATTACGTGGCAGAATTATACAGATAGTGACGGATATAATAAAACTAGCCGTCGCCCGCGGCGTTGCTCGCATTCTAGACCCTTTAGAGTGTGACTTTTCAAAATTCCTTTCTTAGTGCACCCCTACACTATATAAGGATACTACCCTCCAAATTTCATACCTCTAGGACTTATAGTTTAGGCTGTGCGTTGATTCTCTGTCAGCTTCAAAAGAGTTTTATATATATTGAATATGAATAAAATATCTAAAGCCATATAAATATACTTGTCATCGAAAAAATCGAGCCCAGTCTTGCATTTTTCATTTAGGTCAATTAACTTAAATTTGCCAATAAGCATATTGTTCCAAAGCTTAAACTTTTGAATGAATGCTGCATTTCAGCTATGTAAAGAAAATGTAACTTTAGAGGTGACTAAATTTTTTGATGAGAAGCTTACTTTTGTCTTAACCGCCTTCAAAAAGGAGGAGGTTCTCAATAATTTATTTTTCAATCTTTGTTACCTCAGAAGTGTTTTTAAATACGGCTCTTAGGCCTGTATGCTGAATGCTGATTCACTCCTCAAACACTGTTTCGAACTCAAGCATAGATTTTTGTATGAAAATCACTACTCAAACTATGCTTGAGTAACGATTTCTGCATCGGCATACGAGCCCTAAAAGTATTCTAACGTTGCCAATTGCCACAGTATTCTTCTGGATCATACATAACATCAAATATTGACAATAACAGCGCAAAATCGTTGGTCTACCGTTAGGAGTACCCGGAAGGGGCTGGGAAACAATTCACGAGAACAAAACTCTTGTTTTGTAAGGGACGTTGAGCGCCAGGCGTGTACAATACAAAGGAATATCGTGTCGTTCTTAGTTCAGACTGTATTTACAGCTAGCTATGCAATGCAACGGCTTTTTACATGTGTACATTCTATTAATATTATAGAAACTTTATTCGACCGACTGATTATTTCATAGCACAAGGCGTGTCACTCGTGGCGTAGCTTGCTTAGCCAACCTTCACTGATTATCTAAGTTAGGCAACGTTCTGTGCGGTCACTATTTGGATGGGTGACCGTTAGTGGCATTTACATCTAAGCGCTTCCGTGCTTCGGAGGGCACGTTAAACTATCGGTCCCGGCTCTAAAAACTCCGTCACCAGAGTTGGCCACTAACTCATACGACCTTGCTTATAGCACAACGAAAATTAAAGGGGATGATCCAAATTAGTTCCAAAAATGGTTAGTGAAATAAATGCTAGGGTATTTAATTTATGGCCAAGAACCGCTTATCATTAGCTTCTATGCCACCCAATCTCTAGTCTATTTAGTTTACGTGTTAATGGTATTCCAAAATGTCTAACGTTTTTGTCGACATTAATTTATTTTTAATAAAAAGTGGAAAAAACATCACTTGACACGAATCGAGTTGCGAGCATTCCACTCTTCTTTAAATACTACATAATCACTGGCATTTCATAAATATCACGATAATCTCGACTACACTAAAAACAACTTGATCTTGATTTAGCTTATAACAATTGCGATAAAAATGGTCACCAGAACTCTTCAAATCCCACGAACACACTAACTTATAAAACGAACAGTGAACCTCCAGTGATAACCAACAATGATATCGGTATAAGCGTAACTGACGGTGTCAGGCATATGCTGGATAGCATGACGGCGGGCGTCGCCGTAAAGAGGAAGTCGCGGTCCCGGTGGAGCTGGGCAAAGGTCGAAGCTGAAGGACAGGTATACCCTTCATCGTAGTCTGGAGAAATCCACTGGACATTAACCTCTCCTTGTATCACCTATTTATGAAGTTATGCTAGCTGGGATGAGGTCAGCAGGAGGACATAACCTCTCCTTATATCTTCTTCTATTTAAGGAGTTGTGCTGGCTGGGGTGAGGTCAGCAGGGGTACAATGCACAATACGCCCCAACGCGGGACGTCAGTGCCATCTCATTCCCCACCACGAAATAGAATTAGAACCTCTTTTATAAATTTCCAGCAAGTTGACATGAGTGGCCAAGGTAACATTTTTAAGGCGGAAAAGAAGACAAAACCTATATCTCTTTTTCTATGAAATAGAAGTTACGGACGAAGTATTAGTGGTCTTCTCTTCGATTTTTCCTTCCGACTTCCCGGGATGTTCTTTTACAATGTCGAACAGCTGCTTTCTGAAGTAACCAAGTCCTTTCATGGTCTCCGGGTTAATGCCGTCTGCCCGACGACGTTGCCCGGATACAAATCATTACTTTCATTTTGTAGGTAGATAATGTCACTTGCGTTATAAGTAACAATTTCCTTATTGAATAATTACAATTTTGCATCTGGAAATACCCACTACCCAGTATTGCTCTAGTGCGATAATACGATTGGTATCACTTTATACTGGTACCTTTGTCAAGCCCTGTTATCTCGTGTCACTGGATTTTATTAATCCTTACCCAAACGGCTTAGGGTTTCGGTAATGGATCATTTATGGGTAAACCACGTAACTCAGTCATCTGCCTGTAAATTTACAAGGGTGAGGGACGTGTACGCAGGGGATCGCGCGGAGAGCAGGTGCGTTTTTGACAAAGATTCAGTCTGCTTGTCAAACAAATTCACCCGCGCTGTGACCCTAAACTTCGTAGGGATTGGTCTCATTGTAATCGTTTATCGATAGAACTAGGTTTCTAACATTAAAATCGGGAATGTCAACCAATATCTAGAGTCTAGTTTGAAATCCACCAATAGGGATCGTCTGTTTTCATATTAAACGATTCCTATTGGTGGATGTCAAACACATCCAGCAACGTAGCTTAGCTTAGCTCTCGTGGAAGAGTTTACGAGCGTCTACGTTAGAGAATGTATCAGCAATTGAATCGTATGTTTAATTCCCTTGATATATTCTGTTACTATTTTGCTAATGGAACCCATTGTCCCCAGGCATCGGACTTCACGGATATCGGCGACTGGCCGTCACTAGGCAGAGGTCCCGGCGGCGTCAGATGTCACTCAACACCTCCACCTCATGATGGAGACTCGTCACATCATAATGGAAACGCTGTAAGTTAACATCTCCAAGCACAGCACACATACTCCTTCGGCCGATATTTTTAAAAGAGCTCATGACTACGAGTCCTAGTCTACCTAATGTCCAGGCAAGACAGAGCTTGCATTTGATGGAACCGTTGTCCAAGCATCACACCAATCAACACTTTGAGGCCCGCATGCTGATTTACTGCTCGAACACTGATCCGAAATCAAGCATAGGTTTTTGTATGAAAATCTCTCCTCCAATCTATGCTTCGATCTCGATAGCCATAAAAATTTGAGACCCACTGTGGCCAAAGATCGAGAATTATGGGAAAAAGGAAGGGGGGCCTTTGCCCTGCAGTGGGATGATACAGGCTAAAATAAAATAAATAAAAAAATTTACGCTTGAGTAACAATTTCATTATCACCGTAAGGGCCTCAATCGTTGCAAATCAAATCAACCATCTAGGTCCCATAATACAAGCTATGCTTAGTTTGGGACTAGAAGGCGTTGTGTTAAATGTCCGTGAATATTTATTTTTATTTTTAAATTGAACTAGCGTCAAACTTACAGCGAGTCAATTCGGCTACTTTTAATTTAAATGTTCTCATTTCCAGGATCAGGAGAGGCTTCCGCCGGAAGAGCTGCATCCCCCCTCCCAAGTCAGCAGACCTCTAGAAACGCACAATAACTACCAACAGAACTCGTTGAACGATCATCGGTATACCGATAGACAGGAGAGAACGAAACAAGCCGGTAAGGAGTCAGGTACTTTTTTTTTCAATCTATCAATTAATCTAAATATGTATATAAAACTCTTTTAGAGCTGACTGACAATCAACGCATAGCATAAACTATAAGTCCTAGAGGTATGAAATTGGAGGGCAGTATCCTGACATAGTGTAGGGGTGCACTAAGAAAGAAATTTTGAAAAGTCGCACCCTGTATGGTCTAAAATTAGGATCAAAGATTTTAACCAAATAATGCGTATGCTGCTACCACGCGAGCAAAGCCGCTGGCGACAGCTCTGTCGGACGATGCTAACAGAGCCTGTAGTCTTATTTTGTGATCTGCGAAAAGCGATAATCAAAAACTCGCAGTTTTTATACGAAGAAAAATCGTTTGCAAATCTCGCTCTAGAGGCCGTTATGGAGTTTTCATACAGAATATCTCAGACTACGAGCTTTTCTGGTTTCACTCATTAATTTTCATTCACCGAGTATAAATTAAAAGGTAATAATCGCTTGAAACATGCAATTTTTGCAGCTTGCTTTCGGACCAGCGAGGAATATCATATTACTCGATTGCGTATGTTTCAATCATTTCGTAAAATCGGTATAGTATCCTATTTCTGCAACCGGAATGACCATTTACTAGGTTTTGTAGTAATTGACCTATTCAGAATAATTTATTATGAGAATTAGAGCTAATACGCACTGTCGACTGGTCGTCGGCCACTCAGTCAGAATCAGAATCAAATCAGAAAATTTTTATTGAAAAAATTGTAAGTACACATTTAAGAACAATAATAAACTTAAAAATGTCTCTTGTAATATTATTTCAATATTGTATAAGAAAAAAAACCCCTGTTAATGGGAACAACAAATAAAATAGCGACTAGTCGACAGTGGGTATTGGCTCTGAGGCAGGCTCATCTGAAGTAATGTCTACAGAGGACGTGTTCTGTGAGGCATCGCACTGCGTCCGATAATACAAAGATAGTACAAATAATGTTGTTTACCAATTTACAATATTGGAAAAATTATTCGTATGGAATGCCATGCATGATAGTATTGATTTGTATTTTAAATAATTTCAGTCGGGAATGATGCTAATTAGGTTTGAAAAATGCATGGAAATTCATAGAAAATCAATGTATATTTTCAGTATTTCTTTCCAATACTTTTAATTGGATGTTGGGTGTAAATCTGTATTTGTTACACTTATAAGTCCGATAAAGCGTCTGTGTTAAGCCTTGGTTTAGTTTAGTGTTCATTTTTCTTAATATATATATGTAGATAGTTTTAAAAAGTAATAAAATAACAGGTAAAGGAGAAAGTACAAAACCCCAGGCCTGGTCAAAAGAAAAATGTCTGAATTTCCAATAAAAATTAACTTAACTATGAAATAACATACATAATATACCATACCTATGTGATATGAGAGAGTTTTGGTTGCGTTTCTTGAACCCTCTTCTTGCCGAGTTTTGAAAACATTTGATAAACTTATTTTTATTTATTTTACAAAGATTATTGTAAAAAATAAACTAAACTATAAGACAGATTTCTTTTGCGTCTAGTCTGGGGTAGTTTTTGAGCGTTACCCTTTTTCGTCGAAAATAACCTAAAGTAGTTCAAAACGTGTATTATTTCAGAGATTAGTGTCGAGTTTTCCATTTACTGTCACATATTCCAGGTACCGGCAAAGGCGGCAACAAATCCGGCAAGCACAAGTGGGTCCCGCTGGACATCGACGTGAAGGCGAATCGACCCAAGCACGGACCACCGCATTCGATGAGACAAGACAATGGTATGATTGAACAATTTTACATTATTTTGGGGATAAATTATAAGCAAAGCCGCGAGTAACACCTAATCATCATCATCATCAATATATATAAAACTCTTTTGAAGCTGACAGAGAATCAACGCACAGCCTAAACTATAAGTCCTAGAGGTATGAAATTTGGAGGGTAGTATCCTTATAAGTGTAGGGGCGCACTAAGAAAGGAATTTTGAAAAGTCGCATTCTAAAGTGTCTAGAACGCGAGCAACGCCGCGGGCGGTGGCTAGTAATATATATTTATTTTCGAAATGTTCTTTTTAAACCCCTTCATTTGATACACGACATGATTAAAATAGCTTAGTGTCCTTTAGCTAGAGAGCGCCATAATGCTATTTAATATGACGTCACATAGCCCAGCGTACAACGATATGTCATTTGTCCAATTCTGATTAGTAGTTTTGGAATTATGAGGGAACAGATGAATACTTACTTACATACACCACACAATATACACATACGATACATAAATACCGGTCAAAATAAATAATAAATAAATAAATAAATATTCACGGACACTTAACACAACGCCTTCTAGTCCCAAACTAAGCAAAGCTTGTACGATGCAAACTAGAGGGCTGATAGAATACATACATACATTTTTTTTTTGTAAATACATACTTATAATACATAGAAACACCCAGACACAGAACAAACATCTATGTTTTACAACACACAAATGTTTGTTCTCGGTGGGGATCGGACCCACGACCCACAGCACGGAAGGCAGAGCTACTACCGACTGAGCCATGACGCCTGTCATATACCCTCCTTTTTGCTTCGCATTAGTCGGGCTAAAAAAGCAACAAAGTATAATTTTACATAACTTTCCAGACACGTTATCCCTGAACGGCGAAGACGGCCGTCGCGGCGGGTCTCGCCTGCGCGGTGCGGTCCGCGGCCGCGGCGGCGCGAGGCGCAACACGCCGCGACCCGCCTCCGCCATGCCCTCACTCAACGCGCCCCATCATCCCATGTACAGGGTCGCCGAGTTTGTACAGCATCCTGACTTACAGCAGGTATTTGACAATCTCCTAATACAAATACAAAAAACATTTATTGCCTCGGTAGATATTATAAAAGGTACAAGGTTATATTAACAGTAACTTCGAAGAGAGCAAAAGGGGTAAATTCAGCATAGACTGGATGCAAGACATCCAGCGCTGGTTTTCAATTTACCCCTTACGGGTAGATCTGCACCGAGAAGTGTGATGTAAAAGCGGGCTACAGAGTAGAAGCTACAGAAAAAGTTATCCTTTGATGTTGCTCTCGCGAAAAGTTTCTAGGGACATTACTTGGTCAGGTCAATCTTGTAACAAAAAAAACAACCTCAATTTAGCATTCAGACTTACAGCATTGTAACCTCCTTTATAATTGCTTTAGGAATATTACTTGGTCAGGTCAGTCTTGTAACATGTTTATCCGAAATTTTACTTGTCAGTTTTTCAAAACATTTATTTTTAAAGTTTGATTTTTTATGTGACTTGTGTATTTACTGTGTACATCTGTGGCTTATGTAACAAGGAGTATGTAAGCCACAAACCTATCCCTGTGTTCCCAACATTAATATGGTCATAACTATATTTTTGTGTACCATACATATTTTTTTTAATGCTTTTTATTATTCACAATGGTGCTCAATATATTTCAAAATTTATTGTCATTGGAATAAAATCATGCTTGGGACAAACTATCTATCCAACTCTGTTATTTACATAAAGTTATGAAAAGTTGAATTAGTTCTGAAAGAAAAATTATGAATACATAATATACAATTTTCTTGGCAATTCTAAACATTTTGAAAGCCTACAGTTTACTCAAAAAGATGTTATCAATAATGTCACTTCTACATTTTCTATTTCAAAATTTATTGTCATTGGAATAAAATCATGCTTGGGACAAACTATCTATCCAACTCTGTTATTTACATAAAGTTATGAAAAGTTGAATTAGTTCTGAAAGAAAAATTATGAATACATAAGATACAATTTTCTTGGCAATTCTAAACATTTTGAAAGCCTACAGTTTACTCAAAAAGATGTCATCAATAATGTCACTTCTTCTAAACACATTAAGGTATTCAATAATTGCTGTAACATTTTTGTAAATAACAGACTTCTGGCAATGGTAATAAGGTTGTATATTGTATGTAAATAAATTCATGGCACAATTATAATCGCTTATCACATTGGTTCGACTATTTTACAAGCAGCAAGGCCCGGTCAACCAGCCGAGTTTACAGGCAAGTAGAAATATAATGGCCTGGTTACACAGTGCGAGCTACTCGCACCAGCATCGCACTGTTACTGGCATGTTCGAGTCGGTCGTGTTATTTTCTGACCACTGGCTGGTCAGCAACTGGAACCGGAGAGATAAAACCGCACATTTTATATTAATTAAGTTTAGTTTGCAATAAAATATTTTCTATCTATCTAACCATCTAGCTGTCTCAGATCCCGCTAACACAGTGCTCGGCGAGCGAAACGAGCGAAGCGAGCCTACCACTGTGTTACAGTACTTTATTCATTCTTAGGGGGTTGGGTCAACGTTTATGAGACTTTATAGTACTTTTTATCAGTCATGAAAGGTATCTAAGGGGCTGGGTTTCACTATTGAGCATCACATCTAAGACGCTGGGTTTTTATTTTGATGGTATTACACGAGTTTTTTACACGGATATTGCTTTTCGCACTACATCCGATCCGAATCCGTGAAAATACGGATCTAGAGTAGAAAAAACTCGGACCGAATTCGGATATGCTTACGCACTCCAGTCTTGCTATAGGTGCCTTCTGTGACTTTTTAGGTAAACTTTATGTCCAGTCAAAATTCTGCTCTAAATTCTTCAATTTAAGAGTAGAATTCATGGATGGCTGATATAGTACGTAAGCTACCATAAAACAGTTCTACGACTACTTCAGAATGTATTATTATTTTTACGGAATGGATTCGAATCGGATGAATGCGTACTCGCTCAGGCTGAATTTAGTCGACCGATGACGGTGAGCGCGTATGGTACGCGCTCACCTAACACGTTCATACGTTTTCATTGATGTAGCTACTTTCGACCGACGTCAGCGCTCACCGTCGGTCCACTGTGAATTGACACATCCGAATGTTCGGGCCCGACGTAAACCGACGTGTAGTATAAGAGGGGTGGGCACTGAGTATCAGGAAACAGAATTTCTTGTCCGATGCTCAGGGTTCCCCATAGTGTTTATGAATGGCTACACATTCTGCGTAATGTGTAGTCTTTAGCTCATAAGCGCTCATTTTTGTTTACTTTAGTTTACCTGAATAAAGAATTAATAATTAATAATAATAATAAACCCGACCGAAGTTCCGATGGTTGCCTTACTACGAACAAAGTTCGGATTTGCTAAGTTCGGTCGGCACTATAGACAATCTCCAAAAGAGTTTCGGACCGAACCAAATAAATACTAGAGTGGAACTTTGGCAGTAGACCCACAGTACTAAATGCAGCCTAAGGGGCCATCTCCACGAGCGAGAGAATCGCGGCGTATTTCGTGCTACGTATTTCTATACTCTCTTAGAACGCGTCTCCTCATTGGCTATGTTATCGCAGCGATAGTTTGCATAGAAATACGTATATCGTATGAGAATGTCATTTAACAAGCATTTCATAAGTTTTAACATTCACATATTCATGGTGTTCACGGTGTTCATATCCCCATTCCCACTTTCCCGTGCAGCTCCGCGCCGCTCAACCCGCGCTTCCCCAGGTGATGTTGCCGTACAGTCAGCTGTCACAGATCCCGCTGGCGCCGCCATTGGCCCAAGCGTTCTACTATGGAGCTGCGACGGCAACTGCGGCGCCGTACGGGATCGGTCTAGACCAGGCCACGCTTAAGGACCTTATAAAGAAGCAGATGTGAGTTGGTTTATCTGTTTAAGGCCGGAATACTCAAACGCCACTAAAATTAAGTTCACGCTTCAATTATTGCCATCTCTTACATATGAGTAATGTCAAACAGAGGCAGAGCAGTTTTAAGTGGTGCTTCAATTTGAGTGACGTTTCAGTATTCCAGCCTAAGTTTCATAAAGATGATGAGCAGTAGGTTAGCATGGTATGGTCATGTTGGAGAGATGAATGTCATGTAACAAGATGAGTATTGGATATGAATGTAGATGGGTATAAGAGTAGAGGTAGGCCAAAGAAAAGATTGATGGATTGCGTGAATAATGACATGGGTATTTACCATTATTCTTGGTTTTACTTCGAAAGAAATACAAATTCTTATTGAAAACCGTTCAAGACCATTACCTAATACAATTTTTTTTCCTCAGTGAATACTACTTCAGTCCGGATAACCTAGCACGTGATTTCTTCCTTCGCCGTAAGATGGAGCCGGACGGCACCATCCCTGTCACTCTTATAGCGTCGTTTCATCGCGTGCGTGCTCTCACGGCCGACGTGCAACTGGTACTCGACTCTATCAAGGACTCTGATAAACTGCAGCTGATCGCCGGCTTCAAGGTAAACTGACCCTTATATTTAAGCAGCTAGACTTTATATTGCTATAGAAGAAAGTTTCTTTATCTATATTGTAAGTTGAAAAGTATGTCTAGGTGGTTACAGTTTATATTCCCACAGCAGATAAGATTCTTTGTCTTCATATTGACGGGATGGCGATCGTCATTTGTTTTAACGAGCGCATTTCAAAGTAGTTTGAAGTTGGATTCTAAACAAAAGATAGTCAAGCTAGTTAGACAAGGTTTAAAAGTTAGTTGACCCTTATAACTAGGTAGCTAGAGTTGATATTTACATGACAGAAAGCTACCTTGTCATACTTTAAAAAGCGATCATAATTTGATTCATCAATAGCCGTTTCGTATATCAAAGTTAATCCCTATGGCTATGCATCTAGAGTTCTTATTATCTTGCTGAGAGCGCATTATTAATTTCCACATACATATTTCTGAAAGGAGAGGGTTAGAACCCTAAAAAGCTTAGTTTTTGAAAAATTGCAAATAATTTAACTCAAAGGTTGAGTCTTCTTGATCAAACTTAAAAGATACAAAACTCAAAAGACATCAATTGAAACCAATACTTTTCTCTTATGTTGTATACCGGGTGTATTAATTCGTTTCAATACGACTGTGCTCTAGTATCACCTAGCGTGGGATAAGGGCAGGGAAATGATGATGATGTGCTCTAAAATGATTTAATTTTGACAGGTGCGAACAGCATTCGAGCCGACAAAATGGCCGATTCTCGACTTGCCAGACGATTTCCCAAATCCGACCTCGCATAGACACGACGAATACAAACCTAAAGAGGAGCCCAAACAAGAGAATAAAGGTAAAGGTGTGACGTCACCGGGATCTAGATTACCGTTACTTTCACATACCGGTTCGAGTGACATCGACGCGGAACCGGTATTCATTTCGTATCGGTATAAATTGTAGCGATATATTTTCAACCTTCGGCCTCCTGCCTCCTGCCTCTTGCCCTCTGGCTAGGTGGGGTGACGATCTGAGACATGTAGCTGGCAAACACTGGATGAGACGAGCCGAAGACCGGGCTCAGTGGCGCGTCTTGGGAGAGACCTACGTCCAGCAGTGGACCGATATAGGTTGATGATGATGATATTTTCAACCGGTTCTACAAATATCGGTACTGAAATATCGATAAATTTATCATTCAAACCGTCTTTTTAAAGCAAAATATCGGCAGCACAATAAAACAGGTACGAGCTTGAATAATACATACAAGCCAAGAAGACAAGCAATGGGACAAACTAGCTCACCTCATTCAATAAAAAATGTAATCATACCTAATCATACAAAACCTAATGACGACTCAAAGTGATTTGATTGAGATTTTATTGAATAAAAGCTTTTTGACTTTGACTAATACTTTCATACGTAGCGGTACACAAAAATCTAAGTAAAAAATACCATTATTACTTATACCGCTACGTAATACTATAACATTACCACAGATAAATAAATAAATAAATATTCACGGACACTTAACACAACGCCTTCTAGTCCCAAACTAAGCAAAGCTTGTACGATGGAAACTAGATGGCTGATAGAATACATACATACATTTTTTTTTGTAAATACATACTTATAATACATAGAAACACCCAGACACAGAACAAACACCTATGTTTACAACACACAAATGTTTGTTCTCAGTGGGGATCGAACCCACGACCCACAGCACGGAAGGCAGAGCTACTACCGACTGAGCAAATAAATAATAATGAGATAATGCAATAGTTCCTAAACTGGTGCAAAATGCTTACATTTTGACAGAACGACATGACAAATATCTCGCGTGCGCATCCTAGGCCCGCTGGTCTTGGGATTCATTTATTAAAATATGTTAATTTTTAAAACAGACACTACCAATACTGAGGGAACTACTGAACAGAAGACGAAAGACGAAGCGCCGAGCATACAGGTGGAGGCAAAACCAACAGAAGTTGCTACAAAAGTTGACACAAAACCTGAGGATACTAAACCTGATGATACAAAGCCTGAGGATACCAAGGCTGAAGATACCAAGGCTGAGAATACGGAGGCAAAAGACGAATCCAACTCTGAGGCTGCTGGAACTAAATCAGAAGCTGTTGAATTAGTTTCAACTGATAACGCTACTGATAACAACGAGGTAAGTAGTACAATATTTGGTTAAAATCTTTGACTCTAATTTTAGACCCTTTAGGGTGCGACTTTTCAAAATTCCTTTCTTAGTGCACCCCTACACTATATAAGGATACTACCCTCCAAATTTCATACCTCTAGGACTTATAGTTTAGGCTGTGCGTTGATTGTCAGTCAGCTCCAAAAGAGTTTTATATATAGTTTGATGAAATAAAATGCAATGTCAATCAGGTGAAGGGGATTTTGAGAAAAAAGTCTCAAAGTTAAAGGGGAAAACTCAACGGGGATTTTGAGACTAACCTATTTTGTTTACATCAAGTAGGTAAATACTAAAAATGTGAATATTTGTGAACAGCAAAAAGAAGGTGCGACAGATGAACAATCCGATGATAAAGAGGAAATAAAACCTGATTCCAACAACGAAGACCCGCCGCTGCAATCAGACGGCTCTGAAGAAAAACCAGGAGAAAAACGGTTAGTTTGTATATAAAGGCACAGGCTAAAAGTCTTACTAAGAATAAAATAAATAAATACTCAAGGACATGGTTACACAACACCTTCTAGTCCCAAAAATCACCTTTAGTTTCTGAGATACGAGGTCACTGACAGACCGACAGACGGACACACTCAGGCCTCAAATTTATAACGCCCCGAATTGAATAAACCTGTTTGTATTTTCGCGCATGCGCGCTAAGGATATCTGGCTTAGTTAATTCTACCTTCGGCTACCGTTCCGATGATCCGAGTTCGAATCTTTCTTAGACAGGATTTTTGTTAGTAACATTAGTCGATTTCGCCTTGTTTCCAAAACATGCATGAAAATGATGTATGTTTATAAAATAAGGCGCATAACAACAGCGGCTGAACCGAACCTCCTTAGATAGTTCTATTGGGGATCATAGATGTCGCTACACGATTTTTCTTCATAGTAGCTATTTGGTCAGTGTAGCTTGGGCATTCGAGAAATAGTACTACTACATACTACTTGTAGCTATCCATTACTACTTGAACTTCGTTCAAAGAAAAAAAACATCATTCTATTGTAGGAATAGGTTCCAATCAAAAGTGATCCTTGATATTACGTTTGTATGTGCAGAGCTGTTTAATGAGTTAAAACTAATATTTGAATGGTTTGTGAACAGGCGTAAGAAGCAGATGGTGGGGATATTCCCCCTGGCGACAATGGGAGGGCCGCTGGTGGCACCCGTGTCCAGTTTACTGAGAGCTGTGCCACCGCCGCCATTGCCAAGGTAATTTGTGCCCTATAATCTTAAGTATAGAATCCTATTCTACTTATCTGATATTAGAAATATATAAGTATTTCTATCATAGTGCGACTTGACTAATGATTTCTTCATCTTCTTCTTCTTCTTTTAAACCTATATGGCCTCTGTCCGTCATTTCGACAGACTATTTTGCCAGTGTCAAATGATGAATTTGAAATAATATAAGTCAAGTCAAGTCTTCGTCAAGTCGACTGTCGTTTGTTTTGGAGGGAAAATGGTGGATTATTAAAATAAAAGTGCTAATAAGTACATAGTTTCAAAAAAATATCAAAACTCGATTCCACGAATGACTTGACTTGATCTCACTTGCTTGACACTGGCAAAATTATCTATCGAAATGACGGGCAGAGGCCATAAATAGAAGAAGTATCACAGTGCTGACAACAGTGATTGTTACAGAATGTTCCGCACGAGTCGTGCGGGAGTAGTTGCGGGTGCGGGCGCTCCGCATCACGATCCGCTCAACCCCGACGTGCCGGAGTTTGTGCCGCAAGCACGCAGGACTGGTAACATACACATTATAATACACAAAAATAGTCTTAATCGAAATATCCATACACATAGATGTCATAATACCTTAAAGGCCCAAATGTCGATACAAAAATAAATAAATAAATAAATATTCACGGACACTTAACACAACGCCTTCTAGTCCCAAACTAAGCAAAGCTTGTACGATGGAAACTAGATGGCTGATAGAATACATACATACTTTTTTTTTTGTAAATACATACTTATAATACATAGATACTTATAATACATACTTATAATAGTTGATCAAGCATAGATTTGTGTACAGATTTTCATTCAAAAATCTTTGTTTTAGTCCGAATCTGAGTTTGAGCAGTAAAAACGGGCCTAAGTTTTAAAACTTCTCAAAATAATAGACCTTCTTAAAAATTATATAAAATTCCGTACACCTTTGTTCAAAAACCTATTCTCTGTAAAACCAGTATAGTTTTATAAGCGCCAGCTATTTTCATCTGTTGATTACTTATATTTCTATGTATTTTATTGCAGAAGAGTCGCCCAATGAGAATTCGATCGAAGTGAACGAAGTTTCGCCGGCAACGCCGCAAACGCCCGGCGCTTGGACTGAGGTAAATACATGATCATTTATTTATTTTATTTATATGTTATTTATCAGTTTTTATTTATTAAAAATTCCACACAAACAAGTAGTGCTAGTAGTTTTTCAATGAATATTCTTCTTGGATTCTCATATCATACTAAGCGGGTTTTGTCTGTATTTGACAGGTGAAACGGCGTACAAAAGCGGGTTCCCGCGAGCGAATGCCTCCATCCGCGGCTCCAGCTGAGGAGGAGTCACGTGAGGAGCTGCACTTCCAGCTGGATGAGGAGCTGGAACTGCCTCCTCCACGGCACAACACCTTCACTGATGCATGGTGAGTACCATACCTTCTATCTTCCAGCTGAGGAGGCGACGAGTTGTTCCAGAACTAGTGACGTACCTCGGCTCTTCTTCTTCTTCTTCTTCTATTTGTGGCCTCGGTCCGCCATTTCGACAATATTGCCAGTGTCAAGTTACATCATGGTAACTTCGTATGTGTTTTTGGCATTAAACGGTGTGATGACTATTTCTGAAATTACGTCTTGTTCCGACAGACGTTACAGGTGTGACTCACAGCTTAGTGGTAATAGCTCTGCCTTCCGTGCTGTGGTTCGTGGGTTTGATCCCCACCAAGTACAAGCATTTGTGTATTGCGTAACATAGATGATTGATCTACGTCTGGATGTTACTATGTATTTACAAAAAAAAAACGAGTATTCTATCAGCAATTTACTTCTCACAGTACAAGCTTTGCTAAGTTTGGAACTAGAGGGCGTTATTATTTGGATTTGCCTTGACATATCAGCAGTGCAAGTACCGTTCTAATCGATCGCTTAGTTGTCGATCGCTAAAGTCGATAATCGTATCGTTCCATGGTAGTACGGATCTCTTGTCGACAAATATTAACGATGCCTTACGACCGTCAAATAAGTTTCACTTTCGTTTATCAGAATCAAAACATAGTAAACATACACCATTGCCAATTCGTTAAAATTTAACGAATTTGTCTACCGATCGACTAAGTTGGTAACGTACCCGCAACTGTCGATAAAACGAATTTTGACGATTCTAAATGTCAAATTATGCGATCGACAAGAATGGTACTTGGGGGGCTGGTTCTTCATTGGGTAGACTGGGATACTTTTGCAAAAGCAAAAAAATGCAAAGTAGATGTCCTGTTTATCCAGGTCTGATGGCGAGGAGTCGGACCTGGAGTTCACGGACCGCGACGTGGGCCGGCTGCTGATAGTGACGCAGACCGCCGCGCGCGCCGCCAAGCACGACGGACACGACCGACAGGGGGACTTCACCACCAGGACCAAGATCACGCAGGATTTGGAACAGGTACTCATATCTTTTATTGACCAAACAATATCAATACAATTTTTTATATATAAAAATGAATTGCTGTTCGTTAGTCTCGCTAAAACTCGAGAACGGCTGGACCGATTTGGCTAATTTTGGTCTTGAATTATTTGTGGAAGTCCAGAGAATATGGATAAACTAAATATGCAGATCTACTAAATAACGATTCTGATTCCGAAAATCGAGTTTGTCTGCTGGTTTGTTCGCGGATCACGCCTTAACTACTGGACCAATTTCAATCAAACTTATACCATTCAAAATACCCTTTTTCAGGATTAAAACAGGGTTTGTTTTATTGAAATCAAAGACGTAGATACAGCTTGAGCTTTCTCAACCAAAAGCAGCCATTTGCTACGAGGTTCATTGTATGCTGGTGACAGATATTTTGGTGGAAGTGTAAGAAGTCGCGGGTATCAGCTAAATAATCAGTGCATTATATAAACAAAAATGAAAGGAGGTATTCAGTTGGACGCAGGGAACTAACCAAAACTGTACAAATATGTATGTCTCAACGATAAGGCCGGCCAATGTCTTAACAATTTTTTTTAAAGTTGATAAAATTAAATACTGGTTTTCCTGTACGGTCTCTATGGTGAACAATAATGAGATTTCTATCTTTTATCTATACTTTTAGGTTATTACTGATGGACTAAGACGATACGAAGAGGACTTATGGTGCGACGATTATCCATCGGTGAGTTAACATTAATAACTTTATCTATTGGACCTTATGTCTCATGAAACAGGCTTTGTCCGTCTAATCTGGATACTATGAGTACCTAGATCAGATGCACAAGACTTGTTATGGTAGCTAATGTCAAGGTTGTCAATTTAATTGGTAAACCTAACTATTTTTCTTATCGAATCGCTCGTGGCATAGCTTGCTTAGTCAATCTTCACCGATTATGCGACGTTCTGCGCGGTCACTATTTGGATGGGTGACCGTTTGTGGCATTTACATCTGAGCGCTTCCGTGCTTCGGAGGGCACTTTAAACTGTCGGTCCCGGCTCCAGGAGTCCTTAATCCATGACGGAGGCATTAAGGCGGCCTAAAAACTCCGTCTTTAGAGTTGGCCACTGACTCTTGCTCGAGCTTGCTTGCTTACCAAAGTGTTGAAACATCTTTGTGTGACCACGTTCCAATAATAATTATAATTGTGTTTCAGTCATACGGCAGCCAACCTCAAAACTACAAGACAGTTTCGCTGATCTCGCGCGAGCAGTTCGAAGCGACAATCCCGAGCGAAAGGCACTCCAATCCAACAGAGCCGCCGCCGCCGCCGCCCAGAGTTAGTACTAGTGACAACACAACCGGGCCACTGACTACTGCCACTCGTGGCCTGCTACAGCCACTTTCTGTAGTTTCACATTGTGTAGTGGTCGCTACCGACCACACATGTCCGGGGAGTCTACAAAATGCATGGAAAAGGATAAAAAGTGGTTGTCGCAGGCCACCGGTGGCTGTGGTCGGTGGACCGTTTGTTCTCAGTCTTAGTTATGTCACGCTGAGACAACTTTCTATCGTGCATGGTGTAGTAGTCGCCTTATGCCACACGTGTCCGGCAAGTATACAAAATGCATGGAAAAGGATAAAAAGTTGCTGTTGGTGGCCACCGGTGGCTGTTTGCGCTCAGCCTTAGTTTTAATACGCTGAGAATCTTCAAACAACATC
The DNA here is from genome assembly GCA_918843925.1 of Eulithis prunata. Taxonomy (NCBI): domain Eukaryota; kingdom Metazoa; phylum Arthropoda; class Insecta; order Lepidoptera; family Geometridae; genus Eulithis; species Eulithis prunata. The sequence goes on from OU974028.1 coordinate 2,171,238, forward strand.
TCACCTCGCACATTTCAATATGTTCAAACATATAAAATCACTAAATTAAAAAAAAACACGTCTTTCTAGTAAAAGTATAATTTTGATACAAAGAAGTTTTCCGAACAAAAAAAATTACTTTACCCGTATGTATCGTATTATTTTTCAGTTGGAGCAACTACCCGACCAAGGAGGCAGCAAAGCGAAGCGGCCGCGTCGCACTGCGAGGTTCTACGCAGCGAATAAAGACCCGCACGCTACTGATGTTATGTGAGTATCGGGAGAGCGAAGCGAGCTACATCTAGTCAGTCAGTTGGAGCAAGCGAGCTATATCGAATTAGTTTGTACAAGTATTTTTAGATTCTACGCAGCAAATAAGGCCCGCGGACTACTGATTTTATGTAAGTATACCTTAGTAATGGAGAGAGCGCAGCGAGCTACTTGATTTAGCGAGTCGACTCTGCAAAACAGAAAAATGCAGGAAATTAGTCAAATTGAAGTGGGTTTTATGTATTAATGTTGTGTCATATTTTTTGAACAACAAATGGTGGCTTGCTTCACCGATTTATCTAACTTAAGCGACGTTCTGCGTGATCCGCGGATGGGTGACCGTTAGTGGCATTTACATCTGAGCGCTTCCGTGCTTCGTAGGGCACGTTAAACTGTCCCGGCTCTAGCAGTCGTTAAGCCACGACGGAGGCCAAACTCCGTCACCAGAGTTAACCACTAACTCTTACGAGCTTATGTTAAAAATAATTAATGTTAAATGATCAAACAATAATGTGCTCAAACTGTAACTAAAAATGTGCTCAAATCTTCGTCTGAGCACATTTGTTCCTGTTCTCCTCGGCGGCAATGTGTTGTTTGTTCTAAAATGTGATATTGTTGTTGACAGTGTAAGCAGAAAGCACAAGACCCGACACAGTCTGAATCCGCCCGTCGAGCATCATGTCGGATGGATTATGGATGTACGCGAACACAGGCCTAGAACGCACAGCACTGGGTAACTTATTTAGATATTTTTTTTAATCTATTTTGGTCTTACAGCTGGGCAAGAGTCTCCCAGAGACTTATTTCTATTTAGCCTGTATGCAGCCACTGCTGGGTATAGGCCTCCTCTTTGTCACGGCATTCTTTAGGATCCTGCGCCAATCGAATCCAGTGTGCTCCTGCCACTTTCACGATATCGTCCGCGGTTTTCTTTGTATGAAGTATCAAAGTATTCAGATTTGATGAAGTCCATACCCCAAGTTCTGATGATAGATAGATAGTAATAAATAGCTAACACAATAAGCGGCCTTATCGCTGAAAGCTATCTCTTTCAGACAACCAAAGCTAAGACCAGGGCGAAGAAGTTTAAGGATATTTTCATGCTCAGCGGTCATAAAATGATTATAAAGGATAATAAAATAACTTATTTATATAAAATTATAACATTATATTGTTCTGCAGTTCATCAATGGGAGCCAGTGAGCTAGGTTCGTCTGCTGGTTCAGCTCCTCAGTCGCTGCCTACCTTCCACCATCCGAGTCACGGCCTTCTACGAGAGAACCACTTCACGCAGCAAGCCTACCACAAGTACCACTCGCGCTGTCTCAAAGGTACTAAAACATAAAATCCAAAAGCCACTTGTTTTGTATTACAAATTCGACAGGTATAGCCCTGCCTTCCGTGCTGTGGGTTGTGGGTTCGATCTCCACTGAAAACAAACATTTGTGTGAATGCGTAAATAGATGTTTTTACTATGTTTGGGTATTACTAAGTATGTAAGGGTTTTGTGTGAAATATCCAATTATAATATTGATGCTTGTACTATGTCTGTCTGGGTGTTACTAATAAGTATGTAAGGGCGTATGTCCAAAGATATTTATTTACAAAAAGTATACTATCTAGTTCCTATCGTACCTTTGCTTAGTGTGGAGCTAGATGGCGTTGTGTGAAATGTCCACAAATATTTATTTTTAATTTATATTATTATACAAGCAAGCAAGCTCGTATGAGTTAGTGGCCAACTCTGTTGGCTGAGTTTTTAGGTCGCCTTAAGGCCTCCTAATTTATATTATTTAGTTTATCCTTCTTAGTTTTTTTAGTTAGTTTATTTTAGTTTTTATAAATACAGTTTGATATTTATTGTATACTAGCCGTCTCCCGCGGCGTTGCTCGCGTTAGAGTGTGACTTTTCAAAATTCCTTTCTTAGTGCGCCCCTACACTATATAAGGAATCTACCTTCCAAATTTCATACCTCTAGGACTTATAGTTTAGGCTGTGCGTTGATTCTCTGTCAGCTTCAAAAGAGTTTTATATATATATATATAATATATATATATATATATATATAATATTGATGTTTTATTTACAGAACGCACAAAGCTCGGCGCCGGCCAATCGCAAGAAATGAACACTCTCTTCCGTTTCTGGTCGTTCTTCCTGCGCGACCACTTCAACCGCGCAATGTACACGGAGTTCAGGACGTTAGCGAACGAGGACGCGAACGCAGGCTTCCGATACGGACTCGAGTGCCTGTTCCGGTTCTACTCGTACGGACTCGAGAGGAAATTCCGACCGGAACTATACCAACACTTCCAACAGGAAACTATACAGGATTATGAGAAAGGTAATAAAATCATACTAATATTATAAATGTGAATGTAAGTTTGTTTGTTACGCTTTCACGCGAAAACTACTTAACCGATCATCACGAAACTTTGTACACATATTGTTGGAGGTATTAGAAGTAATATAGGATACTTTTTATCCCGGAAAATTAACGGGATCCAATGGGAAGCGAACGAAGTCGCGGGTGGAAGCTAGTAATTTATAAGTTTAAAACTTCAATTTGATACAGCTTCATCATCAAATGATAATGATGATGGTAGTTAATTGAGGTGGTTCTATTGACCATAAATACCATTGAAAGATCACAGGAAAGCAAAATACGCAATTTTGCGTACGTGAATGACGTGTTTCTTCCAGTTATTCTTATTTAACTCCCAAACTACACTATTGATTTTGATAAAAAAATTATGGGACCAATCTGCAAGTATAGGAACCAATGGATGGTATTCGGTAGTATTACTTATGTTCAAACTCCGTGATAACTTCGTTTGCGCGATCTAGGATAGTTCTCATGTAGCGAGATAGATGGCGCTACACCACTTTGGTAATATAGAACTTTATAGTACCAAAAACTGTGTTTTTATTATTATAAATTGATTTTATCTCCCCAGCAGGCCAACTATACGGACTAGAGAAGTTCTGGGCATTCCTCAAGTACTACAAGCACGCTGCAGCATTACAAGTGGAGCCCACGCTCAGGCAGCACCTCGCGCAGTTCAAGAGCATCGAGGACTTTCGCGTGCTTGAGGTATAGCTTCACTTACTACCTTAATACCAACAGGTTAAGGGTGTTTTTTCAATAGAGCTATTCAGTACAGCAATGCCGCCAGTGTCTTGGGCACGCCTCCGATTGGTACTGATTTGGACCAGCTGAGCTATCTTTAAATCGTTTGCAACGGTTTGTAGATAGCTCAACTGTTTCATGTGTATTTTGTAAATATGGTGAACTAGCCGTCGCCCGCAGCGTTGCTCGCGTTCTAGACCAGAGTGTGACTTTTCAAAATTCCTTTCTTAGTGCCCCCCTACACTATATAAGGAACCTACCCTCCAAATTTCATACCTCTAGGACTTATAGTTTAGGCTGTGCGTTGATTCTAAGTCAGCTTCAAAAGAGTTTTATATATTGTGAATATGAATATTGTAAATACTGTATTAGTTGTAATTTTGTTTGTGAATAAACTCATAAATATATTAATATGAATGTATGTTATTGTGAACAGCCGCAGCTGAATGAGTTGTTAGCGTCTCAAGGTGCGCTAGCGCCGGGCCGCGGGCCGCACGCGCGCCCCTACGACCGACACCGCTCCGTCAGCGAGAGCGACCGACACCAAGCCAAGACTACCAAGTACAGGTAACGTGGAGATGAATTCGGTGACGTTAATCATATATTTTTTGCTTGTTCCCAATATAATCACAGAAAACTCCTTCAAGATCTTGTTGCATGTCGTATTCCCCTTCCTACTAGTGTTAATATCCTTTTAGCTACTCTTGATCCGTGTATATATCATTGTTTATCATCTTTTATCTATATGAATAACTTAGAAATTTAATTTTGTACATATTTCCCTTTTGTATATATTTTCCACCTTTGTTTATATTTTTTTTTTTGTATCCCTAACCCTACTGATCCTTCCTAACCCGCATGCCAGATCTCGCGCTTTTTTATTATATAATATTGTTTCCCTAATTTACCACGTAAAATGGCAAATGCACAAAAACAGTGCGACGCCAATTAAAAAAAAAAAAAGTACAGGTACAATACATAACATATACATACTATAGATATAATTTGATGAGGAGAACATTGTAGGATATGTGTCCTCCTACGAAAAGGGAAGATCTTCAACGCCGAGCGACCTTTGTCTCGGGGTCTGAGGTCCAATGGATGGTATTCGGTAGTATTACTTATGTTTAAACTCCGTGATAACTTCGTTTGCGCGATCTAGGATAGTTCTCGTGTAGCGAGATAGATGGCGCTACATGTCCGTGATTATAATTAGTGTAATTGGTTGGTCACCGTAATAAATAAATAAATATATTATTGTAACAAGTATAGTGCCTTCTGGTAAGATTTCCGAGTAAAAAAATCCATAAGCGCACGACCGGATTTGAACATACGACCTTAGGTTAGTCACTGTCAATGCGCCCTTAAACTTCAGAGTAGAAAAATCTACAGGCGCACGAACGGATTTAAACGTACGCCTTTATAATCGGAAAGCGGGACTGCTACCACTAGACCACCATTGATCCTAATATGGTTTATGTATAACTAGCCGTCGCCCGCGGCGTTGCTCGCGTTCTACCCTTTAGAGTGTGACGTTTCAAAATTCCTTTCTTAGTGCACCCCTACACTATATAAGGATACTACACTCCAAACTTCACACCTCTAGGACTTATAGTTTAGGCTGTGCGTTGATTCTCTGTCAGCTTCAAAAGAGTTTTATATATATTGATGTATAATGTAGAGAGAGACATACCTAGCAGTGGATGAAGTCGGGCTGTGGATGATGATGATGTATGTATAATGTGATGTTTGCTTCAGGGCTGGTCCCGCGGCGCCAGTGAGCGCGCCGCACCGCGGTCGCGCCGGATCTTGCGGCAATCAAAGTGTACTGGCGCGTGCCAACCCTCGCCGTAAGTATATTTACTGCTAGCTACCGCGCGCGACTTCTACCCTCGTCCCGTTTGATCCAGTTTATTTTCCGGGATATCGTGCAAATCAGACCAGCAGTTACCAAACATTCGTTACCAAACATGGGTTCGATCCCCACAGAGAACAAACATGTGTGTGTTGTAAACATAGATGTTTGATCTATGTCTGGGTGTTTCTATGTATTATAAGTATGTATGTACAAAAATAATATGTATGTATGTATTCTATCAGCCATCTAGTTTCCTTCGTACAAGCTTTGTTTAGTTTGGGACCAGAAGGCGTTGTGATAAGTGTTCGTGAATATATTTTTTTATATATTTGTTATCTTTATTTTGCTATTTATTCATTTGACAGGCGTCACAGCTCAGTCGATATAGCTCTGCCTTCCGTGTTGTGGGCCGTGGGTTCGATCTCCACTTACGAACAAATATTTTGTGTCCATGTGTATTTTATGTGAAATATGCAAGGATATTTATAAAAATTTATTAGTTTGTCACACTTGTTCATAATCACCCCTGCCTACCCCATTAGTGTATAAACGTAAAGCGTACAGTCTCGGCACAACGCGAAATAACGTATTTCTGCGTGTTTCGACTGAAAACATTCACAATGAAACCTTCACAGCACAATCCTTACAAACGATTAGTTTTTACAATCAAGAAAATCCTTAAAACAATCTGCACAAGATTCAAAATGTCAAACATGCACAAGGTTTGGCGGTGGAAACGCGAATCGATATCTACACAGAGTTGTGCATGTTTTATTGTGAATGTTTTGCAGTGGAAACGTGCGGTTATGTATGTGTTTTGTTTATTCCTGTTTTTGTTTCCAGCAAACAAGAAATCGAAGCAAGAAACCGTGGCCCCGTCCGATGTGAAACCCGCTGCAAAAACCCAATAAACAAATACACAACTGTACATACATAGAGAGGACTATACAGTGTAGAAATATGCATTTTTTTTTTTATAATTTAACTACGTTTTCAAGTGTTGTGTAGTGTTGGACACGGTATCGCCAAGCAGGCATTACACTGACGGAGCCTAGGTATGTATTCTGTTCAATGTTGTTCTTTATAACTCACTAGCGCCATCCCGTTCAACGTTGTTCTTTATAACTCACTAGCGCCTTCCCGCCTTAGAATAGCCCGCGACTTCGTTCGCGTCCCGTTGATTTTCCGAGATAAAAAGTAGCCTATGTGTTAATCCATGTCACGGACATTATAATATTCCAAGTTTCATCCAAATCGGATCAGTAGTTTTTACGTGAAAGAGTAACAAACATCCATCCATCCATACTTACAAACTTTCGCGTTTATAATATTAGTAGGATAGGATAATTGGAATAGGATTTATTTTTTTACTAGCTTCCGCCCGCGACTTCTTCCGCATCGCGTTGGATCCCGTTGATTTTTCAGGATAAAAAGTAGCCTATGTCTTAATCCAGGTTACGAACTATATATATTCCAAGTTTCATCCAAATCGGACTAGCAATTTCAGCGTGATTGAAACACAAACATCTAAAATGTTGTGTTTCAAACACGTCTTTGGCATTTATAATATTTTGGGATGTTTTTTAAGAGTCGATTCTAAGTAACACCATCAATGATTTATTTGTATTGTTTCAGCTTACCGCATCGACAATAAGTAATGCTGCGCCTGCGCCGATCGGCATTGCATTATTGACATTAAAACTAGTAATAAGATACGTATGCCTTGTTCTCCCTATTTCGACGTTCTCATACCCCGGACCATGAGGGATCTTAACAACGCTTTCTTGTACTGAAGAGTCTTCGTCTATTCCATTTGAACCAGAATTGAAAAGATAAATTGGAAATAGATTAATTTATTCTTCAATTAACAAATCGCTGTTTAGGGCGCTCATGTTTCACCTGCTGATTATGTATCTTGCGATTGGTTTGCGACAACTGTTAATCTTTGAACATCGTATCGTTCTAGCTTGCTATTCAAATAATAATCGCATTTGGACTTTCCAAAGCATACAGAATCTTGAGAAAGATTCTTCAAACTGACACAACAATAATAAATAATAATAAACATTTACTAAATAGTTACGTCCAATGTTGCGTTCACACTATGCCGCAGTCGGCAGGGACTTGGGCATGAGCATAGTGTGAACACGATAATGCCTTTGTCCCGGCTCCCGGCCCAAGTTCATGTTCATCGCTAATGAGAATAAAGGCTCGAACTTATCTGTCCCGCGTACGCAACGTACGCAACGCATTATGAAATCTGGACCCTGATATTTGTATGGTTAGAAACATACTTGTCATACGCAATGCTATCACACGCAAGTATGTTTGTAACCATACAAATATCAGGGTCCAGATTTCAATAATGCGTTGCGTACGTTGCGTACGTGGGACAGATATGTTCAAGCATTAAATGCGATGTTGCTGTGGCAATAAGTCCGCGGCAATAATGCCGGCAGCGGCATGGGCATAGTGTGAACGCGGTATAAGCACAACTTTATCGTTCCATATTCAGATCATCAATGCAGTTAGTTGTTTACATTTTCGCTGTCGCAAAACTGTCGCCAGCTACATATTCAGTGGTTGGCTTCTATAAGGGTACATGTGATGAAAAGTTGTGGCAGAGATTATGCTCTTAAGTAGAAATATTTTGAAATATCTCTGTCTGATTTTTCATTACATTTAATACGTTGCTTTCTATGTGTATTCTTTATGTTCGCATGGTTAGAGTAGTTTCAATTTTTTAATTCTATACAGTATAGTGAGATACTGGTGCTGGTTCGATGCCCGCGTATTATTTAATATCTACAAATTAAAGTGCCTCCATTTATAAATCTGTTTAGGAAATTAGATAATTATAATATAAGACTAAATAAATAATGAGACTACTTTAGCCCTGCGGTTTTGTGTGACTTTAATGTGGGAAAGAGCTGAGATCGTAAGGTGACTAGAAATGTCACATTATATCAGTTTTTTTTTTGCTTTTCGACAGTGTCTGGTCGTCTGATACAATAATCAACTAAATGTTGTCAAAATAATGAAAAAACTAGAAAAACCGACCTTTGATTGATTTGATTACCTTACGAATTCATCATCAGATGATGATGATGATGATGGCATTTCATTGGCACTGACGTGTTTTTTCCTAGTTATTCTTATTTAAAAGCCACTGAACCGAATTTGATAAACGTTTTCAAATAAAAAACACAAATTCGTTTATAAATCACGGAGTTTTGAGGTAACAAAAATTAAAATTACAACCGAATTGAGAACCTCCTCCTTTTTTGAAGTCGGTTAAAAATGCGTATGTTCACGATAGCGTGCTTCGACTAAAAACATTCACAATAAAACCTTCACAACACAATAATTACAAACGCTTAGTTTTTACAATCAAGAAAGTCCTTAGAACAATCTGCACAAGATTCAAAATGTCACACATGCACAAGGTTTGCCGGTGGAAACGCAAATCCATATCTTCACAGAGTTGTGCATGTTTTATTGTGAATGTTATGCAGTGGAAACGTACGGTAATGCTCGGTTCTTTCACCACAAATGGGTTGATTACACTTAACGAGTACCATGGCGAGACAGTAAAAGAGCGGGGAGGAAGGTACTCGACCTAGTAAACAAATTGATTCTAGTGACTGCCTCGCCTCTTTGCTCGGACGAGCACTCGCCCGAGCACTCGTTCATGTGTTTTTACAAACCGAGCACTCGGCCGAAGACACTCTCGCCACTGTACTGTACCCGTTACGTGTAATCAACCAATAGTTCACATTCAGATATACCCCCTATCTCATAAAAAGTTAGAGTAAACATTATGTCCTGATTACGTATGGTAAACCAGACATAATGTCTACTCTAACTTTTTATAAGATAGACCAATAGTTTTTAAGTAATGGGCCAATGCCTGCAGTACTTGTTTTTTCTTAGATTAGTGTTTGCTTCTTAGTCAATAACTAAGATCATATGCTTTCATAGTGGTGCTTCCACGTGCTGCAAAATTAAAACTTTCGGATCTCGGGATTTCATGTACAGATATCTTTTAAAACGTTTAATCTTTTTCATTGTCAACTATTGTGGCATCTTAAGCTGGCACGCGTCATATAACTCGCTCGCACGTTTCTGAAGATATAATATAATTGATGTTATTTATGAAAAATCGCAAAGAACAATGTTGTGTGCAATAACATTGCACAAGGTTCAGCGTAAATATCATTTTGCTCTAAACCAATTTTATAAAATGCACTTATAATTCATTTTTTGGTCGGAAAACTTATTGTTTGTGATTTTTCATAAATAATTTCAGTGATATTATATCTTCAGAAATGTTGAAATGTGCGAGCGGGAAGTTTGACGCATGTCTCTAACAAAGATAATTGTCATGATGTCACGTAAAGTTGATGGCGAAAATATGTATAAGGGACGAATACTGAAATGCCACTCAAATTTAAACACCACTTAAAATTGTTCTGCCTCTGTTTCACCTTACTCATTGGTAAGAGATGACAATAATTTAAGCATGTACTTAATCTGAGTAGCGTTTGAGTATTCGGGCGTAAGTCTCATTATGACTGCTTACAAAATGTTAAGAATGGAATGTAAAATAATGGCAAGGAATGATAGGAAAATGTATGTTTAGAAGCGACAGCAGACTTCAAGAGAATTAAATGATATTTTTGTAAATAATTTGACAGATAAACATGTAAATTGGTGTTACTTTGACATTGTGCAAACTGCTATTCGGCGCTCAATTCGGAAATATTGATTTTAACTGTCAGATTTACTACAGACTACAGACACATTTTGAGTTTAATTTTTACATTAATTATTGTTTTGATTTTGTTTTTTTTCTCTAAGTGTAAGCACTAGTTACTAATATCAAACTATGTAATACAGTATAGAGTTAGTTAGGTACGTATATCCTGTGTACATAACCGGGTCATGGAATTAGAAATTAGATTTCTATGACATAATCTGGTGCGCTATTGACACTGACAATGTCAAAGTCAGTTCGACTTCCACTAATTTGACATTGTCGACTAGTCAACCGTAAAAAGTTCCACACAATGCTACTACAAAATAAGCGATAAGTATTTATAGACGCTACTTCCTGCACACAACGAAACGTTGACTTGGTACTGTCACCTGTCACATGTCACTTTGACATTGTCACGACATGACAGCCATTTTTATTTACAATAGCTCTAAGGAATTCTTTTCAGCGGAGCTAGGATGCGTACGCGAGATATTTGTCTACTCGTTCTGTCAAAATGTACCATTTTGTAGCATTTTTTGAACGATTACATTATCCGTGGTAATGTTGTCGACAAAACGCGCAATAACAACTTCTAACAGTTCTGCGTGACTGTTTTCTCGTCTTACCTCTCAGAGGACGAGATAATATTGGCAAATTCGTGGCACCCCTAGCCACCGAACAGCCATAGCAACAAAAGAAGAAGAAGACGAGATAATAGTCACGCAGAACTGTCAAAACCTGAAGAATCAAAGGTGCGTTTTGTCTATAACAATACCACCGACAATGCAATCGTTCAACAAACGGTAAGCAAGCAAGCTTAAGAGTTAGTGGCCAACTCTGGTGACGGAGTTTTTAGGCCGCCTTAAGGCCTCCGTCATGGCTTAACGACCGCTAGAGCCGGGACAGTTTAACGTGCCCTCCGAAGCACGGAAGCGCTCAGATGTAATTGCCACTCACGGTCACCCATCCAAATAGTGACCGCGCAGAACGTCGCTTGACTTAGATAATCGGTGAAGATCGGCTAAGCAAGCCTAGCCACGAGCGCTTCGGTGCAAAATTTCTTCATTTTGACAGAATGAGTAGAAAAATATCTCGCGTGTGGATCCTAGCCACGCGGGTTTGCTTTTTAACACTGCCATATATACACACAACAGCACACTGTATTTTTATATGTTTAGGCGTGAATGTTTAAGTATATAAGAAGACAGCTGGTACAAGATTAATAATGAAAGTTGATTTCATGACACATTCAAAGCCTTAAAACTATTAATGGACGGTGAGATCATCAGCCACGTATATAAACAATATATAATACGATACCGATTATTTACCGATGTATTATGTAACAAAAATAGTTTAACCCTTGCTCAATATTATGTTTTTTTTTCATTAAGTGTATGAGTGTGTAAAATATGACTAAGCGTTTAGTTATTTATCTGAATCTTTAAAAACTTAACTATATTTACCCAAATTATAATCATCTACCATTCTACCAGAATTACACAATGAAAATCTCGTTTTGTATGAAACGAGATTAAAATTTTGAACCCCGTTTCATACATTTGTTTGTTTTTTGAATGTACGAATCTAGTTTGAGAGTTTCGCCAGTCTGGACAGATCTATCAATATCCACAGTAAAATCCATAAGTACATATTTGTTTGAATAAATAAGACGTGGTTCAGATAACTAACACAAAACGCGAATTTTCAAATAAGTTTCATCAAAAAAAAAAAAAGAACTGTAAAATGCACTAATATTGATGTAATTGTTAGGAGCGACCGGCGTCGGAGAGTTAGAACATAAAGTGAAATTCTTTGACTTAAATTTTTTATAGTTTTAAGTGTGCTTTTTTTCGCGTGAATACTTTGGTTTGTGGCGGTTAATTATTCATATTATTTAGTTTTTAAAATTCATAAATCGAATGTTTGAACGTTTGAACATGGAATACTTATGATGAGCGGGTTTTTTTTATTAATTTTTTGAATAAAAATCAGAATTAGATGAGAATTAGTAAATAAATTGAAGCCTTTAAACATAGTCGCCACAGCTAAACTATTATGTAAACTTACTTCTTAACTATTAGAATAAATATTAAATAAAAAAAATACGTCTTAGATGATGCTAAAGATCGCTTCAGTTTGTACATTTAAAAATAGTTCCTATTTTAAACAATATCGATTAGGGGCGTGACACGTGAACTATTACAAATATACTAAAAACCACGAGAAAAGAAAATACAAAAAAATATAGTTCAATCAAAAAGTATGTTAGGCATTTCAGAAATATAAAAAAAATCCGTTGGCACGAATAATGTACGAATACATTGCCTTAACCCGTCCCCTTATACCATAGTTAGAAAAAAAGCATTTGCAAAGTTAACCATAGAGATGATTAGGCTTTGTTTTGGAGCGATCGTATGCTTGTCGTGTGATGTCACACTATTATGAATATTCCAATATTTTGTAAGTACAACATTCAAGTTACAATTATGCACAAACTTAAGTAAACTTGTAAACAATATTACTCGCAAAGCAATCAATAGTTGGTTAGATCTGCAATTTTACGTTTAGATTTTCGTTAAAAAGCGAGTTAATTTTGATGAACTAAACTCGTAGTGAAAATTGAAAATAATCATAATAAGTGTGACGACACACGCGACGTCTTTTAAGTTTTTTATTGTTAAGTTCTTTTAAGTTAGTTGGTCAATACAAATAATTGCAATTTGTTTTTCTATTCGTAAGTACGCCAAAGCAGAAGACATGTGCTAAATAAAATATAGATGTACCGCATACAATACAAATAACTAAAAATATACAAAAAAAGTTTGCTAAAATAAGTTAAGAGATGTAAATTTAAGGTGTTTCAAGCTATCGGTAACCAGTGCATTGTGTAATGATAAAAAAAGAGGTTTCATTGTTTATATTTTAGGTATCCTATAGTTTTCGAAAAAATAATAATTGGTTGTTGTATAATAAAAAAAATACGCGCGTAGTGTAATAGTCATACGGTAGATTATACTCTTTGAGAAAAAAAAATAAGATAACTTTTTTAAGATGCTTGCTAGCGTGAGCGGCGGCCGTCGACTGTGGGGATAAATATGATGTATTTTTTCAACAATTTACCACATTGCGGCTTTTAATCGAATTATTATGAACTGTCAAAGTGAAGTGCTGTCAAGTGCCGCCGCGCGCGCCCCTATGGCTGTAAGTAAACATTATTATAACTATACATATTATTATATTGATAAATAAATTAATAATAAAACTGCATGTTGTTTTTATTTATTTTTCCTTAGAACTTCTGCTTCTGCATCTACTGAGGGTAGGTACATAGTTTAGGTATGGAGATAGAATAGATATATAGATAGAATATTCTTTGCTGTACACCACTTTTATATAAGTAAACAAAATAACATGAAAATACCAAAATTGGTAATAAAAACAAGTTTTAGGAAGAAGGTACAATGGCCGGCCTTATTGCCTTCCAGGCAACCTTTGGACGTATGGAGTATACTTAATAAACGCTAAAATTTAAACAGTTGATTAAAATCTTAACTCCGTCACTGCTTCGTCTGCCATCCCGTTTCAACCAGCATTAACCTAGCGTAGCGTCTGAATTCGCCTTTAGAAGCTTCTACATGGCGTAGCATAGTATTATATAATCTGTGTTGCGACAAGTGAGAATCGAGAAAGTAGCAGTTTTTTTATGGAGAAAAGTAGTTTGCAAATCTCCCGGTAGAGGCGTTTATCGGGTTTTCATACAAAATATTTAGCAAGTCTCTTCTCGATATCAGCGTGTACCATGGTCCTAGTAAATTTTACACTAAGAAATAAAAAATCAAAATCAGGCACACGGTGTATAATTCGGTTAAAACAAACAACTTATATGTTTTACAGAACGACAAACGTAAATTCATTAATTCATAAATTGCGCTTAATAAAACATTACAATAATTACAGATACAGGGTAATGGACAGAATGGTATACAAAGTCGAAGGAGGCTATTCTACACTTTATTATGCCAATGTTTTTTTGCGTGTTTTGTGTTTCTTGAAACTGAAAACCAGATACAGTCCAAACCATAGATCCCAAGTCATTAAAAAAAGGTTTGTTTGTGTTATTTTCTTTTGTGTGTACAGTATAGTCCCCGTGTCAAAATACCTACCCAAAACGAACGTAGAAAAGTATGCGGAAAACCAACACCACCTAACAAATTTATTTATAGTTCAATACGTTAGTTTCATAGGTAATAAAATAAACAAAAAATAATAATATTACTTACATAATTTCCCTTTGCTGAGTTTCACTGTTATTAATTAGGCTGCGCGTTACTCAATTAAAATAATAATACATTGGATAATAAAATTGATGTACCTACCTAGGGAAACCACACACAACGCGTGCGTGGGTTTGGCAATTTGTATATGTTTACCCGACCCGCGCACGCGTTATATGTGTTTCGGTTCTAAAATCATAACTCATTACAACGCATAATAATACCGATTTAATATTTTGCTTTAGAAGCAAATAATTATAGTTACTGACCATTCCCAATATTCAATCTATCTTTGGGTTTGCTTTAATAAATAAGTAACATCATTGAGGTACACAATGGAGTCCCCATTCTATTCGGAAAAAATACCAAAATTTTGACTAATTATGTTGCGTTCACACTATGCCGCAGTCGGCAGGGACTTGGGCAAGGAAGTGGGCACGAGCATAGTGTGAACACGATCATGCCTCTGTCCCGGCTCCCGGCCCAAGTCCATGCCCTTGCTCCCTAGTGAGAATAAAGGCGATGTTGCTGTGGCAATAAGTCCGCGGCAATAATGCCGGCAGCGGCATGGGCATAGTGTGCACGCGGTATTAGAAATATGGCATTTTTACATTTGTCCGTAGAGTTCGTCCACGAATATTTGTTTTTTTTTAATAAACTGATAGTTGAATATTGGGATTGAACGTTAATCTTACCATCAGTAGATTTATTGCTTAGATTGTATAAAAAATACACACCTAATTAAATCCTAATTAATATCTATACTTACTTATTCTTTTTAATTGATTCTGTCCTGTGTATTGGATGATTCAACTAACTTACATATTCCGCCTATTTTTAACAGACTTCAAAAAAGGAGGAGGTTCTCAATTCGGTTGTATTTTTTTGTGATCATTTCTTTTTATACATATATTCACTCACATTTGTACATATATCTTTTGTTTTAACTTGCAAAGTGATAACAGATAAGAGTAAGGATGTTTTTCATAGAACATCCTTACTAGAGCTAAGCTACGTTGCTAAGGATGTGTTTAACAACCACCAATAAGAATCGTTTAATATGAAAACAAACGACCCATATGGTGGTTTCCAAACATCCTTAAGCTTTGGTCTCGCGATAGTAACGCACAACGCTGCGGTACGCGACATGCAGCGCCGGACACATAATCGTATGGAAAACGTCTAGTATGGTCTCTTGTTCCGTCGCAGTCTGCGTCAGCGGCGAAGAGCAACCGCGGTACGTTGCGTTGAGCCGCATACCGCAGCGTTGTGCGTTACGATCGCGGAAACGCTGCTTTAGCAACGGGACGCGGACGATAGCTCTACATAATTGAGCGTAGGCATTAGTCCGGTATTATTTTAACCTCGTAATGTGATGTGGATCGTTTGATAATGCGTACGTCGGAGCGGTGTACGTGTCTGACGTGAGCTTTCAAGTCTCGCAGCTTGAAGAACATGGTGCAGCACGCCGGACATTCCGCGTTCCTACGCTTAAGCACCTGGGAACAAAGAGATTAGTTTTAACTTACTAAAACCACGCGGATTAGAGAAATCAAGTATAATAAATGAAATAAATATCCTTGGACATTACACAACGCCCTCTAGTCCCAAAGCAGAGATTGTACTATGGGAACTAGATTGCAGATGAAATACTTATCTATACTATTATAAAACTGCAAAAATACCCAAAACTAAAATTAAAGACACGGATAAACTAAATATGCAGATCTAAATAAACGATTCTGATTCCAAAAATCGAGTTTGTCTACTTGCACGCTAAATTTTAACTTGCAACTTATTACTAAATTGTTTGTTTACATTAAGTAGCTTAATAATAAGTTAAAATTTAGTTAACTACTTGACAACTTAATACGTGTACATCAGCCATAAGTTATTGATAGTTGTTACCTGCGGCTCTGATTTAGTAGTGATCAAGTCGGCCGCGTGTTCTGTTCTCGCGTGAGTTCTTACATCTTGCAGCTTGCGGAACGACTTGAAACATATCGGACAGTCCGCGTTCTGCTTCCTTTCTTTGTGCACCTGTTAGATGGATAGAATATTATTGTGTATCACTTATAAACATAGATGTTTGTTCTATCGTGTGTATAAATGGCTGAAATAAAAACTTTGAATTTGAAAGGCTAGTGGTCGAATACTCAAACGCCATTCAAACCCCACTCAATTTAAGTCACGCTTATATTATTACCATTACAAATGAGTAATGTCAAACAGAGACAGATCAATTTTAAGTGGGTGCTCAAATTTGAATGACGTTATAATAAATAAAATATAATAATAAATATTCACGGACACTTAAAACAACGCCTTCTAGTCCCAAACTAAGCAAAGCTTGTACGATGGAAACTAGATGGCTGATAGAATACATACATACATATTTTTTTTTGTAAATACATACTTATAATACATAGAAACACCCAGACACAGAACAAACATCTATATTTACAACACACATGTTTGTTCTCGGTGGGGATCGAACCCACGACCCACAGCACGGAAGGCAGAGCTACTGCCGACTGAGCCATGACGCCTGTCATCATGTCTGTCATGTGACGTTTCAGTATTCCAGCGTATATTTACCTCCCAATCGTGCTCCCATTTGTGTTGCAAGCAGGTGAAGCTTAGATCACACAACATACACTTAAACTTGTGTTTTGTGTGAGCTTGGTACTTATGCCGTTTGTATGTTAGTTTGTCCGGGAATTTCATTTCGCAGAACGCACATTGCACCTCAACTGTGGTGCTATGATCCTGTAACAAATAAAATGTATTTTCAGAAGATACAGCATGTATCTACAATGGCGACATTAAATTGACACACGGGTAGAGCTACTTATTAGTATTCATAAAAAAATAATTAAAGTACAGTGAGCTGCACTAGAATGTGTACGATTCGTAACTTTCAAACTAGTGTCACCGTATTGCAATAGACATTTACAGGACAAAAACTAAAAAATTATGAACACAGTTGATAATATGACTTATTTATTTAGTATTGGGACCGTCAAAGTCCATAACAATGCTGCGGCCCTACATTGAAAATCACGAATTGTACACATTCTAGTGCAGCTGACTGTACTTTAATAATTTTTTTATGAATACTAATAAATAGCTCTACCCGTGTGTAAATTTTTTGTCGCCATTGTAGATACATGCTGTATTTAAAATTTATTTAATCTTAACAATCATAACTTTAATCTTATAAGAGTCATTGACCACAGAAATAAGCGATATTCAATTTAAAATGTAGGTAGAAATTTAACACAGCGCTATAACAGCCCCAAAGCGGTAGGAAAATGGTTAAACACAAGTTGCATTCCAGTTGGATATTGGTTGAGAGGTTATACAAAGTTCGGTTTATGTTATGTACGGTTGCATTCTGGTTGATGGAAGGTCGTATACGTGCATATACACATACCCATGCAACAACGTCTTTTATACGACTTACAGGTCGTGTTGCATAGGACTTAAGGTTTATGTTGAGTCCGGTTTTTTTACAAAACTGTTTATGTTGAGTCCGGTTTACGTTAAGCACGGTTTACGTGCAGTTTGTATTGGCTGTAGCCATGTGACCGATTATATTGAGTGCAGCTTCTCGGTTTATTTGGTACAGGACCCGTCACAGTTTTATAGCGCTCGGAAAGTGGAGAGGTGTGCTTTGCGCAGCCAAACAAGTATAAAATGCAACTTCTGCAGGATCTAGGTCAGCGCGATTAAACTGTGCCGGTATCTGTACAGTTTATGTGATGTGCGGTTTATGTAATGGGTTGTAAAAATGTTTATGTAATGTCCGGTTTATGTGGTTAAGTGCGTAAAGCAAGCGTACCGATGCAACGTCTCACCGCTATGTGTTTGACAAGCGCCATACGCGAATGGAACTTCTTCCGACAGAGGTCGCAAATCATAACACGCACGTTATGAGTCTTTTTGTGCTTTGCGAAGTTGCTTGAGTCGCTGGAAATAAAAAAGATACAATTACAAAATTGGTGAACTGGACGCTTCACACAACGCAATCTAGCGCCAAACTAAACACTTATTACACTATTATCGTCTGAATTTAGGGGTATACTCATATTGGTCTTCTAAAGCTGAGCGTTGTCATGCAAAGGACAATGATAGAGCATTTCATAAAGCCGCGGTAAAACGACAATTAATAATAATAATAAATATGTACTCTTGGACATTTCACACAATGCCCTTTAGTCCCAAGCTAAGAAAAGCTTGTACTATGGGAACTAGATTGCTGATAGAATACTTATATAATTTTTTTTTGTTAATACATACTATTGATACATATTACCCAGACACAGAACAAACATCTATGTTTGCCACACACAAATATTTGTTCTCGGTGGGGATAGGATAGATAGATAGAAAATTCTTTATTGCACAACTTAAAGTAGTGTATACAGGCGAACTTAATGCTAAAATAGCATTCTCTACCAGCTAACCTTTGGGTAGTGAGGATAACAATTTAGGATGGAAATATGAATAACGGGGTTAGTATTTAATTTACCTGAATGTCTTATTACACAGTTCACATTTGAATATCGGCATAGACGCGTGTTCCCGCATGTGGAACTTATATTTGTCGGGAGTTTGGAAGTTATCACTGCATATCTGACAGCGGAACGCTCTGAAACAACAAACGAAACATGTACAGAGTGAATACAATATGGAACGGCGGCACAGCTCGTTGGTAGCAGTTCTGCCTTCCGTGCTGTGTCTCAGCACTATAAATAATAATCATCAATATATATAAAACTCTTTTGAAGCTGACAGAGAATCAACGCACAGCCTAAACTATAACGCACAGCCTAAACTATAAGTCCTAGAGGTATGAAATTTGGTAGGTAGGTTCCTTATAGTGTAGGGGCGCACTAAGAAAGGAATTTTGAAAAGTCACACTCTAACGCGAGCAACGCCGCGGGAGACGGCTAGTTATTTCAATAAATTTCATTTCATTTCAATAAATTTCATTTCATTTCAATTTCATTTCATTTATGTTTGCCACACACAAATGATTGTTCTTGGTGGGGATCGAACCCACGATCCACAGCACGGAAGGCAGAGCTGCTATGGTGGTATCGTACGGAATAATAGTTACCCACCGTACCAGTGGGGGTATGGGCGGTGGTAGGGAGCGGCTGTGGGTTCGATCCCCACTGAGAACAAACATTTGTTCATGGCAGACATAGATGTTTATTTATTTATTTATTTATGTTCGTTCTATGTTAAAATGTATTATGAATACTCATGGACATTTTACACAACCCCAAACTAAGCAAAGCTTGGTCTACACCAAGCCCGAACTCGCATGTCGAGCTTCTCAAAGAATCCGCTCAGTGTCTCCATACAAATCAGCTGGTGTGCTGGGCGTCACACGTTTTACACCCACACTATACACTGAAAACTCGTACTGAGCCCTCTGATAGTATTCAACTTACTATATACTTACTTGTATTTAACTTTGCTCATGTGTGCGTCCATCAGTAGATGTTCTACTAAATGTCGTTTCACATCGTATCGACGATGAAACGCGCGATAGCATATAACGCATTCCTTGTCGTTCATCGTCGGAGATCGTAAGTGTTCTGAAAATATTATTTATTATAAATACTTTTACTAATACTAATAAATCCTAATACTGGACTTTTGCCCAGCAGTGGCAAAGCAGTGGGACAGTATGGGTTAACAAAAAAAATTATAAATAATCGGTAATCGGTTCGACTGGAAGAAATCTCATGTGCGCGATAAGACCATCAATTGTTGGCTAGTATTTACTGTTGAGTGCTCTTATGCTAAGTGCATTCGATTTATTGTTGCGTGCTGTAGCTCATATGCAGAGTAATTTGAATTTTTAGTCCACAATAAAGAATTATTATTATTAAAAATTAATAAATGATAATATTCATGAACATTTCATACAACGTCGAGCCAGAGGCCTTATGCTCACTTCAGCAGATATTTTACTCTAATAGGGATGACGTCGTATCTCGGCTGGAAACTTGTTTCACCACACTAGTGACAAGGTCGGTTTTAGCATGACCAGCGGTCAGTAG
Source organism: Eulithis prunata (assembly GCA_918843925.1). NCBI lineage: Eukaryota > Metazoa > Arthropoda > Insecta > Lepidoptera > Geometridae > Eulithis > Eulithis prunata. The sequence goes on from OU974028.1 coordinate 2,191,592, forward strand.
GGCCACTCTTGACCACCGCCGTTCCAAATTGGATCCGGATTTTGACAGATTTCGTGTCATTTTGTACTGAAAAATGACACGACTTCTGTCAATCTATGGATCCGGATTGGAACTGTGGTCGAGAGTAACCCACCAGGGCAAAATTTTTAAGGCGCTCTCTAACTGAAATTCCAACCCAGATAAAATAATATATTAACGGTCTTATTCCAGAACGGGGACTAAATAAAGTCACGGATTAAACGTCAAGGTTTATACAACCCGGCCGAATTAAGCGGTGTAGCGGGGGAAGTATCGAGTTCAGAGCCAGGTGTCAAGTTAATTCGCCAGGGTTGTATAAACCTTGACGTTTAAACCGTGACTTTCTTTAGTCCCCGTTTTGGAATAAGACCGCATAAGTTTACGTTTAAGAACTTGAAAAACCGACTTCAATTTGATACGCCTTCATCAATTGATGATGATGATGGCAATTCATTGGAACTGTTCTATTGATCGTAAACACCACAGAAAAGTCACAGGAAAGCAAAATACGAAATGTCGTGTACGTGTATGACGTGTTTTTTTTTCTTTCTTACTCAATGTACATAATGTAACAAAATGTCAATTTAACAGACGTCGAAAACTCTATTCAGAAATCTATACTCTAACAAATAATCATATTTAAACCTTGACAGATGAGTGTTGCCGCTTTTTCATGAAAATTTAATAGTGAAGTGAATTAGATGAGCAGCTAATACGACTAATGTGACATCTTATCAAAAATTCTAAAAAAATATATTTTATAATGAAAAACTCAGTTATAGTTTGTGGCAAATGGTTGTGACTACATACTCTCTATGCAAATATATCTACATTAAAACCACCATAAGTTTTTTTGTGGCACTCAAACCCATGTAATTGCTTTAATCGTATACGCAAAACGCCGGGATGAGCTTGGCTTAGCATCCCTGTGTATGTATACAATGTAACAAATGAATGTGATCTTATCTTCTAAATATACAAAATTTTTTTGAAGCTGACTGACAATCAACGCACAACCTAAACTATAAGTCCTAGAGGTATGAAATTTGGAGGGTAGTATCCTTATATAGTGTAGGGGTGCACTAAGAAAGGAATTTTGAAATGTCACACTCTTAAAGGGTCTAAAACGCGAGCAACGCCGCGGACTGCGGCTCGTTTCAAAGAACTATGTCGCGTAACATCAGCCGACTGAATGTGGTAGCATTATTACGAGTTTTGACATTAGCGAACTGACAAACTTTGAATCTAATTAAAAGTCCGAGTATATAGTTAAATCTCTGCCGAACTAAGCGTAAGGCCAAGCCTTATTTGATATTAACTTATAGCGAGTTTGAGCGCCGCTGGGTCTAGCTTCTTGTTGTTCATAGTGACCCGCTCGCAGTCCACTACTAGCTCGCCATCTTCATCTTTCTTCTCTTCCTGAAATAAAAACATTTATAAATACATTTTACACAGCACTAATTGTAAGCGGTCGTGGCTATTCTTGCTTAGTCAATCTTCACCGATAATCTAAGCTTAACGACGTTCTGCGCGGTCAATATTTGGATGGGTGACCGTTAGTGGCGTTTACATCCGAGTCTTCCGTGCGGAAGGCACGTTAAACTGTCCCGGCTCTAGCAGTCGATAAGCCATGACGGAGGCCTTAGAGCGCCCTAAAAACTCCGTCACTAGAGTTGGCCACTAACTCATACCAGCTTGCTTGTAAGCAAGCAAGCTGGTATGAGTTAGTAGTTAGTTAGTTATGTGGTGGTGTACCACTATTTGTAAAATAATCAAAGCTTGTAGAGACCACGCTATGTCAACAATAGGATTGAAAACCAAATATGAAATTAACCAAGTTGTAGCACATTTGAAAGTTTTCCCACCAATATTTTACAGTTACGCACTAATCTCTTCTGAATTCGCGGAAATAAGGATGTAAAAAACTAGGATCGTATTCTTGATACAGACTCCGATCCGAATGCGTGAAAATAGTCTACTGTCGTAAGCGTGTATGCAGATGAAGATATCGTTAACAAGCATAGATTTGAGTATACATCTATCTTCTTCTTCTAAATATATAAAACTCTTTTGAAGCTGGCTGACAATAAACGCACAGACTAAACTATAAGTCCTAGAGGTATGAAATTTGGAGGGTAATGGGTGCACTAAGAAAGGAATTTTGAAAAGTAGCACTCTCAAGGGTCTTAGAACGCGAGAAACGCCGCGGGCGACGGCTAATTTTCATACAAAAATCTGGTGTTTAGCAATATTTTGTAGAAATCTAGTGCTTCTTTCATGAATAATGCTTAGTAATAAAGTAAAAAACATTACTTACCACTGACGATGCCGCCTTAGATCGCGTATTTTGAAGTACTAAATGTTTTTCCCAATGAACGAACATATTTTTCTTATTCACCACATTGCGACATTCTTGGCACCTTCAAAAAATAAATTGTGGTTTAATTACAAAAAATAGGTTTGTAATTTTTACTAGCTGATATCAAAATATCTGACAACCAGCTTACGATGAACCTCGTAGCAAATGGCTGTTTTTGGTTTAGAGAGTTCAAGCTTTATTTAGATAAAGCTTGAATCCGTGTCTTTGATTTTAATAAAATATAGCCCATGTTTCAATCCGGAAAAAGGTCTTCTGGATGGTATAAGTTTCGTTGAAATCGGTCCAGTAGTTTAGGCGTGATCCGCGAACAAACAAACGGACAAACTCGATTTTCGGAATCAGAATCGTTATTTAGTAGATCTGCATATTTAGTTAACCCATATCTTTAATTTTAGTTTTTGGCTTTTTTACAGTTGTATAATGGTATAGATAGGCCGCTGAACTGACAACTAACTGGGAAACAAATATTTTTGAATGGCTAAAACACAGGACGACCTCTCGATGGACCGACGACATTGTTAGAAGGCCCAAAACCGTTCTTCCTACAAATCAATGAGGCCTAAATGTAGTGGGCTCCTACAGGGTGCTGTGATGATGCAGTTATCAATATATATAAAACTCATTTGAAGCTGACAGAGACTCAACGCACAGTCTAAACTATAAGTCCTAGAGGTATGAAATTTGGAGGGCAGTTTCCTTATATAGGTGGGGTGCACTAAGAAAGGAATTTTGAAACGTCACACTCTAAAGGGTAGAACGCAAGCTACCCTAACGGCTAGTTATTAATATGATACTTACTTAACCTGTTGCCTTGACTTTGTAGATTCCTCACCGCCTTTATCAAGCAAATGTAACCCAACGAAATTAGCCTTAATATGCTTCTGTACATGCGACAGTAGTTTCAGCAGCGATTCAAAGGGCTCCCTGCATTGAGGGCACGTCATAGACTCGTGTCCGTGACTGTCGAAATGTAGGACATAGTTGCAAAACGTTCCGAACGTAAGACCACATTTGGTGCACGGATGACTGTCTTCACCCGGTGACAGTGAGCAATTCGATGCTATGTGGATTTTGTATGGTTTATGTTCGGCCGTGTAGCCACATTTATGACATGCGTAAACTTTTTTTCTTTTATATAACCCACTGGGATGAATGACATCTATGTACATCTCGTCTGGGTTTATCTCGTCATTTGGTATCCATTCCATGTCGACGCCGCTTGCTTTTAAACGATTTATATCTAATAGATTAACGAGTGGTATGGTTTCTGATGATATTTCATCAGGATTCTCGTTGATTTCATTTTTAATGATGATATCTTCAGGGTGCATTTCATCGATATCAATATCCGGTTCCACTTTGACGGTTAAAGTTTCCGGCTCCTCAGTTTGGTCCATTTCACTTTGTTCTATTGAACTCTGGCATAGATATTTGAAGTATTCTTCAGATTCATCGATGGGTTCCGATTTAATTTTGATAATTTCGACCGGGTTTTCAACAATATCAATTTCATCAACCGGCTCCGTTTTTATCTTTACATTTTCAAAGTCGAACTCTTCTGTCACTCTTTTGACAACCTCTTTATTTAGAGATTGAGTTTCTATACTCGGTTGTAGCTTATTTTGCCCTGTTTTTTTACTCTGTCGTGGCTTGTTTTGTCCTGTTTTTTTATTCTGTCGTGGCTTATCGTGGTCAAATTCTTTACTCTGTCCTGGCTTGTCTCGGTCAAATTCTTGACTTTGCCGTGGCATGTCTTGTCCCGTTTCTATACTCTGTTGTGGCTTGTCTTGCCTGAACATGTTAAGAAGCATTTCTTCATAGTTCACCTCCCCATTTTCGGTGTATTCTATGATTTCTTTTTTAATATCAACCTCATCGACTGTCACATTGACATCAACTGTCAGTATCCTAGACGGAAGCTGTTGAGATGTTTGGGCTCTAGGGTGGTCTGTAATTAGAAACTCCTGTCAGTTTAATAAGTTAAGTGATAATATATCTTCAAAAATTTTGATTATGTAATTATGTTAATTAAGTGATAAAGTTGTTTGACCTGTCGCCTCCTAAATAAAACTGTTATGATCTTTTTTGGTATTGAGACTAATATGAATATATTAGTCTCAATAAACCTAAAATGTTAGCTAAAATGGCTGCTAAATATTTTGTCCAATCATATAAATAGATAAGAGTAATAGTACAAACCACATTGTATATAATTTCCACATACCATAATCAACAGCCTTAGTTTCTTTGACAGGTAATGACGGCGTTTCAGTTTCACTTAGATCTAAAAATATACTATAATTCAACATCTTTAAGATTCAAAGAGACATGTCATTTTAAAAGAGTCTTGGGCCTAAAACCTAAATTACACGTGTATAAGTGTAGTGTAGTGGTAATTATACAAGTGAAATGTAGTGTACTTAAGTGTAAACTAGTGCAACCTTTAAAGAACATTGAACTCTCTTAGCCTTAAATAGAGACTGTAAGAAATGTGTTACTGAGAATGTTCTTAGAATATACCTATAGCACAGATAATATAATACTATACTTATAGGTATAAGTTCTAAGAATGTTCTTTACTAAAATCTCAAGTCGGAGATGTTAATAGCATTAGGGATTATTCAAATTAAGTATTAGCAATGTACGCTACCAAAAATATAAAATATAACTACAGTGTAACTGCATAGAGTTTATACTACTAACCAGATTGAATGAGTATTTCCGTGCCATCAGTTTTCATGTAACTTTTCGGGACCAGGATCTGAAAAATATTTTGCAAGCCATAAGGCCCGTATGCTGATTTACTGCTTAAGCACTGATCCAGACAGACTCAAGCATAGATTTTGTGGAAAAAAAATATTCACGGACACTTAACACAACGCCTTCTCGTCCCAAACTAAGCAAAGCTTGTACGATGGAAACTAGATGGCTGATAGAATACATACATACATTTTTTTTTTGTAAATACATACTTATAATACATAGAAACAACCAGACACAGAACAAACATCTATGTTTTTACAACACACAAATGTTTGTTCTCGGTGGGGATCGAACCCACGGCCCACAGCACGAAAGGCAGAGCTACTACCGACTGAGCCATGACGCCTGTCAAATTCTACTCAGATATTATGCAGCTGAAATGTGGCTATAACTCACCAATTCATAGTAGCACCTTCGTTTATCATTCTTCTTATTATGACAGATGACTTTGTGCTTTTTAACAGAATCCTCATCAATAAACAATAGGTTCTGGTCCGAGCAAATCGTACATCTGTATGCTAGTGTGTAGTTATCTGAATGCTGTGATGCTATATGCTCCATTTCTTGACACTTGGTGTTGATCTGCTTGGCACAAAACCGACAAAGCAACGGTCGATTGTACTGAGACAGCATATGTGACATAGCAAGGGATTTCGTTGCAAATTTCCTGCAACAATACTCGCAGGATGAATTCTTCGCGCTTTTAGGGCAATTGTGAGTGCTGTAGTTAAAGTATTTGTTATCACAGTGAGTGCATTCCTTGTATATGACCGGAACGGGTTGATCCGACCGGACCGTGTGAGCCAACACCATGTGCTTATCAACCTCATCTATGGAAGACATAAAACGGTTGCAGACAGTGCACTTCCTCCTGATATCTATATTAAACTTGCTTATGTCAGAGTATACGCAGATTGACTCGTGCACACTCCAAGTGTAGCAAGTGTTAAATGTCTTGGAGCATCGAGTGCAAGTGTAGGTGCGATTCGAATTCCTGTGAAAGCTCACATCGTTCCCACACCTCCAGCACGCTTCTTCTATTTCTATAAACTTCATAACACTGACTGCCTTAAAGCTTGCCACGAGCATGCACTCATGCATGTGTTCCTTGAAAACCACTTTCATGGTCCTGATCTCGTGGATTTGGAGATGTTCCCGGAACTGTTGTAGTCTCCACCACGCTAGATCACAGATGTGGCACTGGTAGAACAGCGGGCATTCTCGGACGCTTTTAGAGGCGTACACCCACACCTGCCAAGAGCTTAACGCCATTTGCACCATGGACTCGTGGGCGCTGATTGTATCCGGAGTCTGTAATATATTCCCCCATAAATTCCTCATCTCGATATCCAGAACCTTGTCTGCTGGGTTAACGGATTTCGATGATATCTCGGCGGAAACATCAAAAAGTTTATCCGGATTGTATTTCAACATTTTCATACTCTGCGTTTTGGCTGTACTCTTTATTAGGACTAGGTTTTTGCGTATTCGAAATTCCTTTGTTAATAAAGGTCGACTTGATTTTGACCGAAATGTTGTAGTAAGTTTGTTCTGTGGAGTGTTTACTTGGGTTTTAATAATACCATCCTTAACTCCATAAGGAGTGAACTTGTTGATTCTGTTGTCTTCCATGTTGCTGGCAGCTTGCTTGAGCGCAGCTTGGCCACTTACTCCTGTAACGAGGTAGTATGGAAAAGCAAAGTCTTGAAACCCAGGCTTGCAGTAGTCATGGTCAAACAGCAAGGGGACTCGAGTGTATACAGTTTCAGGTTCCAATTTCTGTAATCAAAATCAAGGAGAATGGTTACATAGCATATTTATACAGCTATTCTTTTTTTTTTTTCAATAGTACCTACCTAATTTAATTTTTAATAAAAGTTGTATTGATTCCATGTGATCCCTAAAAGTAGATTAGGTACCTACCTATTTCATGAATTAATAATAATAATAATAATAATAAAAATATTTATTTTCAATAAAATGGATTACAAGCAAACTAAAATAAAGCACTTAAATTAAGTATGTACTTGTTTATATGTATTTGTTGCTTAGCTAAACCTTTGTGGAGTCTATACATTGACTCCTCGCTCTAACTAAGTAAAAACTTGTATGTAGATGCGAGGGATCTCTGCTTCCGCTGTTTACAGTAGGTATTTGCTAGGTTAACAATTATAGGTACATAACATTGGTAAGTACATAAGTAAGAGTAAACAAAAACTAAAGTATGGTAAGTAAGTTGGTAGGTAGGTAACTACCTAGTTAAGTAATAGTAAGCAAAAGTTCATTATCTATTCGTTTTACGTATATTTAATCTAATAATTATTCCTAATTAAGCAGCCCATGTTTTCGTGTTGTTTGTGTGAATTATTTACATAATTACCCTTTTCTTTAGAAGTACTAAGGGGTATATTCATATTGGTCTTCTAAAGCTGAGATTTATACAGATTTAGCAATCATTCTAGTTATAACTAAAATAATTGCTAAATCTGTTGTCATCTCTTTTCGTTGTCATGCAAGTGACAATGATAGAACATTTTTAAAGCCGCACTAAAATTACAGTTGAATATGAATAAATAAATGGGTATGTATTTTACCTTTACCTATTAGGTTTTAGGTCTTGTGAGAACAAGCAATGGAACAGGCAGATGGACTGATTTAAGTGGTTTCCTCTGTCTATAACAATGTCTCACAGAGCAAGTCCATTGAGGATGTGGCCTGTGAGGCAATGGACTGGCAATACAGTAAATTATATCACAATAGTAAATTTATGCAGGTAGGTACCTTACCTACATACCAACATAATATATATGGAACTCTACCAAGAAAATTTTGCAGTGGTAGAGTAGGTACAATAATAAACTACCTACATACTTATTTATGTAGGTATACTTAACTACTTACCTAATTTTATAAAGTTTCACTAAGTCTCAATTAATATAAACCTTTGGTACCTACCTATGTAATGTTTATTTTACATAATCATTACATACCTAGGTATGTAGCTAAAACCACAGAATATTAGTACCTACAAGGTACAACCTAAATGTTAGTTCATTATTGTTAGGTTATTTTTGTTTTGACTTTTGACAATATACAAACAACAGCTGATTGGTTGATTGCTAAAAAAAACAATTGAATTCTAGATAGACACGTAGGTACCTATACAGCGGCTATTTATACGATATACGATGTACCAAAAACACAAAATACCACGTCAAATTATCGTGCCTAGACTAGGTACCTAGATCTTTTTGATTACAAAATACACCTTATCTATATGTAAATAGAGACGTTACAACGTATTAGTTCGATTTACGAATACCCCTAAGCAAAGTTGGGTAGATTCACACAAAATTATATTTTATCCACCTACCCTTATTTTTCCAATCAATTTTCATTTCTTTCTTCCTACCCACGAAAATTCACAAGTATGTGTGCGCAGGTGCGCATCGTACGTAATCGTTCTAAAACTCTACAGATCATAAATCTTACAAGGCCAATTTTGCAATCTATCAGCTATTATTTCATAGGAAAAGATAAAAATCACTTACACTTTAGACGAGGCTAAATTTAAACCTATAGTTCTATTCTAAACATTTAAAAAAGTACATCATTGTAATGTACATGAACAAAGCAGGTGGGTAGGTACTTGACAACAAAATGGAGTCTATCTACCTGCAATTTCGGTGGAGCTGTCGTTTCGTCACAGTTTTCACTCACTATCTCATAATCACAATCATCATTTCGAACCACCAATTTTGACTTTCTGCTTCGTTTCCTGCTTTCAGACATTGTAAAATACAGCTAAAGCTTCACAAAACTATCGAAATAACGTATTCTATTTGACGGTAAATAGCAAAAACCGCAATACATACCACTCACTGCCACAGGCGTCAAAACAGGCGTGTGTGAAACAGTGTTGCCAGATGAGATAATTGAAAATGCGATAGTTTTATTTCAAAACACAGATTAAAAAAAACTAAATTTCTTGTTTTATCACTTACATCGATTTTTCACTCTCGATTCGTGCACATAAAAATATTTTTTGCAGACAAAGGAAAGGGAATTTACGACTATAGTATGGACAAAAGACAAACGACGACGACGTTGTAGAATCTGGAGACGATGCTCATGCTGTGGGCTTAAACTTATAAGACTTAACTACTAACAATGATTTAATTTCCTTCAAATGGTTACTTAACTGTAACCATTTGAAGGAAATTACATCCTCTTCTCAGCATCGGATTCGCCAACTGCCGCTTTTAGGAAGTTGTAAATTTTTAGTCATTTTTGTCAACATATTTTTGCAAGCTTTAGTAGGATAGGAGAAGGATTAATTGTCAAAATTTCCGTGGCACATCTGGCAACGCTGATGTATAATTAATATGAATGAGTGAATGAAATGAACGAATTTGAATCATAGATGTGCTACTCAGAATTTCAGAGGAAAGTACTAGCTTTCGAGACTACCACAGGGCTGCTATTTGTACGATCTAAATCGTATTTTTACGGTTTTTTTTGCACAATTTTTGCGATTACGATCGAAGCATCGAATCGTACGACTTTTTTTACATACAATTTCGATTATACTTTTTTAATGTTTGGCGCATTCAATTATTGAAGTGCATCAATGAAAGTTTGATTGAAAGTGTTTATCAATTTACGCAGCGCGTTTCATATCTTTAAATTTGTTTTGATTTTTATTAGTCGGAAAAGGCGGGAAAAGTGAAAACGGAAAGGCGCGTCTTCTAAAAAATATAAATCTATGGTCCGAGTGCAACGGCACGCGGCACGGACGATGTTGCCAGATCGGAATAAGAGAAAGTCTGAAATAGTCTGAATCGTAGTAGGTAGGTACTTAGATACATACTTGTTTGTTTGCTATACATTCAAGCAATGTAATTGGATTCAAGATCTGAGGATTAAGTAGGTACCTACCTAGTATACCTACCTACCTCACATTGCTTTTTACTGGATAGGTAAATTAAAATTCCCTTAGATTCTGCTAGAATTTAATAACCTATTCTATTTAATGAAGTAACAACTTTGTCTATATACTTATCAAACTAATCAACAATCAAACAATAAATAACTATTTTTATTGCACTAAAGGAGGTACATTATTGTATATTATAAACTACACGGAAAATTAGAATTTTGAAACAATTTCTCTACAGCTACATGCCGGGTGTATTTCACATTCTTATTTTGTTTGATCACCTACACTCTTTAGACTTCTTGTCTGTTCGGAGCGCGAGTATCTGGCACCTCGTAGGTATCTAAGACGATTCTAAATAGACCTAATTTTAATCTACCGATCTTGGATTCGGTACATATAAATATTTCACACCTTGAATATTTTCCGTTTATTAAATTTGGTCAGCACTTCCAGCTACATCTTTATAATAATCCAAATGATTACCAAAATCACTTCTATTTTCCAAATCTTTAAAATCATCTACCTTCTCTCTGTTCATTCTGTTGTATATTTTCAAGAACTGCCAAAATTCTACATCACCACCTCGTATGTTGCTCTCGTAAAAGTCCTTTAGTTTCGAATCGCACTTGTGTTTGTTCAAAATCGCTTTAGGAAACGCAGTTCTGTTGTCTGTGTTCAGTTTAACCACTTTCTTTTCAATCTTTCTATTACACTTTTTAACTTTAGGTTTGAACGGTGTTGGATTATCCTCGTGTCGTCTTTTGTGTAACTTTAATGCACTGAATGTCTGGCATATTTTATCACATTTAAAGCAAGGGTACATCATTTTTAAAGCTTTCATTCTTGCCAAACGGCTTATCTGTCCCAGTCTGTCGACATCATTATCGCATATATTCAACTTGTGCATATCCCGATCACTGATTTCTGGTATTTCATCGAATTCTATAGGAAAACTTTCCCTAGCGACTATCCATTCGTTTTTAATCTTTACCAGCTTGGGTTTAGCTATAGTCTGATCGTTCATTTCTCGTTTTTTCTTATCTATATTATCGCTAGCGACTTTGTTTAGTATTCGAACGCTCGGGATGAGTTCCACTTTAGTTCCGTTGGCGTCGCAACTGTAAGGAAAACTACCATCAGTCCTTTTCAGTTTGTGTATGGGTATTTTGAGGCAGATGTCGTGTTTCTGTTTCAAATGCTGTGCGATTCCTTTATGGCTGACATGGCCGCATATTGGACACTTGCTGAGCGTCACAGAGTGACATATGTCAAAGTGTTCTTGACAGTGCGACATAAGGTCTTCCTTTGTTTCGTAAAGCTGCAATAAGAGATCATTATACAGCCACAACAAAAGAAGAAGAGATCATTATAGTTAGAATCACACATCAGTCTGTTGTGGACCAACTTGTACCTACACAACATATTTTACAGAAAAATAATCCATACAACATTGTAGCCCAATCTAGGCAAAAAGCCTTTATCTTGGGTTACCATAAATGAGTTTAAACAATTTACATTAGGTTTGTTAGTGTTGCTAGTGTTTGGCCGATTATTAACAAAAGAACTAGAAATATAATAATTGTTTAACTAGAATAATCAAAGGAAAACTAACATAGCTAAGAACTATCCCAAAATAACCAGATTACTAATAATAATAATAATAAATCAGGGCATTCATAGATACCTAGGAGGCACAGACAACTAGAACTATACAAATTGACCTTCTTTTTCTGTACAATCCCGGCCGTGCATCAATGGATTTCTCGATTCGGAAATTCATAATATGCACATTAACACGAGCTTAACGGTGAAGGAAAACATCGTGAGGTAACCCTTGGCTTAGTCAGCCCGTATTGACGATGGCTTTCCTGTGGATATGGCTGACTAGGCTGAGAGGATGGTATAGGTGCTACAAGCCTACTCCATCTAAACATTGTTCCAGGCACTAGTGTGTCGTTTAGTGTAGGCATAGGTTGCCTCCTGACGCTGTATAAATCATCTTCAATAGATGTACAGGCCTAAGTTTTCTGTCAAAGGTTTGAAGTAGTAATTTTATAATAATTACCTTGAAGCAAACATAGCATTGGTAGGTTTTAAACTCCATTTTTTTAGCTTTCCTTTCATTACGTAACACTTTATGCCTATTTTGACCCTTTTTCTTATCCCGCCTTTTCAAAAGAGCTTGATCTAAACTATCATCAGTAGTTTCATCAGAATCTGTTGCCTTGTTATCGTAATATTCTGAAGATATATTCTTATTCGTGTTATAATGAATAGATTCACTATTATCGTTAATAAATGTGTTGTCTGAAATAATTGTGTAGAGATTATTTGAAGAATCATTTCCATCATTAGCAAGTACATCATTTTCTTTACCAAAATCAAATACTTCATTGTTACCATTCATTTCATTATTACTATGATGATTTTCATCATCAGAAAGTACTGTACTATCATTTTCTTGACTAAAGTCACCAGCTCCTTCAGTATTTTGATTTCTTTCATCATTTTTATTATTACTCTGATAATTTTCGTCATCAGAATGTACTGTATCATCATTTTCATTATTACTATGATAGTTTTCGACATCATAAAAAACTGTATTATCATTTTCTTTACTAAAGTCACCAGCTCCTTGAGTATTTTGATTTGATTCATCATTTTCATTATTACTATCATGGTTTTCGTCATCAGAATGTACTGTATTATCATTTTCTTTAACACTATGATGATTTGCGTCGTCAGAAAGTACTGTATCACAATTTTCATTACTAGAATCACCATTTCCTTCATTGGTAATGTTAATGTCGTTACTATTATGATAATTTTCATCATCACAGTGATTTTTGTTATCAGATAGTGCTATATCGTCTTTTTCTTTACTAAAATCATCATTTGCTACGTTTAGATTAGTTTCATTACTTTTAGTATAGTTTTCTTCAACCTCTGTATCATTATTTGACACTTCAGTACATTCTTCAGATATATTTTGAGCAGGACCTTTAGGGTTTTCTTCAGTTGTTTTATCATTTTTGTCTTTAGAATTTTCAGAGATCTTGAAATATTTTATCTTCACTTTTTCTGAAACATCAAATTCATGGTTTAATATGGCTTTTTGTAAACGAGCTCGTCCGGGCTTATCTTCCGTAATTACGTTGTTTGCTCAAATGCTCCGTGATGTTCGCATTGCTGTGTTCCGAACAGAGCTCCGAGTCTGCATTTGTTTTGACTTTCGACTCGAGTATAGCACCCGCAAACGCATTCGCAAAGCGAGAAATTTTGTTGGAAATTGCACAATTCCCAAATCTCCCGCTAGAGGCGCTTATCCGGGTTTCATACAAAATTTCTCGCTTTGCGAATGCGTTTGCGTGTGCTATACTCGAGTCGAAATTCAAAACAAACGCACAGACTCGGGGCTCAGTAAGTAGGTACTCACCTTTTTTCTCTTTCTGCTTAGCGAGAGCTGCCTTCATCCTCTCATTATACATCTCCCTCACTCTCGCCAGTTCTATCATCTCCTCTCTCCGCCTGTCCGCCTTCAACTGCGCCTCTCTTCTCTCGTTCTCTCTCTTCAGTTTCTCCTCATTTTTCCGTCTCTCTCTCAAAGCTCTCGCTTTTTCTATATTGTTAGTTGTGGTTATTATTTGTTTGATACGACGTTTTACGGATTGGTCTTGCTCCTCGTTGATTCCGTCTGTATTGACTTCTGAAATAAAAAAATATGCATGGATATTTCTCTAGTCTAGTCTAAGCAAAGCTTGTACTTTAAGAACTAGATTGCTGATGGAATACTTTTTGTAAATGCACACTTATCGCGGACGAGGTCACTAGCTCGCCCCCGTGACTTCGTCGGCGTCCCGTTTGATCATGTGTTAATCCAAGTTATGAACTATATAACATATACTTATTTCAAGTTTCATCCAAAATGGACCGGTAGTTGCAGCGTGATTGATACACAAACATCTAAATATCCAAACATCTAAACTTGGCATTTATTAGGATAAGGATAAGATTAGGATATAAAGGGTCTGGGGCAAATTGCATGGAACCTAGGTCCCACATTTTTTTTTAAAACTTGCAATGATGGAACTTTGTTACAAAACGCAATGCAATTTTTTAAATGTAACTAAATATAAAATATATGCAAATTGGGACCTAAAATGCCCCAACGCCTTTTGTCTTACCGTGTGCATTAACACGTCTTCCCCCGATGACGCGTCGCACGAAACAAGCGTCGAAATCAGTTTCAGAAGCGCGAGGGCCGTGCGCAAACGTTATATCCTCCGCTAGAACTTGACGCGAATATTCAGAGCATTCGTCCTCTTCTGAAATAAATAAAATAAATCAATTGTTTATTTGTAATTTCTTTACCTGTGTAAAGAAATTATTCATTATAGAAAACAACTGCCTATGCGAGAACAGTGAAAAAATAGAAAACCGGTTTTAATCAGGGAAAAATAGAAACCCGGTATAAATAGAAAAATAATAATCACAAAAACCGGTTTTTGACCCGTTGGGATAAGAATAAACTGCAAATATTATTTTCAGTTAGGCACCGCTACGCGTATTGTGAATTTGCGAGTTACCTTGTTGCTCGAATTTTTCTACATCCAGCATTGGTACTTCTTCGTAATCAGCTTCAATCGGCTCCATTTTAACTTCAACCATAGCTTTTTCTTGCCTCTCTTTTCTGAAAATATATTTTTTATGAGAAACTAGCATCCGCCAACGACTTCGACCACGTATCGAACCAACAGTTACAGCGTAAACTTTGACGTGTATAATATTAGTGGGATAATTTTGCTTTAAAAGTACACCAGCCTAATTTACATGTGCTAGGGAAAAATTAAAAGTTTTTTTTCTTTCTTTCATTCATATTGTAGTTACAAAAAATAAATAGTATATAAACGTCTTAGTAAATCTTTAACAACCTAATTTTTTTAAATAAACTATGAATTCGGTTTGTAGATAGCTCAACTGTTACATGTGTATTTTATAAATATTGTAAATATTTTCTTTGTGAATAAATTACTTCATTATGTACTATGATTAACTTACCTAGCAGCCATGCTGTTGGTAGCTTTTCTAGTAATCTTATATCTTATATTATGAGCCTTCCAATAATGCATTTTTAGGTATAGATGTTTTTTGTATACAATCTTGGTATCGCAAATTTTGCATTGCAAATCCTGAAAAAAAAAACATGATAGAAAAAAAACAATCAAAAGCCAATTAAGTTTTAGCAGTTTTGGTGTAAAAAGCGCCATCTAGTGTCGAACTAACTGATTATCAATACTCACATGATCATTAGAATGTCCATACTTGAGATGCATAACTATACTTGGTTTGTTGTGTGTAACAAGTCCACATATATCGCATATATACTTGAACTGATGCTTATATACATGCTTTGTTTGTATGTGTTTGCGGAGGTAGTTCTTTGAGTAGAATCTGAAAAAATATTAGTTATATTCTCAGTAGAAGCTACATTAATAATGTAGGATGCTATTTTATACTAGTAGGCTGAATATCACACAAGTAGGCTGATTATCACACCAGTATGTATTTAAACAAAATATGTTACCAATAGTTGCAATATCTGACTAATATGTTTTTTTTTATGAGCTATAGCTAAGCATTTGGCTGCCAGCACACCTGGTGGTAAGTGTAGCTGCTGCCTAGGGTGGAGCACGCTTAGCTATAATCCACCTATTCACTCATGTTACCAATAGTTGCAATATCTCACCTAGAGCCGCAGTAATCGCATTCGACGCTACGTTGCCGCTCCAAATGCATAACTCTTTCATGATATTGTACGTAAGATTTGCGCGCAAATTTCCGACCGCAATGCGAGCACGCATATCGTGGAGACTCGTGGATTACGACGTGTTTTTTTAAAGATGCCTGTGAATAACAAAAAAAAATTAGAAAGATGACTACCACTTCATGACAGAATTATAGTAAAGATGATATTCGTGCTGTGGGTCGTGGGTTCGATCCCCACCGAGAACAAACATTTGTGTGTTATAAACATAGATGTTTGTTCTGTGTCGGGGGGTTTCTATGTATTATAAGTATGTATTTACAAAAAAAAAAATATGTATGTATGTATTCTATCAGCCATCTAGTTTCCATCGTACAAGCTTTGCTTAGTTTGGGACTAGATGGCGTTGTGTTAAGTGTTCGTGAATATTTATATATTTATTTACTTCTTTGATTTGAAAAAAGAAAAATGACAATAATTTTTTCGCTTTGGAAAAATAAGTGAAATAACGGAACAGCGGTTACCTCTGCCTAAAACAATAGATAGATACTGTTAGGCATTACAATGCGTCATGACCCGATGTCGCCATGATTTTTTCTTTCAAAAATTCAGTCATTGACCTTTCTTGAACTTTGACTAAGCCAATGACCCTAAGTTAATGTTTTTAATGTAGGTTCTTGGCCATTGACCTCAAATGACCTTTGACCCAGGAAAATTTTGACCTCTCATCATAAACAAATACCTACTAGTTATTCACATGTTATCTCGTTACTAAGAGCTAGTATGCATCCTGAATGCACGCATTTGACCTTTAGAATATAATGTTTTTATTTTGTTATTTTACAGAGGTTATGTATTACAAAATTGAATCTAAATCAAAATCTTAGTTAAAAATAACAAAAATGGCCACCACTCAGGATGGTGCCAGGGCAGGATATGGCTTGTTATCAGTGGCGCCAGTTACGTGCATGCGGTAGGTACCTTTGACCTCAAATGACCTAGACCTCTAGTGACCTTAACCCGTCTTACCTTGTCCTTAAAAGCTATTCCGCATCCTGAATGCGTGCAAGTAAAGGGTCGTTCCTCGAGATGAGTGCGCATGTGTTTGGGCAAGTTGTTCTTGCTCATGAGACGACGTCCGCAAATAGGGCAGGTACATACTAGTGTGCGTTTGTGGACGCTGTCCTGAAAATAAAAAAAAAACAGTGTTGCATAATTACCGCAATTTATTTCATATATTCCAGAAATTCCCTCAAAAAAATTGGATTTGGGGATACCTGTGGGGATTTCAGTTTTGTTTCCAGAAATCCCCATTTAGAAACCAAAAAATTCAGATGTCTGTATAGTTTTATAGATTTCTAATTAAAAGACAAATTAGGTAATGGGTTAAAACAGAGTAGATACTCTCAAAAACTTCAGTGGGTTCAAATATAGACCTCGGTGTATGGACATTAGACTCGTTCATCAAATCTCAATTCTTTGTGTTCTAAATGTTTCAAACTGCTAATATTCCTGAGGCTACTTTTATCCCGGAAAATCAGCATGATCAAACGGGACGCGCACGAAGTCGCGGGTGGAAGCTAGTAAGTTATAGTAGTAGTAGTGTAGTAGAGCTCTTTGTGAGAGCTCGTCCGGGGAAGTACTACCACCGTACCTATTTCTGCCGCCAAGCAGCGATGCTCGCATTGCTGTGTTCCGGTTTGAAGGGTAAGGGCGCCGGTGTAATTACAGCCACATGAGACTTCAAGGTCTTTACGTCTCAAGAGTGATGGACGCAGTGCATTGCCTTACAGGGCACGTCCTCATTGGACTTGCTCTGTGAGGTAATGCATTGTTATAGGCAGAAGTTACCACTTAACTTAATAATACTTAATAAAAAAACTTACGATATGCCTCTTCCTGTGGGCGCTGGACTTAAAAACTTTCTTGCATTGATCGCAAGGGTACTTTTTAACGTCTATATTCAAATGCTTCTCCGCTATGTGCACTTTTAACTTCGCTAAGACCGAATACCTGTTGGAAATAAGTGAGTATATATTACTTTAATTAAATCTATCCAAATATATAAAACTCTTTTGAAGCTGACTTAGAATCAACGCACAGCCTAAACTATAAGTCCTAGAGGTATGAAATTTGGAGGGTAGTATCCTTATATAGGGTAGGGGTGTACTAAGAAAGGAATTTTGTAAAGTCGCATCCTAAAGGGCAGAACGCGAGCAACGCCGCGGGCGGCGGCTAGTAATTTGTATGTTTAAAAACTGAAAAAACCGACTTTGATGATGATGATGGCAGTTCATTGGGACTGTTCTATTGATCGTAAACACCACAATAAGGTCACAGGAAAGCAAAATAAATATTTTTATTTAACTGCTAAACTACTGAAACGATTTTGATAAAAAAAATATGGGACGGATGACGTAGTTCTGAGGTAACAAGTATTAATTTAAAAAAAATATACAACTGAATTGAGAACCTCTTTTTTTTGAAGTAGGTTAAAAAAGTAATGTTTTTTAAGCTAAGTAAAGAGATATATAATAATAGGCCTTTACATCTATTGAAGATGATTTAGTCAGGAGGCAACCTATGCCTACACTTAACGACACACTAGTGCCTGGGAGAATGTTTATAGATGGAGTAGGCTTGTAGCACCTATACCATCCTCTAATGTAAAGAGATACGGGTAATTATAACTCACCCTTTGTTACAAATGTTACATTCATAAGTTTTCTGCAATCCCATATGCTTGTACTGATGTTTGCGGAGCGTTGAGCTGTCCCGGCATGCATAATCACAAAACGAACACTGAAATGGCTTCTCGTCTGAAACAGAGTACCGGCCCCAACCGAAACTTTTGTAACAATAAAACTTTGTCTATACTATTAAAACCGTAAAAAAGCCAAAAATTCAAATTAAGGATATGGATAAACTATATAATTATATGCAGATCTACTAAATAAACGATTCTGATTCCGAAAATCGGGTTTGTCTGTTTATCTGTTTGTTTGTTCGCGGACTACTGGACCAATTGCAACTAAACTTATACCATTCCGAAGCCCTTTGGCACCTCATAACTTTCCAACCCCTTGACCGATTTACTTTATTTTTCAAACCAGTAAAACTTAAGGGTACTATCCGTAAACCTACCAAATTCTGTGAAGATCGGATAAGCGGTTCAAAAGATCTCAACGAACAAACATACAAAGCTTTTTTTGCCCAAGTTGTCACTAAGATCTTCGTTCGCTTCGCTCACTCGATCAACTAAAACCTTAAGTAGGCAGTTTATTCCTAATTATGTACTCCAATGTGTCTGTAATTTGTAATGGCCGATCATTAGCTACAGTCAATTAAAAAAACACATTTACGGAATCGGCCATGAGCGAATCGTTCGCGCCAGTGAAGGCTTCCGAAGTTAAAGGCCTCAGCACGAATAAAATGTGACAATCGTAAACGGCAGCATATCCGAGATACACATGGTGTCACTACAACGTTCGGTAGGCGAGCTGGCGTTGACGCGCAATATGATTCGAATATGTACGTTAGCCAATAACTCATATGAACTTGCTTGTTTTATTGGAAGTGGTTCTTCTCATAGTTTGCCACACTCAAGTGGCAAACTATGAACCGAAGACCGTGTTTAGTAGCGCGTCTTGGAAGAGACCTACGTCCAGAAGGCCTAGTACGAGTTTCCAGTGTATAGTGTGGGTGTGAAACGTCTGACGCCCAGCACACCAGTGGGCGCTGATTTGTATGAAGACACTGAGCTCGACATGCGGATTACGGTCTTGGTGTAGACCAAGCTTTTCAAAGAATCCGCTCAGTGTCTGCATTCAAATCAGCGCCCACTGGTGTGCTGGGCGTCAGACGTTTTACACCAGATTTACACACCAAAACTCGTACTAGGCCCTCAGCAGTGGACATATTATTATATAGATTTGATGATGATGAAGGATTTCTAGTTCAATTACGGAACCTTAAAAACGACATCATTTCTAATACGCGTGTACTTATGTAGGCAACTAAAATTAAATGTAGTAGGTATTAACAAAAGACGCGAAATGTTACCTTTAATAAAATGATATTATTGTTCATTTTACTTACACAAACAGGTAAGAAAGAGGAAACATATTATTCTATTACTCAAGCATAGATTTGAGTAGAGATTTTCATACAAAATCTGTGCTCAAATCCGGATCAGTGCTTCAGCAGTATATCAGCATACGAGCGGTAAACAGCGAAAATAAATGAGAAAATTTTGAGGCTTGCGACGGAATCGCGCCACAACTGAACCGAATTCAATGAGATTATAAATATAATTTTTATTTCAGAAGCCAGAGTGTTTTGTCAAGATTCCCACGCCAAACCATGGCATCCACAAGGGTACTCGTGTCCCATAAACTGTGGTAACGTCATAACCACAGTGAGGAGGTAAGTAGCTCAGCTTGTACAAGAAAATTGTAATACCTATCTACTGAATGAAACGCCGGGTACAGATAGGCCGAAAGCATCAAGTGAACCGTAATGAACAAAAAGAAAGAGTGTTGACGTCCTAGCGAGAGCGAGCAAAACAGTATTGGTTAAAGCGAGAGAGCGTGCGGCTCCAATCGGAGAAGTCCCTCGCGAGCCTTGTAAGATCAATGTATATAACACTCTATTTAAATGAATAATTGATTTGATTTTTGAACAGGTAGGCTACATGTGGTAGCTGAGCTCAAATTAGATTTTGCTTCCAGACTTAAAGCTATGGAATATGACAAACTATTCTCATTAGGAGAGAACCGAATTCAGGAAACAGATAAAATGTTAGGCGAGCAGTCTATAGTAGTCGACAACGACAAGTTTTCTAACGTTAGTAATGAGAATACGGTAATAAATAATGAATACAGACGAAGCAGTACCTTAGAGAAGGCAAACATACAAATATATAAGAGATACTACAAAATTTTGAACAATGAAAGAGTAGCTAAGGATCTAAAGACCGAATTCAAAGCTGCTTTGTCGACTTTAAAAGAATGTTATTCACAAAATGACATAAAGTATACGTTTTTCAAGAATTTCAATAAAGTATGCACTAGGAGGTCGAATATAGAGCTTGATTTTTTGAAGAAATTCACAAAGATTCTGAATAGATATACAAATTCGATACCTTTTACTGAAGATCTGACCGCAGTAAGTCTTGTGTGTTTGTAAGTGTAAGTGTTTGTGACTTTATCAGACACGATTGTACTGATTTCGATGAAACATGGGAGTAGATTTAACTTGTGAATACATTTCATCCGAAGAAAGATAATATAAGTAGGCAGAAGTTTGTACTATAAGTAATACTATGATCAAGCCAAAGAGAAAGAGAAATTGAGGAAATAAAACTGACATAACATCAAACCTGAGATTACAGAACATATAGTTTTTAAACTTAAAAGAAACTCGATGAATGGATTGTGTAATGAAAACACAAAGAATACAGTTTCATTCACGTCAAATTTAAATAGCGCACAGTACAGAAACTGGTATCGTCCTTTGAACGTCTTGCTAACATTTCTTCTTTCAGATGATTTTAGAAAAAGTTCTAGGCAAAAACTTGGATCTACGGCATGGATTGTTCGACGTGAACAAAATCTTATTGTTCCTTAGTACCGCGATACGGAACCACGAGCTGACGAAAAAGGGGAACAACGGTCAAGTTGTCAACTTGAAGCCTCGGCATTGTTTGTCGTTGAGCGTGTCAGGGTGTTTTTGTATGGCAGGGTATGTCTTATTTTTAACTCTTTCATTCCTTTCTGACGAACCCCCGAATTTATAAACAGAGGCTGAATAGCCTTTCCAACCAGCATTCGCGTAACACAGCACCTCTAGAGGCATTTGTACTTTTTACAAGGACCCACAAAGGAACATAATAAAAAAAATAAGCCCTAGGGTGCTACCCTGAGTAACGCTATTCTATTTTTATACAGGTTCGTGGAAAAAACTGGACAATGCGTATTGCCTGCAGATTGTTTCGATGAGCCAATAGAAAAAGATTTATTGTCTCGAATCATTATACATTAGACGAAAAACATCCGAGTGACTAGAACATTATAAATTAGAATTGACAGTTATTTGTTTTGCTTACTTGTATGAATCAGCATGTGAGAGTTCAGAGAATAAGTGACTCGAAAAGTTTTTCCGCACACTTTGCAACTGTGGGGTTTTTCGCCTGTAAACAAACATTGTTTAAATAAATATTAAAAAATGGATCAAGTTTTAAAAAAAATCTTCACTGTCAACTGACAAACATAGTAGTACTTAGGTTGCATGAATGCTCGCTGTGTAACATGTTACATTACACCTCGTAACGTTCGTCAGTACCCAGCTTAAAGGGTCTAGAACGCGAGCAACGCGGGCGACGGCTAGTAATGAAATAAAAATAGTTTACCCGTATGGACCATTGCATGGACTTTCATACTGCTGTGATGATGGAAGAATTTCCCACATACATTGCATTTGTGTTCCCCTGTTTTCTCTGTGTGGACCTTTTTAACATGCCGAGCTAGATACTTCTTAGTCTTGCCTCGGTAAGAGCATTGCGGGCAGGCGAACGGAGTGTCTGATGTATGCACATGCTGATGACTGACTAGGTAATGCCTGTCTGTGAATTGCTAGAACAAAAAAATATACTATTTATTTTTTGGCCAAGAATATTTATTATACCCTACCAGTTAAGACTGTTATGTAGGGCTGGTTTCTATTTCAAATGATGTCTTACATTTCTTCTTTGCATCTAATCTAGATGATATTATAAACCGGGTCATCTATCTATCATCATCAATCATCATCATCATCATCATCAATCATCAATCAATATATATAAAACTCTTTTGAAGCTGATAGAGAATCAACGCACAGCCTAAACTATAAGTCCTAGAGGTATGAAATTTGGAGGGTAATTTCCTTATATAGTGTAGGGGTGCACTAAGAAAGGAATTTTGAAACGTCACACTCTAAAGGGTAGAACGCGAGCAACGCCGCGGGCAACGGCCACCTCAGCACTTATACCACTAAAAATCTAGCTCACCCGCATCTTGTTGACCCTTGGATATCCCGCACGGTTCGTTTCTCACGATCAATTGTCCCTCATACCTATTAACTGTGGAACAAGCTGCCTCCCGACGTTTTCCCGCCTACATATTGCATGAATTGCTTCAAAAAATGTCCTTAAAGACCTCCGGGTAGGCAACACATCAATAGTGCTCCTAGTGCTGTTGGTGTTTTTAGACGACGGTAATCACTTACCATCAGGTGGGCCATATGCCCGTTAGTCTACTACATGCATAAAAAAAATGGCACTAAACATAAGGATATATACATTAAGGGTGTTATGTATAATATATATAGTTTAAAGTGATGTTTGTACTAAAGTAAGCACCATACTTACCTACATATCTACAAATACATTTTATTGATAAGTATCTGAGTAAGTTCGAGTACTCAGATACTTATCAATGAGCGTGGAGCGTTGAGCGTGGATCGGGACGGCGATCACGCTGTACCGATTCACGCTCAAGCTAGTCAATGAGTAGGTCAATGAGTCGGTAGAAATCAATATGGGACCGACATAGTCGTGAGTCGACTCAATGTCCTAAAAAAAAAAGTTCGAGTACCAAAGGTCACTCACCTTGTTGCAAATGTCACATTGGAATCTTTTCTTAGGCATTTTGGTTTATTTCCCTGATGAGCATACCAACTATTATTGCTCGCAGAGCAGCTATCCACTTTATTCCGACTCCACCATTTTCTGGAAAAAAAGATGTTGTTTGATGTAGTGTGGCCAAATATTAAAATAATAAGGTTGGCTGAGAATCAAGAGTATTATTTCCTGTACTGAATGTACATTGTGGGTAGTTATATTTATTTTGCATAGAAAATACTTTTTGGCTACATAGCGAAATGCACCAACCATATTTGTGTTGATGAATATATTTAGAATCCTATAGGTAGATACCTACCTAGGTTGATAGGTAGGATCAAATCTGAGGAGTAAAACTGTGTAGGTAGGTAATAGGTACCTACAAAAACATGATTGTACATAATTATAGTTAAAATTAGGCTTTACCACGTTTAACTAATCTGCGTTGTACTTATTTCCTATGCTACGCTGGCTGACTGATAGTCTGACATGAAGATCAAGAATGAACGAAAATGGAGCAAAGCTAACGCCCAGTTGAACCCCTAAATTGGTACAATAAATCCTACTGAGTAGGTCTGTCACAGAGGGATATACTTTAGTACAACCTACCTAAATACAGAAAGCCCAATGAAAATACTTAGATAGATGCAACATAATATGAATAATAATTATTATGGCAAACAGGGCAATGTTGAGAGCTTACATCAAAGGCTTTCGGGAAAACTATATGCCTAAAGTGATGAACTTTGTTCAATTTCGTTGCTTAAAAGGGCCAACTTACACTTTATTGCAGCATAAAACCCACATTTACCCACTACAAATAAGGAAAAATAGGAGGAAAATTATAATAATTGGTACGCAGTAGCCGACAAACAGATACTGTTGTTTTGTTTTCTTTCTGGATTTGAATGACCGAACGAAACGAATGGAAAAGCGAATGAATGAGTTGCACCCTTGGATTTTTTCCGGGTCAGTGTTACCAGACTTAGCACAAAACAAACGATGTGCCAAAACCAGCTATTCCATCCTGATGCGCAAAGAGAAAATATTAAAATAACTAAAATCATTCCTTTTTAGTTTTTACCACAGATTATTATACTACTATACTAGTAGCTTTTAATAGGGCAGGTACCTACTGCCGCAGGTTTCCTAGGAACAACCTGGTAGCACTGTCACTTTTTTGTCTGTGACATCATGACTAACGTAGAAAGATACTGTTTTGTAGGCAGACTTTCTACTAGACATAGAAAAAAAAAACTCTTGCTACTAGCAAACTACTAGGCGAAGTAGGTGGGTAACTAATAGCTAGGTACCTACCTACTACTATACGTAGGCAGGTACATAAGTTAGCTTATTTACTACTATTAAAAACTGACGGCCACTTAACGCCACTTAAATTAAGTTCACGCTTAAATTATTGCCATCTCTTACAAATGAGTAAATGTCAAACAGAGGCAGAGCAATTTTATGTGGTGCTTAAATTTGAGTGACGTCTCAGTATTCCGGCCTAAGTCTGGTAGAAATAAAACAATACAGTAAGCAGTACATGTTGATAGTATAATATTGTTTCAATTAAACTTATTTTATCGTCAATAATTAAACTTACATACACACACAGATAGGTACCAACTTCGCACGGTACATTTATGTAATTTTACATCAATACTCATAAAATATGCTACATTCACAATATTATGGAATCTCTTGTTCCGTCGCAGTCTGCGTCAGCGGTGAAGAGCAAACGCGGTACTCAGCGTTGAGCCGCATACCGCAGCGTTGTGCGTTACGGTTGCGAGACCAGGAACTCGAGGGTAGTTTACTTATAGGTTGTATTAAGGTAACAATTCTGGGCATATTTAACTACTAAGTTAGTGCAGGCAGTATGAATAACCTTCCATAACATCTTAAAACTATTGCGCAGTAACTTCATATATTTTGATTTGTTTCGTTTGAATTACACTAACGTCATGGCTACGCAAATTTTTAATTTTATATTCAGTTTTATCATTTTGTTACTCAACTTTTAGGTCTTACACATATTTCTATGTATTTACAAAAAATAATTATATAACTGTTCTATCAGCAATATAGTTCCCATAGTAGGTACAAGCTGCTTAGTTTGAGACTAGAAGGCGTTGTGTGGAATATTCAAAGATAATAAATATTATATTTATGTATAACTTCTACAACTATGTCTTCCAAAATAGGTTCTGCTACTTCAACTCCATGAAGTTTTGTGTTATTTTCTCGTCATTACTTTTATTCAAATTAATTTGTTCATTAACTTCAAAGTCACCGACTTCATCTAAACTTTGTGTATCTTCATCTAAGTATTTTATTTTTAAAGTTTGATCACTTAAATCTCCTAATTCACTGATATTCCCGTCATATCCCATATTAATATCTCTTGAAATATTATCATCAGCGTTTTGATCTGAATCTTTCGTTGTACCTTTTCCTTCATCAGCTAAAATAATATCTTTTCTTATGTCAAAGTCCACTTCTTCTGAATTAATTTCATTACTTTTTTCTGTATCCTTTTTGCTACTATTATCTTCATACTCGTCAATGAACTGAATATTAGTGTCCGAAATCGTGCCTTCGGAAAGCTCTACGTTACTCTCAGAGGTTACACTTTTTTCTGATTTCGGAGACTCTGTTAAATCTTTAGTAGGACTCTTTTCTGTGTTCAATGCTGTTTTAACAAGTGTTATGCTCAGATCATTTTCTTTTACTTTAATTTCTTTGATTTTAACTATTCCTGGTACTGGGTTTTTAACAAGCGACACATCTACACCATCTAGACATAAAATTGTATCATCTGTAGTGTGTGTAACTTCTACAATCTTGTTCTTTTTTTTTTTATTCAAATTAATACGTTTTGCATACTTATTCTTAATATACTGGTAACTTATTTCCGCCGTGGTAGCTACCAATGATTGACCTTGTGGTAATACGGCTTCTATGGGCAATATTCTTATATCTGACATTTTAGCAGCCTGCTTTCTCACTTTATTTGTATTCTTTTTGCGCGGTTCTTTCGAACCTGCTAAGTATTTTCGTTTAAGTTTTGGTTTTACAGAATCATCTTGTGATACGCTAACGGTTTTTTTTATGGTGTCATCTAAATCACAGTCTATACTTAAAGTGTCTTCTTTTAATATAATATCTTTATTTCCCGTCAGCATTTCCTCGGAGATACCCAAATCAATGATTTCATAAGTTTGTGATAAATCATCGTTTCCTAGAATTGCAGTAAGAGTGACATCACTACATTGTTCAATATCGTCCATACTGATTGTATCATTGACTTTTAACGGTGTATTTACATCAATTCTATCATTGGAGTCATCATCTATTAATATGGTTTCACTTTTAGATTTACCTTGTCCTTTTATTGGACTGGTTTCGATCATTGAAAACTCTAATTCGTCTTCTATATCAATAACCTCATCAACAAAGTCATGGGGTTTGAAATTGTGTCGTTTGAAATTATCTAGTTTGGACCAAACTTTGACTTCATTTGTAACATTAGTTGGTACCTTTATCAACCTAACGTCTAGAATATCGTCACTTTGTTTTTGTAGTCTCTTCAGTATGCTAGTTTTTTGTTCTGTATTTTCTGGCTGAGATACTTCTTTTTTTGGAACCGAAGGGCTGGTTGCTTCTTTATTTTTATTTCTATATTTCTTTCGGTAAAATTCAGGGCTTCTTTCAGTTCCATACAGTGTATCAGAGGAATCATCAGATTTATTATTTTCTAAAGGATCTTTTTCAGTATCGCATTTTATTATTGGTGTTTCTTTATCGATTATCGTAATAACTTCTTCATCCTTCACAATATTGATAAATTCATTGTTTTGTATATCTGTATTATCGTCTACTTTCTCTTCTTGCACCGGTATGTTTATACTTTCCAGATTTCTAAGCAAATCCTCTTCATTTATGCTTATTTCTGAACCAGATGAGCTGATTTTTCTTCGTTTTAACGTGTCAGGTTCACAGGGATATATTTCTTTCACTTCTTCTATATCATTTTCTTTCTCTTGAGGAATACTGTTATTACCAGTAACATTACCATCATTGTCATTATCATTTACAAGTGTATTATCAGTTTGCACTAAACTTTTAATATGGCCTAAAATAGTTTCTAAATTACATATTTTCGTGCTTTTTTCAATTCCACCCCCAGTGTCTGTGCTTTTTACATTTGTTTCTTCATCTTTGACATTAGCAGTGTCATGCTCTACCTCGCTTCTGGTATTTTGAGCTTTTGATGCAAGAAACAGAGATCCTGAAAAATATACAGAAGTTATTAACCTATAGACAGGCGGCACGGCTCAGTCGGTAATAGCTCTGCCTGCCGTGTTGTGGGTCGTGGCTTCGATCGCCACTAAAAACAAACAATTATGTGTGGAAAACATAGATATTTGTTCTATGCCTAGTAAGTATTTTATCACCCTAGTTCCCATAGTATAAGGTCTGTCATGACACATGATGTATGTGGTTTTAAGCATAGGTGTCTACTAAAATATAGCAAAAAAAATTATTTTTCTAATGTTAAGCAACTACCACATTAGAAGGGTCAAAAATCTTTCCAAAATAGTATGTAAGTGGGTATACCTGTGAATTCATTTGGATTTTCCCACCAAACCGGGCTCGGACAAGTCAGGATCTCCATCAGATTCTCATCGCTAAGACTATCCTCGTCCATTCTTATCAGATCATCAACGGTCATCTCCGTTAGACTTTTATGAGGCGGTGAAACCAGCTCATATTTATTACGGTTTGATGTCTGTGGTGTATGTCTTAACTCTGTGTTATTATATTCCGTGTCTACACTTAAGCTACCAAACGTTTGTATTTCATCATGTGTGTCAATATTTAGACAACTAAAGGATTGTAACGGTTTTGAGTGATTTAAATTACTTGTTTGTACGGAATCTGTTTGTAAAAGGCTAGATGTTGGTAGACTGGATTCAGTGTTTAGGTTGCTAGGTGATTGTACGGGTTCTGTGTCTACAATGTCCAGTGGTTGTTGAATAAGTCGGTCCATTGGTGATTCATTGTGAAGTGATTGTAGACCTGAAAATATATTACAATTCGTTTCTCAGGGTAATAGATAATTGTCAGGCGTAGTGTCTCAGTCAGTAGTCAGTAGATGTTTGTTCTGTGTCTGGGTGTTTCTATGTATTATATGTAAAAAAAAGTATGTATGTATTCTATCAGCCATCTAGTTTCCATCGTCCAAGCTTTGCTTAGTTTGGGACTAGAGAGTGTTGTGTGTAATGTCCAAGGATATTTATTTATTATTATTATAATTAATCATAGACATTTCACACCGTCTAGTCTTAAACTAAGCAAAGCTTGGACGATGGAAACTAGATGGCTGATAGAATACATACATACATTTTTTTTTGTAAATACATACATACTTAATAGTAGCACCCAGACATAGCACAAATATCTATGCTTGCCACACATAAATGTTTATTATTGGTGAGGATCGAACCCACAACCAACAGCACAAAGGCAGAATGATTACTGACTGATGTTTGAATGTTTGTGTTTCAATCATACCAAAACTACTGAACCAATTTGAATGAAACTTGGAAACCTACATACAAAGTCATGGGTAACAGCTAGTGTAATATAAAAATTTCACCTTTATGTGGAGTGCCTCTTTTTCTCTTGTTTGTGGCCAAAACCACTTTTAATTCGTGTCTAGGTTTTAGAATTGTCTTCTTCAGTCTGACTTTGCGTTTCATTTTATTTGGATAGTATTCTCCATCGGAATAAGTTTCAAATGAGTTCACTTTTTTTGGTGCAATAACTTTTTTGGCCAAACTCCGTGGTTTGTTTTTTTTTCGTGACCCTGTCTTGGCAATGGCTAGGGTAGGTACAAGGAGTTGTTTGAGAGTATTCATTGTAGTTTCTAAATCTCGTCTTTTTCTCAGTCTAGTAGCTACTGGATTGGGTTCATTGACTGGGTTTGTAGTGGCCATTTTGATCTGAAAAGTATACATATATTATTACACAGGGAAAGGGCTTAGATAGGTTCTAGTTTTTCATCTAACCGTAGGTACCTATCATCTAACCATTAGATAATGTTTGCCACAGTAAGGCTTACCCTTACTGTCTTGGGACAGTAGGTATGGGCTAGTAGTAATAATAACTTTTTATAAATGATAGGTACATGAACCTCACCCACAGACCTATAGCAGTACCTAAGGAAGGTGCCTTTTCTGTGCCCTTGGCTAGATAATGGCTAGACCTCACCGTCCACAACACAAGGTAAATAATATTGGTACATAAGTAGATTCATTCATGGTACTATATACCAGAGAGTAGGTAAATTTCTCAGATGTTTCAGATAGGTACTTATGTACCTATTCTGAGCCTAAATAGAGCTGTGAAGGTAATGTAGGTAGGTACCTACCTTTACTACACATCCAATCCAAACAAAATGTAGCAGTTATTCTTCCTCGCAATCACTCGCAAACAAAGAGGTGTTCGGTGAATCAAAGACTGCCTACTATTATATCTCTCTCTAACTCGAAATCCAAAAAAATCCCCAAAATCTTGTTTTATTTTTTAAAGTTTTTTTTCTATGTAGGGGGTGGTAATTAGTGATGTTTGTTGGTTCGAGTTATGTAAACTAGAACAATAACTCGAGTTGGTTGGATTGCAAATTAGTCTACTCGAGGGGTAACTTGCGTAGTGGGTTAGGTATAATATAGTCACCATACATATTATAACTATGTGTTTCCACCCTAAATATCCTGAGTGTTCGTACACTTCAACCTGAGGGTCGAGCTAAGAGCGATTAGAATCGAACAATCTTACTGAGTTGAGTCAATTTGAGTTGCGGCTCGAGTTCAACTCAAATAACTCGAACTTCGATAAAAACAACTCGCCCGTATGCTGATACAGAAATCGTTACTCAAGCATAGATAGATTTGAGTAGAGATTTTCATACAAAAATCTATGCTCGAGGCTGGATCAGTGCTTGCTGCTTGAGCAGTGACTCAACATACAAGAGATTCTCATAATCCCCTCTGGTGAAGACTACTTAGTGGGGATTATGACAATAAACGAAATATACCTATCTGTAGCGCCATCTAGCTCACTACATGAGAACTATCCTAGATCGCGCAAACCATGGTCTATTAATGACGAAGTTATCACGGAGTTTGAATGTGTGCGTTACTCCAGCAAAAGTGTTGAATCTGAAAATTCTTAATTTATGTAATACTACCGAATACTATTCATTGGTCCTCGGACCAGTCGGACCCCGAGTCAAAGGTCGCTCAGTCACACTTCCTACCTGGTTCTCCTTAGGAATCTTGGAATAGAAAAAAACATAAACAGCGCCACCTGTCTGAGTTAAATTAAAAACTTCTGTTTTCGTATGATGGATAGAGTAAATTATGTATAGAGAGAGATATACTCATTTCGAGAATTTTATGATTTGTAGTTAGATAACACAGGATAACGCTATTCGCAATACTTTTACTTGCATATTGTGGTGCCGGATTTTAAAAACAAACCTCGATAAATTAGTTTTAATGTAGTTTAATAATAAAATAAAAAACTCTGATAGTGCCATTATCATTAGAGCCCCTGTTAAAACCACACGATGCTGAAATACTGCAGATTTCCACCAAAAACATCCACAATAAAACCTCCCAGCATAATCCTTACAATCGATTTGTTTTACAATCAAGAAAATCCTTAAAACACTGCACAAGATTCAAATTGTCAAACATGCACCAGGTTCGCCGGTGGAAACGTAAATTGATATCTTCACAGAGTTGTGCGTGTTTTAATGAGAATGTTTTTTTAGTGGAAATATACCTACACTAAGGCAACTGTATAAAATGAAAATAGCGTATACATAGGTATAGGTATACGGTATACCTACTACCTAGGTAGTAGGTATACCTTTTTAGTTCTTACTAACTACAAATAATCCAACCTTCGGTCTGCTTTTTTTTATTTTCTGTATATTAGAGTGAATTTGCATGTGCTCTATTAGCTTACATTTTCGAGCGAATGATTTACCACAGGTGTCACAGCCAAAATCCTTTACTTTGGTGTGACATAACATGTGTGATTTCAGCTTATTCTTGTATGAGAATGATTTATCACAAACATTGCAGGCAAATTTTTCTGCACTATGTCTTTTCATGTGGTAAGTTAAAGCATATTTTTCCACGAAGGTCCTTCCACATCTATGACAGCACAGCAATTTTTCCCTCTTGGTGTGCATATGTTTTATATGTTGGGTGTAACAATATTTTTCAGCGAATGTTTTATTACATTTATCGCAGTAATATGGCCTATCTCTCACAGAGTGAGCTCGGGATATGTGTCTTTGCAAATGAGCACTGTTTTTAAATTTTTTGTCACATTTTTTACAACTATGTGGCCTTTCCCCGGTGTGAACTCGGATGTGTGTTCTTAACGATGATTTTGTAGCAAACTTTTTACTGCACACATCACAACAATACGGTCTTTGTTTAAAATGAACAATTGCCATGTGACATTTCAAAGTCCAGTTTGCCGTGAATGTTTTCTCACATTGACTACAACCAAACGAGCTTTCTCCGGTATGAGTTTTCATGTGCTTAATTAAGGCACCTTTTCGTTTATATCTTTTTTCACATATATCACAGCCATGTGGCCTTACTTCAGGGTGAGTTTTCATGTGATTACAAAGGTCCTTTTTTAGTTTAAAATTTTTTTCACATTTACCACACCTATGTGGCTTTTTTTTTGTGTGCATTCTCATGTGTGCTATCAACTTATTTTTACTAGTGAATGTCTCATCACATGTTGTACAATGTGGTTTTTTTCCTGAATCATCAAGTTGAATGTGTTCTTTTAAATATTTTTGTTTAGATACTACCAAGTTCTCATTGCTCTTTGCATTATCTGAACATGCTTCTGTACTATTTAAATCATCACCAGTTTGATTCTCATCCATTGACTCCACTGTATCAATATCTTCAGTTGTTTCTTCCTTAACGGCAGGCATAATTTTGTTTGAATTGACATTTACACAGACATATTGCATTGGGCTCACCATTAGGCTATGTTTCATCGCAAGAGATGGTATTAATACCTGAAAATAAAGAGTTTTTTTATTAAGTGTGCCTTCTGCATGTAGGTTTTATTCTTGCTTAGAACAAACATTTGTATCATGCACTATGGTAGGTATGTATGTTTATATAAACAAAAAGTATATAAGTATACAGATAGCACATCAGTGTTTCCACAAGAAGCTTCTAGTGGTAAAACAGGTCGAGACCATTTTGCCACCTGACACTGGCAAAATTGTCTGTTGAAATGACGGAGAGAGCCCATAAATGGAAGAAGACATGGTCTGATAGTCTATGTGGTTAAAGCACTTGATTTTATTCACATAGTTCCAATAAAGTGATGTATTTACCTCGGTGCCGCTGTGCAATAGATCCCAGAGGATTCTGTTGGATTTGTGAGCCATATCGGAGAATATCCAGCACCTCTGCAGCTGTCGGTGACAAACATAGCATAATGTGTTTGGCATCCCATTCTCTACTGCTGTATTAAGCTAAAACAAACATTTTACATATAATTTCTATATATTTGTATTCAGTCTTGTATTCCATCAGTAAGAAATTCCCTTAAAAAAAATAAACTCGACAACTGGCTACAAATAAATAAAACATTGCTTAAAAAAAGTGACTAAAAATAAAAGACATTTCAACACTGTGACGTAGACATAACAGCGAAAGCTGCTCGTCTACAAACTAATTAATAAATAATAGTTCGTAACAGTCAGTGGATCGATACCATTTTTACTTTTTAATCTAATTAATCATGCTTCACTGTCACGACATCATCACTAGCATCCAACCTCAGGTTACATTATGGTAAAACCTTAACTTATTCTGTAAAAAACTAACGTATCTAGGTACCTTGGTATTTGTTAGTTTTTCGTACATCTCTTGAACATGAATGTTTACGTCCATCATCCTGGTATTACCGACTAGACATACTCTGCACACTGAGGCAGCCATTGCCGAAAAAAGTCAGTAAACAGCAGAATGAAATTGTACCCTTTGCTGTTGCTTCCTTCCGTGCTCCTAATAGAGTATATTACAGCCTGAAGGAGAAAATCTTTTGGTTATTTTCTGTCTACTAAGCAAGCAAGCCCATATGAGTTAGTGGCCAACTCCGGTGATGGAGTTTTTATGCCGCCTAACGACTGCTAGAGCCAGGACAGGCAGTTTAACATGTCCTCCGAAGCACGGAAACGCTCAGATATAAATGCCACTAACCGTCACTCCAAATAGTGACCGCGCAGAACATCGCTAACTTAGATAATCGGTGAAGACTGACTAAGTAAGCTATGCCACGAGCACTTCCACTAAGTAACTCATATATATACCTGGGTACCACCCTCTCAGCCTAGACGGCCTTATTCACGAGAAAGACAAGGTCAATAGGTACGTGGAGAGCTCGCCAAGCCACCGCGGGTTTCCTCACGTAGTTTCCCTTCACCATTGGCATTACGCGCATGAATATCCCAAAGAACGATCGGATTTGAACATTTTGAACACACGACTAATCGGTAGGTCACGCCACTCACGGTTAATTCGGCAAATTCGGCTAAATGAAATACACAGGGCATAGGGGAAAAAAATACTTATATGAATTATAAACAAAGAGAATACAAAATAATAAATCCGTGAATCCAGTTTGGAACGGTGGTTGATATGAGTGGATGAGAGTATTGCCTGGCTGGAATACCTGTTAGGATGGAGGAAGTTCCACGAAGTTCGGTCCATTATGGTTAACTTATGTTTGGCAATGTTTGGTTACATCGCTTTACTTTTGGTTACATCCGTTTACGCTGTTCAACTTGTTTTCAACCCACCGAACACCTATACATAATATGTATTTTCAACCCCACAACCCCACTGAACTGAACCCCACCTTCCGATCCTATTAGCGCGTTCACGTCACGCTATGCCATTGCCGCTGCCCTCATTCATGCCGCGGACTTATTGCCACAGCAACATCGCCTTTATTCTCACCAAGGAGCTAGGGCATGAA
Organism: Eulithis prunata; assembly: GCA_918843925.1. Classification (NCBI taxonomy): domain Eukaryota; kingdom Metazoa; phylum Arthropoda; class Insecta; order Lepidoptera; family Geometridae; genus Eulithis; species Eulithis prunata. The sequence continues at coordinate 2,226,219 of OU974028.1, forward strand.
CTTGGCGATGTTGCTGTGGCAATAATTCCGGAATTAATCGCGGCATACATGCCGGCAGCGGCATGGGCATAGTGTGCAGTGCACGTGGACGTGGTATAACGTGCGTGCTGGCAGCACTGGTGGCTGGCTGGGGTATTTGAAAAAAGAAAGAAGAAAAGAAGTTGAAGCATAGTTTTCTGTGGTTGAATTGAATGAAATGAAGAAAATCTAATAAATGTACTACTTCAACAATCTGTCGCCTTCGATTGGGACATGCTTGCACACCTGTTTTTTTGGCCAAACTTAGGATCAGGGATCACTCCATGTGTGAATGTGGTCTGGACGAGGGAAACGTCAATCACATATTTTTTAACTGTCCGAAACTTCGCCAATCTCTTTACGATATCCTTCCTCTTGAATTTCCCCGTCCTTTTTCTTTTAAATGTCTCCTTTCTCAAACCTTTTCACCTTTGATTAATTATATATTATGTAAGTTTATCCATATTAATAAGATTAAATTATGAAAGTAGTTTATTATTATTTTTGAAACCAAAATCAATTATTTACTAAAGCTCAAATATTATTAACTACTAATATTAACGTTGTACTGTCTCTTGTTTTAGATCAATCTAATTGTCAAAATTTTGGTTGTACCTCCCTCTGTACACTGACCATATTCTTATCCGCACTCCCCTCTTGTTTAAGACACTAGCATTAGCGAACTCGACACTGGCAGAATTGTGACAACTAGCCACAAAAGCCACAAACCAAGAAGTTGAAGTTGAAATGAAGAAATGAAATGAAGCAGAGTTCGCCTGAGATATTTTTTTACGTAAATACATAAATAAAATAGAAACACGTAAATTATTACCAATCCAAAGTAACGAAGAAACAGCCGTGAATACCGTTTATTTGGCGCACTACATGTTTATTGGGCTAACTGTAGAGTCACTCTACATGTAGGTACTTCTTCCTATTTAGTTATTTTGATTTTCATAACCTTGAACCTATATTATGTTTATGTAGGTATCTATGGGATTCTATTCAAATAACTGTTATACGATAATTTTCTTATTAGGTATAGTGTTTTTCTGTGATTTTTGAATGTCTACCTATACGCCAAGTAAAGGTAAACCGGGTATGTACTTTTTAAGGTTATACTAAGAGGTAGTCTAGCTTTATATAGTATAATATGTTTGATTATGTCATGCTAAAAACCCTAGCAGCTAACACGACTTTCTACCTACATACCTATTCTTATAATACTGAAAGAAATAATGATTCTTAATATTTCAGTTGACAAATCAACATGCTGAACACAAGCCTACGAAACTACAGACACTTGAGGAAGTTACTACAAGCGAATAACCAGTCAATACAAAACCACACACAATATTCCTGCATATGTGGCCAGATATATTTCAAACAGGATAGTTATAAAAATTACATTAAAAGAACACATTCAACGCAAAGCGATCAACACAGACAGAAAGTTGTTATAGAAACGAGTACACCAAATGTGATAGATAAACTTAATTATGAAAAAATATTGCCGTTAAAAGATGATAAGCTGTTCTGGAGGGATAAAATTGATCCTTACTTGAAATTGGCAAGATGGGATAAGCCAATAGGTAAGTAACTACCGTTTCCACTGCAAAACATTCACAATAAAACATGCACAACTCTGTGAAGATATCGGTTTGCGTTTCCACTGGCAAACCTTGTGCGTGTTTGACATTTTGAATCTTGTGCAGATTGTTTTAAGGATTTTTTGATTGTAAAACAAATCGTTTGTACGGATTGTGTTGTGAAGGTTTCGTTGTGAATGTTTTTAGTCGAAACACGCCGTTAGTAGACTTCTCATACAATCTGCTCCAAATCACAGTCTATCACTTTTGCAGTTATCATAGTATCAACAACTATTTGTAAAATTTGATTTGTTTACTGAATAAATACTAGTAGTTCGCCCCGAACTGAGATCTCGTGATGGTCGGAGGTTAATAAAACCCAATCAATTTTTATTGACCAATGGTTGTAATAAACTTTGCAAATCGCTTCGAAATCGCCGTCTAGCTATGTACCGGTCTTACTTGACCTACAAAATCATTGAAACTCCAAGAGGTGGTAGCTCACGTTATACTGGTTTTGCGAATTTTGTAATACCTTTTTAATATCATACCTATTTCTTACTTATAGCATCACTAATGTAAAACGCCTTAAGAGATGGCAAATACTTGAACTGCGCCAGAGAACGTAGACTGTTCTTGATACCAAATGGTGTCACTCGCTGGAGTCTCACCGGAACATCCAAATATCACGAACCAATCTGATTATGGCTAAGTGACCGCAGCTAAATTAGGAAAAAAAAAAAATCATCCATATTCATACCTTTTCCAGGTATATATCTCCTCTTCTGGCCGTGCTCATGGTCGATAGCTACAGGTGCCATAGTCAGTGGTGTGGACATCACCACTGCTGTGACCACTGCTGGAGTATTCTTAATAGGAGCCGGCCTAATGCGTGGCGCGGGATGTACTATTAATGATATGTGGGATAAAGATATTGATAAGCAGGTAAATAAATATTCATGGATATGTCACACAACACTAGTACCAAAGAAAGCAAAGCTACACGGGAAGTCGGTTGTGGCAGGGGGCCGATCTAAACCCCTGTCAATTCTGATCATGTCTTCTGTATGGATAGATGTTAGTATGGATAATATAAAACAATTAAATAGGGACTAGATTGCTGATCGAATCTATCTATCTATATCTATACTATTATAAAACTGCAAAAATGACAAAAACTTTTATTAATGATAATCTAAATTTGCAGATCTACTAAATAAAGGATTCTGGTTCTGAAAATCGAGTTTATCTGTTTGTCTGTTTGTTTGTTCGCGGATCACGCCTAAACTACTTTACCAATTTCAATGAAACTTATACCATTTTGAAGCCCTTTTTCCGGATTAAAACATAGGCTATATTTTATTGAAATCAAAGACGTGGATTCTTAGATACAGCTTGAACTCTCTAAACCAAAAGCAGCCATTTGCTACGAGGTTCATCATTAGCTGGTTGACAGATATGTTGGTGGAAAGTTTCGCACGCGTACAAAGTCGCGGGTATCAGCTAGTACTGATATACAGTTATTAAAAAAGTTTATCAATATATATAAAACTCTTTTGAAGCTGACAGAGAATCAACGCACAGCCTAAACTGTAAGTCCTAGATGTATGAAATTTGGAGGGTACTATCCTTATATAGTGTAGGGGTGCACTAAGAAAGGAATTTTGAAACGTCACACTTTAACGGGTAGAACGCGAGCAACGCCGTGGGCGACGGCCAGTTGAACATAATATAATTAAAAATTACTAGGTACGTAGGTATACATCGAATGTCGGCTTGGTTGCAAATGTGCAAGAATCACTCTCATTGTAGCACCATCTGGCATGCTACATGAGAACTGCGTCCGATAGATGGCACTGTCGCCAATCGACACAGATAAATCCTAGATCGCGCAATCGACTTATCACGGACTTTACCTACACATAGCGAATACCATCAATTAGTTCATATGTTATTTGCATAGTGGGCTCACTAAGGGCTAAAATACCAGTGTACAGTAGAGTAGGTATGTACCTATCGTTCTAACTAGTAACAGCAAAACCTTATTATTTTCACTGAATTTGTTTAAAGAAGCAGAAGTTACGTTTCACATAATTATGGACACTTTAAAACATGTAAAAAGATATAAAAAGTTCTAAAGTGACGATTGCACACGCCTGTATCTACCTACTAACCACCGATCAAGTCAAGGGTCGCTATCTACAGCCCACAGCTAAGTAAAGAAAATATTATTACGCTGTCCGCGCTCGAGGCGAGATGAATAGTTTTTTGAGTGGTCTTCAAATGTGAATCGTTCAGAGTTTATTTATAAAATATATCACCATAGGTACCGAGACCAAAGATCAAAGTAGACCAAGTAACCAAAGTCATTGTTATTTATTGGCTACAATATACTTACAGCGCATCAATATATATATATAAAACTCTTTTGAAGCTGGCTTAGAATCAACGCATAGTATTCTTATATAGTGTAGAGGTGCACTAAGAAAGGAAATTGCCCCCCTGCTTCTTTTCCTTCTAGAATAAAGACATTTTTATCAAAGAAAAATGTAATTTTAAAATCTCTATCGTCCCTTTCGCTCGCACGTAAGAAAACAGTGATTAGCGAAGTAGGAAGACCCATTTGTATGCTTATTAGGGTTCCGTGGGACACTTGACGGCTCCCCTTCGTTTGATGAGCTGGTGCAAGGCGTAAGCTTTTGTAGGATGATCCGCTTCAAACTATAGCGCGTTTTACTCTCTCTTCTATACTTTTATAAAACTGTAAAAAACTAATATTATGGATAAACGAAATATGCAGATCTACTAAATAAACGATTCTGATTCCGAAAATCGAGTTTGTCTGTTTGTTTGTTCGCGGAGCACGCCTTAACTGCTGGACCATAATTTCAACGAAACTTATAAAATTTAGAAGCCCTTTCCCGGATTGAAATATAGGCTATATTTTATTGAAATTAAAGACGTGGATTCTTAGATACAGCTTGACCTCTCTAAACCAAAAGCCGCCTTTGACACAAGGTTCATCGTACTAATATTATAAACGTGAAAGTTATTGAATGTTTAGATGTTTGTGTTTCAATCACGCTTCTTTAATGAAACCTGAAATATACATAGATGTATAGCTCAAAACCTGGAATTACACATAGGCTGCTTTTTATAAAAAAAAAATACAGGAGCACGGGGAGAAGCTAGTAAAAAATAAGTCAAAGGAATATTAAATAATTTTATTGAGTTTTCGGACGTACCTAGATATAGATATTTTGCTTATTGTATAATTATCTTGTTTATTGAGCGAACTAGGTGAATGATTAGCTTGATAGCTATTTGTCCAAATACATCCCTAAGAGTTCGTCCAGTGGAGTTACGATAACGTAGTTGGCTAACGAGTCCCTGTACCAAAGGGGAAGGTTCCTGGTTCGAATCTCGCTAGATTCATTTTTTTTAATGATAAAAGTAATGGAACAAGCTGATAGCTAACCTGATGTTAAGTAGTAACTTCTGCCTATAACAATGCATTATCTCACAGAACAAGTCCAATGAGGATGTGCCCTGTAAGGCAATGCACTGCGTCCATCACTCTGAGACATAAAGACCTTGAAGTCTCATGTGCCTGTAATTACACCGGCGCCCTTACCCTTCAAACCGGAACACAGCAATGCGAGCATCACTGCTTGGCGGCAATAATCACTGCTTAACTTTTTGCAATATTATAAAAATCAGTAATTTAGCGGTTTTCTATGACTTGTACCACGCACATTCTCTGAAAAAACTTGAAAACTCTAATTAGAAGAGAGCTTCAGCTCATAGCCGTATCACAAAGACAAGATGTTATGGCCCTATAATATTATAAGTTGCTAACTCATTGCTATAATTTTATTTTTTATGAAAAAAAAAGTTGGGATGATTTTGGTCCGACAGCAGTTTCTTTTCTGTGTTTTCTTCACGTTGTTCAAGCCCTCACAGCTCAGTCGGTATGTGCTGTGGGTTGTGGGTTCGATCCTCACGAAGAAAGATTATTTGTGTGTGGCAAACATAGATGTTTGTGCTATCTGGATGCTACTATATTAAAAGAATGTATTTACAAAATGTATTTAAACGGTTTGTAGATGGCTCAACTGTTCACGTGTATTTTGTAAATATTGTGAATATTGTAAATATTGTATTAGTTGTAATTTTCTTTGTGAAAATTAGTTGTAATTCATTCATTTACAAAAGTAAATGTGTAGTTCCCATAGTACAAGCTATTCTTTCGCTGAGTTTTGGACTACCGATATCCGTCCCACTGGGACGAAAAACTACCTTTCAATTCTATTACAGTTTCGTACCAAATTCGGTTTGTTTCATACCAGTAAACTTGTTTTTGTACAGTCAAGAACAAAAATGAATAGTGGAAAAACATGGGGATGGCTGGCAAACTAAGTATTGTAGTGGAAAACTGGATTTATATATAACGGTAATTATATTTTTTTATGAGTGTTTTAGCGACATTTTTGAAGTTTTCAGTACTATCGTGAGGGGAGGGGCGAGGGGGGGCCTACATTTATTTGTGAATGTAAAAAGTTTATATAAATATAAATAAATAAATATAAATATTCTTGGACATTACACACAACGCCCTCTAGTCCCAAACTAAGCAGAACTTGTACTATGGAAACTAGATTACTAATACAATACTTATATACTTTTTTTTTGTAAATATATACTTATAATACATAGTAACACCCAGACACAGAACAAACATCTACAAACACAAATATTTGTTCTTGGTGGGGATCGAACCCACGACCCAAAGCACGGAAGGCAGAGCTACTACCGACTGAGCCATGACGCCTGTCTAAAAACCTATTTTTGAATTATACAATGCAAATGAGGGTACCTATTGCTAGACTGAAACAATGTACGTTATTTTAATTCATTTGAATTTTCCTTGTCACGAGGGGAAAAGAATAAGTACGAGTACCTCTACAGGATTGAATAATTCGCGTACTTGAGAGTTCTTTTAGACGTTGGCAAAGTATGGATTTTACTAGAAATAAATAATTATGTCGCACACCTAAGAACGACAAAGAAATGAGGTTGAATATGTTAAAAAACTCCTAAATATCATCAATCATCATCATCAATCATCAATATATATAAAACTCTTTTGAAGCTGACAGAGAATCAACGCACAGCTTAAACTATAAGTCCTAGAGGTATGATATTTGGAGGGTAGTATCCTTATATATATAGTGTAGGGGTGCACTAAGAAAGGAATTTTTAAAAGTCACACTCTAACGCGAGCAACGCCGCGGGAGACGGCTAGTCTAAATATATAAAACTCTTTTGAAGCTGACTTAGAATCAACGCACAGCCTAAACTATAAGTCCTAGAGGTATAAAATTTGGAGGGTAGTATCCTTATATAGTGTAGGGGTGCACTAAGAAAGGAATTTTGAAACGTCACACTCTAAAGGGTGGAACGTGAGCAGCGCCGCGGGCGACGGTTAGTTTATTTATATTTTGTTTCAGGTAGACCGAACAGCGACTCGACCGTTAGTAACGGGGGCTGTGTCGACCACTGGTGCTGTGACGTTCTTAGGAGTACAATTATCAGCTGCGTTAGCGGTGCTGTTGCAATTAAACTGCTATAGCGTTGCCCTGGGGGCCAGTAGTATGGGTGAGTCAAGGTCAACTCTTAGTCTAAGGTTAACTTCAATTTCTTGGTTTGTGCCTTTTGTGGCTAGTTGTCACAATTCTGCCAGTGTCTCGACCACCGCCGTTCCAAATAGGATCCGGATTTTGACAGATTTTCTGTCATATTGTACTGAAAAATTACACGACTTCTGTCAAAATCTATGGATCCAGATTGGAACAGTGGTCGAGAGTAACCCTATAGGTCTGAGTAGGGTTTTGACCCTATGGTCACGTTTGGCGACTTGTATCAGAAAGCTTAGTAACTTCTCTGGGGGCCAGCAGTTGGGTGAGTCAAGGTCAAATCTTAGTCTAAGGTCAGGTCTGAGTAGGGTCAAAGGTCAGGTTCGGTGACTAGTGTCAGAAAGCTTAGTAACTCTGGGGGCCAGTAATAGTATGGGTGATTTTTATTTGTGAATGTTTCAGCTTTGGTGATCACATACCCGCTAGCAAAACGCTTCACAAACTACCCTCAAGTATTTCTAGGGGCTACTTTTAACTGGGGCGCGCTACTGGGCTTCAGTGCTATAACTGTAAGTTTTTTTATGTTATTAACAGGAAAAATTATGTGTGTTATAAGTTTAACATCGTTGTGCATCTGTATATGTGAGCCTATTCAATGCCAACAAACAATCTCTTTTCTCTTTATAATATTACTAGCCGTGGCCCGCGGCGTTGCTCGCGTTCTACCCTTTAGAGTGTAACGTTTCAAAATTCCTTTCTTAGTGCACCCCTACACTATATAAGGATACTACCCTCCAAATTCCATACCTCTAGGACTTATAGTTTAGGCTGTGCGTTGATTCTAAGTCAGCTTCAAAAGAGTTTTATATATATTGACTAGCCGTCTCCCGCGGCGTTGCTCGCGTTAGAGCGTGACTTTTCAAAATTCCTTTCTTAGTGCACCCCTACACTATATAAGGATACTACCCTCCAAATTTCATACCTCTAGGACTTATACTTTGGGCTGTGCGTTGATTCTCTGTCAGCTTCAAAAGAGTTTTATATATATTGATGATATGATGATATATACCTAGTGAGAACAAACATGTGTGTCGCACTATTACTAATTTATATTTTAATACCATTGGTTTTGGTTAATATATATATATAAGTACATAATATTTATTTATATTTTCAGGGTTCAATAGATCCTCATATCTGCCTACCTATGTATGCAGGCGCCTTGGCTTGGACTGTTATTTACGATACTATATACGCACATCAGGTAAATAACTATATTATCGTACTGCCGCACTCATAGTCGTCACTTAAACATAATAACTAAATAGTGGGCTCTTTGTTTTTCATTACTCGTTAGTAAGTATTCTGCCTGTGTTGTGTGCCAAATAAATGTTACATAATGTAAAAATATATGTAAATAAGTACTTACATGGGTTTCCTTGTTTAAATAAATAAATAAATATTCTTGGGCATACCACACAACACTCTCTAGTCCCGAACTAACCAAAGCTATGGGAACTAGATGGCTGATGTAATACTTATATACATTTTTTTTGTAAATGCATACTTATGATACATAGTAACACCCAGACATAGAACAAACATCTATGTTTGCAACACAAATGTTTGTTCTCGGTGGGGATCAAACCCACGACCTACAGCTACAGTTATTTGAATAAAAAAAAAAAAAAACTAAATTTTCAGGATAAAACCGATGACGCCCGGATCGGAATAAAATCCACCGCATTGACCTTCGGCTCGTCGACTAAACCGCTGCTGTGTGCCGCGTTACTGCTAAGCAGTGGGAGTCTACTGTACGCGGGGCAGGCTGCAGCACTCTCGCATGTATACACACTCGCCATAGCTGGCTATGTCGCTAGTATCGCACAACAGGTAACTATAACGACAGATGGTCTATCCTATAAAAAGTTAGAGTAGACATTATGTCTTGTTTAACATACGTAATCAGGGCATAATGTCTACTCTAACTTTTTATAAGATAGGGGGTATCTATTTGGCTGGTTCCTGTGTTCGTTTTACGTATACAGGGTGTTACCAGACCACTTCCGAAAACTTGGAGGTTCCAATCAGACCATGATACTGAAAACATTAAGCGAAAAAAATCGCGAAAAAAAAAATTGACTTGACTATCTCTTTTTAATTTTTTTCTAGTTACATACACACAGTACAACATAATAAGACATATCTACCTAATTATCTCATTTAAAAAAGCAAAACAACAAATAAAATAAATAAAGCAGCAATGTACACGCAGCACGCAGATTACGTCTACTACAGCATGAACAGCTGAGAGTTCATCGCGGGTCATTCAAGTACGCGACGTGCGAGCGACCTACGTTAGTACCTACCTACGTTAGTAGGCACTTACGACACAGAATAAATAATAGTACTACGCCTCGACCTTACCTACGTGAATGCGTACATTGCGGGCTGGCGAAATAAATACAAATCTTTAAACATTGTTTTCTCCAGCTATAATTATTTTTCAGGATAACTGATTTTTTTTTGGTTGGGTTTTGGTGTGCTGTAGCTCCCCCTTTCGTTTTCGGAAGTAGTCTGGTAACACCCTGTATACTACAAAGTTGACGTAAACTGTATTTTTGTATAGAGATTGAGCAGCGCCCTTAGCGGGTAATTTACTGATGATTCTCCATACAAAGTTATCGTTTCACAAAAATCGTGAAAAAATGGTAACGTTGAAACAATTATGTATATGGCGCCATCTATGGAGCCGCGTCTAGAAGGATTATGCTCAGCAGTGGGTCACTACAAGCTGCCTCTGATGATAAGCCGCGTCAGAACCACGGTTACCAGATTATTTTCGGGAAGCCAATCGAAGAGTCACTAAATTGTTGTAAAATAACTGATTAAAAATTATTTTTTATAACGTCATCTAGCGAACGGTTGAAGTACTACTAATGTTAGCCGATTTCTGCACTTTGAAGGTTTTACTGAGAACCCTTGTAGTTTTATTTTGACATTTATAACTAGATGGCGCTGTTATAAATTTTTAAATGGCTTGTAGCACCTATGTATACCATCCTCAGCTAGTCTTTACCCAAAGACAAGATTAACTTTGCATAAATCCATCACAACGGCTATATAAACTTATTACACGATACTCCTTTCCAGTTTTAATAAGTTTAGTTTTTTTTTTTCAGATCTACACCCTCGATATTGACAATCCTACCGACTGCGCCAAAAAGTTCCTATCAAACTCCTACATCGGTTTTATAATACTAGCAGGGATTCTAGGCGGCGGTTACGGAACTTATCTAGAGAACAGACAGAAGAATGCTGATAAAAACCCTAGTAGTAAGGTCAAAAGCTGTGTATTTGGATAGTTAGAAAACTGTATGGATCAGCAGGTTTGTATGGTTCTATAGGAAAAGTTGTATTGTATTATTATTGAATACCTTAGCGGCTTAGTACGAGTCTTGGTGTGTAAATCTGGGGTGAAACGTCTTGACGCCCAGCACACTAGTGGGCGCTGATTTGTATGAAGACACTGAGCGGATTCTTTGAGAAGTTTGGTCTACACCAAGCCCGTACTCGCATGTCGGGCTCAAAGAATCCGTTCAGTGTCTCCATACAAATCAGCGCCCACTGGTGTGCTGGGCGTCAGACGTTTCACACCCTCGCTATAAAGTTTTCGGGATGTCTTATATACAGTATTTACACCCTAAAGGGTTGAAGCGCTCGTGGCTAGGCTTGCTTAGTCGATCTTCACCGATTATCTAAGTTAAGCGACGTTCTGCGCGGTCATTATATGAATGGGTGACCGTTACTGGCATTTACATCTGAGCGATTCCGTGCTTCGGAGCGCACGTTAAACTGTCCCGGCTCTAGCAGTCGTTAAGCCATGACGGAGGCCTTAAAGCGGTGTGTTTGTTTCGTGAAAGAGCTGTGTTCTATCTGTTGTGGTTTCCATAGTACAAATATAAGCTTGGCTTAGTTTGGGGTTATATAGCGCTGTGTGAAATATCCACCAAATAATGTATTTAATTAGTCATTAAAATACCTCCCATTTGTTATGTTAGAATGTTTAAACTTTTAAACAAATGTTTAATTTATAAAGTGGTTTGTGTATACGGTGCTGTGATTAGTGTATTGTGTATATTTATCATTATTTTGAGTTTTAAATAAGTGTCTTAGACGATAGCCCATAAGTACAGTAGCGAGTGGTTTCACTACAGAATACTTAGGCCCGTATGCCGACACAGTTTTCGTTACTCAATCATAGATTTGAGTCGAGATTTTCATACAAAAATCCATGCTTAAGTTTGGATCAGTGCTTGAACTATCAGCATACGGGCCTACCAATCTGTGTTTACACTGCGCGGTGACGCGGTAACGCTCGGAAGTCTACTTGTAGTTGCCGCGCAGTGTAAATGGCGTTCATTCCCGTTCGTACCACTTCGTGGGTCACTGGTGGGACGAATGGAATGAGAAGATTTCAAAATAACTTCCCATATAGAGGCTGTAGTGAAATAGTATATTATGCAATTAGTGAATAAAATATGGATTTAAAGCGAGGGCCCTAGATGAATCACGAGCAAGTGAAGGATTCTAACGACTGATTGAATCACGACCGTAGAGAGTGATTCAAGTGTCAGAATCCTGAATGACGCGAGTGATTCATGGCCCTCGATATAAATCCGTTTTATTCAAGAACGACGAGAAAAAGAAAGATTTAAGTTTTATTCTAATGCTAAACTTCTTATCGTAAATGTCGACCAATCAAATTTCGAAGAGTTATTTGCACAAGAAGTGTGTATGTCGAGCATTCTTTGCAAAAGAAGTTTGTATCGAGGATTTTTTTGCGCAACGAGGCTGTGTTGCATTGGAGATGTAGGTTGAATATATATATTGATGTGTTCTAAATTCAAACACCAAAACAGTGAGTAAAAGTGCTTTTTATTCACGGTTTTCAGTGAATAAAATAACCTTTTTAGAGGAGGAATGGTATCAACATATTTTTTGCCCCCCAACATAGCAAATATACCTAGGTATTATATTCTGTTTGTCTATTTTCTATGACTAACGGATATCTGTAGGTAGATTGGCATTATCAGGAGCTATACCAAAAATGTTGCTTAGTTTTAAAATGTAAAAAGGAATTTAATGAAATATATTGTTTCTTGCCATACTTTCTGTTATTATTAACTAGCTTCCGCCTGCGGCTTCGCGTTACATTCTTCCCGTGCTCTATCTCGGGACACATACCATGGGGACACAGAAAGAGATATCTCGGTCATAACTACTTAGATAGGTATATAATATCTACTTTTATTCTAAGCTTTACGTACGCCATGTGTGTACCATCCCATCCCTCTAATATTATAAAAGTCAAAGTTAAGATGTTTCTTTCGATCACGCTGCAACCACTACGTCCGATTTGGATGAAACTTGGAATACATAAGGTTCGTACCTGGAACACCTAATTTTTATCGCGAAAAATCAACAGGATCAAACAAGACACGGGCGAAGTGGCGTGCGAAAGCTGGTTAGCCTCGCCTCATAATCCCCTTTTAGCCGTCCCCTTCAAGGGGATTATGAGACTGGCTGAAATACTCAAGCGTCATTCAAATTTGAGCACCACTTAAAATTGCTCTGCCCCTGTTTGACATTACTCATTTGTAAGAGATGGCAATAATTTAAGCGTGACTTAAATTGAGTGGCGTTTGAGTATTCGACCATTTGTCTCATAATCCCCATGATTTCAAAATTTTAAACTCAAAAAAAAAATTGGGCAAAATTACACCGTAATATCTCAAGACAAAGTCAAAATGCTTTTATTCAATAAAATGTCACTGATCACTTTGAATCACTTGTCTTTATATTTCAATTTAACTTTATACCTACCTATTTTTTTAATTAAACACCTACAAGTTAGTAAGAAATAAAATAAAGTATAATTTTTTATTGCTCATTTAATATTAATCTTAATAGTTACATACACATAGCTTATTTCTATTTAACATAAGCTTGACTTAGCTTAAAAATCCCACTTCATGTCCCCACCACCAGCAGAAGACTCCTCAATGGTCTGTGAACTGGAGCTAGACTGCGACTGACTGTTTGAATCTGCAGAATCAACAGACGAAGACACGCTCCCATCAGCGTTCCTTAACACATGCTTCGACTTATTAGATTCCGCTTGACTCTCCGCCGCGGCTTGGTGAGTTTCAGCACCTCTTTTCTTATAAACTTGACCTCCATGCTGTTCTTCGATATCTTGGTTAGAAGAACCGCTGTTCGATGAACCAGACTCGCTTTTGGATTTCTCAGCTGCGTCGTAAGTTTCAGAACCGTCGGAGGACTTGGTCTGCTTCTGCCCTTTCATAGTGGCTTCGCTTTTGTGAGCTGCACTTGCGTCTTGCACGTTTGAAGTTGACTTCTTGTAGTTTCCAGCGCTGTCCTTCTGTTCTGATGATTGGGAGTTGCTGGTCGCTGCCGCCGTTTGGCTCTGGCTCTTGCTTCCGGATTTCTTTGCTTTCGTGGCGATAACTGTTGGTTCTTTGGTGCCTGATTTGAAGTTGTAAGGTTTGCAGCGTTTGAATTCGCTGGTGATCTCTGACTTCTCGTCATCGGTGAAGGATATGTCCAGGATGTTGAGGATTTCGTAGATGTAGGTGATGAGTTCTGGGAATAAAGAAGTCAATTAATAAAATGTCTCAAAGTATTTCATAATTTTTTTTTTATTAATTGCACGAGTTTCTAGATGAAAATTCAAATCTCTAAAACTAGCTGTACCTAGCTAGTATAGCTACATAAAATATGTCACCTAGTGCCTATCTATATCTCAACAAATTGCTGTGCCTTAACAGGGTTTATGTTTGCTACACTACCTTTTGTACAACATCTATATAACAATACTAGCCGTCGCCCGCGGCTTGGCTCGCGTTCTACCCTTTAGAGTGTGACGTTTCAAAATTCCTTTCTTAGTGCACCCCTACACTATATAAGGATACTACCTTCCAAATTTCATACCTCTAGGACTTATAGTTTAGGCTGTGCGTTGATTCTCTGTCAGCTTCAAAAGAGTTTTATATATATTGATGATAAGTGCAATAAACGATTTGAATTTGAATTAATAAACTCCGGATGGCCGTACGTAGGTACGTAGGTAGATGGCACCATTGTTTTATTTAAAAAAAAAGCTTAAAAATGAATGAATGAATGAAAATACTTTATTGTACGTAGGTACACCTTACAAACTAATATGCGAGACAGACTAAATGTCCTTCATAAAAAAAAACTCACCATCAACAAAGTTTGATCCCACTGTAAGAGAAAAAATATGATTAAAATTAGTCATAGGTACGGTACAAGTCAGCATTACAAGATGATTACGTACAAAATAATTGAATTATATCCCATCCCCTGCCCTATCACTATCATTTATAGCGCGTGCACACTATGCCCGGCATGAATGCCGCGATTAATTCCGGAATTATTGCCACTGCAACATCGCCTTTATTCTCACCAAAGAGCTAGGGCATGAACTTGGCGATGTTGCTGTGGCAATGATTCCGGAATTAATCGCGGCATTCATGCCGGCAGCGGCAATGTCATAGTGTGAACGCACGCGGTATTAGAAATTTATTGGACTTCTACAGAGGGCCTAGTACGAGTTATCAGTGTATAGTCTGGGTGTGAAACGTCACGCCAGTGAGCGCTGATTTGTATGGAGACACTGAGCGGATTTTTTTAGAAGTTTACACAGTTAAAAAAATACTTACAATCTGCATCCTGGAAACCTGTAGCCAAACCTCCCGCTGAGGTCAAAACTGAAAAAATAACATAAGTAGGTATTAGTTATTTATCTATGTCTTTGATACTCATTTCTCATTGGTTAGAGATGTCAATAGGTAAATAAATAAATAAAATAAATACTCACGGACATTTAACACAACGCCTTCTAGTCCCAATCTAAGCAAAGCTTGTACTATGGGAACTAGATGGCTGACAGAATACATAATATATAATTTTTTTTGTAAATACATACTTATAATACATTGTAACACCCAGACACAGAACAAACGTCTTAGTTTGCCACACACAAATGTTTGTTCTCGGTGGGGATCGAACCCAAGACCCACAACACGGAAGGCAGAGCTACTACCGACTGAGCCATGATGCCTGTCGAAATTTTTATTTTAACGAACGTTTCTGAGTAGGTATAGTCAAAATTATATTGAAAACTTTAGTGGATGTATGGTTATTTATCTTATGTAAAAGAATACTTACGGTATCTGAAAATGAGTTTTATGTCGCTCTTCGTCCATTGGGATACGTTCTCTGTAAAGAAACATTAATATTATTAGAGTAAGCTTACTTATCTACTTGAAAATATCATCTAGCTACTTATATAAACTTTGTAGGTATCATATCGATATTACGCTTTCAAGAACCAGCTTCAATCTTGAATTTATCAATATTTTAGTACCGGTACTTGTGTAAGAACCGATTGCGCGCTGATATTATTGAACTTTCAAATAACGCTACAATTTATATCGATATCAAATGAGTACCGGTTCCGCGTTGATATCAGTTGAAACGGTATGTATAAGCAGCGGTAATTCTTTTATGAGTAAATAAAAATTATATCCGACTTACTTTTATAGATTTTCGCTGTGGATACCATGGAGTTCCAAACCAACTTTGCAGTTTCTGAAAAAAAAAAAACATTCAGTTAGCTCTTACTGGTCTATTACGTTATCCACCATAGGCACCGGTGGTCTAGTGCTGGCCTTTCGACTCTAAGGTCGTGGGTTCAAATCTGGTCGTGTAACTATATTTGTACTTTACCGTCTTTCAATGCATCAGAGTTCTCGGACAGTGAATCGAAGTCGGACCAGACGTTCTCCAACTCATAGAACTCAATGATTTCCTCCCAAGAATAACTCTTGGAGTACTGCCTCCAGCTCCATTTGTCGACTCCGAATGCCTTGTTGCTGCAAATCTCCAGGTCACCTTCAGTGTAAAAAGATATTTATAAAATGTAATATTTAAACGTTGAACTAATATATAAACCTAAAAAATATAGATTAAAATAACGAGACTGAATTTTTTAACCCACAAATATGGTTAATTACCTATAATAACGGTATCGATACCAGTACGACTGGTACCGATATTTTTAAGTTTTGGATATCGATACCGTGATAAAGTTGGTACCGTTTTAAAGGATCCCGATTAAATAATGATATGACGTCACATCGAAAAATAACTAGAGAAATTAGAAACGTTATAAGTCTACGGCGTAGCATCGTAGCACTTGTGCTACGACGTAGAATGCTACGCACGCTACTTATGAATCCCACTTTCTTTTTTTTAACAAAGACTAGCATAGTACCTATTATATGATCTGTGCCAAAGAGAAGACTACACTTCTCCCTTTTTCTTTGACGAAAAAGAGAGACAGGTATAGTTATCATCATCTGATACGTGTGCACATATCCTTCAAACCCGAACACAGCAATGTGATCATCCCTATGTGAGGTGCTCTACTAAGAAGTACTAAGTACTGAGTAATATTAGTATGTAATTATGTTAGACTAGCTTCCGCCCGCGATTTCGTTCGCGTCCCGTTGGATCCTGCTGATTCTCCGGGATAAAAAGTAACCTATATGTGTTAATCCAGGTCACGGACAATACATATTCCAAGTTTCATCCAAATCGGATCAGTAGTTTTTGCGTGAAAGAGTAACAAACATCCATCCATACATCCTTACAAACTTTCGCGTTTATAATATTGAGTAGGAAGGATAGCTTACCTTGGTGACGATTAGATACGAAGCTATTGGCCACAGGCTTGATGCATAGCACAATTCTAAGAGTGGCTGTGAGCACTGAAAAACAACCCTCAAAATTAGTCATAAAGTCCGAAAAAAAAAACGTTTTTACAAGTGAATTCTGTATGTAATTATTTTATTTCAATATAAAAATAACGAATGTAGGTATAGGTGGGTACCTATATTAATTTAGTCAATTTTATTTTATGAAAGTTACTTACTTTTTCTGTACAAGTCACCAGCTGAAATCAAATAAAAAATTTAGTTTTATGACGATATTTAAATTTTGAGAAATAAATATCTTTAACCCGAAAAACTCAATAAAATTACAAATTCTAATTCTGATTCTTCAAATTCTCTTCGGTTTTCTTCCGGAGAGAACTAATGAAGTAACTCTGTGATTATTGGAGGAGGAACTCGATCTAAACTACGGAGTATTACGTATTCTTTCGATCTAAAGCCATCGCTATCGTAACGCACAACGCGAGACAAAACACGGTGTAAATACTACAAGGCATTGTAGTCCGGTAACGCTGTCCAAACGCTGTCAGCAATCGTCAGACGATTACAACAGCATTTTAGTCCGTTCGAAAAAAAAAACCAAATAACAAGGCATAGAGATAACAATTTAAAGTTCTATATGAAAATACAATAATACTTAGGTCGTAACATAAAGTGTGGGCCATTAGAATAAATGTGTGTAAAATGATTTTTCTGAATGTGAAAATTCGTGTTAGGTTTTGAAGAGAAAATCCACCATTTTCTTAGAGAAAATCCACCATTTTCTTTTCAAAACAAACGACAGCCGACTTGACAAATGACTTGACTTGACTTATTTATTACAATTTTAACACTTGACATTGGCAAAATTGTCTGTCGAAATGACGGACACAGGCCATTATTGAAGAGAAGAAGAACAAAATTGTAGGCGTAAAAACTTACATCGAGAAATCCAGGTATTGCAAATGCGCTCCAAAGCGCTTATAACTGAAAAATAAATACAAAATACAATTCAAACTGCTAATGGCTATTCAATACTATCAATGGCAGGACATTGTTAACCGACTTCAAAAAAGGAGGAGGTTCTCAATTCGGTTATATTTCTTTTCAGTAGTTTGAGAGTAACTGGAAAAAACACATCATCCACGTACACGACATTGCGTATTTTGCTTTTCTGTGGTGTTTACGATCAATAGAACAGTCCCAATGAACGCAATCATCATCATCAGATTGAAGTCAGTTTTTCCAGTTTTTTTTTTATCTAAAAGTTATTATAGATTCTTTTGTAGGTAGCATATTTCTAAGCTAAACTAATTTGACAGTTCTTAAATTAAGTAAGTTGTTGTTACACGGAACAAGATAAAAGTCATTTTTTCCTTGCTATTAAATACTTACGGTTAGAATAAATGTAGATTGAGTCGTCGACAGATCTCTTTTGCTTACCTGAAAAGAAAGGAGAGATTTTAGCAAATCTATATGGCGCTGCAGAACAATTTACAGCTGAGTCGGTAGGGTTCGAAACTCACACAAAGAAACATTAAATTTGTGGGATGGCACGTACAGAGCCCGTAGTCTGTGCATTTGTTTTGACTTTCGATTCGAGTATAGCACACGCAAACGCATTCGCAAAGCGAGACATTTTGTTGGGAATTACACAATTCCCAAATCTTCCGCTAGAGGCGCTTATCCGGTTTTCATACTAAATTTCTCGCTTTGCGAATGCGTTTGCGTGTGCTATACTCGAGTCGAAAGTCTAAACAAATGCACAGACTACGGGCTCTGATGTTTGTTCCATGTCTGGGTACTATTATGTATTACTAGCTTCCGCCCGCCACTTCGTTCGCGTCCCATTGGATCCCGTTAATTTTCCGGGATGATAAGTATCCTATGTTACTTCTAATACCTCCAAGATGTGTACAAAGTTTCATGATGATTCGCGTGAAAGCGTAACAAAAAAACTTGCATTCGCATTTATAATATTAGTAGGATATGTATTTACAAAAAAATACCTATTATAGGTATAAGTATTCTATCAGCAATTTAGTTCCCATAGTACCAGTTTTGCTTAGTTTGGGACTAGAGGGTGTTGTCTGAAATGCCCATCCATTTATAGGGTATGTACTTAGTTATTATTTATTTATTTATAATCGCCAAACTGTGGTACGTACGTGTTTGTACAATTCGTACGATTTCCAAGAAGTATTGTGATGCTTCCTTGTTTTTCTGTCTGCCAGCCAAAAGTTCTGGGAATGAAATAATCAATTAACAAGCGTAGGTACTTAAAAGTAAAAAAAAAAAGCACGGAGATGTCAAATAGTCTTTATATTAAAGTGAACACTTGTTGACCTCGGGTTGGTCTCATAATCCCCTTTGAGTCGTCCCCTTCAAGGGGATTATAAGACTGAAGAATCTCAAAATCGAAATAGCTATAATTTCTACCAATATAGTTAGTTCTATCATTCTTATGTACTTCCATTTTACCTTCGGCTCGCCAAACAATGGCGTTGACTGGCGCGTTGACCATTTTAGGTATGGTTTAATCGAATTTATCAACCATACTATTAGCCACGAAGCTCATAAAAAAATACTCGGCAAAAATTTTAAAAATATCCTTACGCAACTTACTGCTTGTTTCGATTAGAAACATTCACAATGAAACCTTCACAACACAATCTTTACAAACGATTTTTTTACAATCCGATAACATGAAAATCCGATATGCGCTTCTAGCGGGAGATTTGCAAACTATTTTTCTCCATACAAGAACAGCGAGTTTCTCGATTCTCGCTTGTCGCACATATAACATATAACCCTCAGACTACGGGCTCTGAACTAGCTGACTCTTTCCATGAACTAAGTCCCAAAGAAAATTGGAAAGAAAGAGGTTTAATACAGATAAAACACTTACCGAAAGCACACGGCTTCTGAAAAAAAGAAAAAAAATAGTATATAACCATAAATTTTGTATTTAAGCATAGATCCTCTTTTTCTAAATGATCTTTGTGATTATATCGAACTATCTTCCGCGACTTCGTTAGCGTCCCGTTGGATCCCGTAGATTTAACTGGATAAAAAATTGCCTATTTGTTAATCTAATATATTATGTACCAAGTTTCACATCGGAACAGTGGTTTTTTGAAAGAGGAACAAACATACATACATCCTTACAAACTTTCGCGTTTATGATATTAGTAGGAATAGGAATATTAACTAGACACTGACAAAATTGTCTATCGAAATGACGGACAGAGGCCATAAATAGAAAAAGAAGAAGTATACTCCTTTATTTTTATCTATTGTTTAAATACCTTATCATCTTTTGGTTGGTCGTTCTTGTCACCAGGTTGGTTGTCTCTGGGTCCGTTGTCACCAGGTTGGTTGTTTTTGGGTCCGTTGTCACCAGGTTGGTTGCCTCTGGGTCCATTGTCACCAGGTTGGTTGTCTTTGGGTCCTTTGCCACCAGGTTGGTTGTCTCTGGGTCCGTTGTCACCAGGTTGGTTGTTTTTGGGTCCGTTGTCACCAGGTTGGTTGCCTCTGGGTCCATTGTCACCAGGTTGGTTGTCTTTAGGTCCATTGTCACCAGGTTGGTTGTCTCTGGGTCCGTTGTCACCAGGTTGGTTGTTTTTGGGTCCGTTGTCACCAGGTTGGTTGTCTCTGGGTCCGTTGCCACCAGGTTGGTTGTTTTTGGGTCCTTTGCCACCAGGTTGGTTGTTTTTGGGTCCGTTGTCACCAGGTTGGTTGTCTCTGGGTCCGTTGTCACCAGGTTGGTTGTCTCTGGGTCCGTTGTCACCAGGTTGGTTGTTTTTGGGTCCGTTGTCACCAGGTTGGTTGCCTCTGGGTCCATTGTCACCAGGTTGGTTGTTTTTGGGTCCGTTGTCACCAGGTTGGTTGCCTCTGGGTCCATTGTCACCAGGTTGGTTGTCTTTAGGTCCATTGTCACCAGGTTGGTTGTCTCTGGGTCCGTTGTCACCAGGTTGGTTGTTTTTGGGTCCGTTGTCACCAGGTTGGTTGCCTCTGGGTCCATTGTCACCAGGTTGGTTGTCTTTGGGTCCTTTGCCACCAGGTTGGTTGTTTTTGGGTCCGTTGTCACCAGGTTGGTTGCCTCTGGGTCCATTGTCACCAGGTTGGTTGTCTTTGGGTCCGTTGTCACCAGGTTGGTTGTCTCTGGGTCCGTTGTCACCAGGTTGGTTGTCTCTGGGTCCGTTGCCACCAGGTTGGTTGTTTTTGGGTCCTTTGCCACCAGGTTGGTTGTCTCTGGGTCCGTTGTCACCAGGTTGGTTGTCTCTGGGTCCGTTGCCACCAGGTTGGTTGTCTCTGGGTCCGTTGCCACCAGGTTGGTTGTTTTTGGGTCCTTTGCCACCAGGTTGGTTGTTTTTGGGTCCGTTGTCACCAGGTTGGTTGTTTTTGGGTCCGTTGCCACCAGGTTGGTTGTTTTTGGGTCCTTTGCCACCAGGTTGGTTGTCTTTGGGTCCGTTGTCACCAGGTTGGTTGTCTCTGGGTCCGTTGTCACCAGGTTGGTTGTCTCTGGGTCCGTTGCCACCAGGTTGGTTGTTTTTGGGTCCTTTGCCACCAGGTTGGTTGTCTTTGGGTCCGTTGTCACCAGGTTGGTTGTCTCTGGGTCCGTGGTCACCAGGTTGGTGGTTTTTGGGTCCGTTGTCACCAGGTTGGTTGTTTTTGGGTCCTTTGCCACCAGGTTGGTTGTCTTTGGGTCCGTTGTCACCAGGTTGGTTGTCTCTGGGTCCGTTGTCACCAGGTTGGTTGTTTTTGGGTTCTTTGTCACCAGGTTGGTTGTTTTTGGGTTCTTTGTCACCAGGTTGGTTGCTTTTGGGTTCTTTGTCACCAGGTTGGTTGTCTCTGGGTCCGTTGTCACCAGGTTGGTTGTCTCTGGGTCCGTTGCCACCAGGTTGGTTGTTTTTGGGTCCTTTGCCATCAGGTTGGTTGTCTTTGGGTCCGTTGTCACCAGGTTGGTTGTCTCTGGGTCCGTTGTCACCAGGTTGGTGGTTTTTGGGTCCGTTGTCACCAGGTTGGTTGTTTTTGGGTCCTTTGCCACCAGGTTGGTTGTCTCTGGGTCCGTTGCCACCAGGTTGGTTGTTTTTGGGTCCTTTGCCACCAGGTTGGTTGTCTTTGGGTCCGTTGTCACCAGGTTGGTTGTCTCTGGGTCCTTTGCCACCAGGTTGGTTGTTTTTGGGTCCTTTGCCACCAGGTTGGTGGTTTTTGGGTCCGTTGTCACCAGGTTGGTTGTTTTTGGGTCCTTTGCCACCAGGTTGGTTGTCTTTGGGTCCGTTGTCACCAGGTTGGTTGTCTCTGGGTCCGTTGTCACCAGGTTGGTTGTCTCTGGGTCCGTTGCCACCAGGTTGGTTGTTTTTGGGTCCTTTGCCACCAGGTTGGTTGTCTTTGGGTCCGTTGTCACCAGGTTGGTTGTCTCTGGGTCCGTTGCCACCAGGTTGGTTGTTTTTGGGTCCTTTGCCACCAGGTTGGTTGTCTTTGGGTCCGTTGTCACCAGGTTGGTTGTCTCTGGGTCCGTTGTCACCAGGTTGGTTGTCTCTGGGTCCGTTGCCACCAGGTTGGTTGTTTTTGGGTCCTTTGCCACCAGGTTGGTTGTCTTTGGGTCCGTTGTCACCAGGTTGGTTGTTTTTGGGTTCTTTGCCACCAGGTTTGTTGTTTTTGGGTTCTTTGTCACCAGGTTGGTTGCCTCTGGGTCCGTTGCCACCAGGTTGGTTGTCTTTGGGTCCTTTGCCACCAGGTTTGTTGTTTTTGGGTTCTTTGTCACCAGGTTGGTTGCCTCTGGGTCCGTTGCCACCAGGTTGGTTGTCTTTGGGTCCTTTGCCACCAGGTTGGTTGTTTTTGGGTCCGTTGTCACCAGGTTGGTTGCCTCTGGGTCCGTTGTCACCAGGTTGGTTGTCTCTGGGTCCGTTGCCACCAGGTTGGTTGTCTTTGGGTCCTTTGCCACCAGGTTGGTTGTTTTTGGGTTCTTTGCCACCAGGTTGGTTGTTTTTGGGTTCTTTGTCACCAGGTTGGTTGTTTTTGGGTTCTTTGTCACCAGGTTGGTTGCTTTTGGGTTCTTTGTCACCAGGTTGGTTGTTTTTGGGTTCTTTGCCACCAGGTTGGTTGTTTTTGGGTTCTTTGTCACCAGGTTGGTTGTTTTTGGGTCCTTTGTCACCAGGTTGGTTGTCTTTGGGTCCGTTGTCACCAGGTTGGTTGTCGTTGGTTCCATCCTTGCCAGGTTCGTTATCGTCACCTCGGCTGGCGTCATCAAGATCGCCATTATCAGGCTCATCGTGTTCGTCTTCTTGACTATCTATGTCATCATCATCATCGGAATCATCGTCTACCGTAGACCAGACCCCATTGAAATGTTGTCGTTGTATGCCTCGTAATATCTTAGTTATTTCACTTGTGTATTTGTCTAGTTTATTCTTAATGTCATATATTTGGGTGATTTCAGTTATATACTCGTTAAGCTCTGAAAAAAAAAGAACAGCTATTGTAAGTGGGCTTTATGCTGCTTCGTAGAGTGGTCGAGTTAATCACAATCTTAGTTTTCTTGAGTGGTGCCTATATGCCTACATCATCTGTGTAGTATAAATAAATACCTAATAATAACAAATATCCTTGGACATTTCACACAACGCCCTCTAGTCCCAAACTAAGCAGAGCTATGGAAACTAGATTGCTGAAATTGCTGAAAAATATTTGCATAAAAAGAAATCAAAACCATTTGCTACAAACTATAACTGAATTTTTCATGATAAAATCAGTTATTTTTATAATTTTTGATAAGATGTCACATTAGTCGTATTAGCTGCTCATCTAATTCACTTCACTATTAAATTTTCATGAAAAAGTGGCAACACTATCTGTCAAGGATTGAATTAAAAAGTGAAAACTAAAAAAGACTTGGCAAAAGGACAAGCCTCCAGTGCCAGAACAAAATTAAAAAAAAAAGGATTGAATTATATAATGAGTTCGAGTATAGTGTGAAACTATTTCAGTTACTTACCGACGGTGACACTAGTTCCCACTGCAAGAAAAAAAAATTGGTTATTTTCGAAGCTTTAATATCGATGATATATTTTACATTTTACTATAGGCAAATGTTTGAGTAAACTTCAAACCTCACCAAGGAGCAAGGTTTAAAGAAGTTTTTATTCATCTACATGCTACCAGAGAATATTAGATCGTGCTACTTAGCAAACAGGGTGCATTTTTGGCTAGCCGGGTACTTACAGTATCAAGGTACTTACATTTCGAGTTGCG
This sequence comes from Eulithis prunata, assembly GCA_918843925.1. Lineage (NCBI taxonomy): Eukaryota > Metazoa > Arthropoda > Insecta > Lepidoptera > Geometridae > Eulithis > Eulithis prunata. Next base: position 2,250,540 of record OU974028.1, read on the forward strand.
ATATCCAGTTGTGAAGCGAGCAAGAATAGTAATCACTGAAAAAGAAAAAAAATATTAAAAAATCCTACCTGTGAAAATTGATTGAAGGTTTAAAAACATTCACAATAAACATAACTCTGTGAAGATATCGGTTTGCGTTTCCACCGCCAAACCTTGTGCATGTTTGACATTTTGAATCTTGTACAGATTGTTTTAAGGATTTTCTTGATTGTAAAAACTAACGTCTGTATATAAGGATTGTGTTGTGAAGGTTTTATTGTGAATGTTTTTAGTCGAAACACGCAGTTAGAATCTTTTCACAGCTTCTGTCAAAAGTCAATCATAGCACCAATTAAAGGTGTCGAAATGACGGACAGAGGCCATTAATGAAGAGAAGAAGAAGAAGAAGTACGTAATAGTGGTAATAGTATCGTTATTAAAGGCAGAGATAATAGGTGGATGGGCTATTTGCTAGTTCCATTGATTTTTATAATAAAAAAAAAAAAAAATGTTTGCAATTCACACGTGGTAGAAGTGAAACCTTCAAAAACCAATATGCAGTACTTATTTAGTTAGAAAAGGTTCTATGCTCATGTTGCCTAAATCGGAACTAGATGGCGCTGCTAAGTTTGGTCGGATCCTAGAACGCGCTATCGAAGTGTTTTGCGTTTTGTGGGGGTCGAACTGCCGCTTTTTGGTTTCATCGACTTTCAAATCACAATGATGCTAAAGAAGTTTTCACTTCAAAAAGATTAATGTAGGTAGGCATAACACTCTTAGATCGAGTTCGCAACACTGAAATCCGTCGCCGTACGAAAGTATACGACGTCGGTGATAGGGCGGTAAACCTCAAGTGGAGTTGGGCAGGACACCTGGCTAGACGTGGTGATGGCCGGTGGAGTAAAGCCTTGACGGAATGGTGGCCGAAATCAGGCCGAAGGAATCTGGGTCGTCCGAAAGCGCGATGGGTCGACGACATCGTAAAGGTCGCAGGAAACACCTGGTTGCGGCACGCACAATACAGAGGAGGCTGGCATAACATGAAGGAGGCCTATACCCAGCAGTGGGTGATACCGGGCTGAGATGATGATGATGATGATGAATGTAGGTAGGTACTCACAGTTTTTAAAGACTGTTTCAATGTCAGTCTTAGTCCATTTATCAGCGTCTTCTGAAAAAAAAAAAGAAAAAATTTACGTGAAGTAATTTATAAACCCCCCCCCCCCCCCCAATAAAAAAAGGAAAGAGTGTTATAAGTTTGACGGCGTTGTGTGTCTGTGGCGTGAGATACAGCTTTGAGAAGGACGTGCTCTGTGACGTAAACAAAACACTTACTATTTGAGATGACTGCAATATCTTTCATGAGTTTCCAAATCTGTTTTTCATTGTCTGAAATAAAAGAAAAAAAACATAACTAGGTATGTACTTAACATTTTTTTAAAATCATAATCGGTTCAGTATTTTGACAGTTTAATAAGAATAACTAGAAAACGCGTCATCCACGTACTCGACATTGCGTATTTTGCTTTCCTGTAACTTTGCAGTGGTGTTTACAATCAATAGAACAATGAACTGCCATCATCATGCCTTACAGCATGGCAAAAACCGACTTCAATTTGGTTACCTTACAGTGTAAAGTACAAAAACCGACTTCAATTTGATCACCTTACAGTGTAAGGTACAAAAACCGACTTCAATTTGATTACCTTACAGTGTAAAGTACAAAAACCGACTTCAATTTGATTACCTTACAGTGTAAAGTACAAAAACCGACTTCAATTTGATCACCTTACAGTGTAAGGTACAAAAACCGACTTCAATTTGATTACCTTACAGTGTAAAGTACAAAAACCGACTTCAATTTGATTACCTTACAGTGTAAAGTACAAAAACCGACTTCAATTTGGTTACCTTACAGTGTAAGGTACAAAAACCGACTTCAATTTGATTACTTTACAGTGTAAGGTACAAAAACCGACTTCAATTTGATTACCTTACAGTGTAAAGTACAAAAACCGACTTCAATTTGGTTACCTTACAGTGTAAGGTACAAAAACCGACTTCAATTTGATTACTTTACAGTGTAAGGTACAAAAACCGACTTCAATTTGATTACCTTACTGTGTAAAGTACAAAAACTGACTTCAATTTGATTACCTTACAGTGTAAAGTACAAAAACCGACTTCAATTTGATCACCTTACAGTGTAAGGTACAAAAACCGACTTCAATTTGATTACCTTACAGTGTAAAGTACAAAAACCGACTTCAATTTGATTACCTTACAGTGTAAAGTACAAAAACTGACTTCAATTTGATTACCTTACAGTTTAAAGTACAAAAACCGACTTCAATTCGATTATCAATTCGATTACCAGTGTTAGGTCAAATTGGAGTCGGTTTTTGTAGTTTTTAAACTTATAAGTTATCACTTATTGATTTACCGTTAGTTAGTCTTTGGGAGTACTTCTTCAGAATACTGTCATATTGTTCCAAGATAGTTCTGGTTTCGTAGAAGGTTGTGATCTTTGATGCGCTGTCATATCCTTCGGTATACTTCTTCCAATCAAACTGATCGACTCCATAGTCTTTTTTGCTGCAAATCTGAAGATCCGTTTCTGTTGACAAAAGTTTTTTTTTATAAATAACTAGCTGATACCCGCGACTTCGTACGCGTGCGAAACTTTCCACAAAATATCTGTCACCAGCATACGATGAACCTCCTAGCAATTGTCTGTTTTTGGTTTAGAGAGTTCAAGCTGTATCTAAGAATCCACGTCTTTAATTTCAATAAAATATAGCCTATGTTTCAATCCGGAAAAAGGGCTTCCGAATGGTATAAGTTTCGTTGAAATTGGTCCAGTAGTTAAAGCGTGAACAAACAAACAGTTAGACAGACAAAGTCGATTTTCGGAATCAGCAGTGCAAGTACCGTTCTTGTCGATCGCATAATTTGACATTTAGAATCGTAAAAATTCGATAAAAATGGTTTTATCGACAGTTGCGGGTACGTTACCAACTTAGTCGATCGGTAGACAAATTCGTTAAATTTTAACGAATTGGCAATGGTGTATGTTTACTATGTTTTGATTCTGACAAACGAAAGTGATTAACAGTGATATTGACAGTGAACTAGTAAATCATGGCAGCAGTGAACGAATGATTTCGATAAACTCTGACCTTATTTTTGGGAGTACGGATCTTTTGTCGACAAGAGATCCGTACTCCCATGGAACGATACGATTCGATACGTTTATCGACTTTAGCGATCGACAACTAAGCGATCGATAAGAACGGTACTTGCACTGCAGACTCGTTTATTTAGTAGATCTGCATATTTAGTTTATATTTATCTTAATATATCATTAATTTTAGTTTTTGTCTTTTTTACAGTTTTTTAATAGTACTAGAAGATACAGTATTTACAATATTTACAAAATACAACTAAAGACTGACCTTTGGATAAGCCAGGGGCAAGTTTGAGAGCGACTGGCTTGTAACATAGGGCCGTTCTTAATACTGTGAGGCACGCTGCAAAACAAAAACACATTGATTAACATAACGCTTTTAAATTATTTATTTTCTCTTCAAAATTCAAATCCTACTAATGAAAAATCCATTAGTGCACGACTGGATTTGAACTCACGACCTTAGGACCCGAAGGGTTTGTATTACTAAACCACCGGGGTAAATACGAGGCCTTAATGATTTAATTTTAAAAGAAAAATGTATGAATTTTTTTACTTACATTTCTTGAGGAGATCACCAGCTGAAAATATAAAAGAATTTGGTTAAGTGAGACAGGAGTAGGTACTTACCAATAATAACTACTGTTTAAGTACATACATATAGCAGTTTAAAAGAACTTTTACGCCTATTTACAATTGGAAATTTTCTAGACGAAAAGTTGAAAATTAATTTTTTTAGTCGGAAAACTTGTTTGGATCAAAATGATATTTACGCTGAACCTTGTGTAATGTTATTGCACACAACATTGCTGTTTGCGATTTTTCTTATATAACTTCAGTGATATTATATCTTCAGAAATGTTGAAATGTCCGACCTAGAAGTTGATCGACTACATGAACAAAAATGCAGTGTACTTACATCCTTCAATCCAAGTGTTGGATATTTTCGTCAAAACGGTGATCACTGAAACCATAAGACATTTAAATAATAAGTATGTATGTGTAAGTAGGCATTTGCATCGATTCGATTCGATTGTTGCATTTTTCTAAACCCTAATTTGACAGCACTAAAATTATAGCCGTCCTTGTCGTTTCAGTTTGTGAGAAAGGGACGGCAATATTTTTAGTGCTGTCAAATTAGGTTAGTTTAGAAAAATACAATAAGCGAATCGATAAAATTATTTTAATAATGATAGAAGATATATTATTATATAAGTACCTACCGCCTATGTAAATAGCTATAAGCCAAAGTGTTATATACTCCACTTGTATTCTTTTTAAACCTATGTGTAAGAATATAATTATATTATAAGATTATAAATAAAACTCAGAAAATATTTTTTATTAGAGGGCGTATCGCTGAAACACAATAAAAAAAAAAACTGATGAAAGCCTTTTCGATAAAAAAAATATAACTTACCGTTGCCCAAAACTTCAATGGGAGTGTTGATACTCTTATCTTTTTTCTTTTTAGCTGAAATAAATAATTATTACATTAAATAAATGTATATTGTTTAATTATGTAGTATTTGGCTAGTAGTTATGTAGGTAATGCCCTCATATCGTAAGCTCTGAATTGCGTTCGCTGTCCAGCATAATGTCAAGCGACGTGGCTACAGATATACGAAAACAAGAAGGTTTGGACTAGAGGTGTCAAAATCGGTTAATTTTTTTTATTAGTTAATGCTATAACGATAAAAAAATATATCGTTATTTTTAATGATTAATTTTATTTGAATAAATATTCGATAAACTCGCTTAGATAAATTTATTTATACGCATGAGTGAATGATTGATATTAGCAGAGAGCGAGCACAGACAATTTTTCATAGACAAAAACATTCACCGTTCACACGAACGGTCCACAGATAAGAAATATAAGGGCATCCTACACAGGTTTACTTTTCATATTTCAATAAAATTAAAACTTTTTCTTGCAGTATTTGCAGGTAGCCAACTTTGCGACGCCACCGCCGCCGCGCCTGTACATTAGAATAGAATAGAATAGAATAATTTTTATTGCCAAAAATTATTCTATTCTATTCTATTCTAATGTACCGGCGCATCGGCGCGCACATTGATCGAAATGGTTCCATATATCCGAACTTATTCTCGGCATTTTTCACATAATACGACTTCGAAACAAACACTTTCTTCCATCTAACGATGGCGCAAAAATGCAAATCGCAAGTCTAAATAAATTTTCGTCTCTTAGGTCTCATTCATTCAATCATTGTCATTCATTCAATTTGCCAAAAATAACAATTGTATTCATGATCCTTGGATAAAAATTATATTGTGTTTTATTTTAACCAACTTAAAGCATACAATTGAATGCAGATCAATGTTGTTAAATATACACTAAACGACTTAATTATCGTAAGTAGTGGTTCATTCTATATTGAGCTTTATCTCATAGAAAATAGAGCACACAGTCAAAAATGCAGATGAAGCCGGAAATGAAATTAAACGGCCGCTTCCCGGCACATAGCACTACCTTCAGGCCGGTCACTCTAATGAAAATATGAAAATTACTCATTATATCTAGGAAGTGTAGGTTCAAATTTCAATGCATTAAAATGAAAGAATACCTTCAGGCCGGTCACTCTAATGAAAATATGAAAATTACTCATTATATCTAGGAAGCGTAGGTTCAAATTTCAATGCATTAAAATGAAAGAATAATTTTCGTGGTGAGTTATAAAATTATTCATTATATCTAGCAAGCGTAGGTTCAAATTTCAATGCAGTAAAGAAAGTGAATAATAAAAATATTACCTACATAGGTACGTTCACCTTGTGTTGAAGTGAAATAACATGTGTTATTAAAAATATTCGAACACCGCCATTTTTTTTAACGAATGTTATTGTTATTTTTTTTTATTCGTTTTTTTCATTAGTTGAAAGAAATATTAAACACCTATAGTTTGGACGACAAAAAACGCGCTGAAACGCGGTAATATCACTATTTAGTCACAGAATACCAATTATCAATATATATAAAACTCTTTTGAAGCTGACTTAGAATCAACGCACAGCCTAAACCATAAGTCCTAGAGGTATGAATTTTGGAGGGTAGTATCCTTATATATAGTGTAGGGGTGCACTAAGAAAGGAATTTTGAAACGTCACACTCTATAAAGGGTAGAACGCGAGCAACGCCGCGGATGACGGCTAGTTTAGTATGAAAACAGTTCAGAAAACTTGCCAGGCCTAATATACATATAATACAGGCCTTTAAACCTGGCAGGTTTTTATGAGATAATGATTGCCCCCTGCAAGAGTTTTTGACAAACTGGTCATAACTTTTCCAAATAAAAAAATCTTTGTTAAATTTCTTTAGTTATATTTTTGTTACACAGTGGTATATCATAGTATGTACTGTACATACTCGTATCTATACTAATATTATAAAGAGGAAAGATTTATACAGGGTGTTACCAGACCACTTCCGAAAACGAAAGGGGGAGCTACAGCACACCAAAACCCAACCAAAAAAAAATCAGTTATCCTGAAAAATAATTATAGCCGGAGAAAACCATGTTTAAAGATTTGTATTTATTTCGCCAGCCCGCAATGTACGCATTCACGTAGGTAAGGTCGAGGCGTAGTACTATTATTTATTCTGTGTCGTAAGTGCCTACTAACGTAGGTAGGTACTAACGTAGGTCGCTCGCACGTCGCGTACTTGAATGACCCGCGATGAACTCTCAGCTGTTCATGCTGTAGTAGACGTAATCTGCGTGCTGCGTGTACATTGCTGCTTTATTTATTTTATTTGTTTTTTTGCTTTTTTAAATGAGATAATTAGGTAGATATGTCTTATTATGTTGTACTGTGTGTATGTAACTAGAAAAAAATTTAAAAAGAGATAGTCAAGTCAATTTTTTTTTTCGCGATTTTTTTCGCTTAATGTTTTCAGTATCATGGTCTGATTGGAACCTCCAAGTTTTCGGAAGTGGTCTGGTAACACCCTGTATGTATGTTTGTTCTTCTTTCACGCAAAAACTACTGATCCGATTTGGATGAAACTTGGAATATATATTGTCCGTGATCTGGATTAACACATAGGCTACTTTTTGTCCCGGAAAATCAACGGGATCCAACGGGACGTGAACGAAATGCGAGCCGAAGCTAGTTAGTTTATACTTACGGGTATCAGCGAGTGCTTTGAAGTATTTGGGAGCTTTAGAGCATTTTTCTTTGTTGATTTTCTGTGCCAAATATTCTGTAGAAAAAAGTTGTAATTTTATTATCAAAGCCATGTTTTATCTAAGTAAAACTAAGTATGTAGGTATTATATAAAAAAATATTTCTTATACCGCGTTCACACTATGCCATTGCCGCTGCCGGCATTCATGCCGCGGACTTATTGCCACAGCAACATCGCCTTTATTCTCACTAGAGAGCCAGGGCATGAACTTGGCGATGATGCTGTGGCAATAATTCTGGAATTAATCGCGGCAATAATTACGGCAGCGGCATGGGCATAGTGTGCACGCGCTATTAGTATATTTTGAATTTAAACCATGACAAAATATATGAAAAAATATAATATTGATGGAAAGAAGGCTTGATATTTTTTTGTCCAGGAAATAAGAATAAATCACATAACCTCCTTTTTGCTTCGCCGTAGTCAGGTAAATAACAACACCACTTTTGACTTTATGTTACAATAAGATATTTTTTGTAATAAAATTATAAAATGAACAAAAGATGGTGTCGCTTGCTATTTGTGAAGATAATTATTATCAATAGTCAAAGCGGTGATGTTTTTAGATTGTTACCAAAAATAATTTTAAATTTACTTTTTTCACATAAATCTTTGTCGGTATTAAAAGATAAATAAATAAATATTCACGGACACTTAACACAACGCCTTCTAGTCCCAAACTAAGCAAAGCTTGTACGATGGAAACTAGATGGCTGATAGAATACATACATAATTTTTTTTTTGTAAATACATACTTATAATACATATAAACACCCAGATTATACACTGATATTTCATTTTGATCATTTTTTTCAACTAGTCCAACTCTCTTGGACTTACGAAAGACAAAACGTAAAAAAAGTTAAAAAAACTTACCGAATACAGAAACTTGTCGTCGTCGTCGCTAGAATTAAAAAACAATACGTTAATAACCTTTTAGACGGTGGAAAAAGAGCACTAAGAGGACAAATCAAATCAATAAGTGAAAATCGGCTTATTGATTTGATATAGGTATAAAATATAAAAAAAAAATTATAAAACATTTTTTTTTATAAAATATAAAAAAAATGTTTTTTGTTCTACGCCTAATAAGAGAAAAAAAATAAGAAAAGACGCCTCTCTCTATACCTAATCTCCTGTTTCATTGCGATTATTATATCTTCTTCTATTTTCTTCTAAATATGTAAAACTCTTTTGAAGCTGACTGACAATCAACGCACAAATTTGGAGGGTAGTATCCTTATATAGTGTAGGGGTGCACTACGAAAGAAATTTTGAAAAGTCGCACCCTTGAGGGTATCAAATTAGTATCAAAGATTTTGTATGCTGCAACTACGCGAGCAAAACCGCGGGCGACAGCTACAATTAGCTGTCGCCCGCGGTAGTATAAAACTATGTAATAATATAATGTACAAACAAAAAACTCCTTAAAATAGTAATTACCTTTTTTTTATCATCGTCGTCATCATCATCATCGTCATCACCATCATCATCATCATCATCGTCATAGTATTCCTCATCATCATCGTCATCAGTATCATCATCCTCGCCCTTATCTTTACTACCCTTTTTACCACCGTCTTTTTTAACAGCAGTTTTATTTTCATCATTATCATCATCATCACCATCATCATCATCACCATCATCATTATTGTCACCTTTTTTAACAACAGTCTTTTCTTTATCATTATCATCATCATTCTCATCGTTAGTAGCACTACTATCAGTATCAGTATCATATGATTCAGAACCCCGGAAGATGTCGTTAAAGTGATGTTGGGTGCATCTGTCAAATATCTTTCTACTGTTTTTTTTGTAGTTATCAACCTCATTGGTAATGTCCAGAACTTGTATTAAGAAGTCAAAGTGTTTACTGAACTCTTTAGCGATTCTGGCCCCCACTGTAAATAATACCAATTAGATTCGATTAGAATAGTACATTATGGTACTAGTGTGGTACATTGGTGATTACCGCCGAGGTGCCATTGAGACCCGAGCCGTAGGCGAGGGTCTTAAGAAAGCCGAGAACGGTAATCACCAATACACACGTGTATCATACGACGTTTTTCAACACACTTGTGAATAAAATAACTATAATTTCAACAGTGAAAACGCGTTGTGAAAAATGTTTCGCTATGGCGGGAAAAATTAATCAGTTTTCCTATGCGCGCGCATTGCGATCGGCCACAGACTAAAGGGATGAGGTTTTTTTTTTATTTATTTTCCGCGCTTAGGGCTTGCGCCTATTCTGCCACGTAAAATATGGGGAATTTAAAGTTTTCTTTTATTACAGAGAAAACAAAAGTTATATTTGAGTGAAAGTTTTATTTATTAAACACGTACGAGTTAAAATTATCTATTTAAATAAGAAGTTGCATGAAATGAGCAAGAGATAGGAACATTCATTTATTTGTTCTATTAAACACGATCTTTTTTTTGAATAAAAACTTTTTTAGTAACAAAGCTACTCAAACAATAAAATTTAAAAAAAAATCTATAACTCACTAGTGAGTTATAGCAAAGAAAAAGTCACAGTTTGATTATGGGTATCATTATGTGCCTAATTGCGGTGACCATAGAGCCACTTTATGAGCAAGTGTGTTGAAAAATTCTTTATTGCACTCGTTAAAAAATCGTACAGAGTCGATTTTAATGTTATGAACTTACATTTTGAGTCTTTGTAACCGGTGAGGAATCCTCCACCAATAGTCATCACTGAAACAAAAATTCAAAAAATATATCATCATCATCATCATAAGCAGTAACCCACTGCTGGGCATACAAAAATATATAAAAGTATAATGTAACGTAATTTCTATACTGTCGTAATTATACTAAGTACGTACATAACCTACTCGTCCATGAATGAATTTATGAAAACGCTTTATTGTACATAAATAACACCGAAACATATTCCTATGATATAAACAAAACGGGTTGCATTAAATGTACAATGGGCGGTCTTATCGCTAAATAGCGATCTCTTCCAGGCAACCTTTGGATGGAGAGTCCATATATACATATTTCATGAATTTGTACTACAAAATATGGATTTACGACGTTGATAACGTTGATAAGTTAAATTGCATAAATGTTAATTTTTTTTATAAAATTAAAAGTCGTTGAAACAACGATTAGCTTATAATTACAATTTGTTAGAGAAACTTGCAAAACTCGGTTAGAGATAAAGCACCCCCTTAAGCACGTATGCTATACGTAGCATGTCATCATCATCAACTACGTCACCAGAGTTGACCCTAAGCATACGTTCAGATATTTTTAAAAGAAAATAATTTAAATAAAATATACTCACTATTTGTTATAATAGTTTCGATATCCTTCTTGGTCCATTTTTCAATGTCCTCTGTAAAAAAACATGAAGTATGAATTGAATGAATGAATGAACAAATAATATATGTAGTTAGTAGGTATACCTAATAAATATTAACAAAATTGAACTTACTCTTGTAAACATCCGTAATGGCCTGTAGAGAACTCCAAACCAGTTTTTCTGTCTCTAAAAATATAACAATATATATAATTTATTCACAAAGAAAATTACAATAAATACAGTATATATACAATATTCACAATATTTACAAAATACACATGAAACAGTTGAGCCATCTACAAACCGTTGCAAACGATTTATAGATAGCTCAACTGGTCCAAATCAGTAGCAATCGGAAGCGTGCCCAAGACACTGGCTGCATTGCCGCGCTGAATAGCAATGCTGATACCCGAGGGCTGGTGATTATCTAGGCCAGCGTACATGCACGTAATTTGATTGGAATAATGGTAAAATAAAACAACAGCCAAAACTGTTACCTAAAGCTCTTTAGCTTTTTCGTTTTGGACATATTTTGGACCAGACTATGCATATAGCCTGGTCCAAAATATGTCCAAAATATATCAAAAATATGTCACAATATAATTATGTTGACAGGCGTCATGGCTCAGTCGGTAGTACCTCTGCCGTCCGTGCTGTGGGTCGTGGGTTCGATCCCCACCGAGAACAAACATTTGTGTGTTGTAAACATAGATGTTTGTTCTGTGTCTGGGTGTTTCTATGTATTATAAGTATTTATTTACAAAGAAAAATGTATGTATGTATTCTATAAGCCATCTAGATTCCATCGTACAAGCTTTGCTTAGTTTGGGACTAGAAGGCGTTGTGTTAATTAGTGTCCGTGAATATTTATTATATATTTATTTATTAATTTTGCCCATTTTCCTTTTACTGCCTAAAAAGGAGCAAGGACCTAAAAATATTTTACTTAACCATTTTTTTTTATAATAATGAGTGGATATCTGTCGGTAGTAGATGTAAATAATAAATAAAATGACAGGCATCATGACAGGCGTCATGGCTCAGTCGGTAGTACCTCTGCCGTCCGTGCTGTGGGTCGTGGGTTCGATCCCCACCGAGAACAAACATTTGTGTGTTGTAAACATAGATGTTTGTTCTGTGTCTGGGTGTTTGTTTCTATGTATTTACAAAAAAAAATGTATGTATGTATCCTATCAGCCATCTAGTTTCCATCGTACAAGCTTTGCTTAGTTTGTGACTAGAAGGCGTTGTGTTAAGTGTCCGTGAATATTTATTTATTATAAAAATATTTACGGTGTGTAAGTCCAGAGTTATTGGTGTGAGTCGCCAGCAGCTTTTCGAGTTGAACCCAGACATCTTTCAAGTTGTAGAATTTGATGATTTCGGAGTACGATTCGAAGTTCTTTGTATGTCTCTTCCAATTGTACTCTTTGACTCCATAATCACCACTGCAGAACTTAGGAGAGCCGTTTACAACTGAAATGTAAAGGTTTCATGTAGGCATACCATAGAAGAAAAAAGAGGTTGGTAGATGAAGGATTTATTATAAAAATAGGTATATAAAAAATTAAAGGCCAAAAATAGTTCTTTCTATAAATCTATTCTTCGAAGATCTATGTCTAGTAGTGGACTTCTTCTTCTTCTATTTATGGCCTCTGCCCTCGACAGACAATTTTGCCAGTGTCAAGTGGATTCACAGAACACTAGATATAATAATATTAATAATATAATATATTTAAAGTAATATAAGTCAAGTCAATCGTCAAATCGGCTGTAGTTTCGAAAGCAAAATGGTGGATTTTCCTTTCAAAACTTGGAAACAAATAGTAGGTCTTCTATAAAGCCAAAAACACGGCTTACGAATGTCAAAAATAGAAAATATTACCTTGAGACAGACCCGGGACCAAGCGTTCACTAACAGATTTGACACAGAATAAGCCCTTGAAGCTTCCTAGGAAAGCTGAAAAAAATTAAAGTTTGTAAATTTGCGATTCGTATCGAGTGGAGGAGACTGAGCCAAATAGGTCTTAGCTAAATGTAGGAATAGTGATAAGCGGCAAATAGAGATGCTGCATTAAAAAAAAAACAATTATACCTACTCTTATTTTATTTATTCAACTGTTTTTTTTTAACTGTTTTACTGTACAGTTTCTATAGGCAAACCAAATAATGAGTGTTATAGTTATTTGGTACACAGACCAGTTCCCATACAGATTTGCCCAGTACCCTTTTGTTTTATGAAATGTAATTCGGCTATTTAGGTTTAGAATTTTTTTTTAGTATATCACACGGTTTTAACTATAATTTAACAAGATTTTGATAATTAAATTAACATTTAGTTTTGTTTTAAAACAATAAGTAAAAAGGCTTACCTCTAACAATTAGATCACCAGCTGAAAGAAAAAAAAAACGTTATTTTAATTTAAGTACATAAAAAAATAGGTAATAATTAAAGACTGACTAAAACTCTATCAAAATGACTACATATTTTAAAGTTTCATGAATAACATATATACCTAAGTTCATACTTATACATAACTAGCCGTCGCCCGCGGCGTTGCTCGCGTTCTAGACACTTTAGAGTGAGAGTTTTCAAAATTCCTTTCTTAGTGCACCCCTACACTATATAAGGACCCTTCAAATTTCATACCTCTAGGACTTATGGTTTAGGCTGTGCGTTGATTCTCTGTCAGCTTCAAAAGAGTTTCATATATATTGATAATAGTTAATAATTCGTTCCATACATTATTTTCATCATCATAAGATGCTAAACCTAGACTACTGCGTTTTTTAATCCTAAAGGATATATTTATACTTAAAATATTCCAAACTTACATCCTGGAATCCATCCATTGCAAGTACTACCGATGGCACTAATCACTGAAAAAAAAGGAGATGATTAAAAAAAATATCAAAAACAGGCTAAAACAGACAGACAGTTTCTCTTTAGTTTTACAGTAAAATGTATAATTAATAAATGGAACAAGGCGCAAGTTTTACTTGAGCATGTACCTAGTGTTCTGAATTAAAAACCTCTTCACTATCGAAAAACCAATGTAACATAAGCTCTCATTTGTAGGATTTTTAATCACGTTACGGTTCAGGTTAACCTGGGACAGTGGACACGTAATAATTGTGGTTTTTATTTTATTTCTCAAATTCAGTTAACCTTAATAAAATTTCTATAGTTTTCCTTTCATATAGCAATAATGATACTGATTTTATGAAAAAATTACAAATTTTTGACGGGCACTTTCGAAGAAATCCACTTGGGATGAAATATATCGCAATTTTTTTTTAAATAATAATAATAATAATAATTCTTTATTGCAGACACGGGGGGTCCATAGGCACAAATACAATTACAAATAAAATATACACACAACACAATATAAAACTTACAAAATAAAATAAAATAAGATAAAAAAGAATACACACATAGGTGCTCTTGTTTTAGGTGGCAATTTCCACCCAACGTCGGTACGTTGCAGTCAGCATCAATCTATCCGATAGGCTCTTAATTATAAGGTTGGGACAATTCGTGACCCTGTCCATAAAAGACGCGATTCTCTTGCGCTGAATGGCGTTAAACGTGTCAACTCTGGCTTCAGCAAACATTCCGGAGGCGCTGCAACAGCGCTGCAGGCCCATAAGGTGCCTAAAGATGTTGTTGTAGGCCACCCTTATGCTGTCATGCGATTTTTTCGTGTAGTTCGTCCAGAGTTGACAAGTGTAAAACGATTGGCAAAAAAATTTAAGAAATCCGTTTTTCAAAAACTTGACCGGAACCCTAAAAATAAAAACTTCTTAGTAAAAATAGAGTTACTTACATTTTGACAGACTGACAATTGTAAGATCCAACTTTTCATTTTCCTTTGAGTTCTTGATATTCTTTCCTGTAAAAATAAGTAGTTATATGAACATGTTGCATTGGATGTTTTTTTTGTGCTATATTTTATTACATGAGACCAATGGTCTATCTTATAAAAAGTTAGAGTATACATTATGTCTTGTTTACCATACCTAATCAGGACATAATGTCAACTCTAACTTTTTATAAGATAGGGGGTTAACCTTTATGCCTCAAAGTGATGGAGTTAGTATGATAACTCACAGGGCACGTCCTCAATTGATGTGTTTGTCGAGGCAATGTTCATCTGTTATCCGTGCTATTTCTACTACTCTTTACCTCTTTTCTGTTGTGTGTTCTCTTTGTATTCTACGTTGTTTGTCACAAATAAATGTCTTTTATTCTTATTATTCTTATTCAATGCAATTATAGGCAGAAGTTACCGCTATTTTGCCTTTCAAATTAATTTTGTACTATTTTTTATCTAGAAATAAGTTGAAAAAATACTTACGATTACGAGCTAGTTCTACGAAGTACTTCTTTGCCTTCCCGCATTTGTTTCGATTTAAAATTCTTCCAAGGAAACCTGGATTTTAATTAATAAATTAAAATAAATATAATATAACAGAAAAATTATGTACTCTTAACAACGCCATCTAGTTCTCATCTAAGCAAACCTTGATAAAATAACTACACAATATAAAAAAAAGAATTTATTCAATTTCCTGAAGTTCAGTTAGTTATTAATAAAACTCTGTTAATAATTTAATTTTACTTAAACAAAAACTAAAAAGTTTTGACTTACCGAACAAAGATTGACGGCGAGTCTGAAAAAAAAAATTATTTGAATTCTTCATCTTCTTTTAAAAATGATATTGAAATACATTTTTGGCAAGTATTTCATGTTTTATGTAAAAAAAATCCAACGTTTTTAGAGAAAACTAGCCGTCGCCCGCGGCGTTGCTCGCGTTCTAGACCCTTTAGAGTGCGACTTTTCATAATTCCTTTCTTAGTGCACCCCTACACTATATAAGGACCTCCAAATTTCATACCTCTAGGACTTATAGTTTAGGCTGTGCGTTGATTATCAGTCAGCTTCAAAAGAGATTTACCTATATTGATTGATATTGATGGCTACTTTAACCCCCCCCCCCCACACGTTTTCTGAGTGTTACATTACATACTAGGTACCCATAGTATACATTACATTACATCATCAATATATATAAAACTCTTTTGAAGCTGA
This sequence comes from Eulithis prunata, assembly GCA_918843925.1. Taxonomy (NCBI): domain Eukaryota; kingdom Metazoa; phylum Arthropoda; class Insecta; order Lepidoptera; family Geometridae; genus Eulithis; species Eulithis prunata. The sequence goes on from OU974028.1 coordinate 2,266,346, forward strand.
CAGAGAATCAACGCACAGCCTAAACTATAAGTCCTAGAGGTATGAAATAGGAGGTCCTTATATAGTGTAGGGGTGCACTAAGAAAGGAAATTTGAAACGTCTCACTCTAAGGGGTAGAACGCGAGCAACGCCGCGGGCGACGGCTAGTACTTAATACAACGGGTATTTTTGAGCTGGTTATGGATATTTAAAAAAAGAAAAAAAATAACGTGAATCTTACCGTTACCAGTCGTCTTAGAGGACTTGCAATAGTTTTATAGGTCGTATATTTGATCACTCTAACCAAACCACCGTCACCATTTTCAAAGATGGCGCCATTCAGGGCATGTTGGGTACATTTTTGAAACTGACTTTTAATTTCTTTTGTAGGGATTTCCAGTTTGACGTTTATTTTGGCCAGTTGTGCAGCTAAACCGATTTTGCTTCTGCATTCTAGAACAAGAAAAAAAAATTTTAGTTGTATACAACGTGTGACATAGAATCTCCAAAAAAGTTCAATAAAACCTCTTTAGACTTGAAGGGATATCTATGTTATAGGTACTCTGTGTAAATATTACGTGTATACTATTGCAGCAAAACTGAGTAAGTTAGGTAAGCTCGGTATGCGCCGACGCCCCACGCACTCACACTTCTGAATATTATTATGCTCATTGCTCAGACACCTCAGGTGGATATAATTATTTCATACAAATTTAAGGCAATTTATTAGGCTTTGTATATGTTTTTTAAGCATCTAAATACTCCTATGGCTCATAAAACGTTTTGGTCTTAGACTGTAAGTTTTATCTAAGCAGCTGTGTAATAAATAAATAAAGAAAATACGAATAAATATTTTATCTTTTTTTTCTGATCATCTTGTACGTATTTACGTATTGTACGTATTTACGATGGGACTTCTATCGCTCTCAATACTTTTTTGTATTTACAAAAAAGTATTGAGAGCGATAGAAGTCCCATCTGCCAAGTTATCAGTCAGAACTTCACAAGAAAATACTAGAATTTTTTTCAGCCCAAAGTCAGCCAGTGACTTATATTTATACAGGGGTATAATAGTACATTATGGTACTAGTGTGGTACATTGGTGATTACCGCCGAGGTGCCATTGAGACCCGAGCCGTAGGCGAGGGCCTTAAGAAAGCCGAGAACGGTAATCACCAGTACACACGTGTATCATACGACGTTTTTCAACACACTTGTGAATAAAATAACAATAAAATAACTATAATTTCAACAGTGAAAACGCGTTGTGAAAAATTTTTCGCTATGGCGGGAAAAATTAATCAGTTTTCCTATGCGCGCGCATTGCGATCGGCCACAGACTAAAGGGATGAGGTTTTTTTTTTATTTATTTTCCGCGCTTAGGGCTTGCGCCTATTCTGCCACGTAAAAAATGGGGAATTTAAAGTTTTCTTTTATTACAGAGAAAACAAAAGTTATATTTGAGTGAAAGTTTTATTTATTAAACACGTACGAGTTAAAATTATCTATTTAAATAAGAAGTTGCATGAAATGAGCAAGCAATAGGAACATTCATTTATTTGTTCTATTGAACACGATCTTTTTTTTGAATAAAAACTTTTTTAGTAACAAAGCTACTCAACCAATAAAATTTAAAAAAAAAATCTATAACTCACTCGTGAGTTATAGCAATGAAAAAGTCACAGTTTGATTATGGGTATCATTATGTGCCTAATTGCGGTGACCATAGAGCCACTTTATGAGCAAGTGTGTTGAAAAAAAAGTTACTTACCGTCAACGAGCTCGTCACCCACTGAAAAAAATACATAAATTTAGTAAAAAATTTATGATCATGATCTATAATCATGAATTTTGATAAATATATTAGCAACGAAATAAAATTTCGATCGTATATATTTCTATACTAGCCGTCGCCCGCAGCGTTGCTCGCGTTCTACCCTTTAGAGTGTGACGTTTCAAAATTCCTTTCTTAGTGCACCCCTACACTATATAAGGATACTACCCTCCAAACTTCACACCTCTAGGACTTATAGTTTAGGCTGTGCGTTGATTGTCAGTCAGCTTCAAGAGTTTTATGTATATTGATGATAACGAAATAGAACAAATAGCATTTATTTACTTTTAGTGAACAAATTTTATAAGTATGCTATTTTAATCTATTGTTATAATAATTAAAAGTTTTAGTTTACTTACAATTTGAATCTCCGCTACTTTTTCCAATCGCACCCAAAGCAATAAACACTGAAAAATAAAATAGATTTTCACAAAAGAGGTTACATATTTTTCATAGGTTATATTAATACACGGTGTAACATAATTACCTTATTAGTCTGAAAGGGGGGTATTTTACAGGTCATGGCGAACGGTGTTTGCTCTAACACTTTTGAGATTTCAAAATTTTTCATTCATTCATGACCTCTTTACTTCGACTTTATTGACGACTAGCCGTCGCCCGCGGCGCTGCTCGCGTTCTACCCTTTAGAGTGTGACGTTTCAAAATTCCTTTCTTAGTGCACCTCTACACTATATAAGGATACTACCCTCCAAATTTCATACCCCTAGGACTTATAGTTTAGGCTGTGCGTTGATTCTCTGTCAGCTTCAAAAGAGTTTTATATATATTGACTAGTGGTTGCGTTGCGCGCGAGCTGCAAGCAGCTCGCGTCTTTTTTTTTCTGCCGTATTTTTATCAAAAACCCCTCAATCTCATTCGGATACCCCGTTGGAACGAAGTCAATCGGTTAAAGTTTCGCAAAAAAAATCTACATGGCCGCCATCTTGGAATACCAACCTTTTATTGCAGTAAAAACGCATTTAAAATTTAAAAAAGTGTAAAATTCCATTCAAACCCCTCAATCTCCTTCGGATACCCCGTTGAAACGAAGTCAATCGGTTAAAGTTTTGAAAACCGGAAATGACACGGCGGCCATTTTGAATTTCTAAAATGTCATAATTTTTCTGAAATATACAGGATACAAGCTACCTGTCAGTGAAAGAACGGTAGTCATACCTTAAACTTGGTAGAACAAAGTAAGTCGCCAAAGTCGGGTCTGACTGAAAAATTCAAACTCCTATAGCATGCGGGGTTGCCAGCTGCGGGGAACGAAAATGATCAAATGTCATTTGGGTGGGCCCAATCTTGCCAGCTAGTGGAAATTTTAATTCAAAATGTCGTTATTTCTACTTTTCACGTTCCCGAGAGATAGCGGGGAAACTACCCTAAAAATGGGGAAAAATTTTCAACCAGGCAACACTCCTCTACCAACTGCACAAACGGTCCATACAATTCATCCAGGTAGGAGGTTGCCAACTACCCGATATTTCGGTTTGAAAATCGTGATTTTTTCGAAAATCACAACTTTTTTACAAAATGGCCGCCACGCCGTCCGCCATCTTGGATTTTTAAAAAGTCATAATTTTTCTGAAATCTCAAGGATATAGGCTATTGTTCTGCATAATCGGTGTTGCCAGCTTTTGAGTTTCGTAGAACAAATTAATCCGCCAAAGTAAAAAAGTCCCAAAAACTAAAAAGTTGCAAGTCTCTCGGGGTTGCCAACCAAAAGTTACGAAAATGGTCAAATGTCATTCGGGGGAGGCCAACGCTCCTATGCAGTCCAAGTCTCTATTCAAAATGTCATTATTTCTACTTTTCATGTTTTTGGGGAAAATCTCGGAAATTACCCTAAAAATGGGGAAAATTTCTAAACCAAGCAAAACTCCTTAACAAAACACACAACCGCTCGGTACAACTCGACCCCCTAAAATGTTCCCATCTACCCTAAAAATGGTTTTGAAAATTTAGCAAAAACCATGACTTTTACATAATGGCCGCCACAGCCTCCGCCATCTTGGATTTTTGTAAAATCATAATTTTTCCTAAATCTCAAGGATATAGGCTACCCACCCCCATACTCAGTGTTGCCAACTTGCGAGTTTCGTAAAACAAAGTAATCCGCCAAAGACAACCCTAAAAAGTCGAAAAATTCAAATCGAAATTGCGCGGCCGCCATCTTGTTTTTTTTTTTTTTTTCACCAATTCCCAAAATCCCAACCTACAATCAGTCGGATGACACGCTCGGACGCCCTCTATCTATCATAGTTTGCGAACGCGCAAATCAACACCGGCGCCATCTTGGATTTCGAAAACCGCTATAATTTTCCTCTACTCGTTTGGTGTTTATACACATTTTCGTAGAACATTATTGTGGTGTAGCTCCACTCCTTCTGTCTCTCAGGGCATGTCAGTGAGTGGTCAGTGGTATTGTAGCTTTATATAACTATAAATAATAATGATGATGATTTATTGACCTTTTGCACGTGTTCAAGCACTCAGGTGGTCGGATTACGCCCTCTTCGGGCTTATAGGGTAATTATGTTAAACCTTGTATAAACTTTTTTATGTGGAGTTTTTTTTTTTTTACAGTACTTACCTCGCGATAAAACAATCTCGAAGTCCTTCTTAGTCCATTTATCAACAGGTCCTGTGGAAATAATAATTATTAACTATTTTATTTATTGTTTCTTTATTTTAACTACTAGCGGCCAGTCCCGGATTCTTTTTTTGAAATTATAATATAGCATTGTATTATAATATGATCTGTGATATAGTCTATGTCACCCGGGAATAGAGTAGCTTCCTATCGGTGAAAGAATTTCTCATATCGATTCAGTAGTTTCGGAGCCTATTCAACACTGTAATTACAGGCACATGAGACTTCAAGATCTTTACGTCTCAGAGTGATGGACGCAGTGCATTGCCTTACAGGGCACGTCCTCATTGGACTTGCTCTGTGAGGTAATGCATTGTTATAGGCAGAAGTTACTACTTAACATCAGGTGAACTATCAGCTTGTTCCATTACTTTTATCATAAAAAAAATTAAAAAAAATACAAACATACAATCAAACCTTTCCTCTTTATAATATTAGTATAGATGTATTATAACTTCATTTTATTTTTGTTCTTAGTAGGTACAAAAAACTTTTTTTTTAATATTGTGTTTCATTCACTCACTTTTGAATATCTCTGCTGTACTAGTAATGACATTCCAAACAGCTTTTTCGGTCTCTGAAAAATAAATAAATATTTTAATTTAATTAATAAATAAATACTCATTGACATTTCACACAACGCTCTCTAGTCCCAAACTATACAAAGCCTGTGCTATGGGAACTAGATTGCTAATCGAATACTTACATACATCTTTTAGTAAATATATACTTATAACACATAGTAACACCCAGACAAAACAAACGGGTTATTCCCATCGAGCCCACCGGCCGGCCCACTGTTGGGCCAGATGGGAAACAAATTTCCCATCGAGCCCACTCATATGCATACTGGGCTCGTTGGGATTTTATTTTTCCCATCTGGCCCACCAGTGGGCCCGATCTATATAATTCACAGGGTAAATATACTAATGAAACAAGGAAGTTTTTGAAGTACTTTTTGACCAATAGTTATATCTTTAAGCCCTTGAAAGTATGCCACATAAATGTTTCTCCTCAGTGGGGATCGAACCCACGACCCACAGCACGGAAGGTAGAGCTATTACCGACTGAATTAAGATGCCTGTCTATGGCCGGAATACTGAAACGTCACTCAAATTTAAGCACCACTTAAAATTGCTCTGCCTCTGACATTACTCATTTGTAAGAGATGGCAATAATTTAAGCGTGAACTTAAGTGGCGTTTGAGTATTCGGCCGTGTGTCCCACAGCTGGGCAAAGGTAGACTTACCGTGTTTAAAGCCGAGTCCTTTGGTCTTCGTCTTCAGCAGCAGGTCCAAGTCAGCTCCGATTCTGTTGACCTTGTACGTCTTGAGGGTTTCTTCAGGGGATTGTTTGTTGACGTCACACTCTGGCAGACTCCATTCAGCTCCGTACTTCTTGGTACATAGCTTTGGCACGCGACCTGATATAAATTAAAAAAAGATTGGTGGCGTAGCAGCCTCTACAATTATTCGTAGAGGGTGCTACGCCGTAGAGTTTGCTACGAAAGTATATTTCGTTTTCTCTTACCTAGCGAAGATGACATATTCCAGAAATCCCTACCATGACCTCTCACAATTTCTAGAGTATACAAAACTACTCAAAATGTATAGTCACATGATTTTTCGTTTGCCACACATAAATGTTTATTGTTGGAATCGAACCCACGACTCACAGCATGGAAGAAAGAACAATTACCGACTAAACTGTGACACCTGTGACACTGACACATGACAGGCCACAAATAAATTTGACGTAAAAAGAGGACTGTTGCAAGGAAGTTTGAAAAGTACAAAAAATAATGATTTAAAAAACTTACCATTGTAGTCGATTCCAAAACGTTTCGATGTAGCATCATGACATAAAATGAGCTTGAAGAATGATGTTACGACTGAAAAATAAGATTCGAATAAGCTTTCAAAAATATCATGTCGAATAAAAAATGTGCAAAGGAAAACAATCTAAAAAGTTATAGTAGGTACAGGTAGGTACCTATATAGATTCTAGGATAATTATGAATTCAGCTAGTTATAGCCAAACCTGCCACTCGCAGTTACAACGCGGTGTTCCTCGCTGGGAATAAGTCTTGAAAAATGTTACATGTATGACCACACGTGTGATTACTAGATTGGACTCCAGTTATTAGTTACTAGCCGTCACCCGCGGCGTTGCTCGAAGAATGTGTCCATTGGCACTTTTCTTATTGTCTCTAATTACTTAAGGCGAAGACACTTTGTTGTTGTGTTCTTAAGGTGGCACTAGTTTGCACTCGCACTATATAACACTGTTTAGTTCTAGCTCAAAAGGTTTTTGCCTTTTGAGCCTTCCTACATGATAGGGTCGCAGCGCGCTGCGTTCATTTGAAAACTCGACCGACGCCAACGGTCAGCGACCGACGTTAGCGTCGGATAAACTAAGTAATTTAAGCACTTTTCAATTAAATTATTGATGTTTAAAATTGTTTTTTTTGTAACATTTTAAGTTACACTGCGCAGTGCGGAGCGAGTGCAGCAATGACAATATTATGAATATGGGTTGTGTAATAAATGGTGTAAAAAAAACTTACTATTACTGAAGAGTGTACCAGCTGCAAAAATCAAACAATTAAATAAGTATAAAATTGAAATGCTGTACCTAACTAGTTTCTAACAATAGTTACCTAGATAAGTAGACTCGTATTTTCTCAAAAGAAAACAATATGCTCGTACATTGTCCCTTTAAGATAACATTACAAGTTTTGGGACACCTTGTATAGTGTATTTTACTTAATTATTTAAAGATTGGTATTTTTTCTTGTCTCTGTTTCTGAATAACAGATTAATCAAAAATTTCCAGTTTAAATAACTTATTTTTAAATAACTTACCACCATCGACCCAGGTGTTGACAATGTCTACGATGCCATGAACAACTGTAAAAAAACAAAATTGTTCATTTCGTTAATGAGCACGTTTATCAGTCACTAGCCGTCGCCCGCGGCGTTGCTCGCGTTCTACCCTTTAGAGTGTGACGTTTTAAAGTTCCTTTCTTAGTACACCTCTACACTATATAAGGATACTACCCTCCAAATTTCATACCTCTAGGACTTATAGTTTAGGCTGTGCGTTGATTGTCAGTCAACTTCAAAAGAGTTTTATATATATTGATAAACATCTATAGTTACTTATTTTATGTTATATTATAAGTATTATCGGTATTTTATTTAAAACATTTAGAAGCAAGAGTCCATCATCATCATTTGCAGCCAGACTTCAACCCACTGTTGGGTATAGGAGTCTATTTACTTGTATCATTCTCCAATGTCCCGAGTTAGTTCCATCGAGGTGCGACCCACGACGCTAGCAATGTCCAATTTGTTATCTTAGTGGGTACTAGCCTGATGCCAGTACTCATACGATATCGTGTAGTTTTTTACGTATAAATTGGTAGTAGATGTAAGATACACTTACCACTGAAGAAACCGTGAATAGAACTGTCCAAGTCAACCACTTTTTTACTATTTTCTGTAAAAAAAGGACAAAAATATTAGACACAATTATTTTCAAGCATTTCTTGCGAAAATGTTGCTTCGAAAATATATGGCTTTTAGGATATAACTCCTCCTACGTTGACGTCGGTCGCGGACTTTAGTGGCGCGTCCCGTTTCTATAGAAAAGTCCTGCTGACTTCAAGGACGTAGTGCGACGCTTCATAGAACATAGTGTTTATTCGTACGCTCGACCGACGTCCGCGACCGACGTCAGCGTAGGAAAAAATGAACTTTGATCGACCAAGCTAATTGTGAATCAAAAGGCGTCACCGTTTTCGCTTCGGCTGTATCTGTAGTCAAACCTTGCCAGTGTCAAGTCAATAATTTGAGAAATAGTATTTAGTCAAGTCGAATCATTCGTCAATTCGGCTGTCGTTTGTTTCGAAAGCAAAATGGTGGATTTTCCCTTCAAAAGTAGGAAACGAATTTGGTCAGTATGAGGAAACTACTTTATACACATTTATTCCAATTGCCTGCACTTTATGCTACGACCTAAGTATTATTGGTTAAAACTCCACCGAAATTAAACGACAATACTCACAAAAACTCAATAAAAACTCTTCGTGTAAAAAGATCGCATATCAAACCACTTGAAGCTGATAATTCATTTACCCGCCGCCTAGCGAGGGTATTCAAGTCTATTAATTAGTGTACTTAATTCTCCGCAAGTCACATAAGAGTATTTAAATGTAGTATCTACTAAATAGTATACTTAATTCACCTAGACGTGAATAAAGTAGACGGCACCTTAAAAAAAAGTGCTCCCAACAATGACCCAAAACTTGAATCCGATTTTTCTAATTTGGATTCAAATTTTGGGTCTGGGGTCTTAGAAACTGTCAAAAAGTGACAGATGACTTACCGAAAGTATTTGAGAGTTGCGTGAAGATGTTCCTAGCTTTCTTGCATTTCTTATCGTTTATGTTGCTGGCAAAACGCACTGTAATAACAAAAACATTGTTATTTTGATAGAAAAAAAACCCTTATAAGTTAAGTATTTTCCAAGATTATTTTCATAATTTATTAACGCTTCAACAACAAGAAGTAGGGATCTCTTTTGTACTTCTCTGAGTGAAACTGTAAAGTTGCCAGATTATACAAAAATACTTACAGAACACCGGAATACTCTGAAACCAAATAATATTAATTATAACATAAGTTTTATTCACAAAGAAAATTACAACTAATACAGTATTTACAATATTCAAAATACACATGAAACAGTTGGTCCAAATCAGTACCAATAATATAAGTTATGTAAAAAAAATTTACTTAAACTAGGTCTAGTGGAATTCCAAATCGGTAATTTTGATCAAAACTAAAAAAGTCACTTCCGCAACTAGATACACTACCTTTTGTACAACATCTCTAAAACAACATAAGTGCAATATACGATTTGAATATTGACCAAGTGCTTGTAGGTTTTTTGAATGCTTATCCAATCTGCTTTATCAACGGGAAAAAGTAGTAATACCTATGTGCGGAGCTGACTAAGCTGCGGGTTTCCTGACGATGTTTTTCTTCACCGTTTGGCCATTGCGCACATAAATTTTCCGTGTAGAAAAATTCAATGGTGCACGACCGGATTTGAACCAACGACCTTAGGATCGGAAGGCAAGGTTGCTACCACTAGACCTCAAGTACCCTTACAGCAGCCTTAGTACGTCATGTATTTTTATACAGCTAAATGAAGGAAGAAGCCAATGTCTGACCCGTCATATCTTATATCATATAGTCATATCTTTATTCTTACCTTGCGAGAAGTTTTCTGGTAGGTTTTTCCAGGATTGACAGGTCCTCGCCTATGAATAATCTGCTTACGGATCACCTTTCGCGTCAGACCATGAAGAAGTCCCTGTCATATGAGGTTTTATTAGGAAGTTGAAAGAAAAAGTAGGTACGTATTCAACATACAGTATATTGTATCTACAATGGCAACAAAAAATTGACACACGGGTAGAGCTACTTATTAGTATTCATAAAAAAATAATTAAAGTACAGTCAGCTGCACTAGAATGTGTACAAATGGCAGTTTATGAGGCATTTTTTTTTGTAGTAAATTTTAGATGCGTATAATTTTTTCACATATTAGCTATACCTACTCAAACATCCCATTTTTTTTTAAATTTAACAAAAAAGAAACTTACGCCATTCTGGGGTTTAGATTTCTTTTCCAATCCGTAGTCGTCGTGATCCTCATATTGAACATGTTTGTTCTTCGTGTCCTTATCTTGGGACTGCGTTTTTTCACCATTATGATCTTTCCTGCTCTTGTCATGGTGACCATGATCTATAAGTGAAGATTCGTCCTTATGTCTGTCGCATTCGTGTTCTTTTCCCTTCTCGTGGTGCCCACTTTCGGTCTTTCCCCCTTTGTAAGGCAAGGAGGTGGCTGCTACCACCTAAAGAAAAAGGTTTTATTAGAGACAAGGTACATTTATAAGTTTACTTAGTCAGTAAAAAGAGGCTACAAATAAAAATACAGTCACAGGGTCCTTTTTGTATAGGGTTATATGTTTTTGTATTTATTTACTTATATTATGAAAATAAATAAATAAATATTTTCCTATCTATATCTCTATGACAGACGAAACAGGATATGGGAAATAATACAAGTCAAATATATGTGTACATGTTCCTTTTTATTTTTTCCATGATTTTATCTTGTAGATACCTAAGAAATAATAAAAAAAGAAAAAATAATATAAACTTTAAGTACCTAGTATTAAAAATAATCAAAGAAATTATAAAACTTATTCCTTTAGAAATACGATTCAAGAATTGGCTACGTTTTTTTTAATATATTATTTTAACTTCAGAATATTGAAACTTCATTTTAACGTCAGTACTACCTATTAAGTACATTTGTACTTAATTAAAATAAGCACATTCCTACACGTAAGATAAAAAACCAGAAACATTTTACTTCATATAATATAGACCCAAAATCATACTCACAAAAAGATACACGAGACCAAAATATTAAAATAGGCAAAGGTCAGTAAGGCTACTCTTGACCACCGCCGCCGTTTCAAATTGGATCCGGATTTTGACAGATTTCTATCAAAATCTATGGTTCTGGATTGGAACTGTGTTCGAGAGTAACCAGATCAAAGGTCTAAAACATAAATAAAATCTTACCAGCACTGCCAATAGGATAATTTTTGAGGATACCATCTTCACTGAGAATTGGTCCCCAAATTATACGAGTAACAAGAAAAAATTCTAATTTATACCAAAATTGCAAATTTTTCAATCAATGAAATATGTTTGTTAATTTGTACAAGTGTCTTTAAATTAATGTTTGATTTTCTGGTTATTATATTTCAAGTAATTAATATCTGTTGGTAATATCAAGTAATTAATATCTGTTAGTAATTATGTTTGTCTGTACGTCTCCAAATGTTATGTTCGTTCGACTTATAGTGTGGTGTAGTATTAGTTATAAGTATAAGTTTGAATAAATTAGGTATAATTTGTATGTAGTCTTAGTATGTATCTATTAGATATTGTTAGGTAATGCAATTGCTTGCCAATAAAACCGTAAAAAAATAGGTATTATATTGTTTCCAAAAATGTTTTCGTTCCAAAAACTCCAACCCCGTTTTCTTTTCTCTTCTTCTTCTTCTCTTCCACAATGGCCTGTGTCCGTCATTTCGACAGACAATTTTGCCAATGTCAAGTGTTAAAATTGTAATAAATAAGTCAAGTCAAGTCATTTGTCAAGTCGGCTGTCGTTTGTTTTGAAAAGAAAATGGTGGATTTTCTCTTCAAAACCTAACACGAATTTTCACATTCAGAAAAACCACTTTACACACATTTATTCCAATGGCTCACACTTTATGTTACGACCTAAGTATTATTGGTTAAAATTCCACCAAAATTAAACAACAATACTCACAATAACACAAGAAAAACTATTAAAATAAAAGTGCTATGTGTCGTTTCAAAAAATGTCAAAACTCGTGTCTTTTCTTTTCTCAAAATTTTCGCAAAATCGTCTGTCAAAATACCGGACAGAGGCCATATGAAAAAAAAGAAGAAGACTTTAAAATTTTAACTTGGCGCGGAAAAGAAATCAAGATGATATCACAAGTGAATACAAAGTATTGCCATATCGTAACAATTGTATAAACAAAGAATACGATACATCAATATTTATTAATGTTGACAAGTTTTTATTAGTCAAAGGTACGCATCAACTTTTATATTTTAATCAGGTAATATTGAGTTCCGCTATTGCGTTCAGCTATCTGGATGATGAAGTAAGATAGCGGTCCCCTATCGGATGGACCGATTTGGAAGAACCTCTCTCTTCTCTAACCGTCTTCTGTCTATCGTGGAAGGTTTGCTGGTAGAGTGATCTACCTACCTTTAAGTAAATTTTTTTGTAATATTCCTAAATTTATTACAAAGAAAATCCAACTTTTTTTTTTCTTCTTTTTTTATACTACTAGCTCATGAAACAAGCAGATGGCCCACCTGATGTTAAGTGGTAACCATCACCTATAGCAAAACATGGCAAAATTGTCTGTTGAGATGACGGACAGAGGCCATAAATAAAAGAAGAAGAAGAGTCACAATGGTTGTTAGATAAAACATAAAACCATGACTATTGCGCATTGCGTAAAACTAAATTATTTGGTGTTTGCGTACACAGCTGTGTCATGGGCAAAATGCGTCATTATTTTTAATACTACTCGGCGAGACTAATTCCTTTTTGGTAATTTATATTGTTTAGCTAAACTACCTAACTATACATAGCAGTATTAATTCCTTAGTCACTTTTTAAAGACAAATGAAGTTTACAAAAAAACAAAATCTTCCAAGCAAGCCAGCAAGTAGTTATGAGTTAGTGGCCAGCTCTGGTGAAGGAGTTTTCAGCCCGCCTTAAAGCCTTCGTCATGGCTTAACGACTGCTAGAGCCGGGACCAACAGTTTAACAATTTCAAACTAATCAATTTTTCCCAAAAAAAAAAAACTGTATCCAAATCGGAGCCTTACTTTCAGAGCTAAACCATAGACAAACACAGACAACGCTGTCAAAGTTCTAACACCCCTTCTTTTTTCAATCGGGGGTTTCAAAACAATCTACTTGGCTCTCGTAGCAAGGTCTACGTACATGCTACGGTACTACTACGGCGTAGCAGCCTACGATTTCGTTGACATTTGTACCTAGCTTTCGCCAACAGCGTCTCTTCCATGGTACGGTATTGCAGTGGTAGGGCACGTTGTCAGTGGATGTGCCTTGTAAGGTAGTGCATTTTTAGATGATGGCTTCCCAACGAGCCCCCTATATGGCCCACATTCTTCTTTTATTTATGGCCTATGTCCGTCATTTCAAAAGACAATTTTGCCAGTGTCAAGTGATATATTTGAAACTCCCCCAAAATCCACCATTTTCTCTTCTTCTTCTTCTTTTGTTGTTATGGCTGTTCGGTGGCTAGGGCTGCCACGAATTTGCCAATGTCAGTGTTTATTGGCGTTTACTGGTTTACTAATCTTTTAACAAAAGAAAACAAACGACAGCCGACTTGACAATGACGTAGACTTGACTTATATTATTTAAAATTCACCACTTGACTGACACTGGCAAAATTGTCTGTCGAAATGACGGACACAGGCCATATAGGTATAAAAGAAGAAGAAGAACAGTCAAGTCATCGTCAAGTCGGCTGTCGTTGGTTTTAACTTTTAACTTTTTATTTTGTCAAAATATCTTAATAATTACTAGTCTTTATATTAAAGTCAGTGACATCAGTCTTTGACCTGTAGACACAAAAACTTGTATCAATACCAATCAATACAATGACATTATTCGCAGTCAAAAAAATAATGCACTTATAGCGTTGCAAATCATTTTTCAACGGTTAAGTCTTTCTTGATAATATTAAATATTGAAACAGTTTTTTCTGTCTTTACTAAGTTAGTAACAAAAAAAAAACCATCTCGATTACTTAAATTTTTTTGTATAATATTCAGAGTATTTTTGATCGCGTAAGCGAAGCTAACTAAGATTATAGAAATTTTTACAACAACTCAAAAACTATTTAAACTAGAATAAAAATACCTAAAACCGGTTTTGAAATGTCTAAACAAAGCCCTATCATACGACACCCCACTTGATATTTTGGTACGACTTTTTTTTTTTACTCTTTTGGAACCTCATAATCTTTACATCTTGAACGACCACGAGATCTCAGTTCGGGGCGAACTACTAGTAATAAAGTGAGTGTTAAATTAAAAACTTGAAATTGTTGAGCATTCTTAGTTACTTCCTAATAAGTATTGTAAGATTTGTTGTTTAATTTCGATGGAATTTTAACCAAGAGGATGAAATGAGGCTGAGAGGTTGGTATAGGTGCTACAAGCCTATACTCCATCTAAACATTGTCCCAGGCACTGCAGTGTGTCGTTAAGTGTAGGTATAGGTTGCCTCCTGACGCTGTATAAATCATCTTCAATAGATGTAAATGCCTATGTGAATTTTAACCAATAATACTTGGAATAATAAGTAGCTTTTTCAATGATCATTTTATTCCGAATTATTATGTCGTTCAAATAAAATTACTGCTGTGTGAATCCTTCGTATTTATTTAGACAACAAGTGTTAGATATTCAATTCAGCCTCGCGAAAAAGGTGAGGCCGCATTCGTGTCAAGGTGGTACACGCCGGTACGTCTGGAAACAAAACTAAACATCTAAGGCAATGTAAATACATAACTATACAGGGTATAGCATAGATAGATAGATAGTTTATTTGACATACACACAGAAAAATACAGAACGGACGTAGAAAATATAGCAAACTTATAGATACATACAAGAAACAAACAAACAAATAGTACTAGCTAAGTAACAGCTATAGGTAACCTAACATAACAAGTGGGTACTAGCTAGTCCCGTTCCGCGCTGTATGCAGCCAAATCGGTCACATAGGCATAGGCATAGGTAATACTATTCATCCTATCGTAGTAATATTATAAATGTGAAGGTTTAGATATCGTTTTGATCCGCTTGTGTCCACTACTAGCAATTTTCTTGATCGGCCAGTGTCCGCTACTAGCAATCTTCTTGATCCGCCAGTGTCCGCTTCTAGCAATTTTCTTGACCCGCTAGTGTCCACTACTAGCAATCTTCTTGATCCGCCAGTGTCAGCTTCTAGCAATTTTCTTAACCCGCTAGTGTCCACTACTAGCAATCTTCTTGATCCGCTAGTGTCGGCTACTAGCAATCTTCTAACTTCGAACAAAATGCTTACCCAGTTTTCGGGTGAGCTCCACCCATATTGAGTGTGTCAGAAGAGTCGCAATTATTACCGCCTGCAAGGGCAGCTACGTAGTTCTGGCAGCGACGCCCAGTGAAACCACCGCTAATGACAGACTCCACAAAGTAGTAATACGCACTGAAAGAAGAAGAAGATAAAACAAAGTTATTTGTGACTGGAAGTTTGAACTCTCAGATTATTTAGTTTTTTTTTTTTTGTGGTGTAACTAGCAGACAAGCAAGCGGGCCACCTGATGGAAAAAAAAGTAAAAAAAAAAAAAAAAAAATTAAAAGTAGTTGTTTTAGTTTCAGACTACAGGTAGGTACCCCGAGGAAGGCCCTGTATTTTTTTCTGTAGTGTTGCCTGAATTAATTGAAGCTATTTTATTTTTTTAATTTCTATTTTAGACTTCCTAAAAATTATTCAAGTTTAAATTATTTTTGAAAAATAGAAGAGATTTACGGCACAAGCACTGATCCCTACTCGAGCATAGATTTATGTATAAAAATCTCTACTCAAATCTTTTTTTTTTTTTAATAATAATAGTAATGGAACAAGCTGATAGCTAAGTTGAAGTAGTAACTATGCTGATAAATGCCTAACTTACCGATTGTGATCGCAGTTTTGACTGCCACAGCCAGGCATAGTGACTCCCCCATTAGGATAGAAGTCAACATTCCCTAGCGGGGTAATGTATCCTGCAAGGCCGACGTTTGTATGGATGACTTCGGTGTAAATGCCGTCAGTGGATGCAAAACGGTTGGTATTGGTTATCCATCCAGGGTAGGCAGGGTCGAGGGCTGGAGTGGAAAATAATAAGTGCGTGTCGCGGCAGGCCACGAGAAAGGCTTTGTATCTCTAGCAATTCAGTACTGCTGGGACCACAGTACCATGATATGGTCATCACTATAGCTTGTGCTTTTAAGCGGTGACCCGTGGCCTAGTCAGCTCTGCACGTTGAACTTGACTTTCCGGTCTGAGAGGATGGTATAGGTGCTACAAACCTACTCCAATATATAATACTATGTCTGAAAAAGGTGAAGAGAAAATCCACCATTTTCTCTTCAAAACAAACGACAGCCGACTTGACAAAGACTTGACTTGACTTATATTATTTAAAATTCACCACTTGACACTGGCAAAATTGTCTGTCGAAATGACGGACGCAGGCCATATAGGGTAAAGAAAAAGAAGACCCTAGAAAGACTGATTAGTCAAAATGGCCGACCTCAAATGATGAGGAAACTTACACATAATATATGGAACTTGTCCTCCAAGGTTTCTGCCGACAATGCCGGATTGGTGCCCTCCCAGGCTGTGTCCTACAATGTGGTAGGACGAGAGACTCGCTCCTGTCACCGAGTTCAGCCAGGTGATAAAACGCGCTACACCCTCACCTATAAACAGATCCATAGAGTAACAAATGACAAACAAATGTAGCACTTTTTTCGGACACACTCATTTATTTCGTTTAGTTGATGTATATAAGGCCTGTTTCTGATGAAGAAATATCTGCTCAAGTAGGTATATATATGTAGGTGTATATAGGCATTAAGTTCGCCTGTATACACTACTTTAAGTTGTGCAATAAAGAATTTTCTATCTATCTATCTTCTTCTTTTGTTGCTATGGATCTATCTATCTATATATTTGAGTAGAGATTCTCATATAAAAATTTATGCGTCAGTCCGGATCGGTGCTTGAACACCAAATACCCTTATTCCATGCTAAGTGAAGTCGGTACAAGTTTTTCCTCTTCCATTCCCCCATCAGCCGTCATCGTTGGTGTTCACTCCTTTCTTATGTCTTCGTTCACTCAGTCCATCACTTTAACTTACCCGATGTAACAGTATTGATAACAGCCACCACGTAGTTGGGGTTGCCGCCGCCTGCGTGCCAGTCTACTGCGATGACGTTCATGTCTTCAGCGCGGAGGAACGCTGGAAACGACAAAAGCAGACGAGTTTATTAGCATGTAACTTTATAATTTTTCTACTCGGTGTCGAGAGATCATCTCAACAATGATCATTAGAAAATTAGAAAATTCTTTATTGTGCTTTAAAAAATCGTACAGAGGCGAGTTTAATGCTATTTAGCATTATCTACCAACTAACCTGGGCGTAGTGTGGAGATGATGGTAGTGCTTCTAATGTTAAACTTTAAAAAGAAAAAACAACGCCTTTAAAACTACATTTACCTACAAAACATACTATATAAGCTGGATAAAATATACTACCTAATACACATACATACATACCTAACCTAAAAAACAATACATAATTGACTAGAATACATATATACCTACTATATCATTGTCTTCAAGACAAGGTAGTATAAGCGTACAAACCTGGTACAAGATTGGCGTTGATCGGAGAGGTGGCATCGTTCGTCCAGCCGTGGATAATGACGGCAGTTCGCTTGCTGGCGTCGAAGTTGCTGGCGGTGATGGTGGAGGCACTGCCCAATACCAGCACTTGGCTGTGTGATGGGTTGTTCCTGGACACGTTGAAGATTGAAGTCAAAAAGTGTAAAAAGAATTAAAATTACAGTAATTTAACTGGAGTTCCTAAGCGTTGGTTTACAAAAAAACACCTTGTTTTTTTAGAAGAAGCAATCTTGGTTATCAAGGAACAGGTTAAGCATTGTTCAGGACACCCTCCGGTAAGACAGAGCGATGGCGGAATTCAGCCCAAGCACGCAAAGATCGGGCATAGCGGTGCGTCTTGGGTGAGACTTACGTCCAGCCCCTATATTTATTTATTTATTACACAAATGCTTAAATAAAACTTACAGTCTAAGACCAAAACGTTTTATGAGCCATAAGAGCATTTATATGCTTAAAAAACAGATACAAAGCAGATATTATATCGCAAGCTCTGAACTGCTTTCGCTGCCTAGCATAATGTCAAGCGATGTGACTACAGATATACGAAAACAAGAAGCTTTTGACGGCAAAAAACGCGCTAATGTCACTGTTTAGTCACAGAATACCTATGATTTAGTATGAAAACAGTTCAGAAAACCTGCCAGGCACCTGGCAGATTTTTATGAGACGGCGATTGCCCCCGAGAAACATACAATAACAAACCTGGTAAACAAATGGTAAATGTTCTGCGTGTCAGGGCTGTATCGTGCACTCTCCCAGAGGTCACTACTCTTGACCCAGAGGTCAACCAGACGCCGGATACCCTCACCATCAGTGACGTACTGGAATCGGTCTTCGTCTAGCTTGTAGACCACTGGGTCAGCTGGCTGAGCTGAAAAGAATAGCTATCAAAGAGTTTGCACCACACTAGAACAAAGTGTTAGGAACCAGGTCATTGTTTCTTACCATCTGGCACTTAGAATCACCTTTGTCTGGAAAAGTACCTACTGCCACCCTGTATAGCATAAGAGACTGCTCTATATCCAATCGGGCCACCTGCTGGTACCGTCTTTTTTTTTATTAGCTGGTTCTGTCCCACTGCTAGCCAAAGGCCTCCTCCTTTTCCTTCCACTCTCGTCCCTCATTAAATTAGGCTAGTCATTGTTAAAGGCATCTAGGTCGTCTCTCAATCACTTTTTTGGTCTAACTCGGCGACAATTTCCATCTCCGGGGATCGACTCCATGATAATATTGGCTCATCTTTCAAGTTGCATACGCTAGCCGTCGCCCGCGGCGTTGCTCGCGTTCTATACCCTTTAGGGTGCGACTTTTCAAAATTCCTTTCTTAGTGCACCCCTACACTATATATAAGGATACTACCGTCCAAATTTCATACCTCTAGGACTTATGGTTTAGGCTGTGCGTTGATTATCAGTCAGCTTCAAAAGAGTTTTATATACATATATTGATGATGATGATGATACCAGTTTTTTTTTCCATAAAATAATTAAATACTTTGAATCTTACCTGCAGCTGACGCCAGGAAGAGCAATAACAATAGTATACGCCTCGCCATTACCAGTATCCAGTGTACATAAGCAGCTGATTACTGTTTAGTATATATACGTTGTCATAAGTACTTGTTATCAGAAAAATAATGGTTTTATCATAATCTAAGACAAATCCACGCTGAGATAAACAAACACCTACCAGTCACTTGGGTAAGTAGTGCGCCAAGTATGATGACCTATGTTGCAGGTGTGACTATCACAAGTAAGGACTAAACTGCGGGTATCAAACCTGCTAAGTACCTACAAACAAATAATGTCTTAATGCTAAGAGAATTGTCTACGCTACGAGCATAGATTAGGGTTCATATTGGGAGCTATCACCTAATACAGGTTCACTGTCCACAGACCATGGTCTGTGGAGAGACTTCCATACCAGTCCACAGACCGTATGTGATCTGTGCGCCGGTACAATTTCGAAGGCATCTGGAGCTGTGGACGTGAGGAGAAAGTTTCCTATTTATCGTCGACTTGGCACGACGGTTCACTGTCCAAAGACCATTATACGGTCTGCAGTCCACAGACCATGTGGTCTGTACGGACCACATACGTCACGGTCGTAGTAAGTACGAACCGCGATGATACGTAATAGTGTGATGGAAATCTAAGAATTACGGATAATTTGCTGTGTCAGCAAGTAGATTTATGCTTTTTCTATACATTTTGGTTCTATAATAGTAGAATACGTAGAATTTTGGCTAAAGATAATTTGACTGTGGTTGTCCAATTAATAATACTTTGTAAAAATAATTTTATTGTTGCTTGTAACTTAATTCTCATTGTCTACGTAGATTCCTTGCCTTCCCACGTATGGTATTGGCGTTCTCCCAAAGAAACCGCTGCTATCAAAACTATCTCGTGCTTTTTTCACCTTAGAATTATAATAGGGGACTTTTTTAGGTGCATACGCCTTATCCCAGCTGTCGCCGGATTCCTGTTTCCACTTTTTTGTAGTTTTTGGAGCTGTTATTTTAGAAACTGTAACATTATCCCAATCATTTTTTTTCTTTTTTCGTTCTTTCTGTGGTTTTTCATAGCTATCGTCAAAATGTTTTTTCTTTTTAGAATTTGTTTCTAAGCTGTCCCATTTGGTACTTTCTTTCTTCTTTTTTGGTTTTCTTTCAACGCTATCCCATTTATTATTTTTATCTATTTTATCTCGTTTAGGCCAATCATCGTTACTTTTAGGTTTGGTTTTCTTGTCCCAATCATCAAAATTTTGTTTCGTTACTTTTTTATTCCAATCGTCATCAAACTTTGTCTTCTTTTTCTTGTTTGATTCATTTCTAGTTTTAGTATTATCTTCGTTTGAGCGTTGTGCGTTCCAGTCATACTTTTTCGTTATGACATCCCATGCGTTGTCCTGCTTCAGACTATCGTCTTCTCTTCCCTTTTTTCTTTTATTATCCTCGGTTAATATGTCAACATTATGTCTTTTAATATCCTTAAATTTCTTATCATCTTTAATACCACCAAAATCTATTTCTTTAAAATCTTCCAGTGAATCAGAAGTACGTTTTGTTTCTAAACGATTATTATCTTGTGCATTAGGAGTGCGAGGATCTTCAATCGAAATGGCTGTAACAATATAAAATTATCAGAGAACAGTATTATAAAAGAACTCATGGATATTTCACACAACGCCCTCTAGTCCCTAAGTAAAGCTATGAGAACTATATTCTTTGTGCATCGCAATAAGTATACCATAATACTTGGCGCTTTCCGCCCTAAATCGCTAATACGAAACTGGATTAAGATTTCATAAGGTTCATTAATTGATTACCTAATTAGTGGCACATAATAACAACATATTAGATTATCTTTACCTAGTAATCGGAGGCATGCCATACTTAAACAATACGTGACGTGACTAATCTAAAATGTATGTACCCGACTGCGAGACGCAAAGGGAGGGCTTATTAGCATAAGTGTTATTGTTGGTTGCTTGGTGGCCCTTATTAGTACCAAACGCGAGGGCTGATTCCCTCATAATCTCTCATCATCTTTTGTAATCTTCGCCTCGACTTGATCTTAAAACCGTGCTGTTTGTAGTTTTAGTAGTAAAAATTACTACCAAAGAACAATTTCGAGGTCGAGTCGAGGCGAGGATTATTTGGAGGTAGAACCTTCCAATGTAGAACCACTAAAGCCTCCTCTACACGTCAACAGACGCGTCCGCGGACGCTGGCTGGCAGATGCATCCGCTGATAAATTTCCACGAGCTGTCCACACGTCTGTAGGTCGTTTAGTCTATGTTCTATGTTCGCGCCGAAACCCTTTAATGCGTGCCAAAAAACCAACAACAAACGGATTCGAGGCGGACGCATCTGCTGACGCTAAATGCCTACCACAGACTCCCAAATCACCCCCTCTACACGACGCATCCGCAGATGACGACTGCAGATGCATCTGTTGACTTGTAAAGGAGGCTTAAGAATATCACATGGCATTGTTGACAGTAATAAAAAAACCAATATGGCGACAACAAGACGCCATTTTGGGTTTCCATGTAAACTCGCTGAAGTTTTTGGTTCTCTAGCGATTTAGGAATGTACACTTAGTTTGAAAGGCGAGTTGAGTACCTACTAATTTAGCAGTCCTTTATCTGCAGAAAAAGATGGCTTATGATCTGATGATAACTTACAGTCAAGCCGAAAAATCGCATTCCTTCGCTTATTGGAGTCTTGGTAATCAAATCTCGTGTCGCTGGTTTTTTCAGAGTGTTGGTTTAATCTAAAGACATGCAAATATGGAGTAAAAACGTGTTACAAACTTGACAAAATTCCAGCATTTTTCAATGAAACAATGGCTTGGTTTTGTAGCTCAAGAGGTAGACTCTAGAGAAGAGATTTAAAAGGGCCACTCAAGTCTCTGCTTAACATTGCTACTTACAAGGGTTCATAACATACTTTGCTTTATTTATCCTCTTCTTGTACATCTCCAGCACCTTTGGATTCTTCAGTATATGAAGTCTCATTCCTGTATCCTGATTGGCTTGGTTTGGAGCTCCTGGAGCATAGTAGACCTGCTTTGGTTTATGCCAATGACCATTTTGATGAGGTCTGTTCCATTGACCCGTATGTTGATGTCTGGGGATCTTTTGTTTGGCTTGTTTCAGTTTGCTCGAACCTTGATAGACCCTTTGTTCGTTGACCTTTTTCCCAACATTGGGTTGGCTGTTCCTGACCATAAAGTAGTCTAGGTCGAAAGCTAAAATCAAGTCTTTAATATAAAATATTGCAATATTAGTCTGCATTCATCATGTTTATCAAACCAAAGATGTGTTTGAAATTCAATAGCTATATCTTGGAAGAATGATGCAGCTATAAAGTATTTTTCTTTATTCTTCTCTCATCACTTTCTTATTCTTCTTTTATTTATGGCCTCTGTCCGTCATCTCATCTCTTTCTTCTTCTTCTCTTCAGTAATGGCCTGTGTCCGTCATTTCGACAGACAATTTTGCCAATGTCAAGTGTTAAAATTGTAATAATATAAGTCAAGTCATTTGTCAAGTCGGCTGTCGTTTGTTTTGAAAAGAAAATGGTGGATTTTCTCTTCAAAACCTAACACGAATTTTCACATTCAGAAAAACCACTTTACACACATTTATTCCAATGGCTCACACTTTATGTTACGACCTAAGTATTATTGGTTAAAATTCCACCAAAATTAAACAACAATACTCACAATAACACAAGAAAAACTATTAAAATAAAAGTGCTATGTGTCGTTTCAAAAAATGTCAAAACTCGTGTCCTTCTTCTCTTCTTCTTCTTCTTCTCTTCGTTAATGGCCTCTGTCCGTCATTTCGACAAAAAATTTTGCCAATGTCAAGTGATATAGTTGTATTATAAGTCAAGTCAAGTCAGTTGTCAAGTCGGCTGTCGTTTGTTTTGAAAAGAAAATGGTGGATTTTCTCTTCAAAACCTAACACGAATTTTCACATTCAGAAAAACCACTTTACACACATTTATTCCAATGGCTCACACTTTATGTTACGACCTAAGTATTGTTGGTTAAAATTCCACCAAAATTAAACAACAATACTCACAATAACACAAGAAAAACTATTAAAATAAAAGTGCTATGTGTCGTTTCAAAAAATGTCAAAACTCGTCTCCTCTCATCTCTTTCTCATCGGCCCTAGGCAAGATGACGTTTCTACACGTCATAAAAGCACGGAAATGACAGTTCTTAACGATATGTTACGTGACCATTCTCCTAGCTAAGTTTCTCCTAGCTAAGTTTTGGCGAAATTGCGGGCAACACTGCAAAGGCCATAGACAAGAATTGAATTGAATCCTAGCTAAGTATGTATGTACCAGCTGTCGCCCGCGACTTTGCTCGCGTGGTAGCAGCCTACGCATTATTTGGTTAAAATCTTTGATCCTAACTTTAGACCCTTTAGGGTGCGACTTTTCGAAATTCCTTTCTTAATGCACCCCTACACTTTATAAGGATACTACCCTCCAAATTTAATACCTCTAGGACTTATAGTTTAGGCTGTGCGTTTATTGTCAGTCAGCTTCAAAAGAGTTTTATATATACCTATTGATTGATTGATGAATACTTCGATGAATAAGATGATTGTACCTAGTATGACAACGTAGTTACTATTTATTTTAATAACTCTTTATTCCTCTTTGAGGATTTATTCCAGATACACTTCTGTCTTTATTTTAATAAACCAACTCACGTAGCAAATCTGAGGATGTATCAGCCCTCTTTTCTTCAGTCAGTTCTTCTTCTGTTTCAAGGCCTGACCCCTCTGTGTCCACATATCCACTCACCAGGTGGATCAGATTAGCAAGTTTCGCTGCTGTCTTGTGTAGTCTATCTTTGATGGGGTCTTGGTCATTTGTGGAGTAGGTTTTGACTTTAGCATTGTTTTTAGCAAAAACTGTGGCTGAAAGATTTTTATTTAAAAAAGTGCTTCAAAAATTATTGAAAATTATTGTTGGCATGCGACACAGGGTGGTGGAGTTTTTGGCTAAAAACGACGTGCTTAGAAATAAAACTTTCAATATGTCGTCGACTACCTAGGTACCTACATTACCTACTCTTTAGACGACTACTAGCTTACTTCACAAACATATTATGTGTTCATGATTTAACCAGATATAAAATGATTTAACACAAATATTAAGTTGGAATTACTGTAAGATATAATGTAGAAATTCTTACCTAAAATCAGAACGGTGTATAAATTCATATTGGTATCAAATCACATTTTTATTTGAATTGAAATCGCAAATCCGAAACTCTTATCAGAAAAATAAATCAGATTTATGCCGTGACAAAAACAGTGCGAAATTCTTTAGGTATAACCACACAATAAAGTAGGTACATGTACAGTCACTGCTTAGATATGTAAAATCCTTATGTAAATGCCAATACAACAGTGAAACAATGACTTAGAAAAAGCTTAGTGGTCTGTTACCTATGAACGTTGAAGCCTCACCATAATGGGCGCTTAGTAGTCTGTTACCTATGGTCCTGGAAGCCTCATCATAATAGGCGCTAAATCAATTTCGATCTCATTGACATGTGGAATATTTTTGACCAAAGAGTCAGTGAGTTAGATAATCGAACTATTAGTAGGACTGGGTGGAATAAACGGTCCAAAACACCAGAATCTTTTACAATCCTGGTAGATAGAGATAGGGCCTAGCCTAGGCATAGTGGAGGTTTTCGAGACCACGCCCTGGAGAGCAGGGTATGCCTGATAATGGTAATGTTATGATCAAGGAGCATGCAAAGAGCAGCTGGGTTTTAGTAATCATTATGATAGCTAATTGATAAGATTCCTACTATCTACGTAAGATATTAATTAAAGAAATGTTTGTGATATCTCTTGGACACATTCGCTGCTGAAAATGGCGCAGTGTGTGGTTCTGTTGGCGGCTGTCTTAGCTCTGGCTTCTGGTAAGAATACTTCTGAAGATTGGCCAATAGCCGTGGTAGATTAGCCTGTTCATATCTAAGGGGAATTTGATACCCAGAGCGGGAAAGATAAGATTCACTCTCGAGCGATATTCCATCAGTATTTTGTATGGAGTTCCGCGGTTAGAGCAAAACTAGCCTAGGTTCGAGCATATGGATTGCCGCATGTATAACCACTCGATACGATGCTGGGTAGCGAATACAGCGTAGGTCTATGGCCTCTTAGGCTTAAACGAAATGCAAGTGGTCAGAAATGAAGTGAATACAATCAATAACAAAGCTCATTTTAATCCTTGTAAATTAGGCAAAAATTTCTCTCATTTTTACACGCTTTATATTAGCTTAACTATGTTTGTTTGTAACCGACTCCTTTGGGCGCGATTTTGACCCACTTTTAACAGCCAGATTTCATTCAAACTTTGTAGATTTATCGAGGACCGATGACAATATTGACAATACACTAATTTGATAAGATTATTCCATTATTCAATTTGCAAAATAAGATTTTTGTCAATTTATATAATTTCGTGCCATTGATGTTAAAATTAATTTACAACCATATTAGTTTGGTTTTTTATACAAAGCGTGTTTTTTAGTTTTTTTGAACTATTACCTAATTATTGCTATGGCCTTTGTTTGTTGCCTGATTGTCCAATCAGCAGTAGACAATTTATTTTCTTATAGGTTTCCTCAATTTACTTACAGGTTAACTTTTTTAACGACTTTATAAATTATGCAGGTTTCCCAAATGACCCTGTCATCCGTAAGCTAGATGAGACCCGTTACCAGTACGTCAGAGGGCCGGACGGGACCCCACACCTCGTGGATCTTTGGCTCAAAGCGAGTGATATCGCGGAGACCGCCAGATATAATCCTGATCGGCAGAATGTGTACCATCTGTTTACCAGGTACACAAATTGCCACTTACTACTCAATAAAACAACGCATTTCCAGCAACTTCCAACGAAAGCACTTTATATAAATGTATCTGTATAAGTTTTTGAGAGAAGTCCCTTTCAATTCAATAATTCAACAAGCTAGCCACTTAGGGTAGATCATTATTGTAAATTGTGAACAAGAACGGCCCTAGTATCAAGCCTTGTAGCACACCCGTTTAAACCATTGGTTGATAGGTAACGTTTTCTCTTACATCAAGTCTTTGTACATTGTCATATGTATTATAATGGATCTCTGTTAGGGTTACGTGCGCCATAAACAAACCTAGGATTCAGCATGTCTCTTTCGTAGGTAATACCATACATATTTTATTCGAAGACCATTCAGCTTCTCTATGAACTAGATACCTATCTATAACGTTCCAAATATTTTTCTCTTGCAGACAGAATCCAATAGTTAGCCAGCCTATGCTCATAGGCAGCACTGGACTCCTCGGACTAACAAACTACGATGCTCGACGCCGCACTATAGTCCTCATGCACGGTTGGCTTGTTGATGTGACCGCTGATCTAAACATACTGCTCGTTCCTGCCTTCCTTTCTGCTGAAGATGTCAACGTTATTGTCGTCGACTGGAGCGCTGGTTCTGGAACTATTAACTATGCAGCGGCTGTCGCTAATACTGTTACGTCGGGTAAGCCTGTTCTTGATATTTACTTTCACTTTCTACTGACTGGCTACTCAGAATACTCAGGCAGTCACCAGTCCATTGGTAGTATCCAATGACCATGTTTTCACTTACCAGTCGTTAGGACAGTCATCAGACTTAAACCTTAAGAAAGGAGGACTGCAATTGGAAGCAAGGCATGGTAATGCTAATTCACTGAGTCAGTTAGACCTGCTCTAGTGTTACACATGCACCACTTTGACTAGACGACCTAATTAGTCCTACTAATATTATAAACGCGAAAGTTTATAGGATGTATGGATGTTTGTTACTCTTTCACGATCTGATTTGTATGAAACATGGAATATATTATATTGTCCGTCATCTGGATTAACACAGGCTACTTTTTATCCTGGAAAATCAACGGGATCCAACGGGATCCGAACGAAGTCGCGGACGGAAGCTGGTTTTAAATAAATACAGATCCTGGCAGTACCCCACAGAGCCTCGCTTTGAACAAATGAGTAGACCCAAATATTAGCATACTGACGTTACGAAACTTCCAGGTGAAGGCGTAGCCCGCTTCATCAACTGGTTGAATGAGGTTACCGGCGCGACAGCTACGATGTATCACATACTCGGACACAGTCTGGGTGCTCACCAAGCGGGCATCACCGGCAGGAACCTTAACGGACAAGCTGCTTACATCACTGGTCAGCACCTCACCTTCTTTTTGATTTATGTATAATAATCTTTTGAAGTCATGACTTTTTATGAGACAGGGAGTATGTATTTACCATGTTTTTTGAGCTTGATATTTCATCACAGTTCTTCAGCCAGCAAAGAACTTATATTCTATCTTGTGTCAGAATTTTCTTGTTCGTAATTTCCAGATGTCAGAAGAGAAAGAATGGTACTTCGTAAAAGAAACCACACTCTTTCAAGGCTTGCAATCTTATTTGAGCTGCACTGAGTTACAAAAGTACATTCCCAAGTACATTGCTCGCTATTAGCACGGCTATATTGATAGTAGGTACCTTAGTAGACACAGCTATGAAGCCTTAACAAGTGAATATGTGCTATACAGCTTTAGAAGGAAGACCAAGCGCTTGTGGCGTAACTTGCTTAGTCAATCTTCACTGATTATCTAAGTCAAGCGTGTCGCGGTAACTATTTGAATTGATGACCCTTAGTGGCATCACATCTGAGCGCTTCCGTGCTTCGGAGGGCACGTTTAACTGTCGATCCTCTAGCAGTCGTTAAGCCACGACGGAGGCCTTAAGGCGGCCTAAAAACTCCCTCACCAGAGGTCACTAACTTATACGAAGTTGCTTGCTTACAGCTCTAGAAGCTGCATTACCCGGCTGGATTACCAACGACCACGTCTTCCGATCTACTGATGGAGCTTACACAGAAGCGATCCACACTAACGCTGGTCTTCTCGGCTTTGTATCCAATATAGCCGATGTAGACTTCTACCCCAATGGAGGAATCAACATGCCGGGGTGTAATTCTCAGGAATGCGACCATGCTAGGTAAAATAAATAGGGTTCTATCTTTCAACATTTCTTTTGAGGAGAACCGGTAGGATGTGTCCTCCTACGAAAAGGGAAGATCAGCCACACCAAACGATCTTTGGCTCGGGGTTCGAGGATCAATGGATGGTATTCGGTAGTATTATTTATGTTCAAACTCCGTGATAACTTCGTTTGCGCGATCTAGGATAGTTCTCATGTAGCGAGCTAGATGGAGCGCGACCCTAATCTCAGCCAATATACTGCCCTATCAAAACGATGTCCCATTTGCTCGTTTGCCCTCTGTGCTCTACCTGCACAAGGGATGATCTTATACATGCCACCGACGAAGGAGTGAAAGTTGCCGAGTTCTGTTCGAACCTAGTTTAGTTGGTGTCCATGCCATTGACACGCTAGTTAGTGACACGTTAGTTGCCCTGGCACCACTCAGCATGGTGCCAGGGCAGGATATATAACAGGATGTAAAAACTCTTGACCACTAGCTTCGTTTCCAGATCCTACTTCTACATGGCAGAGTCGTTAATCTCCGGTGGGTTTACTGGCCGCAGATGTTCTACCTTCGCCACGGCAATGCTTGGTCAGTGCTTCTTGTTGGGTACAATGCAGATGGGCGGCTTGGTGCCAAAGACTGGGTAAGAAAAACCAAAACAGGCTGGTGTTGAGAAACACTACCTATGTATAAGAGCTAAGAAATATTTACTACCTTATTCACAAAGAAAATTTCAACAAATACCCACAGTATTTGCAATATTAACAATATTTACAAAATACACATGAAACAGTTGAGCTATCTACAAACTGTTGCAAATGATTTATAGATAGCTCAACTGGTCCGAATCAGTACTGATTCGCCGCTAGGAGCAAGTTCCCTTTCAAAGTCAATTGATACTTAGGTAGTTACCTACTTAAACTACTTTATTCAGTGCAAAACAATCTTCTAAGATCTTCTACGCTTTGATCGTGAAGAAGGCATTTAGTGGTTAGGTAGGTACCTAATTAAGTAGACTGTAACCAAATATCCATGTGGCTTTTCAAAACAATATTTCTTATCGACGATTGTTTTTTGGCTACAATTTCTAGGTATAAATTCATATTTTGCTTCTTTTTAGAGCTTCTGGCATCTTCTACTTGGAAACCAACAGGGAACCTCCTTTCTCCAAGGGTTAAAAGAGGGAGTCAATCTTCATTCTTCAGTGTTTCCGAATACAATGAACTAATAAGTAAATATGAATAAATATAACGAACAAAATAACTAGCGTTTTTCTTTCGTGGACTTGTCTATCTACATACCTATTGCGATATGCGATACAGAGATCGCTAATCAAGTAGAGATTTTCAAACAAAAATCAGTATTTGAGTTCTGAAGTTCTTGAGTAGAAAACGGTCCGTATGTCGAGTTCCTCCTCAAGTACAGACACACTCCATAAAATCCTATATAATATAGCAGTTTCTCTGCTATGCAATCCGTGTTACATTTTTCGTTTAATGTGATGAGGGCGCCACTTGCCGAAGAAAAATCATTTATTAATTTATCTTATATCTTTACTAGCTTATCCCTTTGATAAGATAAGACCATGATCACGGGGGTAATCTATAGGTACCTACTTAAAAGTACCTAAAGGTAAAGGTAAATTAAAAGGCAAAATAAACTAAATAAATATGTAGATCTGAATAAACGATTCTGATTCCGAAAATCGAGTTTGTCTGTTTATCTGTTTGTTTGTTTGCGGATCACTACTGGACTAATTTCAACGAAACTTATACCATTCGGAAGCCCTTTTCTGAAATGAAACATAGGCTACATTTTATTGAAATCAAAGATGTAGATTCTTAGATACAGCTTGAGCTCTCTAAACCAAAAGGAGCCATTTGCTACGAGGTTCATCGTATGCTGGATGACAGATATTTTGGTGGAAAGTATCGCACGCGTACGAAGTCGCGGGATAGTGAAAAACAAAACTGCAAAACGCGGCTGGGAATTCATATTTTTATCATTATTATGATAATTAGGTAGGTATCTATAGATAAGATTTCAGTTATCTACAAGATATTTGATTGAGTAAAAATTCTTCCTAATATCTTATTGGACACATTTGCTTTTGAAGATGGCTCTGAGAGTGGTTCTGCTGGCGGCTGTTTTAGCGATAGCTTCTGGTAAGTTTCTGGCCATTTGTAGGCTCGTAGGCCGATAAAGAAATCGTTACTCAAGCATAGATTTAAGTAGAGATTTTCATAGAAAAATCTATGCTTGAGTTGGAATCAGTGCTTTAGCAAATAATGAGCATACGGGCCTTAGGGCATAGATAATTAATTCGTATACATTTTTATTAATTTTCTGTTCTGGACTGCGACTGGAGAATGTAAACTTTGCTAAAGAAGCTGGTCATCATCAGACCCTCGA
This sequence comes from Eulithis prunata, assembly GCA_918843925.1. Taxonomy (NCBI): domain Eukaryota; kingdom Metazoa; phylum Arthropoda; class Insecta; order Lepidoptera; family Geometridae; genus Eulithis; species Eulithis prunata. The sequence continues at coordinate 2,296,984 of OU974028.1, forward strand.
GTATAGACGGTTTTAAATGGTCAAATCAAAATTAGAATAAAAATATTTATATATTTATTTAATCAAAAAAGGTCTGAGTATTTATTTCTAAAAATTTAAAATAAAAAATATTGTGGTTTAGAAGACTTTGATATACGCTATTGAAAGTAGTTTGAGGAAGTGTAGTTATACAATTAAAACTTGATAAACATTATAATCATTCTAATGATGATAAAATAGTTTTTTTTTTATATTTCCTGATAGATTAACTACCGCAAAATTAATACCTACTTACGCATAAAATATTAATTTAAAAGTATTTTTTTACTACTAGCAATTACTACTATTTTTTTACGAATTACTGATAAAATACTAATTCAAAAGTATTTTTTTAATAATAGCAATTACATATATTTTTTTACGAACCTACTTACCTACGTACTTACAGTTTAGTTTTTTATAAACCTTTTAAATTTTCAGGATTTCCTAATGACCCTGTGATCCGTAAGCTAGATGAGACCCGTTATCAGTACATCCGGGGGCCGGATGGGACCCCACACCTCGTAGACCTGTGGGTCAAGGCAAGCGATGTGGCGGAGAGTGCCAGATTTGAACCCGATAGGCAGAACGTGTACCATCTGTTCACAAGGTAAGAAAAATAATTAAATTACTTTATTCACAAAGAAAATTACAACTAATACAGTATTTACAATATTTACAAAATACACATGAAACAGTTGAGATATCTACAAACCGTTGCAAACGATTTATTGATAGCTCAACTGGTCCCAATCAGTAGCAATTTGAAGCGTGCCCAAGACACTGGCTGCATTGCCGCGCTGAATAGCAATGCTGATCAATACGCTGATAATCACCAGCCCTCGGGTCACGCGTCGCTTCGACAAGTTTGATAATTAGCTCTGATCAAGTATAAATTCTAAGACCCGTATGCTGACTGAAACGGACTCAAGCATGGATTTTTATACGGGCGTGGTTACGATCAATAGAACAGTCCCAATGAACTGCCATCATCATCAAATTGAAGTCAGTTTTTCCAGTTTTGCAACATGAATTATGTAAGGCGTCCATTACAGACAGAACCCAACAGTCAGTCAGCCAATGCTGATCGGCAGCTCTGGCCTTCTTGGAGCGCTGAACTACAGTTCACAACGCCGCACCATAGTCCTCATGCACGGATGGTTAGATGACGTCACTTCTGATTTTAACGCCGTGCTGACTCCTGCCTTTCTGGCCGCTGAGGATGTGAACGTTATTGTGGTGGATTGGAGCGCTGGTGCCGGGACTATCAATTATGCGGCAGCTGTCTCTAATACTCTCACGTCCGGTAAGACTCTTGTCAGCGTTTGTCATTTGTCACCCAACGTTCATCAGTCATCATCACCCATGTTCAGTGATCTTCTCGCCAGTCTTTTTTGGGAGTGGTCTACTTGACCGTCATCGCGTTGTCTAGAAGCATAAGAGTCTCCGGTCTTTATGTGTTTTTGGTTTTTAAGGAATTGCTTCCAAGGGGACCTCCAGGGAATTGGCCTAGAGAACCGTTTGGTAGTGATTCTTTTACAGCGCGCTTTTTGAGAATTTTTCTTGAGCACTTTTTCAAATTCAAATTGTTTATATCTAATGTAAAAGCGCCTTGTGCCTTGTAGGCCTGATAAAAAGTATTCATGATCATATTTCAGGTGAAAGCGTAGCTCGGTTCATCAACTCTCTGAACCAGGTCACAGGTTCAACGCCAGTGATGTATCATCTCGTGGGGCACAGCCTCGGCGCGCACCAGGCGGGCATTGTCGGCAGGAATCTTAACGCAGAAGCTGCTTATATCACTGGTGAGGGCTCTACCTTTAAAATGTGGAATAAAGAAAAATCCTATGAAGGATATTGAAAGTGACATTATATTGTAGCTGGTTAGGATCTGTGTGGAGTAAACCGAGATTAAAATCAACATTTGAACTGAACCTAGTTTTATCGATCTACGTTCTGACAACAAGCGATGAAACTGGACCTAAAAGTTAAGTTTTTTGACCTTCCTTGTTCGGTTTCAGAGGTTGACAACTGCTTAAAAAACTTTTCATTAGCAACTACATATATCTTTGAAGATGAAAACCTATGAAACAAACTGCCATGAACCAAGAACTTCTCACTCGCACATTTCTATAATATCTCTTTGAAGATATGGTAGTTAGATAAAGTAGAAACAAACTGCAAATAACCAACTTTTGTAGAATAAAATTACAAAGGTTCAGATAAAATATCATGTTGATTTTGTTTTCATCTAGGCTGAGAGGATGTATAGGTGCTGGGCAAGCCTACTCCATCTAAACTGTTCCAGGCACTACAGTGTCCCGTTAAGTCTAGGCATAGGTTGCCTCCTGACGCTGTATAAATCATCTTCAAATTTTAATGTCTTCAATAGATGTAAAGGCACTGGATGTTTCTATTTTCCGATAATAAAGATTTTAGCTGGTTTTTGTTTTTGTCTAGTCGGCCATTAGTAGGGTGTCTACTAAAGATAAAGATAGATTTCAATATCTAGAGCCTAATAAAAAGAGTGTTTTCCCAGCTCTAGACGCAGCCTTCCCCGGCTGGATCACCAACGACCATCGCTTCCGATTCGACGACGGAGCGTACACCGAGGCGATCCACACCAACGCGGGTCTACTCGGCTACCTAAGCACTTTGGCTGACGCGGACTTTTACCCCAACGGGGGTATTGATATGCCGGGATGCAACTCGCAGGAGTGTGACCACGCTAGGTAGGTTATATTTTTTTATAAGAATCATTAATAGAATAGTATAGAATGTTTTAACTTGGTTAGCTGTAGCGCCCGCGTCTTTGCTCGCGTGGTACTCAGTAATAAAGCAACATACCTATATACAAACTATGATTCCCGTTGACTTTATAGCGAGATCTTAAGTAGGTACCTACACCTAATTACTTACCTACCTACTTCTTAATGTGGCTTCAGAGGCTGGTATTTTTTACGTAATCTGCGGGTAATTGCACCGGCACCTTTCAAACCCGAGCAAAGCAATGCGAGAGATAAGTCATAGGACCGTATTTGCACAAAAAACTCAAGTCCGTATTCGCATTTACTGCAGCATAGATTTTTGTATGAGAATCTTTACTCAAATCTGTGCTTGAGCAACGATTTCTTTATCAGAATACGAGTGCACTCAAGCAATTGGTGTAGAAAAAAACAGTCTAAGGCTCGTATGCTGATAAACAATCGTTACTCAAGCATTGTAGTAGTTTTAACAGTAGTAGAGCTCTTGTGAGAGCTCGTCCGGGGAAGTACTACCACCGTACCTATTTCTGCCGCCAAGCAGTGATGCTCGCATTGCTGTGTTCCGGTTTGAAGGGTAAGGGCGCCGGTGTAATTACAGGCACATGAGACTTCAAGATCTTTACGTCTCAGAGTGATGGACGCAGTGCATTGCCTTACAGGGCACGTCCTCATTGGACTTGCTCTGTGAGGTATCGTATTGTTATAGGCAGAAGTTACTACTTAACATCAGGTGAGCTATCAGCTTGTTCCATTACTTTTATCATAAAAAAAAATAGATTTGAGTATAGATTTTCATACAAAAATGTATCCTTGAGTCCGGATCAGTGCTTGAACGGTAAATCAATACACGGGCCTTAGATTCAGAATTGAGTATTTTTTGAGCATATGAGCCTTTTTTGGCATACGAGTAGTTATCAATTTATTCTTCTACTACATGCTTGCATTCCTCTACAGATGTTATTACTACATGGCGGAGTCATTAACCTCCGGCGTGTTCACTGGCCGCAGATGTGCTTCCTACCCCACGGCCATGCTCGGCCAGTGCTATCTTTGGGGGACTCTTCGGATGGGTGGCTTGGTGCCTAAGACTGGGTAAGAATCGAGCACATTTAGTTTAGTTAAAATTTTATTGTCGCTGGTAAAGTAATAACAATCACAATCAGCTCTTTACTCTTTACTAACTATTTTTATTTTATTTATATTTTGCATCTAATGTAGATGATTTATACAGCGTCAGGAGCCACTTTTTACCCATGCAACTATGAAAGGGACGCTGTAGTGCCTGGGACATTATTTAGATATAGTCGGCTGCATTCACAGGAAAGACAAGGTCAATACATGCGGAGCTAACTAAGACACTGGTTTATTCACGTTATATTTTCCTTCACAGTTTGATAGAACTGGCATTGCACACATTTTTCAAAATAGAAAATCCATTGGTGCACAACCGGGTGAACTCACTACCTTAGGATCAGAAGGCGAGGTTGTTACCACTAGACCACCGATGCTTATAGTAGGAAGCTAATCATTGCTGTGTTTCATTTTGAAGGGTTGCTAGTAAGCCACAATCGGCTTATTCCCATCGAGCCCACTCATTTGCATAGTGGGCTCGATACAATCACAGGCACAGAGACGATCTAATGTTCTCATGTCAAATGTTTTTTTCTTTATTCTTTATTGTACACAGAGAAACTTCACTTAAAACTAAAATTTTTATTTTCAGATCTTCTGGAATCTACTACTTAGAGACTAACGGGTCACCTCCTTTCTCCCGCGGATAACCTGATGGTGTGACCATGTGTAATGTTTAAAATAAATAGATAATTTGTTAATAAAAGTTTCAACGAACAATATTGTGTACATTTTATTCATAACCAACATGAGAAAAAAAATTGTTACCAGGTTCTTTTACCATTGGAAAATTCCAAAATAATCCCAATGATATTTGTAATAGATTTGATAAAAAAAAACTTCAGTAATTATTAAAATACACTTGTGTACTTTATTATTAACAAAACTACGTAGGTACAGTCATCCACACAAGTATATTCACTCATTGTGTTTCTAGGTAACTATATGCTGGTTTAAAACGTAAAATGAAATTAACCTACTTAATCTATAGATATCTACACACTGTACTAACTACTTTTGCAAAAATTTACTCTGAAGTCATAACTGTGGTCATAACTATGTAGTGCTCGTAGCAAGGTCTACGTACGAGCTACGGCGTAGACCTTTCATAGACATTACGCTACGCCGCGCCGTAGACACTTTCACACTGTGTTGACCGACAACAATAGTTTCTTCTTCTTCTTCTCTTCGTTAATGGCCTCTGTCCGTCATTTCGACAGACAATTTTGCCAATGTCAAGTGTTAAAATTGTAATAAATAAGTCAAGTCATTTGTCAAGTCGGCTGTCGTTTGTTTTGAAAAGAAAATGGTGGATTTTCTCTCCAAAACCTAACACGAATTTTCACATTCAGAAAAACCACTTTACACACATTTATTCCAATGGTCCACACTTTATGTTACGACCTAAGTATTATTGGTTAAAATTCCACCAAAATTAAACAACAATACTCACAATAACACAAGAAAAACTATTAAAATAAAAGTGCTATGTGTCGTTTCAAAAAATGTCAAAACTCGTGTCCCAACAATAGTTTTTTGTTCGAAACTCTAACATGTCAATTGTCGGTGACGTGTGTCGGCCAGTGCGCCAACTCCTATTTTGAAGAGGCCTTGCGTTATGCAAAGACTTCCAAGTTACGAATATAACTTACTAGCTGATAACCGCGACTTCGTACGCGTGCCAAACTTTCCACCAAAATATCTGTCACCAGCATACGATGAACCTCGTGCCAAAGGCGGCTATTGATTTAGAGAGGTCAAGCTGTATCTAAGAATCCACATCTTTGATTTCAATAAAATATAGCCTATGTTACAATCCGGAAAGAGGGCTTCTGAATGGTATAAGTTTCATTGAAATTGGTCCAGTAGTTTAGGCGTGATTTGCGAACAAACAAACAGACAAACTCGATTTTCGGAATCAGAATCGTTTATTTAGTAGATCTGTATATTTAGTTTATCCATATCTTTAATTTTAGTTTATGGCTTTTTTACAGTTTTATAAATAATATAGGTATAGATAAAGATAAGCTTTTGATCACTATCGTGATGATTATGAAATAATGGTTTTTTACGATCATGCCAGATTTTCCAGAAATTTTATCAATTCAATTAATATTTAATAACAGATTTTATCAGAACACGTTACTAGTGATTTGGTCAATTAGTTTTATGGAAAGCAAGTAGGTAGTTATGTGGTTTATTGAATACTTGAGGGCAATCGTTATCTCATAAAAACCTGGGTTTAAGCCTGGCAGGTTTTCTGAATTGTTTTCATACTAAATCATATGTATTCTGTGACTAAATAGTGACATTAGCGCGTTTCAGCGCGTTTATTGCCGTCAAAAGCTTCTTGTTTTCGTATATCTGTAGCCACGTCACTGGACATTATGCTGGGCAGCGAAAGCAATTCAGAGCTTGCGATATGGGGGCTGATTGGATGAACTAGAACCAATACTTCAAGGTCTAATGATAAAAAGGATATGATGAAAAGGATCTATCGAGATTTGCACGGTCAGAGGTTTGAAATTTTTAAAATTATATTGTCATCTACTTTTGTAAATACTTTTATGTGATCAGTTTAGCAATTTCATTGATAGGTATGGACCAAATGAGTGTTACACTTCGCCTTCCGTGAACGACTATACTTATCTTTATGGAAACAATTTGTCCTATTTATTTTGATGTAATTATTTACTATTCCGATAAGATAAATGAAACATTTTTACAGTAATAATAATAATCTGGCCTTTGCATCTAAGGGGCCATCTCCATATGAGTGAAAGAATCGCGGCGATATGACGTATTTCTATACAAAATATCGCTGCGATTATCATCGTCGTGTGGAGACACGTCCTAAGAGCGCGTATAAAAATACGTGGCATGACGATAATATCGCCGCGATTCTCTCGCTCGTGGAGATGGCCCCTAATCTAGATGATTTAGGCAGCGTCAGGGGCCACTTTTTACCCATGCCCATATGCCTGGGGCATGTTTTGTTCCTTATACCCATAATACCCATACCCATAATATACATTATAAATGCTTACACGTCTCTTTTATATTAGTTTTGTTCTTTTTGTTTACCCAATTTTATTTTTATTATAAGTTTCTTTTTATGCCTTTTTTCGTACCCAATGAGGAACGCTCTATGCCTACGCTCTGGAGGTGGGCGTTGATAGTTACGACACAGTTTACAACTATTGTGGCTATCATCGCGCTTTATTTTTGTTCTTGTATTCACTGTATTTATGTTCCAAATAAACATTTTTTTTTTTTTTTTTTTTTTTTTTTTTTTTTTTTATTGATTTTCATAACTCTGATATCCTCTGCCAAATCTGCCAATCTACCACGCAAAACAGAAATCTTACTAAGTATGTACCAAGATAAAATCAGCAGTGCCTATGTTATCAAATTTATTAGATTCTTAGATAATTTGTGGATATAAAATGCGGTGTTGTAGAATTTAGGCAGGATTAAGTTAAAATTGCAAAGTATGTCGCGGTCTGTCCTACTGTTAGTTACCTTGCTGGCTGCGGCTTCAGGTAAATAATCATCATCAACAAAAAACTTCTGACGCCATTTTCATTATTAATCTGAAGAAAAAGTTTGAGAGCTATAAAATGCTATTTTATAGCCCTGCACGCCGCTAAATATCCTTCACAAGATCTGCTTATAGCCAGCAGGCTGATCGCAGATGTGAAAAAAAAAAAGCTACTTTAATTTGTGTCAGATGAGCAAAATTACGATCTGTTTAAAAAATAGGACAAGGTTTAGTCTGTTTTGTGAATACTTAGTGTTCCACACATCCAAAAAGCTTAAAATCTATAAAAATCTTTTGCGTTCGGGTTTTTTAGCGCTGACCCCTAAAAATGAATTCTTTCAGCTTATCCAGCTGACCCAGTAATTTACAAGCTGGATGAAGAGCGTTTCCAATACGTCACGGATGGTGATGGAAACCCACACTTGGTTGACCTTTGGGTCAAGGCTAGTGACCTCGAAAAGATGGCGCGGTATGACCCTGACACGCAGAATGTATACCACCTTTTTACCAGGTTTGTACAGTGCTATTATTATTGGTGGTCAAAAAATAAATGATTAGGAATGGTCCTTCTGGCCAAGATAAGCTAGTTTTTTTTGAATTTTTTTTTATTATTTTATACTTTATTGCACAAAATTATAAATTTGTTACAAAGGGTGGACTTAATGCTGAAAGCATTGTCTGCCAGCCAACCCAAACGTGGTGGTGTAATGAGGAGGTTGGCGTGCGACATTACAAAGAATAATATCTAAAATTATAAATATAAATATTTAAAATGTTTGTTACCTCATAACTCCATCAGTATTGAACCGATTTGAAAAGTTCTTTTTTTATCTGAGATAAGATATCTTACAAATTGGGCTCATAGAATTTTATCAAAATTGGTTCAGTAGTTTGGCAGTTAAATAAGAATAACCGGAAAAGACACTTCACTCACGTAGGTACACGATATTGCGCATTTTGCTTTCTTGTGACTTTTCTGTGATGGTTACGATCAATAGAACAGTCCCAATGAACTGCCATCATCATCATCATTTGATGATGAAGGCGTATCAAATTGAAGTCGGTTTTTCAAGTTTTTAAACTTATAAATTTGTTGCGCCATCTATCTCGCTACATGAGAACTATCCTCGATCGCACAAACGAAGTTATCACGGAGTTTGAACATAAGTAATACTACCGAATACCATCCATTGGTCCTCGGATTCCGAACCAAAGGTCGCTCGGCGCGGAAAATCTTCCCTTTTCGTAGGAGGACACATATCCTACCGTGTTCTCCTCAATGTAGTTTTTGTACACTGTGAACTTGTGGTTTGATTCTTCTACGTTACCAGGAGCAATCCTTCCGTGAGCCAAGTGCTGATATACAACAGCACCTCCACGGTCACCGCCAGCAACTTCGACGCCAGCAAGAGAATAGTCTTTCTCATCCACGGCTGGCTAAACTCTGCCACTTCTGATGTGAACACTGTTCTAGTGCCAGGTTAGTCGCTAAGTACCTACCTAGGTACTATTTCTAGTAATCTATAGTAGTAGAGCTAGAGCTCGTTCCCACTTGGAGGTTCCAGTAGCAAAGAAAATCGGTTTCCGACAAGTGTGAACCTCCCATTAATATACGTATCCGACACCCGACAAGTGGAAACGAGCTCTAACAGTTTAATCAACATTAAGGGTGTCTGGCGAGGGGTTGTCACGATGATAAGTGTCTGGCAATCAATGACGTGATTTTTGTATAATATTTTGAAGTAAATATCAAAAAATCATCCTTTATATTTTGACGAAAGTAAGGTGGTATTTTCCACACCTTTAGTATCGCTTGCCTGCCAAAGCCACGATGAGCCACACTTCTCGATGGTCCATCGGTTCTTACCTGTGTTGGGAGCATGCACTGACAAACTTTCAGCCTTTATAAAATAACGAAGGTCTGGCGTTCACTGGCTCTTGTATTATAGGGGTAGATTCTAAAATAGGATTCGCATGGTCGCCGATTAGACGCTAGTTACACCGTGTTTTGTCTTTTGTAGCGGATACAAAAAAACAAAGCAGTGTAGGTAAGTAGGTAAATATTCTATGCTAATATTGAATTTTCACTAACAGATTACAACAGGGGGGGCAATTGTTATCTCATAAAAACCTACCAGGTTCAAGCCTGGCAGGTTTTGTGAACTGTTTTCATACTAAATCATAGTCAGTGACTAAATAGTGACATTAGCGCGTTTCAGCGCGTTTTTTGCCGTCAAAATAAATAAATAATAAATAATAAAATAAATATTCACGGACTTAACACAACGCCTTCTAGTCCCAAACTAAGCAAAGCTTGTACGATGGAAACCAGATGGCTGATAGAATACATACATAATTTTTTTTTTCTAAATACATACTTATAATACATAGAAACACCCAGACACAGAACAAACATCTATGTTTACAACACACAAATGTTTGTTCTCGGTGGGGATCGAACCCACGACCCACAGCACGGAAGGCAGAGCTACTACCGACTGAGCCATGACGCCTGTCAAAAGCTTCTTGTTTTCGTATATCTGGAGCCAGGTCGCTTGACATTATGCGAAAGCAGTTCAGAGCTTACGATATGGGGCTGTATAGTAACAAGGATCTTTTCAGCGTTCCTGACCGCAGAGGACATGAATGTGATCGTTGTCGATTGGAGCAGCGGCGCTGGCACCATCGATTACACAGCTGCCGTGACCAACACCGTGCCTTCTGGTATGACAAGCAAATTAGCCTCATCTTCACTTTATCATATTACAGGCTCACTATCTACCGCGGTCACACTCAGCTCATGCCGCTGTCGGTATTAATTCCGGACTTATTGCCACAGCAACATCGCCTTTATTCTTTACGGAGCAAGGGCAGGCTGGGACAGAGGCATGATTGTGTTTAAACTGCCCAGTTCCCTGCCGACTGCAGCTTAATGTGAACGCAACATTAGACTAAGATGGTAACGGACCCAGGATATCGGTTCGGAAGCCACCCGGCTATTTAGGACTTTCTCTGAGAGAGGTCCCATTCTTGGGTACACTCCATTATATTTACGCTAGTAATAGTTCCTCAATGGTACACTCGGAGTTTATGAAGGGAGGGGCTCGAGTGAAATGAATGCGTTCTTTATGGAGAAGCCCTCAGCAATGTATATGAAAAAAACCATTTTTATTATACTTGAAAGCTTTTTGAAGTGGGTTATAATGTGTAAACACATCATGAGTTATGACTTTTCGCAAATGGGATAATGTTTTTACAAATTTTGTAGGTTTTTTAAAATTTTATTCTAATTTGGACGCTTCTTCTTTTGCCAAGGCTTATTTGATGAATACTTTTTACTTTTTCCAGGTGAAAGTGTTGCCAATTTCATCACCTGGTTGAACTCGGAGACTGGAGCGAGTCTCTCGTCCTACCACATTGTAGGACACAGCCTGGGAGGCCAGCAGTCCGGTATCGTCGGCAGAAACCTTGACGGAGAAGTGCCTTACATCACAGGTAGGCTTCTATGCATCTGAACAAGCTAAATCTGGAACGTGTTTTCAACTTTGCCATAAGGTGAAGCAAACTTGGCGTGGTCAGATTCTAGTTAGCTAGTATCAAAAAATATGTAATACCTAGTTCCTACGTAAGAAGAACCGGGTCTCTCATTCTACCAAAATTACACACTGAAAATCTCGTTTTGTATGAAACGTGATTCAAATTTTGACCCCCGTTTCATACATTGTTCGTTTTTTGAAAGCACGAGTCTAGTTCGAAAGTTTGCTACTATAGACTACTACCTACTACTTTTTAAATCTATGAAAAAGTTAGATTTTTTTTTAATATTGAATAAAACCTTTGCAAAACTGAGCATGTAGGTATGGTGTTGGGCTTCTTTCCGCTAGGATATAGGTGTTCGGTGATGTAGGTAAACCTCTGCCGAATCCCAGAAGTCGTTTGAAGTTTGAAACAGTTTGAAAGAGTCTCTATATTTCGGTTCCAGCTCTCGACCCCGCCTTCCCCGGTTGGGCTAACAACGAGGACAAGTTCTCATCTGATGATGGCATCTACACTGAGATCATCCACACCAACGCTGGTTTAGCAGGCTACCTTGGCACATTGGGGGATGTTGACTTCTACCCCAATGGAGGTATTGGCATGCCGGGATGCGATTCCACTGCCTGTGATCATGGGAGGTATGTTTCAATTTTTTTTTTATGAGAAACGATGTTACAAATCTTCTTCAGAATAGTGAACCTAATTTGGTAATAGGTACCTACTAGGCTTTTAATCTTTAGATACCTTTGAATCATATTATAAACGCGAAAGTTTGCAAGGATTTATGGATGTTTGTTACTCTTTCACGCAAAAACTACTCATCCGATTTAGATAAAACTTGGAATGTATATGGTCCGTGACCTGGATTAACACATAGGCTACTTTTTATCTCGGAAAATCAACGGTATCCAACTGGACGCGAACTCTTCAGAGCCTAGAAGATTTCGCATAGCAAATTGCACTCAAATCTTGCGCAGACGAAGTCGCGGGCACCAGCTAGTTGAAATTAAATTTATAGACTAAAAAATTACAGGCTTTTGAATAAGCACCTTCAGTTTCTGTCTGATCAGAAACTTTTACTACTTTGTGCGTAATCACTATGCCCATGCCGCTGCCGGAATTATTGCCGCGGACTTATTGCCACAGCAACATCGCCTTTATTCTCATTAGAGCGCAAGGGCATGAACTTGGGCCGGGAGCCGGGACAAAGGCATTACCGTGTTCACACTATGCTCGTGCCCACTTCCCTGCCCAAGTCCTTTCCGACTGCAGCATAGTGTGAACGCAACAACAGAGTTTCAAGCTGATGTGGTTTCCAGATCTTATTACTACTTCGGCGAGTCGTTGATCAGCGGTGGGTTCACCGGTACACGCTGCTCCAGCTACTTGACTGCTATGGCGGGAACATGCTTGCTATGGGGCAGTGCTAACATGGGCGGAATCGAGCCAAAAACTGGGTGAGTTACATGATGTAACTTACATCACACATTACAAAACTGCAGATGCCTTTACGTACATCAAATCCTGAGGCAAACAGCGTCAGACCATTTTTCGCCCATGTCTCATGACGGAAGGCTATTTTACATGATTTGTATCACCCATAATTTTTTTAATTAAAAAGTGGCTTGTTTAATCTTTTTCACCTCCCCTCGTATTAGGCTTTTTTTTACGCTTATGTGGTAGGTGGTACCTACCTATCTACTGGGTGTTTCTCTATTTATCATGTCAGTCACGCACGGGGTAATCAAAATTGTATATAGTGCCTTCTGGTAAGATTGGCCTAATATTAAATCCGGATAAATCACGTAACTAAGCAATTATCATTTAAAAATATCGCAGAATTGCTTGGCATCCGGACTTCCACTTACGCCGTAATCTTACCAGAAGGCACCTTAACTACCTACCTACCTATGTTGCTCTAATCTATTCTATTTTTATTTTGTTTACAGAGAATCCGGCATCTTCCATCTCGACACCAACGCTGCCCCGCCATTTTCGCAAGGTTGAATGTTCTAGTCCGTCAATAACTATGATTCTCAATAAAAAAAACTTGACATAGCTATCTACAAACAAACAGAAATGGATTTTATTAAAAACATTATACCTACGTGCCTTGTAGGTGATTAGGAACACATAGGTAGTGTAGCTTAGCTATAATAGGTATAACGATAGCATAAAGTGCGCGTCAAGTTATGAGTAGGTACTGTAAGTACCTACCTAGTACCTACGTAGGTATAAGGCACCTAGTTATGTGTAATAATATACTTATTTAGGTATGTACGAAGGTACGAACGAGTAGTGGTATCACCTAACTATGAATACTTACCTAGACCACTATTAAATAAAGAAATAATAGTACATTATGGTACTAGTGTGGTACATTGGTGATTACCGCCGAGGTGCCATTGAGACCCTCGCCTACGGCTCGGGTCTTAAGAAAGCCGAGAACGGTAATCACCAATACACACGTGTATCATACGACGTTTTTCAACACACTTGTGAATAAAATAACAATAAAATAACTATAATTTCAACAGTGAAAACGCGTTGTGAAAAATGTTTCGATATGGCGGGAAAAAATAATCAGTTTTCCTATGCGAGCGCATTGCGATCGGCCACAGACTAAAGGGATGAGGTTTTTTTTTTATTTATTTTCCGCGCTTAGGGTTTGCGCCTATTCTGCACGTAAAAAATGGAGAATTTTAAGTTTTCTTTTATTACAGAGAAAACAAAAGTTATATTTGAGTGAAAGTTTTATTTATTAAACACGTACGAGTTAAAATTATCTATTTAAATAAGAAGTTGCATGAAATGAGCAAGCAATAGGAACATTCATTTATTTGTTCTATTGAACACGATCTTTTTTTTGAATAAAAACTTTTTTAGTAACAAAGCTACTCAACCAATAAAATTTTTAAAAAAAAATCTATAACTCACTAGTGAGGTGAGTTATAGCAATGAAAAAGTCACAGTTTGATTATGGGTGTCATTATGTGCCTAATTGCGGTGACCATAGAGCCACTTTATGAGCAAGTGTGTTGAAAAAATTAATATTCTTGTTATTATGTACATTTTCACTAGCTATAGGTACTTTTTATTTTTTGATGTTTTATGTAGTTCTAGGTGTTATTATTCTAGGTAAGTAGTTCTACATTTCTAGCATTATTTTTAAATTTCGCGCTTTATCGAACTTCCTGTAGGTTTGGCAGTTGGTTCGGTTAGTTTACTTGGTTTGGTGTTTGGATGGATTGGTTTCGTTGGTTGGTTGGTACACACTGACAAATACATCAATCAACATCATAATTTTAGTCTGTGGAGGTTTGGTTGGTTGGCTATGTTTTTTCCCTCTGCAGGCTAACCCCCGACAACAGTTTCCAACTCGACCGCTTTCCAATCCCAATCCAGAACCAATTTCAATATTCAAAAAATCGGTACTCTTGAATCCAGTTCCGATTAAGCTGACATCGACATACGTAGTCGATTTCAAATTTGACTATTTTTTAGGGCAGGAAAAGCAACACCATGTAAGTGTTGCCATGACACGTCGGAACGAAAACTACCATTACTTACCATAACATTATTCAAGAATATACGTGCAACGTTTTTAAATCACAATAAATATGAATAAATTCTTGAAAAAATTTTTTTTCCATTATTTTTAGTCATATTAAAGTGAGTTAAAACGTTCCCTTACCTCTAAATTACATTGTGGTTGCATAAATGAGAGAATGCTTGTGACTAAAAAAGACCGCGAACGTGAATTGATTCTTTGAAAAAAAAAACATCCAGCGATTCCCGCCAACGGAAAACCTCTCGGAAAAAGACTCTTTCTTTCGAAACGAAACACGAACAATGTATGAATGAAACGGGGATCAAAATTTTAATCACGTTTCATACAAAACGAGATTTTCAGTGTGTAATTTTGATAGAATGGGAGTCCCGCTTCTTTTTACGTAGGAACTACGTAAGAAGAAGCAAATAAGTATTATTCTTTGTACCTACTCTGTTGATTTTGATGAAATTATGATTCTGAAAAAAAAAGCAGCAACTGATTCCCGCCAATTTAAAAACGTATGAAGTCTTTAATTTTAAAGCTTTTGAATGATTTCTTACCTTCTGAGAATGCAAATCAAATCAATATAGGTAGGTACCTGCACCAAACCTACGCTCCTCATACCTATCTTTGGAGTACTGTAGGTAGACAAAGCTACAAAAGTCGTCCTTTAGTATTTTTCTGATAATTAGATAAAATCATTAAAGATTTGCTATGTTGTTTCGTACCGGACGTAGGTCTACCCGTACCCATGGAAGAAACCTAGTGGAAACTAAGGAATTAGGGAAGAAGTCTAAAATATCACATCAGTAGGTAGGTACCTAGCCAAATATAGCTGTACATCTCCTATAAGGTACTTTATACTTTGATTTTATCATTTTTATATCCCACTCGATCGCAAAAAAGTTAGTATTTTGAAACTGTGTAAATCCAGCGAAGAAGTCGGTTCGAAGCCCGATTCCTAATGTCAAAATCGTGTCAAGAGTACCAAAAAACCCGTCAGCGGGAAATAGTCGCTTTCAATCAGTCAAACGGGCTTGGGATTGGATTGAAATTTTTTCACCCAATCCAGTTTCAAACCTTGTTGGTACTGGATTCAAGAGTACCGAATGACATGATTTCTGTCAAATTCCGTGAAACCGGATTGGAACGGGTTTCGGGAGTAAGGCTGCTGATTTTGTTATTTTCTTTTTTTCTTTCATCATCTTTTAACACCAAAACAAAATTTCTAAATCGCTAATTTTATATTCACCGTGAATTGTATCAATTATAATGTTTCGTACATACCGTGACACGATCAGAACACCGAAAGCTGATAAATCTCTATCACCTGATATCTACAACTGCGACATGTGTACAAAAGGTGGTTGGCATTCAGAAAACGACGTGGAAGTCCATAAAAAGGAGACTCATTTTCTGCAGATGCACCAGTGTAAGGCGAAGCACAAGGACAGATTCTGTAACGTAAGTGTTCGTGTACGTGTATTATACTGTTCAACTTTGTGCCAGATCGAGTGATATATCTGGCCTGGTGATGAAGATTTCGGGCTGTCCAAAAGTCTACACAGACTGGCGAAACTCTCGAACTAGACTCGTGCTTTCGAAGAACGAACAATGTATGAAACGGGGGTCAAAATTTGAATCACGTTTCATACAAAACGAGATTTTCAGTATGTAATTTTGGTAGAATGGGAGTCCCGCTTTTTCTAACGTATGAACTACTTATTACCTACATATTCTTTAGGTCTACACGCTTACCTACTTACAAATTTATAATTTTGTGCAATAAAGTATTAAATAAAAATAAATAAATAAATGCCTCTCAAATCATTGAAGCGATACAATACATAACAATACAATAATATATTGTATCGCTATATTATAGGTACCTATTTGATCTTTATTCTAAAATTGAATGTTATACTTTTTCCAGATATGTATGACTCTGCAAGACTCGAAAGAGGTTCTTATCGAGCATTTAAAAAGTCAACACCTCCTTAGCTCGCCCAAAGCAAAGCGAGTCGAGCGTAAAATCTACATTTGTGATGAATGCACCAACCTATTCTTTAACAAAGATGTACTATCTACTCACATGTTGTACGCTCACAACACAAATAAATACGAGCGTAAAAACAGACATTTCACATGTCCAAAATGCAGTAAACTGTGCCCTCTCAAATCAATATGGTTTCATCTACAAAAGCATGATATACCGAGCGTATCAATGTGTGACATCTGCCTTACGAACTTTCCTAGCCGGGCGGCTTTATATGAACATGTCGAAACTCACAAAGGGTACTATAAATGTGAGCCATGCGGGTATATAAGCACCCAACTGGATCCGTTCAACTTACACCTACAGAAACACTCGCAGAGACAAGTACCATACGGCAGAGTCTCATCTGAAGTCCTCAAGTCAGTATTCACGAGGCATAAGGAGAACATTGCCAGGTACAACGTTCACAACACATTAAAAGGATTGAACCTGCCGAGGTGTATCGATATCTGTACCCTTTGTCGAGAGATCTGTTTGACTGATTTAGAGTTAAAACAGCATGTATTGAGAGATCACATGCATAAAAAAATTGAGAAGGAGAGGCATATATGTGCGTGCGGTGAAGAGTTTGACTATAAGGTTGTGTTGAAGCAACATGTTATGAAAATGAAAGGGCAACATCGACCTGTAGGTATGTTAACTGTCAGTTTTACCAAAAATTCTATCTAAAAATCTTGAGGATAAGTAGAAAAATAATAAACAAATAAATACTCTTGGACATAACATAGTCAGAGACAATAATCAGTGCTCCAATTGACTAAGAGTGGATAAACCAAGTGCACAGACTATATTGAGTGATATACAAATAATATCAGCTTAAGGGTCCGTTCACACAGACCGGCTCGGAGAGGAGAGCAGATTCTTATCACGTTGAAAACAGAGTTTTTAGTATTTGTAGTAACGTTTATTTTTGCATGTGCACTGCTTTTGTCATTAAGAATGCTTGAACGCGCTTTGTGTGAAATAATAAGAGGAGCTGACTGGCTCCGATCGCGTACATTTTCTCGTTCGCGCAGCCGTTCGGCTCCGATTCGCTTTCAGATCGCTTCCAGCCGGTCTATGTGAAATAGTTGGCGGCTGCTCCGCTCCGACCAACGGACCCTTAAGCTGCCTGTGTATCGAATAATAATAATATCACAAAACACTCAGTCCCAAACTAAGCAAAGATTTTACTATGGGAACTAGATTACTGATATAATATTTATATACATTTTTTTTGTAAATAATGTTCTAGCCTACGCTGAACTTAAGACAAAGGAGGTGTCAATAGAACGCAGACTGAAAAAGTTGTGTTCCAAAAAAAGTGCAGACGAGAACAGAAAGATAGATGAGCAAAACAACATTCAAGTCCATGAGCAGACTGTGGCGGTGCTGTCTGATAGCACTGAAGGTAATGTAATTATAATTTTTAACCAACTTCAAAAAAGAAGTAGGTTCTCCATTCGGTTGTATTTTTTTTCTTTTTTATGTTTGCTACCTCAGAACTCCGTCATTTATGAACCGATTTGAAAAAATTTTTTTTTTTTTTATCTGAAAAGGTCCCATAAAATTTTTATCAAAATAGTTTCTGTAGTTTTGCAATTAAATAAGAATAATTGGAAAAAACACGTCATACAAGTACACAACATTGCGTATTTTGCTTTCATGTGAAGTTTCAGTGGTGTTTACGATAAATTAGAACAATTCCAATGAATTGCCATCATCATCAGATGATGAAATAAGAAATAAGAAACATTTATTGTAGAACTGTGTACAGGAGATCTTAAAATATAATAGTTTCAACAGTGAACAATGAAGTTGTAAGATAAAATTTAAGTCAGTTTTTCTAGTTTTTAAACTTATATAAATTACTGGCTTCCGCCCGCGACTTCGTTCGCATCCCGTTGGATCCGGTTGACTTTTCAGTATAAAAAGCCTATGTGTTAATCCAGGTCACGGACAATATATATTCCAAGTTTCATCCAAATCGGATCAGTAGTTTTTGCGTGAAAGAACAACAAATATACATTACATCCTCACAAACTTTCGCGTTTGTAATATTATACAGGGTGTTACCAGACCACTTCCGAAAACTTAGAGGTTCCAATCAGACTATGATACTGAAAACATTAAGCGAAAAAAATCGCGAAAAAAAAAATTGACTTGACTATCTCTTTTTAATTTTTTTTCTAGTTACATACACACAGTACAACATAATAAGACATATCTACCTAATTATCTCATTTAAAAAGCAAAAAAACAAATAAAATAAATAAAGCAGCAATGTACACGCAGCACGCAGATTACGTCTACTACAGCATGAACAGCTGAGAGTTCATTGCGGGTCATTCAAGTACGCGACGTGCGAGCGACCTACGTTAGTACCTACCTACGTTAGTAGGCACTTACGACACAGAATAAATAATAGTACTACGCCTCGACCTTACCTACGTGAATGCGTACATTGCGGGCTGGCGAAATAAATACAAATCTTTAAACATTGTTTTCTCCGGCTATAATTATTTTTCAGGATAACTGATTTTTTTTTGGTTGGGTTTTGGTGTGCTGTAGCTCCCCCTTTCGTTTTCGGAAGTGGTCTGGTAACACCCTGTATATTATAAATGTTAGTTTTTTTTTTTTATAAATATTCACGGACACTTAACACAACGCCTTCTAGTCCCAAACTAAGCAAAGCTTGTACGATGGAAACTAGATGGCTGATAGAATACATACATACATTAGGATAGGATGTGAAATCAACTTGTTTTTTACTAATTCCAGATGAAGTTCAAACTAAAGGTTTAACTCTCGACATAATTCCTAACAACGAGGAACATACTGTGGACAAAGTTAAAATGGATTTATGTGACAAGATAGAAATTGAAATTTCAAACCAAATCTACCCTATGGACGGTACGGATGGGAATGAAAATAATGACAAAAACACAGGTATTAATATACATTACGTAGGCATGTCCAAAGAAAAAAACAAAATTCGGTAAGGTGCCTTCTGGTAAGATCGGCCTAATATTAAGTCCGGATAAATCACGTAACTAAGCAATTATCATATAAAAATATCGCTGAATTGCTTGGCATCCGGACTTACTATTACGCCGATCTTACCAGAAGGCACTATACCACATTCGGGGGTATTGTTTTGCAAAAATATAATCTTGAAAAAAGTCAACGCAATGCTTTTCTCAAGTTTTATTTAACCACTAGCTGTCGCCCGTGGCTTTGCTCGCGTGGTAGCAGCATACACATTATTTAGTTAAAATCTTTGGCCCTAATTTTAGACCCTTAGGGTGCGACTTTTCAAAATTCTCTTCTAAGGCCTTCTGCACACTTGACGGAAATTCCGTCGCGGACCTTTCCCGACGGAACGTCAATACATGTTATCATCAATCAATATATATAAAACTCTTTTGAAGCTGACAGAGAATCAACGCACAGCCTAAACTATAAGTCCTACAGGGATGAAATTTGGAGGGTAGTATCCTTATGTAGTGTAAGGGTGCACTAAGAAAGGAATTTAGAAAAGTCGCACTCTAAAGGGTCTAGAACGCGAGCAACGCCGCGGGCGACGGCTAGTTGCATATAAATTACAAAATAGCGGGCACACTACGCGGAAGATCGGTCGTCCGTCTATTTGTAATTTATATGCAATAACATGTATTGACGTTCCGTCGGGAAAGGTCCGCGACGGAATTTCCGTCAAGTGTGCAGAAGGCCTTAGTGCACCCCTACACTATATAGGACTTATAGTTTAGGCTGTGCGTTGATGGTCAGTCAGCTTCAAAAGAGTTCTATATATTTAGAAGAAGATTCTGGACAAACTTTCTGAGAAAAACATTTACAATCATATCACGAATAATATAAAAATCGGGGAATATACATGGGCTATTTTTAGGTACCCTTAGTTGTAGGAATTAAGTTTTTTTCATTGGCCGTGTCTATGTGGACCCTATATAAGTATTCCATCAGCAATCTAGTTCTAGCACAAGCTCTACTTAGTTTGGAACTAGAGAGCGTTGTGTGAAATGTCCATTAATATTTATTGATTACTAGCTGACCCGGCAGACTTCGTACTGCCTCAATCGATAAATAAAAGACCTAAACTTTTGTATTATTATTACTTTATTATTCACCTTTCAAACCTTCTCTGGACTTCCACAAATAATTAAAGACCAAAATTAGCCAAATCGGTCCAGCCGTTCTCGAGTTTTAGCGAACTAACAAACTGTAAGGTTACTCTCGACCACAGTTCCAATGGCAAATTCACGGAATTTGACAGAAGTAATGTCATTTTTCAGTACAAAATGACACGAGATCTGTCAAAATCCAATTTGAAACGGCGGTGGTCAAGAGTAGCCCTACTGTATAGATTTTATCATTTTCAGATACCGACAAACTGGTAATGGCAGTGGATATTACAAACACCATAGACAAAACATCATAACGGCGTGAGTGCCTTGATCACGAATAAATGTGACAATCGCAAAAGTAACGCTAGCGTATCCGAGATACACTGCGCGGTGACACTACAACGTTCGGCAGTCGAGTTGATGTTGACGCGCAATATGACTCTAATTCGCAGTGAATGAGATCAACACGGATTGGAACTGTTGTCGAGAGTAACCCACGGCTTTAGTTGTCTGTTTAAAAGTAGGTAGATCACAAAAACCTCAGTGCGATTACTAAAGTATACATATAAATATAAATATTCACGGACACTTAACACAACGCCTTCTAGTCCCAAACTAAGCAAAGCTTGTACTATGGAAACTAGATGGCTGACAGAATACATACATACATTTTTTTTGTAAATACATACTTATAATACATAGAAACACCCAGACACAGAACAAACATCTATGTTTACAACACACAAATGTTTGTTCTCAGTGGAGATCGAACCCACGACCCACAGCACGGAAGGCAGAGCTACTACCGACTGAGCCATGACGCCTGTCGTGTAGATGATTATTAATTAGCTTACTTGTTAAAACTAAATTATGATATAGGTATCTTCTACTGCGGTTAAGTTTTAGGTATAAGAAGATAATAGTTTCTGTTATTAAACGTATATTTATAAAAACCGTACCCAGTTTTTCTATTGGAACTTTTTGCATACAAATATTAGGCTTTGGTCTCGCGATCGTAACGCACAACGCTGCGGTATGCGGCTCAACAGCGTACCGCGTTTGCTCTTCGCCGCTGACGCAGACTGCGACGGAACAAGAGACCATACTAGACTTTTTCCATACGATTACGTGTCCGGCGCCGCATGTCGCATACCGCTGCGTTGTGCGTTACGATCACGGGACCAAAGCTTTAGAAGGTAAGATTGCGTGTCTGTGGACATTCGTATCACCTTATACAGTGAGTTATACAAGCAGGCCTAGGATGCGCACGCGAGATATTTGTCATGTCGTTCTGTCAAAATGTAAGCATTTTGCAACAGTTAAGGAACTATTGCATTGTCTATGGTAATGTTGTCGACAAAACGCACCTTCTTCTCTTCAATAAAGGCCTGTGTCCGTCATTTCGACAGACAATTTTGCCAATGTCAAGTGTTAAAATTGTAATAAATAAGTCAAGTCAAGTCATTTGTCAAGTCGGCTGTCGTATGTTTTGAAAATAAAATGGTGGATTTTCTCTTCAAAACCTAACACGAATTTTCACATTCAGAAAAACCACTTTACACACATTTATTCCAATGGCTCACACTTTATGTTACGACCTAAGTATTATTGGTTAAAATTCCACCAAAATTAAACAACAATACTCACAATAACACAAGAAAAACTATTAAAATAAAAGTGCTATGCTGTCGTTTCAAAAAATGACAAAACTCGTGTCAAAACGCACCTTCTTATTGTACACTTTTGACACTTCTTAGTCGTCGTACCTCTCTGAGGACGAGATAATAGTCATGCAGAAATGTCAAAAGTTGAAGATTCAAATGCGCGGTTTACATTACCACAGACAATGCAATAGTTCCTAACTGTTGCAAAATGCTTACATTTTGACAGAACGACATGACAAATATCTCGCGTGCACATCCTAGCTGAAGTACATCGATTAACAAATTTAGTTTAGTTAAATAATACAAAGATACACTACTCTAAAGAAAAAGTTACAAAACAACCACTGAAAAGCTTCCAAAACCTTGTTGGACAATGTCTGATGTTGATCACTGTAGAATGTAGATAACGTAACATAAAGAACTTCATTCGAACAGAACGTACCTACTTATAAGGAAAAGCTAGGTATATCTTGTGACTCTCCCAAAGAACATTACCTATTAATAATAGGTTGAATAATAGGTAGGTAGTAGGCACCTACAAAGAGAATGCAAAAAAGGACATTATACATACGCATTGGGCACCTATTATTTAAAAAAATATTGCATAGGTAGGTTAGTGTTTTTACTAATATAATACTGGGTGTAATTAAACTAATAAACTTCCGAGGAGTTAAAGTACCCAATTACCCATCAATATGAAACCATCCATGTTAGCGCGAAAAAACACTGCCCCGTTGGCTGCTCCATACAAAATGATGTTTCGATCGATTCCGGGCCTCGGACAGACCACAAGTAGATTATCAGAAGTAGGTAGGTAGATGTACCACAACTCAAATTCTCTTATATCGACCTTTCTCTTTTGCAACAAAGAAATTCGTTTTTTCCTGTCGAATACACGGAAGTAAACAGAGACGGACTGAGGATGTTATTGGGGGCAAACGTGACGCGCTAGCGTGTGAGCAATAAGTTTGGCGCGAAATTAAAAAAAAAGGCGTTCTTATTTATTATTTATATATTTTTTTAAACAACTCACTGTATAGGTGACTAATATTCTTGACAAAAGTAATAAAATGTTAATATTCTGAATTATCAATCATGTTTTTAAGTGTTGCATATCTCTCTACATAATTTAGTACTTATGTAAAACTAACTTTCACTAGTTTAAAGCTCAACTCTCCATCTTGAAAATGAATTGAACTGCAGCCTTATCGCCAAGTGCAATGGTAATGGAAACCAAAAACTTTGTTAGCATTGTAACAATATTAGTGATATCTCCAATGTTTTTAACTTAATAATAACCAACCGCTAGTAACTATCCCTTATTTTAGTTTTAATTGATTTTGATAATGCTAAAAAAATGAAAAAACATATTGAAACTTCAATTTTGTTTTCAAACTTTTTTATAAAAAAGTATTGTAGGTACTAAGCCAGACATGGGTAAGCTGTTGAAACCTTCCAT
This sequence comes from Eulithis prunata, assembly GCA_918843925.1. Taxonomy (NCBI): domain Eukaryota; kingdom Metazoa; phylum Arthropoda; class Insecta; order Lepidoptera; family Geometridae; genus Eulithis; species Eulithis prunata. The sequence continues at coordinate 2,320,832 of OU974028.1, forward strand.
TGGTAAGATCTCTTTTACACAGTTTTACAATAATAAATGATTCTTATTCTAAGGTTGTTAATATGTTCAAAGTTCAATTGGCGATAAGGCTGCTGCTAGACTAAACGAGTGCCGACGAAATAATAAAAACAGGAAAAAGTACAAATTATTTTAAAACAGGTTTAGGTACCGTATTTTAATACGTTTGGAACTGGAAACTTCTTTTAGTAAAAATATGCTGTTATTTACTTTTGAATCACCATGAAAAAAGTTATTCTGCATGCACATGCAGGTATTGTTATTTCTATAACTATTTTTATTATTGTACATCCGAAACGGATAAACTGTTGGTTCAATTTTAAGCTTGTAACACCTTTATGTACACAGTTATAACAATAAACATATGGTCTATCTTATAAAAAGTTAGAGTAGACATTATGTCCTGATCACGTATGTTAAACAAGACATAATGTCTACCCTAACTTTTTATAAGATAGACCAATAATCTTTATCTTTATCACTCATTACTGGTTTAGGCCGAGTCAATGGTCAATAGAGTTTGAGCTCATACATTTGTTTCCTATATTGTGAACTATGACCATGGGTCAGAATACAAACACAACGATCTCGGGTTATTCCTGTTTCCCTAAACCCTTTGACTTCTGCCTCGTCACATTTCCAAAAACTGTTTTTAGTCATTTTATTAATTGCTTGTTAGTTTATTTTTAATTAAATGAGTAACAAATATAAATTCAATAATAGGGGGAATCCAACCTGAAGTACCTCTTATCTAGCCACAACATGAGTCCGGCATCAAAAGAATTGTGAATACCTACATTCAAGTAACTTATAACTGGGCGTTTGGTACAAGTTATAAGAACGTACAAAACATCTTCAGCTGATTACTAACTATTTATTACATTGATTTTATGATATTGATTATTTATTTATTATTTACAGTGAACGGGTAGCTAATCTAATAGGTACCTTGTAGGTACATGCCTTCAGCAGCTGCGGGCCCTACTTTGTCTAAACCTATTCACTTCCATACATTTGACAGGCGTCACAGCTTAGTTGTTATAAGCTCTGCCTTCCGTGCCCGTGTGCCGTGGGTCGTGAGTTCGATCCCCACTAAGAACAAACATTTGTGTGTGCCAAACATAGATGTTTGTTCTATGTCTGGGTGTTACTATGTACTAAAAGAATGTATTTATAAAAAAATTGTATCTAAGTATTTTATAAGCAGTCTCATTGTTTCGGCGTTGTGTGTAATGTCCAAGATATATATTTGACACCGCTGCGTTCCAAAAAGTACGATCTACTAACCCCGCTACACCTCTCGACTTACACCAGCCACTAATCACTGACGTATCGGCGCCCGCGCAGTCATTAATGACGCCCAGTTTTGTAGGGCTGCCTCATCCAAGTTATTTTAGTTTCATAAACCTATTATTTACCTAGTGAAGGTTGAACATGAAGTGTGACGTAAATAGTGTTTTTGATTAAAGATCCCGCGGATAAACAAATTAAATCAATTTTTTTTATTAAGCAATTATTGTCATGAATCATTGATTACCTGTCCTATGTATTAAATGTAATTACTGGTACAATGATTAGTATAACCGGTTAGTCGGTCATCTAACTTCGGTTAGATGATTTTATTTGAGTCGTAAAAGGGATATTTTAATGTTATTATTTACCTATTATCTCACACTAAAACTAGATATAAATAGATAAAAACAAAAGACGTCACAATAAAGTTGGGTGTATTTAGTGTGATAGGTACACACATTGCGTAATCTATCTCAAAAAAAAAAATTTACTTGTCAATATTTTTAGTGGGTACTTACCTACCTATACATGTACCTATGTATGTATTTATTATTATACTTAGGTAGGTACCTATTTAACATCTTTTCTGTAAAACTTAAGATGTACTGCTACCTTGTAAGTACAACTATCTGTAATAGATTTCTTAGCTATAAATATGTAAATACATTAAACATGCCGAAAGCAGGCTGCAGCGTAGGCCTAGTTGCCATATTTGCTGTAGTGAGAACAACTAGTTAGATTATTCCAGCCATCTAGATACCGAACTATAAATCAATAATAGATACATTATTTATTTAGATTTTCTAGACAAATGCATCGACGTATAAACAAAGAAGTACCTATAATACTTTTCTTGTTAAGATGACAAACATTTGTCCATTATATGCTAATGCATGTTAGTACTACAAAAAGTGAATCACTAAGTAGGTACCTGTATGTGGATATGACTATCTAGTTGAGTATGTAGGTCTGTTTGGTTCAATGATACCTCTGTCATTTCTCATGTCACTGAGGTTCTATCATTTATCATGCGTTCATAAGTATTTTTTAAGTAGTCTAGTATAATATAGTATAGGTAAATACTTAATAGGTACTTCTATTTAGCCACCTAGCGGTAAATATTGTCGTCCCCTATCAGGGTTCTTATTAGCTATTACATACTAGAAGCTATTACATACTTTATTTTATGATTTTTTGTACCCACAATATGAACGCATTAAAAAATTTGAACTTGGAATCAACTTGTGATTCAAATGCTCTTCAAGTCTGTATCAGTTATCTATTCGGCAGTGTCAAAATATCTGTGTAAATCCTAATCCTTTATTCCATTCATAATCATCATTATCGCGAAGTGAAAATGGTAATGGACTTCAAAACTTTAGACATCATTTTAAAAAATGTATTACCTACCATTTTTACTTCGGGGTAAGGGTGCTTGATTCGCGCACTTCTTTTTAATTTTGTCGTTTCTTCATACCGTCCACAGATAACATCTTAGAGAGTCAGTAAAAGAAGTAAAAAGTTCAAGATTTTTCTTTGTGGAAATATTTGGAAAAAACATTCCAGCCGTCTTTGGCAGTAGTGATGAATGAAGTGAAGATGATATTTAGAGTAAAACAGTATAATATATTGTATTAGTTTAAATTTCAAAATCGGATGCATCTTTCAGAAGTCTCTTTCGTGATGAGTTTGATGCTACTAATTCTAGATTCAATGCTATAACTATGGCTAAATACTACTCATTAAATAGTGGTAGGTACCTAATCGTTTTACTCACTAAAATTAAGGTTTAGCGCTATGTAGATACCTAACCAAACCGGATTCCTAAAAAGTTTTCCGGTCTCGAATCTAGTCATGCATGTTATTGGTATACCTACAAATTCCTGGACAGACAGTAGGTATATCAGAATTATTGATTCTAGGACAGTGGTTTCCGTTCAAGTAATAACTTGTATAATCTTAGCGTAAACAATTCCTTTGCTCGTGGCAACCTTAATTGTCCTACATAGCGTGTGGCGATCATAAGCTCAGTGTAGCCGAGTCGCTCGAACGGATTGCGCCAAAACATTTCCATAGCCAATTATAAAAAAAATAAACCAGTTTTATACGCGAAAGGTGGCAAGAACTTACGGTCACTGTGTTCGTTTCGTTGTTAATTATTGTAATCTGTATTACGCGAGTGTTTTAAAGGTGCCTATGGATTAAGATTTCCTATTTTCTGTATCATCCAGCGAAACAGCTCAATATCTACGCGTCTTATTATCTGGTGTGAAAAAAACGCGGTATTTATTAGTGTTTGACTAAAGGACGAAGTAAACAAAATTGAAGTGAAATAAACCGTTTATTTTTATTTTTTATTGGTGTTTTGGGTGAGAAGCTGACAGTGTTTTCGAATGGTACAATGATATTTAAATTGTGATTTAATTACATGTTATTAGAGTTATCTCTTCTCGGTGAGTGAGTTCTTTTGGATTTCATTTGTTAAGATTCATTTCGAGGTGATTTAAGTTTGGAATCGGTATTTTTTTGTAGACTTTGTATCTTTTTATGCAAATTTTGTTACAATAATAGCTTCTAAGTAGGTAACTACCTAGATATAGTAACGTTAAAGTGAGATAGACTGTCTTACCTATTATTTTATGAAACAAGTAGGTAATGGCACAAGTAATGGCCCACCTGATGTGAAGCGGTTACATCTGTCTATATAACATTACATTTATTCATTTGATTGCATACATTCCTTCTAATATAGTACGTGCATACTTATATGAATCTGAAGCTACTTTTAAGTTATTAAAGTAAAAAAAAACCGGTATGTTACCCTAACATACCGGTTTTTTTTGCCTAGGTAGAATATTATATTATACTTAGGCACCTACCAGTAACAACAAAAAAAACAAAAACGATTTTATTATTACACTACTCATCTTTGATGGTTTTAATCGAAATAAATTAAAGAACAGGTTATTTTTACGATCAAGGCACCGTTTGTATCGAACATTAAGGTAATATTTATTAAAAAAAAATTATTCATAAAGAAAATTACAACTAGTAATCATCAATATATATAAAACTCTTTTGAAGCTGACATAGAATCAACGCACAGCCTAAACTATAAGTCCTAGAGGTATGAAATTTGGAGGGTAGTATCCTTATATAGTGTAGGGGTGCACTAAGACAGGAATTTTGAAAAGTCGCACTCTAACGCGAGCAACGCCGCGGGAGACGGCTAGTACAGTATGAATTTATAATATTCCCAATATTTACAAAATACACATTATACAGTACCAAACTTGTACACAAACCATTTATTTATTGACTAGCCGTCGCCCGCGGTGTTACTCGCGTTCTACCCTTTAGAGTGTGACGTTTCACAATTCCTTTCTTAGTGCACCCCTACACTAATAAGGATACTACCCTCCAAATTTCAAACCTCTAGGACTTATAGTTTAGGCTGTGCGTTGATTGATTCTCAGTCAGCTTCAAAAGAGTTTTATATATATTGTTGATTGATGATGATGATTAAACATTTGAATAAATAAATACAAAAGGTATGCCCCCCTTAATATAATTTTGTCATCCTCACTACGTCCCTGTGAATTGACAAATATTTTGTAAATCAGTTGTTTTACGCATCTTGTTGATTTCTACATTGTTTTTGAGGATTAGTCTCAAAATATATGAAATATATAGTGCCTTCCGGTAAGATCGGCGTAAGTGGAAGTCCGGATAAATCACGTAACTAAGCAATTATCATATAAAAATATCACAGAATTGCTTGGCATCCTGACTTCCACTTACGCCGATCTTACCAGAAGGCACCTTATATAATATTCTGAAAATAAAAAATAAAAATATATTCATGGACACTTAACACAACGCCTTCTAGTCCCAAACTAAGCAAAGCTTGTACGATGGAAACTAGATGGCAGATAGAATACATACATACATTTTTTTTTGTAAATACTTACTTATAATACATAGAAACACCCAGACACATAACAAACATCTATGTTTGCCACACACAAATGTTTGTTCTCGGTGGGGATCGAACCCACGACCCACAGCACGGAAGGCAGACCTACTACCGACTGAGTCATGACGCCTGTCGTGTCATGTCAATCTGTCTGTATCCATCATCATTGTTATCTGTATGTTCATCTGTTATCTGTGCTATTTCTACTACTCTTTACCTCTTTTCTGTAGTGTGTTCTCTTTGTATTCTATCTTGTTTGTCACAAATAAATGTCTTTTATTCTTATTCTTATTCATATTAATGGGATTTATTTTATAGGTTTCAAGTATAATACCTACCTACATGCACCTACCTAGTAGTGATATCGTATCGTACCATTCGTACCTACCTATCAGAAACTACGGAAAACAGACACCCACAACATTTTTGATTATTCTACTAATCGCTCTAACAGAGGTCGTTGACTAGATATTACATACAGCCGCACTCAGAAATATCACTTTTACATACTTACCTAATTATTTACTAAGTCAACATTTGTTATTATTCTAGGTAATTGGGTACCTACTACTTAATAGCGCGTGCACACTATGCCCGGCATGAATGCCGCAATTAATTCCAGAATGATTGCCACAGCAACATCGCCTTTATTCTCACCAAAGAGCTAGGGCATGAACTTGGCGATGTTGCTGTGGCAATCATTCCGGAATTAATCGCGGCATTCATGCCGGCAGCGGCAATGGCATAGTGTGAACGCGGAATTCGCTCTAGCAAAGTTCATTAACAAGATATTAGATACAGCTGCACTCAGAAACAAACATAATTATTAAGTAAGTAGGTACCACCCACCACCTACCTAAGTATTGCATTTTGTTTGTAACAGCTGTTTTTTGTTCTTCGTAGCGTCTTCCGGTTCATGATCGCCATAATCCATTGTTTATCCATAGTTTTAAAAAAGTTATCAAAACAGAGCGACGACATTTTCAATCGTGGTATCGTTATATCGTGGTTGGATCAGTTCATTACAGTGAGCGTCTTTTAATGCGGCACATTGCGAAACGCTCTAAAGCTTTAAAGCAAGTTTGTTCAAGCCAAATCTTTTGACAGTTTGCAGAAATATCAACAAATCCATATCTGAGTAGATATATACACGAGCTAAGTTGCAGCATGGTGCCTATTGTATCTACCTACCTAGGTACTATCTGTAGGTACCTCCTAGGTAGGTACACTAGGTACATACAAGCCTAAAATTTTGCAACTGGTAAAGTAGGTACCTAACGTACTACCTAATAGGTATCAGTTGTGGCTGAGGCCCGTATTCTGTTTTATTGGTCAAGCACTGATCCGGACTCGAGCATACATTTTTGTATGAAAATCTCAACTCAAATCTATGCTTGAGTAACGATTTCTGTATGGGCCTTAAGAGTGACGAACTGATTGCATTATAATCGTCGGTCATGCCACTTTAATAATAATAAACAAGTATTCTTGGACATATCACACAACGCCCTCTAGTCCCAAACTAAGCAAAGCTTGTACTATGGGAACTAGATTGCTGATAGAATACTTATACATACATATTTTTTTGTAAATACATACTTATGATACATAGTAAAGTAACACTCTATTACCGCGTGCACACTACGCCCATGCCGCTGCCGGCATTATTGCCGCGGACTTATTGCCACAGCAACGTCGCCTTTATTATCATTAGAGAGCAAGGGCATGAACTTGGGCCGGGAGCTGGGACAGAGGCATTACCGTGTTCACACTATGCTCGTGCCCACTTCCCTGCCCAAGTCCCTGCCGACTGCGGCATAGTGTGAACGCAACATATGCACCAGACTAACAGCCGGCAGCTGTACACAATAACTTGATACAAAATGTCGCCGGCCTTGCTATCCACTCGTTTTGCCGGATATGATATTTTGCGTAAAAATATTATTATTTAATTAAATAGTAAGCTTTGTATAGTAAGCTGAGTCTAGAGTCTACTATTCACTTGGCAGCCAACCAAGTTATCATACAAAATTAGCAGTAGGTACCTAAGTAAATGCGATTATAGACCTTAACATCAACGCTCCCCAAAACACTTCTATCTGGTCACATCACCAATCTATGACTAGGTACGCTGCGATAGGTTTTTTATACGACTCATGGCCGAATACTCAAACGCCACATAAATTAAGTTCCATCTCTTACAGACATCTCTGTCAAACAGAGGCAGAGCAGTTTTTACTGGTGCTTAAATTTGAGTTATAGTAAGTTTCAGTATTCCGGTCTTCGTGATTGAACAAGCCGATGGCCCACGTTAAGTGGTAACCACTGAGACGTAAAGATGTTGAAGTCTCATGTGCCTGTAATTACACCGGCGCCCTTACCCTTCAAACCGGAACACAGCAATGCGAGCATCGCTGCTTGGCGGCAGAAATAGGTTCTTCTTACGTGACGCAAACTCTACCTAGAACCTTCTGGACGAGCTCCTTCAAAAGAAGCTCTGCTACATCTGAGATCTGTGTTTCTTAAAATCAGGCTGGTTTATCTTCTATAACCGCAAACATAAACCACATTAGTCAGTAATTTATTCAGTATTCGTGCCAAACCACAAACACGACAGACATACTAGACATACTAGTCTGACCACGTCAAGTTTACAGCGCTTAGAATATGGAATTTGAAAATCTGTTGTTGGAAACACTAGTACCGCACAATTTGCTGAAGTATACAAAAGTTACTACGTAAAGATTGCCCGTTTATTTGCAAACTTAGCTAGGTCAGACTATACCTAGCAATCATTGAATATCATCAGCGTAGGTATATAAGTTTACCTAATTTGAATACAAAACTACCTAGTTAGGTACAAATAACTCGCATAGCAAAAAGGTTAGTACCTACAGTAGAGGGTGCTTCAAAATAATGATGTAAGTATTTCGAAATGGGCTCAAATTGTCAAACGCAGAAAATAAATGTGTAGTCTATGGTGGTTGCCAGCGAGGGCAAACCAATTGGTGCAAACGTAACCGCGCGACTAGTCTGCAGTTAATTCAACCCTGCTTTGGTTCTAGTTTATATATGGTTTACTAGTAGTACCTAGTAGGTATAGTTTATAATATGATATGATTTATTTAACTAATTTTTTTTTCTTTTTTTCCAGGTTTAACCTGTCACAGATGATGCAAACATGTCCAGAAGTGTCATCTTCAATACTCTTGTCGTGCTGGCCGTGACCATTCAAGTTAGAAGTCAATATATTGGTAAGTTTCCTTCATCCCAGGCACTACTGTATCCCGTTATGTGTAGGCATAGGTTGCCTCCTGACGCTGCATAAATCATCTTCAATAGATTCTTTAATATTTATTATTATTTTTTTTTACATCTCAAAGGCGCACAGAAAAAAATACTGCAAAGGTGGGTTGGTATGTACCCTACATAATATTTACGGAGTTTTAATTTTTTCTTCTTTATTCTCTCAGCTAGTATAGGCACCTAGCCTACATGGTCACTAAATGTAAAAAGAGGCTAGGTAGCCTTTATTATTTTTAAAGTTTGTCCCAATTTCTACCCACCTACATACAGCCCCAATAAGCTTTTTATTTGACATTATAGGGTATATTATTTTTGCAGATTTCTTCCAGAGCTTCAACACCTTCCTCCAGCCTTACCAGACGACAAGACGACCCAATGTCGTCACCAAACGACCAACAGTCAAACAAGCTAACAAACAAAACTACCAAGACGCCATCTTCTTCGAAACAGACGACTTTATGAAACAAAGACAGAGCACTGCTAACCCTTACATAACTACTAGCAAACCTAGAAGAAAAACTAAAACTACTAGAAAGCCTACAACTAGATCACCATGGTACCAATACAATACAGAGTCCAATACCAAAAAAGACAATCTAAATTACTATGATAATCAAATTAACAACGGAAATATAAATAATGTGTATAATTACGACACCAGCACCAAAGATTACAATAGACAAACAACTCTACGACCAATTTTTAATAACTTTGGCGTAACCCAAAAACCCACGTCGAAACCCAGGCGTACTACTGTTAACCCCTTACTGTATCGACCAGGCGTTAGACCAGCTGTAGTGGACGATAACAGACCACCGATTACAAATAAACCCGTCACAAGACCATATGACAGACCTGTCACTGACAGACCGGGAAATGACAATTCGGAAGCTGAAATAGAAATAGGACCAAATGAAGATGATATGAGCGAGACGGAAAAGCGGAGGTTTATTGAAATAGCTGAGCAGAGTGAGTATAAATAATTTACAAAAAAACAAATCTGAGTTAGCTGCCTCATTGAGTTTTATAAGGTTTTATCCTCATCATACGTACCATTGAAGGGTTTAATTAAAAAAATCTAAATAATACTTTTAGAACTCAAGCATTGATCCGGATTCAGATTAGCTGAGTACAGATTCAGACATAAATCGAGACTCAAGTCACGTTCTTATTTCGAAAACGCAACAAAATCTCTACTCAAGCGCTTTCCTTAGAAAAATTACATTAAATCTGTTTGACACTCAAGCAACGTTTCGGAATCAAAGCTCGACCTCAATTCAAATCAATGCTCAACCATTGTTCTAATGAGCATACGGGAATAAGCGTTAGCCTTTTCGGATGCGTCATAGCGCTCCAAAAACACATAAAAGGTCATTTTTTTCAGAATGTGAAGAGTACAAAGCCATGAATACTAAAAAGATAGTCGCACTCCCCTTAGCGACTCTCCATGACACCCATGGGGTAGAGTTGGATGTACCTACCTGTGCCGCCACTAACATCCCCCTGATTATTGGCGGGAAGATCGTCAGTATCAAAGAGTTTCCACATATGAGCCTTGTGGGGTGGAAGAATATTCAGGTACCTATAGTTATTTTAGTAGGGAGTAGAGCTCTGCGAAAGATCTCGGCAATTAATTACTAAGTATACCACCTATTTCGTGCGCCAAGTAGTGATGCTCGCATTGCTGTGTTCCTATAAGTATAGGAACACAGCAATGCGAGCAATATTAGGTAAGGTACTTACCTTACCTAATATTAATAGGAGTTACTTTATTTCAGAAGGAAGGATATTCGTGGAAATGTGGAGGGTCCCTTATCAGTGAACAGTATATTCTGACCGCCGGACACTGCACTTATCACGAAAAGGACTATAACGTTATTAGGTAAGTATTTTTTGGGCTCATAAGCACTGATCCGGACTTCATCGTAGATTTTTGTATAAAAATCTTTACTCAAATCGATGTTTAAATAAATATTCTTTCTTGGTCATTACACACAACGCCCTCTAGTCCCAAACTAAGCAGAACTTGTACTATGGGAACTAGATTGCTAATACAATACTTATATAATTATTTTTTTGTAAATACATACTTATAATACATAGTAACACCCAGACACAGAACAAACATCTATGTTTGCCACACACGGAAGGCAGAGCTACTACCGACTGACCCATGACGCCTGTCAAAATATTTGAGTAACGATATCTAGAATAGTTCATTTGGTAGTTTATAGGTATTTCCATTCATTTGTTTATCTTCTTTTTGTGGTTGGTCTTGATCGTGTTAAGTAGGTATTCTTGTTTGTCTATCTTTATAGGTACTATTATAAAACTGTAAAAAAGCCAAAAACTAAAATTAAAGATATGGATAAACTAAATATGCAGACTAAATCTACTAAATAAGTAATATCTACTAAATAAAGGATTCTGATTCCGAAAATCAAGTTTATCTGTTTATCTGTTTGTCTGTTTGTTTGTTCGTCTGTAATAAAACTACATCGAAAAAGTACCCGTCAAACTTATAACGCTTTATTTCGGTTCGGTCGTGGTTAAAAATGGGCGTTTACATCGAACCAAACTAGATATTTTTTCACGTTAACTTTTTGTTCTTCAGCGGACCACCTGCAGCAGTTCAATTGGGTGCGTCGTACATTGACGGCCGCGATGCTGTGGTGGTCAGAATTTCTTCAGTCATACGACATCCCAAGTATAAATTACGTCGGTCTTACCACGACGTGGCTCTCATCAAACTTGTTACGACTGTCACGTAAGTTTTCCTTTAGTATAATGAAAGAAATAGGTGTTTTTAGGACGTCCGGATATACCTACTCAATTATGATGAAGTGTAACTCTTTCTATAATATTATGAAGTTGTTTTTTTTTTCAAAATTGACCGATTGAGTTAAAAAAAATAGTTTATACACAATTTACAGCAGCCGATTCATATTTTGTTAACATTTTTGGCAGACTTTTGACAGTTAGCCAAAAAAGAAAAAAATGAATTTTAACATTTTATTACATTGTTACATCTTTTCATTATTGTTACCTTAGTTACAACTGAAGCTACTATTTAAAAGCGTATTAAAAAAAATTGCCTTCAAAATCTGAATGTTTTCGTACCTCTTTAAGTTCTTTTCGGGAGACTATATGCTGAGCCAGGGTACGTTTTTACGGCACACTAGATTACCTTTGTACCTAGTTTACTTATACTTATACTTTACTTTACTTAGCACATAGTTTCTAGTTTAGTTAGTATTTAATTAGTCTGTATTTGTTTCTGTTCTACTATGTGTCGTAAATAAAAAGTATTCTTATTCTTATTCTTACTATTGGTAGATCACCTTGTATTTTTGCTTTCAGGTTTTCAGAGTCGATAAGTCCCGCTTGTCTTGGTGTACCTCCGCCGATCGGAGATAGTATTATCGCTACTGGCTGGGGAAGAACTGAGTTTGGTAAGATTTAGATTTTTTATGTCTGACTGAATCCGTACTCAGCTGATCTGAGTCAGGGTCAGTGCTTGAGCAGTAACAGCATACGAGCCACAGTATTTTGGTTCCCCCATAGTACAAGATTTGCTTAGTTTGGGACTAGACGGCGTTGTGTTAAAAGGCCTAGAACTATATTATATTATGTATTTAGATTTCTAAACGACAATCGGTGGTTTCCCAGGTGGTGATGCATCTAAAGAGCTCCGCAGCGTATCAGTTCCGATATGGGGTATGGATGAATGTCGGGAGGTGTGGGGCACTTCCCTAAGGCTTCCCGAAGGACCGTCTGCTACCAGTCAACTATGCGCTGGAGAACGAAAAGGGGGAAAAGACACCTGTCAGGTAAAAATTGTCCAATATGAAAAATTCAAGACACTCCGCAAAATATCACAGAAAGAATCTCGTGAATTCATTTGCGTTATAGTGCATACTAACCTGGGACATACGTTAAGCAACGTTTCGGCGATCGTAACGCACAACGCTGCGGTATGCGGTTCAACGCAGAGTACCGCGTTTGCTCCTCGCCGCTGACGCAGACTGCGACGTAACAAGAGACCATACTAGACGTTTTCCATACAATTATGTGTCCGGCGCTGCATGCTGCATACCGCTGCGTTGTGCGTTACGATCGCGAGACCAAAGCTTTAGTCATTTCTATTCTGGGCACTAAGACAAGGTATCACACTGCTGTTTTATTTCCAGGGTGATTCCGGTGGACCAGCGCAAGTCCAAGATGGCTGCGCCTGGCGAATTGTAGCAGTAACTTCAGTCGGACGGTCGTGCGGCGCTGCAGAAACTCCCGCATTATACGCGAAAATACCCCGCGCTTTTATAGCTGCCCAAGTCTTCTCAAATGTCAAGCTGAACGTTCAAAATAATCATAACGGAAATAATAATCAACATAATGTAAATAATAATCCGAGTATTGGGAATAACTGGGGCAATAACGGGTTTGATCAAGCGGCAAGTAATAATCAAAATAACGGAAATAATAATCAAAATAATGCAAATAACAATTGGGGCAATAATGGATATAATCAAGCTGGCACTAACAATCAAAATGGTGACAGAGATGAAGTCAATAGGCCTGGTAATCACCAAACAATAAGTAATGTTTGGGGCGTTACTGATAATAAGTTTGGTAATCATGGAAGTAACACTGATGTGATTAGAACTGGAAGTCCCCAAAGTCCAAACAATAGAGATGAATCGATAAACAGACCAGGAAACCACCAAACTATCGATACTCGCAAAGACACAGTTAATAACTACTTTGTTACAAGTCACACAACTGGAAATACTAGACAGCCAGTTGTTAGTAGACCAGGCAACCATCAAACTATCGATAATAGTAATCGAGACACGAATACTGGGAATAATTACTTTGTTACTAGTCACACTTCAGGGAATCAAGGTGGAGTTGTCAGCAGACCTGGAAACCACCAAACAATCGGAAATAATTATAATAGTGATACAGGAAGTAATAATCGATATAGTGACACTCAAAACACTGAAAGTAACCACGACGAGGTTTATGATACTACTCATAGAAATAATGATGATAATAGTGGACATAACTATAATAATAATTATGAAGATAACGTTAGAAATACAAATACTTGGGCAGCTAATAATGCTAGGCCTGAAGCTTATAATAATCAGTATAACGATCAAAATAGTTATTACAATGAACAAAATAATAGAAATCCACAACCTGCCTATTCGAGTAATGGAGCTCAAAACGAATACGGGACTACAGAAAATAATGCGTATAACCGAAATAATAATGGATATAACGGGAATAATAATAGGGAATTTGCTGTGGCCAACCGACCATGGTGGAATAGGTAGTAGGTAGGGTAGTAAGTTAGTATTTAAGTAGGTAGTAAGTTATAAATAATGTAACTATTATTGTAAATATGATTTATTATGTAAATAGGTAGTCAAATAAATGTCAGTTATTGCATTTAGTTTTGTTACTACCAAGCCCTTACACGCTAAAAATATTTATTAGGAACATGCATTATGTAGGTACCTACCTATGAAAGTTTGTCAAAAAATCTGTGCTTTGTAGGTAGTCCAGTTAACGAATAACCCAAAGGGGTGTGTAAAGTGTGGGACCTAAGCGATGCCTTCAGAAACTAGTTTAGGGCAGTATGGTCAATTCTTGAACATAAATTTGAGTCAAGCTCTGATTCTGAAACGTTGCTTGAGTGGTACAGTTCAGCAATATTTCAAACGATACTCAAGCATCGAAATATTTATTTTATTTTATTTTATTTTAATAATTTTTGGAAAACTAACAGCTAGGTATTTATACAATAGGAAGATAGACATAATACACTGAAGGCCAATTAAAAGTTTCCACATATAAATAGAGTACAAGAAATTACAAATTAGAATTTAGAGGAGAAATTTAAATTAAACAAAAGAAAAACATACTAAATTAAGAAAAAAAAAACTAAATATTATTAAAGAATCTGCCACTGAGTAAACGCTTAAGTGCAGCTAATGAAGTATTAAATAAGTCAATATCTACATCTGCCTTGATCAAGGTATTAAGCAAGTTGCTAGCCCTAATAATGAAAGCATTTTGCCTGTAATTAGTCCTAACCACGGGAACATGAAGTATATTGGGATAAAATTATATGTGCTCGATCACGTAATTTTTCTAAAGATAACGTTTTGAGTATAGTATTTTTGTGACTTGAGTCTCGATTTATGTCTGAATCTGTCCTCGGCTATAAGTATTTGAGACGCTAGCTTTTTTCTTGTGGGAGTATCGTAGCGTGTCTGGTGGCGATGCTGGTTCATCCGGTATTGTCTCCAGCAAACCCGGTGGTGTTATGTCGGAGTCTGATGGAAAAATCTGAAAGGGACATGAAGGTACGTATCGACTTTGCGCGCTCCTGGCGCGTGTGCCATGAATGACCGCGCCGAGAGCGCGTTCCGCGGAACGCGCTCCAAATATTTGAACCAACTAAACTAGTAGTTCGCCCCGAACTGAGATCTCGTGATGATCCCAGTCTTACTTGAACTACACTAGTAGTTCGCCCCGAACTGAGATGTCGTGATGGTCGGAGGTTAATAAAACCCAAACAATTTTTATTGACCAATGGTTGTAACAAACTTTGCAAATCGCTTCGAAATCGCCGTCTAGCTAGGTACCAGTCTTACTTGAACTACAAAATCATTGAAACCCCAAGAAATGTTAGCTCACGTTATACTGGGTATGCCAATTTTTTATTTTTTACAACAACTCAAAAACTATTAGACCTAGAATCAAAATAAAAACGGTTTTGGAATGTCTAAAGAAAACCCTATCATATGACATCCCACTTGATATTATTGTACGACTTTTTTTTTTACTCCCTTTGGACCCTCATAACTTCACGACCCCTTGACTGATTTACTTCATTTAACAAACCAGTAAAACTTAAGAGTACTATCCGTATACCTACCAAATTCTGTGAAGATCGGATAAACGGTTCAAAAGATCTCGTCGAACAAACATACAAACATACAAAGCATTTTTGTCCAAGTTGTCACTAAGATCTCGTTCGCTTCGCTCACTCGATCAACTAAGCGCGCCTGTTCCGTTTCATACAAAACGAGATTTTCAGTGTGTAATTTTGGAAGAATGGGAGTCCCGCTTCTTCTTACGTAGGAACTACGTATTATATATTCTTTGGGTACCTACTAGGTACCTACTACCAAAAACAGGCTTACCTCGTGATCATGCTCCGTGGTTTTTTTTGTTTTACGATCGAGATTTTCAAATGGCTGCTTGGTAGACTGTTCTGAAGGGTCATCACCACCCATGTGTTTGATAACAGTGTGGATTGCACGGCTAGATAGGAAAATACTTGGTGATTTTTGGACGAAAAAAAAAAACTAGAATTATTAATTGGACATAAAAACAAATTTCTCAGACAAAAAAATACATAAGAACTGAGAGTACCTGTCAGTCTCCTCACTAGGCTAAGCCTGTATCGAGGAGGCTTTGATTTTAAGGCATTTTGGTGATGTTTTTTGTAATGAACGCGAGGGACTGTATGAAATGCCAAATGTGAGGAAAATTCCTGGGAAGTAAGTAGATACCTACTACGTAAAAGGTAAAAAGATGTAAACAAACTTAGTTAACTTAGTTTAATTTCAGTGTATAGTGTGGGTGTGAAACGTCTGACGCCCAGCACACCAGTGGGCGCTGATTTGTATGGAGACACTGAGCGGATTCTTTGAGAAGCTTGACATGAGAGTACGGGCTTGGTGTAGACCAAGCTTCTCAAAAATCCGCTCAGTGCCTCCATACAAATTAGCGCCCACTGGTGTGCTGGGCGTCAGACGTTTCACACCAGATTTACACACCAAAACTCGTAACTGCCCTCAGTAATTGTATTTTTAAGCGGTTTAACTTACCCGGCCACAGTTCCCGGCAAATTCCAAGCCCGAATGTCTAGATTTGCCAACCGCAACGATTTCAACTTACCCGGCAAACTCAAAGCCCATAGCCTTGAAATAGTTCAAGTTTCCAATAGAAAGAGCGCGATGAAGGTATGAATGATGGTCGAGCCGAAATACCGGCTGCATTTCCGCGTCCTTCTCCTGCTCGCCTTGACGCAGTCTCACGTTGCCAGAATATAGTGGGAGCGGCTTGTATAACTCGCTGAAAATAAGGTGATTCTCAAAATTAACCAGCTTGTTGCATTACATAACATTGGCATGTCAAATTTATACAAATCATTTACTTAATTTATCATATAACTAGCTGACCCGGCAGCCTTCGTACTGCCTCCATCGATAAATAAAAGACCTAAACTTTTGTATAAAATAAATCTGTTATTCACCTTTCAAACCTTCTCTGGGGGTCAATCGCGCTAAGTTATAACGGCTCACCGGTCACTGTTACTCCTACGCCACGGCCGATTTTCACTATGAAAATCGACCTTATCGGCCATAACGTGGCAGTAACAGTGACCGGTGAGCCGTTACAACTTAGCGCGATTGACCCCCTGGACTTCCAAAAATAATTCAAGACCAAAATTAGCCAAATCGGTCCAGCCGTTCTCGAGTTTTAGCGAGACTAAAGAACAGCAATTCATTTTTGAAGTGAAATCCTAATGGGACTTCCAACAAGGTTGCGTTACACGTTTTAACGCTCCTGGGGAGGGGGAATAGAAAGAGACAGAGCGAGAGTGAATGCGTGGCACTCGAAGTTTCACTTCTTCCGCGCGTGGGAATCCACGCACTATTTTTTTATATAATAAATATCTTTTCTAAATATATAAAACTCTTTTGAAGCTGACTTAGAATCAACGCACAGCCTAAACTATAAGTCCTAGAGGTATGAAATTTGGAGGGTAGTATCCTTATATAAGTGTAGGGGTTCACTAAGAAAGGAATTTTGAAACGTCACACTCTAAAGGGTAGAACGCGAGCAACGCCGCAGGCGAGGGCTAGTTATATTACATTACTAGGTATGACCATGACATTAGATCCTCTTCATCATTGCTGGTTAAAAAGATGATATTCACAATGGCACCCGCCATTTTTTCACGTTCACGCTCAACCAGATGTCCATTTTGAATCATATACACAGCACTCAGCTGTGATTATACCTACCTTCTCAGGGAGGCAGAAGGTTTCGTGACCCCAAAAGTTTTATCTATTTTAGCCTGCATTACGTCGAAGTAGTAGAAATTCACTTGTTCTATTATATGATTTAGCTCTTCTGTCATTCCCTTTACCTGAAAACAAAAGACTTGCCTTGACTATCACCAGAACAGAATAACCTGTTCAAGCGGCCGACCCGCGCGTTGTAGCCTACATACCTACATAGGTATAGGTAGGTAGGTATATCAATCAATGCATGAGTATTTGATCTAAATCGTTGCTCCAGTCTAAGTAGAGTTCAGCCAAGTCTTTCTTTATTCTGAAATGATACTCAGCACTCAAGCATCAGAATCTTTGCTCAAGCATAGATTTTGATAAAAAAACTATGGGACCAATCTGGGAATCTGGATTACCTACCTATAGTAAAAAGTAATATAACATTTTCTTTCAAATAAAAAAATTATCAGAATTTTCAAATTGGTTCATAAATAACGGAGTTCTGACGTAAAAAACATAAAAAAACGAATTGAGAACATTCTCCTTTTTTAAAGTCGGTTAAAAATATCACGCAAGTCGCTTTTCGATTATTAGTTATGATCAATAAAACAAATCTCAGATTTCAGACTCTGAACGTCCGCATCGCCCAATTCTGCCTCTGAAGGGTCTCGAAACATCGTTTATGAATTAAGGGTAAAAAATGGCATGGGTGAATTGTTGAAAAGCTCTATCTTAATGATCTCTGGAAGAAATCGCTCCCTAGCGATAAGACCGCCCATTGTACGTAATGTAATTTAGTCTGTCTCGCATATTAGTTTGTAAGGTGTGCCTACGGACAATAAAGTATTTTCATTAATTCACTTCATTTTTCATTCATTCATTCATTCATCTCTTTTTTTCAGTTTTATTTTGGAATTCATCACCTTATCCTGTAGAATGTTCAGATAATCCGGGGTTTTGCGAAACCTTAACAACACAGCATTGAGGTCTTCTCCGTACAACTTTCTTGCCTCTTCCTCAACATCGTACACTTTTCTACAGCTGCCAATGGTTATTATTGCTGCAGAAATAATAGGTTATCATGTACTAGGTATTATAAAACTGTAAAAAAGCCAAAAACTAAAATTAAAGATATTATAGATAAACTAAATATGCAGATCTACTAAATAAACGATTCTGAATCCGAAAATCGAGTTTGTCTGTTTGTTTGTTCGCGGATCACGCCTTAACTACTGGACCGATTTCATTGAAACTAATACCATTAAGAAGCCCTTTTTCCAGATTGAAACAAAGGCTATATTTTATTGAAATCAAAGACTTGGATTATTAGATACAGCTTGAACTCTCTAAACCAAAAGCAGCCATTTGCTACGAGGTTCATCGTAAGCTGGTTGATAGATATTTTGGTGGAAAGTTTTGCACGCGTACGAAGTCGCGGGTACCTATCAGCTGGTTGGTAATCATTTTAACCTTTTCATTCGCAGGATGGCGTCCCCACTAAATAAAACTCCTATAAATACTTAAATTTGTTACCAAAAATGGTCCAAAACTGCTTTATTTTAAGGTGTAGTTATAAATATTTTCACAATGTAAATTCTTACCATAGATAAAGTAGAAAAGTAGAGATTTCATTGTAAAAAAATCTCGTAAAACTTTTTACTATTTTGTTTTACTGCCACTAAACATTTTAGTGTCTAACTTTAAAACCTAGATACTAGTTTTGTACCTATGCGGTTTAGGCATTCAATGATAGATACGGGAGGTGCGGGTTCGATTTTAGGGCAAAATGTTTGTTACTAATGTTTGTCACTAATGTTTATTTCAACAAGTGTTAGAATTATTATTTATTATCTGCTCATAAATCATGATTGTCATTTAAATACCATATACCGGCTGTTAATTAATTATTATAAAGATAGTTTTATACATCTATAAAGTTTTCTTTTAAAAAGAGTATTGAAACACTTAAATGTTTATCGCTCTAAAGCGGACGGAAGTTGATTCCTATTTTTTTTTTTTTTTTTTTTAAATTAGTGAAAACATTATTTTCATACGTAGTTAATTTTAAAAATATACGTTATTATTTCTCTTAATTTTATTAGTAGTTTTATACACAGTTATTTACATTGTAGGAATAAGATCACTTTTTGTAAAATAAAAGATGGCGTACGAGCCGATCGGCAGTCTGGATTGAGCTGTTGAGTAAACAAGTTGTACGAAATAAAAGAGTGACAGTTAAAGTTAACAGTTTTTGTATTTTACCACCCTGATTGCGTATATCAGAAGTGTGGGATAAGGACCATGGTGCGCGTAAATGAGGAGGAACCAGGCAGTAGGAGTTCTCGATCTCGACACCGAAAGCGACGTCGACATCGTAGCACTAGCTTCGAGAGCAGTTCTTCTGACTCTAGTAACTCGAGGAGTTCAAAGAAGTCGCGAAACAGAAAAAAGACACGTCGCCGCCATCATCACGAACACGATTCACGGCGGAAGCAGAGATCGGGACATCGAAAAAGTGCATCACGGAGTGCACGTCACAAGCATCGTAAAGATCGGCGAGAGGTTGGAGAAAAGCAACAGGCGAGTTATATTTTCTTACATTTTTTTTTATTTACCTACCCTATATATATATTATTATTATTATTTTTTTTTTTTAGAGTGTTCGTTGTTTTGTGTCTATTTATTTCCTGCAATGCCTGATTTCATCTGTTATCTACATAATACAGTGGCCATTATCTCTATTATTGATGGTAGAACTACCAGTTAGAATCTAGAATAAGGTAATAGAAATAATATATCGGCTGCTTATCTCGGATAAACATATTTTATCAGTTGGATCAAAATTGTAGAGGGTAATTTTATTTCTTTGTGTCTATGTCTACCCTATATATTTTGTTTTCTCTCTTTTCTTCCTTTATACCTATTAATTTTTTTTTTATAAACCCGTTATCTGGAGTAGATACTGTTGAATGGGTATACGGTTGAAGGGTAGATAAAGAACACGTTACTACGAATAATAATTATGGTACAATAGTAGGTAGGTACACCTATGTAATAATATTTTTTTTTTTGTTTTTTTTTTCTCTTTAATTTCTAGTTTTTATTTACATGTATGTTGAATAGGTATGATAACAAATGTGCTACACCAAACATTTTATGGTTTTCAGTTAGTCAATGAAGTGACAACGACACCCGTAACACCGCAGATACTCGTAGCCCCATCGACGCCGGTGACACCGCGTGTACTGGTAGCCACGTCGATGTCGTCGGCGACACCGCAGCTGATGGTAGCCCCATCGGAGTCAGCTTCTTCCAAAGAATCTTCGGTTGCGGAACCTGTAGAGCCACCTAGCCTTGTGCACAGTGAAGAAGTACAGCCTTCATCACTGCAAACAAATCAGGAAAGTAATAGCACTAAGGTTAATACTACTGTCATGAATGTAAATGAAATTGCTCAGTTGTTAAAGGGCTTGATACACCCAACAAATACTATGAAATATGATAAGAATATAATACCTGCTTTTGATCCCGCACAACACAATCAAAGAATAGAGAACTGGATAGCCAAGGTTAACGAATGTGCCCAAATTTACAAATGGACTGACGAACAGACTACACACTTCGCGCTGCCAAAGCTATCTGGCCATGCCAAAAAGTGGTATGAAGGCCTTCAAACCATTCTTTTGACATGGACGGAATGGCAAGACCGTTTAAAACGAGCCTTTCCCTCTGAAACCAACTATGGGGTAGTACTATCCGAAATGCTTGAACGTAGACTTAAGCCAGGAGAGTCTGTAGAGGAGTACTATTTT
This sequence comes from Eulithis prunata, assembly GCA_918843925.1. NCBI lineage: Eukaryota > Metazoa > Arthropoda > Insecta > Lepidoptera > Geometridae > Eulithis > Eulithis prunata. The sequence goes on from OU974028.1 coordinate 2,342,335, forward strand.
GATAAGATTACGCTATTAAATGTATGCGAAATCGTAGGTAAGAAGGCGGTAGATTGCCTTATTCACGGCATTGATGATCGAATGATTAGAGCAAGTGCTTCTTCAGCACGTTATAAAGAACCTGAAGATTTACTGAAATTTCTAAAGGAGTTAGGTAAAGAAAACAGCTTTCGTTTACATAAGAAGCCAGTAGGTATGGTCCAGGAGATAGTTTGCTTTAAATGTCATAAAACAGGACACCGGAGTAATCAATGTCGAACTAGTGTATCCGGGACTGTAGCAGATCTAACTTGCTATAATTGTAAGGAAAAAGGTCACGTGTCTAGCAAATGTACTAAGCCTCGTGTGACATGCAATCTTTGCAATCGTTTTGGACATACATCAGATGTTTGTTTTCGAAAATCTCAGTATAGTCGTCAGCAAACCCCGAATAAGTCAACTGAAACAAAAATTATGTTAACTCAAGGTACTAACTCCGATTCCAAATATCGTAAAGAAGCGCTCCTTAATAAAACGGTTACCGTTAAGAGCTATGTAGATTTTGGAAGTGATGTAACACTCATTAGTAAGGACATTGTGGAGAAGAATAATTTATCAAGGTCTGATAATGATTTGCCTAACATACGAGGGTTCGGAAACTCATCGTATATCCCTTTAGGTAAAACTAGGCTAAATCTGAGTTTAGGTGATGTTTCAGCAGATATTGATGCGTATATCGTGGAACCTTCATTGCTGATCGAACCCTTGCTTATTGGTCAAAATTTTACAGAAAGGGCAGACGTCCTTGTAGTCAAAACGTGCGATCGATTAGATATTCTGAAACGCGATTTACCAGCAGATTTAGCTTGTTTGTTGCCAGAGAAGGAAATTAACAATAGGGTTGTTTTAAGGATTAAAGCCGACACCATTATAGATAAGGTAGACTTCGTAGGATGTACAGGTAGTGAAAAACTAGATTGTGAAGTTCTGGTCGAGAATAGCGTCAGGAATTTTGATAGTGTCGAGTACTGTGTAATGGGAGGAATATATAGTATGAACAAAGGAGAGTGCCAGGTAGCGGTCTGTAATCTGTCAGAGAAGGCACTTCCTTTAAGAAATAACACCGTGTTGACCCGAGCAAAAGTGATTACGGCTCTAAAAACCCCATCTCTATTCTGCAACAGAATATCTGATCAATCTTCTCGAAAACCGATTGACAAGGATGACATTAAAATAAATGATAATCTAACCTCAGACCAAACCAATAGGGTATTGAGTTTGTTAAATAAATACAGGACTTGTTTCGCAAAGGACCTTTCAGAATTAGGATGCACTAACATAGCTGAAATGGCTATTGAGTTGGATGATCAAACTCCCGTCGTCCATAGGCCATATAGGTTGAGTTTCGTCGAAAGAAAAATTGTTAGAGATATGGTCAAAGAATTAATTGATAATGACATAGCGGAAGAATCGAATTCGTTTTACGCCAGTCCCATTATTCTTGTCACAAAGAAAACTGGAGGGTACCGGTTATGCGTAGATTTTAGGGCACTCAATCGAAAAACAAAGAAAGACCATTTTCCCATGCCTAGAATCGACGACCAATTAGATCTGCTTAACGGTAATAAATACTATTCCAGCTTAGATCTTGTCAGTGGATATTACCAAATACCAATTCACGCAGACTACAGACATTTAACTGCTTTCATAACACCAGATGGCTTATACCAGTTTAAAAAAATGCCATTTGGACTAGTGAATTCTCCGGCTGTTTTTCAGCGCACGATTAATAAGGTATTAGGGAATACCCGGTTTAATTCTGCTCTCGCTTATATGGACGATATATTGATTCCAGGAAAAGATTTCGAGGAAGAACTAGATCGGTTAGAAAATTCGTTAAAATTGTTTGAGAATGCAGGACTTACGTTAAACTTAGCTAAATGTAATTTTTTTCAAGAAAACATTGAATATCTTGGATATGAAATAAGCGAGAAAGGAATTAGACCGGGTAAAGCCAAGATAATTGCTGTTGAACAATTCCCAACTCCTCAAAATGTCCATGAAGTAAGACAGTTCATTGGTCTAGCCAGCTACTTTATAAAGTTTATATCAAATTTTGCGACAATAGCCAGACCTTTAACTGATTTGACGAGAAAAACGTCTGCTTGGAAATGGGAGTCTGATCAAGAAAAGTCATTTACTGAGCTTAAAAATGCTTTGGTTTTAAGACCTTTACTAGGGATTTATGACCCTATGAGCGAAACATATTTACATACTGATGCAAGCAAGCATGGTTTAGGAGGTATTTTGATTCAAAAAGAGAATGCCACCGGTGAAAATAAGCCTATAGCATATTTTAGCCGCAAAACAACTGTTGATGAGCAGAATTATCACGCCTACGAACTCGAAACATTAGCTGTGGTGGTTTCCTTACAACGTTTTCGAGTATATTTATTAGGACTAAAATTTACATTGATCACAGACTGTAGTGCTTTAAGAGCTACTTTTACGAAAAGAGATCTAATCCCTCGAATAGCACGTTGGTGGATAGCTTTACAAGAATTTAACTTTGACATACAGTATAAGCCTGGTCATACAATGTCACACGTTGACGCTTTAAGTAGAAATCCCCAACCATGTGAATCGAACGAAAATGATGATATTTTACCATCAATATTGAGAATTACTCAAGATGACTGGCTACTTAGTTTACAGTTGGGAGATAGCAAAATACAACAAATACGAAAAATTTTAGATGATAAAGACTTTTCGGATATAAAAAAGAATTACGTCATTAAAAATAACAGATTGTATCGTTTGGTTGACTCTGAATTAAAGTGGGTAGTACCTAAAATGGCTCGATTCCAGTTGTGTAGACGAAATCACGACGATATTGGTCATTTTAGTGTCGAAAAGACTTATGAAAAAATGAGAAAGGATTTCTGGTTCCCCAAGATGAGGCGATTTGTGAAAAAGTATGTTCGTTCTTGTATAGAATGCGCGTATAGTAAAGAACCGGCAGGACCTAAAGAAGGATTCCTGCATCCAATTCACAAGGTAGACAAACCTTTCGATACAGTCCACATCGATCACTTAGGACCGTTTGTTAAAAGTGCTAAAGGGTTCTCTTATCTTTTAGTTTTAGTGGACGGGTTCACAAAGTTTTGTCTTTTAAAACCACTTCGAAATTTAAAATCTAATTTAACTATACGTGCATTAGAAGACGTTTATAACACTTTTGGCTACCCGAACAGGATGATCTCTGACCAAGGGTCATCATTCACTTCTAACGAGTTTAAAAAATTCTGCGAAGATTCTAAAATCAACCATATTCTTAATGCAGTTGCCTCTCCACGTGCCAACGGGCAAGTGGAGAGATATAATAGAACAGTTTTAGATGCTCTAACCGCTTATACAGATCGTTTAGGAGAAAGATATTGGGATAATGAGTTAGGAAAGTTACAGTGGGGATTAAATAATACATTAAATAAGGGTATTGGGAAGACTCCATCTGAAGCCATGTTTGGCATCCAAATGAACAGCAAAGGGGATAACATTTTTTGTGAAATTTTGAATGATACTCGTCAGCAAATTGATTTAAGTGAAGTAAGGGAACAAATAAGCACACATATTCAAAAAGATCAGCAGAATCAGAAGGATAGGTATGACCGAAGTAAAGTTAGAGCTAGAAGGTATAAAGAAGGAGACTTGGTTAAAATACTTAAACCCGTTACAAGCAATGACGGAAAAAGTAAGAAGCTTCTCCCCAAATTTTCTGGACCCTTTCGAATAAGTAAAGTTCTTGAAAATGATCGCTATGAAGTTTCTAGTATAGCAGGAACTAAAATTACACAGAAAAATTACAGTAATATTTGGGCAGCAGATCGTATCAAACCTTGGATAAATATTTGTGGTAGTGATGGATCCAAAGGCAGTAGTAGTAGTGATTCCGAATAATCATTCATTATATTTGAGAAGTGTATGGGTCAAAAGTATTTTGTAATATTGATTTATTTTAGATGTTACTATAAATACTATTTTGATTTAATTAGAGATATGATTTAATCATTAAGATGTACCTAGGTATAGACTTATCTGGTTTACAAATAAGTAAACAGTAGGTAGTTGGTAATTTACATTGAATTTAAAATAAAGATGATTTATGTTATATGGTAACAGTTATCTAGTTTAAAACCTATTCTATCTGGATGGCGGTCGGATGTATATGGATACACTGACTGAATTTATGTTCGTTTGTTATATGGATGGCGGTCGAATGTAATGGATACATTGACTGAATTAATGATAGTTCGTTATATGGATGGCAGTTTTGAATGTATATGGATACACTCAACTGAAAAAGAGAATTATCGTGATTTGGATGTATTGTATGTATAGAATCCCATATTTGGCTGGCGGTCTAATGTGTATGGATACATGGACTGAATTTCAAATGAAGATGTCTAATATTGAAATAATTGTTTGGCTGGCAGTCTAATGTTGATAGAACCATTGACTGAACTTAGTGTAATTGTTATTGTTTTTACCTATGCGTTACTGTAAGTTTGAGGACAAACTTAAGGTCAGGAAAGGCCGAATGTTAGAATTATTATTTATTATCTGCTCATAAATCATGATTGTCATTTAAATACCATATACCGGCTGTTAATTAATTATTATAAAGATAGTTTTATACATCTATAAAGTTTTCTTTTAAAAAGAGTATTGAAACACTTAAATGTTTATCGCTCTAAAGCGGACGGAAGTTGATTCCTATTTATTTTTTTTTTTTTTTTTTAAATTAGTGAAAACATTATTTTCATACGTAGTTAATTTTAAAAATATACGTTATTATTTCTCTTAATTTTATTAGTAGTTTTATACACAGTTATTTACATTGTAGGAATAAGATCACTTTTTGTAAAATAAAAGATGGCGTACGAGCCGATCGGCAGTCTGGATTGAGCTGTTGAGTAAACAAGTTGTACGAAATAAAAGAGTGACAGTTAAAGTTAACAGTTTTTGTATTTTACCACCCTGATTGCGTATACAAGCAAAAAAGGTACCTACTACAAACTAATCTGTATTTCTGTATGAATTAGTTACAATTTATCTGTACAGTGTAAATACGGCTTATTCCACTAACGATTAACGTGAACTTTTTATTCCCTAATCCCCGTTACGAGTTCGCACCGGCGTCGACGGGGACAAGTGAAGCAAAAAGTTCATTAATCCCCGTTACGTTAAAATTAAAATACTACCTAATACCTACAAGAATCCTGTTTTTATTTTTTTATAAGGTAAGGACTAGCATTTAATACTACTCTAGTAATGAAATAATTTCTTCTTTTCAAGCTTTTATTTTTCATACAAATAATATTGTGACAGTTGAGGTATATAAATAACTAACACATAATATAATTTTCAACACACTTGCTCATAAAGTGGCTCTATGGTCACCGCAATTAGGCACATAATGATACCCATAATCAAACTGTGACTTTTTCATTGCTATAACTCACAAGTGAGTTATAGATTTTTTTTTTTTAATTTATTGGTTGAGTAGCTTTGTTACTAAAAAAGTTTTTATTCAAAAAAAAGATCGTGTTCAATAGAACAAATAAATGAATGTTCCTATTGCTTGCTCATTTCATGCAACTTCTTATTTAAATAGATGATTTTAACTCGTACGTGTTTAATAAATAAAACTTTCACTCAAATATAACTTTTGTTTTCTCTGTAATAAAAAAAAACTTTAAATTCCCCATTTTGTACGTGGCAGAATAGGCGCAAACCGTAAGCGCGGAAAATTAAAAAAAAAACCTCATCTCTTTAGTCTGTGGCCGATCGCAATGCGCGCGCATAGGAAAACTGATTAGTTATTCCCGCCATAGCGAAACATTTTTCACAACTCGTTTTCACTGTTGAAATTATAGTTATTTCATTGTTATTTTATTCACAAGTGTGTTGAAAAACGTCGTATGATACACGTGTGTATTGATGATTACCGTCCTCGGCTCTCTTAAGACCCTCGCCTACGGCTCGGGTCTCAATGGCACCTCGGCGGTAAGCACCAATGTTACACACTTGTACCATAATGTACTATTACATTGCATATTTTTTAATAATACATTTAACTGCTTACTTACAATAGTTGCACAACTTATCGTTACTCAATCATAGATTTGAGTATAGATTTTCATACAAAAATCTATGCTTAAGTCCGGATCAATCTCAGACTCGAATAATACGTACTTTAAGTAACTAATATTATCATCATCATTATTATCATTATCCACAGACCGACGTCACCCACTGCTGGATGGCCCATAGGCCTCTCTCTGTCTAATATTATACTTTAAAAATAATTACTTTAGCGATTATAATTTGGCATAGGTACAGGCAATGGAATGAAAATAATGCTAAAATATTCTTAAATCTAACGAACTATCTAGTCGAGTCAACGTAATACAATTTTGTTCAATTCTTAAACATACTAGTTTTATCACGAAAATAAAAGTTATTTGGCGTCTTTGGCCAGCTGCGGACTGTTACTCTACCGTCGCCAACTTTACGATGCTTTTTCACCTAGGCTTAGCGGGCAAGCCAGCGATTTGTCTACGGAAGTTGGTAATAGCGCCATCTGTTATCAGCATACACAGAACTCTCGCATAGTTTTTTGCGGCGACTCCTCTTGTAATTTAAGTTTCTGCGCTTGCACGTCGCCCATTACCCTTGAATCAGTCGCACAGTCGTCAACAATCTTTTGAAATAGCTCATCTGAAAAGAAAGAAAACAAACTGTCATGGAGCGATTTTTTTTTCGTGTTTTCACATTTTTTGATACAACTCATAGCATTTTTATTTTAATAGTTTTTCTTGTGTTATTGTGAGTATTATTGTTTAATTTTGGTGGAATTTTAACCAATAATACTTAGGTCGTAACATAAAGTGTGAGCCATTGGAATAAATGTGTGTAAAGTGGTTTTTCTGAATGTGAAAAATCGTTTCAGGTTTTGAAGAGAAAATCCACCATTTTCTCTTCAAAAAAAAAAACGACAGCCGACTTGACAAAGACTTGACCTAAATTATTTTAAATTCACCACTTGACACTGGCAAAATTGTCTGTCGAAATGACGGACACATGCCATATAGGGTAAAAGAAGAAGAAGAGAAGTGTTGTAAATGGTCGAATGGATTTGAGTCAAGATTCTCATATAAATTGTCCACTAAAATTTCTTCTTAAAGTTTTTTATTAGTAACTCAGCTTTATACATAAAACATGCAAATTTTACTATATCTTCTAAATATATAAAACTCTTTTGAAGCTGACTTAGAATCAACGCACAGCCTAAACTATAAGTCTAGAGGTATGAAATTTGGAGGGTAGTATCCTTATATAGTGTGGGGGTGCACTAAGAAAGGAATTTTGAAACGTCACACTGTAAAGGGTAGAACGCGAGCAACGCCGCGGGCGACGGCTAGTTGAAAGATATTATTCTTACCAACATTTTCTCCAGTTTTACTAGAAGTCAAGAAGTGGCCATGAAGCCCCAAAGAGTATGTAGCAACAATTTCTTCAGGGACTTGTCTTGTCACAAAACCACCGTCGAGAAGATCCTTCTTAGTACCACATAGGTATACTTTGCATTCCTAAAAGATATTAATTTTAGTGTTTGTCTATGATTTTATTTTTCACAAATCTATAATTATGTATTATTATAAAAGTGTAAAAAAGCCAAAAACTAAAATTAAAGATACGCATAAACGAAATATATACAGATCTACCAAATAAACGATTATTCCGAAAATCGAGTTTGTCTGTTTGTTTGTTAGCGGATCACGCCTTAACTACTGGACCAATTTCAATGAAACTTATACCATTCGGAAGCTCAGAAACAGGCTATATTTTATTGAAACGTCAAAGATGTGGATTCTTAGATGCAGCTTGAACTTTCTAAACCAAAAGCACCCATTTGCTACGAGATTCATCGTATGCTGGTGACAGATATTTTGGTGAAAAGTGTCGCACGCGTACGAAGTCGCGGGTACCAGCTAGTTAAAAATATGTTTACCTCCTCAATAATTCTTAGTTCTTGCATCCAATGCCTCAGTCGAAGCCAGGATGCTTGTGATGATGGCTCATAGCATATTATAGCAGCATGCGCGCCTCTGTAGTATATCCTTGTCATTGCTTCATATCTGTGGATACGCGCTTATTATTATAATAATTATATACGCGCTTAAATTAGCGCTTAGCGGGCTAGATACACTGAAATCTAATACCAACAGATGGCACTATTACTAACTCTGTTCTGTACGCTTCTCATGCCGAGACCTACCCTGCCCTAGACGTATCTTTTCTTCTTTGTATTGCTTGACAGATAAAAGGAAGGAGATTTAGTGTTATGCAGACAAATCGCTGTCTAGAGCTGTCTATATTCAACGTAGGTTTAAAACAATATAGAGCATAGGATATTACCCTGTGATACTCCCAAAGGTTTTAACATCCACAAGGTAACTTGAATAGGTATGAGGAGCACATCTGAGGGGATGTCCACTGTGCGTTGAAATAATGACCCTATTTAATTTAGTTAGCTAGATATATGCCCTGACACGGTTTAACAGCTCTCGGCAAAAGTGGAGGGGAATATTTATATCTCTTGCTGTGCACAGCCCCTTCCCTCTTACCCCCGCTATTCAAGGTCAGAGCTATTAAACCGTGTCGGTACCTGTACTTTTATCTACTGCTGTAATTCTAGTTTGTAGTACTGTTAGTACATTCAGTATTCTGTAATAATATGTATAATACCAGCCTTTCGCTTCCTGCTGTGTCCCATATACCGACGTTGAAATCTCTTCCGTTAGAATGCATTCTCTTTGCACAGAAAGCAGCTCCTACTGTCTGCAAAATTATAAAAAAAAAAAAAAAAAAAAATCTTGGACATATTTATTACACAACACCTTCTAGTCCCAAACTAAGCATAATAAATAAATAAACAATAATAATAAATATTCTTGGACATATCACACAACGCCATCTAGTCCCAAACTAAGCAAAGCTTATATGTACTATGGAAACTAGATTGCAGATAAAATAATTAAAATCTTTTTTTTGTAAATACCTACATACTTATTATACATAGTAACACCCAGCCAAAGAATTAACAATGTTTGCCACATACAAATGTTTGTTCTCAGTGGGGATGGAACCCACAATCCACAGTACGGAAGGCAGAGCTATTACTGACTGACTGTCAAAAAAACCATCACCATACCAATCTACACCTCTTAGCACAGCTGTTATCATATAGCTGGGTCAGATACAGATACATAATATGGCTCCATAGTTTTACATTTCCAAATGATGGAGTGTGATACCTCACTGGGCAGAACTGCGTTGGTCGTGCTGTGCAATTTTTACGTCGCAGTGATGCCTTTTGACACAAGGAACATCCTCAGTGGACGTGCTGTGTAGGTATTGTGTTACAGACAGGTTAGATTTACTTACGTTTTGGTAAGGAATGTCTGGATTGTATCGGCAGTTGACGAATCTTATGACTAGGCTAGTTTTGCCTACATGCTCACTGCCAAGCAGCACTATTTTGAGATCACAGCGACTCATTTTGGGTATATTCCCGTAATATAAGTATTTAAAACATAAACAGGCCACGTACAGCACACGTTTGTGGCTAAATTAATTAAATTATAAGGAGTCGTTTTGTTCGTTTTTATCTACATACATTTTTTATCTAATTACAATTTTTCACGAAAAAACTAAACAAACAAAGGTTTTGTTTTGCTTTTGTTCCGACTTTTTTTCTAATGTCATTGCTTTGGTACCGATTCTCTGGTTGCATTTTTTTAAACTAACCTAATTATTTGACAGCTCTAAAATTATAGCTGTCCCTGTCGTTTCAGTTTACGAGAAAGAGATGGCAATATTTTTAGTGCTGTCAAATAAGGTTAGTTTAGAAAAATGCAACAAGAGAATCGATACCCTCACCTCACTCTCTCATGCATTCAATTCGTTCTTTCGTTCTACTTTAAAAAAAAAGGCTGGTGTTAACAACTATTAAAAAAGAAATTCAACACACAGCACACGCATCTGCATCTCACTGTAAATTTACTATTTACATAAATAGAAAAAATCAATGGATTGTAAAAAAAAACAATTTAAGATAGCTTTAAGGAAGCTAGATGTATTCGCATCTAGCTTCCATCACGCATTACGGATTATTATCCAGATCTAGATAGGTAAATTAAAATTTAGTTGGCAAGCTTGTTTATTTTGATTAATGCCGATTCATTCAGAAATCAAATCGGTAACTAAATGTATTATTATACAGTATACACCTACCTCTTAGTAGTGAATCTCTTATTTCAAATATGATAATATAATATGTCCCTATTATGTACTTATATTTATTTACAATGTAGGTAGGTACATAAGTAGTGATGATCAAAATAAATAGGCTCTGAACCTACCTACCTAATCCAATAACGGTTAGGGCACAGATTCCATGACTTAAAACTCAACGATTCCCTATTCGTAGAGTTTTCATCTTCATCTCACTCATGGAATCTGCGACGACGACGACGTACGTAAACGAGTACTTCCGTGTAGGTAGTAGGTAGGTGGGTACCCAACGAGTGGTAATGGTTTTTCAACGAACCAATAAGATAATCTGTCAAAACAGGGTTGCCAGCAAATTCTTCGAAACTTGGTGAATTTTTATAATAAAATTAATAATAATTAGTAGTGAAATTATGCTACGTATTATAATTAGGTATTGTACTAATATTAGAAATTAGAGAAACAACATACGGTATTGTTTCTCGTAAAACCACATTAGTTGACAGAAACAAAAAGTTTTTAAAATCTCTATAAAGTAAAAACCGAAATTAATTACATAATAATTAACTTACTTAAATAGCCATGTATTATTAATTATTGTTAAATATTAAATTGCTGTAGTAAGTTGTAACGCAACAACGCACATGGTAGGGTTTAACTAACTGCTCTACATGGAGCTACTGATTTACGTAATGATTTTACTGTGGACCCTGACCGAGAGAGAAAGTCTTGCTCAAGAAAAGTTAACTTCACCCGCCAAGTCCATTAACGAGCCTGTTGCTGAATTAAGTAGGTATAGTCCAACCGAGTTACCTACTTGTGTTTTGTTTAAAGCCTTATTTCATGACTCCAAGGCCATTTTTAATCACTGAAATATATATTAGATAGTTATGTATAAACTGTCATCTTTTATAAAAAGACGATCGCCATTTCAGTAGGTAACTACATACCTAAACTATTATTTTTATTAATGATTTATTATTATAGGTAGATTATATTTAGGTAGGTAGGTAAGAAGTTTGTTATCAAACCTAATTACCACTAGGTACACCATAAATGTTTATAAAATAAATATGGAAACTCTATCGGAATGGTACCCACAATATTGGCTGCATCTGTCTAATGGTACCTACCTACGTCGTCAGAGAAGTGGCTAAGTACTTCCTCATATCTAGGTACGTACTACTTGGCTATCTTGTACCTACGTAGGTACCTTACCTACCTATATCAACTTGAGCATCCATCAACGGTAGGTACAATGAACTTCTTATAAAATGTTAGTTTTAAGCAAGTAAATACGTAATAAATTATATTATAAGAAATTATAGTTAAAATAATGTATGATATAAGTACTTAGGCAAGTTCCCATCTGTAGTTTATTTATTGCAAACCACTAAAAATATTACGGTAATGCACAAAATTAAATATGAACTTTATCAAAAATGTAAAAACAATAGATACGATGTTGGCCATTTTCAGATAATCTTTAGGTTTACAAACCATTGATATAATTATAAGCTTGGTGATTTTGTATTGTCTAGGCTTTATACTTAGGTACCTATATGTCTAGTCTAAGCTTTAAACGAAGAAATAGCGCGCGATCAGATTGAATCAACCATTGGAGGTGGTTCAACTGCACATTTGCGAAGTATTGATTAGAGCACCATTTTGTAAGTCAAAGGCATGTTGAGGGCTAAACCACAATACAATATTGTCTCAAGAATTAAGATGAAAATATTTGTTTGATACCCAACTAGGTACCAAAAGAACTTTAGGTAGATATATTATGTATACCTACCTATTAAGCTACTACGTACTAATGCTTGGAGAGGATATATCTTACTGACATAGGTACATAGTTGTATCTTCCTACTTAAGTTATTATGTAAATCTGCAAACGCGATATCTATATTTAATAATTTGTAAATTATACTTTATTCCCTTCCACCGCATTATTAACACAGTTCCATATGTCATAAATGGGTAAGTACCTATGAATGAAACTATAGTTTCACTTATTGAATGACTTACGTACAGTTTTAAATTGAAATTGAACAATATTAGCTTAAACAGCCAACTTAATTAAAGCTGTAATGGTGTCTATAAATTTATACTTAGGGTATAATTACCTAGGTTACGTGCGCACCTCATCATAATTACAATAATTGTGTCTTAATTAATTAGTACCTATATACCTACAACATACAATTGCTACCATAGGTACTTTATATTTGAGTATTTACGTCACTTTAACATTAGGTAGGCAGGTACCAAAGTATGTTATTCTCCGCAATTCTCTGAAAATGAAAGAAACAAAGACAGCATAAAAATAAAAACCCAAGCCATCATCTATTTATGGATTCACTGTGTGGTATTGATATGACTGAATTAAACACGTTTAATTTATTATCTAGCTAATAAACTGGTAAATAAAATTGTGCGTTTTATGGATACGATTAAAAGAAAGATCTTGTCGAAACGAGATGGAAAAACAAATAATATACAAGGTGAAGCCACACAAAGGAATAACCTCGAGCGAACGATAGCACGTATGCCGATAACGAAGTCAGTCAAGTAGGTAATAATAATGCCAACTCAACGGTCGACCTACCTATAACTATTGCTTTGGTACACTGTCTTCCTCTGAACTCTTGTCCCACACCCAGTGCAATGTTGCACGATTATTGCAATTTTAAATTAATGACAAATGGCCTTAATATTTTTTAAATTATACTTTTTTCTATTCCTAAATAAATATTAACACTTTTAATAACTAAACTGTATTTATGGATATATACAACTATGTTTTAGTATTTCCAGAAACAGTACGGACAAATTTAGAAGTGTGTTTACTTTTAACACACTCTAATTATTTAATTGTTATGTATCTTTTAACAATGTTCTAATGTAATTACTTTGTTAATAAAATCGTATAAATATCAATATTTTTTTTTATGATTGTTACGGTGGTTTTACGCTGTATTACTTTTACGTAAAAATATGTTTACTTAAACATGACAAAACCCACAATGACCTACTCTAATCATCTGGGTTACCACTCAGTGTTGCTGCTACAAAAATATGTCTCTCCTTTTTCACCATTTCGTAGGCAGTCGCTTACCCAATGCTCTTGAAATGGACGTCGCCTCATTTCGTTTTCAATCCGCGAATTTTGTTTATATCTCCGATGATCCGCGTTCAAAACTTTTGTAGTCACTTTTAAAACCTGTCCCTTCGCACAATTATGTAGTGCGTGCATTTTAAATCATACCAAATCGTTTCTATTACGTATTTTCGTTAGTTTAATTCCACACCTTGCTTCTACAGCAAATTGATTTCGTATCGAGTTGAAGTGAATTTTTTGATGCGTATTGTTATATTGTCGTAATTGTTATTCGTTTATGTTTTTCGCTGTAAAGTTGCATTATTACTGTTTTTGTGTAAGTCTTCAATAGTTATAACTAGTGATTTGTACAAAATGGTTACTTGCTAGAGGTAAGTTGGTTCATACGACGTTTTGGTTGTGGAATGTTGTTTTACAGCTTTTGAGGGAGCAGATAAGAAATAATTGCAGTTTCATGGGTACCCATGCTAACGATAGATGTAAACTCAGCTTTATCTAACATTGGCCGCACCTCCTTACCGTATTACCGACCTATTTGCATAAGGCATCTGAGTTCAAGTTCTTTGAAGAATTTGCTCAAAATTCATGGACATGCTACAACAAGAAAGGGTCAATGTGTACTATACATTCTGTGTAACTTGTACATATAGTAGGTTACTAAGCATTAGCTCAAAAACCTCGTACTAATGCTGAAATACTGAAACATCACTCAAAATTAAACCACCACTTGACCCTGCCTCTTTTAGCCTACCCATTAGTAAAGATGGCAATAATTTAAGCATGAAATGAATCCAAGTAGTGATTCAGTATTTTATGAGTATTTGTGACCAAAATTTAGACAGATTTCTATAAAAAATCACTCGAATAAACTATGCTTGTACCTTTAGCATTTGCTGAGCGAGTACCTTTTTTATGCATCTGTCTCTATAATTTAATGTTTATTTCATTGTATCTTTGTATGTGTTTTTGCGTAAAATAAATAATTTCTATTTCTATTTCTTTTGTATTTTGTTAGTGTACAGGCCCTAAAACTATGAGTAATTCTCTCAAACTGGTTAGCCTACCAGGTACAAGCAACCCTAAAAGACATACCTTGCCAAACCGTGTGGTCGAAGCCTGGAATAGGCTACCAGAGACAGTAATTAGTGCTCCGACGGTTAACACATTCAAAAATAGACTGGATAAACCAAGTGCACAGACAATATTAAGTGATATACACGCATCAGCTTTAAGCTGCCTGTGTATAAAATAATAATAATAATAATAATAATAATAATTTTGTCCAAAATGACTATGAATATTAATTTTGATTTAATTCAAGTACCTATATGTTTTAATAATAAAAATGATGCATAGGACTGAGCCTATTGATGGAACTATTATTGTATGAAGTTTAGTTGGTATAGTTCTGCCTTCTGCGCTGTGGGCTGTGGGTCCGATCCCCACTGTGAACAAACATTTGTGTGATGGCATAGATGTAAAATTTTGACAGAAGTTTTTGGATACAACCAACAGCCATATTAATTATATTATAATTAGCAAGCAAGCTCGTATGAGTTAGTGGCCAACTCTGGTGACGGAGTTTTTAGACCGCCTTAAGACCAACGGTTTGACGTGCCCTCCGAAGCACGGAAGGGCTCAGATGTAAATGCCACTACGAGTCACCCATCCAAACAGTGATCGTGCAGAACGTCATTTAACTTAGATAATCAGTGAAGATTGACTAAGCAAGCCACGAACGCCTCATATGCTATATTATAATTAATTTATTCAATGTCCATTTCTGATAGTGGAATGAATATTTCGAGGTTTCTAGTGAATTAAGTTAATAGCATTCGACCGAGTATCTAAATATAAATGATTAAGTAACTATATATGAATCTGCAACACAGAATGAAAGTAGATTAAAAAGTAATCCTATATCATAAGTTTAGGACTCTTAGGTTTTATATTTGCATTCAATGTTCGAGCAACAATGAACATTGCAATAGCTCTGAAAATGGTGGCTTATTCCACTAATCCCCGTTGACAATCCCCGTCAACGGGGATTAGTGAACTTTTTGTTCGTAAATCCCCGTTACGAGTACGCATCGTCGTCAACGGGGATTTTTGAACTAAAATGTTGACTAATCCACGTTACGTTAATAGCAAAATACTAATTACCTTTAAGAATCCTGTTTTTAACCTTTTATAGGGTGAGGACTAGATTATTGATTATTTTTATAATCAAAAATTAAGTGTGCTCTGAAAATGGTGTGAGGATGTTTCTTATTTGTCATACACTTAGAGCATGAAGGTGGGAAATTCACAGAAAAATAGCTATGCAGCCTTTCAAAATGTCTTGAATAATCTAGTCCTCATCATCATCATGTCAAGTAGAAGTCCACTACCGGACATGATCTCTAGAAACAATGATTTTGGGCTTTTTGGGAGAATGTTTTTTTTATTCCTACCTCTATTGTTTCAGTAAGAATATTTTACACTTAAGAAATATTCAAGATGGCCGTCTGTGAGTCGAGTCAGTTGGAGTCCGGACTTGCCCGGATTAAGAGAGATGAAAGTGATGACACTAGCGAGGAAAGACCCTGTGAGTAGATAACATAAATATAGACAGGTGTCATAGCTTAGTTTGTATAGCTCTGCCTTCTGCACTTCAGGTTGTGGGTTCGATCCCCAAAAAGACCTTTCTGTTTATACGCTCCTCTCCATCGAAAGGTTGTCTGAAAGAAATTGCTTCCTAGCAATAAGACTGCTCGTTGTATGTTATAGTTAAATCTTATTTTCTGTAGCCGTCTCGCATATTATTTTGTTAGAAGTACCTACGTACAATAAAGTATTTGAATTTTTTCATTCAAGAACAAAATTTTTTGTAATCATATATGCTTGGTCCGTGTCTGGGTGTTACGATGTATTATTTTTTTATTTTTTCCTTGCGATCTGCCCTTTTGGCATTTAGCGAGGTTTTTGTTAAATCTGCAATTCCAGGCATGCGTGGTCTGTGCCCACTGGCACGACGCACATTAATTCAACTCTCCTAGTCACGTATTAGATCCTGAGGGACTCTTCTCTTAATACGTGTGAACGGTGTGACGGTGGGGTTCATGAGGTTACAGGCCAGTTCGTTTGGATGGTGAGCCATGCGCTTGGCGTATGATTTCAGCTTTGATTTGATGTCGTCTTTAACGAACGGGATCTGAAGATCATGATGTAGCTGGTTGTTAGTGATATACTATGTATTATAAGTATTTATGTATCTACGAAAAATTGTATATAAGTATTCTATCAGCAATCTAGTTCCCATAGTAAAAGTTTTTACTTTGTTTGGGACTAGATGGCGCTGTATAAAAATGTACCTACAGGATTACTTATACACGAATTTAAAAACAAATGGAACCTTATGTTACAACTGAATAAAGTCTATTTTAATTTTTATATTATTTCCAGTACCGGTGCCTTTGACAGTGGACTATCGGTCGCCAGTTTCTCACTTCGTACCACCAGCGGTCGAGTTGTATGCCGCTAGGCAGAAGCAGGAACAAGTTAGCTCTGGTACGTAATATAAACCCTAAGGAGGTAAGAATAGGGGTGTTTTCCACGCGGAATGCGAAGCAGAATTGAAACGAGTTCTTAGGGTTAAGGCACCCCGGCTTCGAAGTCAGAGCGAAATGTCAATCTAAAAAGTTACATTGCATATTGACCTTTATGTCTACAATAATGTAATAAAGTAAATAATTATGAACACAATTCGATTGAAAGAAAATTTGCAACCGTGTGCTTTGACCCTTTGAAACTCAGTCTCAATCGAGACTCAAGGCTAGTCAGAAAAGTCAAAAAAAAAAGCTCTGACTTGAGCATTGGTTCAAAACCTTCAACATAGGAGCGGTTTCTTTTGTTAAAGAAAGTGGTATGTATGTTTATTAAAACTACTCATACCTACTACGTATACCTACAACAGAAAGGTAAAGCTTTGGTCTCGCGATCGTAACGCACAACGCTGCGGTATGCGACATGCGGCGCCGGACACATAATCGTGTGGAAAACGTCTAGTATGGTCTCTTGTTCCGTCGCAGTCTGCGTCAGCGGCGAAGAGCAAACGCGGTACGTTGCGTTGAACCGCATTGTGCGTTACGATCGCGAGACCAAAGCTTGCCGACGATTGTATACAGACGTTATGAGAGTTAATAAAACAAAGTAATTTGGCATTTTAAAATCTTTAATTTTCTACTTATAGAAAACTGGATGGTTTTTTCTGTCTTGTCCAATTATTGTTTTTGAAAAAAAAATTACTACCTACTCGGAATTAGTTTTATAGGAAAATGTAACAGCAGAATGGCTACATTCGCTACAATTGAATTGTTAAAAAAATGGCTCAATAAAGAATACACACAGGAATAAAGTTTTAAGAAATCACATATACACAAATCGAAGTAATTTGGGCCCGTGTATTTTGCAGCTGAATCTAGCGAGACTACTCCTATAAAACGCAAGCGTGGTCGGCCACGCGTGGACAAAACCAGCCCTGAGTACTTGGCGAATCTCGCTGCTAGGAAACAGGCGAGGGAGATGGGTATGTACGGTGTTGTGTGTAGATTAGTTTACTTTTAGTTAGTTCATTTAAGGTCAAGGCAGATTGACGTCGAAGTGAAGCGTCAATCTAACCTGCATTGCATATTGACCCCTATCCCGTACCGTAATGCACACATTTCTATTGAGTTAATATTATCAAAAAATTCTACGCGTCTCTTTATAAAAATGTGTGGTTTACGCTGTGGAGATAGGGATCAATATTCTATGTACATTTTGAGATTGACGCGTGGCTTCGAAGTCAATCTGCTTAGATTCTTAGGGTCAATTTCTACTTTCTTAAGTACAGTAAGCGTGGCATCTATTACTTCGCTTTGCAGTCAGGTAGTCGCATTTCAACTCTACACGCTACTGTTCTTATATAAGTGTAAATCGTCCTTTAGCTCTTATGCTGAGCAATGCTCACGTTTAAATTGTTATTCAAGCACCAATTTTGTTTCTCAATGTTGAGCTGAGACTGATAGAAAACTGTATAAAAATCTATGCTTGAGTCTCGACTTATACTTGAGTATTTTGTCAGCATACGAGCATTACTCCCACGCTCAGAGAGGTAACTTAAACGTACTAGTACTTAAATTTGCGGTGTCTGTTTGCCGTTACTAAGTGAGAAATGTCAATAGACTAAGACTTGATTATCTTTTAAAGTACGTCTCTGAGTGCGAGTGTTAAAGTGTTAGAGTAGATATCTAAGCTTCAGCTAGAGTTATTTGTCATTGTCCAGTAGCTTAGTTAAAAGTTGCGCTAAACTTTATGGCCGATCTCATTTCGATAAAGCAAGGAAGCTGTCGAAATAGAGTTTTTAGACTTATCCCAGACATCCTTGGTCGGAGTCCTGGGATCCCACATGGACCCTGAAATTGCTGTGGTCCTTCGGACACTCACAGAATATACGTCATCAGATTGGTTATTGGACGGCAGTGGATGACGCTCCATCCCAACCCAACTACTAATCCGTAGTGTCTGGGAGTAACCTATAAAGTAAAAAAGAATGCTTTTGCAGCAGTCAGTAGTGAATTTAAAATGCATTGCCTCTATAGACTGTAGCTGCTCTAAATGAATTCATAATTAAGCAGTAATGGAAAGCAAAATTGTGAAAATATCTAAGCTTTATTTTATCACACCGCTTTTAGAACGCCAATGCGAAGATAACAATATCACGGTGTTATAAAGTTTGGTGCAACTCAAGGGAGTACGATTAAGACATCGATTAAATTCATTTTTTGATTAAAATTTGAGTCGTACTGCGTGGCGATATAGAAACACTCAGAAAATGAGTGGTCGTTGCGGCGCAGTGTATTTGAAAATTCCAGTTCAATTCCCGAATAATCGCAGCCAGCGTAAAATTGTTTTATATTAGACAATTTTACACGTAGAAGTCATAGAGAAAATATGTGTACATAGATTTTTTTTACGAAAAACGCGATCTTTATTAAAGAAAACCCATATATGTTGAATATTGGGAATGATAGTCCGATACGAAATAACCTTGGCGTTCAGTTCCTGTAAATTGGGGGGGTAAATTAACAGTAAAGATCAAAGCACACTGACTTCGAAGCGAAGCGTCAATCTAAAAGTTTACATTGCATATTGACTCTTCACACATTTTTGTACATTCGTGATTATCGAATACGCGCTTTCTTGTCTCGACAGTATTAAGCGCGTTATGTTGTGGAGATAGGGATCAATATGCTATGTATGTTTTTTAACGCTTCTACGCCATGCCTTGATCCTTATTCCTAGTTTCATCCAAATCGCATCAGTAGTTTTTGCGTAAAATGGAACAAACATACATACATCCTTACAGACTTTCGCGTTAATAATATTCGTAGGCCTCTTGATTCACGGAATCTCTAGCACACATATTTCCTCTAAGTCGTAGAACTTTTTAAGTTTTTTTTTTTAATTTCGCACTGCATCCTCGCTTCTTACGCATGCTATATCTCCAGCGGCCATGATGAATACTCCGCCGGAAGTGCCTCCGGGCGGGAAACGGAAACGAGGCCGGCCGCGGATCGACAAGACTAGTCCGGAGTATTTGGCGCGAAAACACGCCAGGGAAATGGGTATGTATTGCCTTATGGGTGTGCCAAACAGTCCGGTGGAAAAAGCCAGTAGTTCCATAGTAGTTTTTAATAAAAAATAAGTCAATATTTCAAAAGAGACTTATCACTTACAGTGCCTTCTGGTAAGATCGGCGTAATAGTAAGTCCGGATGCCAAGCAATTCAGCGATATTTTTATATGATAATTGCTTAGTTACCTGATTTATCCGGACTTAATATTAGGCCGATCTTACCAGAAGGCACCCTATATGATGTGTAAAATAAGCCCTTTTTGGCTTACTATACATTTTCAAGCACCTAGTAGTGGCTTGTAGATATATATGTAGTTTTATATGCTATAATAGTATCAATTTTCCTAAACTAACCTAATATGACGGCACTGTCAATATTGTCGTCCCTTTCTTATAAACTGAAACAACAAAGACAGCAGTAGTTATAACGCTGTCAAATTGAGTTGGTTTGGGAAAATGCAACAAAATTAAATGTACTAACTCTATATCACGCCAAATGGATTCTGGGTAAGCTAAGTGTGAACTGGTTTTTGCTTTCAGATATAAAAAAAATAACTTGTAAAGGGTTTCTGCTTGTAAAAATAAACAATAAACTATTGTAAGGGCTTGTTACTAATCTAGTTCTGT
Source organism: Eulithis prunata (assembly GCA_918843925.1). NCBI lineage: Eukaryota > Metazoa > Arthropoda > Insecta > Lepidoptera > Geometridae > Eulithis > Eulithis prunata. The sequence goes on from OU974028.1 coordinate 2,363,078, forward strand.
TATGAGGTAAGGGTAAGTAACATGCGAGTAATGGCTACAGGTTATGGGCCCAGGTTTGGAGGTGAGGGTAAGAACTGTCCACTAAAGGATTGGAAAGCGAAATTATGATATTTTTGAACTACAATCTCGCTAAAGTGACGCTTGGAAGATGTAAAAAATATAAATAAATATGTAAATAGCTACACAAAAATGAAGTAACATGTGGTTGCATGATCAAATAACACACTTCCTTGACTGGTTGTATATAATTGCACAGAATATGCCTAACACACACATAAACACATACTATGTACTAACATAAAACCACGCCTTTTTCTATGGGTTGCCAGAGATCACGGATTTTCACTTGTCGATCCTAACAACTTGCTTTGTTCACTCTCATAACGCTGTAATACTATTTATTGGCCTAGGGTAGGGCCTCTAGCTTATCTCTTGAAAGAGGGCATAGACAATAGTAAACAAAAGACAACAACTGGCTGTATGCTTCTCAAGGTGTTACACTACTTGATATTTAGTCGGGCTAACTGTTAGTGATGAGACCAGTTGAGTTTTTTCAAACTCGAGTTATTTGAGTTGAATCGAATAATCACATGAATATAAACTCATACGTGTTAGTAGCAAGCATTAATTTCTCTAATCATCTTAAGCTTTGGTCTCGCGATCGTAACGCACAACGCAGCGGTATGCGACATGCAGCGCCGGACACATAATTGTATGGAAAACGTCTAGTATGGTCTTTTATTACGTCGCAGTCTGCGTCAGCGGCGAAGAGCAAACGACTACTCTGCGTTGAGCCGCATACCGCAGCGTTGTGCGTTACGATCGCCGAAACGCTGTTTAAGTTGTACACGGATCGAGTTGATTTAAATCAATTTGCGACCCGAATCAATAGACAGTTCAATCCAAATAGCTCGAGTTTAAAAAAACCCAACTCGTCACATCAGTTAGCATGCTTAATATCAAGTAGTGTCATAGCCCTACCAGATGGCTGGACTAGTACAAGCTTTGCTTAGTTTGGGACTAGAGGGCGTTGTGTAATGTCCAATTGTCCATGAATATCGATTGTTATATGCAGTGATACTATTGAAGGATTGGTTTCATCGCACACAGCACATTGTACGCTCCCATCTCTGGTGCATATAAGCCTTAGGGTGCTTTTCCACTAGAGCTAAAATAAGATACGTTGCTAAGTATGTGTTTGAAATCCACCAATAGAAATCATTTGTTTTCATATTAAACGATTCCTATTGGTGGACTAGCCGTCGCCCGCGGCGTTGCTCGCGTTCTAGACCCTTTAGGGTGCGACTTTTCAAAATTCCTTTCTTAGTGCACCCCTACACTATATAAGGATACTACCCTCCAAATTTTATACCTCTAGGACTTATAGTTTAGGCTGTGCGTTGATTGTCAGTTAGCTTCAAAAGAGTTATTAAATATTTAGAATATTAGATGTCAAATATATCCTTAACAACGTAGCTTAGCTTAGCTCTGGTGGAAGAGTATTCATGCTACTCTGAATTCCTGTCGAGATAGAAACAGGCGCACTGGTTAACTTTCTTGCTAGCCTAATTCCTCCGGTTTTCACTAACAAATAGCTTGGTTTTCTGGGAAAGTGTTGCGGTCTTAGAATATCGTTATCGTATCTTAAGTGGCCAACTCTGTTGACGGAGGTTTTAGGTCGCCTTAAGGCCTCCGTCATGGCTTAATGACTGCTAGAGCCGGGATAGGTTAACGTGCCCTCGGAAGCACGGAAGCGCTCAGATGTAAATGCCACTAACGGTCACCTAAATAGTGACCGCGCAGAATGTCGCTTAACTTGGATAATCAGTGAAGATTCACTAAGCAAGCCTAGCCACGAGAACTTCGAACCTAATGCTAATTCTAGGATTTAGTCTCGTCTCATACTTGAGCATTGTTTTAGCATACGAAATTGAGTGAATCATCTAGTAATATTGTGAGTATTTTGTTCGCAGAAGCCTTGGAGCGTAAGGTCAAGAAGGAATATAAACGCCGTGGTACTGCAGGTAAGTTTAATACATTTATAATAAAGTTGTAAAGTTAATACAATGTAATAACAGGCACATGAGGCTTAACACCTGTCTGCCTCAAGTTGATGGACGCGTCGCAGTGCATCGTAGGGCACGTTTTCTATCGTGCATGACTACGAGGCAATGTTTTGCTATAGGTGATGGTTACCACTTAACATCAGGTGGGCCATCTGCTTGTTTCATTAGCTAGTAGTATAAAAAAAATACACAAAGTGTAAAAAATTTCTTTCAAAAACTTCGAAGGGTCAAGGTGTACATCAATGTAAACAACTTTTGTTTTGGGATTAACCAACAATGCATTGTCAAAAATGTCAGGTGAGATTATTAGTCGAGCATAATATCACGACATCTCACCAAGGGAAGAGGGAGAAAGGTAACTTACGTAATTTATGAATGACCCCGCAACTGGGTATTTTAACCCCTTGAAGTTTCGGGAGTGTTGTTATTGTGTCAAGCTGTGATTTTGCATTATTACATTAGTGATATATCTCGAAAAATGATGAAATGTGCGAGCGAGAAGGTGGGTTCACGTTACCCTTCTCCTTACCTAAGTAACTTTGAAGGATTCGGGCTTTAGTGTGACTTGCTTTGCAAAAGAGTACGTCCGGGTTCAGTACTAGCACCTATTTCGTAGTGAGGGTGCTTTTCCACCAGAGCTAAGCTAAGCTACGTTGCTAGCTAAGCTAAGCTACGTTGCTAGCTAAGCTAAGCTACGTTGCTAGCTAAGCTAAGCTACGTTGCTAAGAATGTGTTTGAAATCCACCAATAGGGATCGTTTGTTTTCATAATAAACGCTTCCTATTGGATGTCAACCACATCCTTTGCAACGTAGCTTAGCTTAGCTCAGTTGGAAGACCACATTGATGCTCGCATTTCTGTGTTCCGATGTGAAGGGTACTGAATTTAGTCACTAATCTTAAGTGTGGTTTTTGAATAACACCAAGCAATGTTTGAAATTGTAAATAACAATAACATTTTCCACTAATAATATGTACACGTTCTGGATGTAGTATCTATAGGTTCAGTTTTCTTTTAATACCCTCTTAGATAGTTTCAAAAGGGTACTTTATTTGTGTCTAGAATGGAAAATAAAGTGTTTAGAGAAGAACAGTAATACCAGCTAAAAAAAATTTATAGTTTAGATTAAAACAAATGATAATGTGGCCAGCTTCAGACCAAAAACTTCCCGATTGTGTACATTCATCTGCTCCGAGCAAATATCAATGGAAAGCGAAACAGATTATAACAAAATCCCTAGTGAAGTAGTGATGTCTCAGTTGTCGATTGGCAAGTACAAAAACGTAATAAAACGAAGACTTCTTTTAAAAGCATACTATAAAATATCTGATTATTTAGAAGACAAACAAGCTTGGGACGAACAAGCTCCAACTGATCCAATAAAAAAAATTGTAATCATTCCTAATCATACAAAACGTAATGACGATTCAAAGTGACATTTTATTGAATAAAAGCTTTTTGACTTTGACTTACACAACTTTTTATTATCTATGTGTTTTCTTTCCATTGGTATAGCTCCGAGTCTTAACACCATGTAACATGCATTATTTCACCGCTTTAGTGAAGACCATCACCAAAGTAAAATGTACGCACCGGCCGGCGCCGCCGCGCGGCACAAAAATGTTGCCAGTTAAAACCGCTCGGAAAATACCCCAAATGTCGGGAAAAATGTCGGGTAAAATCGTGGCGAGAAAGATTTCCGAATCTCATAGGACATTGATAATGAGGAGAAACGCGAGACTTGCTCGGGTTAAAAGAAAAGGTACTTTTAGATTTGCATGCTCGTAGAACTAGCTACGTTTTGTGGTTTTGGATGTTTTAAAAGCTGTTGAATTGGTTTGGGTATAAAAATTTAGTTGTCTGGTAGAATTCGTGGTTATTTTCAAAGTCAAATAAATACTTATATATTTTTTAGTTTTACATTTAATTTTTAATTGAAATCGGTAGCAATTTTATTTATTGTACGACGCATGTAAGTAATTGATAAAATATAGTTATTTTAGTTTTTATTATTTAATCCAAAATATTTAAAATTTGCGTAAGTTCCTTTTATAAATATAATAAAATGTATAATTAGATGAATGGTAGGATAGCATGAAATTAAAAAAAAAATGGTTAAATTTTTAAAAAAAATTATGTATAAGCATGCGATCAATTAATTTATTATACAATTTCGTAGTTAGAAACAGAAAATTTTAAATTTCTTATCGAAATTTTTTACAATTTTAGATTTTGGATTATTTTTAACTCGTATTAAAAAATCTCTGTAATGATAACTCATACCAAAGTAGCCACTGTCAACTCCACAAATACCCCACGGCAAATTGAAACGTTACTTATTTCTATACAACCAAGAATCATTTTGCAACGGCTGTGGGGCGACCTAACAAAATGCAGTGGAGAAGCTAGTAGTTGAAATGTATCATGTCTTACTACTAACAGGTCATCATCATCATCTAATACCCTCACTATTTTCTTCACTATCACACAAAAAAAGTAACATAGAACGAAAGCTGTTTGAATTTTATGTTCAAAGACACGCGTCTCTGATTGGTTAAATGGAACGTTTTTCTACCAACCAATGGGAACTTTGTCAGTTCTAAATACTCAACGCTGATTGGTTGATCATCAGATTCTGGTGCGTCGTCGTCCACTGGGGACACTACGCCCCGTGTCAAACGTAAATACACGAAGCGAACGCCGAGCGCTAAGAATAATGATGGTGTAAGTTATTTCTTTAGAATAAGAATCATTTATAGTTAAACTGTGTAAAAAAGATATCCTAAAGATAGAGAGTTTCAACAGTTTACCCATGCCGGGCGTACAATCATCATCATCATCAATCAATATATATAAAACTCTTTTGAAGCTGACAGAGAATCAACGCACAGCCTAAACCATAAGTCCTAGAGGTATGAAATTTGGAGGGTAGTATCCTTATATAGTGTAGGGGTGCACTAAGAAAGGAATTTTGAAACGTCACACACAAAAGGGTTGAACGCGAGCAACGCCGCGGGCGACGGCTTGTACTTTATAGTTTTATTATAAATATATTTTAGGAAAGAATATAAAAAAAAATATCCTTGGACATTTCACACAACACCCTCTAGTCCCAAACTAAGCAGAGCTTGTACTATGGGAACTAGATTGATAGATAGATACACCAAGAAAAGAAGAAAAACAATAAAAGAGAAATAAGTTTTAAGTACGAGGTACAATGGGCGGTCTTATCGCTATAAGCAATCTCTTCCAGACAACCTTTGGATGGACAGAAGCATGTCGATTGCTGATAGAATACTTGTATACATACTTATATCAGTTTAATACATAGTTTCACACATTTACATGAACAAGCAACTATTCTTTACATCACAAAAATGTTTGTTCTTGATGGGGATCGAACCTACAACCCACAGCGCAGAAGGCAGAGCTATAACCAACTGAGTTGTGACGCCTTTTTTTACTAATGTTATGTTTATCCACAGACGCCTCAGACTGAAAAAGCAAAGGGCAAGCGTGGCAGACCAAGAAAGGACCAGTTGCAGAACAGACAAGCCCAAGCTGGACGTAAGTAAAAAAATAATTTGGTCACCGTTGGTCTAGTGGTAGATACTTCGCTTTTCGATCCTAATACCGTGTTCACACTATGCCATTGCCGCTGCCGGCATTCATGCCGCGGACTTATTGCCACAGCAACATCGCCTTTATTCTCACCAAGGAGCTAGGGCATGAACTTGGCGATGTTGCTGTGGCAATCATTCCGGAATTAATCGCGGCATACATGCCGGCAGCGGCATGGGCGTAGTGTGCACGCGCTATAAGGTCGTGGGATCGATACCATGTGAATACACTTATACCTACACAATTAAGACTCATTTACATGATGTCATTTTCTTGTATAATATATAAAAGCAATTAATGAAGCGTAATAATTGACGTCCAAGAATTTTAAGCAACTGTTTATACAAAAAAAAAACATGTAAATGGACATTATTAATTTATTAATATGATTGTTATTCATATATTTTCTAGAAATCCGTGTTCGCAATAATCTAATGCCAGCTAATAGTGAACCTATCTCACTGGACAGCGACGAAGAACCTGATTTGGGTACGTATGTTTGAGAGATCATTTTTCATAGAGATAAATTGAATTTTCTCAAACATGCTTGAAAATTTGTGCATTATTTTGACAACCTTATTCGAAATAAATCGAAAATGCAGTACTGGCCAAATAAAATAATTCATATTATTATATAAAATTATTATTATTCTGTGAAATTTTAGTATTATACCTTACATCTTAGTATTTTTATTATTACAACCAGTATTTATTATATTTTATTTAGCCCTCTTGTGTCCCACTGCTGATCAATAGGACTTGAACCTACGACCTACAAGACCTACCTAAAGGCAGAGCTAATACCGACTGAGTTGTGACGCCTGTCATATAATTTGTTCTATCTAGGTTCACCCGGTGCCGCATCAGACTCGCTGAGTCTTGACGAGAATCTACGAGCGTTGAGGCATATTCATGAGAAATATGCTAATATTGATAAGGTGGGTCACTTATTTTGCTAGTTAATACTATGACGATGAAGAAAAATATTTAAAACTAGCCGTCGCCCGCGGCGTTGCTCGCGTTCTACCCTTTAGAGTGTGACGTTTCAAAATTCCTTTCTTAGTGCACCCCTACACCATATAAGGATACTACCCTCCAAATTTCATATCTCTAGGACTTATAGTTTAGGCTGTGCGTTAATTCTAAGTCAGCTTCAAAAGACTTTAATATATATTGATTGATGATGATAATACCTAGTAAAACATTTTTTTGCTTTATACATATTTTCCAATGTTGACAAAAATTTCTTTGTAAACATTATTATAAATAATAATATACCTTCCTTTTGGTTTCGCTGTAGTCGGGTAAAAATGAAAGTAACTACCTACTGTGATATTAAAAATATGAAAATAAAAATAAATTTCTTGTAACATTTTTCTAAATAAAAATGAAATGAATTTATTTGTCGAGGTTAATTTATGTAAATCAGCTACATATTTGAGGTATTTTTCTTTTATTAACGGTCTCCATCCGTCATTTTGTCGGAAAATAAAGAAACATTTTCATTTACAGGACGACATGTTTGAAGCGCACTTATTAGCTGCAAACTTCAAAAAGCCACCCATAGATGGCGTTCAACGGCCTATGGACGAGGACGCCATGTCGGTTCGGAGCTCTGAAGGTTAGCTTTAGTAAAAAACCGGGTGCAATAAGACCAGCCTCGAAATTATCAGAGGATATATACCCATCAACTAAGTACGTCACAACTTTTTTTATAAAACCAGTGTGTAGTGAGTAGTGACTGCTTACTATTATTATACCGCGTTCACACTGTGCCAGTGCCGCTGCCGGCATGAATGCCGCGATTAATTCCGGAATGATTGCCACAGCAACATCGCCAAGTTCATGCCCTAGCTCTTTGGTGAGAATAAAGGCGATGTTGCTGTGGCAATAATTCCGGAATTAATCGCGGCATTCCTGCCGGGCATAGTGTGCACGCGCTGTTATAAATACCCAGCAAATGGTTTTAATATAGGTTTTATTAAAATTTCGAACAGGCTTTCAAATAGAAAGCTGATTATTGAAAAAAAAAAACCAAATGAACACTAACTTCGTTTTTCGTCATTGATTTTGAAAAGTAATTGTATTTTCAAATAAAAAGTTTTGCCTAGGTACTTAGTTTTAATGTCCGCGCATTATCTGAGAAAAGTACTATACAAGCCTTGGCCACAACTAGGCAATGATGGACTCACGTATTTGTGCCTCGTCTTCGACTCTGCCCACATTTACACGTTCGTCCCTCATTAAATAAATAAAAATAAAAATATTCACGGACACTTAACACAACGCCTTCTAGTCCCAAACTAAGCAAAGCTTGTACGATGGAAACTAGATGGCTGATAGAATACACACATACATTTTTTTTGTAAATACATACTTATAATACATAGAAACACCCAGACACAGAACAAACATCTATGTTTACAACACACAAATGTTTGTTCTCGGTGGGGATCGAACCCACGACCGACAGCACGGAAGGCAGAGCTACTACCGACTGAGCCATGACGCCTGTCTCTGCCATTGCCATTGCCTCTGTTGCGGGCCGCTGCAGTACTATTATTTAATATTCTTCCAAAATTTATATTTTTGTTCTACAGGTGGTTCAAGTCGCTCCAGAAAAGAGGAGAATCGGGATAGAGTTGAGAAACTCGAAGACAGCTCCAATTCTGATTCCGATAGCAGTAGCTCGGGTTCTGGTAAGAAAATACTAGATCGGTATCACTGCATTCGACGCTGTAGGTTGTGGGTTCGATCCCCATGCAAAGCAAACAGTAGCAGAGCTTCTAGTGATGGAGTTGGTACGTGTTAGTACTAGCAATGATCCGGACTCGAGCATACATTTTTGTATGAAACTTTTTGTTTAATACAATATAGGCAACCGTTTGACCACAATGCGATGATGTGGTCGACGATGTAGCACGGTTACCTAGAAGATACCTATTCACTCTACTCTTGAAAACTTCCAAATTATAGTCATATCTACTACTCATATACATATCCAAACTCTACTGAAATCTATGCTTGAGTAACAATTTCTTAACAGCAAATGGGCCTTAATTGATCGAGTGAGCGAAGCGAACGAGATCTTAGTGACAACTTGGACGAAAATGCTTTGTATGTTTGTATGTTTGTTCGACGAGATCTTTGAAACCGCTTATCCGATCTTCACAGAATTTGGTAGGTATACGGATAGTACTCTTAAGTTTTACTGGTTTGTTAAATGAAGTAAATCGGTCAAGGGGTCGTGAAGTTATGAGGGTCCAAAGGAAGTAAAAAAAAAAAGTCGTACAATAAAATCAAGTGGGGTGTCATATGATAGGGTTTTGTTTAGACATTCCAAAACCGTTTTTATTTTGATTCTAGGTCTAATAGTTTTTGAGTTATTGTAAAAATTATAAAATTGGCAAACCCAGTATAACGTGAGCTACCATTTCTTGGAGTTTCAATGATTTTGTAGTTCAAGTAAGACTGGTACATAGCTAGACGGCGATTTCGAAGCGATTTGCAAAGTTTATTACAACCATTGGTCAATGAAAATTGTTTGGGTTTTATTAACCTCCGACCATCACGAGATCTCAGTTCGGGGCGAACTACTAGTGATTAAAGCTTCATTTATTTTACAGGCAGTTCCAGCTCGGGATCCTCTTCATCATCATCATCATCCTCCGGCTCGTCAGATAGTTCTGACTCCGAGTCTGATACACCACGCACTGAGACTGAAACGCTTAACAGGTACGATTATACATATATAGTTCCCGACATGTTTTAATAGCTCTGACCCTGACTGGAGGGGATGTGGGACGTTTCTTTGTGCATCGAAAGAGATATACATATTCCCCTCCATTTTCAGCGAAAGTTATTAAACCCGTGTCGGGTAAAAGCTACCTATGGCCTACAAAATGGAGTCACAATTCTATTGTAAGAAATCCCAAAATATTACATGACGTTTTTATACTTGTCAGTAGAGAGTTTGTAATACATTAAAGTTTTATATTCTAGCCCGTCAAAGTGTTCGATGATCAAACCGTAATGTATAGCTAAAAAATGTGTTCACGCCTTCGTTGTACGGAACTAAGAGATCATTTAGAATCAGCTTGTAGTGGGTGATTTAGCGGGATTACATTTTTATTTCTTCGTTAAGAAACGAAATAAATGAATCCTACTAATATTATAAACGCGAAAGTTTCTATGTATGGATGTTTGTTGTTCTTTCACGCAAAAACTACTGATCCGATTTGGATGGAACTTGGAATATGTATTGTCCGTGATCTGGATTAACACATAGGCTACTTTTTATCCCGGAAAATCAACAGGATCAAACGGGACGCGAACGAAGTCGCGGGTGGAAGCTAGTACTAGTTAGTGTCTACCTACTACCTATAACACCTATAATTTGCATAGTTTGTAAAAAAATGTAATGGGCTATAGTTCCACGAATAAACCTTATAATGAGAAATGTTTCTTTTCCAGCACATACCCCACTCCACCGTGGGCCACGACCCCCTTCCCCGCGTCCGGATCCGGATCGGACTCGGAACCGGATCCGGAACGAGCCTCGTCTCCGGTCGTCAGTCACGACGACATCTCTGAGAGCGACAACGAGTCGCCCGACAAGAGCTATCAATGCCACATCTGCAAGAAGTGGTACTCCACTAGAGTTACACTCAAGTAAGTGATGTCACACAGTCCAAGGTCACTTAAGTTACTAGAAGTCACTAAAATTACCAAAAGTCACTGAAATTACCAAAACTCGCTAAGAATAGCAAAAAGTTAGTAAAAGCAAGGAAATTAAGTAGGTAAGGAGTGTAAGCTAGTAGTCGTAACTTAAAAGTCACTAAATTTGGCCTAAACTCACTAAAACAGTGAAATGTATCTTAAAGTGTAGGGTAAAAGCTACCAGTGTCCACATCTGCAACTGGTACTCTACAAGAGTTGCACTTAAGTGATGTCAACCAGTCAAAAGTCACAAAAATTACCAAAAGTTGCTAAGAAACAGCAAAAAGTTTGTAAAATTAAGGAGAGTGGAGGAGTAGGTAAGAAGTGTAAGCTAGTGGTCGTAACCCAAAAGTCACTAAAAATTCCCAAAAGTCACTGAAACATTCAAAAGTATCTAAAAGTGTAGGGTAAAATCTGTCAATGCCACATTTGCGAGTGGTACTCTTTCAAGTAAGTGATGTCAACCAGTCAAAAGTCACTAAAATTACTAAAAGTTGCTAAGAAACAGCAAAAACTTCGTAAAATTAAGGAGAGTGGAGGAATAAGCAAGGAGTCAAAATCACTAAAAATTCCCTAAACTCACTGAAACAGTCAAAAAACAGTAGAGGGCGCTCCCATAGTGCAAGCTTTGCTTAGTTTGGTACAAGAAGGCGTTGTGTGAAATGACCGTGAATATTTATTACTAGCTGTCTCCCGCGGTTTTGCTCGCGTGGTAGCAGCATACAAAATCTAATCCTAATTTTTGACCCTTTAGGGTGCGACTTTTCAAAATTCCTTTCTTAGTGCACCCTTACACTATATAAGGATACTACCTTCCAAATTTCATACATCTAGGACTTATAGTTTAGGCTGTGCGTTGATTCTCTGCCAGCTTCAAAAGAGTTTTATATATATTGATGATGATGATGATGATATTGATATTGATTCCATTTTTGTACCTAATCTATGTTATGTGCTGTCGGTTTTCCTATAAATAAATAAATAAATAAACTGCATCATCATAGATTACCGTAGACCAAGAGGCAGACCACCCGCCCGATGGTCAAATGACATAGTAGAACTGGCTGGGAATCATTGGACCAGACTCGCAAGGGACCGAAAAGAATGGCGTAATAAAGAGGAGGCATATACTCAGCAGTGGGTGCAAACGGACTGAAATGATGATGATGATGATGATGATGATGATCATCATAGATTTATATACGCACTTAGAGCCCACTCACCTATTGTACCTACGCTTGAGTATATGCTACCTACATTTAAATTGATCCTATGATCTTTAACATAACCTTTTGTCCGACGGAAGACGCAAAGAACCGGGATACAGATAATTTAGTCCGGTTCTTGACGCTCCCAACCTATTATAGTCTAGTATCTAACTGCCTAGCTTAATATTGTTGTTAGGCATATTTTTGTATACAGATTTACCTATTAGTGCTCAATAAAACATTATTTGATTTGATTATTATTTCAGAATCCACCGACGCAGCCATCAGAATCGCCGCAACGGTACTTCCCGATCCCGCACTCGAGTTGCAGATCGATACGAATGCGATATCTGCAATGAAACATTCCCACGGAGGGAGAAACTATACACACACAAGTATGTTAAATATTACTTAACTTAAATGGACTAACGGTTTAATTTTACAACAAAAAAAAATTATTCATAAAACCTGTTTTTCTCATCATCATTTCCCTGCCCTTATCCCACGCTAGGTGGGGTCGGCACAACATGTTTTCTTCTTCCACTCACTCCTATCATTCGTCAATTCTGAATCAACTCCTCTCACATTCATATCCTCTTTCACACAATCCAACCACTTCTTCTTCGGCCTTCCTCTACTTGCACACCCCCCAGCCACACTCATATTCATAACTCCCTTCGTTATATGACTTTCATCCCTCCTCATTACGTGTCCATACCATGCTAATCTACCACTCCTTACCTTTTCACTAACATAACCTGTTTTTCTATACTATTATAAAACTGTAAAAAAGCCAAAAACTAAAATTAAGGATATGGATAAACTAAATGACAGGCGTCATGGCTCAGTCGGTAGTAGCTCTGCCTTCCGTGCTGTGGGTCGTGGGTTCGATCCCCACCGAGAACAAAAATTTGTGTGTTGTAAACATAGATGTTTGTTCTGTGTCTGGGTGTTTCTATTTATTATAAGTATGTATTTACAAAAAAAAAATGTATGTATGTATTCTATCAGCAATCTAGTTTCCATCGTACAAGCTTTGCTTAGTTTGGGACTAGAAGGCGTTGTGTTAAGTGTCCGTGAATATTTATTATTATTATTATTATTGTTGTCTAGATATTCATCAGCTCGACTCGCTAGAGTCGGAAAATAAATGATGCACACGGGCCTAAGCCAAGTGTACATCAGTTGATACTGTTGAAAGAAGTGGTATATTAGGACTGGAAGTTTGTACATCAGTCGAAAGGTCAGATTGCAAAAACTTTCGTACAATTCTACAAGTATTTAAAATGACTGCCTTTTGCAACAGAGCAAATGTGTGTTTAGGCAAATCAAGCAGAGCGAGTGCCTGGAACAGTTGGCTGGGAATAACTATTATTATTAAATATGCAGATCTACTAAATAAACAATTCTGATTCCGAAAATCGAGTTTATCTGTTTGTTTGTTCGCGGATCACGCCTTAACTACTGGACCAATTTCTATTAAACTTAATACCTTTCGGGAGCCTTTTTTCCGGTTTGAAACACAGGCTATATTTTATTTTATTTATATAATATAGCCTTACATCTATTGAAGATGATTTACACAGCGTCAGGAGGCAACCTATGCCTACACTTAACGACACACTGTAGTGCCCTTATGTTCTATGTTCTTAGATACAGCTTGAACTCTGTAAATCAAAAGCAGCCATTTGCTACGAGGTTCATCGTATGCTGGTTGACAGATATTTTGGTGGAAAGTTTCGCACGCGTAGTATCCGCTAGTTTTGTTACAAAACGCGGTAAAACCATTTAGTGTTTTCGTTTTACGTCAGGATTACTGGTTAATGCAATGCATCACAGGGCACGTCCTCAGTGAGAAAATGCATCTATATAGTTACCACTTAAAATAACGGTCATCGGCTTGTTCTATCGTTGTATAAATATGTATTACTAGCCGTCGCCCGCGGCGTTGCTCGCGTTCTACCCTTTAGAGTGTGACGTTTCAAAATTCCTTTCTTAGTGCACCCCTACACTATATAAGGATACTACCCTCCAAATTTCATACCTCTAGGACTTATAGTTTAGGCTGTGCGTTGATTCTCTGTCAGCTTCAAAAGAGTTTTATATATATTGATGATAATAAATATATAATATACTAGCCGTCGCCCGCGGCGTTGCTCGCGTTCTAGTGTGACTTTTCAAAATTCCTTTCTTAGTGCGCCCCTACACTATATAAGGATACTACCCTCCAAATTGCATACCTCTAGGACTTGTAGTTTAGGCTGTGCGTTGATTCTATGTCAGCTTCAAAAGAGTTTTATATATATTGATATATACTAGCCGTCGCCCGCGGCGTTGCTCGCGTTCTACCCTTTAGAGTGCGACGATTCAAAATTCCTTTTTTAGTGCACCCCTACACTATATAAGGATACTACCCTCCAAATTTCATACCTCTAGGACTTATAGTTTAGGCTGTGCGTTGATTCTCTGTCAGCTTCAAAAGAGTTTTATATACAGGGTGTTACCAGACCACTTCCGAAAACTTGGAGGTTCCAATCAGACCATGATACTGAAAACATTAACGTAGCGTGTGTCCTGAGTCGATTTTTTTGCTCACGAGTGTATATTGATGATTGAAGGTCTGAAGCGCATCGCGGCAGTATGACGTTCCGTTGCTCGGTGTGCCAGCGCTGCTTCGAGCACGATGACGAGCTGATCGCACACAAGGCGCAACACACGCAACACGAGCTCACTGGTATGTTATACATTGACAGGCGTCGTGGCTCAGTCGGTAGTAGCTCTGCCTTCCGTGCTGTGGGTCGTGGGTTCGATCCCCACCGAGAACAAACATTTGTGTGTTGTAAACATAGATGTTTGTTCTGTGTCTGGGTGTTTCTATGTATTATAAGTATGTATTTACAAAAAAATATGTATGTATGTATTCTATCAGCCATCTAGTTTCCATCGTACAAGCTTTGCTTAGTTTGGGACTGGAAGGCGTTGTGTTAAGTGTCCGTGAATATTTATTTATTATTATTTATTTATTTACATTAGTGCTTGACCGTTCAGCTCTCCGACTAAATAGAGACATTAGCGCGTTTCAGCGCGTTTTTTGCCGTCAAAAGCTTCTTGTTTTCGTATATCTGTAGCCACGTCGCTTGACATTATGCTTCGCAGCGAAAGCAGTTCAGTGCCTTGATCACGAATAAATGTGACAATCGCAAACGTGTCGTAACGCTAGCGTATCCGAGATACACTGCGCGGTGACACTACAACGGTCGGCAGTCGAGCTGTCATTGACGCGCAATATAACTAGAATACGCTAACGCGGCGACTGTCAGATTTGTTCGTGATAAAGGTACTGAGCTTGCGAGAAGGGGGCTGCTACGATATAATATATGTACTTACGCGTACCATACGAGCTCACCGTCGGTCGACCACTAAACTCAGCCTAAGGTTACGCTATACGCCTGAGTTAAGGCGCGTGAAAAGTGTTCTCTTATGACACTCGCAAATCTGAACGTTTCTGAAGAGCTTATAGTAAACATTAAAGGTGGTAAAACCAGTATAACGTCAACTACTATTTCTTAGCGCTTCAATAAGAAAGAAAGAAAGAAAGAAAATACATTTATTTATGACACACAAACGGGCACAAACATGAAATACACACCTTAAATAAAAAACACAAAGACAACATAAAATATAAAATGTGTATCTCTCTGCACTGCCCATCTAATGGCCACAAATAGGTGTCCAACTCAGCATTTGTTGTGTCTCACAACACAACGACTTTGTCAATGACTTTGTAGTTCAGGTAAGACTGGTAGGTAGCTATATAGCTTAGTTTTTTGCGTTACATTTCTGTACTGTACGTTTCTATGTCGCGAATAAATAATTTCTTTCTTTCAAAGAGTTTCATCTGACGTAGTTATATCTAACGTTCTTCGAATAACTTCCCCAGGTCGTTGTTCGCAATGCAACTCATCGTTCGAGACGTGGGACCAGTTGAAGCGTCACGTGTCGAGCGCGCACTCGCCGCGGCGCTCGAGCTCGCCGGCCGGCGCGCACGCGTGCTCGCACTGCGGGAAGAGGTTCACGCACGTGCACTCCCTCACCAGGCATCTGCAGAACCACGCCAAGCAGCTCTACAGATGCGTCGTCTGCAAGGTCACTTACCATTTTTTAATAAATAAATAAATAAAAAAACTTTATACCATCCCCCGTCTAAAAGCTTATTTTATTCACTGAAAACAGTGAATAAAAAGCACTTTAACTCACTGTTTTTGTGTTTGAATTTAGAACACGTAATATATTTGACCTCCATCTCTTATATTTGACCATACCATATATTATACCATATATTTGACAGGCGTCATGGCTCAGTCGGTAGTAGCTCTGCCTTCCGTGCTGTGGGTCGTGGGTTCGATCCCCACCGAGAACAAACATTTGTGTGTTGTATACATAGATGTTTGTTCTGTGTCTGGGTGTTTTTATGTATTATAAGTATGTATTTACAAAAAAAAATTATGTATGTATTCTATCAGCCATCTAGTCTCCATCGTACAAGCTTTGCTTAGTTTGGGACTAGAAGGCGTTGTGTTAAGTGTCCGTGAATGTTTATTATGTTTATTATTTATCTAATTATTGTTTTTGCGCAAGGAGGTTGTATAGCATTGGCTATGCAACCTCCAATCTTTCTTTTTCTCGTAGTCATGGTATAAAGTATAGTATGCAACTCTTGAATAAAACGAATTTATACCGAGGGCCATGAACCACTCACGTCGTTAAGGATTCTGACACTTGAATCAGTCGCTACGCTCGTGATTCAGTCGTTAGAATCCTTCACTTGCTCGTGATTCATTTATGGCCCTCGCTATAAATCCGTCTTTTATTCACTAGTTTCATAATATACTATTATTGAGGACAAGCAAAAGGGCAAGACAGGCAAAAGTCTTGCAAACGGTTAGCGATATATTGTTTGTGCTGTTAAGAAGCGCTCGTGGCTAGGCTTGCTTAGTCAATCTTCACCGATTATCTTAGTTAAGCGACGTTCTGAGCGGTCACTACTTGGATGGGTGACCGTTAGTGGCATTTACATCTGAGCGCTTCCTTGCTTCGGAGGGCACGTTAAACTGTCCCGGCTCTAGCAGTCGTTAAGCCATGACGGAGGCCTTAAGGCGGCCTGAAAACTCCGTCACCAGAGTTAGCCACTAACTCATACGAGCTTGCTTATACTCACGATATGTTAACGATTGTCATATTTATTCGTTCTGAGAATTTCTACAGACGATGAGCAAAGAATATTTTAACACAGCGTTTAGTAAGACTTATGAATTATGAATTGAACCTTATTTATTTCACGTTACAGGCGTCATTCGCTCGCGCGGACCAACTAGCCCAACACTTAAATAGTCACCTCGATAACTACAAACGTCTCAAGCCCTGATTCACAAACGTCTTGTACTGCTATGTTATAAACGTTTACAATAAGGTTGCTCTCACACTGAAACGTCAAAATAACTAAACTGAAACCGAGACTTGATTCTAATTTGTATTTTAATTCTGTTATAGCTATTTTTTAGTTAAAATACATTTACTGCAGGATTAAAATGAGCGCTCTAGAACGATTCGTCTATCTATGGTAGAGTATATTAAAACTAGTAGTTTGTCCCGAACTGAGATCTCGTGGTCGGTCAAGAGGTTGTAAAGATATGAGGGTCAAAACGGAATAAACCAAAAAATATAAGACCGATAAATGATAATTTTTACAACAACTCAAGAACTGTTTAACCTAGAATAAAAATAAAACCGGTTTTAGAATGTCTAAACAAAGCCCTATCATATGACACCCCACTTGATATTTTGGTACGACTATATTTATTTTACTCCCTTTGGAATCTCATAACTTTCCAACTTCTTGACCGATTTACTTTATTTTTCAAACCAGTAAAACTTAAGAGTACTATCCGTATACCTACCAAATTCTGTGAAGATCGGATAAGCGGTTCAAAAGATCTCGACGAACAAACATACAAAGCGTTTTTGCCCAAGTTGTCACTAAGATCTTCGTTCGCTTCCCTCACTCGATCAGCTATCTCTTTTCCCGTCAAACAACAGAATGAGACGAAGAATGTTTTCACCCGTAGAAAGAAAGATCTAGAACACTCATGCAGTAAATATTACCGTTGATTTCGTCCGAAGAATTAAGTCTCAATTCAGTATAGTTCCAAAAGTATAAAGCAGAATTGTATAATATATTTTTATTAGACTAAGAGATGGGTCCATACTCAGAGTCTGCAAACGTGAAACTCAATATATAGGCGACCAAGAAATTGGTTTACCACTCTTAAGGCTGAATATCATTTGCACGTACAAAACATCAAGGGCTATTTTCGCTTGACAGATTAATATCTGCTACGTCAGAATCTGTCATTCCTGTTTATTTTCTCCTTAGCGAATAATTATGTTACTGGGAGATGTCATCAAAAGTGGTAAACCAATTTCTTGGTCGCCTATACATCTCTTTGTTACATCTGCGTCAAAGTCATTTTCTATCCAAAAGTGTCAAAATAGCTCGAGTCTCGATATTGACTTGAGTAAAGTTTCAGAATACGAGTCTAACGGCCGAATACTCAAACGCTACTTGTATTAAGTTCATGCTAAAATTATTGCCATCTCTTACAAATGAGTAATGTCAAACAGAGGCAGAGCAATTAGTGGTGTTTAAATTTCAGTGACGTTTCAGTATTCGGCCCTAAATGTCGCTTTAGCACTAAATTTGTATAAAAATTCATATTCGAGATGACTTAAGTATTAAGTTAGACTCTGAGTGCGGCCGTAAAATGTATAAAAATCAAGGAGTTCAATTTTGGATCGTTTTTGGTACCTATCGCTGTTATTAAAAGAAGGGTGTTATAAGTTTGACGGCGTTGTGTGTCTGTTTGTGCCCTCGTAGCTACAAAAGTAGGTATTTTATTTTTAATTTTTTTAAATCAATATAGGTAACCGTTTGACCACAATCTCACCTGATGTTAAGTGATGATGTGGTCGACGATGTAGCACGGTTACCTAGAAGATACCTATTCACTCTGCTATTGAAAACTTCCAAATTATATGTAGGTACAACAGTTTTTTGTAAGAAACGTGATTTATCTGGGATGGTTCGTAGCCGTGTTTGGTGGAAATTGGTGGAGCCGTTAGTTATGAGGATACTCATCAGCTCTGAAAACTAATTTCGAGGAATCTTAGTCATAATTGCAGTTGGAACATTTAGTTGAGTTCATCTCAAAGTGATTTGATGAACTGAGGGCCTAGTACGAGTTTTTAGTGTATAGTGTGGGTGTGAAACGTCTGACGCCCAGCACACCGAAGCTTGACATGCGAGTACGGGCTTGGTGTAGACCAAGCTTCTCAAAGAATCCGCTGAGTGTCTCCATACATATCAGCGCCCACTAGTGTGCTGGGCGTCAGACGTTTCACACCAGATTTACACACCAAAACTCGTACTAGGCCCTCTGAGTCCATACGAGTATGAGAATTTTTCGTGATTCCACCAATAATTTCTTCTAATTGAATAATTGTGTCTGGGTGTTTCTATGTATGTATTTACAACAAAAAAAATGTATGTATGTATTCTATCAGCCATCTAGTTTCCATCGTACAAGCTTTGCTTAGTTTGGGACTAGAAGGCGTTGTGTTAAGTGTCCATGAATATTTATTTATTTAAAATTATGAATCTATTTTGATGATCCTTATTATGTTTTCGATGTTAGTTTCGATTAACTCAAACTAAGACAGGCTCTGAGCCCCGAGTCTGTGCATTTGTTTTGACTTTCGACTCGAGTATAGCACACGCAAACGCATTCGCAAAGCGAGAAATTTTGCTGGGAATTGCACAATTCCCAAATCTCCCGCTAGAGGCGCTTATCCGGTTTTCATACAAAAATTATCGCTTTGCGAATGCGTTTGCGTGTGCTATACTCGAGTCGAAAGTCAAAACAAATGCACAGGCTCGGGGCTCTGATGATGTCGGGTAGTAAAAACGATTCACGGTTCAATTTTCTATGTTAAAGGATTTATAATACACCAAAAATTATACCGAGTGGTATTCAAACGACAAAAATACTATACATGCATAAAAAATAATTTTTTCTATTCTATTCTACATAGAGCGAAAAAAACACAGCTAATAGCCCGAATACTGAAACTTTTAAATTGAAACACCACAGGCGTCATATCTCAGTCGGTAGGTAATAGCTCTCCGTGCTGTGTCGTGGGTTCGATCTCCACTGAGAACAAACATTTGCGTGTGGCAAACATAGACGTTTGTTTTATGTGTGGGTGTTACATTTATATGTATGTATTAAAAAAAAAAATTCAGTATTCTATCAGCAATCTAGTTCCCATAGTACAAGCTTTGCTTAGTTTGGGACTAGAGGGCGTTGTGTTATATGTCCAAGAATATTTATTTATAGTTTCCCTCTTTTTTATAATTTTTTTTGGCAATTATTTAAACATGAACTTTATTCTAGTAGTGTTTCAGTATTCGGGCGTTAGTCTACCGTAGAAAAATAGATGTCTTAGGGCGCTCATACTAAGCTTGTTTAATAAGCATGTATGGTGTCGGTTCGAATCCCACTCTGTGAGATCTTTGTAATATCTCTAAGTGTAGGTAAACACTATAAATACTATAAAATAATGTTAAATGTGTTATTTATCTCACTTTGTAAATGCAAGGTGTCTCGACCACTCCCAAGCACGTCAACGGGTTAAGTACACTAAAAAAAACATTGGAAATATCCAACGACATTTGATATACCGCGTGCACACTATGCTCATGCCGCTGCCGGCATTATTGCCGCGGACTTATTGACCGCGTTTTGTCGACAACATTACCACAGGTGGGTGTTTCTATGTATTATAAGTATGTATTTACAAAAAAAACAATGTATGTATGTATTCTATCAGCCATCTAGTTTCCATAGTACAAGCTTTGCTTAGTTTGGGACTAGAAGGCGTTTTTTAAGTGTCCGTGAATATTTATTATTATTATTTATTAGATAATGCAATAGTTCAGAAACTGGTGCAAAATGCTTACATTTCGACAGAACGACATGACAAATATCTCGCGTGCGCGTCCTAGGCCCGCTGGTTAACAAACTCTAATAACAAGCGTAAAAATCTCATTTAAAATGTGACAAATACTGGCGTCTTTCGTAATGGAATAGTGACTCTATTGTGGGATTCGAGTTTTGAAGCAACACCTAGCACTTTTAGTTTAATACTTTTTCAGCGGGCCTAAGATGCGCACGCGAGATATTTGTCATGTCGTTCTGTCAAAATTTAAGCATTTTGTACCAGTTTTTGAATTTTTGCATTATCTGTGGCAATGTTGTCGACAAAACGCGCCTTGATTCTTCAACTTTTGACATTTCTGCATGACTATTATCTCGTCCTCAGAGAGATACGACGACTAAGAAGTGTCAAAAGTGTACAATAACAAGGCGCGTTTTGTCGACAACATTACCACAGATAATGTAAAAGTTCAAAAACTAGTGCAAAATGCTTACATTTTGACAGAACGACATGACAAAATATCTCGCGTGCGCATCTTAGGCCCGCTGGTGTTATTGTGAGTATTGTTGTTTAATTTTGGTGGAATTTTAACCAATAATACTTAGGTCGTAACATAAAGTGTGAGCCATTGGAATAAATGTGTGTAAAGTGGTTTTTCTGAATGTTAAAGTTCGTTTTCAAGTTTTTAAGGGAAAATCCACCATATTCTCTTCTTCTTCTTCTTCTCTTCAATAATGGCCTCTGTCCGTCATTTCGACAGACAATTTTGCCAATGTCAAGTGTTAAAATTGTAATAAATAAGTCAAGTCAAGTCAGTTGTCAAGTCGGCTGTCGTTTGTTTGGAAAAGAAAATTGTGGATTTTCTCTCCAAAACCTAACACGAATTTTCACATTCAGAAAAACCACTTTACACACATTTATTCCAATGGCTCACACTTTATGTTACGACCTAAGTATTATTGGTTAAAATTCCACCAAAATTAAACAACAATACTCACAATAACACAAGAAAAACTATTAAAATAAAAGTGCTATGTGTCGTTTCAAAAAATGTCAAAACTCGTGTCCCATTTTGGTTTCAAAACAAACGACAGCCGACTTGACGAAGACTTGACTTATATTATTTCAAATTCATCACTTGACACTGGTAAAGTTGTCTGTCGAAATGACGGACAGAGGCCATATAGGTTTAAAAGAAGAAGAAGTTTTTGAGAGTGGTCTTTGACACTGTATATAAAATATTTTCTATCGTCTCAGAATAAGATACGTAGTTGTCACAGAACTTTTTTTTTATTATCAAATAATCGGGTTATATATTAAAAAAAAATATTTTGATTTTTTTTTGTAAAATAAATTCATTAGGTATTGATTGATTAGTCAATTTATTATTGTTAGTTTTTGTATAGAGCTTAGTTATATAAGGTACTTATATACATAATGTTTCTTATATAAATTAAGTAGTTTCAACATTGTTATCAAATATACTTTTTCAACATTCTTAAAATAGGTTTAAGCGAGTCGAAATAGTTTTTCAGTATATTTTTTGTGATTAGGTCCAAATATCAAAAAAGACTAAAGATATTCTATCCTTGACGCAAATAATCTCAATTAGTCACTTATAAAAGAGGAAGAGATTTTAATACGCGCATTAGACGACCAATAAATGTGACAATCGCACACGTGTCGTAACGCAAGCGTATCCGAGATACACTGCGCGGTGACACTACAACGGTCGGCAGTCGAGCTGGCATTGACGCGCAATATAACTCGAATACGTTAACGCGGCGACTGTCAGATTTGTTCGTGAGGTATTGAACATTATCAATAACCAACATTGTTTTTTTTTTGTTAGTCATGTTTATGTTTCGTTAAGTTCCTTTTTCATATAAGCAAATCATGTGATAAAGTTACAATTTTCTCTTCTAGCTATCAACTATATTTTTCTAAAGTTTTTTCGTTATTAATTTACTCAAACATATGAGAATAGATTCTAATACAAATGTCAAAAAATATATTTAAGCTCGGATCAGGCCTTATGCTCAGTTTGGCTGATATTTTATTCTAATGACGTCAAAATGTCGAAAAATCTTTTCTTCAGTTGGTGAAAAGAGTTTGCGGTCGAGATAATGACATTCCTATTAGCTTAAAATCTCTACCGAACTCAGCATAAAGCCTCTGCTTGTGTGAAATGCGAACACGGACCTTAGTTTTGGTCGCCTAGTGCGTTTATTCCCTAAATTGTGCGTACTTTCGGGATTATTCGTTTCTTCAATAGTTACCTACGTGACTTTGAAACCTAAAATATTTCTTATAAATATGTATTTTTTTTTATTGTAAGAATATAAACTTAATCGGTATGTAGAAAAGTTAGAACGAATTTTTCCCAAAAAGTATAATTATTTTTTTAATACTTGTCTCTTGGACATTTTAAATCAAAATTATTTTATTTAGTAACTAAATTAATGTAAAATTTCTTATTTAGTTCTTAAGATTATGTATTAGTGTTATTCTAAAACGCAAGGCGATATTTCGATGATTTTAAAACTCCTCTTTTTATTTGAATCAAAAAAGAAATTGTCATATTTTTTTGGTTAAATTAGATTATAGGAAAGATTTCGTTTAAGGTTTTGCTTAACGTCTTATAGAAACACAATAAATACGCGTTATAAGATACTATTAACTAAATTATGTCTAAAATATAAATGTTTTATAGAAAATGGACTCGCAATTGTAGCTTCTATGTACTAGCACTTTTCGTAATTATTTTGAACACTCAATGCACGTGTTCTACACTACTGAAACTAAACTGAAACCGGATCTAGACTATATTTAAACTAGATATCAACTTTAAACAAAATATTTAGCATATAAGGGTAGTTCAAAAATACGACCTCTTAGGTACGCTTACCGTATGCTTAGTTCGGTAGAGAATTTAATGTAATAGAGATGACGTCATATCTCCGTCGAGTTTTCGATGTAAATTGACGTCATCCCTATTAGTGTGCTTTTCCATTAGAGCTAAGATAATCTCCGTTGCTAATGATGTGTTTGGAATCCACCATCGTTTGTTTTCATATTAAACGATTCCTATTGGTGGATGTCACATATATCCTTACGATCTGAGACATGTCGCTGGCAAAAACTAGATGAGAAGAGCCGAAGACCGGGCTCAGTGGCGCGTCTTGGGAGACACCTACGTCCAGCAGTGGACCGATATAGGTTGATGATGATGATGATGATGATGAAATATATCCTTAGCAACGTAACTTAGCTTAGTTTTGGTGGAAAAGCACCCTAAAGTCTCTGTTGAATACAAATTAACTTGGTCGGGTTCAACCAACTACGAATAACGAAGTTGTTTAGTTTTAAAATATATCAATTCTTGTTTTTGACAATAAAGTAGACTGATCATATTTTAACCGACTTCAAGACGGCGGAGGTTCTCAATTTGGTGGAGTTTTTTTTTTTTTAGAATGTTAGTTACCTCAGTACTCCGTCATTTATAAACCGATTTGAATAATTCTTTTGTTATTTGAAAGAATATACTTTCAGACAGGTCCCATAAAAATTTCATCAAAATCGGTTCAGTAGTTTTGGTTTTAAATAAGAGTAACTGAAAAAAATACGTCATCAACGTACACGACATTGCGTAATTTGTTTTGCTGTGACTTTAGTGGTGGTTACGATCAATATAACAGTCCCAATGAACTGCCGATGATGATGATGATGAAGCTGTAAGATAATCTAATAAAGTGTTTAAACTAGTTTTGTAAATTACTAGCTTCCGCCCGCGACTTCGTCCGCGTCCCGTTTGATCCTTCCGGGATAAAAGGTAGCCTATGTGTTGATCCAGGTTACGAACTATATATATTCCAAGTTTCATCCAAATCGGATCAATCCAAACACAAACATCTAAACATCCAAACTTTGACATTTAAAATATTTGTTTTCTTTTTTTGCTTGTATTTTTTTATTCACAAAGATAATTACAACTAATACAGTATTTACAATATTCACAATATTTGCAAAATACACATGAAACAGCTGAGCTATCTACAAACCGTTGCAAACGATTTATAGATAGCTCAACTGGTCCAAATCAGTAGCAATCGGTAGCGTGCCCAAGACACTGGCTGCACAAATATTAATGGTATTGACGAATGGTGTTATTCGCAGTTGGTCAAACCCGATCTTACAAAACCTACCCTTTTAGACAAGATCACTCTTCAATCTCTAGAAAATAGAATGTAATACTAATTGTATGGAAACATATAGAATTAGATATGCTTTTGTGAACATAAGTATATTTGAGGTTTTGGGTGCGTGCAAGTATCATAGACACAATCTATTATATTATATTAATATAGAGTTTTATTTAATATCGTGTTTTATTTTTATTATAATTATCACCAAGACTTTTTTGTCTTTTCAATATCTCTTATTAAGATTTTTTTCTTCTTAGGTAGGAGTTCCTAAAGAATGTACCCTACTAAAGCAGCGTTTCGGCGATCGTAACGCACAACGCTGCGGTATGCGGCTCAACGCAGAGTACCGCGTTTGCTCCTCGCCGCTGACGCAGACTGCGACGGAACAAGAGACCATACTAGACGTTTTCCATACGATTATGTGTCCGGCGCCGCATGTCGCATACCGCTGCGTTACGCGTTACGATCGCGAGACAAAAGCTTAAGACTTCCTAAAGAATGTACCCTACTAAGGCAACAATCTAAGTTCTCAATAAATAAAATAATAAATGTTCAAGAACAGTTTCACACAACGCCCTCTAGTCCCAAACTAAGCAAAGCTATGGGAACTAGGTTGCTGATACCTAAACACTTTTTCTTGTACCTTAATACTTATGATACATAGTGACACCTAGACAGAACAAACATCTGATCTATCTATGTTTTCCACACACAAATGTTTGTTCTTATTCTTAATGGGAATTGAACCCACAGCACAAAAGGCAGATTTTTAATTCATTTCCACTGTACAATGTCAGACTACTGACAACAGTGTAGTGTCACTGGATATGTACTTTTACCCGTAGCACTACCAGTAGTGTCACGGGAATGTAAAATTTCCCTTCACTCTACTAGTGCCAAGCGGTAGTGCCTACGAAAATAAAGGTAGAAATTACAGGACATGGGATTTGGATAGGTGTCTAAATAAAACCACTTATTTTTTATTTTATTTTATATGTTTTCGCATCGTCTTATATACTATGTCATATGTATGTGTATTAACTATTTATATCTATAGGTAGGTACAGAGTACATTTTATGTTTACTGGTTAATCATTTATTTTTAACCATTTTCCAAAACAATAACAGCAAGCCTTGGAAGAAAATTTTACTTTTAAAACATTTTTTTGTATGCAACAGTTTTAAAACGTATATTGCATTTCATTTCCGAAACTTAAATTCGTAACATTATGACGTTATAAGGATGACCCAAACTTTTGAACAAAGTCCAAAACTTTGGAATGATAGCTTCGAGTTTGTCGTCAAAATGATCGAACTGAAATCGACTCGAGTATTTTTATGAAAAAGTATTTTTCTTCCAAAACCTTAGAATAACCGTCAAAGATCAACAAAAACATTTTTCAATTCGAAAATACGAGAAATTAACTAAGTCTTAACACAACAGACAAGCGAAAAGACTTAACTTTAAATACTTAACTTCCTATTTTCATTTTAATTCTAATTTCCACTAAAATTATGCGATAATAACAAAATAGGGGTAGGTATAAAAAGTAAACTAATGAAATAATCTAATGCAGCTGTTATTTATCCAAACTAAGTCCGAATTTATTTGTAAAGATATTTCTATAAGTGGACTTAAACAAATTTTATTCTGTTTTGGCATTTTATATTAGTTTTTCTGAATAAATAATAACTGCATTAGTTTACGCGTGTATAGCATATACCTTAAGTACGTCACATTAATGATATAAATATATAAAGTCGCAAGGGTAGATTTCGTAGTTACAAAAATTGGGAAGATAAAAATCACTAACATTTTTCTGGTCAATAAGTTCGAATCATCACATTCATTTTGAAATAAAAGCTCAAAATTTTCTAACAAAGTCAAGTGTGCGTTCAGAAGATAATATTGAGCAAATCAAACGAAATTATAGTCTAATCTAATACAACACCCATGGACGGTCGGAAACTAGAAAAAAAAATGTGCAGTGTGATTCCAACTTGAAAACTCACTCATTCCTCATAAATGAACAATTACGATATAGATCTATCGTTAAAAACGTTCTAGCGGTTTACGAAACGAAAGATTACTACACACCTATTGCATTATTATTGCTGTGATTTCGTGTTTGAAATAAAAATTGTAGTATCAAGTACGCGCGAGAATCCAAATAAATATCTATCTATGAAAAACAACATTTATCTATTTGACAAAATTAAATTATTGTCCTACAATTTTTATTTCAAACAAAGATAATATTAGATATTGCTAATAATGTGAAAACAACCTCTAGACACATTTATTCAGACATTTATAGATAAACATCGAAAAGTCTACTATCTGACTCGAATCATCAATTTTTAATAACACTAAAGAATACGTAGTTCCTACGTAAGAAGAAGCGGGACTCTCATTCTACCAAAATGACACACTGAAAATCTCGTTTTGTATGAAACGTGATTCAAATTTTGACCCCCATTTTATACATTGTTCGTTTTTCGAAAGCACGAGTCTAGTTCGAGAGTTTCGCCAGTCTGGATAACACCACATTTAGGTAGTGGAGTGTAAGGATCTCAAGTAGGTAAGTACGCTTCTGCCCATTATCCATATGGCAAAATATTGTTTTTTTTGCTGATTCGAGTTAGAAAAATTATAAAAAAGAAAGATTAAAAAGACGAGGATAGAAAATCCGATTTACATGTTTCAAAAAATATTTTTTTTATCTTAAGAGTTTTTGTGTACAAAAACAATATTTCTCAAGCATGCGACTTGTCATGGGTATATTATTATTAAAAACTACAACACATCAAACATCTAGCTTGTTCTATAAAGGAAAAAAAAAAGTTATTTTTGAAAAATAATATTTTTTCTTTTCTGTCCTCAAGCGTCCTGGTGGGTTACTCTCGACCACAGTTCCAATCCGGATTCACGGGGTTTGACAGTAGTAATGTCATTTTTCAGTACAAAATGACACAAGATCTGTCAAAATACGCATCCAATTTGGAACGGCGGTGGTCAAGAGTAGCCCTACTGTTAATAGGAACATAGATGGAAAGTGACAGACTTGTATAAAGGTTTTAATTGCAAAATCAATGGGATTTCTTAATGTCTCTTGAGTATTTCCAAGAAGATTTTATCTTATCAATTCATTTACCAATGAAATTGAAGTACATATTTCGAGTATTTCTGATTTATGGTGCGTGCTTTCTTTGAAGTTTTTTGACTTAGATGTTGATTTGAAAAAAAGGTTTTTTCAACTTATTTCATTTCGCAGTCAGACGTATTCACTATTATTGTTCAAAAATAGCTTTTATGAAAAGAAAAGACACTGAGTAATCTATGCACGACTAATTTATTTTCCCACAACTTTGAATTTATTTAAATTTAAAAACATTTTTTGAATCTTTAGAATGTTATACATTCAATCGATTATATTTTTAGCAGTTGTTTTTTTTTCGAACCTTAGAAAAGAGTTGGGTAACTCAAAAAATTATGTTCTTAACTTTGCATGATATTTATCAGAGATCGTGAATGAAATGATTTAAAAGATTTGAAACATGTAGCTGTCTTTCTGAACAGTAGGTAGGTACTTGGGTATCTTAAATGAATTCAAAGTTGTAAGATTGCCTATTAGAATCGCCCTTATAGGATTATTCATTTATTCTGAATATTGGTGTTATCATTAAAATTGAGAAAATACGGGTAATTTAAAAGAAGAAATGAAGGAAAGTAAGAAAAAAGTTTGGCACGTTTTGCGTTAAAAAATGTATGGTTTTATAAAAAAAAACAAGTTCCAATTGAAAAAAAAATATTGAATAGGTAGGTAGGTACTTACATACTGTTTTATGAAGCATTTGACTACCAGCATACCTGATGGTAACGTAAGTGTAGCAGCAGCATATGGTAGAGCACGCCTAAAAGTGTGGTTTGACATTTGAGTGACATAATTTGACATTTCATGTCGCGAAGTTTGCACTTTACCAAATAACAAAATAAGATTTTTAAAGAAGTTTTTATAAAAGAATACATTTTCTAACGCTGTGACATTTAAAATAAAATATACCTAGATACATTTTAAGGCATTCAAGATGAAGAGTTATTATAAATATAGCATATTATATTAATTTATAAGT
The DNA here is from genome assembly GCA_918843925.1 of Eulithis prunata. Lineage (NCBI taxonomy): Eukaryota > Metazoa > Arthropoda > Insecta > Lepidoptera > Geometridae > Eulithis > Eulithis prunata. The sequence continues at coordinate 2,392,085 of OU974028.1, forward strand.
CAAGGACTATACAAAATATTGGTGTTATATGGGACCTAATCATATATACTTACGATTATATACCAAATTAAAATTAATTAAACATAAAATGAATATAAATAATATAAATAAAAAATAAAACACAAATTTTTTATAGCCTATCTAACAATATATAATATAAGTAATCGCTTGTATAATAATATAATTATCTTGAATTTCCTAGCTAAAACTACACACCATTTTATAATGGGCTTATAATAATGCTTAGTACTAGCGTTATATTATGGAATTAATGAAGCGACTTATTACTAATTCTTATTTTAACACACTATATTATGTTGAAGGAAGTTTAGCATTAAGAAAGGCATCGACCGTCTGCGCGAAAAGTGTGGTAACCCACACATTGCTAAAATAGACGGTCGGCAGTTAGATTCTTATAAGTACTTTAAATACATCTTACTTTCTATGGATATATATGTTTTAATCACTACTTCAAGCGGTTATAGGCATAAATTATGTTTTTTTTTTCGTTAAGTCTATATTATAACCTAAATTTGACTATCTAATCGTTTGTCATATTTTTGATAAACATTTTGAGGTTCCACCTCGGAAACGCTTGAAATAATCACAAAAAAGATGGAAAGTTTAAAATAAAATTTACTAATTAGTCTTTTAGATTTAATTTCGTAACATATCAATAGAGAATTAGTATTTTTTGTCATTATTAGAAGCGTTTTTATTATATTTTTCGATTGACAGAATGACCGAATTGACACAACGATTCGTCCCTAGCCGGAAAATCAATTTATATTACATTTATTATTATTGTATAATATAAATATCTTAATTGTAATCTCTAGCGATATGTCTCTCAAGTTTTACTACATGCCAAATCAAAAATGCTAATTTGAAATAAATAAACAAACGACAGTCAAACTATAATCTGTACTGTTTCAAATCTAATTTTATATTACCGAAACAGTAAAATAAATGTTCGTTAGATAGAAGGCAAATGGGAATGTGAGTTTTTACTGTAAGGAAAAACAAAAAAAGATTCGGAACAGCATTATACATTAAATATAATGTATAAAGTACACTTTTACAAAATATCATTTCGAATGCGGCGCCGCAGACACAAGAGCCTTTTAAAAGTTTCAAAAAAGATGACTCATAGATCTACTTTTTATTACACCTTTAAGATCACTCACCTCGAAGGATTCTCACAAGATTTTTTGTAAAAAAAAACGACAGCCGAAAGTTTAACTGAAAATAACACGCGACAGGTTTTATTGAGAGAAAACAAATGAACTCACGCGCTCCCTCTAACTACAGTAAACGGTTATATTAATTACTTATATCTATCGCAATAAATATTTTTCTTTTCACTTAACCTCCTATTCAATATATAAATCTAATTTTTACTACTCCTCGGTATTTTTTTTTCTTCAAAGTTCTTTATGTGTATCCGTTAATATATAGACACAACCTTCTTTTATAACAGTAGTTTTATATTTATGACTTTTTTCGTTTATTTATGATTTTGGCATTGTAGTATCTCACGGAGAAAAGAAGAGATGTCACGAAATGTGATCGAAAACTTTACTCGCTCGTATTTCCTTCATCGCTCCCGTTATTATCGGCTGATAAAAAATGTTTTAAAAAAACTCACTCTCAGATGACCTAGCCCCTACATTCCTACTAAACATTTTTCCAAAAACTACATTTTTTTCCACTAATCTTATCCTACCTTGTGCTATCAGATGTTTGGTACCGTATTCCGTATTCCGTTACATTTTTCCAAAAAATGTCTTTTCCGATAAATCGTCGCAACCTTTTTGGCCCGCGTGTAAACTGATATTATGTTAAAATTACCTTATATTTTAATAGCTAACCGTTACAACTAATATACAATCTAAAATTATGTTTAGAGCACTCAAACGCGCATCATAAGCAGCATTAGAAACTAAATCTTTCATTATGACTCACATTTTATTTCAAATTTGTGTCAGAAAGTCGCATCCATATTTTTTTTATATTTTTGACTTACAGCCCTTTGCCGAACCGCTCCCGAGCCCTTGCTGCGTACAAACAATAAATTAAATAAAATTAATGATAAACTGTTCTAAAGAAAATATCACATTTTGAAACATTTTGGCTTACGTAAAAACCTAAGGTCCATGAGACTAGAATCTTATAGTTCGCAAGACTAGATCGCCTTAATATAGTAAAATAAATAAATTTTGCAGAGTAATAATTAGTTATAGAGCTATAACTATGAAGATATGAACCGTAGAACGCTGATTAAATCACACTCGCACACAGGAAGATCAATACAACTTGCTTGTCTTAATCTAAGACTACATTGCGCTCTATAGCTAATATTACTCCGAGAATAAATCCTGCTTTTATATACTTATCATGATTTTATACAACATTTAAATAAAACTTTTATTTATTACTTAGAAACGCTTCAAAGACAAATTTTATAGCAAAAATATAATAAAGGATAAATGTAACGAAATGTAAATACTGCGTTACTAAGTAACAAATATTTTGTAAATATTTTTATTCTCACGTGTCCGTCCGGCTTTGACAGAAGATATTATTTATTTGGAAATCTGCTCCTCAAAAAACTCAAAACGGCGGTTGTATCTAGTCATAAAGAACACTCCAAAAAAATTAAACTCTCTAGGTTTTAATAATAAAATCTAAAATTTAGATATTTATACTAATACCAGCAATAATAATAATAATCATAATGACTAGAATAAGAATGGTCCAAGGACCTGAATTTGAGCTAAAGTTAGACAAAAGTAAAAAAATAATGTATATGGATAAATTTGTCCAAACTCAAAAAAAGGTTAAGTCTGCGGTAACTTGGGTTAAGTTATCAGCTAGACTAATATACCCCAGATCTAACTTAGTCAAGACAAGGGTTATTAGGGTCAAGGTCTGAGTTACTAAAGTGTTCAAGTGTACCCAAGTCCAAATAAAAGCAAACCCAATTACATTCCAAAAATAAATACAGTAGTGGAACTTAGTCCAAAGACGTGGGGCCGTGGGTCTTAAACTTAATTAAGTTTAAGGCCGGCCCACTGTGGGTCAGAAGGGAAAAACAATTCCGTTGAGCCCACTCATGGGTAACCCAGTTCAGATAAAAGGTACATAACTAATTTCAATGTCATAATAACAATGTCCACGGTTTATGTAACTCAGTCCAAAGTAAGAGTAACGAAGTCCAAGGTAAGAGTAACTAAGTCCAAAGTAAGAGTTAACGAAGTCCAAAATAAAAGTAACTAAATCCAAGGTAAGAGTAACTAGTTTAAAGATTAGAGTAACTTAGTCCAACTAAGGGTGATTATGTGATTAAGTTAAACTAAGATCAAGGTCAGACAGGTACTAAGGTCGGGTTAGATCATCGCGTACGGGAGCCGGGCGCAGCGGGGCAGGTCTCGTTGACCTCACACCAGCAAGCTAGGGGCCAGCCACTCGTCTTCACCAATCTGTGAGGATGCAGTACAAAGGTTAAAGGCGTTTCAGGTTCCGATTTGCATACATTTCGTTAATTTTTAACTTAATAAAATTTCGGATGATTTATTAATCACAAGCTGCCGCCCGCGACTTCGTTCGCGTCCCGTTGGATCCCGTTGATTTTTCGGGATAAAAAGTAGCCTATGTGTTAATCCAGGTCACGGACAATATATATTCCAAGTTTCATCCAAATCGGATCAGTAGTTTTTACGTGAAAGAGTAACAAAGATCCATCCATACTCACAAACCTTCACGTTTATAATATTAGTAGGAAGTCAATTAATTAATTGATTAATGATGATTTATACTCACGGGCTGCACTTGAAAGTGCTGCACCGGATAATGCAGCACTTGCGGCTGCGACATGGCGGCGACTCCGCCGACGCCGCCGCCGAGTGCTGCACCGCCGCCCAAAGCCCACGGCAAGCCGCCCACGCCACCCATCCTGAGGAGAAGGAATAAATATATCAGTAGAATCAATATAGGTGATGCGCATACTGCTGATAAGAGTCCCCTGCAGCGTGGCTGACTTTCTGTTACGTCACTCGCTCCATGTATACCCCACCCAAGTTACTATACTTCATGTCACTTCACCCCAAGTCACTATTGACACTGCATCTTGCAACTCACCCCATGTACTGATGATGGTAATGCGCGTACTGCTGGCAGGAGTATCCTTGCAGCGTAGCTGACTAAATCCCTTGTCACTATACCCTAAGTCACTATACCTCAAGTCACTTATCTTGTCACATGGCGTATACACATGCTTGCGACGTAGCGGACATTTTGCTGCCTCTTTGCTGCTGATTAGGTATGGCATATGAAACTAACTATAGTGACTCAGAAAGTATAGTGACGACTACCAAGTCACTATACTTTTCGAGTCACTATACCTCAAGTCACTTTAATCCATGTTCACATACCGAACTCCACCTATGATTGACACTGGAGCCTTGGAGAATAGGTCACTCATCTCATATACTGATGTTCGTAATGCGTATGTTGCCGGATGAAGTCCCTGGCAGCGCGGCTGACTTTCTGTTACGTCACTCGCTCCATGTATACCCCAAGTTACTATACTTCATGTCACTTTACCCCACCCCAAGTCACTATTGACACTGCATCTTGCAAGTTATGTCACTCACCCCATGTACTGATGATGGTAATGCGCGTACTGCTGGTAGGAGTATCCTTGCAGCGCGGCGGAAGGCGGTGCAGCCCCGCCTAGCTGTTGCGGGTACGCGCCGTACCAATACGATGATGCAGGCACTGAGCTCGCGGTGTACGCTGCACCGAATGGACTGTATGCTGCTCCACCGAGCTAGTATTCACATTATTTTGGTTAATAAGACTGTAGCATCATTTAGCGCGCTACATGAGAACTATCCTAGATCGCGCAAACTACTACCGTGTTCTCCTGAAGACGTACTTATATATTGCTACTAGCCGTCTCAAGCAGCGTTGCTCGCGTTAGAGTGTGACTTTTCAAAATTCCTTTCTTAGTGCGCCCCTACACTATATAAGGATACTACCCTCCAAATTTCATACCTCTAGGACTTATAGTTTAGGCTGTCCGTTGATTCTCAGTCGGCTTCAAAAGAGTTTTATATATTGCTATTGAACTGTGTAAAAGACGTCATGAGAAACAGACAGAAGTTGAAATAACACCAAACTACGAGTTTTTTTAGCATACAATCATATCCAGTGTGTGCGAGTCCACTGTTGAGGACTGGATCACGATCTTCCAGCAATAACGCTTTTGTGTTTTGTCCATCCATCAATCCCGCGAATTGATGGATGGATAAAAAAAAACTTTCTTGCTATGGAAAATAGACAATCTTGCATTTTTGCTATGCCATTTTCTATATTACCTTTCTCAGAAACAACGTAGGTATTTATTTCGAAAAATCGAGATCTGGTGGGAATTTATTAGGGAGGTACTTAGCCAGTAATTTATTAATTAGTTATTCAACTAAGTACGTAGCAAGAGTAATATTCAGAGAATTTGAATTATAAATATTAATCTCTAATTAACAAGATTCAATTAATAATTCTTTTTCCATAACAACTCCATTAACAACGTTTTTTTTAGTCGTCAGAATTATAGCTTTGGATAAAATAAATAATATTTTTATGGATTCTTTTGAAGTGTTTTTAATTAATAAATTAACGTGCCTCTGTGCCTAGGTACCTAGAATAACTTGTAATTTTGTGTTATATTATCTCAAGGTAATAGAGACAGACAAGAAGAACGGACGCCAAGCCTCTCAAAAAAATTAGCTTGACTCTTCGAAAGGCATGAGACTGGTGTCTGCATACAAAATCAGCGCACGCTGGTGATCTAGGCGTCAAAGGTGCCAGCCATTTTCAAAGTATAGAAACCTTGGTAATCTAAGCAGCCACTTTATACTGGTTTTATACACAAAGACACCTTCCCTAGTGACGACAAAGATGAGAAATGTTGCTAGCAAAAAATAAATGAAAAGGAAAACCAGGCCTAACATAAAAAAAACAAATATACTAGTTACCTGTCCCTGAGCTTGTGCGTTGTTAGGATCACCAGATTCCTTCCCCCAGGAGCATTTTACAGGCTGACCATTTACGTCGGTATTGTGGACAGCCACGATCGCGTGAGTGGCACTCTCTTTTGTCGAGAACCTGCAATCGATGATAAAGATTTTCATAATGATCGGTAGGAGCAATAGAAGTAAAGTTCCTAGAAATAGTAGGTACACACCTTTGCATCTAATCAAGATGATATAAACAACGTCAGGGGTCATTTTACACTCCTATAAACGGGACGCTGCAGTGCCTGGGTCATGATTTAGATGGAGTTGGCTTGTATCACATATCTTTACCATCTTCTCTACTCCGCCTTAACCACAGGAAAGATATAGACAATACGTGCGAAGCTGACTCAGCCGCGGGTTTCCTTACGATGTTTTCCTTCACCGTTTGAGGCATTGTCATGACAACGACTTACCTAACAAAAGCATATCCCTTATCCTTGAAGACGCGGATTTCCTGGATAGTCCCGAATGGCTGGAAGGTCTTCTGCATCAGGTCCTCAGTAAGGCCAGCGGTCAGGCCGCCGCAGTACACAGTGCAGTTGGTGGCGGAGCTCTGGTTGTACACCTCGTCGAAGGTCAGAGGCTTGGAGTTTACTGGAAAGACAGTTAGGATTTTAGGACTCAAGAACGTACCTACTAATTTTATATATAGTTAAAATATCGAGCGGTGGAAACTAAAATATTGTCTTCGGCTAACATCAGTATACGAGTGCTATTGATACTTTTTGTTGACGAACTTTTTTTGGCATCTACGTCAAAATAAATGACAAAACTGACAACGTCACTGATATTCACTTGATATTTACGAGTGCTACCGGTATATATTTTTGTAGATTTTTATTAAATTTTATATACGTTTTCGCTAAAATGTCTCTACCCTGGCACGTTCCTTTAGAAGCTGCGCCAAATTTACGACCAAAGCATGAACCTCCCCAACCTAGTTTACTAAAACATTATTGTAACCTCTGCATTCATGAAACGCCGTGCGAGGAACTGCAAACTGGACTCATGTGTGAAATAGGCATCAGTAATCGCGAACCAACGACGATACAAAGACTTATAGCTGCTGGACTCACTGTGGCGAAACTCAACATGAGAGACATGGAGCCAGACGCCTGTGCCCAGCTAGTTCAAAGCGTACGTCAAGCAGTCTACAACTACAGCGCTGAGCTGGAGTACGTTTACCCTCTAGCGCTGATCGTAGACGTCCGCGGACCTGACATAGTTACGGGAGATTTGAAAACTGGTCCAAAATCTACCGTAGAACTAGTCCAGCACGAAACTGTGAGACTCACCACTGACGCTAGCTGGAGAGAATGTGGAACCTCAGACTGCATTTATATAGGATACGATCATCTGACAGATCTACAACCAGGAGATGTTATATTTATAGATAGTCTTTCACCAGGGAAGATTAGACTGGTAGCAGTGGAAATTGGCGACGATTCCATAGAATGTAACGTCACAGCTGGTGGAACAATTGGTGCAAAAATGAGCGTTAGAATATCGCAAATGCCAAAAGAATTTGATCCTTCTGGTAGAGGAGATAGCGACCAGTCTATTTCTTGCAGCGATTCGTCTCAAGAAGCTTTCGAACACATGGAAGAACAGATAGCTTGGGCTGTGGCATCCGATATAGATGCGGTTCTGGTCCCGAGCACACAACAGTCTAATGATATCAAACATGTAAAGGAGGTCTTAGCAGACAGAGGAAAGCATATCCTCGTGTTCGCTTGCTTGGACACTGTTCTATCAATAGACAACATTGATGAAATCATCACCGCATCTGATGGAGTGTACTTAGACCGCTGCGCTTTAGCCACCGACCTTCCAATTGAGAAAATATTCATAGCCCAGAAGATGATTCTGGCGAAATGCGACGAGGCTGGTAAACCTTGTATTTGCAAAGCTGTTATCAACGAGCAAATACCGACGCTGTGCGTCACAGACATAGCAAATTTAGTTATAGACGGAGCTGATGTACTAGCTCTGGAGTTACACTACGATTCTCCGCTGAAAAAATTCGCTCCAACGTACGACTCCATGAAAATGGCAGAGCATTGCCTAGCAGCAGCCGCTGTGGTCTGCCGCCACGCTGAAAGAATCCTCTGGCAGCCGAAGATCTATGGAAACATCGCGTTAACTGGAGTTCAATTAGAAGACCCGACGAAAGCGGTTTGTGTCAGCGCTGTGGAGCTGGCAATGCGCGCGTCGGCTGTCGTCATCATCTGCTTGACGAACTCCGGTCGCACAGCTAAAATCCTATCGTATTCGAAGCCTTATTGCCCCATCGTAGCAGTCACCAGAGCATGTCACACAGCTAGACAGCTTAGATTTTGGAGAGGTGTTCGAGCTATGCATTACTTTGAGGTAGGTAAAGGGGCGTGGTCAGCTGAGGTTGATTCTAGGGTACACGCGGCGTTGGATTACTGCAAAGCTAAACGGTTGCTCAAAGCCGGGGATCCTTACGTGGTGGTGACGGGATCTAGAAGAGGTGTGGGGTACTGTGATGCTGTAAGATTATTGTACGCCAGTGCACGAGACACGGTGCCTGTTGACTGAACTTTGTTCTAGAATAGTAGTATTTTTTTATGTTTTGAGTATTGTATTGTATTTTTATACAAGATACGTTTATTTGCATAATAAGTGTTTACAAAATCGGTCTTATCTTAGGGTATTAGGCACTTTTAAACTTATTTACCCATTTCGGGTATCGCAAAAATGTTTTATAAATTGGTTACTAGTTAATATGAATTATAATATGAAGGTTTTCTTTTGTAATACCTACTATACTAATATTTGTGTTTTTATTTTTGGTGTCATCAACCAAATATAATGATTATTATTATTAATACGGCTCATATTATTTAGTGGTGATTTCTGGAAAAAATCCATTAATTCCCACTGCTACACCGCAGCAGTATTAAATGATCTGTGACCGTAGCAGGCTTCGATGTAGCTAGTGGAAGTTTCTGGAAAAAAACTGAAATCCCATTAGTAGGAATTTCTTAGTAGATATTTCTGAAATATACCTACCTATCAAACCAACCAAACGAAAAACCTTTTAGAATTTCATTACCTACATTCATAATTTTAGAAATAATTTAAAAATCAATATGAAAAGTTGATATTATTATGTAGTTTTCACTTAGGCAACTACTAGGCATTGTGTGTACGAACATTGTTTCTCAATGCAATAGTTATCAATATATATAAAACTCTTTTGAAGCTGACAGAGAATCAACGCACAGCCTAAACCATAAGTCCTAGAGGTATGAAATTTGGAGGGTAGTATCCTTATATATGATCCTTATATATCCTTACTGAGCCATGACAGGCGTCATGGCTCAGTCGCTAGTAGCTCTGCCTTCCGTGCTGTGGGTCGTGGGTTCGATCCCCACCGAGAACAAACATTTGTGTGTTGTAAACATAGATGTTTGTTCTGTGTCTGGGTGTTTCTATGTATCATAAGTATGTATTTACAAAAAAAAATATGTATGTATGTATTCTATCAGCCATCTAGTTTCCATCGTACAAGCTTTGCTTAGTTTGGGACTAGAAGGCGTTGTGTTAAATGTCCGTGAATATTTATTTATTTATTATTTATTTATATAGTGCAGGGGTGCACTAAGAAAGGAATTTTGAAACGTCACACTCTAAAGGGTAGAACGCGAGCAACGCCGCGGGAGACGGCTAGTATAACATATTTACGTTTAGCAATTAGGCTTAGGCATTAGGCAGCTCGCCAAACCCATTTTACAAAAGATCATTTGATATTAACTATCTACTCTAATTGTACAAAGACTCACTGACGTCACGGTTGATTTGGGGGTAGGTTGCCAGGGGTAACTAGCTCTAGAGATAATAGTACCCCGAAGGAATTGCTATGAATTATTAGTTATTAGTTTAATCTTATAGTGAAGTAACATCTATAAATTTTGGATGATTTATAACGTACGGCACCACTATCAAAAGTCGAATATAATACTTAAAGTCCGGCAAGTATAACTTGGCGCGGCTGTGCGCCACTGTGTTCAAAACGAATGTACTTTTATAACTGCTTCTCTTGTGCCACTTTTTATCACTTTAGGCATGATGATAGCACAGTAGTTAGCAAAATATTCGGAACGATGTTTACTATGAACTCGGAAGTGTCAAAGTGAATTTTCAAGATGATGTAGATGATTAGTTCCTCAAATCGCCACCGCCAACTTATACTTGCCGGACTGTACTCGTAATAGATTTATTTGACTCTTTTTAGGGGTCAGCTCACCTATATGTACATGTTTTAAGTTTAAGTTTTAAGTTAAATTTCTCTGTGTATAATAAAGAATAAAGAATTGATTTATTTGAATGTAATAAAAATCTAACACGGCGTCTTTTTAGCTTATTTTAGAGAGCGTTGTGTGATATGTCCAAGAATATTTATTTATATTTATATTTACTTTATGTGTTGATGACTAAGGGAGATTGTAATCGCTCAACATTCTGGTCCATTTAGGTACTTGCATTTAAGGTTTTTTTAGAGAAATTACTCAATCCCAAGTTACGTGACTTAGGCCTTGGACAAAACTAACGACATAATCTAAACCAATTCATACGTAGATATGAAGTTCCAAAACTCCTAATGATGATGATGGCTCTATCTCTGGATAGTTTGTGGCTAGAGAAAAATATACTCCAACTAACCGTCGCCCGCGGCGTTGCTCACGTTCTAGACCCATTAGACTTTAGAGTGTGACCTTTTAAAATTCCTTTCTTAGTGCACCCCTACACTAAATAAGTATACTACATTCCAAATTTCACACCTGTAGGACTTATGGTTTAGGCTGTGCGTTGATTATCAGTCAGCTTCAAAAGAGTTTTATATTTATTGATGATATTATTTTCTTTATTTCCCTGTTACTTGTTAACTTTTGTGTCAAATTCTATCAAGATAATCGCTACAAATGTACAGATACAAGTTTTATATTTTGAAAGGCTTCTATAAAGGTGGTACCATCAGCTCTATGTACCCCTGAATAGTAATTTCCGGGGTTCCGTAATACCTTCCGCGCTGGGCCGCGTTTACGCGGGCGCTTCCGGGACGCAGCGGCCTAGTAGAACCATGTCTGGGTCGTGGAACTAAATACGATTAATACAAGTATACCCATAAAAATTTCATAAGAATCTCACCATAATTTTTGATGGAAGCCTTAAGACGGCCTATAACTCCGTCACCATCACCAGAGTTGGCCACTAACTCATACGAGCTTGCTTACCATAATTTTTTATTTTATATCTTTTCTTTTTTCCTATCACCAATCTAAACTAGTAAGACTAAACTAACTAGAATTAGCAAGCTGAAATGGCAGTGGGCCGGCCATATTTCCCGTAGAACCGGCGTTCGTTGGAGCAAACTCAAGTGGAGACCACGTTTAGGTAAGCGTAGTGTAGGACGCCTTCCAGTTAGGTGGGATGACTATCTGCGAAATGTAGCTGGCAAACACTGATGAGAAGAGCCGAAGACCGGGCTCAATGGCGCGTCTTGGGAAGTTGTGGATCAATATAGGTTGACAGCAAGCAAGCTCGTCAGAGCTAGTGACCAACCCTGGTGACGGAGTTTTTAAGCCGCCTTAAGGCCTCCGTCATGGCTTAACGACTGCTAGAGCTAGGACAGTTTAACGTGCCCTCCGAAGCACGGAAGCGCTCAAATATAAATGCCACTAACGATCATCCATCCAAATAGTGATCGCGCAGAACGTCGCTTAACTTAGATTATCGGTGAAGATTGACTGAGCAAGCCTAGCCTAGCACTTCCTATATAGGTTGATGATGATGATGATAAACTTACATTCGTTCTTCGGCGCGGGTGGCTTTCTAGTAGCCCAGTTGGTGCGAATAGAACGAGACCCCAGCCACTGGCCGTTCATAGATGTGATAGCTGACTCGGCCTCCTGGAAAGAAGAACAGTTTACATAAAAAAAAGAATTATCGTCTTGGTGAAAGGTGCTAGGCTTATCTAGCAGTCTTTTATATCTCGTATATGCGTACTTATAACTAGCTAATTATCAAATTTTAATGCAGTTTTTTGTAAAATAGGCTACTGGCTCTACGAAATATCACTCAGACTTTTATTACATAATAATAGAAATAAATATTCTTGGACATTTTACACAACGCCCTCTATTAGCCCTAAACTAAGCAAAGCTTGTACTATGGGAAGCTAGATTGTTGATAGAATACTTATATAATTTCTTTTTGTAAATACATACTTATAATACCTACACAGTAACACCCACGCATAGAAAAAACATCTATGTTTTCCACACACAAATATTTGTTCTTGGTAGAGATCGAACCTACAACCCATAGCGTGGAAGACAGAGCTATTACCAACTGAGCCCGTAGTCTGAGTTTTGCTTTGTTGATCTAAACGCATATCGAGAAACGACTTGCGAGATATTTTGTATGAAAATCCGATAAGCGCCTCTAGCGGGAGATTTGCAAACTATTTTTCTCTATACAAAAACTGAGAGTGAAAACGAGTTTCTCTATTCTTGTTTGTCGCAAATCAACATAGCAAAACTCAGGCTAGGGGCTCGGAGCTGTGACGTCTACTATAGCTAGGTAATCTACCAAGCGAAAAGCAAAACTCCATGAACATAGAGTTGAAAATATCGATTTCCCGCGGCTGGCTGTTCGCACGCGCCGCGTTGTAATTATATTATTCTACCCACTATTAAATGGTTAATTAGTACTCTGTTATTAGTGCACCTAGGTACGGAACGAACGTATAAATTATATACAGTGTTACCTTGCGAAATTGAACTCTACTAGGGAAGAAAATATAATAATTAATTCTGACTTGTAAAATTGTCTAGTAAACCTAGACTGCTTTAAGTTATAAACTGGATTAAGGTTGGAATAGTTAGGTTGTGCTATAACTTTAAAAAAAAAGTAAAAAAAAAAAAGTTTTTTTCTTTAATTCTTATATTTTGGAAGGACTTTGAGTCGCTTAGCGACTATGTCAGCCCTGTTATAGCTTACAATAGAAATACTATCAACTACTTAACAATGTCATACACTAGTGTAAAAAGAGCCCTAGCTGCTTCGCACAGTGGGACCGAAAGTACACTTATAAATGCGCCAACATCTAACATATTCAGATTATAGCGGCTACACATGTGAGATCTCATAGACTGGCTCCGCACACATACAAAAAAGTATTACAAGCAGATTCAAATTCGATCGAAAATAACAAAACACTATCCCCTTTATTCATATTATTATTTTTTTATTCATATTCAACTGTCATGATAGCGCGACTTTAAAAAATGTTCTATCATTGTCAATTGCATGACAGCGAAAAGAGATGATAACAGATTTTGCAATCATTTTAATTAACTCATAGCTTTAGAAGACCAATATTAATATACATACATACCCTACATACATAATATACATAGGTACAAGTAACGTAAATATTCCAAGCTTTACAGTTCGCCCCCTATGCTGATAAAGAAATCGTTACTCAAGCATAGATTTGAGTAGAGATATTCATACAAAATCTATGCTTGAGTACGGATCAGTGCTTCAGCAGTAAATCAACATACGGGCATATCAAAAATAGTTTTTTCAACACACTTGCTCATAAAGTGGCTCTATGGTCACTGCAATTAGGCACATAATGACACCCATAAGCAAACTGTGACTTTTTCATTGCTATAACTCACTAGTGAGTTATAGATTTTTTTTTTTGAATTTTTTTGGTTGATTTGCTTTGTTCTTAAAAAAGTTTTTATTCTAAAAAAGATCGTGTTCAATAGAACAAATAAATTAATGTTCCTATTGCTTGCTCATTTCATGCAACTTCTTATTTAAATAGATAATTTTAACTCGTTACGTGTTTAATAAATAAAACTTTCACTCAAATATAACTTTTGTTTTCTCTGTAATAAAAGAAAACTTTAAATTCCCCATTTTGTACGTGGCAGAATATACGCAAACCCTATGTGCGGAAAATAAAAAAAAAACCTCATCCCATTCTTTAGTCTGTGGCCGATCGCAATGCGCGCGCATAGGAAATTTTTCCCGCCATAGCGAAACATTTTTCACAACTCGTTTTCACTGTTGAAATTATAGTTATTTTATTCACAAGTGTGTTGAAAAACGTCGTATGATACACGTGTGTATTGGTGATTACCGTCCTCGGCTCTCTTAAGACCCTCGCCTACGGCTCGGGTCTCAATGGCACCTCGGCGGTAAGCACCAATGTACCACACTAGTACCATAATGTACTATTATAAGTAGGTTCAACTTACGGATTTCTTCAAAAATGAGACGAAACCATATCCTTTAGACTTGAGCGTCTGTGGATCTCGTACAACTCTACAGTCACTGCAACAAGGAAACCAAATTATAATGGAACTGTGAGCATAAAAGATAGTATAGGTATCTACAACAAAGGTTACAAAGGTTAGGTTTAAAAACTAATAAAACGCTAGGAACCTGTACTTTCTTGCTCGTTCTTATAGGCTCTGGTCGCGAGAAACTGGTACCTACCTAGAATCACCTAATTTATAAGACTATTCTAAATTATCCGCGTGTTTTTACTGAATAAAAAATATTTGACTTTCATTAAAATCACGTCAATTTAATTATTTTAATGCACACCGACTTTTGGCTAACGACACAGTTTCTAAGTAGCCCACATAATATAGGTTCGGTCTAAGTGACAGCGGAGACCTAAGAGGAGCGGACATGTTTTGATCGATGAAAAACATTTTTGAATCGGTCTCGTGGCTTATTTTTCATTATTTTATAATATGCAAACAGTCGCACTCAAGATCGTACGTCAAAAGATAATCAACGCCTACAGATAAATAAAAAAAAACTAGGGCGGAATAAGGCCCGTATGCCGACACAGAAATCATTACTCAAGCATAGATGTGAGTAGAGATTTTCATACAAAAATATATGCTTGAGTTCGGATCAGTGCTTGATCAGTAAATCAGCATGCGGCCCAAAAATTGCATCGCAACCTCAAGTAAATTTTTTTTTTACATAATAATATTCTGTCACAAACATTTGGAATACTTAAGTTTAAGTATTCCATTATTTACTTGTTACAAATACTTATTTAAGTTATCTGCCTTTTAAGTAAATAAATGTTTGTTCATGCTGACTTACTGCTCAAGCACTGATCCGGACTGAAGCATAGAGAAAATCTCTATTCACTTCTTGTATTAAAACAAATTTTGGGACGAAACCGTAATACAAATATTAATAAAACCACACAATATTGAAGTTATTATTTCGCCCCAGTGGAACGAGATACCGGCAGTCCGAAACTAGAACAACTCCTCAAATCTAGTTTGAGTAACGATTTCTGTATTTTTACGAGCTGCGATTACGTGATATAAAAATGTATCAATGTTAATCTTGCATTGCAAATTGCACAAATAGATTGAAAGCTTTCAATTCGAACAGCAATTATTGATATTGCACGCCAAAGAGATGGCGATAAAAGCAATTCTGCTGAATAATTAGTTTTGCAAGCGAACTTATAGTTGGACGGATGAAATTAACAATCCATACTTTAATTTATATAAAGGCTTAAGGTAAATTTGAAGCGCTCGTGCCTAGGCTTGCTTACTTGCTTAGTCAATCTTCACCAATTATCTAAGTTAAGCAATGTTCTGCGCGGTCACTATTTAGATGGGTGACTGTAAGTAGCTTACATCTGTGCGCTTCGTTAAGTTATACACACATTACACGTCAAATTATCCCGGCATGCCTTGGGTTACATATTTTTACACTCAATTGGCTAAGTTGTTTCATTTTACCATGCTACTTTTTTTTTCGCTGTGGTTTTGTCAAAATGAACGCATATGACTCTAGAGAACACATGTTTTTGTTATCAGACTTTAAAAAGGAGAAGGTTCTCAATTCGACTGTGTTTTTTCTTGAAAAAGCCTTCATAAGTAGAATCATTTATTAGTGCGTAGACCGACACACACTTGGCCAACTTATTTCTTATTTTCGTGCAGAAACCGCTGTCACTCCAACCGCTCCATTTGGCATGGCGCCAAGGTACAAAAATCCCCCATACTTTATGTGCTAGCAATCTTTTTCGACGCTGGCAAGACTGGCGCTTTGTTTCAGGGAAATTGTATTAGGTACCTACTCTATTATTGACATTCGCGTAACTTATACGTGCACAGATGGTAATACTCTGGATGCAGAGAAAATTGAATAACTCACTTTGAATTCCGATTCGGTATTTGAGTTTTGACATTTTTTGAAACAACATATTACAGCATTTTTATTTTAATAGTTTTTCTAGTGTTATTCTGAGTATTGTTGTTTAATTTTGGTGGAATTTTAACCAATAATACTTAGGTCGTAACATAAAGTGTGAGCCATTGGAACAAATGTGTGTAAAGTGGTTTCTCTGAATGTGAAAATTTGTTTCAGGTTTTGAAGAGAAAATCCACCATTTTCTCTTCAAAACAAACGACAGCCGACTTGACGCATGGCTTATATTATTTCAAACATACCTATTACTTTTGACACTGGCAAAATTGTGTGTCGAAATGACGGACAGAGGTCCTCATATAGATATATCATATAGATTCGGAAAACTTCGGCAACTTAGTTCGCTATAGGGATCTTTGTAAATGAGTTGGTCCGGTTCAGAACTGGCACCTATTTCTAAGCACAATGACGCTCGTATTGCTGTATTCTTGTTTGAATGGTATGGGTGCGGGTGATATTACAGGCACATGAGACCGGTGGACGCAGTACAATGCCTCAGCTACACGTTGATAATAATCAATTCTTTATTTCAGAAATGGACTTAAAAGTACAAAAAGATGGAAACAGAAAGTCTAAATTATAACAAATGCTTGACATTGTACATAGATTAATGGTAACGCTAGGTATTTAGGAAGTCACTCTAGTCTTGCTATGTCGAATTACAGTATCCGCGGTGGATGTGCGCTGTAAGGTAATGCATTTTTATATGACGAGGTAACTTTTTAGTAACAGGTGGACCATTTCCTTGTACCATCAAAAATATTTATGATAAAAGCGTTGGATAAAGTTAAAAAAATATATTGTTAGTGAAAAATAGTTGTAGGTGTATTAAAAACTCACGATATTTCTCCGAACGCCGCGAATGCATCTCGTAGGCTTTGCGTTTCTATCTCAGGACTCAGGTCGCCGACGAAAATGTGGTAGTGTTCTGTAACAAATGAAGACAAATTTAAACAAATAATTTTATAACAGCGCCATCTAGTCCCAAAATAAGTGGAGTTTCTATTTGGAGACCCAGCCGATAGAATAGATAATTTTTTCGGTAAATACGTAACTATTCAAAACATAGACTAGAACAAACATCAATGTTTGCCACACAAAAATGTTTGTTCTCAGTGGGGATCGAACTCACGACCCACAGCACGAAAGGCCGAGCTATACCGACTGAGCTGTGACGTCACACTGTGGAATAAATCACTACAAAAGTAATTTAGACCTTGAGCTACTTTCATCCCTTCTCAATAAAATTAAAAACCTCTATATGGATGTCCAATAAAAACCACTAGCTGTCGCCCGCGTTGTTTTGATATTAGGCCATTTCGCTAAAGGGTCAATTAGCTTTTATTACATGCAGTATCATCATCATCAATATATATAAAACTCTTTTGAAGCTGACTGAGAATCAACGCACAGCCTAAACTATAAGTCCTAGAGGTATGAAATTTGGAGGGTAGTATCCTTATAGTGTAGGGGTGCACTAAGAAAGGAATTTTGAAAAGTCGCACCCTAAAGGGTAGAACACGAGCAACGCCGCGGGCGACGGCTAGTCATAAATATATTTTAAACACAAAAAAGTATAATAATAAAGACGCTTATCTTTTATTTTACATATTTTTGTAACTCCTAGGCATTGTATATAATTTTACGAAAGTTATTCCGAAAGTCTGAATAAAAACTTTTTTTATCTTCTGTGTTACCATGATCGCTAGGTGCTACGGTAAGAGTGCTACGCCGTAGCGTTCGAGTGCTACGGCGTAGCACGTTGCTACGAGTCTACGATTTCGTGCTGATAAATCATAATATTATTAAAAAAAAAGTTTTAACCACGCACTACAAAAGAACTTCAACATTATTAGGTTTTGCAAAAAACTATTCACATCACTAGCAGACTTGTGTGAGTGAGATAGCATAGGGTGTTCTCGAGTGTTGGAAAGAGACGGCAGCAATATGTATCGCTCGTCCAATTTCCTCGGATTGCAGACATTGATTGCATTATGGATTCTGTTACTGGGGTTGGCACTTACATAAGGATTTTTTTTGAAGTTTGAAGTAACCCTGGTATTTTTATTTTACCAGAATAAAGAACAAATAGGTTAAAATAATGTTTTTAATTTTAGTTTTAAGTCTTAATTTTAGTTTCCTTATCTTTGTTAATAAATAAACTAATATTAAAAAAAATTATATAATAATATGTATTTTATTTTGCAAAGTTAAATGATCTCTATGATCAAACCCTACATTTAAAAAAAAGAATTTTTTTGTCGATTTAAAGTGAAATTGGTCAATATTATAACACCACTTCTGTACTTCAGTCAGGGGTGACAAACTAAATAAATCAGTTTTATGTTCGTGCGTGACACCCCTAACTACACTACTGCCAGCTTTTAGGTCCAAATTAAATTTCGTTCTCTATGCCTACGACGGCTTTTCAACCATCACACGGATTTGCTTAAATACATTCACTGCTGCAAAAGTAAATTAGCAACCGCCCTTCTAGTCAAGTTCACATGCTTCTTCTTCTCTATTTCCTATTATTTGCCTCTGTCCGTCATTTCGACAGACAATTTTGCCAGTGTCAAGTGATGAATTTGAAATAATATAAGTCAAGTCATTCGTCAAGTTGGCTGTCGTTTGTTTTGAAGGGAAAATGGTGGATTTTCTCTTCAAAACCTGAAAACGAATTTTCACATTCAGAGAAACCACTTTACACACATTTATTCCAATGGCTCACACTTTGTGTTACGACCTAAGTATTATTGGTTAAAATTCCACCGAAATTAAACAATAATACTCACAATAACACAAGAAAAACTATTAAAATAAAAGTGCTAGGTTTTGTTTCAAAAAGTGACAAAACTCTTAACTTACTCTAACTTACATTCTACGATAACTAGAGAAAAGAAAACGCAAAAAATGCCGTCATAGCTCAGTTGATACAGCTCTGCTGTCCGTGCTGTGGGTCGTGGGTTTGATTCCTACTGAGAAAAAACATTTGTGAGAAAATAAATAGATTTGTTCGCAGTGTTTGTTGTAATGTCTGTTAAAAGTATTATAAAAATGTATTTACAAAAAAATATATATATGTTTGTATGTGTAAGTATTCTATCAGCAGTCTAGTTCCTATAGTACAAGCTTTCTTTTGTTTGGGACTAGATGGCGTTGTGTGAAATATCCATGAATATATTTATATTTTTTTAAATGTAAAGCTACTCTTAGCTTTCAAAATATCAAAACTTTAAGTAAATTTTACATGTGCAGATATATTTGATCAACTCAGTTGCTCAGCCACATCTGACAGCGATTGTACTAAGAAATTATTCTGAAGGTTTCACATTTGGTTCAAATTGAAATAGCTTTATTGTGAATTATGAACAAAATTTCCGGAAAACGAGTTTTCTGATGTGAGGATTTTGGGGTTATTTTAACCCCATTTCTATGAAACATGTTTGCTTTATTACGCGAAATGATAATTAGTTGTTTTCCTAAAAAATATATTACTTGGTAGAAATGAACAGCTTTTTTTTACATTGAAAAAGGGTTTTATGGGTGCGAAAGTTTTCGGGATATTACAGACGAGAGAAAAAAAATCTGGGTTAAATATATTTGCTAGCTTAGTTCAAATAATGTAATTGAACAATCACTACTGTTTATTTTGCTTAGGAATATTATATTGACTATCAAACCCAATTTTATTTCACTATTCATAGTTTCTACTACATTCAAGACTAGCTTTCGCCCGCTTCAATCGCGTCCCGTTGGATCCCGTTGATTTTCCGGGGTAAAAAATAGCCTATGTGTTAATCCAGGTCACGGACAATATAACATATTGTTATATTTCAAGTTTCATCCAAATCAAATCAGTAGTTTTTGCGTGAAAGAGGAACAAACATACATACATACATACATACATCATTACAAATGTATAAAGTTTGTTTATATGTAGTTCATCAAAAGTAGGTTTACTTAATGTGTATTTTTGTTATTTCACTCTTTTCATACGTATTTTAATTATCTAATAGGCAATTCTTCAAACCGACATGACTTGGCTGTTGAACAAAAAATACAGTGACACGTGACACAATGGTTGACCTTTGACAGGCGTCATGGCTCAGTTGGTAGTGGCTCTGCCTTCCGTGCTGTGGATCGTGGGTTCGATCCCCACCGAGAACAAACATTTGTGTGTGGCAAACGTAGATGTCTGAGTTCTATGTCTGAGTGTTACTGTGTTTCATAAGTACTTATGGATAAAACGAAGAGTTCTTTTAAAAGCATATAGTGCCTTCTGGTATGATCGGCGTAATAGTAAGTCCGGATGCCAAGCAATTCTGCGATATTTTTATATGATAATTGCTTAGTTACGTGATTTATCCGGACTTAATATTAGGCCGATCTTACCAGAACGCACCTTATACTATAAAATATCTGATTATTTAGAAGACAAACAAGCTTGGGACGAACTAGCTCCAACTCATCCAATAATAGAATGTTTTACCTGAAAATAAAACAATTATTATATGCGAAACCTTATTCGAGACCTACAAACAAATGAGATAACATGACTTCCGGTTATGACGTAACGTCCTCTTCCTTCCCCCCTCGCGCCCCGCCCCGCCCCTCTAGGGCGCGCGGAGGGGGGGCTGCAGCTTGCCGTCATGGCGGCTCGTCCGCTCACTTAGCCTCATTTGGGATTGCCAAAGGACCAGCAGGCAGGATTGGAAATGTAGGTCTTGAATAAGGTTTCGCATATAATAATTGGTGTTCATACTTTTTCCCGAAACCCACTTGTACTAATAGTGTATGCTATACACAAGTATTGACATAACGTATATTTGATCTAAGTCTAGTTGTTCTATTTGTATTTGCTATAACTGGTTTGTTAGTTCTAACACTTAGTTATTCTAATACCATGCTCCATAACGTCATTTTGCTATAACGTTTGTTAAACTATAACACTGTTTTGTTATATCGTACTGGTTATCTAACTATTATAATGTATAACTGATATATTACATAACATCAAAATTTATAAGCGTACTCTATCTATACTTTTTATTGATTAGGTATTTTCTATAAACTTTCGGGGATTGAACCACTTGGCTAACAGTGCACTAGAATAGGTTGCGAGGAGCGTTAGCGACGAGCATGGTTTGAATAGTGACCAAACTACGCACGAGCCGAGCGAAGCGTGCCGCGGCAGCGGCCGGCGAGTGCCAGAACAAGTAGGCTGGCAAACGCCGGCCGCTGCCGCATACCTAATTGTACCTAATGATAATTTGCTATGATTATTATGTATATTATGATTATTTAAATAGTAGGTATAAATTATAACAAAATAGGTAGCTAGTCAATAATACTAACGTTTGCAATGTAACTTATTTATTTATAAAGGTAGGATAAAAAAATAGTGTAGGGTATTCTTATCTTATTTATAAACGTCTTATCATTTTATGTCCGCCACAAAACGTATTTGCGTATTGCTTTAAACTTTCGCTAGGCGTTATTTCAGATGTTGGTAGCTAAAGATTACTTTTATAGCATAACATGATTAGTGTTATTGAAATGTATGTATGGTAGATTGTATAGCATAATCAATGTATGGCCGATGATTGTTATAATAATAAGTTTTATGTGTAATAAGATTATAGCATATGGTTCAGTTATATAAATCACAATTAGTCAATGTAGTTTTATATTAAAATAAGTGTATATGAATTGAACCATTATAGCAAAATTATGTTATAGGTACTGGAGTTATAGCAAACGCAATTAGTACATGTGGTTTTAGGGAAAAACATAGCGCACCATAATAATTGTTTTATTTTCAGGTAAAACATTCTATTATATGCTATGAACCGTTATTCGAGACCTACAAACAAATGAGACATGTTTATTATCGCCTGATGGCAAGCTGAATAACTAAAATAAGTATGCCAAAGTGTGACAGGAAGTAATTTGCAGTCTCTGATGGCAAATATCTAGTGGAATGTACTAATATATAAGTAAAGTACCTATTGAATCTATAACAGTGATGCTAAAAATAAAGATAATCTTATTAGCCGCTGTTTTTGCATCACTAGACTCACCTACCTACCTCCTTTATGCAACTGTAAGTTCTTAGTAGGTGACTGCCTATAATAGCTAAGAGTACCTATTAGGTACCTAATAAGGAATAGATCTCACTAAAGACATTTTCCTAAAGAACCTATGGTAGGTACCTAAGAGGAACCTAGGTAGGAATTTCATCACGCAACAGTAATTAGGTAGGCTTTTTATTTCAGCACACATTTTATCATTATCTTAACAATCAGGAATCAGTTTGATTTGGATTAATCATCGCTGCTTATAAATACATAATGGTGCTTATTATAACAAATGTAGGTAGGTTACATTACAAAACGTTAGCGATTACACCGCTTCAAATGAACGAGACAAATTGAAATTACTCTGAAATGATTTGATTTCAGCACAATAAAATCTAGCAAATGTGTTGGGGACACGCCAGTTCCCTTTTGCCATGATTTCATCAATGTTATGATTCTCGAGCCAGTTGAGTGATGCTGCAGCACTCCTGGTGGAGCCGGGAGTAGCTTCGATACCGGCCTCTTTGAGTAAAGTTTTTACCCATCCTCCAATTACGGTTCGGGAAGCTGGTCTGACCTTACCTAAAGTTGAAATGAACAGTTCCTTACGATCAGTATCTTGTCTTCGCGATAACGACACCTCGGTTAGCTTTCGAAGCCACCACACTGGACAGACGGCTTTTTCGCTGGTCTCACTAAACTTCCATGAGGATTGTCTGTGCACATAGTTATCCGTCTTAGAGCCAAACACTGGATGTAAGATAATATTATCTCCATTGTCTTGGAAATGTTCCGCATCGATGCGCAGTAATGTCAGGTCGTGTACTCTGCGGCTTGATGCTAAAAGTAAAATAAGCGCAGTTCGTCGAGAAACTTCAAATAGGCTGAAAACAGAGGGTGGATTACAATTAAGCCATTCTATTACTGCTCTCGGGTCCCATATCGGTGTCTTAGGTTTTGATTCTACATTCTCTAAAGATATAGCCTTCAATATTCTACGTACTATGGGATCATTACTGAGTGTCTCAGACTGTGAACACACTAAGGTTGCTATTGCAGATTTATAAACTAAAATAGTCTTGTATGACAGTTTTTGCTGTAAATGCAAGAACGCTAGATATTTAGCTAATTGTGCACCAGATGGGTTCATATGATTGAATGAATGAGATGAACACCAATCGTGCCATTTGTTCCAAATACCTGCATACATCTTCTTCGTAGAGGGTCTCCAGCTCGAATTTAGTAACTGCAGCTCATCTTGTGACCATCCCCTCAGTTGCGGGGACCACCCTTCACTAACCACACTTCCAGATGTACCTGGTCGACCTGGGGTGGAGGCAGTAGCGTCCGCGTATCGAACAAGCAATTGCGTAGATTGGTTATTGTGTAAGGTGCAGCTACTGCTCTCGCCTTTAGATCCGGACGCCAATATACCCTGTGCCAGCGCGGGGCCACTATCAGATAATGACCTTTCGCGTTGTTCAGATGCGATAGTACTCGTGGCATCAAGTGCGGCGGCGGGAACACCCACGCTAGGTTGTAGGACCACACTCTGCTGAATGCGTCGTGATATTCTGCGTTCAAGTCGTTGCAGTCTCGCGAGACGTAATGCGCAAGCACGTGTGCGCTCTTCGAGGCGAACAAATCTATCGCGGGTACGCCGAAACGTCTGAATACCCGCTGAACTACTTCTTGTGATAGTGACCATTCTCCCGGTAGTTTGTGTCGGGACAGACTGTCTGCCTCGGTATTGAACCGCCCGGGAATGTACTGTGGGATGAGATGAATCTCGTTGTCGTCTAGTAGTTGGAACAGTACCCGCGTTAGCTGATAGAGTTGCTTCGATCGCAGCCCGCCTTCGTTCCTTATGTATCCTACGACACTTCTGTTGTCTACCTGGGCTAGCACTGTGGAACTCTGTAGCTTTAGTCTGTACCTCGTTATCGCTTGTATCAAGGCCCACATCTCCTTCAGATTGCTGTGCCAAAGTCTTTGTGCTGGTTTCCACACCCCGCTGAGGGGTAGACTGTCCACCAAAGCACCCCAACCTTTGCCCGAGGCGTCTGTCGTGATGTGATGGGACACTTGACGCTGATGTATCGGTGTGCTCTGCGTCAGCGATTTGAGCCACCACGAGAGTTCCATCGCAGCTTGCGGATCTAGACGGAATCTCAGAAAAGGGTGTTCTTTCAACAATTTGCTGTATGCAGTCTGAATAGGGCGGCAATGAAGTCGACCTCTGGGTACGACGAAGGCAGCAAAGTTTAACATGCCTAGAATGCACTGAGCTTCTTTGCAATTCCAATGATTTGCTTCTAATAAACTTCGGATTCTGGCAGAGATCCTCAGTACTTTTTCGTTCGGCAATTGTTTGGAATTCATGTCGAGATTCCAGGAAACGCCCAAATATTCGACTACTTTGGTCGGTTTCAAAACTGACTTTTGAAAGTTGACCATCCACCCAAGTGAGGTTAGGATCCGAATAGCTTCCGCAGCTTGGTCCTCTAACTTGTGACGATCTTGATGGGCTATCAGGAAATCGTCCAAGTAAACAATTATTCTGAGGCCTTTGCTTCGAAATAGGTGTGCGACCCAATTCGATACAGTTGCAAATGCCTTTGGTGCCGACGACAGCCCGAACGGAAGGCAAGTTATTTGCAACAGCTCGGGTGCTCGTGATCTCTCGGACGAGTATAGGACCCGTAGAAACCGTTGATGTGATTGAGCGATTGGAATATGAAAATAGGCTTGAGTTAAATCTATCTTCACTACCCAGTCGTCTGCTTGCAAGAAGCTTGGCACCCGCTGTACATTTATGAGACGAAACTTCACTGCTGATACATAATCGTTCAGATTCCTCAAATCGAAAATCGGACGGTTGCTTGTTTCCGATTTTTTTATTAAAAACATCGGGCTTACAAAACACGGAGTTGACTGTTTTATTGGAATCAAGATTTTTTGATTTTTTTAATAAAGTTATCTGATCTGACATGGATAGGCTCGTTGGCGTTTGAAATCGTCTTAATAAATTTGGATTTTGAAGTGGAGGTCTCTTTTGAAATGGAATGCGATATCCTCCGACTAACTTTAAAATATGGCTGGGAGCTCCTAAGGATTCCCAGATGTGAATGTAATCTTTCCAAACGCCCGGCATAAAAATCTACTGACTCTGAGTCATTTACGGTACGACCGATCCGACTTTCGATTGTGGGTAGGTTGATATTTTTTATCATTTTGCTTTGAACCCTTGTTGTTCGTGTTTTTCTGGTTCTTACCCTTGAAATCTTTGTATGTAGCCGCTCGAGAGCTCGTGGAGGGCTGTGGCTCATACTCGGGCTCATTATATCGAAATGACCTCCGCGGTCTTTTTGCTCGAGGACCCTCTTGTCTATTCCGCATAGACATCAGGTGTGGTTCTTCCGCAGAACGTTTTTGAACTGCAAAGAGTTTGTTCGTGCCACCCGCCTTCTGTAAAAATGTGCCTAGCTCCTGTGGGTTGAAAAGATCAGCATTTGTGGGTGGAATTTTCGATAAATCATGCTTTACATATTTATCTTTAACGCTTGATAAAATGCAATCGCGGCGTCTCTGAATAATATCTGCTCGTCTTCCGCAGATCAATTGGAGCAAATCTTCGGATACCTTCATATAAGGTGACTTTTCCGAAAATAGAGAGTGAATCTTCTCAAAGAGTGTATCCGCACTCAACGTGTTAGTCGGCAATTGAGTCCACTCAATCAACTGCTGAAAATTCTGTTTTAAAAGGTCATTTTGCTGAACTAGAGCATGAGTCATAGCGCCAAATGACCTGTCAAGAAGTTTTAACCAGTTTGAGTTCGAATCAAAATACCGCAATTCGGTGTTAACATCTAGTTCGTAAAAGCCAGGTTTGGCTACATATTTCTTCTCCGTCTCGACATATCTAACCCTATCCCACTCTTTGGTGTCGAAGTGATGTAGCTTGTTTAGTATAGCAAGCCTGTCCATTGACGAGTTATTGACCTCGGGTTCTTTAAGATTAGTACTAACCTCAAAGTCTAACTTCTTTGCTTTACTGCGTTCACTTAGCAAGGGCTGTTCAGAAAATAGTGAGACTCTAAGATCTTGAGCAGGGTGCAAAGAGACCAAGTCGGTTTCAGAGTCCGAATCGGCCTGGTACTTTTTTAAATTGTTGGGCATATTACCCTTCAAAAAGTTAACGATATCGCTTACTTGATTTGCAAGTACATCTAACTTGTGGGTATCAGCTTCTCGTATTTCCTTTCTGCTCCGCTTCCGATGCCGGCGAGGGGCTGCTGAACTCGATGACGACGATGTAGACGACGATGACGATGATGGCAACGCCTCATACTCCGTTGGAGCCTGTTCCTGGTTACCCCCATCTATTGATTTATTTTCGTCCATTGTAGCTAGAACGATCGTATAGAAATAGAGGCGAGCGTTCCTAAAAAATAAAATATAAGTATTATAAATAAGTATTCGAACAGCAACGCTGTTTTAATTTTATACTTTAGGAAGAGTTGTGAACTCACCGAAAATCAATGCCAAAGTGAGCGGACGAGCCGCCATGACGGCAAGCTGCAGCCCCCCCTCCGCGCGCCCTAGAGGGGCGGGGCGGGGCGCGAGGGGGGAAGGAAGAGGACGTTACGTCATAACCGGAAGTCATGTTATCTCATTTGTTTGTAGGTCTCGAATAACGGTTCATAGCATATAATAAATATTGTAATCATACCTAATCATACAAAACGTAATGACGATTCAAAGTGATCAGTGAGATTTTATTGAATAAAACCTTTTTGACTTTGACTATGTATTAACAAAAAAAATGTATATAAGTATTTTATCAGCAACCTAGTTTCCATAGTACAAGCTTTGCTTAGTTTGCTACTAGAGGGCGTTGTGTGAAATGTCCAAGAATATATTTTTAATGATAATGCGGACTGTAACGATGGGTATCCCGCTCAAAAGCTCTGACAAGTCCGAACCACCCTGTATAACGTTGATCTCATTAACTGTTAATGTATGCAACTAGGGCACCCTGTGTAGCGCGTGATAATACATTATGCATACATAGTGGAGTATCTTCCACGCTGTTCTAGTTGGTGAAGGAAAACACCATCTTCAAGGTTTGTGTTCATGTTTGCTAGTTTTTTTAAACAACCTATTTGATGGCCACCTGGTCTAAAATATCTTCTAAATGTACAAAACTCTTTTGAAGCTGACTTAGAATCAACGCACAGACTAAACTATAAGTCATAGAGGTATGAAATTTAGAGCGTAGTATCCTTATATAGTGTAGGGGTGCACTACGAAAGGAATTTTGAAAAGTCGAAATACTAACGGGTCTAGTACGCGAGCAACGCCGCGGACGACGGCTAGTCAGTACATATTTTTATTAAGGCGATAACCTTCTCGCTCGCATTTTGGTATATTACTAGGTATAGTAGGATTATATCACAAAAATTAAGCTCTGTAGTTTGTACACTTTGCACCTACACTGCCTACAATAAATACCTCCCCCTGCTATTCTCCCTTTCTCCCCCTAGCCTTATTATAAAATTAAACGAAATCACGCGACCATAACGTATTGCTCGGGACCACGGAAGTTTATTTAGTTGCTCTTATTAGGGTTCCGCAAGATAAATAAATATTTGGATAGTAAGAATTTTATTCACGAAGAAAATTTCAACTAATACAGTATCTACAATATTCACAATTTTTACAAAATACACATGAAACAGTTGAGATTTCTACAAGCCGTTGCAAACGATTTATAGATAGCTCAACTGGTCCAAATCAGTACCAATCGGAAGCGTGCCCAAGACACTGGCTGCGCTGCCGCGCTGAATAGCAAAATAAACAATTAAAACTAATATAAGTATCTAAGGCAAGTATGAGTGGCTGTGTTTCAGTACGACGTTGTAGACTACTGGACCAATTTCAACGAAACTTATACCATTCAGAAGCCGTTTTCCGGATTGAACATCATCATCATTATCATCAATACAGGGTGTTACCAGACCACTTCCGAAAACTTGGAGGTTCCAATCAGACCATGATACTGAAAACATTAAGCGAAAAAAATCGCGAAAAAAAAAATTGACTTAACTATCTCTTTTTAATTTTTTTTCTAGTTACATACACACAGTACAACATAATAAGACATATCTACCTAATTATCTCATTTAAAAAAGCAAAAAAACAAATAAAATAAATAAAGCAGCAATGTACACGCAGCACGCAGATTACGTCTACTACAGCATGAACAGCTGAGAGTTCATCGCGGGTCATTCAAGTACGCGACGTGCGAGCGACCTACGTTAGTACCTACCTACGTTAGTAGGCACTTACGACACAGAATAAATAATAGTACTACGCCTCGACCTTACCTACGTGAATGCGTACATTGCGGGCTGGCGAAATAAATACAAATCTTTAAACATTGTTTTCTCCGGCTATAATTATTTTTCAGGATAACTGATTTTTTTTTGGTTGGGTTTTGGTGTGCTGTAGCTCCCCCTTTCTATTTCGGAAGTGGTCTGGTAACACCCTGTATATATAAAACTCTTTTGAAGCTGACAGAGAATCAACGCACAGCCTAAACTATAAGTCCTAAGGGTATGAAATTTGGAGGGCAGTATCCTTATATAGTGTAGGGGTGCACTAAGAATGAATTTAGAAACGTCACACTCTAAAGGGTAGAACGCGAGCAACGCCGCGGGCGACGGCTAGTAAGCTATATTTTATTTAAATCAAAGACGTGGATTCTTAGATACAGCTTGAACTCTCTAAACCAAAAGCAGCCATTTGCGAGGTTCATCGTATGCTGGTGACAGATCTTTTGGTGGAAAATTTCGCCCGTACAAAGTCGCGGGTCTTTTAATATCTGTCCTATATTAACTGTAATACCGCGTGCACACTATGCCATTGCCGCTGGCGGCATGAATGCCGCGATTAATTCCGGAATGATTGCCACAGCAACATCGCCTTTATTCCTACACCGCGTTCACACATGCCCATGTCGCTGCCCGAATTATTGCCGCGATTAATTCCGGAATTATTGCCACAGCAACATCGCCAAGTTCATGCCCTAGCTCTTTGGTGAGAATAAAGGCGTTGCTGTGGCAATAATTCCGGAATTAATCGCGGCATTCATGCCGGGCATAGTGTGCACGCGCTATTAGTAGATACTTACCTATATTCTCTGTTCATTTTACTCGCTCCAACTAACAGAGCGGATATTAGCTTGAATATGATTGGAACATAAAAACAAGAATAATGCTTCAGGATATCCTGTTTTCTGTTAAAGTAGGTATTAACCTTATTGAAAAAGAAATAGAATTAACTTCCACACTCAGAGAGCTCACTTTAACAAAATTAAGTAAAGATGGGTCCACATCTGATCTTTTGTCCGTACCGTAGCTCCGAATCGTATCGAAGACAAAAGATCAGATGTGGACCCACCTTAACACAGTTTAGTAAGGAACAGAAAAAAAGTTCTGTGAGCTGGGTCTCTCGCACGCTGAGTGGTGTAGGTTTGACGTTTAAAACCTAGCTATCAGTTAGCTAATAATCAAAATACGCAAGTCAATGTTAATTTTTTTCACGTCTAGGTTCAGTCAGATACGAGATTTCTTTAATTTATTCTATCAGCCATCTAGTTTCCATCGTACAAGCTTTGCTTAGTTTGGGACTAGAAGGCGTTGTGTTAAGTGTCCGTGAATATTTATTTATTTTATTTATTTATTTTTTATTTTTCAGAGTTGAAGCTTAGGGGGTTTACATAAAATCACCTTTCAACTTCTGTCAAAAGTGAATTACTGTCAAAAACAGCGCCATCTAGTTTAGTTAGCGACAGGGAAAATCTTAAGCCGTATTTATGAAATGTTTAGGTTCAGAGGCGTTCTAAGAAGTCTTAAGTATTTTTTTGCAAGAGAGATTAACGTTATCTTAAAACGTAATGGACCTCCGCTGTCCTGTCGTATTTGGGTCCGGCCCAGTGGGTCGATGAGCTTGGATCTAGATGGATAAGTTTTATAAAAATAAAAAAAGATTTACTTACTCTTTTTTTACCCCTGATATTTGTTTTTTGGAGAGTTGCTTGGCTTGCTTAGTCAATCTTCACCGATTATCTAAGTTAAGCTATGTTCTGCGCGATCACTATTTTGATGGGTGACCGTTAGTGGCATTTACATCTGAGTGCTTCGGAGGGCACGCTAAACTGTCGGTCCCGGCTCTAGCAGTCGTTGAGCCATGACGGAGGCCTTAACGCGGCCTAAAAACTCCGTCACCGCAGATGGCCACTAACTTACGAGCTTGCTTGCTTAACCGTCTTCAAAAAAGGAGGAGGCTCTCAATTCGGTTGTTTTGTTCAGTAGTTTGGTAGTTAATTAGAGTAACTAGAAAAAAACACGTCATCCTCATACACAACATTGCGTATGATACTATACTAGTACCGACTGAGCTGTGACGCCTGTCAAAACCGGGAATATTTTGGAAAAAAATAAAACGGAAA
This sequence comes from Eulithis prunata, assembly GCA_918843925.1. Taxonomy (NCBI): domain Eukaryota; kingdom Metazoa; phylum Arthropoda; class Insecta; order Lepidoptera; family Geometridae; genus Eulithis; species Eulithis prunata. The sequence goes on from OU974028.1 coordinate 2,423,059, forward strand.
CGAGTTTTGAAATTTTTTAAAACGACACATAGCACTTTTATTTTAATAATTTTTCTTGTATTATTGTGAGTATTGTTGTTTAATTTTGGTGGAATTTTAACCAATAATACTTAGGTCGTAACATAAAGTGTGAGCCATTGGAATAAATGAGTGTAAAGTGGTTTTTCTGAATGTGAAAAATCGTTTCAGGTTTTGAAGAGAAAATCCACCATTTTCTTTTCAAAACAAAATGACAGCCGACTTGACAAATGACTTGACTTGACGACTGACGTAAATTATTACTATTCTATCACTTGACATTGGTAAAATTGTCTGTCGAAATGGCGGACAGAAGCCACTAATGAAGAGAAGAAGAATACCCTCGTTATTTTTATCCGCTGTTTATATACATTCAAATAAAGCCAACGATATGCAAACACGAACAAAATATAAAACAATGAGTAAAGTAATAAAAGAATAAAAACCCGTTTCTAATTTAATACGTTGGGGAAATTTCACAGTCCAATTGTCAATTTATTTAGGGTTTTTTTTTTGGTTCAGGATTTTTTTACGCCATTGGGAGCTACTGGAAAATACATTGTAACTTTAAATGGGTTTTTCAAGTTTTGAAGTTGTAACACTGAAGGTAAATCGGGTTATAAAGATTGGCGATGGAATTCATTAGGGGAGGAAACTCTACATATACCTACTTATGATTTTTCACGCATTTTATTATGATAGTTATGAATAAGATTATTTTATTTTTCAAAACTTATGAGAGATCTAAAAAGGCTATGACGGTCACTCGTAAAATAGAAGGCCCTAGAATTTCTTGTTAGTTTATATTTAGAATTCTGATATAGCTCTTTTTTTCTTCTTTTTTTTGTTAGCTTTGCATTCGTACCTATCTTTTAGTGTTTTATTAAAAAAAAACATAATATTCCTATAAAAAAAAGTCATATGCCTACTTTTTATATAAAGAAAATAAAAAAGAGATGTTCAGCCACAAAAATTTTTGCAACTTTTGGAATGAAAAAATTCTTAATTTTATTTATACATTTATTTCCTTGAAAGTTAGCCGTATTATCGAATATTATGTCACTAAAAATCGAATCGTACAATGGTCTGTCGGTACACGTCCAAGATGGCTTCTTCTTCTTCTTTTTTTTATTTTATCCATGTTGCCATTCCATTCCAACTTTGTCTTAATTTATCCGACCGTGGAACAAAAAAGAAGCTTATTTCACTACAGGTAGCAGTCCTGGTTCTCCGAACTGTGTTTATTTTGAATCCACCACCGGGGTGGTAACAAAAACGTTTTTTACAGAAGTAGGTCACTGCGCTGGACACCCTAATGGTCTCATTAGAGTACTGCCGCGCCCTCTAGGTCCAGTAGAGTCGGGAAAGTTACGTGATAAAAGCCGGAAAACACGAACGTTACAATAAACAACAGTTTAGGTAGGTATGGGGTTGCCTGTAATTGAAAGAACTTTAGATATAAGCCCCCTTATCGCAAGCTCGGAACTGCTTTCGCTGCCCGGCATAATGTCAAGTGACGTGGCTACAGATATACGAAAACAAGAAGCTTTTGACGACAAAAAGCGCGCTGAAACGCGCTAATATCACTATTTAGTTACAGAATATATTCTGTGATTTAGTATGAAAACAGTTGAGAAAACCCGGCAGGTTTTTTGAAACAACGATTGCCCCTAGTTGGTTGGTACTATTATAAGAAACCTTAGTTATTTTGTTGGCCATCTCTCAAAATTTAAACACCAGCTGTGATTCTAAGTAATGTTTAAATTTTGAGTGACTTTTGAGTGTGGTGTGAGAGTAATAAAGCCGAATGAGAAAAAGTCGGACTCTGAGTCGGACAGTTTTCAATAGTTTCTATAAAAGTCGGAAGGTGTTAATAAAAGCCGGACCTACCCACCCTACTCCTCTCGCAGGATAGTTGGAGAGCTGAGAGGCTTAGAGTGACATATTCTAACGATTTCAGATTTAAAATGTATGTAGGTAGGTACCTACTGTTTTCTTCCAAGGAATATACCTACAGTTGTTTGAGACTGCTTTAATATTTTTATTTAGAAACTTAGTTATCTCATATACAGGCGTCATGGCTCAGTCGGTAGTAGCTCTGCCTTCCGTGCTGTGGGTCGTGGGTTCGATCCCCACCGAGAACAAACATTTGTGTATTGTAAACATAGATGTTTGTTCTGTGTCTGGGTGTTTCTTTGTATTATAAGTATGTATTTACAAAAAAAAATGTATGTATGTATTCTATCAGCCATCTAGTTTCCATCGTGCAAGCTTTGCTTAGTTTGGGACTAGAAGGCGTTGTGTTAAGTGTCCGTGAATATTTATTTTATTTTTATTTATTTATATATTGTTTGAAAGAGTCGTATTAAAAAGATGAAAGCAGTGACAATAATAATAAAATCCAATGGACGTGCGCATGCATTATTATAACCAGACATAATTATGGTGGACAATCGGGGGCCAACATTAATTTTATAAAAAAAAATGTGGATGTTCCTTTTTTTTTTTCATAAAAATGTTAAAGTTTGGCTCGACAATTAGTAGGTATAGGTTGAAAATTGTCATTTAGAAATAAATATCGACTTAGAATTTAAAAATGTTTCATAATCTCTTAGGGATCGCCTTACAAACTCATTGTTATCGCTTGATAGATTTTTGTTCCATTTATGTAACAAAAAAGTCGATAGAATATTAAAACTGTATAATCTATGCTTGTGTAGGTAGGCATGTAGGTAGGTATACCTTATACAATATTATTTTCACAAAAAACACGCCGCGATGTTTTCCAACAGCGTTTCCAATTCTAAAACAAGCAGAAAATATTTTTTTGGCGTTCCTTTAATCAAAATATTCCATTAGGTCGTGCCCGCAAGCGTCCTGAAAATGTTTTATGTAAATAACAATATTATAAAGATATGGACTTTTTCCTTGTTCTGTGCGATACGTAATTTCAATTACAATTTTCTCTCTTGGCTAAAGAATGTCTGTTCTTTTTGATTTGCTCCAAGGCATAGGCTTAAGGTGCTGTTCCACCTCACACCCAGATATGAGTATGTTTACGACCAATCAAAATTAAATGTTTGTTCTTGGTAAGGACCGAACCTACAACTCGTAGCGCGGAGGCAGACTTAGGCCTTTTGCACATTATAAGATATTTTTCGTGTATCTTAAGAGAAATTTGACAGGCGTCATGGCTCAGTCGGTAGTAGCTCTGCCTTCCATGCTGTGGGTCGTGGGTTCGATCCCCACCGAGAACAAACATTTGTGTATTGTAAAAACATAGATGTTTGTTCTCTGTCCGGGTGTTTCTATGTATTATAAGTATGTATTTACAAAAAAAATAAATGTATGTATTCTATCAGCCATCTAGTTTCCATCGTACATTAGTTTGGGACTAGAAGGCGTTGTGTTAAGTGCCCGTGAATATTTATTTATTTTATTTATTTATTTCTAAATGTCGATTAGACAGGATAGACAAGATATTTTTTCTTATGTCGGAGACACGCGCCATATAATTTTTTTTTTTTGTCTTTTGTTCGTGTCTTATAATGTGTCTTATACCGACTGAACTGTGCCTGTCAAAATATCTATGGTGAGTAGGTACTTTCTTAAGAGAAAAATACATATAATATAAAATAATATTTTTCACAAAATACTATCTTATAAAAATAATTGGTTTAATTATGGTTTAAGATAATTTTTTTCCCCATCACATTTACAAAATAAATCACATACCTACTTACTGAGAATGATAATTCTAAATAGTAACATAAAAAGTACATTGAAAGTACAAGCATTGTATCAGTTTCAAACAATATGCTTAATAATCTGAGCCCCGAGTCTGTGCACTTGTTTTGACTTTCGACTCGAGTATAGCACACGCAAACGCATTCGCAAAGCTAGAAGTTTTGTATGAAAACCGGATAAGCGCCTCTAGCGGGAGATTTGGGAATTATGAAATTCCAAACAAAATGTCTCGCTTTGCGAATGCGTTTGCGTGTGCTATGCTCGAGTCGAAAGTCAAAACAAATGCACAGGCTCGGGGCTCTGTGGGTAGTTTTGAAAAAGTCACAGCAAGTGCGCATTAGCAGCAAAGTGATATTCGTTTCCTATAACTTGTACCACGCGAAGTGAGTTCGCCAGAACTTTTGTGTCTTTTTACAACGCTTTTGTTTTGTTCAAGTCTTCCATCTTGTGCGATGTCAATGTTTTCTTTGTTAGAGCAAGACAACAAGAAGAAAGGGACGGCAGGTAGGTCAGTTTCAGTTTGTTTATTTTTTAAAGAAACCCTCTTTTGTGATTGGTTAGTTTTTAGTTCGGAATGCTTGTACAAAAGTATTGGTGATATTTTTACGGAGAAAAATATTTTTCAGTATTATTTTTCTACAAAGGTGTATTATGTAGGTCCCTACTTCTTAGGAATTTGATCAACTAAGCTAGTAACTGTATTTCCAAGGCACGGTAGGCCTCCTCTCCTCCTCACAGATTAAGATAGATATATTCTTTATTGCACACCAAGAAAAGAAGAAAAACAATAAAAGAGAAATAAGTATTAAGTATGACTATAGTTCTTTATATGTCTATGAATATGTGTTAAAATCAATATTTGAATCTTGTCTTAGGTATTTAATTAGGTATTAGTAGTAGAACAAATTGATCGATTTAAATGTAACTTTGTACCAATTATAGTTTACTTTTACTAAGTATTAATTATGCAATAGGCGGTTTTTTTATGTAGCAGTATGTGATGTAAAGTGGTAGCATCTGTCTAAAATAATGCATTGCCTCACAGGGCACGTCCACTGATGCTTGTCTACTAAGAGGAAAGGTTAGTTTGTTTGTTTGCATCGAATAGGCCCCGAAACTACTGGACCGATTTGAAAAATTCTTTCACCGTTGAGAAGCTATACACACTATGCCCGGGTGACATAAACTACATTATATTTAAAAAAAAAATTGAAATCCTTACTAAAACTTCAATAATGTAAACCAAGGTGTAGAAAAATGACCTATAAAAATTCCTTACCTAAGAAACTTTGATAAATGCCCAAAAAATACCTTACCTAAGAATTTTTTGTTAAATACCCGTGCGAAGCCGGGACGGACCGCTAGTAGAGTATAATAAAAACGCACCGTGTCCTATCATGGTTTAAAACGTTTGCTACAAAAGAAAAACTGTTAAAATTAGCCTACTTCTTAAGTTTCAAAGAAAAGTGATAAAAATCTTATCCACAGCTCAAGTATTAAAGTTTCTCAACTGGAAGACTTGGATTACCAAATTTTGTATCATTTCGTTCATCCTGAACGTATAGGGTTCGACCCTTACGGGTAGAAACCGCAGATAGGGTTTTGACTTTACTCTCAGTCACTAAAGAGGTCACATGACGCAATTTTTTTTAGCTAGAGTACTAGAATGAGCCTTCTTCTTCTCTTCTTCTTCTTCTCTTCAGTAATGGCCTGTGTCCGTCATTTCGACAGACAATTTTGCCAATGTCAAGTGTTAAATTTGTAATAAATAAGTCAAGTCAAGTCATTTGTCAAGTCGGCTGTCGTTTGTTTTGAAAAGAAAATAGTGGATTCTCTTTTCAAATCCTAACACGAATTTTCACATTCAGAAAAACCACTTTACACACATTTATTCCAATGGCTCACACTTTGTGTTACGACCTAAGTATTATTGGTTAAAATTCCACCAAAATTAAACAACAATACTCACAATAACCCAAGAAAAACTATTAAAATAAAAGTGCTATGTGTCGTTTCAAAAAATGTCAAAAATTTGTCTAGAGTCGAGATGATCTGTGGCTAGAGCAATGACATTTTAAACCACCTTCAAAAAAGGAGGAAGTCCTCAAGTTTTTTAAAATATTTTGATACCTCAGAATTTCGTCATTCATTAACCGAACTGAAAAAAACTTGTATAAAAAAATTGTTGCCTATATTGTATAAAAAAAAAAAAAAAAAACTTTTTATCTGAAATCTTCCAGATTAGTCCCATAATTTTTTTATCCAAATCGGTTCAGTAGTTTGGCAGTTAAATAAGAATAACTGAAAAAGTCACGTACACGACATTGCGTATTTTGGGTTCCTGTGACTTTTCAGTTAACGATCAATAGAACAATCCCAATGAATTGCTGTGAGGAACATGTCTCACAAAAAATTACTAAGTACTCGTACTAATGTACCTCGTAAAATGATTTTTTATGTAAAAAGATCATTGAATGTACGCGTCTACTTATAATAAGTAAGTAAGTATTTCAATTATTTTCCCTATTCGATACAGAAATCTAATCGGAAATCAATTCGTTTGTTCTTCACAAAACACATCTATCAAAAAACCCGCCAAATCCGAGTAACTGCACTCGATTCTCCTTATTTTATTTGGTGAAAGAGATTTAAGCTGCCTTATCACCGCCATTGCCACTGTAATAAAACATTTTCCTCCTCAGGCGTCGGTTACACGTAGCTTTATTCAACTTATAAAGGCTATTTGATGATTTGATGACTAGTTTTTTTTCTTGTAGAAGATAAAAGTACTCGTGGCGTAGCTTGCTTAGTCAATCTCCACCGATTATCTAGGTGACCGTTACATTTACATCTGAGCGCTTCCGTGCTTCGGAGAGCACGTTAAACTGTCCCGGCTTTAGCAGTCGTTAAGCCACGCCGGAGGCTTATTATAGGCGGCCTCAAAACTCCTTCACTAGAGTCGTTTTTGTCTTCTATAACTCATACCATACGAACTTCATCAGCTTGCTAAAATATTTTGTAAAAAAAAAATTGGTTTAAAAAAAAAACAACAGGATATTGCGTTTGCTTAACTAATTCTGTAAGGTTTAATTTATTCAAAGGCTATAATTTTTATCAACATAATAAATTCTGGGACATTTTATTATTACGATGTCCTCAAGAATAATGGCTCCGAATTCCAATGAATAAAATAAATATTATTACCTATTTTCATATTTTGAATCTGATGAGTATAGCGGTAAAAATAACTTCCGATTTTAGGGTTCCAAAACACGAGATTTTCCATTATAAAAAAAAAGTTTATCGAATGACCTTCTTGGTACATATTGGTTGTAAAAGTAGACATCATGACTTCCTTCTGTAAGCTCTTCTTGCCGGAAATTCACATAATTTGAAATTTGAAATCACCCCGCGCTGTCGATATTCATTTAGTTTCAAATAGTGTTCGATTTTCAAAAGTTCGTAGACGAATAAAACTAGACCCAAAATCACCTGATTGGCTCGCGCTTAAAATTCCTCTCAACCATTTTATTTTATAGCTTCATCCGTTGTTACAATTTTATGGACGTTTTTATATTTATTTATGTGCGGAGTATAGCTGGTTGTTCAATCAAGTAGAGCGTTTCCGGGGAGATTGGGAAAATGGAGTTCTATACCCCAAATGGAAATCTGCATTTTTCTATTTCAATTCGTTTATTGATTTGTTCGTGGGTGTGAAGCGTTTGCATGTGTTTTACGTAGAATATCAAAGTCAAAGTAAATTTTGGTGGTTGCATCGTTCTGTCTCTCTCAAGCACATTAGCCGTCGCTCGCGGCGTTGCTCGCGTTCTACCGTTTAGAGTGTGACGTTTCAAAGTTCCTTTCTTAGTGCACCCCTACATCATATACACTATATAAGGATGCTACCCTCCAAATTTCATACCTCTAGGACTTATAGTTTAGGCTGTGCGTTGATTCGCATTTATTCTAAGTCAGCTTCAAAAGAGTTTTATATATATTGATGATTATGTGTGACTAAGACGCAAAGCAAAGAATATGTAATACGTAGTTCCTACGTAAGAAGAACCGGGACTCTCATTCTACCAAAATTACACACTGAAAATCTCGTTTTGTATGAAACGTGATTCAAATTTTACCCTCGTTTCATACATTGTTCGTTTTTCGAAAGCACGAGTCTAGTTCGAGAGTTTCGCTGACGCAAAGATGCATCCCATTCGCCCATCTAATGACAGCAAGCCACGAGATAAAACAAAAAAAAACTTCATACATTTTTTCAAGTCGGAGCACAGATAAAAACACCAAAATAAAAAACTTTTTTTGGAGTCGTGCACGAGCATAAAACCTACTCCGTTTGACCTTATTTGCAAAAGGCCGGTGTCAGACGATCCGTGAACGAAGCGATTTTTCACTCGGTTAGTTGTTAGCTTTACCATTCACCCGATATTCTGAGTCATTAGTGTTCTTTTCCCTAACACATGTTTCTAGAACATTTGGTAAGTATAAATAAAGAAAAGTATTAGGTACTAACCCCTTTATTCATAAATTCCCGTCATTTTAGCGCAACCTTAAGTTTTTTTTAGGGAAAAGAATACTATAAAAGAGATGACAGCTGATATAGCAGCCATTAGTAGAGAAAATCCACCGTTTTCTCGTCAAAACAAACGACAGCCGACTCGACGAAGAGTTGACTTGACTTATATTATTTCAAATTAATCACTTGACACTGGCAAAATTGTGTGTCGAAATGACAGACAGAGGCCATATTAAGTAGAAAAAAAAAGAAGTAGTTTCGCATTCTGAGATTACCATAATATTATGTCAAAAGTAATAAAATAAAGAAGCAGAAAATCAAATACCGAAAAGATGAGTTTTCACTTTGAACACTTTTTCCGTATGTGATAGCCACTCCCTTTGAACATTCCAAAGTTAAAATTGCGTGTTTGAATAAAACTTTTCGCTCTGGCCACTTTTCAAACCCTATTTTACTTTTTATTGTGGTACGTTAGCACTGGCCACAATAAAAGAATCGAATGCCATTTTTAAAAATAAATCTTAGTTCTTAAGCCCTATACACAATAGCTCTGCCGCTGAGTTTTGAGTTATCCTGACGTGTTATTTTAATCGTCTGTGAGCGAATCTATTTCCAACGCTTCCACTATGTGGGTACTGCAGCATTTTGATCTTTATAACAAGGGTATTCCATCAAAGGAAAATGTAAAAGGCTCTGCGCAACTTATAGAACGTATAAACGGCGTGATAGTTAATCTCGGAAGCGTTTACTGAAGCAAGTGTACACTCTGCTTTAGAAGAATATTTTATTTTTCTTTTTAGGAATATTATTTTGTGCCAGTCTCTTTATACTACCTTGGCGATTAAATTTAAAAAAACTTTGACCTCGTAAAGTTTTTTTTTAATTTAATCTCCAAGGTCAAAGTTGATAAAACCTACATGGTAGATATCCCTTATCTTCGCACAAAGCGCTTTGCTTCCACCTTCATAATGCGAACTGCCAAGGAGTGGAACTCTCTGCCATCTTCAGTATTTCCTGAAAGATATAACCTAGGAATTTTCAAGAAAAGAGTGAATAGGTGGATTTTAGCTAAGCGTGCTCCACCCTAGGCTGCAGCTACACTTACCACCAGGTGTGCTGGCAGCCAAATGCTTAGCTATAGATCATAAAAAAATAAATTAAAAAAAAAGTAAATAAAATTATACAAAAAATATTATGATCCTTAAAAACTCCACAGATACTCTTCATCATTGCTGGTCATCAAGACTTTGGAGCATGAACTACAATTTGATAAACTGAAATGCTTTGAGATACAACAAACTTTTTAAACTGCAAACTATGCCAAAGACCTCTTCAAAGCGGTCTTCACAGATAATAAATAAATAAATAAAAATATCTCACGTGACCTACAAATGGCTTCACTGCTTTCTACCAGAAACTCTTGAACTAGACTCGTGCTTTCAAAAAACGAACAATGTATGAAACGGGGGTCAAAATTTGAATCACGTTTCATACAAAACGAGATTTTCAGTGTGTAATTTTGGTAGAATGGGAGTCCCGCTTCTTCTTACGTAGGAACTACGTATTACATATTCTTTGCTTTCTACCAAAAAAACATAGCAAGCTAAAATCTACCTACGCTTTGAAGAACATCTAAAATCTTTTTGTATCACGAGTACTTCAGGTAATCCTAGGTGATACATCCGACTCAAACGTATAACACCTCTTTTTCAGTCGGTGGTAAAAACGCTGTCGCCCCGCTCATGGCTGATGCGGTGGTTCGCCTAACGAAGCGAGGAGTGCTGATGCTACAATTTACATAAATAAAGAGTTGTGTTGTGATGTCAGCCATTTTAGTTTTTATTACTAGCCAGTGTTGCCGTTATTTTTTATATTTAGAAAATAAAATGCTGGCATAAAAGCTTGATGATTTCGTTTTAAATTTGGAATAACTGTATTTTTTAAAGAAAAAATTGTAGTTTTTCGAGTCATAACATAAAACTATACCTAGATGGCGTGCAAATGGACTATAGTTCGAGCAAATCATTGATCAATTAAAAACACTCGATACTCAAGCATCGATTTGAGTACCTACTTAAATACAAATGTAATGTATTTACAAAAAATTATGTATTCTATCAGCTATCTAGTTCCTAGTACCCAAGTAAGTATTTTTGGTTAAAATTCCACCAAAATTATACAACAATACTCACAATAACACAAGAAAGGCTATGAAAACAAAAAAAGCTAGATGTTGTTTCAAAAAATTTCAAAACTTTTAATATAATATAATCGCACAGCGATCGAACCCTGGAATTAAATTTAAAAAAAAGTTAAAGAAAAATATTTGTAGATTTGACAGTCGTACCATAGACTATACAATATACATACATATATTACGTTGGGTTTACTCATATTACGAAAAGAGTTATGAATATGAGTGTGGCTGGCTGGGTATGCAAGTAGAGGAAAGCCGAAGAAGTGGTTTGATTGTCTGAAAGAGGATATGAATGTGAGAGGAGTAGATTCAGAGTTGACGAATGATAGGAGTGAGTGGAAGAAGAAAACATGTTGTGCCAACCCCACCTAGCGTGGGATAAGGGCAGGGAAATGATGATATTACGTTGGGTTTCACCAATATTTATAGTGCTTTTTGTGAACAAGAAAAGGCCAGTTTTGTGAGAGATAACTGTCACAGCTTCACCTAATACTAAACAAGCAAACCAATGATGCTCTTGTCGGTCCAACCCTGGTTTACACAAAACTATGGCCGTGTAAAAAGCGGTAAAGATCTGCGGGCCTAGGATGCGCACGCGAGATATTGTGTCATGTCGTTCTCTCAAAATGTAAGCATTTTGCACTAGTTTTTGAACTTTTGCATTATCTGTGGTAATGTTGTCGACAAAACGCGCCTTGCTATTGTACACTTTTGACACTTCTTAGTCGTCGTATCTCTCTGAGGACGAGATAATAGTCATGCAGAAATGTCAAAAGTTGAATATTCAAGGCGCGTTTTGTCGACAATATTGCCACAGATAATGCAAAAATTCAAAAACTGGTACAAAATGCTTACATTTTGACAGAACGACATGACAAATATCTCGCGTGCGCATCCTAGGCCCGCAGGACCATTTTTGGTAACTTTTTGCGTTATTTCCATGGTTTAAGAACCATTCTAGATAATTAAACAGGTTATTTATATGTACCTAATGCTGAGTGTGTACGTTTGACGTTTACTACAAAGTCACGTACTACAATTTGGCAATAGTTTTTCTTGTGTTATTGTGAGTATTGTTGTTTAATTTTGGTGGAATTTTAACCAATAATACTTAGGTCGTAACATAAAGTGTGAGCCATTGGAATAAATGTGTGTAAAGTGGTTTTTCTGAATGTGAAAATTCGTGTTAGGTTTTGAAGAGAAAATCCACCATTTTCTTTTCAAAACAAACGACAGCCGACTTGACAAATGACTTGACTTGACTTATTTATTACAATTTTAACACTTGACATTGGCAAAATTGTCTGTCGAAATGACGGACACAGGCCATTATTGAAGAGAAGAAGAAGACTCATCAGTTTTGTAAACTACCCGCTAGGGGCGCTGCTATCACTATACAAAAATATCGTTGACGATCTTTGTAGTATACGTAACTAGCCGTCGCCCGCGGCGTTGCTCGCGTTCTAGACCCTTTAGAGTGTGACTTTTCAAAATTCCTTTCTTAGTGCACCCCTACACTATATAAGGATACTACCCTCTAAATTTCATACCTCTGGGACTTAGAGTTTAGGCTGTGCGTTGATTCTCTGTCAGCTTCAAAAGAGTTTTATATATATTGATATATATATATATATATATATTGATATATCGATGATGATGATTGTATGTCGAAATTACGGACAGAGGCCATAAGTAAGGGTACGGGCGACGGTGTAATTACAGGCACATGAGACTTCTAGATCTTTACGTCTCAGAGTGATGGACGCAGTGCATTGCCTTACAGGGCACGTCCTCATTGGACTTGCTCTGTGAGGTAATGCATTGTTATAGGCTGAAGTTACTACTTAACATCAGGTGAGCTATCAGCTTGTTCCATTACTTATATCATAAAAAAAAAGAAAAAAGAACACACCAAGCATGCAATTGCAGATGTTTGTGGATTACCAAACTTAGTTTATTTTTTATAAACTTCTTATGTATGGATTATTTTGGATTTAACCATAGAAAATACGATCATAACGAAGGCTGCTTCCTCACGAGGTTTTCTTTCAACGTTTGAGAGCTAAAATTCCATACAAAAAATCCAAGCAAAAAATCTTAGATACCCGGGGCTTAAGGATCAAAAGGCAGGGTTGCTATAGAGATTGTTAAATAATACGTATTTACGAGCTAATGGTAACTGCGTCTCCAGTTATATTACGTTAGTAAAAAGCGGTAACTGTTTTGCAAAAAACCCCAAATACTGAGCTTAAGCATAAAAAATTCACAACCTGTATACACGATTCGCAGTGAGGGTGCAAATTGTCAGCAATAGTATTTAAAAATAGACCTTATTTACTCTAGCATACAGCTGCGAACCCTTTGACAATTTCCCTCTCACTCTACGACACTCAAATTCCACCTTATATAACAGAAATAGAATGCCTTTTCGCGTAGCAATATATTTTAATTGGAGTCGGAATACCGCACCGGAATTTAGTCTTTATGTAGAGAGCGTTAGAAATTATTTTCATGTGAAATGTCGCTTCCGTTCGGATACCTTTCAGAGAGCTTAGGAGATAGATGAAGGGGCGATGAACTTACCCGACATTGAAAAGAGAGGTAATGCTCGATCGATGCTTCAGTCTTCAGTTTCAGTTGATGTAGCTTAGAAAGATCTCATCTTCAAGATTATATTTACATAATTTTAAATGAAATGTTTGAGTACCTTTCCCATAGAAGTAGTACTCTTATCTGTTCAGTGATGAGAAACACCATAAAAATATCCTTAGATCCTCTTCATCATTGCTAGTCATCATCGCCTTAACATCTATTGAATATGCAATATAATGAAGCGCTCGTGGCTAGGCTTGCTCAGTCAACCTTCATCGATTATCTAAGTTAAGCGACGTTCTGCGCGATCACTATTTGGATGGGTGACCGCTAGTGGCATCTGAGAGCTTCCGTGCTTCGGAGGGCACGTTAAACTGTCGGTCCCGGCTCTAGCAGTCGTAAAGCCAAGACGAAGGCCTTAAGGCGGCCTAAAAACTCCATCACCAGAGTTGGCCACTCTACTGGCAATATTTACAAAATACACATGTTTTTTTTTTAAATATACAAAAAAAAATCCGTTATCAGAACTGGCCACTAACACATACGCAATCTTTTTAGAAATTTACGTATTTGCATGAATTATAAAAACTTCTATGATTTTTTTAGTAAAAACTTCATGGTTGGTTTTTCTTTCTAATAGACATTATTTTGACAGTTGGGAAAGAGAACGCACTAGTTCGGGAAAGGTAAAAAAAAAGCACGAGTGTGTAATAGCCCACATCCCGAACGCTATACGTCCCTGTAATATGCCACTTTTTGAGCAACTGTATTAAAAAATACCTTTCTTGAGAATATGTTCAAACTACGTATAAAACGCTTCGTTCGTTCGTGTGATAATTAAAAATGACGTGGCTGGGCGAGGCTCAACTAACGTTACTGTAACTACCTTCTGACTAATTAATAAAAGGGGTATGGTTTTGCATAAGCGGAGCGATAAACGGACTAACTCGCAAATGTTAGATTAGATTAGAAAATTCTTTATTGCACTATAAAAATCGTACAGAGGCGAGTTTAATGCTATTTAGCATTATCTACCAACTAACCTGGGTGTAGTGTGGAGACGATGGTAGTGCTTCTAATGGAAAACTTTAAAAAGAAAAAACAACGCCTTTAAAACTACATTAAACCTACAAAAGATTCTATATAAGCTGGATAAAATATACTACCTAATACACATACATACATACCTAACCTAACAAAACAATACATAATAGACCAGAATACATATATACCTACTATATTATACTTAAAATTATATACATATATTGCTCAATTTTTTTGAGAGATCTCTATTGATAGAAAGTGGTGATATAATTTGGATTTAAAAATACCCAAAGATGCAGATTCACGGATGTCCACTGGAAGGGAATTCCACAGGCGTATCGCACTGCCACACTAACATCGGAATGACATCGATGTCGGCGGACTTTAGTACTAGAAGCTAGCGTCAAGGGTCACTTTTTCACCCATGCCTTGATGAACGGGGCTGCAGTGCCTGGAACATTTTTAGATGAAGTAGGCTGCATCCACGGTAAAGACATTCTGAGGAAACCCGCGGCTTAAGCCTTGGTCTCGCGATCGTAACGCACAACACTGCGGTGTGCAGCACAACGCAGAGTACCGCGTTTGCTTCTCGCCGCTGACGCAGACTGCGACGTAACAAAAGACCATACTAGATGTTTCCCGTACAATTATGTGTCCGGCACTGCATGCTGGATACCGCTGCGTTGTGCGTTAAGATCGCGAGACCAAGGCTTTAGTCATTTTTTTTTATTTTTTTTTATTATGATAAAAGTAATGGAACCAGCTGATAGCTCACCTGATGTTAAGTAGTAACTTCTCCCTATAACAATGCATTACCTCACAGAGCAAGTCCAATGAGGAGGTGCCCTGTAAGGCAATGCACTGCGTCGATCACTCTGAGACGTAAAGATCTAGAAGTCTCATGTGCCTGTAATTACACCGGCGCCCTTACCCTTCAAACCGGAACACAGCAATGCGAGCATCGCTGCTTGGCGGCAGAAATAGGTACGGTGGTAGTACTTCCCCGGACGAGCTCTCACAAAGAGCTCTACTACTACTAATGCCAATGGACAGGCAGACATCACAATGGAGTGATGTTTGTGGTACACTGCGCGGTCAGTGCAGCCTTGTGCGATAACACTGCCTTTTGCAAAGTGACAGCTTCACTGCGAAACACAAACGTTGCTACAGAATCTTCGTTAATCATTTTTCGATCTAAATCCATGCTATTTTCACACAACAGCATATTTTTGTGTAGTATAAGAGATTGAGCAGCGCCCCTAGCGAGAGTTTACAAAACTGATGACTCTCCATACAAAATTATAGTTTAAGTGACTTTGCAGTAAACGTTGCACTCCTCGACTCCTACGGGGAAACATGACACATGCGTCACACTGTGTTGGAATCTCATCATTCAATGTGCTATGTGAAAAACCCATAACTTTCCCAGACTATATTTACATTTTTGTCGGTAGTAGCCGCGTTCACACTATGCCCATGCCGCTGCCGGCATTATTGCCGCGGACATATTGCCACAGCAACATCGCCTTTATTCTCATTACAGAGCAAGTCCAATGAGGACGTGCCCTGTAAGGCAATGCACTGCGTCCATCACTCTGAGACGTAAAGATGTAGAAGTCTCATGTGCCTGTAATTACACCGGCGCCCTTACCTCTTGGTAAGTAGTTAGGTACTTATGTTGTACATGGTATACTTTAGATATATAGAGTACTAGCCGTCTCCCGCGGCGTTGCTCGCGTTAGAGTATGACTTTTCAAAATTCCTTTCTTAGTGCGCCCCTACACTATATAAGGAACCTACCCTCCAAATTTCATACCTCTAGGACTTGTAGTTTAGGCTGTGCGTTGATTCTATGTCAGCTTCAAAAGAGTTTTATATATATTGATATTGATATTGATGATGATTCCTAAGAAAAGGTAGGTCAGACATAATGTTACAATTTCAGAAGAAACTGAAGCGACTGTGGCATAGCTTGCTGTCAATATTCGACGTTCTGCGCAGTCACTTTGGATGGGTGACTGCTAGTGGCATTTAGGGATTCGAGTTTTGACATTTTTTGAAGCAACATATAGGACTTTTATTTTGGACACGAGTTTTGTCATTTTTTGAAACGACACATAGCACTTTTATTTTAATAGTTTTTCTTGTGTTATTGTGAGTATTGTTGTTTAATTTTGGTGGAATTTTAACCAATAATACTTAGGTCGTAACATAAAGTGTGGGCCATTGGAATAAATGTGTGTAAAGTGGTTTTTCTGAATGTGAAAATTCGTGTTAGGTTTTGGAGAGAAAATCCACCATTTTCTTTTCAAAACAAACGACAGCCGACTTGACAACTGACTTGACTTGACTTATTTATTACAATTTTAACACTTGACACTGGCAAAATTGTCTGTCGAAATGACGGACACAGGCCATTATTGAAGAGAAGAAGAAGACTTTTATTTTAATAGTTTTGTTGTGTTATTGTGAGTATTGTTGTTTAATTTTGGTGGAGTTTTAACTAATAATACTGAACATCAGGCGAGCTATCAGCTTGTTCCATTACTTACCTATATTATTTTCTGGGAAAGTCTACCAAGGGAATCTTAAGACTTATTATTACTTTTCAATAATCTTTTTTACGTGAATATAATGTGCCTATTTTTATCTTCAAATTACCTACTCTTAATTAAAACTCAATGTAAAAAAAACTTTCGAATGTCAGAGGGTTTCGTTTGAGTATAATTATTATAAAATCTTTACGTAAAACCCTACCTTTCTTTTCTTTTTTTCTTTAATTTAGTTTAAAATTTCACATAGGTAAGTTTGAGTAAAATTTTTACGAAATCTTTAGGTTCCTACGTAAAAACTTACCTACTTTCTTTTCTTTTTTAACTATATTTATTATATCACAGAAGTAATGCTAGAAGGACTTATTGCTAAGAGTATTGTCTACTACTCATCCTGGGCCAGGCTTCGTAATTTTTTTTTAAATCAAAAAGCAAACGCCGCGCCTCTCTCTGCATTAAATACTTTTTATATATTTTTGCGACACCTTCCACCCTTAATTTTTTTAATTAGCCTACTATTCCCTAGGCGGGGTGATGTGGGTCATGCCATGTTATAATTAGTGAAATTTATGAGGCCACTCTATAGCCATGCCTTCGACTTTTAACCCTGCCTTTTAGTGGCTTACTTTGTTATGTCTGGGTTTTTACTGACTTGCAAAAAATAACATTATAAAGTAATAAAAAAAAAAGAACATGTGTGCCAACTTTACCTATGATAAGGGTAGGAAGAAGAAAGTAAGAAAAAAGCATTAAGTTTTTAGTTGGCGTGGGATTGAGACCACTGGAAAGACAGAACAGAGCCCTAATCTGGGTTTTTTTTTTGATGATCGAAACGCATATCGAGAAGCGACTTGCGAGATATTTTGTATGAAAATCCGATAAGGGCTTCTAGCGGGAGATTCGCAAACTATTTTTCTCCATACAAAAACTGCGAGTTTCTCGATTCTCGCTTGTCGCAAATCAACATAGCAAAACTCAGACTACGGGCTCTGAACAAAACGATGAACGTTGGTTCGTTTCGTCATTTTCAAATACATTGCTCGGCGTCTACAGGCGACTTAACAAGAGGTAGTCCACAACGCAAAAGCCGCCACGCAGTGTGTCTCAAACATCACTATCTAACCTCTAGGTATCGCTTTTCGTAGCAAAAACTCTAAATCATATGATATCATCCACATTATCATTAGAGCTATCATTTATGGTGGCAATGATGACGTCATAAAATTTAATATCTTACACACGCCGTAATTACCTGAGAGGCACTATTATTATGTTTTATAGCCTGTTATATTACGAAGCTGGTAACATTTTGTAAAAAAAATATCTCTGTTGGCAAAAGGACAAGCCTCCAGAGCCAGAACAAAAAAAAAACTCTGAGTGGGCCTTCCTGTCCGATGGACCGACGTTATTGTTAGTGTAGCGCCATCTAGCATGCTACATGAGAACTACTCAGAACTATGCTCGATAGATGGCATTGTCGCTAATCAACACAGACAAATCCTAGATCGTGCAAGCGCTGTTATCTTTACCACAGATCATAATTACTATTCTTTACCGAATACGAACAAATCATTATTTCTGAATGAATGATGTTTATGTCCAGTTGAAGACTTCTACAGGCTGATGATGATGAAGTTTTTATAATCTTATTTCGTAATAATTATTTTAACATAGCATCATGAAACGATTTACAAAAAAAAAAACAAACGAATCGACCACTAAAGCAACATAACTCAACTTCATCAAAAAACTTCATCGTAAATAACACACATATAAAACAGGAAACATGTTGTCTGTTTACAGCCGGTACATAAAGTCATCACTCATATTTACCTTCGCAATAAAATAGCTATAAAGATGTTATAGCTCTTTACGTGAATAGACGTTTAAGCTCGTTGATTTTTGTGGCTAACTATTTCGTGGGCTTAATTTAAGTGGTTTTGAAGAATTCAATCTGTCTTAAATCTTGTCAAAGAAACATAACCTTAAGAAAAATCTAGTGTTCAAAGCTCATTTACCTACCTAATTCGTTCACTTCTTAAGAACTAGATAAACCCTTAGCACAGATAATATAATACTATCCTTTAGTAAGTAGATTCTTATAAGAAAATTTAAATGAATAACAGGATATTTTGTACTGTATTTGAGAGCTTCAAGATGTTTAAGGCTCTAATTAAAAATATACTTAGCCTCAAGAATCCAGTGTAAAAGCTTTGACTCTTAGCGTCAAACTACATCAGAAGACAAGACGTCGCGTCGTGTAGTTAGGGAGAGAAAATAAATATTTTTTTGAAAAGCAAGTTTTATTAAGAGCTTTTTCGTTACAATATATATGCTTTTTCTTAAAAACTATTTCAGTTATAACTTAAGCAAAACGGTATAAAAGTTACAAACGAAAACAGCGTATGAAGAAAAAAATAACGAAAACCCTCATTTGACAGCATGCTTTTTAAAAGAATATTTATTTTCATGTCACTACGGACACGACGACGACGTCTTGTCGTCAGGTGTGCGCCAACGCTTAATGAAAAAGTTAGAACCATGCTTGACTTACTTGTTAGTTACAGTATACGAACCGAAGAGAGATACCTAGTTTGACACACGTGTCTGCGGTGCAATCGTTGTCTCATAAAAACCTGCCATGTTTAAGCCTGGCACGTTTTCTAAACTGTTTTCATACTAAATCATAGGTATTCTGTGACTAAATAGTGACATTAGCGCGTTTCAGCTCGTTTTTTGCCGTCAAAAGCTCTCGAACTAGACTCGTGCTTTCGAAAAACGAACAATGTATGAAACGGGGATCAAAAGAATCACGTTAGGAACTACGTATTACTTCTTTGGTCAAAACCTTCTTGTTTTCGTATATCTGTGGCCACGTCGCTTGACATTATGCTGGGCAGCGAAAGCAGTACAAAGCTAACGATCGGGGGGCTGGTGTATTTGATTCGATCAACCATTTAATCCGAGTACAAGCTAAATCGCAGGCGGATACTAATATACAAGTGAGTCTAGTGCAGGTTGCCAGATACTGCTAAAATGTCATAAGTTTTTATGTTTAAACTCACATTTTTAGCTATCTGTGACAGTGAGATGTGTTTTATTTTTAATTTCTACTTCATTTGTTTAAAAACTTGATGTTTTTATGTGCTTGCTGTTAACTAGCTGTCGCCCGTGGCTTTGCTCGCGTGGTAGCATACGCCTTATTTGGTTAAAATCTTTGATCCTAATTTTAGGCTCTTTAGGGTGCGAATTTTCAAAATTCCTTTCTTAGTGCACCCCTACACTATATAAGGATACTACCCTCCAAATTTCATACCTCTAGGACTTATAGTTTAGGCTGTGCGTTGATTGTCAGTCAGCTTCAAAAGAGGTTTATATATTAAAAAAAAAGAAGAAGATTTGCTTATTATAGTAAAAGTCTAGAAAAATAATAATCAGAGTTTAAGTAATTCTGCCCGGTACCATTTTTTGCTACCGCACAGTGATGCTCGCATTGTTGTGTTCCGATTTGAAATGCCTATGTATTTATCAACATAACACATTGAGATGTTCTTGGCGGATATGCTCTGATTTTTTTCTTAAGCAACTTTTGTCCTCTTGAGTATTTGAAAACCATTTTTTTATCTGTGCGCTGCTTCAAAACGTCACTTCCATGTCTTGTCATCTGTCACCGCTATCCGTGATCTCACCAGCACCCCCGTGAAATTCTCGCGTCGGACACAAGTTTTGACATATTTTGAAACGACACATAGCACTTTTATTTTAATAGTTTTTCTTGTGTTATTGTGAGTATTGTTGTTTAATTTTGGTGGAATTTTAACCAATAATACTTAGGTCGTAACATAAAGTGTGAGCCATTGGAATAAATGTGTGTAAAGTGGTTTCTCTGAATGTGAAAATTCGTTTCAGGTTTTGAAGAGAAAATCCACCATTTTCTTTTCAAAACAAACGACAGCCGACTTGACGAATGACTTGACTTGACTTATATATTTCAAATTCATCACTTGACACTGGCAACATTGTTTCTCGAAATGACGGACAGAGGCCATTATAGGTATAGAAGAAGAAGAAGAAGAAGACTCGGGAATTTCTTCCCGAAGTTGAAGCCAAAGAAAAGAGCGCAAGCTTGACGCTACCCGCATCTCCTTCCACCAAAACGGTAGAGTACCTCCTATGGTAGAGTGGAGACTACAAGAGAGAGATGTAGTTGTAGATGGCCCATAGATTGATTGACTCACCAAGTTTGTTATTCAAATGTTGGTGCTGGTGGTGATGTTGCTGCGGTATTTGCTGCATCAGCGCTGGGTGCGGCAGTTGCAGCAATTTCGGTTCTAGTTTTGTTGCCGCTGCGACTGGTATCGGCCCAGCATTCGTCATCGTCGTCATAGTAGCCGCTGGCATCATAAGTGTCGACATCGTAAGCATTTTGTTTCACTTCACTTTCGAACTTCGCACAGACTTAGCACTTCATTTTTTTTTAATCTTACAATTTAAGTTGGTAGCACTTGGTGACGCGCGGTTTTTTGTATTTGGTTGTTGTGATTTTCCTCTTGCCGGTTGTTGTAATTTGTATAATTTTAAACTACTGTGGTATTTTTTTGTTTATATACATACTTATTTTAAATGGATTATTCAATATTTGAATAAAATTATATCTACGTAAACTAAGACTGAAAAAAAATCATGGTTATAATTGACTGCGCGTTTAGCATGAGCAGAATCATACTTTGTCTCTTTCTTTTGCTTGACGGAACAAGAGACAGAAGAAGTTTGTCTTCCTTTATAGACAAATCGCTGTCTAGAGCGCTCATGCTAAGTGTGCAGAAAATAAAAAAGTTTTAAGTATTTGCATTTTTTGTCGCTTATTTTATTAAAATTAAATATTAGGGATGGCACGATTTTTAACGAACTTCAAAGAAAGAGGATCTCAAATCGGTTGTATGTTTTTTTATATAAAATTATGTCATGTAGGTAAATAACTTTTTATTAAAGATTTGTAGCCTTTTTGAACACACTTGATTTTATTATTATCTAGGTACTTATAGAAATAAATAGCAACCATTTCTATATTATTATTGATTGTTATATCCTTTGTTTTACAGTATTCAAATATAATTTTAGTCCCAATATAAATATTTTTAAATCAAGTTGTAGAAACGCATAGGTACACAGAGCGAGCAAACCAGCTAGCACCAGCTAGTCATAAATATAAATACACATACTAAGTGAACTAAATCAGGAGGAAACTTAGTGCCAAAGTGAATCATAGCGCACTCAGCGGCTATTGGTATGGCACATTGCGAGAGCCTTACAAAACGCAGTCTAATATAAACCTTGTAACATTTTGTACATGGAGCTACAAATCAATCAATACTGATGAATGAAATGGTATTTTTTTACAGAATTGTCAGATTGGGTTGCTGAAAGACTTAATCATCATCGATGATGGAGAGTGTGAAATTTAGATGTTTAGTTATCATCACCCGAGGGCTGGTGATTATCTAGGCCAGCGTATTACCATTGCTATTCAGCGCGGCAATGCAGCCAGTGTCTTGGGCACGCTTCCGATTGCTACTAATTTGGACCAGTTGAGCTATCTATAAATCGTTTGCAACGGTTTGTAGATAGCTCAACTGTTGCGTGTGTATTTTGTAAATATTGTTAATATTGTAAATAATGTACGAGTTAGTTGTAATTTTCTTTGTGAATAAATATATACTTTCTAGATGTTTATTTATTTATAAGATAGTGCGACGACATCAGCCGCGCACTGTAAACAGAATAGTTGCTATACTTAGCCAGTGGGGTGCTAAGTGCTTTCTGTAGTAGTGCTACTTACTGTATCGGTATGCTAGTGGGGAAATGTAGTATATCATAATATTCAGTTTTAGAGCGTCAGAATGTAAAAACTATTCCTAAAAAATTCGGTACATTTCGGTACTTATGTTTCAGGCGTCACAGCTCAGTTAGTAATAGCTCTGCCTTCAGCGCTGTGGGTCGTGGGTTCGATCCCCACCTAGAACAAACATTTTTGTGGCAAACATCGATGTTTGTTCTGTGTCTGGGTGTTACTATCTATACTATATTATAAGCCGTGTTGGCCGAGTGAGATTGCACCTCGACTTTCGATCCGAAGGTCGTGGGTTCGAATCCCGGCCGTGCATCAATGGATTTTTCGTTTCGGAAAATTTATATGCGTAATAACACGAGCTTAACGGTGAAGGAAAACATCGTGAGGTAACTCTTGGCATAGTGAGCACGTATTGACGATGTCTTTCCTGTGGATATGACTGACTAGGCTGAGAGGATGGTATAGGTGCTGGGCAAGCCTACTCCATCTAAAACATTGTCCCAGGCACTAGTGTGTCGTTAAGTGTAGGCATAGGTTGCCTCCTGACGCTGTATAAATCATCTTCAACAGATGTAAAGGCCTATTTATTATTATTATTATAATAAAACTGTAAAACAGGCAAAAACTAAAATTAAAGATGATTCTGCCGATTCTGTTGTTGCATTTTTCTAAATTGGACAAATTTGACAGCACTAAAATGATAGCTGTCTTTGTCGTTTCAGTTCATAGGAAAGGGATGGCAACAATTTTAGTACTGTCAAATTAGGTTAGTTTAGGAAAATGATAAAACAGAATTGAGGCCATTGATAAACTAAATATGCAGATCTACTAAATAAACAATTTTGCATCCAAAAATCGAGTTTCTCTGTTTGTTCGCGGATAACGCCTTAACTACTGGACCAATTTCAATGAAACTTATACCATTCGAAAGCCCTTTTTCGGATTGAAACATAGAGAGAGAGAGAGAGAGAGAGAGAGAGATAAACATTTATTTGGCACACAACACAAGTACAACACAGTAAAATAATTACAAGAAGACAAAATTTAATTAAAATTAATTTAAATTTAATTTAGGCTAAATTTAATTGAAATCAAAGACGTGGATACGGCTTGAACTTTCTAAACCAAAAGCAGCCATTTGCTACGAGATTCATCGTAAGATATCTTGGCGGTAAGTATCGCACGTTAGTCATCAATCATCATTCATCATTAAATATATATAAAACTCTTTTGAAGCTGACAGAGAATCAACGCACAGCCTAAACTATAAGTCCTATAGGTATGAAATTTGGAGGGTAGGTGATCTACAGGGAGTAAACGAGTATCCTTATATAGTGTAGGGGTGCACTAAGAAAGGAATTTTGAAAAGTCGCACCCTAAAGGGTCTAGAACGCGAGCAACGCCGCGGGCGACGGCTAGTATATCATAAGAAGAATATTCGGTGTATTCCAAATATCACTCGTACAAACACCGCAGATAGAAGCTACCAAAATAAACAACTAACAGGGAGTAAAAATAGAAACTTTACGCACTCGTATCTGAGTGATTTTTCAGAAACTAATGAACGAACGCGGCCCTGTACGCTCGATGCGGCTTAAAACTAGGTCATAGTGTTGTGCCTACACGTAGTCCTGCCTTTTTAGACGAGTTGACATCTACAGTCGATAAAGAATAGAAAAAAAAATATCTTTTCTTCTTATTTTCTACCTATAATGGCCTTTGTCCGTCATTTCGACAGACAATTTTGCCAGTGGTGTATTTGAAATAATATAAATCAAGTCAAGTCATGCGTCAAGTCGGCTGTCGTTTGTTTTGAAGAAAACCTGAAACGAATTTTCACATTCAGAGAAACCACGGCTCACACTTTATGTTACGACCTAAGAATTTACAAAAACGTATGTTAATCTAGTTTCTATGCAATCTCTGATTAGTTTGAGACTAGATGGCGTTGTGTGATATATCCATGAATATTTAGCCATAGTTTTCTATAACCTAAGGACTGACTCTGATTGATTTGTTGCTATGGCAACCACTGACATCTGTACCTCTATCACGAACCAATCTGACAGTCGCCGCGCTAACGTGTTCGAGTTATATTGCGCGTCAACGCCAGCTCGACTGCCAACCGTTGTTGTGTCACCGCGCAGTGTATCTCGGATGCGCTAGCGTTACGATACGTTTGCGATTGTCACATTTATTCGTGATCAAGGTTTAGTTGAATATGTATCGATATTATGTCCAGTGAAACCCACACAACTCTACATTCATGTTTTTGCAGAACGGGCTTTTAAGCGATGAAATATTGAATTTTTTTAAGAGACACTCACTTTGCAAACAATTAAGTAATTAAATTTTTTATGCTCTTAAAAACTATTGAAAGCTTGTGTGTTTATTATAAGGGCTGTTTTTTTACAATATAATTTTTATTGTTACTTCACTTGTTAATAAGTAACTACTTCTGAAGGGTTTTTATTCAGATGAAATTATAGTGCTGTTTTCAACGAAACTATACACTGTATGTGTTTCTGACATTTGTTATAAAGCTGAGCCCCAAGTCTGTGCATTTGTTTTGACTTTCGACTCGAGTATAGCACACGCAAACGCATTCGCAGAGCGAGTAATTTTGTATAAAAAATAAGCGCCTCTAGCGGGAGATTTGAGAATTATGCGATTCCCAACAAAATTTCTCGCTTTGCGAATGCGTTTGCGTGTGCTTTACTCAAGTCGAAAGTCAAAACAAATGCCACGGTTACGTATTTGAAGGAGTCGTGACTACTGTTAATAGGCAGTTAACACCTTCCTAATAAGTACGATAGCGAAGAGAGAAGAGATAAGTAAATGTAGTTGTAGAAGATACATTTTGTAGAAGAGATACATTGCACAGGAACAACCGCTCAGCTAAGCAGCGCTGTTGCGTTACAGAGCAATGTAACCTCGACACGCTCACCACTGTACAACTGTGTAACTCTAAGCTAACCACCATTATAAATAAATATCCTTGGACATTACACACAACGCCCTCTAGTCCCAAACTAAGCAGAGCTTGTACTATAGGAACTAGATTGCTGATAGAATGCTTATATACTTTTTTGTTCACAAAGAAAATTACAACTAATACAGTAATTACAATATTCACAATATACACATGAAACAGTTGAGCCATCTACAAACCGTTGCAAACGATTTATAGATAGCTCAACTGGTCCAAATCAGTACCAATCGGAAGCGTGCCCAAGACACTGGCTGTATTGCCGCGCTGAATAGCAATGCTGATACGCTGGCCTAGATAATCAGCAGCCCTCGGGTCACGCGTCGCTTCGACTAGACGCCCTCTAAATATTTTTTTTTGTAAATACTTATAATACATACTTAGTAACACCCAGACATAGAACAAACATCTATGATTGCAACACACAAATGTTTGTTCTTGATGGGGATCGAACCTACGATCCACAGCACGGAAGGCAGAGCGACTACCGACTGAGCTGTGACGCCTGTCGTGAACATGATGATTGATTAACATGAGTTTCTAAACGGCGCAGCCCGGGCACGCTCACTAGTCAATATCGGCCATTGTAATGAAAAACAAACATCCCGCAAATTGTTGAAACCGCACCAATGTTATTCCGCCGTTGAAAATACAAAACTCTTACTTATACCTTTTTTGAACTAGTACCCGTGTTTTTGTTATACGATTGCGGGTAGGAATATTTTTGATGATTTTAACGTTTATCTAGTAATAATCTTTTAAACTGAACTTTAGTAAAGGTATTCAATGTATCTTCTTCTTCTTCCTGCCCTTATCCCACTAGGTGGGGTCGGCACAACATGTTCTTTTCTTCCATTCTCCCCTATCATTCGTCACCTCAGTGTTCACTCCTCTCCTATGCATATCATCTCTTACACAATCCATCCATCTTTAATATTCAATGTATAAAAAGTAAATTTTATTCACAAAGAAAATTACAACTAATACAGTATTTACAATATTTACAAAATATACATGAAACAGGAGCTATCTACAAACCGTTGCAAACGATTTATAGATAGCTCAACTGGTCCAAATCAGTGTAAAAAGAATAGAATACATTTAATAGACAATCTTAACGATAGACAGCTTTATTTCTCAGATTTTGTAATAGTTTTAATGAAAATATATTTGGTGGGGTAGGTAGGTTACTTAATATAATAGCTCATGGACGATTATTTAATGTAACACTGATAAAAAATACCGGAGTAAGGAATAAAGAAATGAGTGTGAGCCATTGGAATAAATGTGTGTAAAGTGGTTTTTCTAAATGTGAAAATTCGTGTTAGGTTTTGAAGAGAAAATCCACCATTTTCTTTTCAAAACAAACGACAGCCGACTTGACAACTGACTTGACTTGACTTATTTATTACAATTTTAACACTTGACATTGGCAAAATTGTCCGTCGAAATGACGGACAGAGGCCATTGCCTCTGTCCGTCATTTCGACGGACAATTTTGGACAATTCTTCTTCCCTTCGTTAATGAACGAAGGGAAGAAGAATGAGCAATAAAGGAATCTTCTATATATACAAAACTCTTTTGAAGCTGACTGACAATTAATGCACAGCCTAAACTATAAGTCCTAGAGGTATGAAATTTGGAGTGTAGTATCCTTATATAGTGCACTAAGAAACGCATTTTGAAAAGTCGCACCCTAAAGAGTCTAAAATTAGGGTCAAAAGTTTTTACCAAATAATGCGTTATGCTGCTACCACGCGAGCAAAGCCGCGGGCGACAACTATTAAGAAATAAAGGAATAAGGAACTGATGAGACACCCAGTAGAAAACTAAACATATTGTTGTATAGAACAGAAATGACACTGCCAAACGAAAAGTCACGTGACCATTTCCATACATTTTTGACGTTTTATCTTCTATAGCGTTTTTAGAATCAACTTGGCTAGGGTAGGAGGGGCAGTAATGTCCACTATGCATTCATAAGCGTCCCATGCAATAACGTTTTTAATTGACGTGTCATACAACATTCTAATGTCGGTAGAGAATGCCCATTGACAAAGTTTTTTTAGTGTACCGTTAGCAAAAATATAACAAAACAGAAATGACATTATTTTTACCTAAAAAAAAAATAGGTGTGTGCTTCCGACCACACGACCATAAAACTTGTCGTCAAAATAATTAGATAATGCATTTTTTTATGTCCAAGTCAGTGCGTTGGTGAAATGAGCGCGCTCGATGTCAAGTAAACCCGATCAGCGTCACCGACCCAAGCATGACGGTTTACTTTCATTCCCTGTTCACGCAAAATGTCCGGACTGTCAAAACGTGTTATTTGACGAACTACGAGCAAACAGGTCAACATCGCACATAAATATCAAAAACTGTTAAACTAAGTTAGGTTATAATTCTCTTTTTGCTTCCCGTAGTCGTGTAATAAACTTATAACCCTCCTTTCGCTCTGTGAAGTCGGATAAAAACTGTTCCAAAAATATCTACATACATAATATCGAACGTTGTTCTTCCAACCCTACACTCCCCTAAAAAGGGTTACCCCGAGCTTACATTATCCCAAATTCCCGGCGTAGCTACCTGCTACGGCGTAGCGCTACAGCGTAGCTGCCGGCTACAAACTGTAAATTATTTTTTCCTAATTGAATTTTATGAATTTTGCTCGGCTTTTTCGCTTGGGGCTTTAGTTTAGGACCTAAATATATAAAATAGGAGTTAGTGTGATGAAAGTCGTAAAGTTGGGTGAAAACTGAGACTAAGACTAGTTAAAACCCTGACTTTATTTACATAAAATTGGACCATTATATCAACCTGTAGTAGAAGTCCAAATACATAATTTCGAGTATATTTACATATTTTCATCAATTTTTTTTTATCAAGTTGTATTCTTTATTTAAAAATGTCCTTCAGAGTAGGCAACGCAGGTAACCATGCTACTAGTGTTGTTGGTGTTTCTAGGCGACGGTGACTGCTTACCATCAGGTGGGCCGTATGCCGTATGCCTATCTAGTATGATAAAAACAATAATTTAAACAGCTGAATAAAGTTATGCAATGATTATAAGTAAGCCGGTAAGTGTATATACAGGATGTTACAAACGCTCTCAAGGTTCCCATAAAATATATTTTCAATATCTTTCAGTTTGTTAAATCCAACGCTTCAATGGAAAGAACATATTTCTATTTATATTACAAAGGAAAATATTACCATTCAAATGTAAGCTCTAAACTTATAGCGTAAAGGTGATTTTGCCTTGTACAGCTTGAGGGTGTAAAGTACGGAAAAGGATTGTCACCTTTTTGTGTTTATTTGAATTTATTGTCAGTTTTTGATTTAGTTTACTTACTTTTTAGGGTTTCGCAGTCTGACAAGGAACCTTTACGCTTGACTAGCTGTCGCCCGCGGCTTTGCTCGCGTGGTAGCAGCATACACAGTATTTGGGTAAATTCTTTGATCCTAATTTTACTATTTTTGGACATATTTTATTATCACACAACGCTCTCTAGTCCCAAACTAAGCAAAGCTTGTACTAT
The DNA here is from genome assembly GCA_918843925.1 of Eulithis prunata. Taxonomy (NCBI): domain Eukaryota; kingdom Metazoa; phylum Arthropoda; class Insecta; order Lepidoptera; family Geometridae; genus Eulithis; species Eulithis prunata. The sequence continues at coordinate 2,452,123 of OU974028.1, forward strand.
TGGAACTAGATTGCTGATAGAATACTAATAGGTAGGTATACTTAATTTTTTTCTAAACACATAGTAACACCCAGACACAGAACAAACATCAATGTTTGCCACACACAAAATGTTTGTTTTCAGTGTGGATCGAATCCACGACTCACAGCACGGAAGGCAGAGCTACTACCTACTAAGCCATGACTCCTGTCCGGGCGAGCTCTTTTACAAATAATCTTATTATTAACTAGCCGTCGCCCGCGGCGTTGCTCGCGTTCTAGACCCTTCAGAGTGTGACTTTTCAAAATTCCTTTCTTAGTGCGCCCCTACACTATATAAGGAACCTACCCTCCAAATTTCATACCTCTAGGACTTGTAGTTTAGGCTGTGCGTTGATTCTATGTCAGCTTCAAAAGAGTTTTATATATATTGATGATACTGGCTTATTCCCATCGAGCCCACCGGCGGGCCCACTGGTGGGCCGGATGGGAAAAAAAATCCCATCGAGCCCACTCATTAGGTACTATGGTTGACAAAAGTTTTCAAGTTGCAGAAACAATGGTTAAAGTTTTAACTACTCAGTTAAAATACTATTCAGAGAGTTCAGTTTTTCTTTGTGACTACCAAGAGAAACTTTCTTTTGTATTTTTTGTATTTTCAGGTTGCTTCATTTTGTCTTTCATATAAAACAGCGTTTATTTTTAAATTTAACTTCAAAAAAAGGAGGAAAAGGAGTCAAATTGAAGTCGTTTTTTTTTATTCTTCAAAGTTTTATATTATAATATTATGGAATGTATTGCTGAACGCAGAGGTCATATAGTTCCGTCAAATATTTTCATTGAAAAAACTTTGTTAAAACCGATTATATATTTTTTTTGTAATTTTTCTATTCATTACTAACTGTAAGATCTACAATAAATTGTTTTCATTCATTCATTCATTCATGCATTCATTGTTTAATAGAATGTATTATTTCGTAGGCTAAACTTCACAATCTCAAAAGACTCGAAAATAAATATGAAACTCAAACGCGCCACTGTCAATAGATGGCGCTGTTACAAATGTACACAGAGCTCGGTGTTACATATTCTGTTTGAACACTCGCATTCAAATGTTTTTCAACTTTCAACCCAGATGTTCTATAAATATAGGTGGTTCAAAACTTGTGGTGTATTTTGAATAATTTATAGGTAACAGACTTTAATTTGCCTACCTTACGGCATAGGCATAGGCTGAGATTATTATGATGATGACAATACATTAGGAATTTTCTATTGTTTTGATCGTAAACACTAGTGAATTGTGAATTTTCTTCTTCTTCTATTTATGGCCTGTTTTCTTTCATGGACTTCCTTTTATTTAAGATGCTATGTTATTTGGAAAAAGATAATCCTTACGATTGAGTCTTTTACCTAATTGGTATCATAAAATAACGAGTGTATTGTTTTTACAATTTGGTGGGTTCGATTCCCGGTTCAGACAGGTGATTATTCAATTCTTTTAATGCAGTTTAAATTGTTTTTAAAATCAAAATAAAGTCTTCTTTCAGTAGAATGTTCTTCTTCTTCTCTTCATTAATGGCCTCTGTCCGTCATTTCGACAGTCAATTTTACCAATGTCAAGTGATATAATTGTAATAATATAAGTCAAGTCAAGTCCTTTGTCAAGTCGGCTGTCGTTTGTTTTGAAAAGAAAAATGTACATTATTTAACATACTTTCCCTCCATGTGGCATGGCCGAGGGACGCCCATATTTGACGTTTGAGGGTTTGACGTTTTTTCTTCTCTTTAGCAACTGACCACTTGGCTAGAAGGGCAGGGCCAACTCTCGAACTAGACTCGTGCTTTCGAAAAACGAACAATGTATGAAACGGGGGTCAAAATTTGAATCACGTTTCATACAAAACGAGATTTTCAGTGTGTAATTTTGGTAGAATGGGAGTCCCGCTTCTTCTTGCGTAGGAACTACGTATTACATTATTCTTTGGGCAGGGCATTGACCCTATGTACTCTAGCTTTCACACACATCAATTTATCTTACCTTGAAAGGTAGATATTAAACGTAATATTACGACTAAAATAGAGAAATTTTGTTCAATTTTACGCTTTGTTGGTTGACCCTTGTTAGGCTGAAATTATATGCCGATATTTTTATATTATAAAGGGATTAGGGATGGCGGATTACGGATACACCCTGGTTGTATCGATGAAAATTGCTTTTCTTTTTTTTATTAATTTCATTGTGTTTATTCATCCTGCCCTAGGAACCACCTACAGTGGCACAGAGTGCAAAGATGTAGAAATGTCACCAGCGGGCCTAAGATGCGCACGCGAGATATTTGTCATGTCGTTCTGTCAAAATTTAAGCATTTTGTACCAGTTTTTGAATTTTTGCATTATCTGTGGCAATGTTGTGGACAAAACGCGCCTTGATTCTTCAACTTTTGACATTTCTGCATGACTATTATCTCGTCCTCAGAGAGATACGACGACTAAGAAGTGTCAAAAGTGTACAATAACAAGGCGCGTTTTGTCGACAACATTACCACAGATAATGTAAAAGTTCAAAAACTAGTGCAAAATGCTTACATTTTGACAGAACGACATGACAAAATATCTCGCGTGCGTATCTTAGGCCCGCAGATATGCTAACCACTTTTTTTTCTGTTATTCTTTTTTAAATAGTTGCATTGTCCACCGTACCTATTGCTGCCGCCAAGCAGCGATGCTCGCATTGCTGTGTTCCGGTTTGAAGGGTAAGGGCGCCGGTGTAATTACAGGCACATGAGACTTCAACATCTTTACGTTTCAGAGTGATGGACGCAGTGCATTGACTTACAGGGCACGTCCTCATTGGACTTGCTCTGTAAGGTAATGCATTGTTATAGGCAGAAGTTACTACGTAACATCAGGTGAGCTATCAGTTTGTTCCATTACTTGTATCATAAAATAAATAAAAAATTGTCTAATGGTGAGAGGTAGGTAAATAAGCTACAAAAAAATCTGTTTTTAATGTCTTATTTTACTTAGACTTTGTGTTAACTATTTTTACTATATAACCGTGTTGTGTGGTAAAATAAAAACTTATTCATACATCATATAAATTATCATCATAATCAGCAGTAGGATGTTCACTTTTGAAAAAGCATCCGTATTTTGCAAGCTTATCTAGATACCTTTGTGGTTTTTAGATGCTGATAAACCTATTCTGCCTTCATATCGTAAGCTCTGAACTGCTTTCGCTGCCCAGCATAATGTCAAGCGACGTGGCTACAGATATACGAGAACAAAAAGCTTTTGACGGCAAAAAACGTGCTCAAACGTGCTAATGTCACTATTTAGTCACAGATTACCTGTGATTTAGTATGAAAACAGTTTAGAAAACCTGCCAGGCTTAAACCTGACAGGTTTTTATGAGATAACAATAGCCCCCTTGTATGTAGATATAAATTGTTAAAACTTTAATTAAAAAAACAGGTTTTTTTAATTACATTAATTAATTAATTAAGCCCTCCGGGTTTTCAAAATTCTTTCAGGGCGTCTAGTCGAAGCGACGCGTGACCCGAGGGCTGGTGATTATCTAGGCCAGCGTATCAGCATTGCTATTCAGCGCGGCAATGCAGCCAGTGTCTCGGGCACGCTTCCGATTGGTACTGATTTGGACCAGTTGAGCTATCTATACATCGTTTGCAACGGTTTGTAGATAGCTCAACTGTTCCATGTGTATTTTGTAAATATTGTAAATATTGTAAATACCTACTGTATTAGTTGTAAAAATAATTGATAATATATTATTATTATTATTATTTTCAATAGAGGATAAGTAACGGGTATCCGAATAAAATATTTATGTAATCTTATAAAAAAAAAAAAAAAACAGGTGATATCGAAATTCCGAAGCTGCGAATCGTAGCCACAGTGATGCCTAAACTTTCTCTATCGATAAAACTTTCCGAGCACTAGTTACTAATTAGACTAGTTAGTCCGAATCAGAAGTCAGGCGTTTCAAGGGTTGGCATAGATCGCTTTTGTTGATAAAACCACCCATTCTAATAGCTGGTAACGTCGGTAGGAATTGACTCACTTAGTCAGCATAAGTAGATTAACAAATTGAGTTTTCTAAATCCAAGTAAAGCCAGGCGAAAAATGTCATGAGTAACTTTATAATTTTCACTTTAACTCTTGCAAAAGTTATGAAACTAACGGCCGAATAATCAAACGTTACTTATATATTTATTAAGTACATGCTTAAGTTATTGCCATCTCATACCAATGAGTAATGACAAACAGAAGCAGAGCAATTTTAAGTGGTGTTTAAATTTGAGTGACGTTTCAGTATTCGGCCCTTAGTTAGTCAAAGTTGCGGAAACATAGCTAGACAATCTTAAATTTTTAATAAACTTAAGTGGACTGTATCTTAAACTCCCAAGAGCATAATGTCTTGGTAAGCCTTCGACAAAACGAGGGTAGTTATAAGTTTGTGTTAAATTTTTTTTGTTAGTAAAACCGGAAGGCTTTTTCAAACTTAATTATTTACTGCGTGTTAGATTGGATAAAACTTTGTTCTCCTTTTAATATATTTTGAGTAGATTAAGTTATACGTAAACACAATGAGAAAAGAAGCTTTTATAGTGTGCTCATCTAAACTAAACCTTAAACAAATGAGAATAAAGACCTGATTCTTTGATTCCTTTTGCAAAGGACGGGCAGCAATCTGTAACAAATTAAATCTATGTTAGCATTTTATAGCAAGCTCATATGAGTTAGTGGCCAACTCTGTTGACGGAGTTTTTAGGCCGCCTTAAGGCCTCCTTAGTAGCTTAACGACTGCTAGAGCCGGGGACGACAGTTTAACGTGCCCTTCAAAGCACAGAAGCGCTCAGTAAATGCCACAAGTGTGCCTGTTTTTAGCACAGTTTTATCATGACCGCTATATAAAATTACAATTCAAAGTCTTGCACAACTAACATTAAATTAAACAGTAACTTGAGCCCGTAAAACTATAGAGTCCAGCACCCAAACTACAGAATAAATAATTGTATATGACATCCAGAAGGTCCACTTGGTAAAAACTTCTAAATAAATAGCTTCTCTGGCCACTACGCAATAGAGTACAATTGGATTCACACGGAGCTGAATGCTACCGAATATTATTTATCTAATGCCTGGTTTACACTTTGTTAAGTATCAAGCGCGAGTGACAAGTGCAAGTGTTAAGTGATAAGTAAAATCAGCATGTAAACGTATACGCTGTTAAGTGATGAGTGCAGGTAACAAACAAGTGCAAGTGCGAAGTAAAGTGATTAGAAGCCGTGTCTATTTTTACTGTTAAGTAGCATCCCCCGCACACCCGCGCTCTCCCCGCACTCGGAGCGTCGCCTGAACTTGATGCGCTTATACTTATACGAGCAATTTTTAGAGCAATAATTGCTCGGCAATACGAATAGATCAATCTGGAGTAATAATTAGCAGAATCAACTAAACACTGTGTGAACGTTCTGAATACACTTAACACGACACGAAAAACACGTTAACTAACCACTTAGCACTTCGCACTTGCACTTAACAAAGTGTAAATCAGCTATAAAGGAGTGAACACGAAATGTGACAGTCGTTGCGTTACGTACCTACACCTAACCGTAACTTTTCACAGCCGAAACATCTACACAAAACATGAACACTGTGAATGTATCTAACCGCGTTTCCACTGTCAGTACTTGCGCGTTTTTGATATTTCAAAACCTTGTGCTACCTCGCTGTTGTGTTTCTTTAATTAATTATATGCAAATCTCCTATCACTGGCTGGATAACACAAAATACGCGCTTTTGTAAGGATTGTGATACACGTTTTGCAGCGGTGAATATACAAATTCACAAAGTGTCTGCAGTGGAAACGCAGTCCGACAAAACTAATCGTCTGTATTGATCGCATTGTGATTTTTTCCATGGTAACGTATTCAAGATGATTCGCGACCGATACGTTTCCGGTTGTCACATTTATTCGTGCTAAGGTCTCCGGTCCGTGGTATATCTAGGAGTGCGCCGGGGCTGCCCAAACTACAGAACTCAAACTCAAGAATTCGCACACAAACAAACTCCGGGCCGTAAATACTTAATGGTCCGGGGTACAAAGGGAAACGTAGTCCCAATTGGGCCCGATTTAATCTCAGTTATTCCAAGTTCCAAACGCGCTATTCATGGAGTTTTTTTTTTAATGGATGGGCCGCTTCGGTTTCATTTAACTTTGCGCCCTGGAAGTCCATTGGTTTTCAAGAAGGTTCCTTTCAAAAATGTCGCAAAGAAAAGAATAATCAATCAATATTAATAAGGAGAGTATAATTAGTATCTTGCAGTCAAACCTCTAGCCAAGAGACATTCAATAATCTCTAGAGAGAAAACGTCAAAACTCTAATTCGTCTCGGGCCTTTTTTAATTTGATCTTTCGGCTTCGATGATGGCAGTTTCTTCTTCTTTTTCTATTTATGGTCTGTGTCCGTCATTTTGACAGACATTTTTGCCAGTGTCAAGTGAGTTGTCTGTCGAAATAAGTATTACTCAGGACACGAGTTTTGACATTTTTTGAAACGACACATAGCACTTTTATTTTAATAGTTTTTCTTGTGTTATTGTGAGTATTGTTGTTTAATTTTGGTGGAATTTTAACCAATAATACTTAGGTCGTAACATAAAGGGTGAGCCATTGGAATAAATGTGTGTAAAGTGGTTTTTCTGAATGTGAAAAATCGTGTTAGGTTTTGAAGAGAAAATCCACCATTTTCTTTTCAAAACAAACGACAGCCGACTTGACAAATGACTTGACTTGACTTATATTATTACAATTATATCACTTGACATTGGCAAAATTGTCTGTCGAAATGACGGACAGAGGCCATAAGAAGTATTACTCACGTCAAACCAGTCGTCAAATAGGCTTTTCATCCCACCATCTCGGAAAGAGTATTTTTAATCTTCAATATCTGAGTGGAAAAGCCGTTTTTATTCTCTAGAGGATAAAGTAAATTGAATTTAGAACATCGTGTGCACTAAGTTTGTGAATTAAAAAAAAACATTAAACCTATTTACTGCTACCTCTATGGTGCCGAATATATCATACAACTTTTTTTAAATTTGTTAAAAACTGAGACTCGGAACCTTCTTGGTGTTCTTTTTTCAATTTGCTTTGTACGCGGTTCTTTACGCGGCATTTTTTCACGTCATTGTTAAACCTTATATTAAAAACAAGAAACTTGAAAACAAGTGAAAAAACTAAAATGAGTGATTCTAGCGACGAGGAAGTTTGTTTGACGCCAACAGAATTGACTGAAACTGTTAATAATGCGGAAATTAGTCATTTCCTCGCTGAGGTGGAATGAAAAGTTACGTGTTGCACTCGAGTGCAAAGATTTTTCACCTCGTGCTCTTTTGATTCCCTCGCTAACACTCAGGATTCTAATTTTGAATCACCCGCTGCGCTCGTGATTCAATTTTAGAATCCTTCGTTTGCTCGGTCATCAAAATTGAACACGCGGTTAAAAAGCAACTTTGCACTCTTGTATAACAAATAACTATTATTTGGTACAAATTTCATTGCACATTTATATGTCACAAAACATGTTTGGATCAATATAATTTTGCTTAACATTTCCAATGTTATTTTCTAGACCGTGAAGATGCAATTTTGCATGATTTCATTCAGTGATATTATCTTCAAAAATGTTGAAGTGAGCGAGCAAGTAGGTAGTTTCACTATACCCGTCGCCTTCTATCTATTGTAAGTATAGGTTTGCCTATAAATCTATATTGATATTTAACTATAAATTCAGTAGAATAGACCATTGTATTGTGTGAAAATCAATTATGAATGTAGCCAAATGAAGATAAATGAATTTGTCATACCTAGTTCTGTTCTAAAGACTGAAGTAGGTAGGTACTTATAGCCAATGGTAGTTTTCATACAGTGTTCAATATCCCATCCCACTAATATTATAAAAGTTTATGTTGCGTTCACACTATGCCGCAGTCGGCAGGGACTTGGGCAGGGAAGTGGGCACGAGCATAGTGTGAACACGATAATGCCTCTGTCCCGGCTCCCAGCCTCATGACCTTGCTCCCTAATAAGAATAAAGGCGATGTTGCTGTGTAAATAATGCCGGCAGCGGCATGGGCATAGTGTGAACGCGGTATTAGATGTTTGGATATTTGTGTTTCGATCACGCTGAAACTACTGGGTCCGATTTGGATGAAACTTACAATATAATCGTTCATAACCTGGATAAACATATATAATATAATATTAGGCCTTTACATCTATTGAAGATTATTTATACAGCGTCAGGAGGCAACCTATGCCTACACTAGGCTATAAACACATAGGCTACTTTTTATCCCGGAATATCAACAGGATTAAACGGGACGCGGACTAAGTCGCGGGCAGCAGCTTGTATAATATAAAGTCAAAAACTACGTCACCCTTTGGAAAGAAATGTTTTTTTTTTTTATTTTTTTTTATTTTAAATAAATAAATATTCACGGACACTTAACACAACGCCTTCTAGTCCCAAACTAAGCAAAGCTTGTACGATGGAAACTAGATGGCTGATAGAATACTTATACATAATTTTTTTTTTTTTGTAAATACATACTTATAATACATAGAAACACCCAGACACAGAACAAACATCTATGTTTACAACACACAAATGTTTGTTCTCGGTGGGGATCGAACCCACGACCCACAGCACGGAAGGCAGAGCTGCTACCGACTGAGCCATGACGCCTGTCAAATTGACTATTATAATGATTTAGAACACCATAACTACCCATAACATAGTCCATAAGGGTTTTTAAGGCTCTTACGAACAGGTATTGGGTCTTATGTGTCCCCTTGGTAGCATAAGTAGAATTTTTGTCGCCAATGCTTTTTGTGTGTTTATATAAATAGCCGAGTTTTTTCACTTTTCGCTAGTTTCGTTACGTGGTTTTACTTGTATACAGATAGACTAGCCGTCGCCCGCGGCGTTGCTCACGTTCTAGACCCTTTAGAGTGTGACTTTTCAAAATTCCTTTCTTAGTGCACCCTTACACTATATGAGGATACTACCCTCCAAATTTCATACCTCTAGGACTTATAGTTTAGGCTGTGCGTTGATTCTAAGTCAGCTTCAAAAGAGTTTTATATATATTGATGATTGATTGATGATGATTAATTAATTAATATTTAATAGGTAGGTACCTGAATGCTAGACAATAAAACCTCTAATAGAGGCAATTTTTTGCACAATTTATGGTTTTTACAAGAGTTATCAAACAGCTATAGGTAGGTAGGTACATAAACAGCTAATAGGTACAATAGTAAAAAAAAACCCTTCAGAACATGTGTCTTCGTAATTTTCTACTAATAAAAAGAGTTAGCTAAACGTAAAATGCATGGAAACAAACGAAATATAATATACTTAACTTGTTCCTAACTAAAAAAACTTTAAATCTAACTCTGACTCAATAAAAATCGCAAAAGTTCTCATTTAATTTTTTAAACTTGCTAAATACGCAACCGCAACATACATAATAATCAGCCATGCTGTTCAAATTTATTACTATACCCGACTCTTTCGCTCCTGTTACACGGAATTGACTTCGACCGCTTTTTGTCTCTTTCATTTCGCGCATGCGCAGACCAATTTTCTTTGTTAGAAACCCATGCAGGCCTATTATGTATGTTTGTAGATGAAGGTAACTATTCTGCCGGTTCCATTCATGATTCCGTTCGATTTTCGGCAAAAAAAAAACCAGACAGCGTCGCGACAAAACGCATTGAACTACAACACAAAGGACTTCTTCTTCTTTTATTTATGGCCTCTGTCCGTCATTTTGACAGACAATTCTGCCAGTGCCAAGTGAATTATTTGAAATAGTATTTAGGTAGTCGAGTCTAGTGATTCGTCTAGTACCTACTTGAAGTCGAAGCATATATAATTGTGTATAAAGGTGGTTTCCATGATGGAACTCGTTTCCAAGTTTTGAAGGTAAAATCCACCATAATGCATTCGAAGCAAACGACAACCGACTCGACGGACGACTTGACTAATGTTATTCCAAATATCTCACTTGACACTAGCAAGATTGTATGTCAAAATGTCGGACAGAGGCCATGACACTTGACATTGGCAAAATTGTCCGTCGAAATGACGGACACAGGCCATTATTGAAGAGAAGAAGAAGAATAAAAGAAGAAGAAGAAATAGTTTTAAGTCAAGTCAGTCAATTTGTCAACATGAACAGAAAGTTTTACTCAACTATTTGCCGCTTGCGATTTGGTCATTGTCGTTTGAATTATCATCTCCATCGTTTAAAAATGATAAATTCCCCTTATTGCGATTATTGCCAATCACAAGAAATCCAATCTATAAATCACATCATTTTCGAATGTTCATCTTTCAATATTCAGCGCCTTGTATTGATAGATGAACTGCTTCAAACTTATCGTGAACCTGATTTAGTCCCGCGTTGCATTCAGGAATTGCTCAAGGATGAGTCAAATTTTATTCATTTGTACAAGTTTGTTATTAATACAGTAACAGAGATATAACTATGTCTCTGTAACGTAACGTTAGTTGTAAATAATATTATTAATACTATTGTGTAATTAAAGAAAATGTAAATAATATATTAATTAGGTATGTACATAAAGGTGAAAATAGACGAAGAAAATAATAAAACCATTCAGATGTGTACCAGCTATTGGTATGTTTTCATTCAGATGTGTATCAGTAACTGATATGATTTCTACATAAAAGAATATTTACGAAAGACAAACACATAAACAAACTAACTTAAGGGAAAAAAAACAACGTAAGACTAGGCGGTATGGTTTGAAAACTATTGCCTGCTCTGAGGAGCGAACATAAAAAAAAAAAAAAAACAATTTGTCAAGTCGGCTGTCTTTTGTTTTAAACTGAAGACGGTATAGGTTTTTGGTAGAACATACACAAAAGACTATAAAATATAACTTTTATTGTGTTTCTTTTACCAAAAACCTTCGAAAACATAAAAAAACACTGTAATCTTAAGCATCAGGTGTTAATCCCTAACACGTCAAGCTAAATGTACTGTTGCCTACATTTTTAAGTGGCCAAGACCAAACTTGGTGCGTTAGGCGGAAAATGGCGTAACTTAGTCGATTTAGGCTTTTTTTTGTAAGCTGTAAACAGGAGCTTTTACTGTTATGGGGGGGTAATGATGAACTGACAGATGGGTAAGCTTTGATGAACAGCTTTTATAGGGAAACTGCGCCAGCTCAGCGAAAGTTAGGTACGTTTGAAGTTTTCCGGGATAAAAAGTAGATAAAAAGTAGTATGCTGATACCACGCGAGCAAAGCCGCGGGCGACGGCTAGTAATATATAATTCGATAATACGGCTATTTACTTATCAAAACACATAACACCATAACACTTCTTAACCCCTCTCCTATTGACCCGGGCGCTGAGGGGCATCTATATTTACTGAAGGGTCATCTGGACCCGATATCCTTGTAACGGGACGCTTTGACCACAGCGGCTACAGGTTAATAGTGTAATGGCTTTATCGTATTCAAAAGGTTAGTGTAAAACATTTTGTAGTAGGTACAGCTTCATCATCATCATCATCAACCTATATCGGTCCACTGCTGGACGTAGGTCTCTCCCAAGACGCGCCACTGAGCCCGGTCTTCGGCTCTTCTCATCCAGTTTTTGCCAGCTACATGTCTCAGATCGTCACCCCACCTAGCCGGAGGGCGTCCTACACTACGCTTGCCTAAACGCGGTCTCCACTCGGTACAGCTTAGGCGTGGATAAAAACCAACCTACTAGTAATAATAGTATATCTTACACTAACCCGGCGGAGGGCATTGGTATGCCATAATACAGGCCCCGTATCGCAAGCTCTGAACTGCTTTCGCTGCCCAGCATACTGTCAAGTGACGTGGCTACAGATATACGAAAACACGAAGCTTTTGACGGCAAAAAACGCGCTGAAATGCGCTAATGTCACTATTTAGTCACAGAATACCTATGATTTAGTATGAAAACAGTTCAGAAAACCTGCCAGGCTTAAGCAAGGCAGCACACCGATCGCGCCGCAGGGCTTTTCCTAGTGTGGGTACCAATGTTGTCTAATATGTACTTATAATAATTTTAATTAGTCTGGTCCAACCATTGAAATGTCAGTGGGATTCGAGTTTTGTCATTTTTTGAAACAACATAATAGCACTTTTGTTTTAATAGTTTTTCTAGTGATATTGTGGGCATTGTTGTTTAATTTTCGTGGAATTTGAACCAATACTTAGGTCGTAACATAAAGTGTGAGCCATTGGAATAAATGTGTGTAAAGTGGTTTCTCTGCATGTGAAAAATCGTTTCAGGTTTTGAAGAGAAAATCCACCATTTTCTTTTCAAAACAAACGACAGCCGACTTGACAAATGACTTGACTTGACTTATTTATTACAATTTTAACACTTGACATTGGCAAAATTGTCTGTCGAAATGACGGACAGAGGCCATTAACGAAGAGAAGAAGAAGAAGAAGACATGTCAATGTCGGTCAGTGTGCAAACGCCCATCTCTATGCTGCTTTTCTTGATGCGGTGCAAAAAAAGCCGTCAACCAACTTTACGATGCCACAGAACAGTGAAACACAGAAGTGTTAAATCAATACCCACGTACCCGGTTTAGTAAAAGAGACATATCCGGCCTTAAGCGGCATAATTCTTGGTAATATTTTGTTGTTTGAGTTGGTAGGTAGCACGCAATGGGTTGGTTAAGTGCGTAACTCAGGGAAAGATACGCTATGCTTTTTAATAACTCTAATTAATATAAATATTTATGGATATCACACAACGCCCTCTAGTCCTAAACTAGCAAAGCGTGATCTATGGGAACTAGATTGCTGATAGAATACTTAAAAACTATTTTTTTGTAAATATAATATGACACCCAGACATAGAACAAACATCTATGATTGCCAATACACAAAATTTTTGTTCTTGGTGGGGATCAAACCCACGATCCACAACACAAAAGGCAGAGCTAATACTACCAATGAGCTATATATAACGCCTGCCATGGGTTGCTCATGATTTCTTGGCTTATTCCAGTTTTCTCCTGCGTCAGTCCTCTGCGTGGGGGATTTCTGGAACTTTTGTCCAAAAATCCCCTTAGCGACCACAGCGAATGCCGGCAGCGGAAAACTGGAATAAAATTCCAGAAATCCCCTTAGGGGTCCATTTACACCGTTTTGCTAAGTTTGGAACAAGAAAGCGTTGTGTAAAATAAAAAAATATACAATACAGTACAAAAATGAGGAAAGTAGTATTTAGGGTTCAGTGGCCCTATTATCTCACATAGTATAGCATAGCTAACAATGTAACACCGGCTTTAACAGTCGTGTAATGTCGGCACGCAAATACTTTGCTGTCACGAAACTTTCATTCGTAATTTTTAGGATTCCGTAGTTTCGGTATTAAAACTGACCCCACACCTTAACTTTGATAGCTATATAATTATAGCTGTTCTTTGTCGTTTTTGTTTATGAGCAAGAGATGGCAACAGTTTTAATGCTGTCAAATTAGGTTAGGTAAATGAAACAGTGAAATTGCTACTATTGTAAACCTAGTTGTCGCTGGCACATTAAAATTTTACCATTTCTGAAGATATAAAGTAAAAGGCCTCAAAAGGGATTTGGAGATTCTTCAGTCTCATTATCCCCTTGATTTCAAAATCTTCTAAATATATAAAACTCTTATAAAACTGACTTAGAATCAACGCACTGCCTAAACTATAAGTCCTAGAGGTATGCAATTTGGAGGGTAGTATCCTTATATAGTGTAAGGGTGCACTAAGAAAGGAATTTTGAATAGTCGCATCCTAAAGGGTAGCGAGCAACGCCGCGGGCGACGGCTAGTGTTAAATATATTTACAAAAAAGTGTATATAAGTATTCTATAAGCAATCTACTCGTAGTTCACATAGTATAAGCTTTGCTTAGTTTGGGACTAGAAACCGTTGTATCAAATGTGAATGAATATTTATTTATTATTAAGAAGTGAACCTCGTACCTTTATGTCTACGGAACCAGTGACCAATTTAAAACACGCGCTTGTAATTTTTATATGGGAGTGTGTTTTTGCTTCGTTATATTATAATTATCAAGTTATTCGTATTATGTTGGTAGTTAGCTATCGATTTGACTTTTTATTGAAGTGATGACCTATTAAATAGCTCTTTTATAACTTAATAACTTTTATAACGTTTTATAACTTTTATAACAACTATACTATTATAAAACTGTAAAAAAGCTAAAAACTAAAATTAACGATATGGATAAACTATATATGCAGATCTACTACTACTCGATTCCGAAAATCGAGTTTGTCTGTTTGTTTGTTCCCGAATCACGCCTAAACTACTAGACCAATTTCAATGAAACTTATACCATTCAGAAGCTCTTTTTCCGGATTGAATAATAGGCTATATTTTATTGAAATTAAAGACGTGGATTCTTAGATACAGCTTGACCTCCCTAAACCAAAAACAGCCTTTGACACGTTCATCGTATGTTGGTTGACAGATATTTTGGTGGAAAGTTCTGCACGCGTACAAAGTCACGGGTATCGGCTAGTAATTTTTAAGTTTCTTCTTATTTAACAGCCAAACTACGGAACCAATTTTGATAAAAATTATATGAGGCCTCTGAAGTATGATGTACCAACCAAAAAAAGAATCATTAAAATCGATTCATAATTGGTTGAGTTATTGTCTAACATACATACAAAAACATTGTACAGTCGAATTGAGAACCTCCTTTTTTGAGGTGAGTTGAAAAATAGATTTCAGTTACTTTTGTAAAGAGTTTTATTCACAAAGAAAATTAAAACTAATACAGTATTTACAATATTTACAAAATACACATGAAACAGTTGAGCTATCTACGAACCGTTGCAAATGATTCAGTGTTTCAGTTACCTACTTGAATTTATAAAACTCAATTTGTTAATTCACTTATGTTGCTCAATATACTTTAACTCAACTTTGTGAGTGCAATAACGGTTGTATAATATTATTTTTCAGTCTTTTCTAGAAGTGTACCTAAAAATTTCAAAAAAAACTAGGCAATGCACGAGTCTAGACACATAAAATTCTACAATAGATGACTGTCAAAGCTAAGCTGTACTGCGACCCAATACATACGTACGCTACTACAGTTTTAACCACCCACTGAGAAAAAGTGGTGTTATAAGATCTCTTACGGTTAAATAAATAAATAACTATTCTTGGACATATCACACAACGCTCTCTAGCTCCAAACTAAGCAAAGCTTGTACTATGGGAACTATATTGCTGATAGAATACTTATATACATTTTATTTTGTAAATACATACTTATGATACATAGTAACACCCACATAGAACAAATATCTATGTTTGCACACACAAATGTTTATTCTCGGTGGGGATCGAACCCACGACCCACAGCACGGAAGGCAGCGCTACTACCGACTTAGCCATGACGCCTGTCGGTTGGTTTCTATATTCAACTTCTTTTTCTCAGATTTTTTTTCTCTATGTGACTTAGTCTTGTTTAGGTATAGTCAGGAACCCAGAAGAAAATTAGGCAACGATTATAAGTAAGCAAGTAATAAAAAAATTGTTTTATCGGTACTAATGTAAAGTTTGGACATGCCTTTGACTACCTACAACGTCAATTCACTAGAAATGGTCTTGAGAATCAAAATATCTATGCTGTTCTCTAAAGTGCTACGTCGTAGCATATCCGTAGCAATACCACAGAATGAACTGTAGTGTGTGCTACGGATGCCGTAGACGCTCTACGAGGTATGAAATTGTTATCTTGAGAATCCGTCGAAGGATAAATGTAAGAGTAATGTTAAAATATGTTCGTTCCTATATTTATGTTTAAAATATAAAATATCTAATAAATATAAAACATAACTTTAAAAAATTTAAAAACCGAGTTCAATTAATACGTTTTCATCATTGGATGATGATGATGATGGCAATTCATTGAGATTATTATCTAATCTAAATATATAAAACTCTTTTGAAGCTGACAGAGAATCAACGCACAGCCTAAATTATAAGTCCTAGAGGTATGAAATTTGGAGGGTAGTATCCTTATATAGTGTAGGGGTGCACTAAGAAAGGAATTTTGAAAAGTCACATTCTAAAGGGTATAGAACGCGAGCAACGCCGCGGGCGACGACTAGTTGATTATAAACACCACTGAAAAGTCACAGAAAAGCAAATTACGCAATTTCGTGTACGTGGAAGACATGTTTTTTCTAGTTATTCTTATTTAATAGCCAAACTATTGAACCGATTTTGATGAAATTTTTATGGGACCAATCTCAAATTTTATTCTTTAAGATAAAAAAGAATTTTTCTAATCGGTTTATAAATGACGGAGTTCTGGTAATAAACATTGAAAGAAGAGATACAAGCGAATCAAGAACCTCCTTTTTTAAAGTTGGTTAAAAATTCAGTGCGTTGTATGAAGCGCTCGTGGCTAGATTTGATCTGCGGGGCACTATTTGGATGGGTGACTGTTAGTGGCATTTACATCTGAGCGCTTCTATGGTCGATCCCGGCTCTAGTAGTCGTTAAGCCATAACGGAGGCCTTAAGGCGACCTAACACTCCGTCACCAGAGTTGGCCACTAATTCATACGAGCATGCGAGTGCGAGTACGAGTGCGTTTTATACATATAAGAAAATAAACTAATATACAGTTTCATATCTAAGTATACTAAACACCAAATTAAAACAACACAGAAACTTAACCCTTCATCAAAGTTGGCCTGTCACGCCCAAAATGATTTGCTAAACAAAACAAGATGATGTGGCGCTAAACGGGGATCGGCCGTGTCGTCAGCTGTAAAGGGTTAAGCCTAGTACAAGGCATACGCGGTAGCGATATTAAATGCCTCCTAGACACTATGGTCTACCGGACTCTCATGCTTTGATCATGAATAAATATGACGATCGTAAACGTATCGTAGCGCTAGTGTATTCGAGATACAAGTACATTACGCGGTGACGCTGCAAAGTTCGGCAGTCGAGCTGGCGTTGACGCGCAATATGATTCGAATACGCTAGGTTTAAGTAACACGGTGACTGTCAGATTGAAATCATATTGCGCGTCATCGCTATCTCGACTGCCAAACACTATCGTCGCCGCGCAGTGTATCTCAGGTGCGCTGCTGATAGGTACGATACGTTTACAAATGTCACATTGTTCTTGCGGAGACTTCAACGGTCTCATTACGAGGATATAACTCTATCTATCCGCTAATTTCTTTTTTGACTCCATTTACTGTTGAGTAAATGAATGAATAATTTCTTAAAAGAACGGGTTTAGAAAAACTTCGTTAAAACAGTCTTTCATAATCACGTCTCAGTTTTAACTCGAGCCCAACTTTAGGCCGAGCCTAGCTAGGCCGAGTGTAAGCCCTAGTTTTCATAATGATACCGCAAGGGTTGGAAGGTGAGTGTGAATGACCGCGTACTCTTATGACTTAGACCACACCCAGTTCATAATAAGCCCGTTTGATGTACGTAAGCATGAATAGTTAATAACATCGTTATTTATGTACCTACTTCTTTACTTTGAGAATTTAAAATGAGATACAGAGATGATTGTGATGACTTAAGCTAGTTTTTCTTAAAACTTATAATTTGTGTAAGTATCATATCATCATCACCCCATATCGGTCCACTGCTGGACGTAGGTCGCTCCCAAGACACGCCACTAAGCCCGGTCTTCGGCTCTTCTCATCCAGTGTTTGCGCTACATGCCTCAGATCGTCACCCCCCTAGCCGGAGGGCTACACTAGGTTTGGATATCGTGAATAGTTGGTGAAGCGTTCTTTGAACCAACCAGACTGGAGAAACTCTCGAACTAGACTCGTGCTTTCGAAAAACTAACAATGTATGAAACGGGGGTCAAAATTTGAATCACGTTTCATACAAAACGAGATTTTCAGTGTGTAATTTTGGTAGAATGGGAGTCCCGCTTCTTCTTAGAAATTACATATTCTTTGGAACCAACTTTCCTTAAGCGTTCTTTGGTGAAACGTTCATCGGTGAAGCGTAACTCAGTGAACCGTGTGAAGCTCGTATTTCTGCTTTTTGTACGTGTGGTAGCAGCGTTTCCGCGATCGTAACGCAAAACGCTGCGGTGTGCGGCTCAACGCAGAGTACCGCGTTTGCTCCTCGCCGCTGACGCAGACTGCGACGGAACAAGAGACCATACTAGACGTTTTCCATACGATTATGTGTCGAGCGCCGCATGTCGCGTACCGCAGCATTGTGCGTTACGATCGCGAGACCAAAGCTTAAGTTGTAAGTTCGATCCGTATAAAAAAACAGTGGGTATAAAACACATTCAAAACGATAAGTAAAAAACTGAAGCAAAAATTCAAACTATTCATTGAAAAACCGACACGACACGAACCTGTTGAAGAAAGCGCCGGAAAAAAATGGCCGCCTGTCACTTTGACATTTGACAAATGCTCAGCTTAACCCGCGCAAACTACCGACACTTGTAACTCGACCTATTTAGGTTAGCAATAAAGCTCAAATTTCCTTGGGGAGATATATTCTATTGGCGCGAGAAAAATGTATTCTTTTTTTATTGATTGACAAGTTAAATTTATTTGTGTTGGATGCAGTGAATACGAATGTTGGTACGATTGGGGGCTTTGGCAAGTAATTTGACATGTCAAACTTTTCGTGTAGCTTAACCAAGTAGATACTTATTATAATACATTTTACATATTTTTTTGTTTTAATAGAATAAGAATTCAGAAATAAAAATGCTTTGCGATTTACATTATTAGTTTCAAAGTTACTGTCTGTTAGGTTTTTAATTATTTTTTTTGAAAAGAGTTAGGTGGTAGCTCTGCCTTCTGCGCTGAGGGTTGTAGGTTTGATCCCCACCATGAACATTTCAATATGGTATTCTTTCTGTTTCAAATGTTACTTATAAAAGTATTTGAACCTAGATGGCGTTGTGTAAAATGACCATGAAAATATCACTTTAAAGTTAAAAAACTTAAGTGTTCGTAAAAATTAGTAATTGCTTACCCGCAGATAATTTGACAGTAGGTGTTGTTATCTGGGTTCACCCTAAGCTACCCCTGGCTAAGGGCGGCATACTAAGCAGATAGCCGACATTAAACTGATAAAATTGTAAACAGAAAGGAGAGATTATGATTTATTAACTTCTGGTTTTACGGTTTTGAGTTAACGAGTTTTTGGATTTAGGTTTGTGAAACAATGATTACCTATTTTATTTTGTTGTACTACTGCTTGGTTTCGTTATCTTTACTATTATAAATTGTAAAAAATCCAAAAACTAAAATTAAAGATGTAGATAAACTAGATATGCAGATCTACTAAATGAACGATTCTCATTCCGAAAATCAAGTGGTTCTGTTTGTTTGTTCGCGGATCACGCCCTAACTACTGGACCAATTTCAATGAAACTTATACCATTCGGAAGCCCTTTTTCCGGATTGAAACATAAGCTATATTTTATTGAAATCAAAGACGTGGATTCTTAGATACAACTTGAACTCTCTAAACCAAAAGCAGCCATTTGCAACGAGGCTCGTCGTACGCTCGGTGACGATATTTTGGTGGAAAGTTTCGCGCGCGTACGAAGTCGCGGGTATCAGCTAGTTTTTTAATAAAGATACTTATTTTGAAATTAACTAATCTTATGTCAAATCTCTGATTATTTGAAAAATGAGTTCAAACGCCTGCCGTCAACTAAATACATTTTAAACCTCTGATTAGCTAACGTATGCAATGACAAAGCTGGCAATAACTTAATTAAGTTTCATTTATTAAATCCCATGTAGCGTTTCAGTATATGGGCGTACCTAATTCTTTTGTCAGTAGCTTGTTGAACTACCTTTAAAATTATTCAACTACTAGAACATTATCCACGCGTAACTACGATTACAAACTTTGTCGGCTACTTCAAAGAGTTCAAAGCTTGCCGACAAAGCCGTGAGATCAAAGGCGCCGCCAGCGGCCACTAAACTTAGCTTAAATGAAAGATTAACGTTGTTAAAAATAAGATGTTTTTGGGCAGTGAACCGGATGACTGGAGAAATTAACTAGGGTATCATCATCATGGGCATGGACCAGAAGGGCAATGGTTATCTCATAAAAACCTGTCAGGTTTAAGCCTGGCAGGTTTTCTGAACTGTTTTCATACTAAATCATAGGTATTCTGTGACTAAATAGTGACATTAGCGCACCGAACACAAATTAGCGCGTGTCAGCGCGTTTTTTTGCCGTCAAAAGCTTCTTGTTTTCGTATATCTGTAACCACGTCGCTTGACATTATGCTGGGCAGCGAAAGCAGTCCAGAGCTAACGATAAGCCGCGGGTTTCCTCACGATGTTTTCCTTCAACGTTTGAAAGCACAAGTATCATGCATAATGATAAATCCGAATAGAAAAATTCGTAGATGCATAAGGGTTTTGAACTCACGAGCTTAAGAACGCAAGGCGGGATTGGTACCACTAGACCACCGAGGGTGCTTATCCACAACAGTTAAGCTAAGCTCCGTTGCTAAGGATGTGTTTGAAATCCACCAATAGGAATCGTTTTGGTTCATTATTAAACGATTCCTATTGGTGGATGTCAAATAATCCTTAGCAACGAATCTTAGCTTAAATCTGAGGGCCTAGTACGAGTTTTGGTGTGTAAATCTGGTGTGAAACGTCTGACGCCCAGCACACCAGTGGGCGCTGATTTGTATGGAGACACTCAGCGGATTCTTTGAGAAGCTTGGTCTACACCAAGCCCGTACTCTCATGTCAAGCTTCTCAAAGAATCCGCTCAGTGTCTCCATACAAATCAGCGCACACTGGTGTGCTGGGCGTCAGACGTTTCACACCCACACTATACACTGAAAACTCGTACTAGGCCCTCTGGTGGAAGAGCACCTTAATGATTCTAGAATAATCTTTTGGCGAGTTTTAGAGCACTATAAGATCATATTGCTAGATAATAAGGAAAATCTAAGATACAGCACGATTTCTCAGACCGGAGACAAAGCGAAAATTCGATCAAAGGAAAATGAAGTTTAAGATCAGCTAATAAGATCTTCTTTGGTTTGAAGTTTACGTTTGAGACGATATTTATTTATGGATTTTGAATATGAACCTTATTCTCATCGCGATAAGAAGTTAAGATAATGTTACGGCGTAAAAGACGTGGATATCTTCTTCTAAATAATATAAAACTCTTTTGAAGCTGACTGATAATCAACGCACAGCCTAAACTATAAGTCGTTAAGCCATGACGGAGGCCTGAAGGCGGCCTGAAAACTCCGTCACCAGAGTTGGCCACTAACTCATACGAGCTTGCTTGTTTATTATGTTACCAACTGTTGCCAATATATAAAACTTTGTAAATTTTCCCCGTGGCGTGCAATTGCAAAACCTCCTAACTCCATCCCTAACATTATCAGAGATAATTCGAGAGTTCTAGTTCAATTTATAGTTTCAATTTTAGAGGAAGTGGAGACGATAAATTTAAAGTTTGCGAACGTTTTTAGGTACGTACATGTACGTAGCTATAACTTTGGATTTATCTAGTGCATGATACGAATAATAAGTAGTTTAAGGATGTAATAATAGAATCTAAAAACTCTCATTAAAATACTAAAGTTGTTTTTTTTTAACTATTTTAAAAAACACATAATAGTACATTATGGTACAAGTGTGGTACATTGGTGATTACCGCCGAGGTGCCATTGAGACCCGAGCCGTAGGCGAGGGTCTTAAGAAAGCCGAGAACGGTAATCACCAATACACACGTGTATCATACGACGTTTTTCAACACACTTGTGAATAAAATAACAATAATTTCAACAGTGAAAACGCGTTGTGAAAAATGTTTCGCTATGGCGGGAAAAAATAATCAGTTTTCCTATGCGCGCGCATTGCGATCGGCCACAGACTAAAGGGATGAGGTTTTTTTTTAATTTATTTTCCGCGCTTAGGGTTTGCGCCTATTCTGCCACGTAAAAATGGGGAATTTAAAGTTTTCTTTTATTACAGAGAAAACAAAAGTTATATTTGAGTGAAAGTTTTATTTATTAAACACGTAAGAGTTAAAATTATCTATTTAAATAAGAAGTTGCATGAAATGAGCAAGCAATAGGAACATTCATTTATTTGTTCTATTGAACACGATCTTTTTTTTGAATAAAAACTTTTTTAGTAACAAAGCTACTCAACCAATAAAATTAAAAAAAAAATCTATAACTCACTTGTGAGTTATAGCAATGAAAAAGTCACAGTTTGATTATGGGTGTCATTATGTGCCTAATTGCGGTGACCATAGAGCCACTTTATGAGCAAGTGTGTTGAAAAAACTTTTTCAACACACTTGCTCATTTTATTTTTTTAATTTTATTGGTTGAGTAGCTTTGTTACTAAAAAAGTTTTTATTCAAAAAAAAGATCGTGTTCAATAGAACAAATAAATGAATGTTCCTATTGCTGGCTCATTTCATGCAACTTCTTATTTAAATAGATAATTTTAACTCGTACGTGTTTAATAAATAAAACTTTCACTCAAATATAACTTTTGTTTTCTCTGTAATAAAAGAAAACTTTAAATTCCCCATTTTTTACGTGGCAGAATAGGCGCAAGCCCTAAGCGCGGAAAATAAATAAAAAAAAACCTCATCCCTTTAGTCTGTGGCCGATCGCAATGCGCGCGCATAGGAAAACTGATTAATTTTTCCCGCCATAGCGAAACATTTTTCACAACGCGTTTTCACTGTTGAAATTATAGTTATTTTATTCACAAGTGTGTTGAAAAACGTCGTATGATACACGTGTGTATTGATGATTACCGTTCTCGGCTCTCTTAAGACCCTCGCCTACGGCTCGGGTCTCAATGGCACCTCGGCGGTAATCACCAATGTACCACACTAGTACCATAATGTACTATTTTCGTGCCTACTATAACTTCTTCTTTTATTCATGGCCTCTGTACGTCATTTCTTCTTCTTCTTTTTTACTTATTATGGCCTCTGTCCGTCATTTCAACAGACAATTTTGCCAGCGTCAAGTGAATTATTTGAAATATATTCCCTTTTGTATTTATTTTTCACCTTTGTTTATATTGTTATTTTTTTGTGTATTCCTAACCCTGCTGATCTTTCTCCCTAACACGCATGTCAGATCTCGCGCTTTTTTTAAATATATAATATGTTTCCCAATTTTTTTTTACGCAAAATGGCAAATGGCGAGACAGTGCGACGCCAATAAAAAAAATCAGTCAAGTCATTCGTCAAGTCGGCTATCGTTTGTTTCGAAGGCAAAATACTGGGTTTTCCCATCAACTGTTTTTATCCTTTTTCGATGCCTTGGACGGTAAAAATTTTGACATTGGTAACGTCAAACTAGGACATTGATCACATAAAGCCACAAACCAAGAAGTTGAAGTTACTTAGTTATTTATTTGCCTCATGAGTATCTAAGAATCCACGTCATTGGTTTCAATAAAATATGCCTATGCTTCAATCCGGAAAAAAGGTTTCTGAATGGTATAAATTTCATTGAAATTGGTCCAGTAATAAGGTGTGATCCGCGAACAAACAAACAGACAAACTTGATTTTCGGAATCAGAATCGTTTATTTAGTAGATCTGCATTATTTAGTTTATCCATATCTTTAATTTCATTTTTGGCTTTTTTACAGTTTTATAATAGTCTATATAATTATATTTTCTCTATACAGTAATTTACTTTGACATTAAACAACCCGACTCCACTGCTAGATAGGTACATACCTCCTTTTCAAATATAACCTAATATTTGATTATAATTTCGGTTGGCAAGTGAAAACAATGAATTATGTCAATACTGTTCAACATTATTGACAAGGTTCTTGTTATTCCTGAATATTAAGTGACTGTTAATTATATTCAGCGGTCCCTGATCCAAGTACATTCGATCCGACCGACTTAATAAATATTTCATTATAAAGATATTAATAATTACATAACGTAAAATGTCAGGCCAAGATCAGCCCCCGTTTCGTAAGCTCTGAACTGCTTTCGCTGCCCAGTATAATGCCAAGCTACAGATATACGAAAACAAGAAGCTATTGACGCGCTGAAACGCGCTAATGTCACTATTTAGTCACAGAATACCTATGATTTAGTATGAAAACAGTTCAGGAAACCTGCCAGGCAATAATTCACGGACACTTAACACAACGCCTTCTAGTCCCAAACTAAGCAAAGCTTGTACGATGGAAACTAGATGGCTGACAGAATACATACTTAATTTTTATTTGTAAAATACATTCTGTTAATTTAATACATAGAAACACCCAGACTCAAAAAAATACAAAAAAGTTTTGAAAAATGCAACAAGAGAATAGATATTAGTGTATCTGTGGAATTCTTGCGACTGACTTTAGGTGCGTCATCTTTGTTATTTTGTGAAATAAAGAAAACCTGAAGGCATAGCTGCCAAAATACACATTTCTAACCCTATTTGGGATATAAAAAGCTGTTTAACCCTATACCGGATATTATTGGACAGACGCAGTAACAGAACGGTAAATATTATCCAGGTGTGAGAACCTCTGGCTCGTTGCCAACAAAAAACAGGTGTAGCCAACAGTTTGAGCGCAGTGTATGTGTATAAAATTAAAAATAAATTACACCTGCATACTTTGAGTTGCCAACGCCAGGATTAATAAAATTCTGGGGTAATTTTAATTAACTGTCAGATAAGTGCCTTTTGCAAGTTGAAAAAAAATATCTAGACTTTTTGGACGAACTTTACTTCAAAGAGGTCTGCATGCTACTGCTAAAAATCCATAACTTGCTGCCTATTTTGAACAAGGCCTACTGAGTGCCCCGGAACAGTATGTCATCACAAAGGGAGAGTTTTTAGGCCGCCTCAAGGCCCTCGTCGTAGCTTCACGACTGCTAATGCTGGGACAGTTTAACGTGCCTTCCGAAGTACAGAAGCACTCAGATATCACTATCGATTACCGATCCAAAAAGTGACAGCGCAGAAAGTCGCTTAACTTAGATAAACGGTGAAAATTGACTAAGCAAGCCTAGCCACGAGCACGACTCTCGACCTACCGTAACGCTCGACAAAATCCATTTTGTATTCCGGTGGTCTCTGGATACTAAAATCAAGTAGGTACCTATCGGATATTATCCTTGAACAAAGGGCTGTGATACGAACCTTCTTTCGTTTAACTTATTGACATGACAAGTAAAATGGCATACTGCCAGTGACCTTAATTTTCATAACAAATAGAGGGAGACGACGAGACGTTTTCTCTCGTTTCTGGCTTGAGCTCAAGTCGTATAGTTTATGAAGCGGCAACTCTTGGGATGAAATGTTGATTGTATTTTGGGGTTGCCCTGTGAGAAAATGCAGCTCGATATTGACGATCGCTACACAAAAATAATGGTAGATTATTTTACCGTGATTTATTCACTGAGATGACGGATGATAGAGGAGAATGGAAGAAAAGGACATGTTGTGCCGACCCCACCTAGTGAGATAAGGGCAGGAAGAAGAAGATTTTACCGTGATTTGCTCTACTGTTAGAACTTACCCCAATTCATAGTCATAGGCTTCAACAAAGGACGAACTGTTACCTGTTTATTTTAGTGAACGAACTGAGAAACTGCTATAATTAATTTGACGCTAAAATAAAAAAAAAACTTGAGAATAGAATGACTTAAAGCTCAAAAACTATTTCAAAAGATCGTACAATGCTTAGACCAATTAGGTTAGAAATTCTTTTATTGCACTTTTTATAATAATCATACAGAGGCGAGATTACCTCCAAACAGTCCTTACGAGGGAAATAAAAAAACCGCCTTTATTACTACTTTACTTGATAATAACTATACCTATTACTTTAATTAGTCTCTAGTGCAAAGTTTGAAGCAATAAAATACCTTACTAAACAAAACTCCTTGCGTTATTTTGCACACTCAGCAAAATAGAAAAACGCGGGAAATTCACACGCATTTGACAGCTGGCGTCCATTATACAAGATGGCGGAATTCCAGTCACGTACTCACCAGTAGGATAAATCGTGGCTATATTCAGATTTTATTATTATTTGCAAGTTGGGGGAAACAATATAGAGATTTTCTCGGGATGTTTTGTGAGACTTGAATGCAGCGTAAATATTTTGAAGTTGACACCTCTTATTATGCGGATATCTGAGGAAATAATTTAGTATTCTAGCGGAGTTTGCAATTTATTTAATACTGTCCCCATATCATAAGCTCGGAACTGCTTTCGCTGCCCAGAATAATGTCAAGCGACGTGGCTACAGATATACGAAAACAAGAAGCGCTTTTGACGGCAAAAAACGCGCTGAAACGCGCTAATGTCACTATTAAGTCACAAAATACCTATGATTTAGTATGAAAACAGTTCAGAAAACCTTTTCATGAGACGATTGCCCCCCTGCTTATCAGTAGGTAGGTACTAGATATTTTTTTGTGACTGAAATAAGCAATCATTTTTCAGCGGAGAAATCTTGCCAATAATAAAGTTACGCTCCACATACCTATGTTTCAATTTGTTTCACTCCGCCTAACCATTTTTGAGAGAGTGCCAGAAATTTTTATAGTTATTGGTAAGTTTGAAGATGAAATGAGATGATATTTTAGCATTCAAGGTCGACCTAAACGATCCTAAGACCCAACCCCCTCCCTTTTAGATACTAAAGTAAATAAAAAAAATCTAAAAATATCTTTGGACACTTCACACAAAATTTTGGGGAGACCTTTGCTCAGCAGTGGACTCAATAAGTTAAACTTACAAAAAAAAAACTTCACACAACGCCCTATGGTCCCCCAAACTAAGCAAAGCTAGTACAATGGGAACTAGATTGCTGATAGAATACCTAAATACATATAATTTTGTTTTGTAAATACCTAGATTTATAATACATAGTACCTAACAGAGGATGGTACTGGAGAAGTGTTCCATTCAAACCATGTTTCAAAAAATACCACTCGACAAGAAGTAAGAAAAATACCCCTGATTCTAAATAAATAATGTGAATGCCCATTAATAATAAAGGAGGTTCTTTTAGTCAGTATTTTCATGATTTTTCACAGCTAAGTATCTACTAGGTACATACCTAAATCTTTTTTTCCAATTGAATTAAAAATAAAGCCTAAAAATGTAAATTTTCTTCGCAGAATTGCCGGGGAACACTCATGTTACTAACCTTCTAAAACGCAAACTTTTGAATTTGGAAAAGTTGTTTTAGCGAAACTGGCGCCATCTGAATTGCTAATTATTAACTTTTATTTCAGTCTTTAAAACTTGGAAGTTGAGCAATTGTCAACGAGGGAGTGGTTTGAAATTCTCAGGAAATCTGAATGTACCTTTAGTTTTATTCGGTTGGCACCAGTTTTCACAATGCCTTTATCAAAAAATATATAATACGTAGTTCCTACGTAAGAAGAAGCGGCACTCCCATTCTACCAAAATTACACACTGAAAATCTCGTTTTGTATGAAACGTGATTCAAACTTTGAACCCCGTTTCATACATTGTTTGTTTTTCAAAAGCACCAGTCTAGTTCGAGAGTTTCGCCAGTCTGCCTTTATTTTGACGTGGAAGAGTGACATAGACAAAAGAGGAAAAGGGCGCCATTTCATTTCGCTACGCTGTCATCTTTTGTTTTATTTTTTCATTTTTTTGTGGTAATCGATCGAGGTATGGTCCCGTGTTTTTATCTCTACAATTTGTATGCTAATAGACAAGATATTTTTATCAACTATACTGTTAAAGAAAACGTTGCTCAAGCATAAATTTGAGCAGAGATTTTTATACAAAAATATATGCTTGAGTCCAGATCAATGGTTGGGCATATAAAAGATATTATTAGATAAGCTTAAAGAAATTAATTGTATTCTCACCTTGATTCACAGCTACGTCTAGAGTAGAAACCTAGACTCTTCTGTTGTCTAGAAGCTATGAAGTATGTACTTTGTGTAGTAAACACGATGACACAGCTTCCATTATCAAATTGGGTCAGGCAGATGCATTAGTGAGGCAGCATAATGTTTGCACAAAGCTGTTTGGGCTAAGCTCACCAACACGTTAAGCTAACCCATCAAAATGTCAGTGACAAAATGTCATTTTGACGCACCTAGATTTGCGTATTTGTTGGGCAGCTTGCTATCCACATGACACTGTTAAAATTCTGTCGAAATGACGAAGAGAGGCATGACTTGACTTGACTTGACAATATTTCAAATATTTCACTTGATACTGGCCAAATTGTCTGTCGAAATGATGGATAGAGCCCGTTTATAAGAGAAGAAAAAGAAGACAAGCAGAGGCTATTAATAAAATAAGAAGAAGAAAAATCCTCGAATTTAGACGACCGTTAGTCTAGAGGCGAATACTAGGCTTTAGGCGCTTAGCTCTCTAGGCTCTAGGCTAATACTAGGCTCTAGACTCTAGGCGAATACTGGTTGAAACTGGTTTAGCGGAGAGCTTGGTCAATAAATATGCCTCAGCCGACAGAGTAGCATAGATTTCTTTTTTAAATTTTCACAGTAGGTAAAGTGTATTTTTGTTTCCTGACAGATATTTCCATTGTTAATTTAACCACTGGTTAACTGTTGGTGAACATCAACACGTTTTAGAGCTTGTGGTGTGAAAGGTTTTTTATCTGGCGTTTAGGGGTCTTACTTATGACTGACGAATAGTTAAACAGTTGAATCAAATTCTAGCTCTGTCACTGTTTGACATTACCTGTAAGTAGGTGACAGCAATAATTTAAACAGCTGAATAGCGTTATGCAGGTGAGCCATTGGAAAAATTGTGTGTAAAGTGGTTTTTCTGAATGTGAAAAATCGTTTCAGGTTTTGAAGAGAAAATCCACCATTTTCTCTTCAAAACAAACGACAGCCGACTTGACAATGACTTGACTTCATCATCATCATCATCATCATCATCACCATCATCATCATCATCAACCTATATTGGTCCACTGCTGGACGTAGGCCTCTCGAAAGACGTGCCATTGAGCCCGGTCTTCGGCTCTTCTCATCCAGTTGACTTGACTTGACTTATATTATTTAAAATTCACCACTTGACACTGGCAAAATTGTCTGTCGAAATGACGGACACAGGCCATATAAGAAGAAGAAGAAAGTTATGCAGCGATCGTAAGAGGGTAGCTTTCTGTCCGCAATACTCATCACGTCAATTACGTGAAACCATTGAACTAGGTACAATTGTTCTATTCCACGAAGAAGGTTTGGCTGTTTGTGTGCGTAAGATTCAGTGCACTCGGACACACCATGACAGAAAGAGAGAAGGCGTACAATTAGTGTACGCGGATGAACCACCACGAACATAGCCAAACCGTCTTCGTGAAATAGAACAATTAAACAATTTATGTTCTAACTTGCTGTTTTTTTTTTTTTAACTACGATTTCTGTCAAAATCCATGGATCCAGTTTCGAACAGTGGTCAAGAGTAGACCTACAGATGAGATTGCAGTCAAACGATTCTATACTTAATGTGTAACAAAATTTAGACCTGGGAGAGATTTGAGATGATGCCTACCAGTGGAGAGTTGGAGATTCAAGTCTGCATTTTTAACAGAATTCAAAAAAAAGTTTTTAATGTTTTTTACGTCAGAACTCATTGGACTTGCTCTGTGAGGTAATGCATTGTTATAGGCAGAAGTTACTACTTAACATCAGGTGAGCTATCAGCTTGTTCTATTACTACTATCATAAAAAAAAAACTCCGTCATTTATAAACCTACCTACTACTATTATACCTCCAGATTGGTTCCATAAAATTTTATAAAGGAATCTCGACACAAATCTATGCCTGATATCATCATCATCATAATCATCATCATCATCATCATCATCATCATCATCATCAATATATGTATAATGTATATAAAACTCTTTTGAAGCTGACAGAGAATCAACGCACAGCCTAAACTATAAGTCCTAGAGGTATGAAATTTAGAGGGTAGTATCCTTATATAGTGTAGGGGTGCACTAAGAAAGGAATTTTGAAACGTCACACTCTAAAGGGTAGAATGCGAGCAACGCCGCGGGCGACGGCTAGTCTCAGAATGCGAACCTTAGACTTGAATTGTCGCCCTTATTGGTACTTTTAGTCCTTACATGATTAAGTTTCGAACCCATTACCAATCTGGTCTTTTTCCAGGTCAATGCCCTCATTCCCACATAGAAAAGGGCAATCTATCTTCTAAACAGCATCATTTTTCTTCTATTTGTGTTTCCCGCGTAAAATGGGCCATTTGTTAGCAATAGATTGGTGCAGTGGCGAACATGACTTATCTACGCGGTTATTACAGCTTTGTGCTCTGAATGCGTATTTTGCAATAAGTTTGCAACACGTATATTGCTGTGTAAACACACCTTTTTTTTTAATACAATATTGGCAACCGTTTGACCACAATCTCCCCTGATGTTAAGCAATGACGTGATCGAGGATGTAGCACGGTTACCTAGAAGATACCTATTCACTCTACTCTTGAAAACTTCCAAATTATAGTCATTCGGGAACACAGACGCCGGCAACGAGTTCCACTCTTTGGCTGTCCGCACCTCTAGTCTAAGTAGTGTCCTTCTGTGAATTTTATGGAGATATCTCTTTGATAATTGTACCGGCCCACTGGTGGGCCAGATGGGATTTTTTTTTCTGATGGGCCGGCGAGCGGGCTCGATGGAAATAACCCCTATTTACAGCATGCTTTCATAGTGCGTACACAGCATATTTTCTTCGTATACGCATACTAGTTATACCTATAATACTACTAAGCAGTGTCTGCTTGAACTAGTATGGTTAATATAGTTATGTGCTACCTATCATAGGTACGTGTATTTCAGTCTTATAATCTTTTTCATTTCTCCTTCTTCTTGTATTTATGAACTCTGTCCGCCATTTTGTTTCAAAGCGATTCTACAAGATGTTCTGTCATTGTGACATTTGTGACAGTTGCTTAGCAAGTTAGAAAAAAGAACCATCATCAATATGAATAAAGAGGGATGCAACTCACGTTCAAAATGAATTTGTTCAGACATGATGTGATTTATTTCAATGTGGTGGCCACCTGCCACTTTTATACATCCACTGCTTTGAAACACTCCTTTTATACTTAGAAACTAATATTTAGTTTGGCAACAGCAAAGCGCTGTAGCAAATCAGTCGCAAGATATCTAATCTCCCGTTTCTTTAAGAATTAAGTTGAGCTATCTATAAATCGTTTGCAATGGTTTGTAGATAGCTCAACTGTTTCATGTGTATTTTATAAATATTGTAAATACTGTATTAGTTGTAATTTTCTTTGTGAATAAATATAGATTTGATGAAATTACATTTATTTGCGCGAAAAACTCATTGGATTTCTCCTATGAGTTAAACATCTTAAAAAATCCGTCACAAAAAACATTCCTTTGCAATGAAAGCTAAATTATTTCTCTTTTAATTCTACAAAACAATGGGAAGCTTTGCTCAATTCTTTTAACAAAGAGAATAGAAGATTATATGGAATATTTAAAATGCTTTCGGATGTTGAAGGAATAATACTGATATTTCAAGTATCACTTTAGCCAAATTCAATGACCTATGGACTAATTTTTGTTATTTTGACAATGTCCTCGTTATTTCATTTTCTTAAACTAACTTAATTTGACAGCATTGTTGCCATCTCTTTATTGATCGAGTGAGCGAAGCTGAGTGAGCGAAGCGAACGCAGATCTTAGTGAAAACTTGGTCAAAAATGCTTTGTATGTTTGTTCGACCAGATCTTTTGAACCGCTTATCCCATCTTATACGGACTCTTAAGTTTTACTGGTGTAAAAAATTAAATAAATTGGTTGTAAAGATATGTGGGTCCAAAGGAAGTAAAAAAAAGTCGTACAAAAAAGTTTTTTGGAACATAAATTGATAAGGCTCTCAAGTCAGATATATTCCAGTAATCCCCACTAAAAAATCTTCATTCAGCGAATTTCCACAAATACCCACTGGCTACGTCGTAGCATGCGGTGTAGCAGGGATCAGCTGGTGTTTTTTTTTTAGCTAGGTTTTCGAACAAAACTCGAACTGTCACTAACACAACATTGAACCCTAAGTCACAACTCTAAAGCGCATTTTCCTTTGAACCCAGAAAAGAATGACAAAGTCTTTGAATCAGATTGTGTTCGGTGAAGCGTAGAGGTTAAAGTAGGGGATTCCAGGAAAAAATAAATTTATCAAAAAAGAAGCGAAAATTGGGGCTTTCTCTTTCGCGAATTGATATAAATAGTATTTTAGGTACCTAAACTAAAGTATTTTATATATCATCAATATATATAAAACTCTTTTGAAGCTGACAGAGAATCAACGCACAGCCTAAACTATAAGTCCTAGAGGTATGAAATTTGGAGGGTAGTATCCTTATATAGTGTAGGGGTGCACTAAGAAAGGAATTTTGGAACGTCACACTCTAAAGGGTAGAACGCGAGCAACGCTGCGGGCGACGGCTAGTATACTATACAGGGCGTAAAAGGTACCCAGTCAAAAGTACTCATATTAATATGTAGGTACGGGGTGTAAAAAGTAGTCATTAATTAGAAACTATGATGGTAATATATGGAAAATAACTTGGTAAAATAAAATATAGGAAATATTTTTAGTTAGTTCATTTAAAATCAGTTAGTAACTGTCACTTATTTCAGTTTGGAATAGTAATAGGCCTTTACATTTATTGAAGATGATTTATACAGCGTCAGGAGGCAACCTATGCCTACACTTAACGGACACTAGTGCCTGGGACAATGTTTAGATGGAGTAGGCTTACCCAGCACCTATACCATCCTATACATATATCATTTTGGAGTGAAGTTGCGAAAATGATGTCCAAAATGAAGTTTTTTTTTTATGATAAAAGTAATGGGACAAGCTGATAGCTCATCTGATGTTAACTGGTAACTTCTGCCTATAACAATGCATTACCTCACAGAGCAAGTCCAATGAGGACGTGCTCTGTAAGACAATGCACTGCGTCCATCACTCTGCGACGTAAAGATCTTGAAGTCTCATGTGCCTGTAATTACACCGGCGCCCTTACCCTTCAAACCGACCAAAGTTACCAGTTTCGTGACTTTCGCTTACATGAAATGTACTACAACTCTACAAATTACAACGTAGGTACTCTTTTACTGTGACAAATATTCTACAAAATACACATGGAACCGTTAAGCAACTCACATTAACAGATTTATTTAGATAGGTGCCGCCCGCGACCTCGTTCGCGTCCCGTTGGTTCCCGTTAATTTTTCGGGATAAAAAGTAGCCTATGTGTTAATCCAGGTCACGGACAATATATATTCCAAGTTTCATCCAAATTGGATCAGTAGTTTTTACGTGAAAGAGTAACAAACATCCATCCATCCATCCATCCATCCATACTTACAAACTTTCGCGTTTATAATATTAGTAGGATATGTAAACATGGCCGCCGCTCAGTCTTCGTATTTTAGCTTAATTAATACCCCGTAGCCAACGGTCACCCCTCTCCTCTCAAATAATTGATCTTGTGTCCGTATTCTGTGCTTTATACCTGTGTGTGTATTTGCATGTGTGCCGGTACCGACGCGAACACAAGTTCTACTGGCGATGCAAAAGATTTAGATGGATGTTTTGACACACGCTGTATCAGCTGAACCGATTCGGAGACACGAGTTCCATCTGGACCTATTTAGCCCATACGTATGTAGCCTTGAAAATAAGCTTGAGTGCTTGCCCAAATCTAAATCGAGACACGTGCATAAGAATCAAGCAATAATGTTTGTCAGATTTTCATTGAAAAGTAAAAAATCTATACATAAGTGGAGTTGGTGTTCGTCCTTCAGAATACAACAATACTCTTATTAAGGGTAAGCTATATTTAATACTAAATCTTGGCTAGTCCGTTTTCGGACGAAGCCAAGATGCTATATAGGTTAGCAGAAGTAGGTTTAGTTCGGGATTAAGTTACTCTTATTTTGAGTATATAGGTATAGGTGGTTTTTAGTTAATAAGTTAGGTTGTTAGGTCCCAAACCCTTCAAATAAAGAAAAGTTTTCCTAAGTTATTACAAAGGTTCGTCTTTTTAAGTTTGAGCTTATTGTGTCGTAAGCTATTAAAACTCAACTTCATACAAACCAAAATTCAATTAAATTTTTGATTTTATTTTTAATGAATACCATATATTTAATGAAACCGCTTTGCTTTAGAGCGACAAATGGTATCGATGCGCTTGATGCGTTTTTCTAAACTAACATAATTTGACAGCACTAAAAATGTTGCCGTCCCTTCCTCATAAACTGAAATGACAAGGACGGCTATAATTTTAGAGCTGTCAAATTAGGTTAGTTTAGAAAAATGCAACAAGCGAATCGATACCAATCAGGTACTAACTTTATAAAAACATCTTTTCTTCTTTTATTTATTTCCTCTGTCCATCATTTACACTGCAGTGTCAAGTGAATTATTTGAAACTAGCTTCCGCCCGCGACTTCATTCGCGTCCCATTGGATCCCGTTGATTTTCCGCGGTAAAAGTAGCCTCTGTGTTAATCCAGGTCACGGACAATATAATAAATAAATTCCAAGTTTCATCCAAATCGGATCAGTAGTTTTTGCGTGACAGAGGAACTAATATACCTACATCCATACATAGTAGGACTAGCCGTCGCCCGCGGCGTTGCTCGCGTTCTACCCTTTAGAGTGTGACGTTTCAAAATTCCTTTCTTAGTGCACCCCTACACTATATAAGGATAAATTTCATACCTCTAGGACTTATAGTTTAGGCTGTGCGTTGATTGTAAGTCAGCTTCAAGAGTTTTATACATATTGATGATAGATGATAGATAGTCCAATCGAGTCATTCGCTATTACATTAGTAGAATGACAGAATTGACAGAGATAATGTGACAAATGAGACTTTAATTTTACCTGTTCTAGACATGACTTATGAGCGTGATTGTACTTGTATATTTGCATGTGGCATGTACACCTGTGTGTGTATTTGCAGACTGGTGGGTGTAACTAGACTCCCGCCGGGCACCGCGTGTTTGACAGACTAAAAATGTAACTTTTCAGTTTTATTGAAATAGGAATGATTTCGTTTTCAAGTTTTGAAGTCAAAATTCTACTATTTTCCCTTCAAAACAAACGACAGCCGACTTGACGAATGACTTGACTTGACTTATAATATATCACTTGGCACTGGCAAAATTGTCGAAATGACGGACAGAGGCCTTATAGGTAGAAAATAATGACTTGCCTTGACTTATTTATTACAAATTTTAACACTTGACATTGGCAAAATTGTCTGTCGAAATGACGGACACAGGCCATTATTGAAGAGAAGAAGAAAAAGAGTTATTTTGAAAGGACATTTACGCTTTAGTTTTTGTGGGTAGCACTAAATTCAAGTAGGTGTATATATAGGGGTTAATTAATCGATTTCAGGGCGGTAACTAGGAGATTTCAATACCAATAACCAAACCTTGTTTTGCAATATTCAGATTCAAAGTGATTTCAAAGTTATTTAGTTTTTTGTGGGAATAGAACTCAAGTTTTCGAATAAACTCAGAGTTTAAAAATAGATAAAGTTTAATAAAATAAAATTTAAAAAGTAGAGTAACTTTTTGGTCCATGAGTATTGGGTATCTGAAAATACATGGTGTTTTAGACGTCACTAACTCCACCACTACATCCTAAATCCACATCCTTGTTACACCCTGTATTTTATTGATTAGAGGCGCGGGCTTGCTTAGTCAATCTTCACTGATTATCTAAGTTAAGCGATGTTCTGCGCTGTCACTATTTGGATGGGTGACCGTTACATTTATATCTCAGTGCTTCCGTGCTTTTAAGGGTCTCTCAGTTTGTTAAAAATAATTAATTTAATAAAAAATAAAAAAACTATTTGGTGCAAAACCAATAAGCAGCATTTGACAGTGAAGATTTCTGCAATATACCCTTTTATAAAATCAACAAAATAGTTGTATATCGTAAAATAATACCTACTGGAAAATAAGGGTACCTAAATGGTATATATAAGGGTATAAGTAGACTAATACTAATTGGCAAATATATTCAATAATCAACTTCTGAAATAATATAATTTTCACAAAAAATACAGTATTCTGAAAATCCCTGAAAAGTTACATAAGAACATCGATATAACATTCAAAGCCAGGAATTAACAAGCGTAAAATAAAGAACAAAACAAAAAAGCTTGGACGAAATAGCTTTCAGCGATAAGGCCGCTCTTTATGTTAAACTGTATATATAAGTAAGTTGCTAAAACATTATTATTGTGTACAGTAAAGTGTTTTATCTATATATTTCACTGCATTTAGAAGCTTAAAAAAAAAAACTGCACAAAAGCAAAATGGCGGACCGAAACGGCGGGCTGTTGCACATAGTACCTTTTTCTGCTGCGCCGTACCCCTTGCATGGGACAAAGAGATTGTACATTTCCTCTGTTTTCCACCAAAAACTACGCTATAACCGGTCGAAGTATCCAAAATATCGACTTAAAACGATTTTCACAGGAAACTCGTGATGATTTCCCCGTGAAATACACTTAAACACAATTAAAATCTCCCTCGATTTCACTGTTATCTGAATTATTGAGCAGCACTCTAATAAAAGCGTATTTGCAAAGGATTGAAAAAACCGGAAAAACCGGAAAAAGCCGAGAATTCGATGTTTTTGCAAAAAAGGCCACAAATCCACCGCGCTCTTTTGTTCTGAAGCCGCTCGGCGGCGTTCGATTTTCAAACCCCCCGTTCAAATCTCGAATGCGAGTGCCATCCCGTCATTGTTTTTTTGATATTTGGCGCGAAATATTGTCGAATTGAATTGTATTTTAGCGATTTTTGTGCAAATTATTGGTATTTTTTAAAACGGAAAAAAAGACAGTACCGTTCTTACCGAGAACACGCGACACACTGAATTCTGCAGAGGCTCGCGAGGTGGCTGTATGCATTGATTAGGCGAAACTAACTGCCTATAGACGTCTCTTTCTAGCGTGCGTATCTAGTATCTCGCTCGCTCAGCTGTCCAGTCGTTAGCAGCAACGAAATTTGGCTTCACGAAATATCTGCGGTTCTCAAGTTTAGTATTTATTTAAAAAAATATTGAACTATAAGGCTGCCCTATTTGTGGATACTACTTGTAGCAGAGCTACTCTTTGTAGTAAACCAGAGTGATAATTCTTTTAATAATATCTATGGTACTAAAATCGTGAAGGAGTTGGGTTATTCCCATCTGGCCCACTAGTGAGCCGAATGGGAAAATATTCCAAGCGAGCCCACTATGCAAATGAGTGGGCTTTATGATGGGATGATGGGATTTTTTTCATCTGGCCCACCAGCGGTGGTTTGGGTTCAGTACTAGCAGCTATTTCTGTCACAGTGATGCTCGCATTGCTGTGTTCTGGTTTGAAGTGTATTACACGCACGTCATGAGACTAAACACCATTGCATCTCAGAGTGATAGCTGCAGTGTATTGCTTCCTAAAGCACGTCCTCAATTAACCCTGTGAGGTAAATCAATGTTGAGAGCAGAGGTAACCGCTTGATATTAAATGGGCCATCAACTTGTATTACTTTTTCTCATAAAACAAATCTAAGCAAGAATCTATAACGTCTCTTTGTGGGAATAGTCACGTGGAAATAGTCACATGGAAATAGTCACATGGAAAGTCACATGGAAATAGTCACATGGAAATAGTCACATGGAAATAGTCACATGGAAAGTCACATGGAAATAATCACATGGAAATAGTCACATGGAAATAGTCACATGGAAAGTCACATGGAAATAATCACATGGAAATAGTCACATGGAAATAGTCACATGGAAATAGTCACATGGAAATAGTCACATGGAAATAGTCACATGGAAATAGTCACATGAAAATAGTCACATGGAAATAGTCACGTGGACATAGTCACATGGAAATAGTCACTTGGGTATTATCACGTGCAGAACGCTCACAAACGACTTATTTGAAGAGTTTATTTTTTATTTTTTTAACGTTTGTGGCGTACTTTTATACCTCAGTATATTGGTGATCTAAGTTTTATACAAACCCATAGAATGTAAGAGATAAATTAATTATGAAGACAAAACTGGCTCGTGCGTGTTTTTTTATTATATTCTCTAAAGATTATAAAATGCCAAGTTAGCTATGAGTTTGGGGAGTTTGGTAAAAAGTTTGAGAGCCACTGTCCCACGCATTGATTGCAATAAAACATGTTCTAATGGACATGCTTGCTGATTGTGACGCGAATATAATATGACTCCAAGCTTTTTAATAAATGGTGACAGAAAACATCACTTAGAAACCCTTTAGTCTGCTCCACCCACACGTATTGACCACGTCTTTGCTGTAGATTAGGTGGTGACGGAATAGTGACGGAAAACATCATGAGAATCCCAGTTAAAACAATTCCATAAATTTTAGTATTGACCATTATCTTAAATATGCACGTTTTTATTAACTTAAATAAATGGTGGAGGAAAACATCATGAGGAAACCCGTGATTTCGTCAGCTCTTCCCGTATCTATCATTTTTTCTGTGGATAAAGCGAATATAATGTATTACAATGAGCGGTGAAGGAAAACATCACAATGTCTTACAGAAGCTTGATTAGTAGTTAGCGATGATACAAAGATATATTTATGTATTTATACTAAAACTATCCGTCGCCCGCGGCGTTACTCGTGTTCTAAACCCTTTAGAGTGTGACTTTTCAAAATTCCTTTCTTAGTGTACCCCTACACTATATAAGGATACTACCCTCCAAATTTCATACCTCTAGGACTTATAGTTTAGGCTGTGCGTTGATTCTCTGTCAGCTTCAAAAGAGTTTTGTAAATTACTAGCCGTCGCCAGCGGCGTTGCTCGCGTTCTACCCTTTATTATGCGACTTTAATTCCTTTCTTAGTGCACCTTTACACTATATAAGGATACTACCCTCCAAATTTCATACCTCTAGGACTTATAGTTTAGGCTGTGCGTTGATTCTAAGTCAGCTTCAAAAGAGTTTTATATATATTGATGATTACTAGCCGTCGCCCGCGGCGTTGCTCGCGTTCTACCCTTTATTATGCGACTTTAATTCCTTTCTTAGTGCACCTTTACACTATATAAGGATACTACCCTCCAAATTTCATACCTCTAGGACTTATAGTTTAGGCTGTGCGTTGATTCTAAGTCAGCTTCAAAAGAGTTTTATATATATTGATGATTACTAGCCGTCGCCAGCGGCGTTGCTCGCGTTCTACCCTTTATTATGCGACTTTAATTCCTTTCTTAGTGCACCTTTACACTATATAAGGATACTACCCTCCAAATTTCATACCTCTAGGACTTATAGTTTAGGCTGTGCGTTGATTCTAAGTCAGCTTCAAAAGAGTTTTATATATATTGATGATTACTAGCCGTCGCCCGCGGCGTTGCTCGCGTTCTACCCTTTATTATGCGACTTTAATTCCTTTCTTAGTGCACCTTTACACTATATAAGGATACTACCCTCCAAATTTCATACCTCTAGGACTTATAGTTTAGGCTGTGCGTTGATTCTAAGTCAGCTTCAAAAGAGTTTTATATATATTGATGATTACTAGCCGTCGCCCGCGGCGTTGCTCGCGTTCTACCCTTTATTATGCGACTTTAATTCCTTTCTTAGTGCACCTTTACACTATATAAGGATACTACCCTCCAAATTTCATACCTCTAGGACTTATAGTTTAGGCTGTGCGTTGATTCTCTGTCAGCTTCAAAAGAGTTATATATATATTGATATGTAGAAGATAGTTAATAGAGTAGATTTAACTTTGGTAGTTCGTAATTTAACTACGAGCCGTGAGGCCATGGGGTTATTCCCATGGAGACCACCAACAGGCCCAATGGCCGTAAAATTGGATGAACATTGCTGGGTAGGTAAATAAAATGAAGGCTGTCTTACTTAGTTCTGTTCTCATAGTACTTTTTTGGTAAATTTTTGTCAAATCTATCGGTCATTTTATTTACTTACCCAGCAATGTACATGCAATTTTACGGCCAGTGGGTCTGTTAGTGGGCACGATGAGAATCTAAAAATTGGACGGGTGACCACTAAGGGTTATTTCAGTACTGAGATTGACTTTTCGCAATAGTGAGACTTCTTCTCGTAATCAATTGCTACGAGACTGCTACGGTGCTACGCCAGTGCTACGAGCCTCTACGCAGATACTAAGCTTTATACTTTTGCAAATAAAAATAAAAAATGGCATCTTTTGGACGTTTTCACTACCCCACGACACCGATCCGACACCGACATATCAGTGGCAATGTAAATACCACTAGCGGTCACCCATCCAACCGCTGAACGTTGCGTAACGCTTTGAATAAAGTATTTATAATTATGAGGTAGTGTCAGAGGCCAAATATATAACAAAGGGCATGCGCAGTGTTGTCGTGAATAAAAGAAATATTAAAGGTTATGAGAGATGTAGAGATAGCAAAAAAAACTTTAACCAGCTTCTGAAAAATATTGTTCTTACTCAACTCTGTGTATTTTGTATAATTAACATACCTATAATGTACTAGCTGATACCCGCGACTTGGTACGCGTGCGAAACTTCCCACCAAAATATGTGTCAACCAGCTTACGATGAACCTCGTAGCAAATGGCTGCTTTTGGTTGAGAGAGTTCAAGCTGTATCTAGAAATCCACGTCTCTGATTTCAATAAAATATAGCCTATGTTTCAATCCGAAAAAAGGGCTTCCGAATGGTATAAGTTTCGTTGAAATTGGTCCAGTAGTTTAGGCGTGATCCGCGAACAAGCAAACAGACAAACAGAGAAACTCAACTTTCGGATATAGAATCGTTTATTTAGTAGATTTGCATAATATATTTAGTTTGTCTATATCTTTAATTTTAGTTTTTGGCTTTTTTACAGTTTTATAATAGTATAGATGTTGAATTGTGCGAACGAAAAAAAATTGTGCGTGGAGTCCCTCCGCGCGGAAGAAGTGAAACTTCGAGTGCCACGCATTCCCTCTCGCTCTGTCTTTTACTATTCCCTCTCCCCAGGAGTGTTAAACGTTTAACGCACCCTTGTTGGAAGTCGCATTAGAAGTTTCACTTCAAAAGTTGTTTGACACTTGTCAGAGTCTGAACTAAAAGGCATTTGTTTTGCTACCATTACTCGTCACGTGCCACGGCGTGACAATCTCTATGTTTGTACATTATTAAATACGTCCAATTCCATACTTACCTATACAAAACTCTGAAAATCGACAAGCGAACGCCATTAATTCACATTCAGGTTACACTGCGTAGTAACTGAGCGATACTTAACACAAATGCACAGTTCACAAGCCGGCCGCGCAATGTAAAGCAAATATCGGAAGCGTACATTCGTTGATAGTTTTTCAAAGTAGATATACGATTCATTAATTTATGGTATGTTGGGTATCGGCATGCATTGTTTTTTTTTTAGTTATGAATTTAGGCTCACGATGGTTGTTTCATCAGTATATTAACCCTGTGAATATTATGGAGATATATCTAGTGGGTCAGGCGATGGGCTCGATGGGAACAACCCATTGTAAGGGCTCACTGGTGGGCATGCGAAAAAAAATCCCAACTACTATGCAAATGAGTGGGCTCGATAGGATTTTTTTTCCATGTGATATGTGTGTATATCCAAAATCTATGAACCAAAAACCAACTCTGACCCTTTAGAGTGTGACTTTTCAAAATTCATTTCTTAGTGCACCCCTACACTATAAAAGGATACTACCCTCCAAATTTCATACCTCTAGGACTTATAGTTTAGGCTGTGTGTTGATTCTCTGTCAGCTTCAAAAGAGTTTTATATATATTGATATATTGATGATTGATGATTGATGATACATATATTGATGATGATGATTTTAATTTATAGTCCGTATTAGTAGTCATTTGTTGAAATACTATCGACCAGTTGTTCTATAACATTTTATATTCATGTAACATATAAATTCGTGTTGAAAAAAAAAAAACCAACTCTGACCCTTTAGAGTGCGACTTTTCAAAATTCCTTTCTTAGTGCGCCCTTACACTATATAAGGAACCTACCCTCCAAATTTCATACCTCTAGGACTTATAG
Source organism: Eulithis prunata (assembly GCA_918843925.1). Taxonomy (NCBI): domain Eukaryota; kingdom Metazoa; phylum Arthropoda; class Insecta; order Lepidoptera; family Geometridae; genus Eulithis; species Eulithis prunata. Next base: position 2,494,383 of record OU974028.1, read on the forward strand.
TTTAGGCTGTGCGTTGATTCTCTGTCAGCTTCAAAAGAGTTTCATATATATTGATGATTGATTATTTGTAATACATAAGTAAAAAGTAAGTAAATCGTATGAGCTAGTGGCCAACTCTGGTGACGTGCCCTCCGAAGCACGGAATCCAGAAGTTTTTCTTATTTGTAATTTAGTTAGAGTTTCTTTTATCTAGATTCATAAGCAATATTATACCTAGGTATTACTTTAGTATGCATTTAATGCTAAGTAGAATAACGCCATGGAAAAGGTTCTTTTATGTTTTTTTTTATCTGAAATTAAAATTGAAAAGCGTTTCTTATATTTAGAGGTATTCGTTACAAAAATTTTGATATTAAAAATTATCTTTGAAATCAGCAACAGGAATCTAAAAAGGTATTTATTCTAGGAAACCTTTTAGCAGAAAAGTTTATAGCTAAGTACCAACATGATTTATACAATTTTTCATAATTAAATCAAAGGATTTTCCTTTGTAAAAATGAAATATACAACCTTTTAGGAACAGGGATGATGTCCAAAAGGGTATTATACTCTGTGCGTTTGATCATGGCGGGTGACGTAACTACGTTTACCATCGTCAAAGCGCGCTTGGAATTGTATCTATCAACTAAACGCCTCTCAACTTCATTTTATAGTTGAACGCCATTTATATTATTGCCATATTGTTTTTCTTAAATAGGGACAGGGATCTTCTGCAGTGTTAAAGTTAAGATCCAATTCTAATTACGACCGCAAACTTTTTGTACATAAATTAAAATAAAATAAATAAATATAAATATTCACGGACATTTTAACACAACGCCTTCTAGTCCCAAACTAAGCAAAGCTTGTACTATGGGAACTAGATGGCTAATAGAATACATAATATACATTATAATAATTGATAATATAATTTACTTTATTCAACAGTTTTCAATAAAAAATACTTTTTTTTCTAGTTTCAATGAAAATAATTGCCTAGTTAAGTATATAAAATGTGTGGATTTTTGATAGTATTTACAAGGATAGGAATAAAAATTATATTTGTCAGCCGTCATCATAAAATCCACGCTTTATAATAAGTATTTGTATTTGTTGAATCGGAAAAGAGGTTTAAGAATGTTTTAAAGCTTTTTGTAAATAACTATTGAATTTGCCCCGACTTTTCTTGTTTAAAAGTATTTTCTTTACAAACCGGAAACTTCCTGCTGTACGGTAACGTGAATAATCGTGTTTCTTTTATTTATACTAAGTTTAGCGTTCTGTGCCTTGATCACGAATAAATCTGACCGTCGCCGCATTAACGTATTCGAGTTATATTGCGCGTCAATGCCAGTTCGACTGCCAACCGTTGTTGTGTCACCGCGCAGTGTATTTCGGATACGCTCGCATTACGATACGTTTGCGATTGTCACATTTATTCGTGATCAAGGCACTGATCTGCTAGCGTATCCGAGATACACTGCGCGGTGACACTACAACGGTCGGCAGTCGAGCTGGCATTGACGCGCAATATAACTCGAATACGTTAGCGCGCAGACTGTCAGATTTTTTCGTGATCAAGACATAGGCCGACACAGGGGAACGTAGTGGATTAGCTTATGGCTGTTGATTAATTAATTCGATTAATTTATTTTGAGCTCGCATTTATAAATAAATAGCAACTTGGGATTAGAAAGAGGGCATCCAGTGTGCCAAACGTTAGGCTCGATAGAAATAATAATAAAATTCCTTTCTTAGTGCACCCCTACTCTACATTAGGAATTAGGATACTACCCTCCAAATTTATACTTCTAGGACTTATAGTTTAGGCTGTGCGTTAATTGTCAGTCAGCTTCAAAACAGTTTTATATACACTCAAAAAAACAATATCGCGCAAGTCGCTTCTCGATGTGCGTTTCGATCAACAAAACAAAACTCAGGCTATGGGTTGAGCTTTTTGGCCAGGAGACAGAACTATAACACTATCAGAAAACAATACTCGTATATCGAACCCCTAATTGGGGATTGTAATCTTAGATTGCAATTATAACGTAAGAGGAGTAAGGGTAGATATAGGTAACTTCTAAGTAGGTAAGTCATGAATTTTGCAGGCTGCTGGCGCGGCTTTGGGGTTGGTTAAGCCATAGAAACCAGCGTGGTGATAAGCTTTGGTGTCGCGATCGTAACGCACAACACTGCGGTACGCGACATGCGGCGCCGTACTCATAATCGTATGGAAAACGTCTAGTATGGTCACTTGTTACGTCGCAGTCTGCGTCAGCGGCGAGGAGCAAACGCGGTATTTTGCGTTTAGCCGCATACCGCAGCGTTGTGCGTTACGATCGCGGAAACGCTGCTTTAGGGTAGCACCAGGGAAGAGTTTTAGCGAGAATTGACAACGCAGTAAAATTGGCATACATTGACGGCTTCTGATACTACACAATGATGGCTCTGAGCCGCTACCTATTAATGTTTGTTAAATTTAAAGATCCAAACAAGTTTTCTAAGCGAAAAGTAGAAAATAAAAACACAAAAAAGTCACTTTTGGGTCAGAAAACTGGTTTGGGTCAAAATGATATTTATGCTGAATCTTGTGCACTGTTATTGAACACAACATTGTTGTTTGCGATTTTTCATAAAAAGCTTCAGTGGTTTTATATCTTCTTCTTCTCTTCATTAATAGCCTCTGTCCGTCATTTCGACAGACAATTAGAAATGTTGAAATGTGGCGAGCGACAGAGGCAATTAATGAAGAGAAGAAGAAGAAGAGAAGTTGTTTGACGGTTGTGAGCATCTTGAAATAGCCAAATAAGTCCTCCATCTCTTTTTCATATTCAGTCCTGTCCACCCAAAGGTTGCCTGGTAGACATCGCTACCATAAGGCATCCCATTTTATTACTTTCTTAGGTTGTGACCAATAAAGTGTCTTGGGCACATCCGACGTACTAGTTGGGACCAGTTGAGCTATCTATAAATCGTTTGCCACGGTTTGTATTTTGTAAATATTGTGAATACTGTATTAGTCGTAATTTTCTTTGTGAATAAGCTATCTTCACCGCCACCTCCTATCTCTGGCACCATTCACCACATGCTGTACACACGTTGATTTCCCCGACGGCTCGCTCGGGGCAACTTTGGTCGGCGCCCACCGGAGCCAGCAATGTAAATCAAAGATAGTTCTATTTTATTGTAATTTGGCTTGTTTTTTATCGAGCCCACTGGTGGGCCAAATGGAAGAAAAATTCCCATCGAGCCCACTATGCAAATGAGTGGGCTTGATGGGAATTTTTTTTCCCATCCGGCCCACCAGTAGGCCGGCCGGTGGGCTCGATGGTAATAAGCCTTTTTTATAGGTCTTACTATTTTTTTGGATGCAAATTTTTTTGAAACCTCAGACCGAGAAACAGAAAGGTTTTGTAAGTTTGTAGGATATTAGCAGGAGTTTGCTACCTCCATTTTCTATCGCGGTAAAGGTCAGTGTGGATACAGCTTTACTTACCTTGGCTTAACTGGGTTCCAGTTGGATTTATGTCGCGGCGGTGTGGTGCAGTCAGCATTATATTAATACTAGATTTACCAAAGATATGGCCAATACGTGTGAAGCTAAAATACATAAAAATAACCACTATAAATAAATAAATAACTATTCATGGACGTTTCACACAGCGCCCTCTAGCCTTAAACTAAGCAAAGCTTGTAGTATGGGAACTAGATTGCTGATAATAATTGTAACACTCATACATAGAATAGAACCAACGTCTATAGTAATAATATTTGCCACACAAAAACCTTGTTCTCAGTAGGGATCGAACCCACGACCCAACGCACTAAAAGGACAGCTACACCAACAGAGCGTGACAGTTGAACCATTGAATCAATTTTGATAGAATTCAAACCAGAAATAGCATATCTACCCGTCTAGCCAAATCAAAACTTTGACAGTTCTGAAAGAAAGTCACGTGGCACGTGACCATTCTGATACATTTTTCTGTTCTCAAGCGACTCTAGAATATTAACTTGGCTAGAGGGGGATCCTCGTTGTCAATTACTTGTCATCGTCCATCAAACATTTGTGTGTTGTAAACATAAATGTTTGTTCTGTGTCTGGGTGTTTCTATGTATTATAAGTATGTATTTACAAAAAAAAATGTATGTATGTATTCTATCAGCCATCTAGTTTCCATCGTACAAGCTTTGCTTAGTTTGGGACTAGAAGGCGTTGTGTTAAGTGTCCGTGAATATTTATTTATTTATTTATTTATCTTTTGTCTCAAGATTTTTGATAATAGCGCCATCTACTGGATGATCGTTGTCGGCACTAACCGAAAGCAGCTGAAATTGGTGACGGAAAACATCACAAGACTTCCTATGTTTAATCAACCTTAAATAATATAACCTAAATAGAATCTCCAGTACACTTTATAACTGAAATTTTACTGTAATACTCTTCAACCAAAACTCACTTCTATTGTCTTGGAATAAGGTTTAAAATAACTGCCATCTTCAAGTCTAAATGATAAACTTCTGTTAAATCCAAAAGGTTATAACTCTCGTGATGTTCAAGCGATTTTAGACCTTATTATGTAGGGATATGGGTAAATATTAAATGGATAGTCAAAACAGTGGTAGAGTTAAGTGATGCTCTAAAGAGATAGTTAACATAAAGTTCACCTGCATCTGAAATAGGGATGGGACAAAAGTTATTTTAGTTTCATCGATATTATATCGATAGTCTGTTGTTAATATAAGATCTGGGCCTGGGTCCAGGTGTTAGTGTCATGGTAATTAGTCGCAGTGGAGGTAAAATCCTAAAGTGAGGTTAGGTTAGAGCGAGGCCCCATTAGTGCGTTGCGTTGCATTGCGTCTTAAGCTTTGGTCTCGCGATCGTAACGCACAACGCTGCGGTATGCGACATGCGGCGCCGGACACATAATCGTATGGAAAGCGTCTAGAATGGTCTCTTGTCCCGTCGCAGTCTGCGTCAGCGACGAAGAGCAAACGTAGTACGCTGCGTTGAGCCGCATACAGCAGCGATGTGGGTTACGATCGCGACACCAAAGCTTTAGAGAATTACAATGGGCGTGCTATGCGTGCATAAATAACTTTGACTTTGACTATCGATAAAAAAAACATCGACACGCGCTATCACTATTTTATTGTTAACTTGAGTAAGCTCCAGTTTATATATCGCGAATGTCTGTGATATTTGCTTTACATTGAGTAGCGTGGATTACACAACCCTGTCGAGTTCTGTAGAGTTACAGCAGTGGTGCTCTTTGTGTAAGAGCTTGTCCAATTCGAGCACCTATTTCTGTCACACAGAGATTCTTGCGGCTGTGTTTTGGTTTGAAGGGTATTGGTGCCGAAGCGCTCGTGGCTAGGCTTGCGTCAATCTTCACCGATTATCTAAGTTAAGCGACGTTCTGTGCGGTCACTATTTGGATGGGTGACCGTTAGTGGCATTTACATCTGAGCGCTTCCGTGCTTCGGAGGGCACGTTAAAGTGTCCCGGCTCTAGCAGTCGTTAAGCCACGGCGGAGGCCTTAAGGCGGCCTAAAAACTAAGTCACCATAGTTGGCCACTGACTCATACGAGCTTGCTTGCTTGGTGCCGGTGCTACTAAACGCACACGAGACGTCCTTTATGTCTCCGATGGATAGACCCAGTGCATTACTGCACAGGGCACGCCCTCTGTAAACATGGCCATATTAAAAACTCACCTTTACTCGATGTGGAGTGGTTGGTGTTGATCATCACCGGTGTGATTGAAGATGTCTGCAAAGAAAAAAAAAGTTGCTAACAAGTTATCTTTGACTCAAATGCACGTCCATATAATTTTTTGGCATAAACCAATATCCTAATATTCTGCAGTATTCCTTACGTGACGGTCAGCACGCTTATCGCCGCTGCTAGAATAGAAACTAGTTTCTTAAAAATGCTTTTATTTTGAGAATACTGACAATTGGTAAACTAACGATGTTTTTCTTCACTGTTTGAGAACCAGCGGCGAACAAAAACATTGAAAATATGTATGCACAATACATATTTTGAGTATAAAATTAACGAGATTTGAACCTTCGACCTTAGGATCGGATAGCGGTGTAACTCCCACTACACCACCGAGCTAAACAATAAATCAGAATATAATGTACTTCTTAAGGATAAATAATTAGGTATAGGTTACTAATATTCTGTGGTATAGGTATGTAGAATGTTGAATATTATTTTAATTTCATAAAAATAAATCTTTTCATGTTTTTCTGACAAGGGTTCATCCGTAGAGTATTGAAAGCAAACTATAGGATACTAGCTGACCCGACAAACGTTGTTCTGTCATTCAAACTCTTATTGTCAAACAACTGACAGTGTGATTGGACACGAGTTTTGACATTTTTTGAAACGACACAGCACTTTTATTTTAATAGTTTTTCTTGTGTTATTGTGAGTATTGTTGTTTAATTTTGGTGGAATTTTAACCAATAATACTTAGGTCGTAACATAAAGTGTGAGCCATTGGAATAAATGTGTGTAAAGTGGTTTTTCTGAATGTGAAAATTCGTGTTAGGTTTTGAAGAGAAACCCACCATTTTCTTTTCAAAACAAACGACAGCCGACTTGACTTGACTTATTTATTACAATTTTAACACTTGACATTGGCAAAATTGTCTGTCGAAATGACGGACACAGGCCATTATTGAAGAGAAGAAGAAGACAGTGTGATTTAAAATGTGACATTAAAAAAGTTTTTATGGAAAAGGTTAAGGAACTTTCAACCCCCCTTTTCAACCCCTTGCAACGCTTTTTTCGCATTAAAAAGTAGCCTATGTCCTTTCTCAGGCTCTAGACTATCTGTGTACCAAATTTCATTCAAATCGGTTTAGTAGTTTTGGCGTGAAAGCGAGACAGACAGAGTTACTTTCGCATATAAAATATTAGTATGGACGTATGGATAATTATTACAAGTATCCACAACATATACATACCTATTATTATGTTTAAATAGACATGAAAACTAATGGAATACCATCTATGTTTGCCACACACAAATGTTTGTTCTTGTGGGGATCGAACCCACAAACCACAGCATGGAAAGCAGCCGCTGTATCATAAGCTCTGTGCCTTGATCACGAATAAATGTGACAATTGCAGACGTATCGTAATGCGAGCGTATCCGAGATACACTGCGCGGTGACACTACAACGGTTGGCAGTCGAGCTGGCATTGACGCGCAATATAACTCGAATACGTTAACGCGGCGGCTGTCAGATTTGTTCGTGATAGAGGTACAGAACTGCTTTCGCTGCCCAGTATAATGTCAAGCGACGTGGCTAATGCTACAGATATACGAAAACAAGAAGCTTTTGACGGCAAAAAACGCACTGAAACGCGCTAATGTCACTATTTAGTCACAGAATACCTATGATTTAGTATGAAAATAGTTTAGAAACAGCCAGGCTTAAACCTGGCAGGTTTTTAAGAGATAGCAATCGCACCGCAGAGCTATACCGACTGCGCTGTGACGGTCTATCAAATCTCGTTCGTTCTATAGCCAGCTCTCACAACTCAGATCAGAAAATATACTAAAATAACATATCCCTTGTTACAACATAATTATTTTCTTTAGCTACGAAGAAAATACAATGTATTGGAATATTATTTTATGTTGCATGGAATATTCTGTAGCATGGGTTTAGAAATTATTATATACGAGTAAGAACAATTCGTTAAAAATACATTAAAAAATTTTCGTAGTTTTAACCAACTTCAAATTAAAATAGTTTCTATTTTGCAAGTCTGTTTATGTAGATTTACGGCCGAATACTCAAACATTACTTACATTAATTTCATGCTTAAATTATTCCCATCTCTTACCATTGAGTAATGTCAAACAGAGGCAGAGCAGTTTTAAGTGGTGTTTAAGTTTGAGTGACGTTTCAGTATTCGGCCTTAAGCAGCTAAAAACATGCTACGGCGTAGCACTTTTGCTACGCCGTAGCACCTCTGCTACGTAGCAGATACATTTCTTTTAGTTAAAATCTTTCATTTCAAGTTACTAAACTTCCTTTTATACTGAAAGTAAATTCAAAATAGCCAGTAAATTATTTAATTCTAATAACTCCGAGATTTGAACGCAATTTTCTTAGAACAACTAATATGATAAACCATGTTGCCCTGAAGCTATGTTTGTTTCCACTGTCATACGATTTGTTTTACATACAGGGTTTTAGGTAACGATCAGTCCCGAAAGTTGCGAGAGATTATTAGAGTGCCTATCAATACAAGCAACTCTTCTGTGACAAGATCACTGATTAGCGATAAGACCGCCCATGGTACCTTTAATTTAAGTTTTGTTTTTCATTTTATTGCGTTAGCGTTTTTGGAATATATCGTATAAATATACAGACAGACGTCACAACTCAGTCGGTTCTGTAGTGTGGGTCTTGGGTTCGATCCCCACCGAGAACCAACTGCAGAATCAGATGTTTATTCTACGCAGTGTCTAATGTATAATAAGTAGGTACTTTAAGTATTTTATCGGCAATGTTCCCATAGTACAAGATGCTATGGGAACATTGCTTAGTTTATGCTTAGTTTAGGACTAAAAGGCGTTGTGTGAAAATGTCCAAGAATATATATTTACTAGCCGTCGCCCGTGGCGTTGCTCGCGTTCTACCCTTTAGAGTGTGACGTTTCGAAATTCCTTTCTTAGTGCACCCCTACACTATATAAGGATACTACCCTCCAAATTTCATACCTCTAGGACTTATAGTTTAGGCTGTGTGTTGATTCTAAGTCAGCCTCAAAAGAGTTTTATATATTTAGATAGAAGAAGATGTTCCCATAGTACAAGCTATGCTTAGTTTGGGACTAGAGGGCGTTGTGTGAAAATGTCCAAGAATATTTTTTTTGAACTAAAGTAATGGTCTTACTATCAAAACGATTAGGTACTTCCGACATTTACTGCAAACTTGATCTAAACATTATCGTTGTCGTATGGCGACAATGGACACAGTGGCCGGTCTCGACCGTGTACCTACCTAATTAGATAGCTTGCTGGCTGCGGGCTACTTGTTACAAGTTACAGAACCATCGCTTTCTGAATAGAAATGGGAGGGAAGATGCCAAGCAACAGAGGTTATAGTTGACTGGCTAGTTCATGCAGCTCACCTTAGCTAGTATATTATTATAATGTGATCTGTGCCTTAGCTAAGTCAAGTTGACATATTTGCACTGGAAAGAGAATATAAAGGTAAGTAAATAAAAGGGACACGAGTTTTGTCATTTTTTGAAACGACACATAGCACTTTTATTTTAATAGTTTTTCTTGTGTTATTGTGAGTATTGTTGTTTAATTTTGGTGGAAATTTAACCAATAATACTTAGGTTGTAACATAAAGTGTGAGCCATTGGAATAAATGTGTGTAAAGTGGTTTCTCTGAATGTTAAAGTTCGTGTTAGGTTTTGAAGAGAAAATCCACCATTTTCTTTTCAAAACAAACGACAGCCGACTTGACAAATGACTTGACTTGACTTATATTTATTTTATTACAATTATATCACTTGACATTGGCAAAATTATCTGTCGAAATGACGGACAGAGGCCAATAATGAAGAGAAGAAGAAGAAGTAAATAAATATTCTTGGACATGTCACAACGCCCAAACTAAGCAGAGTTTGTACTATGGGAACAGATTGCTAATATAACTTATGCACACTTTTTTTTGTAAATAGATACATACTTATAATACATAGTAGGTAACACCCAGATATAGAGCAAACATCCATGTTTGTCACACACAAATGTTTGTTCGCAGTGGGGATCGAACCCACAACAAACAACCACGAAAGGCATGTGGAACTTTTTTGACAACATGAATGTACTAAACTTTTCAATAAATTCATAGCATTCATAATATATTCATGGAGAACTGTCTCCAAAGGTTTCGTCGACTCCAAAACTGAAAAGCGCCATCTGTATAATAGCAGCCGAATTAAAACACCCGGATAAACGCGAGAACCTCCCGTCTACAAACTGCTACGAGCTTTTCTCTTCCGACTTAGTTCTTCAGTTTTCACGGAGATGGCGCTAGTGTAAATCTCGTTACGTAGTTCAGTAGATGGTGCTACGTAACTAGTTTTTTGCATTTTGTGCAATGTTGTGGTTCAAGATCTTTTGTTTACAAAACTTAGATTGTATAAAGCAGGTTACCTAAGCCTTAGGAGTCTTTCACACACACACACTTGTTAAATAAGATTTTTTTGAAGCGTATTAGACATATTTTTTCATGTTAAAAATTGGTATGATAATCTTCTTTAAAAACTTTCTCTTACCCGAAAAAAAAATGTTTTCAATTATAGGTAGGACAAATCCCCACTGCTACGTTGTAGACATACTACGTCGTAGCTGTGAGGATTTCTGGGGATAAAAACTGAAATCCCCACTGGCAGGGATTTCTAAGTGGGGATTTTTGGAATATATCGACATACAGATGTCGCTAATAGATACCGGCATTTTTTTGCTTTTCTTTATTTATATTATGGTAAAAAATATCATTTTAAAACAAATATATGACTTCCACTGTGACATAATTATTATCCCAACAAAATCCCAACAGTATTTTTACTACATATTAATTATGAAAAATTGGAAGACAAGAAAAAGATTTCCCGTCTTCGCCACAGTCTGCAGGAGCTCTATAAATGTTATTCAGTCACGGAAAAAACGCACACTTTATGTATGTACGAGTTGGTATATGTCACACCTAAATACGTCACTAAATTCTGTGATTAAAGAATGTGGCATCAAGTAATATTACCACCATTGCTTTTAATACCAATTTTGATGAAGACAAACTGCAACCACACCTCAAAAACAGACAAAGATGTCATTGTAACCTACTCCAACCACGCCGAAGCCGAACCGAAGCCGAAAGAGGTCGAAACAAAAACCGAAATACAAATAATCATCCCGGAAAAACTGATAACGGAGAAGACAATACCCGAAGAGAGAAGGGAGAGAGATCAGGAAAGACAGAATCAGGAAAGAGAGAATCAAGAAAGAGAGAATCAGGAAAGAGACTCAGATCAGGTGGTTTTTATACCAAATGAGAGGGAGATAGAGAGAAATGAGGATTATCTTAGAAATAATCCTATGAGGGTTGAAGACTACATGGCGAGAACAATTGATGATGTTATGGATAACGGGCAGGTCAGGGTTGAAACAGGTAAGATTTGTGATTCAAATTCTTAGTCATAGCGGCTGAATAGACCCCTAGAAGACGGTTTATGACACAAGTAAGGCCCTTTGCACATTATAAGACACGAACACAAGACGAGATTTTAAATGGCGCGTGTCTTATCCGACATAAGAGAAAAATATCTTGTAATATGTATGGTCTGATAAAAACAAACAAGCGACTGAATGTCTTATAGACATTTCTCATAAGCCACAAGAAAAATATTTTATAATGTGCAAAAGGCCTAAGAAGTCAATAGTTTGATAGAAGCTAGGAGCTGGATGCAAAGAATGTTGAATGGTGAATACCAACTCGAAAGTAAACGTGACCTAAAATAAATAAATATCCTTGGACATTTAACACAATGCCTTCTAGTCCAAAACTTGAGCTTGTAATGAGATAAAGATAAAGATAAAGATAAAGATTATGTTTATTGAATAAGAAAACTAGAAAATAGTTTCTTCTGGAAATCTATGGGGTGGCCTTCCTCCAGCTGTGGACTTCTACACGCCGATGACAATAATGATAGATAGATAGATGATATATACATGAGTAATGATTATCAATGCCACATCTGAATAAATTAAATAAATATTCATGGGCATTACACACAACGCCCCCTACTCCCAAACTAAGCAAAGCTTGTACTATGGGAACTAGATTGCATAAAGATTACCTTAAAAATCTTAGCACATTTTTTTCGATCTCGTAGGTTTTCGAAACCCGGTGCGACTTTGTCCGTCCGTCCGTCTGTCACAAACCGTATAATCTCAAAAACGAAGAGCTATTGACTTGAAATTTGGAATAGTAATAGATCTTATTTTTTAGAATCTCCAGCTGATATAATATTCTTCTCGGGAAAAAATAACGAACACGAAAACACTAAAGAAGGAAAGAAAGCACACGGAGACACAAGAAGGACTGAGACAGAAATAGAAAAAGCAGTTCTAGAACTGAACTGTACTGATCTAAACTGTAATAACACTGTAGCTTCGGTCTGCGGCGGGAAAGTGGAGCATAAGCAATGGAGATACAGATTATTTTTGAACGAATGCTTTTTCAAGAAAGTGAACTGTTACTTTAAACATGAAACAAACAGTAAGTACTACCTAATCTTATTCAAACTGAAACGTTACTTATTACTATAAGTATAAAGATTATTTTGAAACATCCGAGCGTCAATCTTCTTTCTTCTAAATATATAAAACTCCTTTGAAGCTGACTGACAATCAACGGACAGACTAAACTATTAGTCCTAGAGGTATGAAATTTGGAGGGTAGTATCCATAAGTAGTGTAGGGGTGCACTAAGAAAGGAATTTTGAAAAGTCACACCTTAAAGAGTAAAAAATTAGGATTAAAAATATTAACCAAATAATGCGTATGCTGCTGCCACGCGAGCAAAGCCGCGGGCGACAGCTAGTCTGAGATAAAACGCTGTAGAGAAGCGTATTTAGTTTTTTTAAATGAAAAATCATGGAACTAAGACATGAATCAAAGTGCCTAATAGTAATCTTCCACAACTCGCACCTACTGAGGAAGACAAGTGTCCTGGGAGACATTGCACTGCGTCCATCACTAGGCGTAGGTAATGTCATGTGTGTGTAATATGTGATATTATACACACATGACATTCAAACCGGAACACAGCAATGCGAGCATCACTGTACGAAATAGGTGCTAGTACTGAACCCGGACAAACTCTTCCACCAAGGGCCCTACTAGTTTTTTATTCGATTCCAGGGTACCATCCCGTCTCTCTAAAGAAGTGCCAGAACATAGCCGCTCACGTTACTACCAGACCTTCGTTCTTCCAGCTGTACCCTCCAGCGCCGGTACACAAGCTGACAGATGTCAAATCAGAACCTGTCAAACTGCATAATAGTCGACGGAGTTTCGCTTCTAGAAGGTAACTTGTCTTCAACTTCTTGGTTTATGGCTTTTGCAACTTGTTGTTACAATTCTGCCATTCTAGAAGGTAAATAGAACAAGCGTAGAATGAAATGTCAGCCATAAACCAAGAAGTTGGAGTTGAAGTTGACTGGAATGTCTTTAAACCAAGAAGTTGAAGGTTTGGATGTATGTATTCTATCAGCCATCTAGTTTCCATCGTACAAGCTTTGCTTAGTTTGGGACTAGAAGGCGTTGTGTTAAGTGTCCGTGAATATTTATAATATATATAGGCTACTTTTTATCCCAGAGAATCAACAGGACAAACGGGACGCGGACAAAGTCGCGAGTAAAAGCTAATCTTCATTACAAAACGTAGCACGTAGTTAATAGCAAAATGTCCTGGTAGACTTTCATAGCCATTGAAGGATAGGTAATTGGCCTGCAGATCTTTGACAATGAGCATGGACGGCAAGTCCTGTACCCACACGTGTCCGGCCACGTGTCCGGACGACTACCAGCCGCAGTGCGCGGTGTCCGGCGCCGACGGACGGCGACGGGTATTCGAGAATCATTGCAAGTTGGATTACAACTCGTGTACTTTTGGTGTTGGTGAGTTCAGTTCTTACAATATTCATCACGCACTACAATTTGTTATACGAAGCTAAACCAACATTACAATTTCTGATTCCTCTTAATTTCTTCGCAAGTCATAAAAATAAGACATGCAAAGACCACATTTCACTAACTTCGTGGTTAATTTTTAGTTAAAAAAAAACATTTAAAAAAAATGTGGTCTGTTTTTGACCACAAAATATTCGTGGTGTTTCGAACATTATGGTCAAAAAATATGTACACATGGACCACATTTATTTTCAGTTTGATGTGTTCTTTGTTGTACATAGCTCAACTGTTTCATGTGTATTTTGTAAATATAGTGAATATTGTAAATACTGTTACAGCTTTTGCTATTTTGAAACGTTTTCAGATAGAAAAAATTGTTTCAGTATGGCGCGCGCGCCCTCTAGCGGAGTGCGTTGGAGGGAAGCGAGCGGACATGCGTCAAAACCGCGGTTTCATCGACTGGATGCAGCGAGTTGGTATCGTGGATAACAAGGGGAGGCTGGTGCTTTCATAGACTTCTGACTACCCCCCCAAGAAGAGACCTCCTTATTTTCGTGGATAACCGTCAAAAAACTTCAAAGTATTACAATTTTGCGCACCAAAAGATGCGCACCAGGAACTTCCGCACCTGCGCTCACTTTTGAGCACCAATTGATTTTAAGTTTGGTTCGCAATAGTGGAATTAGTTCGCTTGCACGTTTCAACATTTCTTAAAGATATAAAATCAGTGGAGTTGAATTTGAAAAATCGCAAACAACCAATTTTGTGTGTTTTTGAACAAACATATTTTCCGACCAAGAAAATTATTTTTTAGTGTTTTTAGCTTATTTTCCACTTTTCCATTAAAAAATAATAAGAACAAAAACTGAAAACCTCTTTCTATTTAAAAAAAAGTGCTAAATAAAAAAACATTTCACCAAAAAGTTTACGGAAAAAATCAAGAGTTTCCTGAATTATCTTAACGAAGTTGAATATTCAAATATTCACGTCTATGAATATGCAGTGGCTTTAATTTCTCCATTGTCTACCTTTAGGCTTTTATCTTAAGCTGTAGGTAAAGTTATACCGCGTCTGTATTTATGTACAGTCAGCTAAGTTATATAGTTCACTAGCTGATACCCGCGACTTCGTACGCGTGCGAAACGCATTCATATATTGTATAAATTTTCGGAGACAAGATTTTCTATCTCTTCCAGATAGCGTATATACAACTTTAGCTTATGAACGTTCTAGGTGTAATGGCCAGCACATAATCAAGACGTAGGTAAGAGCTTAAAAAAGATTTGAATAAACTGACATTCACAGAGAAAACACAAACACATTTTTGTAAGTTTAAAATTGTCAGTGACTTTTGATGCTGACTGTACCTATCCTAGATGCTCTAATAGATTTTGATTATGCTTTTAGCCGGCTAAGTGATCGAACGCGGCCAAAAATTGCATTAGCTTTTTGGCTAGATATTTTAAAACGAAAAAAAAATAGAAAATTTCTAAAACGCAACGTGAACAAAAATATTTTGACACTTCATAACAAAAATAGTTTGCAACGGTTTGTAGATAGCTCAACTGTTTCATGTGTGTTTTGTAAATATTGCGAATATTGTAAATACTGTATTAGATGTACCTAATTTTCTTTGTGAATAAAAAAATCAGTAGCTTTGAGAGCTTCTTTTCTTAATAACTTTAAATCAAATTAGAAAAGTTAGGTTACTTTTTTCCGAATAAAGTTTGTTATTGAAAAATATCGGAAAATAAAAAAAACACGTGGTTCGGAAGTCGACAGAGTAAATATTTCATTTGCTGCGCGTACTAATGTCACATTGACATGGAACTAGTGAATATAATCTATGGTCAAACACCACAGCCCCCGTATCGAACTGCTTTCGCTGCCCAGCATAATGTCAAGCGATGTGGCTACAGATATACGAAAACAAGAAGCTTTTGACGGCAAAAAAACGCGCTGAAACGCGCTAATGTCACTTTTTAGCCACAGAATACCTATGATTTAGTATGAAAAGAGGTTAAAAAACGTGCCAGGCTCATATCTGGCAGGTTTTTATGAGACAACGACTAAACCCAGTTTTAAAGTTGGGTGTTTGTTCTGCGGCCCCGTATAGTTTCAAAAGTAGGGCTCCGTTTTGAATACGCATTTCATTTCGCTCACAAAAAAATCACAAAAATCGCTAGCACCAAGCTTGCGAATAGGGGTTAAAACACAACTTTAACAGAAACAGCCCGTATCTGCACAATTCGCGAGATTAGAAAGCCAGCTAATTAGAATTTGACACCCCTATAATCCAAGTTAATTTTGACTTGCAAAGTCGTAAAGGGATGAAATTTGGTAATCGAGAATCGTTTTACTGTCTCATTTGGGTGTAATCGGCAACCAACACGACGGCGTCTACACGATACACGATGTTGGAGTTGTTGTACCTCTTAGGACTATCTCATCAGTTTTACTTTTCCTATGTACCTTCTTTATTGAAATCAATATAATATAAAACTCTTTTGAAGCTGACAGAGGATCAACGCACAGCCTAAACTATAAGTCCTAGAGGTATGAAATTTGGAGGGTAGTATCCTTATATTGTGTAGGGGTGTACTAATAAAGGAATTTTGAAACGTCACACTCTAAAGGGTAGAACGCGAGCAACGCCGCGGGCGACGGCTAGTGTATACATATTTACTGTGACTACTCTAAGAACATTTTAAAATGTCGAAAG